>CM038147.1:136157699-137498915 GCA_021437245.1 Aegilops speltoides
ACCGAGATGAACCACCTCACCATATACCCAAACCCTAGAAATTTCGGATTTTCCGATTCCAAACTCGGTCATACGAAATTGGTGTTGCCAACCTTCAGAACCTTCGTACTCAAATCGTGTGTCACCGAGATGAGAAAGTCGGTCCCACCGAGAATGGCAAACCCTAGACTTTGGAAGAATCGGACTAACCGAGATTGTATTTTCGGTCCCACTGAAAATCCCAACGCTCACAAGATTTGAACTTTCGGTCTCACCGAGTTGTCAACTTCGGTCCGACCGAGATTGGTCAAATGTGTAACGGTTGGATTTTGTGTGGAGGCTATAAATACCCTCCACATCCTCTTCATTCGTGGAGAGAGCCATCGAAAGAACTACCACTCCTACCTTACATTTCGAGAAGAAAACTACCTACCCTTGTGTTGAGATCAAGTTGCTCCACTCCCACCATATGAAACTTGATTTCTAGCCTTCCCAAGTTGCTTTCCACTCAATCCTTTCTTCCACCACAGCCAAATCGGTGAGGAGAGTTGAGTGTTGGGGAGATTATCATTTGAAGCACAAGAGCAAGGAGTTCATCATCACCAACACCATCTATTACCTTTTGGAGGGTGGTGCCTCCTAGATTGGTTAGGTGTCGCTTGGGAGCCTCCACAAGATGTGGAGTTGAACCAAGAAGTTTGTAAGGGCAAGGAGATCGCCTACTTCGTGAAGATCTACCCCGAGTAAGGCTAGTCCTCCGTGGACGAGCCATGATGGCATAGACAAGGTTGCTTCTTCGTGGACCCTTCGTGGGTGGAGCCTCCGTGGACTCTCGCAGCCGTTACCCTCCGTGGGTTGAAGTCTCCATCAACGTGGATTGACGATAGCACCACCTATCGGAACCACGAGAAAAATCTCCGTGTCTCCAAATTGCGTTTGCTCTTCTCCACCTCTTATTTACTACATGTGCAATTTACTTTCCGCTGCCATTACTCTAGAATTGCATGTGTAGGGTGATACTTGACTTGCTCATCATTGTGAACTTGCTAAAACTTGTCCTAATCAAAAGGCTAAACTTTTAAGTTGTCAAGTAGTCTAATCACCCCCTCTAGACATACTTCCGATCCTACAAGTGGTATCGAGCTTTGGTCTCCATTGGATTGGTTTCCATTGCATTGGACTCCATAAGCTTGGTTTCACAACCTAGGAGAGTATGGCGTCTAGTGAGGGTAATTTTCGAGAGGTCCTTACTTTGATGGTTCAAATTTTGCTAGTTGGAAGCACAAAATGAAAATGCATATTCTTGGACATAACCCGCCGCATGGGGCATTATTTGTGTTGGCTTGCAAGGTGAGTTCTTGAGGAAGGAAAAGTTCCGGATCGAGAAGCTACTGCGGATGAGTTGCGGATGTTACAGAACAATGATCAAGCTTGTGACATTCTCTTCAATGCTTTGTGTCCCGAGGAGTTCAACAAGATCAGCCGTCTTGAGAATGCAAAAGAGATTTGGGATACTTTGGTCGAAATGCACGAAGGTACCGAGTCCGTGAAGGAATCAAAGCTAGATGTTCTTCAAGGTCAACTTGACAAGTTCAAGATGAAGGAAGGTGAAGGAGTCGCTGAAATGTACTGTAGGCTTGCTCTCATCACCAATGAGATTGCCGGCTTAGGAAGCGAAGAGATGACCGACCGATTCATCATCAAGAAGATTCTCAGAGCTTTGGATGGAAAGTATGACACCGTGTGCACTTTGATCCAAATGATGCCAAACTACAAGAATCTCAAGCCTACGAAGTCATTGGAAGAATTGTTGCTCATGAGATGACACTTAAAGATAAGGAAGAGCTTCACAACAAGTCAAGTGGTGCTTACAAAGCTACAGTTGAAGCTCCCACAACCTCAAGTGACAAGCTAGTTTCCAATGAAGAGATAAGCCTAATGGTGAAGAACTTCAACAAATTCTACAAGAGTAGAAGCAAGGAAAGAAGCTCAAAGTCTAGATCATATGATGAAAAGAGATCTTCTAGTCGTGATCGAATCTGCTACAATTGTGGAAGACCGGACACTACTCAAATGAGTGTTCGACTCCCCACAAGAGAAGAGAAGAATCTCCAAGGAGAAGAGGCTCAAGAGAAGAGTCACCTCGGAAGAGAGAAGGAGTAGAGATGATCGTTATGAACGAAGATCCTCTCGGAGAAGCAAGGATTCGGAAAGGAAAGACAAGTCATCAAGGAGCTACACAAGAAGAAAACATCAAGCTCATGTTGGTGAATGGGTCTCCGGCTCCGACTCCGACAATCACTCCGAAAGAAGCTATCACTCCAACTCGAATCTGATCAAGATGAAGGTGTTGCGGTCTTGCTCTCGTATCCTCCAACTCCAACTCCTATGACTTATTTGATTCACCAAATGAGGGAATTGGAAGATGCTTCATGGCAAAAGGCCCCAAGGTATCACACCCTGAATTTATTGACTTTGATAGTGATGAAGATGACTTGCTTGGTGAAGATGAGCTTTTACATGACAAATCTAGTGAGCTTAGTAATGATGAACATGCTAATAGTCTTTATAGTCGAGAAGAGTCGAATGACAATGCTATGAAGGAAATTGAGCGTCTAACTAAAGAACTAAACACTCTTAAGTTAGCTCATGAAACAACTCAAGAGGATCATAGAGAGCTCCTAAGATCTCATGAGAAGCTACGCTTCGAGAAGCTCAATCTAGAGCAAGAACATGAGTTTCTAAAAGCTATCAATGACGATCTTCGAAAGAAGAGTTCTTCATATCTTGCCAAACGACTTCTCTTGTCTAATTTCTTGCCACCCATTAAAACTAAGCATGACAAGCATAAGAAAAATTCTTCATCTAGTAGTAACAATAATCATGCTAAATCAAATGTTGTTACTTCTAGTAGTTCTCTTGATTCCACTAACAATGTTTCAAGCCA
The DNA here is from genome assembly GCA_021437245.1 of Aegilops speltoides. Taxonomy (NCBI): domain Eukaryota; kingdom Viridiplantae; phylum Streptophyta; class Magnoliopsida; order Poales; family Poaceae; genus Aegilops; species Aegilops speltoides. The sequence continues at coordinate 136,160,626 of CM038147.1, forward strand.
AGTTTCACTTGAGCAAGAAAATAGTTTATTGAAAGGGATTATAGAGAAAGGTGTCTACAAGAGCCTTGCCGGAAGCAAGAACTTTGAGGAAATTGTTCGCAAGCAAGGAAGACACCGGAAGAATCAAGGAATTGGTTTTGAGCGAAAGTTCAACGCCGAGGGTGTTGAATGGGAAGAAGGTCAATATCCCACTCCAAAGTTTGTTTCTCAAAAGGAGAAGTATGATCCTACTTCTTCCAATGTGGAACAAGCTCAAGATGACCTTCCACCACAAGACCACAAGCTAAAAGGCAAGGGCAAGCTTCAAGAGGAGATTGATGCATTCATTGAAGCACCCAAGGCCATGGTCAAGTGGGTTCCCAAGGAAACTTCAAGTTCTACTTCGACAAGCTCAACTACTACCCCAAGGATTCCCATCAAGATGATGTGGATCCCGAAGAAGAAGAACTAGAGAGTTCTTGAGGGTGACTCCGCCAACATACTCCACTCATATTCTTTTTGGCAAAGAACTTGTGCAATCAACTTCCACATCTTGCACTAGTTCATGGAGTCACAAACCCTCATGTTGGTAAGTCAAGGGACAAGGTAATCATTGCTTTCATGGACATCATCTATTGTGTACTTCAATCTATGTCCATGGATATCCTTGTTTGTTCCTTGTGGGACTAACCCATGTAGGTATTGAAAGTGCCCGAATCCAAAGGATTGCTCCCAACTCTTGGTGATCTTCATCAACATTGAGCATCCACATCTTCAACATCTACATGAAGTCTTCAACGACAACCCAAGGTTAGTTTGACCCTTTAAAAGGGGTTCTCACATCAAGGGGGAGCTTTGCTCTTAAGAATTGAGCTAAAGCATCTTCAAATGATGTGAACACATTAATGCTTTATGGAAAAGTGGTAACCCCACTTGTGCTTAAACGATGAGTATGACCTATGATCAAATGTTCTCATTTGACTCCTAAGTCAATATACTCATATATAGATGACCTAGTCATCGCCAAATTGTGTGCTAGTTGCTAGAGTTTTGTTTGTGCATGTTTGACACATATTTCATTTGCTATCTTATTGTGTGAGCATGTTGGATGCATGATTTTATCCATTCGAGGACATCCATTTGTTGCTTGGTCTTTTGGATTTTTCTTTTTGACCAAATGGATGGACAAGAATTCCTAAGTTCCTCCCCTAGCTATCTATGCTTTCTTGTGTCAAATTCTATTCATGCTTATATCACAAACTTTGATCAAGTCTTTTTCGGACAGACCGAGTGAGGAGCACTCGGAGCCACCGATCCGTCAAAAGCTTAAATTCCAAAACCTTCTAAGTACTTTCGGTCAAACCAATATACTCAAATCGGATGGATCAAATCACTTGGATTGATCTAGGTTTTCACCTCGGTGAAACCGAGTTACAAATTTCGCGTGACAAGTGAGTAATCGCTTGCGCTAACCATCTCGGTCCCACCGAAGTTTTCAACTCGGTCCCACCGACAGTGAAGGGTATATATACCCGAGGGCAGCGCGCGTTGATTATTCCTTCAAACGCCCGCCCCAAACCCTTCGCCGTCGCCGTGGTCTCCGGATTGTCTCCGCTGTCGCTCAGGCGCCCTCGCTGGTCTTCGCCGCGTCAACGGTCAATCTCATCGCGCCGTTGCCGCCATAGTGTAACTCCACCAAGTTGGGTGAGTTTCATCCTTCTCGTGCTTCAACCTCTGATTCTGTGCACGATAGGTTTTGCCTAGCTTCTTGCCAAGTTTGAAATCTTCCTATCCAGCAGATTAGATCTTAGAACAAAATTCGAGTAAAAATTTTAGGGTTAGGTTTCCGCCGAACACATCTCGGTGTGACCGATTCTACATTCTCGGACTGACCGATTTGGCCTCTGGCCATTGCACTACACTTTTCGGTCCAACCGAGTTGTGCAAATCGGTAAGACCGAAATGAGGATTTAGTGAAACCCTAGTGCTCTCGGCTAGACCGAAACCCATTTCGGTCCAACCGAAAGTGGTGTGAATGGTTCTGTTTAGGCACTTCGGATTCACCGAATTTTAGACTCGGTCAGACCGAAATGCATTCTGTGAAAACCTAAAACTAAAGTTTGAACTCATTCATTTTGCAAAATCTTCGCAGTTTGTGATAACTCTTCTATTACGCCTATACCTATTCTATTCACAGGTTGTCGGTCATATACGATGCAAGTGACAGCTGAACAGTCTGAATCACCGGTTGAGATTCCAGAGGCATCCACAAGTCCCAAGCAAGCAGTTTTTCGATGATGGAGAGAGGAGCACCCCAAGTGGATTGCCTGCAGCTGCCACTAGGGCCAGGAAGAAGAGGAATTCTGATGAGGAGGATTCTGACTTTGTTGCTGAGGAGGAGATTACATCCAAGCCTAAGAGGAAAGTGGTTGCCAAGGACTATCAAGGGCAACATACAAAAGAAAGGCACCAGCAAAGTGAAGAAGTCCACAGTTGCAAAGAAGCTGAGCATGGAAGAAGAAACCTCCAAAGAAGATAAAGAAAACTTCCAAGAGGAAGAGGTTAGTTCATGATGAAGCGATGATGATTACGATGAGGAAGCACCCCACCTCCTCGAAGCCCAAGTTGATGGGAGATGCCATCGAGGCAGGAGCACCCACTAAATCTAAGCCATCAGCTCAAAGAAAGGCAGCTCAAGCCAAGCCTCTTGCCAAGCCAAAGAAGACAAGTGAGAAACATTCACGCTTGAGAGAAGAAGAAGGACAATGTGCCACCAGTGAGTCGATGAAGAGGCACATGTATTGTCAAGCTCGACGAAACTGCCATTCATAATGATGCTCATCCTCGAGCTGAAAATATGAAGGAAAGGAAGGACAAAGGTCTCGAGCTATGGAGGCAAGTTGATCCATATGCCACCGGAGAAGGACAACTGCTGACTCAAGGTTCCACACCGAGAGCAACAAGATTTCTATGAGGCAGTGCTCATGGACAAGAAGCCTATTGTTGCGATACTAGGTATGTTGACCGAAATACATCGACAAGTGAAGAGCACAGAGACTACTTCCCACATGTGTATGAGAGCTTCCTTTGCATGTGGAGTTGCAGAGTTCGTTGGTCGAAATCGATCGCTTGGAATGATGAGATGATCATGCGTTCTATGCCACAAACACATTTCTATCCGGATGGCGTAATTGTGTGGATGATTGAAGGTCTGAGATTCTCTTCAATAGTTGAAGAGTGGGCTGAACTGCTGAATGCTCCAGCATCAAGAGATGATGATGTTGATGTTTATGGCATTCCAAAGAAGAATCACGAGTCTATGAGGAACATGTACAATGAGGTACCGACAAGGATGTTGAGATATGGAAGCTTGGATCGGTGTATCATCTTGAGCAGGTCTCCCAACCACTAACACCATTACGAGGCATACTTTGATGCCCAAGTCAGAGACCATCGCATGATAAGAGGCTATTCTATCAACATGCTGCATATTCTGGATCGAAGACACCTTTTAAGGTGATGGACCCGATAGTAGAGACTATCAAGAGGACAAAGACGAGACTGTAAGAGGTCATGTGGGTTTGCCCGCACATTCAGATGCTCATCAATGCCAAGTTTGGCACGGGCACCTACTTGTTGGATAGACCCCACTTGCCCCGCAAGCCTGAACATGAAGATAATGAAGTTGTGATGACCGAGGATGCTCCCACATCTATTGAAGGACACTCTAAGTCTAAAGCTGCCAAACAAGCTAAAGCTGAGAAGGAAGCAGCAGCAGCAGCAGCAAAGCCCAAGAGCGTTGGAGAACAACTTCTTGAAGCTACCCAGAGGATTGAACTACGCCTGCCAGCATAGTGCGATCTCGGGAGAGTCTTGAGAGGATAGTTGAAGACAAGTTCCATGCTCTGGATGTCAAGTCGATCAAGTGCAGTCACCGTCAACAAGCTTGAGGCAGACATCGAGGAAGCGAAGAGGAGAAGGCAGAGCTCATGAAGGAGATGGAAGATGATCTAGTCCAGATGACTATGAGCAGCACTGCTAAAGGCCCACAAAGCCCAGATCATTTGCTATTCCAAAGGATGACCCTGGGCTACTACATCAAGACCTCCTACAGCTCCATCGGTTCCAGCTCCGGCTCCAAAGTGTCACTCCTCCAGCTCCACAGACTTCAGCGAAGCCTTTGCAGATGCAGCTATCTCCACTCCATCAACGCAGCAGAGCCGCCAGCAGAGTCCCTAGTGACGCTTAGCTCTATACCTTTCGAACTTTTGGTAACTTGTTGCCAAAGGGGAGAAATTGTATAGATCATAGGACTTCGAGAGAGAGTGCTCGTTTTGCTCTTTCGTTTGCGGTTTTCCTTGAGATACTTTTGAGTTTTCCGAGACATTTCGTGTGTTTGATACTACGCTTGTTTCTATCTTTGATGAGTGCTTGATCATACTATGCTTAATGTGTGCTTAATGCTTATCATATTCTATTCATATCTTGTATGATCATTTACTCATGTCTTGGTGATTGGGTGCATGCTATTCATTCTTATCATTTTGTGCGCTCCACCAAGATGTATGTGACATGGAAGAGTGACCCATGATCCTAATCGATTGTGCATTTGCATTCAAACGCAAATCTTAAATAATGCACAAATTTAGGGGGAGCTCTTGCTTATCACATACTTCTCAAAGCGACGATACTATTCATTGATTATATCTCTTGTCGAAGCTTTGATCTATATGTTGTCATCAATTACCAAAAAGGGGGAGATTGAAAGTGCAACTAATCCCCGGGTGGTTTTGGTAATTAATAACAACATATATATCATTGAACTAATTGTTTCTTGAGAATATTTCGAAAGTTCATTGATATGGGTATGGCAATGGTGATGATGTGGACCCCTCAAAATGCTAAGGAAAACATTGGCAAAAGCTCAAGACTCCATTTTTGGTTTAGTGATCCAAGATCACATTGAGTCCATAGGAAAGCCAATACTATTAAAAGGGATGAGGTTATGATGATGATCTGGTTGCTCAAAGTGCTTAGTGATTTATCTCTCAAACTATCAGCAATCTTTCATTCCAACATATACTCATAAGTAATCTCGGTCCCACCGATTCCATAAACTCACCACACCGAGATGAACCACCTCACCATATACCCAAACCCTAGAAATTTCGGATTTTCCGATTCCAAACTCGGTCATACGAAATTGGTGTTGCTAACCTTCAGAACCTTCAGACTCAAATCGGTGTCACCGAGATGAGAAAGTCGGTCCCACCGAGAATGGCAAACCCTAGACTTTGGAAGAATCGGACTAACCGAGATTGTATTTTCGGTCCCATCGAAAATCCCAACGCTCACAAGATTTGAACTTTCGGTCTCACCGAGTTGTCAACTCGGTCCGACCAAGATTGGTCAAATGTGTGTAACGGTTGGATTTTGTGTGGAGGCTATAAATACCCCTCCACCTCCTCTTCATTCGTGGAGAGAGCCATCAGAAAGAACTACCACTCCTACCTTACATTTCTGAGAAGAAAACTACCTACCCTTGTGTTGAGATCAAGTTGCTCCACTCCCACCATATGAAACTTGATTTCTAGCCTTCCCAAGTTGCTTTCCACTCAATCCTTTCTTCCACCACAGCCAAATCAGTGAGGAGAGTTGAGTGTGAAGGAAATATGCCCTAGAGGCAATAATAAAGTTATTATTTATTTCCTTATTTCATGATAAATGTTTATCATTCATGCTAGAATTGTATTAACCGGAAACATGATACATGTGTGAATGCATAGACAAACAACAGGTCACTAGTATGCCTCTACTAGACTAGCTTGTTAATCAAAGATGGTTATGTTTCCTAACCATGAACAAAGAGTTGTTATTTGATTAACAAGGTCACATCATTAGTAGAATGATCTCGATTGACATGACCCATTCCATTAGCTTAGCACACGATCGCTTAGTATGTTGCTACTGCTTTTATCCATGACATATACATGTTCTCTGTAACTATGAGATTATGCAACTCCGTTTACGGAGGAACACTTTGGTACTACCAAACGTCACAACGTAATCGGGTGATTATAAAGGAGTACTACGAGGTGTCTCCAAAGGCGATGTTGGGTTGGCGATTTGAGATTAGGTTTTGTCACTCCGATTGTCGGAGAGGTATCTCTGGCCCTCTCGGTAATACACATCATCGAAGCCTTGCAAGCACTACAACTAATGAGTTAGTTGTGAGATGATGTATTACGGAACGAGTAAAGAGACTTGCGTGTAACGAGATTGAACTAGGTATTGGATACCGACGATCGAATCTCGGGCAAGTAACATACCGATGACAAAGGAACAACGTATGTTGTTATGCGGTCTGACCGATAAAGATCTTCGTAGAATATGTAGGAACCAATATGGGCATCCAGGTCCCGCTGTTGGTTATTGACCGTGAATAGTTCTAGGTCATGTCTACATTGTTCTCGAACCGTAGGGTCCACACGCTTAAGGTTTCGATGACAGTTATTATGAGTTTATGTATTTTGATGTACCGAAGGAGTTCGGAGTCCCGGATGTGATCACGGACATGACGAGGAGTCTCGGAATGGTCGAGACATAAAGATTGATATATTGGAAGCCTATGTTTGGAGTTCGAATGGTTCCAAGTAAAACGGAATTTACCGAGTACCGGAGGTTCTGGAACCCCCGGAGGTAAATGGGCCACTATGGGCCTTGGTGGAAAGGAGAAGGGCAGCCCAAGAGGGCTGCGCGCCCCCTTCCCTAGTCCTATTAGGACTAGGAGAAAGGCCGCCCCTCTCTCTCTTTCCCCCCTCCGGGAATCCTAGTCCAACTAGGATTGGGGGAATCCTACTCCCAGAGGGAGTAGGACTCCCTTGGCGCGCCTAGCTTGGCCGGCCGGCCCCCTCCCCCCTGGCTCCTTTATATACGGGGGCAGGGGGGCACCTTGGAACACACAAGTTGATCGTGAGATCGTTCCTTAGCCGTGTGCGGTGCCCCCTTCCACCATATTCCACCTCGGTCATACCGTCGCGAAGCTTAGGCGAAGCCCTGCGCCGGTGAAACATCAAGATCGTCACCACGCCGTCGTGCTGACGGAACTCTCCCTCGACACTCGGCTGGATCGGAGTACGAGGGACGTCATCGAGCTGTACGTGTGTCAAGAACTCGGGGCGTCGAGTAACGGCGCGGGATCGGTCGGATCGCGAGGAGAACGTCGACTACTTCCTCTACGTTGTGATCGCTTCGCCGGGTCTCACGAGGGTACGTAGACAACACTCTCCCCTCTCGTTGCTATACATCACCATGATCTTGCGTGTGCGTAGGAAATTTTTGAAATTACTACATAACCAACAGTGGCATCCGAGCCTAGGTTTTTATGGTTTGATGTTTTGCACGAGTAGAACACAAGTGAGTTGTGGGCGATACAAGTCATACTACCTACCAGCATGTCATACTTTGGTTCAGCGGTATTGTGAGATGAAGCGGCCTGACCGACATTACGCCAGACGCTTACGCGAGACTGGTTTCACCGCCACGAGCACTCGTTGCTTAAAGGTGATTGGTGGGTGCTGCTCTCTCACTTTAGTTGAACTGAGTGTGGCTACGCCGGTCCTTGAGAAGGTTAAACGGAGTCTACTTGACGAAGTATCGTTGTGGTTTTGATGCGTAGGTGAGACTGGTTCTTGCTTAAGCCCGTAGCAGCCACGTAAAATTTGCAACAACAAAGTAGAGGACGTCTAACTTGTTTTTGCAGGGCATGTTGTGATGTGATATGGTCAAGACGTGATGCTATATTTTATTGTATGAGATGATCATGTTTTGTAACCGGTTATCGGCAATCGGCAGGAGCCATATGGTTGTCGCTTATTGTATGCAATGCAATCGCCTCGTAATGCTTTACTTTATCACTAAGCGGTAGCGATAGTCGTAGTAGCATAAGTTTGGCGAGACGACAACGATGCTGCGATGGAGATCAAGGTGTCGCGCGGTGACGATGGTGATCATGGTGGTGCCGCAAGATGGAGATCATGAAGCACAAGATGATGATGACCATATCATATCACTTATATTGATCTGCATGTGATGTTTATCCTTTATGCATCTTATCTTGCTTTGATTGACGGTAGCATTATAAGATGATCTCTCACTAAATTATCAAGAAGTGTTCTCCCCGAGTATGCACCGTTGCCAAAGTTCGTCGTGCCCAGACACCACGTGATGATCGGGTGTGATAAGCTCTACGTCCATCTACAACGGGTGCAAGCCAGTTTTGCACACGCAGAATACTCGGGTTATACTTGACGAGCCTAGCATATGCAGATATGGCCTCGGAACACGGAGACCGAAAGGTCGAGCGTGAATCATATAGTAGATATGATCAACATAAGATGTTCACCATTGAAAACTACTCCATCTCACGTGATGATCGGTTATGGTTTAGTTGATTTGGGTCACGTGATCACTTAGATGACTAGAGAGATGTCTATCTAAGTGGGAGTTCTTAAGTAATATGATTAATTGAACTTAAATTTATCATGAACTTAGTCCTGGTAGTATTTTGCAAATTATGTTGTAAGATCAATAGCTTGCGTTGTTGTTTTCATACGTTTATTTTGATATGTTCCTAGAGAAAATTATGTTGAAAAATGTTAGTAGCAATGATGCGGATTTGATCCGTGATCGAGGTTTATCCTCATTGTCGCACGTAAGAATTATGTCCTTAATGCACCGCTAGGTGATGCACCTATTGCAGAGAGCGTATGACGTTATGAGCGTTTGGCTAGCTCAAGATGATGACTACTTGATAGTTTTGTGCACCATGCTTTATGGCTTAGAATCGGGACTTCAAAGATGTTTTGAACATCATGGACCATATGAGATGTTCCAAGAATTGAAGTTAATATTTCAAGCAAATACCGAGTTGAGAGATATGAAGTCTCCAACAAGTTCTATAGCTAAAAGATGGAGGAGAATCGCTCAACTAGTGAGCATGTGCTCGATTGTCTGGGTACTTCAATCGCTTGAATCAAGTGGGAGTTAATCTTCCGAGATAAGATAGTGATTGATGAATTCTCTAGTCACCATCACCAAGTTAGTAGAACTTTGTGATGAACTATAGTATGCAAGGGATGATGAAAATGATTCCCGAGTTTTTCATGATGATGAAATCGATGAAGGTAGAAATCAAGAAAGAACATCAAGTGTTGATGGTTAACAAGACCACTAGTTTCAAGAAAAGGGCAAAGGGATAGAAGGGAACTTCAAGAAGAACGGCAAGCAAGTTGTTGCTCAAGTGAAGAAGCCCAAGTCCGGACTGAGCACGAGACTAAGTGCTTCTACCGCAAAGGGACTGGTCTTTGGGAAGCGAACTACCCCAAGTATTTGGCGGATAAGAAGGATGGCAAAGTAAACAAAAGTATATTTGATATACATGTTATTGATGTGTACTTTACTAGTGTTTATAGCAACCCCTCGGTATTTGGTACTGGTTCAGTTGCTAAAGAGTAGTAACTCGAAACGGGAGTTGCAGAATAAACAGAAACTAGTTAAAGGTGAAGTGACGATGTGTGTTGAAAGTAGTTTCAAGATTGATATGATCATCATCGCACACTCCCTATACTTTCGGGATTAGTGTTGAACCTAAATAAATGTTATTTGGTGTTTGTGTTGAGCATGAATATGATTTGATCGTGTTTTTTGCAATACGGTTATTCATTTAAGTAAGAGAATAAACTGTTATTCTGTTTACATGAATAAAACCTTATATGGTTACACACCCAATGAAAATGGTTCATTGGATCTCGATCGTAGTGATACACATATTCATAATATTGAAACCAAAAGATGCAAAGTTAATAATGATAGTGCAACTTGTTTGTAGTAATCGCCGTTTAGGTCATATTGGTGTAAAGCGCATGAAGAAACTCCATATCGATGGGATTTTGGAATCACTTGATTATGAATCACTTGATGCTTGCGAACCATGCCTCATGGGCAAGATGCCTAAGACTCCGTTCTCGGAACAACGGAACAAGCTCTTGACTTATTGGAAATAATACATACCGATGTATGCGATCCAATGAGTGTTAATGCTCGTGGCAAGTATCGTTATTTTCGACCTTCACAAGATGATTTGAGCAGATATGGGTATATCTTCTTGATGAAACATAAGTCCGAAATAGTTGAAAGGTTCAAAGAATTTCAGAGTGAAGTGGAAAAATCATCGTAACAAGAAAATAAAGTTTCGCGATCTGATCGCGAGACGAATATTTGAGTTACGAGTTTGGTCTTCAATTAAAACAATGTGGAATAGTTTCACAACTCACGCCACCGAACACCACAATGTTATGGTGTGTCCAAACATCGTAATCGCACTTTATTGGATATAGTGCAATCTATGATGTTTCTTCTTGATTTACCAATATTGTTTTGGGATCATGCATTAGAGACAGCTGCATTCACATTAAATTGGGCACCATCTAAATCCGTTGAGACGACACTATATGAACTGTGGTTTAGCAAGAAACCCAAGTTGTCGTTTCTTAAAAGTTTGGAGTTGCGATGCTTATGTGAAAAAGTTTCATCGATAAGCTGGAACCCAAATCGAGAAGTGCGTCTTCATAGAATACCCAAAGGAAATTGTTGGGTACACCTTCTATCACAGATCCGAAGGCAAGATATTCGCCTTAAGATGGATCCTTTCTAGAGAAGGAGTTTCTCTCGAAAGAAGTGAGTGGGAGGAAAGTAGAACTTGATGAGGTAACTGTACCTATTCCCTTATTGGAAAGTAGTTCATCACAGAAATCTGTTCTTGTGACTGCTATACCAATTAGTGAGGAAGTTAATGATGATGATCATGTAACTTCAGATCAAGTTACTACCGAACCTCGAGGTAAACCAGAGTGAGATCCGCACTGAGTGGTACGGTAATCCTGTTCTGGAAGTCATGTAACTAGACCATGATGAACCTACGAACTATGAGGAAGCGATGATGAGCCCAGATTCCACGAAATGGCTTGAGGCCATGAAATCTGAGATGAGATCCATATATGAGAACAAAGTGTGGACTTTGGTGGCGTTGCCGATGATCGGCAATCCATAGAAAATAAATGGATCTTCAAGAGGAAGACGACGCTGATAGTAGTGTTACTATCTACAAAGCTCGACTTGTCGCAAAAAGGTTTTTGACAAGTTCAAGGTGTTGACTACAATGAGATTTTCTCAAGCAGTAGCGATGCTTAAGTCTGTCCGAATCATGTTAGCAATTGCCACAATTTATGAAATTTGGCAAATGGTTGTAAAACTGCATTCTGAATGGGTTTTAGGAGGAAGAGTTGTATATGATGCAACCGAAGGTTTTATCGATCCAAAGGAGCTAACAAAGTGTGCAAGCTCTAGCGATCCATCTATGGACTGGTACAAGCATCTCGAGTTGGAATATACGCTTTGATGAGTTGATCAAAGCATATAGTTTTATCTGAGACTTACGGTGAAGCTGTATTTACAAGGAAGTGAGTGGGAGCACTACATCATTTCGATAAGTATATGTGAATGACATATTGTAGATCGGAAATAATGTAGAATTATTCGCAAAGCATAAAGAAGTGTTTGAAAGGAGTTTTTCAAAGAAAGACCTCGGTAAAGCTACTTATATATTGAGCATCAAGATCTATAGAGATAGATCAAGATGCTTGATAAGTTTTTTCAATGAGTACATACCTTGACAAGATTTTGAAGTAGTTCAAAATGAAACATCAAAGAAAGAGTTCTTGCCTGTGTTACAAGGTGTGAAATTGAGTAAGACTCAAAACCCGACCACAGCAGAAGATAGAAAGAGAATGAAAGTCATTCACTATGCCTTGGCCATAGTTTCTATAAAGTATGCCATGTGTGTACCAGATCTATTGTATACCCCTGCACCGAATTTCGCAAGGAGTACAATAGTGATCTAGGAGTAGATCATCGACAGCGGTCAAAATTATCCTTAGTGGAATAAGGATATGTTTCTCGATTATGGAAGTGACAAAAGGTTTGTCGTAAAGGGTTACGCCGATGCAAGTTTTGACATCGATCCGATGACTCTAAGTCTCGATCTAGATACATATTGAAAGTGGGAGCAATTAGCTAGAGTAGCCGTGCGAGCATTGTAGACATAGAAAAATTGCAAAATACATAACGGATCTGAATGTGAAAGACCCGTTGACTAAGACTCTCTCACAAGCAAAACATGATCACACCTTAGTACTCTTTGGGTGTTAATCACATAGCGATGTGAACTAGATTACTGAATCTAGTAAACCCTTTGGGTGTTGGTCACATGGCGATGTGAACTATGGGTGTTAATCACATGATGATGTGAACTATCGATGTTAATCACATGGTGATGTGATCTAGATTATTGACTCTAGTGCAAGTGGGAGACTGAAGGAAATATGCCCTAGAGGCAATAATAAAGTTATTATTTATTTCCTTATTTCATGATAAATGTTTATCATTCATGCTAGAATTGTATTAACCGGAAACATGATACATGTGTGAATGCATAGACAAACAATGTGTCACTAGTATGCCTCTACTAGACTAGCTTGTTAATCAAAGATGGTTATGTTTCCTAACCATGAACAAAGAGTTGTTATTTGATTAACAAGGTCACATCATTAGTAGAATGATCTGATTGACATGACCCATTCCATTAGCTTAGCACACGATCGCTTAGTATGTTGCTACTGCTTTTATCCATGACATATACATGTTCCTGTAACTATGAGATTATGCAACTCCGTTTACGGAGGAACACTTTGGTACTACCAAACGCCACAACGTGAATCGGGTGATTATAAAGGAGTACTACAGGTGTCTCCAAAGGCGATGTTGGGTTGGCGATTTCGAGATTAGGTTTTGTCACTCCGATTGTCGGAGAGGTATCTCTGGGCCCTCTCGGTAATACACATCATTGAAGCCTTGCAAGCACTACAACTAATGAGTTAGTTGTGAGATGATGTATTACGAACGAGTAAAGAGACTTGCCGTAACGAGATTGAACTAGGTATTGATACCGACGATCGAATCTCGGGCAAGTAACATACCGATGACAAAGGAACAACGATGTTGTTATGCGGTCGACCGATAAAGATCTTCGTAGAATATGTAGGAACCAATATGGGCATCCAGGTCCCGCTGTTGGTTATTGACCGTGAATAGTTCTAGGTCATGTCTACATTGTTCTCGAACCGTAGGGTCCACACGCTTAAGGTTTCGATGGCGGTTATTATGAGTTTATGTATTTTGATGTACCGAAGGAGTTCGAGTCCCGGATGTGATCACGGACATGACGAGGAGTCTCGGAATGGTCGAGACATAAAGATTGATATATTGAAGCCTATGTTTGGAGTTCGGAATGGTTCCGGGCGAAAACGGGAATTTACCGGAGTACCGGGAGGTTACCGGAACCCCCCGGGAGGTAAATGGGCCACTATGGGCCTTGGTGGAAAGGAGAAGGGGCAGCCCAAGAGGGCTGCGCGCCTCCCCCCCTTCCCTAGTCCTATTAGGACTAGGAGAAGGGCCGCCCCCTCTCTCTTTCCCTCCGGGAATCCTAGTCCAACTAGGATTGGGGGAATCCTACTCCCGAGGGAGTAGGACTCCTGGCGCTGCCTAGCTTGGCCGGCCGCCCCCTCCCCGGCTCCTTTATATACGGGGCGGGGGGCACCTTGAACACACAAGTTGATCGTGAGATCGTTCCTTAGCCGTGTCGGTGCCCCTTCCACCATATTCCACCTCGGTCATACCGTCATGAAGCTTAGGCGAAGCCCTGCGCCGTGAAACATCAAGATCGTCACCACGCCGTCGTCTCGTGGAACTCTCCTCGACACTCGGCTGGATCGAGTACGAGGGACGCCATCGAGCTGTACGTGTGTCAAGAACTCGGGGCGCCGAGTAACGGCGCCGGATCGGTCGGATCGCGAGGAGAACGTCGACTACTTCCTCTACGTTGTGATCGCTTCGCCGGGTCTACGAGGGTACGTAGACAACACTCTCCCCTCTCGTTGCTATACATCACCATGATCTTGCGTGTGCGTAGGAAAATTTTTGAAATTACTACATAACCAACAGAGTGTTGGGGAGATTATCATTTGAAGCACAAGAGCAAGGAGTTCATCATCACCAACACCATCTATTACCTTTTGGAGGGTGGTGCCTCCTAGATTGGTTAGGTGTCGCTTGGGAGCCTCCGTCAAGATGTGGAGTTGAACCAAGAAGTTTGTAAGGGCAAGGAGATCGCCTACTTCGTGAAGATCTACCCGAGTAAGGCTAGTCCTCCGTGGACGAGAGGCCATGATGGCATAGACAAGGTTGCTTCTTCGTGGACCCTTCGTGGGTGGAGCCTCCGTGGACTCTCGCAGCCGTTACCCTCCGTGGGTTGAAGTCTCCATCAACGTGGATTGACGATAGCACCACCTATCGGAACCACGAGAAAAATCTCCGTGTCTCCAAATTGCGTTTGCTCTTCTCCACCTCTTATTTACTACATGTGCAATTTACTTTCCGCTGCCATTACTCTAGAATTGCATGTGTAGGGTGATACTTGACTTGCTCATCATTGTGAACTTGCTAAAAACTTGTCCTAATCAAAAGGCTAAACTTTTAAGTTGTCAAGTAGTCTAATCACCCCCCCTCTAGACATACTTCCGATCCTACATTTGGACAATAATTTGCATGATTTGAATGAAACTAACCCGGGCTAACATTGTTTTCAACAAAACTACATTGATGTTATTTTTGTGCAGAAATAAAAGTTCTTGGAATTGGCGAAACTTCAGAGTGAATTTTTATGGAATATATAAAAAATACTGGAGTAAAGAACTATCGAAAAAGAGCCACCAGTTGGCCACAAGTTAGGGGGCGCGCCTACCTCCCAGTGGGCCCTGATGACTTGTGGGCCCCACAAACCCCCGTCTGACCTAACTCCAAGTCTATAAGTACCATTTTCCTGGGAGAAAAAAATCAGAGAAAAAGTTTCATCACGTTCTACAATATGGAGCCACCGTCACCTCATGTTCTTCGTCGGGAGCCCTAATCCAGAGTATGTTCAAGGCTCTGTAGAAAGGGATTCATCGTCATTGTCATCACCAACCCTTATCCATCAACAATTTCATGAAGTTCACCATCGAGAGTGAGTAATTCCATTGTGGGCATACTGGAGGTAGATGGGGTTGGATTGAGATTTCTTATGTAATCGGGTCAGTTAGTTAGGGCTTGATCCCTAGTATCAACTATGTTCTGAGATTGGTGTTACTATGACTTTGTTATGCTTAATGCTTGTCACTAGGGCACAAGTGCTATGATTTCAAATTTGAACACTTATGCTTTTCATGAATATATTTGAGATGTTGATCTTACCTGCAAGTTGTATGCATCTATTATTGTTCTAAACCGTAAACCCCAAGGTGACAACAATTGGGATATTCTTCGGGAATGATTGTAATTTTAGGAGTTTGTGTATTCACTATGTGCTAATGCTTTGTTTCGGTTCTGCGCCTTAATTACCCGTAGTATTCATTAGGACCCCGCTGCCACAGGAGGGTAGGACAAAAAATGTCATGCAAGTTCATATTACAAGCACGTATGACTTCTATGATTGATGAATTAGAGTTATTGTGTGTCGCTCTAGGATTTTACTATTACATATTGAATTCATCTAAATATCCATTGCTACTCCATGCATACGCTTTAATATTATTGCTTTTGCTCAAGTTCCTACTACTATTTGCCACAACACTGTTACTACTGTTACCATTGGTATCACTGTTATCATATTACTGTGCTACTAATAAAAAGCGATTTTTTGGTGTGGTTGAATAGACAACTCAACTGTTAAGGCTTATAAATATTCTTTTACTCCCCATGTGTCGAATCAATAAATTTGGATGAAATACTACCCTCGAAGACTGTTGCGATCCCCTATACTTGTGGGTCATCATATGCATCCCAAAGTAACAATACAAAATTAATTGATCTTCAAATGCAACAACTTCGAGTATAACTTGGCATTGCCGAGTGGACTACACATACCACGCCTAGGGAAATTCTCCCATCTCCAATGCTCCCAAGCATCACAAGGAATCCTCTTGTCACACCATTCTCCATGAGCCTTGTAACGTCATCTGCATTTGGTTGATCAGATACTCTTCTCTGAAGACAGCAATCACATACTTCTTCACACTGATGGTGACAAGATATGAAGATATTCTCTCAGGCAAACATATCCATCCACATAGTCACTCGTGTTGGGAATTGTTGTATGGAAAACAACAAAAATTCTACGCACACACAATGATCTATGCATGGAGATGCATAGCAACGAGGGGGAGAGTGTGTCTACATACCCTCGTAGATCGTAAGCGAAAGCGTTTCATAACGCGGTTGATGTAGTTGAACTTTCTTCGCGCTCCAACAGATCTAGTACCGAACGCACGACACCTCCGCGTTCTACACACGTTCAGCTCGGTGACGTCCTCCGCCTTCTTGGTCCAGCCACGACAAGGTAGTATATGAGTTCCGACAACAATACGGCATGGTGATGGTGATGGTGATGTGATCTCCGTAGGGCTTCGCCTAAGCACTACGAAAATATGACTGAGGGAGTAAACGGTGGACGCGGGCGCCGCACACGGCTAAGATAATGTTGTGCCCTTGTGTGGTGCCCCCTACCCATGTATATGTAGGTGGGAGGGGAGGATGCAGCCCCTAGGGTGCCCCAAGAGACTTGGCAGCGACCCTAGGGCTACTGCCTTGCCTTGCGCCTGAAGGAAATATGCCCTAGAGGCAATAATAAAGTTGTTATTTATATTTCCTTATATCATGATAAATGTTTATTATTCATGCTAGAATTGTATTAACCGGAAACTTAGTACATGTGTGAATACATAGACAAACAGAGTGTCCCTAGTATGCCTCTACTTGACTAGCTCGTTAATCAAAGATGGTTAAGTTTCCTAGCCATAGACATGTGTTGTCAGTTGATGAACATGATCACATCATTAGAGAATGATGTTATGGACAAGACCCATCCGTTAGCTTAGCACTATGATCGTTTAGTTTATTGTTATTGCTTTCTTCATGACTTATACATGTTCCTATGACTATGAGATTATACAACTCTCGAATACCAGAGGAACACTTAGTGTGCTATCAAACGTCACAACGTAACTGGGTGATCATAAAGATTCTCTACAGGTGTCTCTGATGGTGTTTGTTGGGTTGGCATAGATCAAGATTAGGATTGTCACTCCATGTTTCAGAGAGGTATCTCTGGGCCCTCTCGGTAATGCACATCACTATAAGCCTTGCAAGCAATGTGACTAATGAGTTAGTCACGGGATGATGCACTACAGAACGAGTAAAGAGACTTGCCGGTAACGAGATTGAACTAGTTATTGAGATACCGACGATCGAATCTCGGGCAAGTAACATACCGATGACAAAGGGAACAACGTATGTTGTTATGCGGTTCGACCGATAAAGATATTCGTAGAATATGTAGGAGCCAATATGGGCATCCAGGTTCCGCTATTGGTTATTGACCAGAGAGGTGTCTCGGTCATGTCTACATAGTTCTCGAACCCGTAGGGTCCGCATGCTTAACGTTCATTGACGATATAGTATTATATGAGTTATGTATGTTGGTGACTGAATATTGTTCGGAGTCCCGGATGAGATCACGGACATGACGAGGAACTCTGGAATGGTCCGGAGGTAAAGATTGATATATGGGGTAGTAGTGTTTGATCTCTGGAAGGGTTCCGGAATTCATCGGAAGAAGTTTCGGATGTCTCCCGAAATGTTTGGATACGAGAAGACTTTATTTGGGCCAAAGGGGAGAGCCCACGAGGCTTTTGGAAAGTGCAAAAGTAAGTTGGCGGAGACCAGAGGCTAGACGCGAGGAACCCTGGTGTCTAGGGGGTAGACGCCGGGAACCTTGGTGTCTAGCCCTGGAGTCCGAGAAGGACTCTTGCCTTTCGGAAAAAACCGACTTTGAGGAGGCTTTTACTCCAAGTTTCGACCCCAGGGCTCAATATATAAATAGAGGGGTAGGGCTAGCACCAAAGACACATCAAGAAACATCAAGCCATGTGCCGGCAACCCTGTTCCCTCTAGTTTATCCCCTGTCATAGTTTCCGTAGTGCTTAGGCGAAGCCCTGCGGAGATTGTTCTTCACCAACACCGTCACCATGCCGTCGTGCTGCCAGAACTTATCTACTACTTCGCCCGTCTTGCTGGATCAAGAAGGCAAGGACGTCATCGAGATGAATGTGTGCCGAACGCAGAGGTGCCGTATGTTCGGTACTTGATCGGGACGGATCGTGAAGGTGTACGACTACTTCAACCACGTTGATAAACACTTTCACATTGCGATCTTCAAGGGTATGAAGATACACTCCCCCTCTCGTTTCTATGCATAACATAGATAGATCTTGCGCGATCGTTGGATTTTTTTTGAAATTACTGTGTTCCTCAACAGTGGCATCCGAGCCAGGTCTATGCGTAGATGTTATATGCACGAGTAGAACACAAAGAGTTGTGGGTGACAATAGTCATACTGCTTACCAACATGTCATACTTTGATTCGGCAGTATTGTTGGATGAAGCGGCTCAGACCGACATTACGCGTACGCTACACGAGACTGGTTCTACCGACGTGTTTCACACACATGTGGCTAGTGAGTGTCTGTTTCTCCAACTTTAGTTGAATTGAGTGTGGCTACACCCGGTCCTTGTTGAAGGTTAAAACAACACACTTGAGGAAAAATTGTTGTGGTTTTGATGCGTAGGTAAGAAAGGTTCTTGCTAGAAGCCCGTAGCAGCCACGTAAAACTTCCAACAACAAAGTAGAGGACGTCTAACTTGTTTTTGCAGGGCTTGCTGTGATGTGATATGGTCAAGCATGATGTGATATAATTTGTTGTATGAGATGATCATGTTTTGTAACAAAGTTATTGACAACTGGCAGGAGCCATATGGTTGTCGCTTTATTGTGTGCAATGCAATCGCCATGTAATTGTTTTACTTTATCACTAAGCGGTAGCGATAGTCGTAGTAACAATAGGTGGCGAGACGACAATGATGCTATGATGGAGATCAAGGTGTCGCGCCGGTGACGTTGGAGATCATGACGATGCTTCGGTGATGGAGATCATGAGCACAAGATGATGATGGCCATATCATGTCACATATTTTGATTGCATGTGATGTTTATCCTTTATGCATCTTATTTTCCTTAGTACGGTGGTAGCATTATAAGATGACCCCTTACTAAATTTCAAGGTATAAGTGTTCTCCCTGAGTATTTGCCGTTGCTACAGTTCTTCGTGCTGAGACACCACGTGATGATCGGGTGTGATAGGCTCTACATTCACATACAATGGGTGCAAGCCAGTTCTGCACATGCAGAATACTAGGGTTAAACTTGATGAGCCTAGCATATGCAGATATGGCCTCGGAACACTGGAGACCGAAAGGTCGAGCGTGAATCATATAGTAGATATGATCAACATAGTGATGTTCACCATCGAAAACTACTCCATCTCACATGATTTGGATCGCGTGATGATTAGAGGGATGTTTATCTAAGTGGGAGTTCTTAAGTAGTATGATTAATTGAACTTTAATTTATCATGAACTTAGTCCTTATAGTATTTTGCAAATTATGTTGTAGATCAATAGCTCGCGTTGTTGCTTCCCTATGTTTTTACATGTGTTCCTTGAGAAAACTAGGTTGGAAGATGATAGTAGCATTGGTGTGGACTGGGTCCGTGATCTGAGGTTTATCCTCATTGCTGCACAAAAGAATTATGTCCTTGATGCACCGCTAGGTGATAGACCTATTGCAGGAGCAGATGCAGACATTATGAACGTTTGGCTAGCTCGGTATGATGACTACTTGATAGTTTAGTGCACCATGCTTTACGGCTTAGAACCAGGACTTCAAAAACGTTTTTGAAACGTCACGGAGCATATGAGATGTTCCAAGAGCTGAACTTAGTATTTCAGACTCATGCCCGTGTCAAGAGGTATGAGACATCTGACAAGTACTTTGCCTAAAAGATGGAGGAGAATTCCTCAACTAGTGAGCATGTGCTCAGAATGTCTGGGGTACTACAATCACTTGAATCAAGTGGGAGTTAATCTTCCAGATAAGATAGTGATTGACAGAGTTCTCTAGTCACCATCACCAAGTTACTGGAACTTCGTGATGAACTATAGTATGCAAGGGACGACGAAAACGATTCCCGAGCTCTTCGTGATGCTGAAATCAATTAAGGTAGAAATCAAGAAAGAGCATCAAGTGTTGATGATTGACAAGACCACTAGTTTCAAGAAAAGGGCAAAGGGAAAGAAAGGGAACTTCAAGTAGAATGGCAAGCAAGTTGTCACTCCCGTGAAGAAGCCCAAAGCTGGATTTGAAGCCCTAAACCCGAGTGCTTCTACTGCAAAGGAAATGGTCACTGGAAGCAGAAATGCCCTGAATATTTGGTGGATAAGAAGGATGGCAAAGTGAACAAGGGTATATTTGATATACATGTTATTGATATGTACCTTACTAGTGTTTATAGTAGCCCCTGGGTATTTGATACTTGTTCGGTTGCTAAGATTAGTAACTCGAAACATGAATTACAGAATAAACAGAGACTAGTTGAGGGTGAAGTAACAATGTGTGTTGGAAGTGGTTCCAAGATTGATATGATCATCATCGCAAACTCCCCATACTTTCGAGATTAGTGTTGAACCTAAATAAATGTTATTTGGTGTTTGCATTGAGCATAAATATTATTAGATCATGTTTATTGCGATACGATTATTCATCTGAGACAGAGAATAAATTGTTATTCTGTTTAGATGAATAAAACCTTCTATGGTCATACACCCAATGTTGATGGTTTATTGAATCTTGATCGTAGTGATACACATATTCATAATATTTATGCCACAAGATGCAAAGTTGATAATGATAATGCAACATATTTGTTGCACTACTGTTTGGGTCATATCGGTGTAAAGCTCATGAAGAAACTCCATAAAGATGGACATTTGGAATCACTTGACTAGGAATCATTTGATGCTTGCGAACCGTGCCTTATGGGAAAGATGACTAAAACTTCGTTCTCTGGAACAATGGAACGAGCTAGTGAATTATTGGAAATAATACATACCGATGTATGCAGTCCAATGAGTGTTGATGCTCGTGGCGGGTATCATTATTTTCTGACCTTCACAGATGATTTGAGCAGATATGGGTATATCTACTTAATGAAACACAAGTCTGAAACATTTGAAAATTTCAAAGAGTGAGTGAAGTGGAGAATCATCGTAACAAGAAAATAAAGTTTCTACGATCTGATCGTAGAGGAGAATATTTGAGTTACGAGTTTGGCCTTCATTTAAAACAATGTGGAGTAGTTTCATAGCTCACGCCACATGGAACACCACAGCTTAATGGTGTGTCCGAACGTCGTAACCGTACTTTATTTGATATGGTGCGATCTATGATGTCTCTTACTAGGTTACCACTATGGTTTTGGGGTTATGCATTAGGGACAACTGCATTCACTTTAAATAGGGCACCATCAAAATCCGTTGAGACGACGCCTTATGAACTGTGGTTTGGCAAGGAACCAAAGTTGTCGTTTCTTAAAGTTTGGGGTTGCGATGCTTATATGAAAAAGCTTCAACCTGATAAGCTCGAACCCAAATCGGAGAAGTGCATCTTCATAGGATACCCAAAGGAAACTGTTGGGTACACCTTCTATCACAGATCCGAAGGCAAGATATTCGTTGCTAAGAATGGATCCTTTCTAGAGAAGGAGTTTCTCTCGAAAGAAGTGAGTGGGAGGAAAGTAGAGCTCGATGAGGTAATTGTACCTTCTCCCGAATTGGTAAGTAGTTCATCACAGAAATCAGTTCCAGTGATTCCTACACCAATTAGTGAGGAAGCTAATGATGATGATCATGAAACTTCAGATCAAGTTACTACAAAACCTCGTAGGTCTTCCAAAGTATGGTCCGCACTAAAGTGGTACGGTAATCCTATTCTGGAAGTCATGTTACTAGACCATGATGAACCTACGAACTATGAGGAAGCGATGATGAGCCCAGATTCTGCGAAATAGATTGAGGCCATGAAATCTGAGATGGGATCCATGTATGAGAACAAAGTGTGGACTTTGGTGGACTTACCCGATGATCGGCAATCCATAGAAAATAAATGGATCTTCAAGAGGAAGACAGACATTGATAGTAGTGTTACTATCTACAAAGCTTCATTTGTCGCAAAAGGTTTTCGACAAGTTCAAGGTGTTGACTACAATGAGATTTTCTCAACTATAGCGATGCTTAAATCCGTCCGAATCATGTTAGCAGTTGCCATATTTTATGAAATTTGGCAGATGGATGTCAAAACTGCATTCCTGGATGGATTTCTGGAAGAAGAGTTGTATATGATGCAACCAAAAGGTTTTGTCGATCCAAAGGGTGCTAACAAAGTGTGCAAGCTCCAGTGATCC
The DNA here is from genome assembly GCA_021437245.1 of Aegilops speltoides. Lineage (NCBI taxonomy): Eukaryota > Viridiplantae > Streptophyta > Magnoliopsida > Poales > Poaceae > Aegilops > Aegilops speltoides. The sequence continues at coordinate 136,183,170 of CM038147.1, forward strand.
ATTTATGGACTGATGCAAGCCTCTCGTAGTTGGAATAAACGCTTTGATAGTATGATCAAAGCATATGGTTTATACAGACTTCTGGTGAAACCTGTATTTACAAGAAAGTGAGTGGGAGCACTATAGCCTTTCTGATAAGTACATGTGAATGACATATTGTTGATCGGAAATAATGTAGAATTTTTCAAAAAGCATAAAGGAGAGTTTGAAAGGAGATTTTCAAAGAAAGACCTCGGTGAATCTGCTTACTTATTTGGCATCAAGATCTATAGAGATAGATCAAGAGGCTTGATAAGATTTTGCAATGAGAACATACCTTGACAAGATTTTTGAAAGAGTTCAAAATGGATCAGTCAAAGAAAGGAGTTCTTGCCTGTATTACAAGGTGTAAAGTTGAGTAAGACTCAAAAGCCCGACCTCGGCAGAAGATAGAAAGAGAATGAAAGTCATTCCCTATGCCTCAGTCATATGTTCTATAAAGTATGTTGTGTTGTGTACCAGACCTATTGTGTACACTGCCCTGAGTTTGGCAAGGGAATACAATTTTGATCTAGGAGTAGATCACTGGACAATGGTCAAGATTATCCTTAGTGAGGACTAAGGAAATATTTCTTGATTATGGAGGTGGTAAAAGAGCTCGTCGTAAAGAGTTACATTGATGCAAGCTTTTACACCGATCCAGATGACTCTAAGTCTCAATATGGATACATATTGTAAGTGGGAGCAATTAGCTAGAGTAGATCTATGCAGAGCATTGTAGACATAGAATATTTGGAAAATACATACGACTCTGAATGTGACAGATCCGTTGACTAAACTTCTCTCACGAGCAAAACATGATCACACCTAAGTACTCTTTGGGTGTTAATCACATAACGATGTGAACTAGATTATTGACTCTAGCAAACCCTTTGGGTGATGGTCACATGACGATGTGAGCTATGGGTGTTAATCACATACAGATGTGAATATTTGTGTTAAATCACATGGTGATATGAACTAGATTATTGACTCTAGTGCAAGTGGGAGACTGAAGGAAATATGCCCTAGAGGCAATAATAAAGTTGTTATTTATATTTCCTTATATCATGATAAATGTTTATTATTCATGCTAGAATTGTATTAACCGGAAACTTAGTACATGTGTGAATACATAGACAAACAGAGTGTCCCTAGTATGCCTCTACTTGACTAGCTCGTCAATCAAAGATGGTTAAGTTTCCTAGCCATAGACATGTGTTGTCATTTGATGAATGGGATCACATCATTAGAGAATGATGTGATGGACAAGACCCATCCATTAGCTTAGCACTATGATTGTTTAGTTTATTGCTATTGCTTTCTTCATGACTTATACATGTTCCTATGACTATGAGGAACACTTAGTGTGCTATCAAACATCACAACATAACTGGGTGATCATAAATATGCTCTACAGGTGTCTCCGATGGTGTTTGTTGGGTTGGCATAGATCAAGATTAGGATTTGTCACTCCGTGTTTCGGAGAGGTATCTCTGGGCCCTCTCGGTAATGCACATCACTATAAGCCTTGCAAGCAATGTGACTAATGAGTTAGTCACAGGAATATGCACTACAGAACGAGTAAAGAGACTTGCTGGTAACGAGATTGAACTAGGTATTGAGATACCAACGATCGAGTCTTGGGCAAGGAACATACCGATGACAAAGGGAACAATGTATGTTGTTATGCGGTTCGACCGATAAAGATCTTCGTAGAATATGTAGGAGCCAATATGGGCATCCAGGTTCCGCTATTGGTTATTGACCAGAGAGGTGTCTCGGTCATGTCTACATAGTTCTCGAACCCGTAGGTCCGCACGCTTAACGTTCGTTGACGATATAGTAATATATGAGTTATGTATGTTGGTGACCGAATATTGTTCAGAGTCCCGAATGAGATCACGGACATGACGAGGAACTCTGGAATGGTCCGTAGGTAAAGACTGATATATGGGATAGTAGTATTTGATCTCTAGAAGGGTTCCGTAATTCACCGGAAGAAGTTCTGGATGTCTCCCAAGATGTTTGGGTACGAGAACACTTTATTTGGGCCAAAGGGGAAAGCCCACGAGGCTTTTGGAAAGTGCAAAAGGAAGTTTTGCGGAGACCAGAGGCTAGACGCCAGGAACCCTGGCGTCTAGGGGGTAGACGCTAGGAACCTTGGCGTCTAGCCTTGGAGTCCGAGAAGGACTCTTGCCTTTCGTGCAAAACCGACTTTGAGGAGGCTTTTCCTCCAAGTTTCGACCCCAGGGCTCAACATATAAATAGAGGGGCAAGGCTAGCACCAAAGGCACATCAAGAAACACCAAGCCGTGTGCCGGCAACCCCGTCCCCTCTAGTTTATCCCCCATCATAATTTCCGTAGTGCTTTGGTGAAGCCATGCGAAGATTGTTCTTCACCAACACCATCACCACGCCGTCGTGCTGCTGGAACTCATCTACTACTGCGCCCGTCTTGCTGGATCAAGAAGGCGGGGATGTGACTATATCGTCAACGAACGTTAAGCATGCAGACCCTATGGGTTCGAGAACTATGTAGACATGACCGAGATACCTCTCCGGTCAATAACCAATAGCGGAAACTGGATGCCCATATTTGCTCCTACATATTCTACGAAGATCTTTATCGGTCAAACCGTTATGACAACATACGTAACTCCCTTTGTCCATCGGTATGCTACTTGCCTGAGATTCGATAGTCGGTATCTTCGTACCTAGTTCAATCTCGTTAATGGCAAGTCTCTTTACTCATTTCGTAATACATCACCTCGTGACTAACTTCTTAGTCGTTTGCTTTCAAGCTTATGATGTGTATTACCGAGAGGTCCTAGAGATACCTCTATGATACTCGGAGTGATAAATCTTAATCTCGATCTATGCCAACTCAACAAACACCTTCGGATATACCTGTAGAGCATCTTTTTAATCACCGAGTTACGTTGTGACATTTGATAGCACACAAGGCATTACTCCGGTATCCGGGAGTTGCATAATCTCATAGTCGAAGGAATATGTATTTTACATGAAGAAAGCAATAACACTAAAACTGAACGATCATAATGCTAAGCTAACGGATGGGTCTTGTCCATCACATCATTCTCCTAATGATGTGATCCCATTATCAAATGACAGCTCATGTCTATGGTTAGGAAACCTTAACCATCTTTGATCAACGAGCTAGTCTAGTAGATGCTCACTAGGGACAAAGGTGTTTGTTTATGTATTCACATATGTGTTAAGGTTTCTGATCAATACAATTCTAGCATGAATAATAAACCTTTATCATGAACAAGGAAATATAAAACAACAACTTTATTATTGCCTCTAGGGCATATTTACTTCAGTCTCCCACTTTCACTAAAGTCAATAATCTAGTTCAATCGCCATGTGATTAACACCAATCGCTATGTGATTGACACCCATAGTTCACATCGCCATGTGACCAACACCCAAAGGGTTTACCAGAGTCAATAATCTAGTTCACATAGCCATTTGATTAACACCCAAAGAGTACTGAGGTGTGATCATGTTTTTCTTGTGAGAGAGGTTGTCGTGGACTTAACACGGCAGATGCCCTAGCAAGAGGACTTAGGTGTGGAGCCATCGCTGCTAGGTTAGCTTAAACGGGATAAAGGACAAAGAGAGTTTTTACCTAGGTTTGGCCCCTCTCAACATGGCAAAAAGCCTACTCCTGCTTTAGGTTGGGTTTCAATTACCAGGGAGCGAATACGCTTGACCTAGTTCTCGATCTATCGTTTCTTGAGTTAATCCACCGCCGGGTCACCCCTTTATATACACAGGTAGATGCCCGATGGCTTACAAAGTCCCGGCCGGCTCATACACATCGTGTACAGCTCAGTGACAAACTAAACTTGCCTTAACATACAAGTTATACATATGGCGGTTCATACCCATAGGCCCAAGGCGCCTCCCGGTCTTGGGCCTTCGGTAAGCTTGCTCTATGAACCGTCATCTACAACATCTTTGTCGTGGTGGGCGCACGGCAGATGCCATGGGATGGCTAAAGAGAGGAGGAGTCTCGAGGGCACTGGTGGGCTCCAGAGGTGAGGCCGGCATGAGCGAGCGTGGGACGCAAGACATACCCAGGTTCGAGGCTCTCCGGAGAGATAATACACCTAGTCCTGCCGAGTGTGGTTTATATGCAACAGTACAGAGTTGCTCCTAGAGCTATGTGGAGGAAGAAGGAAGACTGGCCAAGGCTTAGGCTGCTCCTTCTCCCTAGGTGTGTTCTACTGATCGGTTGGTTATTTCCCTGTGTGCTTTTCCGTATGCATGAGGGCTCCTGGGGTTTTTTATAGGCCAACCCCCCAAGGGTACAATGGTAATGCTACAAGGCCGTAGGGCCGGGTCATCAGCATCTGGGGACCTAGGGCTGGGACCTGCTGGGTGCCTGTGGTTCATCGGGTTCCCCTAGGTACGGGCCCTGCATGCCTAGGGGAGCTGTTTGCCGTCTTGTCGATCGTCAGGGAGTGGCCGAGTCGAGTCAGATACAGTGGCGCTCCATCAGGTCGCCGCTTGCTGGAGTCAGTGGTGACGATGGGGGCACTGTTGCCACTCTGGCCTGGTCAGCGGGTAGGTGAGGGGCATTGTTGCCACACTCGGGCTGACTAGAGGCATGGGCGGGGCACTGTTGCCTCGGTCATCGATGGACAAAGACTCGTCCCATCGTACGACTTGGATGGGACGGGAGCTGACCCGTGGCTGGGTTGGGGAACACGCCAAGTGTGGAGCTGGCTTGTTGGGGAAGTCTTGGTGTGCCGGGTTCAGCTGCCTTGAGCTGGCGGTTGGGGCCGAGTCGAGGGGCCTGGCCGGGTCAGAGAGTTCGGCCGGGTCGAGGGGCTTGGCCGGGTCGGAGAGTTCGGCCGGGTCGAGGGGCTTGGCCGGGTTGAGCGACCCGGCCAAGCGCAAGCCGGCATGAGGGGCGATGCTGGCCCCGTTGTTTTTTGAAAAGGATTCGGGTTCTGTTGCCTGCCCGGGGTTCATCCCCCCAACAACAGTCCCTGAAGCTGTGAAGTTCCATCGTCTTCGGATGGGAGGGCCTTCGCAGTTTCCCCCCTTGAAGAGGTGAATCCTGCGACCGCCGGGTCCGGCAACACCCACTCTGTGCCGGTTTTGGGAAACCGTATTGCGGCATCCCGACAGCGGCGGGAAACCGAAGAGTCCATCAAATCTTGGGGCAATCCCTCGGGCTTCGCGCGGGCGTCACGTGGCGCCTGGAAGTCGGAGGGGCCTGACAGGCCACGCGCGTGATGGGACTGGGCGATGTGTTGGGGCCCGCCGCCGCGTGCCCTTGGCCCACGTGCGCAGATTTATTGCGGCGTCCACAAGTCGGTTGCTCTTCCCCATGCAGTTATTGCGTGCGTACGTGCGCACTTATTGCGGGGAATTGGGAAAGGCGAGCGCAAACGATCCCACTCCCCCACGTTCGAACCGGGGCTTATAAATTGGGGCGAGGGGGCGGCGGACATCATTCTCACTCGCGCTCCGCCGCCTCTTCGTCCTCCCTCTGCTTCCTGCGACCACCATGCTGCGACGCCTGCCGCTTTGAGCAGAGCTCCATCACCATCCATCTTCTCTCTTTTTCCTGCATTTCTTTTGATGGCGCTGCCGTCGGGCTCGTGGATGGGCTCAACCATCACCGCCGACGATATCGCCTACCTCCGCACCACCCGACGCTTGCCGGGGGAGACAGAGGTTGTTGTGCGCCTGCCGTAGGGTGAGCAGAGACCGCTGCCCGTGGGCACGGAGCGTGTGGTCTTCTTCCCGCACTTCAAGCGCGAGTTCGGCCTTCCTGTGAGCGCCTTCTTCCGTGACTTCCTGGAGTTCAGGCTCCAGCCCCATCATCTTGGCGCCGGCGCCATCGTACATCTCTCGGGCTTCATCACCCTCTGCGAGGGGTACCTGGGGGTTGAGACCTCGATTGATATCTAGGCGCGCTTCTTCTCCTTGAAGCAGCAGGGGCCGACGGCTGGGGAGTTCTCCGACTGCGGGACCGCTGTCATCTCGAAGCGGTTGGGCGCTGATTGCCCCAAGATACCGCTGGAGGATTCTGCCAAGAAATGGCAGAATTCTTTCTTCTACGTCCGCAATCTTGGCGCGGACCGCATCAACCTGCCGGCCTTCGTCATCGCGCTGCCGCGGGCGAAGATGAACTGGGGTTATTACCCCAGGCACCCGTCGCAGGATATTCTCAACCTCTGCGAGCGGGTGTTAGTGATGAATGCGCGGGAGGGGCTCAACGGCACCGACCTCATCGCCGCCTTCATTATGCGCCGGGTTCTTACCGCTGCAGCGATGCAGCTGCCTCATCAGTCAGATGATCGGCCTTCAGGACCCAAACCGCTTGGCGGCCACGCGCCTGGGGGCAGACCAGATTGCGCGCCAGGTCAACGACATTACCAAGGCCGCACTGAGGGACGACTCGTAGTTCGGCAAGCCGCCATACAGCCACACGAATCCGGCGCCCATGGTGAGTCTCTGGTCTCCATATTTTGCTACTACGCATCTTCTTATCTGTCCGGACGCGACGCAGAAGGTGCTTCTGAATGCCATCCGACACCCTTACGCCCGGGCACCATCGCAGGTGGTGCAGGCGGCGTCGGAGGAGCCTGCGGCCCACGGAGGAGGGGAGGAGGCGGCCGCCGACGTCGGCGCTGGGTGCCATGCTGGTAAGCATTGCTTCTTGTTTTATTTTTTTATGTGCCTTGAGTTGCCAGGCACAATGCGGCGTGGGCGATGCTGACGCAGACTGTCGATGTAGTGGCGTTGGGCGAAGGAGGCGGCAATGCTGGCGTTGCCGGGTCGTCGCGGGGGGCGTCTGCGGTGTCTCGACCGCACGAGAAAGACAGCGTCGCGCCCCGCGGACCCCAGCCGTGAAGCGCGCGGTGAACCCGGTCGAGGGTGCAAGGCCGGCCGCCAAGAGGAGGCGCGGCACTCCACAAGAGAGGCCGGCGAGGCCCGCCGTCCTGGTGCTGTCGGGGTAAGTTTTTTCTTTTACTCGCATCCGAGTGGCTGATTTGGCCCTGCTCGTTATTTATCTTGTCTTGGACTTCAGGTCGCCGATCGCACTTGCGAGGGCGGCGGCAAACGCCGCGGCCGCCGAGGGTGCTGCGTTCAGGAGGAGCCGGTCTGGCGCCCTCGGCCGGGATGAAGAAGAGGAGTCGGCAGATCCGGATCTCGGCCGATGCCGAAGGCTTGGCCTGGTAGGACCGGAACAGGGCCGAGGCGGAGCTGGAGGCGGCATCAGTCCAGGCCTGGACCAACACCGCAGTGATGTGGGTGCGAGCCAGCGAGGAGCCGGCGTGGCTGGAGATGCCAAAGGGAACGGTAGTGGCGGAGATGGTCTTCGAACTGTCATCGGTGAGGGAGCGCGGCCACGGAGGCCGTGCGGAGGTGGTGGACCTCGACCGCGAGGTCGTGGAGGTTGAGGACGACACCCCGCCGCGGATCGATGCCGTTGAGCGGGTAGGGGGTCAACGGAGGCAGCGGCGACGCCGTCTTGGAGGAGGCACCACAGATGGCGCCACAGGGGACACCCGAGGCGTCGGCGGGCGGGATGCCGCCGGCGGTGGCGCCGCAGGCCGTCCCGGCTGCTGGGCTGGCGATGACGCCGGAGAGGGCGTCCGAGGAGGCGCCGACCGCGGGGGGAGCGGTCGGCGGAGAGCATGCCCTGGTGCCCACGCCAGTGGGACGTCGGCCTGCCGTGTCGCTGCTGGCACGGGACGGGGCCGCCATAATCTTCGGGCCTCAGACCCAGGAGGAGGCGACGATGGACGCCATTAGCCGCCGTCTGCGCGAGCGGACGGACCTGATCGAGGCCTTCGCCCAGGCCGATGTGGAGCGAACGCGGGAGCTGGAGCACGCCGTGCTGGTAAGCTCCCTTTTCTGCCTTATAATATTTCTTTCTTTATAGCTTCTTCTTTTTGGGGGCGCGCTAGTGCACCCACTGGGTGTAGCCCCCGAGGTTCAGGCCAACTACGTAGTAGTCGGGTCGAATCTTTAGAATGCCGTCTTTCTGCTGATCGGTTCTTTTTACAGCAACTGGATGCCTACCGGGTCAGCGCCTTCAACCGTCTCCTGGGCAAGTATCGGGAGCTCAAGGAGCAGCTCGCCGCCGAGGAGGAGGAGCTCCGTGTCGCTGCAGGTATCTTTGTGCTCTTTTTTAGTGGGGGCGCGTTAACGCACCCACTGGGTGTAGCCCCCGAGATTTAGGCCAACTATGTAACCGTTGGGTCAATTCTTAAAACTGGTTCTTCGTTTCTGAATCTTCTTTTTGTAGCCGAGGTGCTATCTCGGCAGACTTGGCTGCTTCGGACCGGCCATCACTACGTACGGCTTGTGCCGATGTCGGATGTCTTGGAGCCGAGGTGGTGCAGGCGAAGGCGGAGGCGGCGGCGGCCCGGTGGTCGCTTGACGAAGCCAGCCGGCTGTGGGAGCAGTTGGCGGGCGACAAGAGCCGTCTCGAGGCCGAGGTGGAGCACCACAAGGTGGAGCCCACCAAGGTGGTGGAGGCGCAACGGGCCTTGGCCGTGGCGGACCAGCAACGTGGCAAGCTGGCCGTCGACAAGGGCCAGCTCCAGGCCAAGGTGGAGCGCCTGAAAGGGCAGATGACCGCGGTAAAGGGGGCCCGCCAGGAGAAGACCCGCCGCCGCGAGGCATCCGAGAAGGCGACCGAGGACAAGGACGCCGAGCTGAAGGCGGCCCTTGCCAAGGTGGCCGACTTGGAGAAGGCGCTCCAGGAGCGTGACTGCACCATTGATCGGGAGTGGTGCGGTACGTTGCTCGAAGCGCAACACCTGGAAGAATCCTTCTCTAGTAAGTGATTTTCTTGAGTTCTGCCGGGTTGGGATCCCAGGTTTGTGTCCTTGGTGCCTTTTTTCTGACTTGCTTCGTTTTCTGACAGGGGCCTTCCCGGAGACGCATCAGCTGGTGGCGGAGGCCGTCCGCTTCCAGCGCGACCCGCTGGGGGTCGTCGGCTCCCGGACCAACCCGCAGGTGGCGTGGACCTTCCCGGAGATCATGACCGCCGTCGAAGCTCGCCTGCGGGTCTTGGGCGATCAAATGGGGTGGCTCTCCCAAACCGGCACGACGATGACGGCGGCCCTGTGGCCGGGATCCGTTGCGCCAAGCAGCTTCACGCGGCTGGCGCGCTGGTTGGAGATGGGGCCGGACCGGCTCCATGAGTGGCGCGTCTCTGCTGCTCGTGCCAGCGCCGAGATGGCACTCAGGTTCGCGTTGTCTTGGCACCCAGACCTGCAGCTGGACGCGTTGATGGGCCAGCGGGCCGGATCAGAGGAGCAGCTGCAGGAGCAGGCTGTGCGGATTGCTTCCCGGGCCAGCTACATCGCCGGGTTCTCCTTCCATGACGAGTTCCACCCGGAGCGGGTGGAAGATGGTGGAGTCGTGGCTGGCGATGACTACGGCCTGCTTCTGCATGACCCGGAGGGCAGCTCCGAGGAGACGGACGTCTACCGCGACGGGGGCGCCGAGGAGGAGGACATCGGCACTTCGGTGGACCCGGAGGCCGCCACGGGGGAGCCATCAATTGCACGACCCGGCGCTAGAGACGCCTGAGGCTGCCCTGTTATGACTTGGTAGAAATTTCTGTTAGGTAGCAGGTCCACCCACCCACTGGGTGTTTCTGGGTGTAATGAACTCTAGCCGTGGGCCCTTTCTATAATATTGTGTGTTGTGTATATTTTGTGGATGCCCATGCTCTTGCTTTTCACTTTTGAACCGATTTCTTGTGTTTCTCCTCTCTTGAACCTCCCCCCCGCGAGTCTGACGGCTGAGGCTCCGGTCCGTGACAAGGAGTTCGGTTTTTTGAGAGGATCATGCAGTACTTAGGCTTTCAAAACATTGAGTGTGAGCGAAACACCCATTGGGCCGGCTGGAGGCAATCCGGCAGAGCCGGTTGGCGAGCAGTCGATCATGCAACTATTTTTAAAGTGATGGGCCGGGTTGGTCGACCGGGCGGCCTTTGACTAAGTGTTTGAGGCATGCTGGAGCTCTGGCCCGTTATGCTTGCCAGTCGACAGCCGAAGCCGGTTCTGTGGCCTAGGGCAAAGTGGGGGGCCGCGACGTCCTTAGCGCCTCAGGAATCACCAAGGAAGGCGGCGGGTGTCGACCAAGCAGGCCAGCCCCCGAGCCCCCGGGCCAAGCGAGTCGGACCGGTGGCCGGGTTTAGGAGCAAAGTGATGCACAAATGTAGGAGACTCAATAACTTGGTCGGAAAAGGGCAGCCCCCAAGCATTGTTCGGGGACTCCATAGTTTCATGCGTTTACTAAAGGCAGCGATACATACATTCGTACGGCTAACTGTAAAATGGGTGGAGGAGTTCCGCATTCCATGGCCGGGTCGTTTCTTCACCGGCGGTGTCTCCCTTGCGCTTGTTTGACTTGCGTGCGTCGATGAGGTAGTAGGCGTTGCGATCGCACAAGGCCCTGCTGACGTTGAACGGGCCCTCCCATGGGGGGGACAGTTTGTGCTGGCCGGCTTGCTCTTGGACGAGTCAGAGGACGAGGTCGCCCTTGCAGAATGCGAGGGCTTGATCTGCTTGCTATGGTAGTGCCTTAGGCCTTGCTGGTAGATGGCCAAACGGCTGAGCGCTAGGAGGCGTGCTTCTTCGAGTAGGTCGACGCCATCTTCGCGGGCTTCCTTGGCTTCCGCTTCAGTGTACATCGCGACACGTGGCGAGTCGAACTCGACGTCGGTCGGGATGATGGCTTCGGCTCCATAAATGAGGAAGAACGGGGTTACCTGGTCGACCTATTTGGCGTTGTTCGGAGACTCCAGAGGGCGCCCGGCAACTCGTCGAGCCGGCTGCCGGGTGAGCGGATGAGCGGCTCGACGAGTCGCGACTTGATGCCGGATAGGATGAGGCCATTGGCCCGTTTGATCTACCCGTTGGACTGCGGTTGTGCAATGAAGGCCAGGTCGAGGCGGATGCCGGAGACGGAGCAGTATTGCGCGAGCGCGCCCTTGGCGAAGTTGGTGTCGTTGTCCGTGATGATGCTGTTTGGCATGCCGTAGCGCACTGCGATGTCTTTGATGAACCGGACGGCAGTCGGCCCGTCCAGTTTCTTGATTGGCCATGCTTCGATCCACTTGGTGAACTTGTCCACCGCCACCAGCAGATGCGTCATGCCGCCTCGGGCGATTTTGAAGGGCCCCACCATGTCAAGTCCCCAGACCGCGCAGGACCAGGTGATCGGGATGTTGCGGAGCGCTGACATCGGCTGGTGGCTGTGCTTGCTGAAGTGCTGGTATCCCTCGCACTTGAGGACGAGTGACTCGGTGTCTTGGAGGGTCGTAGGCCAATAGAAACCATGGTGGAAAGCCTTGGCCACCAAGGATCACGACGCAACATGGTGCCCGCACTCGCCCTGGTGTATGTCGAGGAGGATGTCAATGTCTTGGTCTTGCTCAACGCAGCGCTGGAACACACCAGTGGAGCTGCATTTGATGAGCTCGTTGTTGATGATGCTGTAGGCGGACGCCCGACGTTGCACCTGCCGGGCTTCGGTCTCGTCCATGGGGAGGACCCCGTTCTCCAGGAACTCTGAGATGGGTAGGGCCCAAGACGGGGCTACCACCACGGCGAAGACGACCACCAGGGTGGGTTCCAGGTCGGCAGCCCCCGAGCCGGGCTGAGCAGCCCCGGGGTCGGGGATGGTGGCGGCCGGGTTGAGGGTGATGGTGGCCGGATTAGCGGCCTCGGTCTCCGAGCCGAGTTCGGCAGTCCTCAGGCCGGGTTCAGCAGTCCCCGGGACGGGTTCGGAAGTCCCCAGGCCAGGTTGAGGCACGATTGGGTCGTCCGGGACGTGGATAGACTCAGAGTCCGAAGACGGCTTGACGGATGGCTTATGCAGGTGCTCGAGGGAGACGCTAGACGGGATGGAGGCGATCTTGGCGAGCGTGTCGGCTGCCTCATTCTCCGCACGCGGGACATGGAGGAACTTGATGACCCACAAGTATAGGGGATCTATCGTAGTCCTTTCGATAAGTAAGAGTGTCGAACCCAACGAGGAGCAGAAGGAAATGATAAGCGGTTTTCAGTAATGTTTTCTCTGCAAGCACTGAAATAGTAGGTGATAGATAGTTTTGTGATAAGATAAATAGTAACAAGCAAAAAGCAAATAAAGTAAATAAAGTGCAGCAAGGTGGCCCAATCCTTTATGTAGCAAAGGATAAGCCTGGACAAATTCTAATAATGAAGAAGGGGCACCCGAGGACACATTGGGAATTATCGTTAAGCTAGTTTTCATCACGTTCATATGATTCGCGTTCGGTACTTTGATAATTTGATATGTGGGTGGACCGGTACTTGGGTACTGCCCTAACTTGGACAAGCATCCCACTTATGATTAACCCCTATTCCAAGCGTCCGCAACTACAAAAGAAGGTATTAAGGTAAACCTAACCACAACATTAAACATATGGATCCATATCAACCCCTAATGAAGCAATGCATAAACTTGGGTTTAAGCTTCTGTCACTCTAGCAACCCATCATCTACTTATTACTTCCCCATGCCTTCCTGTAGGCCCAAATAACGGTGAAGTGTCATGTAGTCGACATTCAAATTACACCACTAGACGAAAATACAACATACATCTCATCAAAATATCGAACGAATACCAAATTCACATGACTACTAATAGCAAGATTTCACCCATGTCCTCGGGAACAGACGTAACTACTCACAAAGCATATTCATGTTCATAATCAGAGGAGTAATAATATGCATAAAGGATCTGAACATATGATCTTCCACCAAGTAAACCAAATAGCATCAACTACAAGGAGTAATCAACACTACTAGCAACCCACAGGTACCAATTTGTGGTTTTGATACAAGATTGGATACAAGAGATGACCTAGGGTTTTGATAGGAGATGGTGCTGGTGAATATGTTGATGGAGATTGACCCCCTCTCGATGAGAGGATCGTTGGTGATGACGTTGGTGATGATTTCCCCCTCTCGAGGGAAGTGTCCCCGCGAGAACAGCTCGCCAGAGCCCTAGATTGATTCCGCCAAGGTTCCGCCTCGTGGCGGCGGAGTTTCGTCCGTAAGCTTGCCCACGATTTTTCCAGGTAAAAGTGATGATATAGCAGAAGATGGGCCGGAGGCCACCAGGGGCCCAGAGATAGGAGGTCGCGCCCACTGTGGGGCGCCTGTCTCTGGACAGGTGTGGGCCCCCTGGCCTATTTCTTTTGCCCATAAATTCTTATTAAATCCAAAAAGTTGTTTCGTGGAGTTTCAGGACTTTTGAAGTTGTGCAGAATAGGTTTCCAACGTTTGCTCCTTTTCCAGCCAGAATTCCAGTTGCCGGCATTCCCCCTCTTCATGGTAAATCTTGTAAAATAAGATAGAATAGCCATAAGTATTGAGATATAATGTGTAATAACAGCCCATAATGCAATAATTATTGATATAAAAGCATGATGCAAAATGGGCGTATCAACTCCCCCAAGCTTAGACCTCGCTTGTCCTCAAGCGGAAGCCGAAATCGAAAAATATGTCCACATGTTTAGAGATAGAGGTGTCGATAAAAATAAAATACGGACATGAGGGCATCATGATCATTCTAATAACAGCAACATATATATATATATATATATATTTTGTCATATGATTTCCCATGCTCAAGTAATAAGGAATTCACAATGTCAAGTATGGTTCAAAAAACTTCATTGGGAACTAACAAACTATAATCTCAATCATTGAAGCAAAGTCAATAATAGAGTTTTTCAACAAGCTTACATACTCAACTATCTCGTAATCTCCCATAATTGTTAACACTCACGCAATACTTGTGGTTATAGAGTCTCAGCCGGACACTGAGAAAGATAGGGGCTTATTGTGTTGCCTCCCAACGTATTCACCTTTAGGTGATGTCAATAATAATAGCCAATGCCAACTTACATCCAATTGGATATATATATCAGGATCTTTCAAACACGAGGAGCTTGCCAAAGGATAAAATGAAAAAGGGGAAAGGTGAAGATCACCTTGACTCAAGCATAAAGTAAAAACATAAAGTAAAAGATAGGCCCTTCGCAGAGGGAAGCAGAGGTTGTCATGTGCGTTTAGGGTTGATGCATAAAGTCTTAGTGCAAAAGAATGTCACTTTATATTGCCCCTTGTATGTGGACCTTTATTATGCAGTCCGTCGCTTTTATTACTTCCACAACAAGTTCGTACAAAGTTTATTTTCTCTGCACTAATAAGTCATACATATTTAGAGAGCATTTTTTATTGCTTGCACCGATGACAACTTACTTGAAGGATCTTACTCAATCCATAGGTAGATATGGTGGACTCTCATGGCAAAACTGGCTTTAAGGATATTTGGAAGCACAAGTAGTATCTCTAGTTGGTGCAAGGAATTTGGCTAGCATGAGGGGAAAAGGCAAGCTCAACATGTTTGGAAGGTCAATGACAATATTCTTTAACTGAGATGTTGGAAAACATAAACCATTACGTTGTCTTCCTTGTCCAACGTCAACTCTTTTAGCATGTCATACTTAATGAGTGCTTCACAATCATAAAAGATGTCCAAGATAATATATTTATATGTGAACCCCTCTTTCCTTATCACTTCCTATTAATTGCAACGATGACCAAGGCTACGTTCATCAACTCTCAACAATTTTTATGCCTCATACTTTCTATGTGTGAAGTTATCACTATCCATAAGATCAATATGAACTCTTTTATTCTTTCTACTTTCTCAAGATCATAGCAATCATAGCAAAGCCCTCGACTCAACACTACTCTTTATTATAGATAGCAAATGGACTCGCTTACAAAAAGAGATCACAATGCAAAACTCAAAACTACTTGATATCAAAACTTCAATCTACTAGATCGAGATACTACTAAAAGGATCGAACTAAATAAAGCGGTAAAGATAGGAGTGTGATGGTGATGCGATACTGGGGCACCTCCCCTAGCTTCGCAGTTTCCAAGGGGAGTGCCTATACCCATGTGATTATTTCTCCTTCACGGTTGGTGTTATGATCTTCTTGGCGACGATGCCCTTCAGGATACAGTTCTCCTCCTCGAGCTTATTGACTTGTTGTTTGAGGTCCATATTTTCTTTACGGAGCTTGCCTACAACGGACAAAGCTCCTTTTATCCAAGGATGCTGCATAGCTTCTGGAGAACAAGTGAAACTCTTTTTCATATTTTCATAAGAAAGAAATCTAGAGTTGGAAAGAGTGATGTAGTAGGGACAACTGTGCTAGGAGTTCCCCATAGTGAATTCTGCTCGGAGACGAGAGGTAACTTCTTGATCCTCCTCCATGGCATCTATTCTTTTCAAATCAGCCTCCATCTCATCCTCCGTTGATGGTCCAAAGTGATAGGCATCACTATTTGCTCCGGGACCTGGCATTGGGTGAGACACCCGACTCTCCCCAACTGACTCCTGAGAAGACATCTTGCTTTATTCTGAAACAAGGACAGCTCGAAATGAAGACAGAGGATATTTGCGTGATACTGTGGTCAAAACCTACAGGAGTATATATAATGAATTTTTACCGACCAAAATACATAACATACAAGAAAACGGAGTCCGGGAGGCACACAAGGTGCCCACGAGACAGGAGGCACGCCCTACAGGGGGGGCTCCTTTCTCGTGGGAGCCTCGTGTCCCTTTCGGACTACTGCTTTCTTCCTAAAATTCTTAAATAATCCAAAACTGATAAAAATTGCCATTAGAGTTGTTTTGGAGTCGGCTTACTTACCGTACCACGTACCTATGCCTTTTCGGAGTCTGGAATGTTCTGGAAAGTGTCTCTTATGTATTCCTCAGGGGTTATGGTTTCAATAATATTAGTTTCAACATTGATAGGATCACCTGAAATATAATGTTTAATTCTTTGACCGTTTACCACCCTCGGATTTGTGCCTTCGAAGTTGTTGATTTTTATAGCACCAGAACGATAAACCTCCTCGATAACGTAGCGACCTTCCCATTTTGAGAGAAGTTTTCCTGCAAAAAATCTTAAACGAGAGTTGAACAATAACACATAATCTCCTATGTTAAACTCACGCTTTTGTATCCTCTTATCATGCCAGCATTTGACTTTTTCTTTGAAAAGCTTGGCATTCTCATATGCTTGGGTTCTCCATTCATCAAGTGAGCTAATATCAAATAACCTTTTCTCACTGGCAAGTTTGATGTCATAATTGAGCTCTTTAATAGCCCAATATGCTTTATGTTCAAGTTCAAGAAGTAAATGACATGCTTTTCCATAAACCATCTTATAAGGAGACATACCCATAGGATTTTTGTATGCAGTTCTATAGGCCCATAATGCATCATCAAGTTTTTTGGACCAATTCTTTCTAGATCTATTCACAGTCTTTTGCAAAATTAATTTGAGCTCTCTATTGCTCAACTCTACCTGACCACTAGACTGCGGATGATAAGGAGATGCTATTCTATGATTAACATCATACTTAGCGAGCATCTTAAGGAAAGCACCATGAATAAAATGTGAACCACCATCAGTCATAAGATATCTAGGGACTCCAAACCTCGGAAAAATAACTTCTTTAAGCATTTGAATAGAAGTGTTATGATCAACACTACTAGTTGGAATTGCTTCTACCCACTTAGTAACGTAATCAACAGCAACTAAAATATGTGTATAACCATTGGAGGCAGGAAAAGGTCCCATATAATCAAAGCCCCAAACATCAAACGGTTCAATAACAAGAGATAATTCATAGGCATTTCTTGACGTCTACTAATGTTACCTATTCTTTGACATTCATCACAAGATAAGACAAGCTTACGAGCATCTTTAAAGAGAGTAGGCCAATAAAAACCAGATTGTAGTACCTTGTGTGCAATTCTATCTCCAGCGTGGTGTCCTCCATAGGATTCAAAGTGACACTTGCATAGGATTTGTTCCTGTTCATGCTCAGGCACACAACGTCTAATAATACCATCTACTCCTTCTTTATAAAGGTGTGGATCATCCCAGAAGTAATGTCTTAAATCATAAAAGAACTTTTTTTTGCTGGTATGTGAAACTAGGCGGTATATACTCCCTCCGGTCCTTTTTAGTTTGCGTTTAAGCTCCAGCCCAAATACCAAGGAGACCAGCGCAGAGCAAAAACTAGACAATATTGCCCCCGGATAGCAACGAAGGAGATGTTGGACATTTAATATGCGCATGCGAATGGTTGGCTTGCAGCCATATATTCTCGTGCCCACCTACGCAGCTGTCGCCTGTGCATGCGCATCTCTCTCCCCTCTAATCACTTGCATGCATCTCTCTCTCTTTTCCATCTCTTTGCATGCGACTGGTTGCCTTGGGAAGAAGCGAAGGACGTGCCTGGGAGAGAGAGATGGGACTCATGGGAGTAACTGCAGAGTGCATGCACGCGTACGAGCAAACCGAGAAAAGAGGGGCAAAATTGGAAGAAACAGCCAAAACACGTCAGTGCGCAGAGCATTGAGGGAAAAATGGTTTTCTCTAGAACGCAAACTAAAAAGGACCGGAGGGAGTATTTAGCAACAATGTAATTAGCATAATCAGCATACTAAGGAGCAGTACGAGAAGCGTTGACAACCGCTAATTGTTCATCAGGAAAGCTATCATTAATAGGCAGTGGGTCATCAAGAACATTCTCTAACCTAGACAAGTTGTCTACAACGGGGTTCTCAGCTCCCTTTCTATCAATAATATGCAAATCAAATTCTTGGAGCAAGAGAACCCATCTGATGAGTCTAGGCTTAGCATCTTTCTTTTCCATAAGATATTTAATAGCAACATGATCAGTGTGAATAGTAACCTTGGAATCAACAATATAAGATCTAAACTTATCACATGCAAACACAACTGCTAAGAAATCTTTTTCAGTAGTAGCATAATTTCTCTGGGTAGTATCAAGAGTCTTACTAGCATACTGAATAACATTCAATTTCTTATCGACTCTTTGCCCTAAAACAACACCTACAACATAATCACTAGCATCACACATAATTTTAAAAGGTAAATTCCAATCAGGTGGCTGAACAATAGGTTCAGTGATCAAGGCTTTCTTAAGTGTTTCAAATGCTTCTACACAATCATCATCAAAGACAAAAGGAATATCTTTTTGCAATATATTAGTCAGACGCCTAGAGATTTTAGAAAAGTCCTTAATGAACCTCCTATAAAAGCCGGCATGACCAAGGAAACTTCTTATACCTTTTATGTCCTTGGGACATGGCATCTTTTCAATAGCATCAACTTTGGCTTTGTCAACTTCAATACCTCTCTCGGAGATCTTGTGCCCCAAGACAATGCCTTCATTAACCATAAAGTGACACTTTTCCCAATTCAGGATGAGACTAGTGTCTTCACATCTCTGCAAAACTCGATCAAGGTTGCTCAAACAATCATCAAAAAAGGATCCATAGACGGAGAAGTCGTCCATGAATACCTCACAAATCTTTTCACAAAAATTAGAAAATATAGCCATCATGCATCTTTGAAAGGTAGCAGGTGCATTACATAAACCAAAAGGCATACGTCTATAAGCAAAAAGTACCAAAAGGGCAAGTAAAAGTAGTTTTAGATTGATCCTTCGTTGATACAGGTATCTGTGAGAAACCGGAATAACCGTCTAGAAAGCAAAAATGTGTGTGTTTGGATAGCCTCTCTAGCATTTGATCAATAAAAGGTAAAGGGTAATGATCTTTCTTAGTAGTTTTATTTAACTTACGGAAATCAATTACCATCCTATAACCTGTAATAATTCTTTGCGGGATCAATTCGTCTTTATCATTAGGAACAACGGTAATACCACCCTTTTTAGGGACACAATGGACAGGGCTTACCCATTCACTATCAGCAACGGGATAAATAATACCTGCCTCAAGGAGCTTTAGTATCTCCTTTCTTACCACTTCATTTTGGGATTTAATCGTCTTTGAGGATCTCTAACTGGTTTGGCATCTTTCTCCACTGAAATTTTGTGTTGACATAATGTGGGACTAATGCCCTTAAGATCATCCAGAGTATATCCAATAGCATCTCGGTGCTTCTTTAGAGTTTTCAATAATCTTTCTTCTTCTTTCTCTGAAAGGTTAGTACTAATAATAACAGGATATATTTATTTTTCATCAAGATAAGCATACTTAAGATTATCAGGTAAGGGTTTGAGTTCAAACACAGGATCACCCTTGGGTGGAGGGGGATCCCCAAGAATTTCAACGGGAAGGTTATGTTTCAGCATAGGTTCCTGTTTAAGGAACACTTCATCTATTTCTTCCCTTTCCTTCATAAACATATTGTTTTCATGGTCTAGCAAATATTGTTCTAACGGATCAGTTGGAGGAACAGCAATGGAAGCAAGACCAATAATTTCATCCTTCCTAGGTGGTTCCCTTTCATGAGGTTGTCTACTAAACTTAGCGAAATTAAACTCATGAAACATGCCATCTATGTCAACAGTGACAATATTCTTTTCACAATTAATCTTAGCACTAGCAGTATTCAAGAAGGGTCTACCAAAAATAATGGGACAAAAATCATCTTGTGGGGAACCAAGAACAAGAAAATCAGCAGGGTATTTAATCTTCCCACACAGGACTTCAACATCTCTAACAATCCCAATAGGTTTAATGGTGTCCCTATTAGCAAGCTTAATAGTAACATCAATGTCTTCTAATTCAATAGGTGCAATATCGTGCATAATTTCTTTATAAAGATCATAAGGTATCGCACTAGCACTAGCACCCATATCACATAAGCCATGATAACAATGATCTCCTATTTTAACAGAAATAACAGGCGTGCCTACAACAGGTCTACGTGTCTTAGTATCGGGTCTAGCAATATTAGCGGTTTCACCCAAGAAAGAGATAACATGCCCATCTAAGTCCTCATTCAAGAGATCTTTAATCATAGCAATACCAGGTTCAACATTAATTTGCTCAGGAGGTGTATGAGTCCTAGTATTACTCTTACGAACAACAGTCGAAGCTTTAGCATGATCTTTTATCCTAACAAGAAAAGGTTTTTTTAACATAAGCAGTAGGAATAATAGGATCACTATATGTAATAGTCTTTTCTTTGACTGTAATAGGTGCAACTACTTTCACTTCAACAGGAGGATTATATTTAAACCACTTCTCTTTAGGGAGATCAACGTGAGTAGCAAAAGTTTCACAAAAAGTCGCTACTATCTCAGAGTCAAGTACATACTTAGAGCTAAATCCACGGAAAGCATCGGTATCCATAAAGGATTTAACACAATCAAACTGAGGTGTCATACCTGACTCCTTACCATCGTCGGAACCCCAATCTTCAGAGTTGCATTTAATTCTTTCCAATAAGTCCCATTTGAAATCAATAGTCTTCAAAGATATAGGAACCAAAGACAGAAGTATCGAGCAGGTTGCGATTACCAAGAGAAAGCCGAGCATAAAAATTCTGAATAATCATTTCCTGAGAGAGCTCATGATTGGGGCATGAATATAACATTGACTTAAGCCTCCCCCAAGCTTGAACGATGCTTTCTCCTTCGCGAGGCCAGAAATTACATATGTAATTACGATCACGATGAACAAGATGCATAGGATAGAACTGCTGGTGAAATTCCAACTTCAGCCGCTTATAATTCCAAGATCTCGTATCATCACATAGCCTATACCATGTCATTGCATCTCCCCTCAAAGATAAAGGGAAGACCTTCCTTTTAACAACATCACCGGGAATACCTGCAAGCTTAAATAATCCACAAACTTCATCCACAAAGATAAGGTGTAAGCCGAGATGCAATGTTCCGTCTCCTGCAAAAGGATTAGCTAGCAGTTTTTCGATCATACCCAAAGGAATCTCAAAGTGAATATTTTCATAAAGTTCAGTAGGTTGAGGAGCATCTCTTTGCTCTTCTGGTTGGGGTGAAGATACCCCAAACAAGCCCCTCAAAGGATTAGTTTCCATAGTGACAAGTAACAGAAAATTTCAGCACACTATATAAATGTTTCCTTACCAAGTTCCACTCACCAAAAGCGCTACACTCCCCGGCAACGACGCCAGAAAAGAGTCTTGATGACCCACAAGTATAGGGGATCTATCATAGTCCTTTCGATAAGTAAGAGTCTTGATAACCGGTTTTCAGTAAGGTTTTCTCTGCAAGCACTGAAATAGTAGGTGATAGATAGTTTTGTGATAAGATAAATAGTAACAAGCAAAAAGCAAATAAAGTAAATAAAGTGCAGCAAGGTGGCCCAATCCTTTATGTAGCAAAGGATAAGCCTGGACAAATTCTAATAATGAAGAAGGAGCTCCCGAGGACACATTGGGAATTATCGTCAAGCTAGTTTTCATCACGTTCATATGATTCGCGTTCGGTACTTTGATAATTTGATATGTGGGTGGACCGGTACTTGGGTACTGCCCTAACTTGGACAAGCATCCCACTTATGATTAACCCCTATTGCAAGCGTCCGCAACTACAAAAGAAGGTATTAAGGTAAACCTAACCACAACATTAAACATATGGATCCATATCAACCCCTAACGAAGCTACGCATAAACTAGGGTTTAAGCTTCTGTCACTCTAGCAACCCATCATCTACTTATTACTTCCCCATGCCTTCCTCTAGGCCCAAATAATGGTGAAGTGTCATGTAGTCGATGTTCACATAACACTAATAGAGGAAAAGACAACATACATCTCATCAAAATATCGAATGAATACCAAATTCACATGACTACTAATAGCAAGACTTCACCCATGTCCTCGGGAACAAACGTAACTACTCACAAAGCATATTCATGTTCATAATCAGAGGAGTAATAATATGCATAAAGCATCTGAACATATGATCTTCCACCAAGTAAACCAAATAGCATCAACTACAAGGAGTAATCAACACTACTAGCAACCCACAGGTACCAATTTGTGGTTTTGATACAAGATTGGATACAAGAGATGAACTAGGGTTTTGAGAGGAGATGGTGCTGGTGAATATGTTGATGGAGATTGACCCCCTCTCAATGAGAGGATCGTTGGTGATGACGTTGGTGATGATTTCCCCCTCCTGGAGGGAAGTGTCCCCGGCAGAACAGCTCTGTCAGAGCCCTAGAATGATTCCTCCAAGGTTCCGCCTCGTGGCGGCGGAGTTTCATCCCGTAAGCTTGCCCACGATTTTTTCCAGGGTAAAAGTGACGATATAGCAGAAGATGGACGCCGGAGGCCCACCAGGGGGCCCAGGAGATAGGAGGCTGCGCCCTACAGGGGGGCGCGCCCCCTGTCTCCTGGATAGGGTGTGGGCCTCCTGGACTATTTCTTTCGCCCATAAATTCTTATTAAATCCAAAAAGTTGTTTCGTGGAGTTTCAGGACTTTTGGAGTTGTGCAGAATAGGTTTCCAATGTTTGCTCCTTTTCCACCTGAATTCCAATTGCCAAGCATTCCCCTCTTCATGGTAAACCTTGTAAAATAAGAGAGAATAGCCATAAGTATTGAGATATAATGTGCAATAACAGCCCATAATGCAATAAATATTGATATAAAAGCATGATGCAAAATGGACGTATCAGAACTCGCAGCCCTCGATGGATCCGGACAGCTTCTGGACGACGAAGCGATAGCTTGCCATGTTGGAGTCGCGGGTGTCCCACTCGCCGGAGCACTGTTGCACCACCAGATCCGAGTCGCCGTAGCATAGGATGCACCGGATGCCGAGTTCCTTGGCAAGCCGGAGGCCATGCACAAGGGCTTCGTACTCGGCGACGTTGTTGGAGGCGGCGAAGTGGATCTGAAGTGCGTAGCAGAGTCGGTCGCCCTTCGGGGAAGACAGCACAATGCCTGCCCCTAGGCCGAGATGCATCTTGGATCCGTTGAAGTGCATGCGCCAATGCGTCGAGTTTGGTGGCGGCGGCAAGTACTGGGTCTCGGTCCAGTCGACGAGGAAGTCAGCCAGGGCCTGGGACTTGATCATGGTGCGGGGCTCGTCGAGGATGGTCTGGCCGGCTAGCTCGAGCGCCCACTTGGTGACCTGGCCAGAGGCGTCCTGGCACCAGATGATCTCACCGAGGGGGGTCGTGCTGACCACAGTGATAACATGTTCTTGGAAGTACCGCGTCAGTTTCTTGGCGGTGAAGTACACGCCATAACACATCTTCTGGTAGTGCGGGTAGTTCTTCTTGGAGGCAGAGAGCACCTCGCTTCGGTAGTAGACCGGGCGCTGGACAGCTTGGACCTTGCCCTTCTCTGGTCGCTCGACCACCAGCACCATGCTGACTGACCGTGAGGTCGCGGCAATATAGAGCAACAACGGCTCCTTCTCGGCCGGCGCGGCCAGGTCTGGTGCGGTGGAGAGCATGCGCTTGAGGTGCCGGAAGGCCTCGTCCGCCTGGTCATTCCATTCGAACGACGTCGTCTTCTTCATTAGCTGGTACAGGGGCAAGGCCCTCTCGCCCAGCCGGCTAAGAACCCGGCTAATCGAGGCCAAGCAGCTGGTAAATTTCTGGAAATTGTGCAGCCGAGCCGGCTTGCGCATGTGCTCGATGGCCTTGATCTTCTCTGGGTTCGCCTCAATGCCGCGCTCCGAGACGAGGAAGCCGAGTAGCTTTTCGGCCGGGACACTGAAAACGCACTTCTCCGGGTTGAGGTTGACTTTGTATTCGCGCAGGTTGGCAAATGTTTCCTTCAGGTCGTCGAGGAGCATGAGGTGCTGCTTGGTCTTCACCATGATGTCGTCCATGTAAATGTGGATGTTGCGGCCGAGTTGCGGCAGCAAGCATTTCTGCATGCAGCGCTGGAAGGTGGCGCCGGCATGCTTCAGGCCGAACAACATGGTGATATACCAATACGCCCCAAAGGGCGTGATGAAGGATGTCTTTAGGGCATCGACCGGGTCCAGCTTGATCTGGTGGTAGCCGGAGTAAGCGTCCAGGAAGGACAGGAGCTCGCACCCGGCGGTCGAGTCGATGATTTGGTCGATTCACGGGAGGGCGAATGGATCCTTGGGACAAGCCTTGTTTAGGCTGGTGTAGTCGATGCACATGCGCCAGGTCTTATTCTTCTTCAGGACGAGGACTGGGTTGGCCAGCCACCCGGGGTGGAATACTTCCATGATGAAGCCGACTGCCAAAAGCTTGGCAACTTCTTCACAGATGGTTCTTCTCTTCTCTTTGGAGAAACATCATAGGGGTTGGCGGACAGGCTTGGCATCCTTGCGGATGTGGAGTTTGTGCTCGGCGTACTTCCTCAGGATACCCGGCATGTCCTTGGGGGTCCATGCAAAAATATCCCGATTCTCACGAAGGAAGTCGACGAGCTCGCCTTCCTATTTGTTGTCGAGGTGGGTGCCTACGACAACGTACTTGCTGCAGCTGGGGTCTTCCGGGTTCAGCTTCACTTTCTTGGTCTTCTTAGAGGGCTTGAAGGCGGCCTCGTCAGTTGGCTCCTCGGCCGGGATCGGCGCAGCTGATGTCTTGTTAGCTAGGCAATGATCCGGTCGAGTTGGCACCGCTCCTCGGCTATGACCAGCGACTCGGCCAGCTTGGTGCCGTCTCGGGTACATTCCAGGGACTTGCAGTAGTCGCCGGTGATGGTGATGAGGCCCTTCGGACCCGACAACTTCATCTTCAGGTACGTGTAGTGGGGGACCGCCATGAGTTTGGCGAGTGCGGGTAGTCCCAGCAATGCGTGGTATGCACTGGATAGGTCCACCACCTCGAACCAAATCGGTTCGCGTTGGAAATGATTGATGTCGCTGAATAGGACGTCAAGCCGGATCCGGCCAATGGGAGAGCAGGAGAGGCCAGGAACGATGCCGTGGAAGATCGTCCGGGTCGGCTCCAGGTCCTTGGCTTCAAGGACGAGTTTGGTCATGGTGTCACAGTAGAGGATGTTGATGCTGCTGCCGCCGTCAATGAGGACTCGGGAGAACTTGCACGTGCGCCGTGCGATGATGGTGGGGTTGAGGACGAGGGCGTAGCGACCCGAATTTAGCATGACAGCCGGGTGGTCTTCCCTATCGGATATCGGGTACCGGCAAAACCCTTAAGGTTTGAACTCTGGGGTGCGCACGAAGATCTCTCCCTACCGAAACTTGCCCTCAGCCTCGTCGCGATTCTAAGCTAGACCGATGAACAACACAAGAGACACGAGGTTTATACTGGTTCGGGCCACCGTTGTGGTGTAATACCCTAATCCAGTGTGTGGTGTGGTGGATTGCATCTTGGGCTGATGATGAACAGTACAGAGGAAGAACAGCCTCGCGAGGAGAGGTGTTCTTGTGGTGGTATGGTGTGCCGATGAACTTGGCCTCTCGATTCGATACCTTCTACTGTGGTGGCTAGTCCTATTTATAGAGGCCCTGGTCCTCTTCCCAAATATTGAGCGGGAAGGGAGCCAACAACGGCCATTTTGAAAGGGGACAACTAGTACAAGCTATCCTGACTAAAGGTGGTCTTCGTCTGCCAAAGGCGCTGGTGGTGACGCCGTCTTGGGCTCCATGGTGACCTCCGTCCTGCCGTCCTGCTGGTCTTGGTCTCGTTGCACCGATAAGGAAACCTTTGCCTGATGCCTCGGTACTCCGCGCCTGCGCTTGCCTCCTTTGCACCAAAGAGGAAACAAGGACACTATGCAGGCTAGCACCCGCCTGGTCTTGATCGTCATGGCTTGCGTCATGGGCACCTCGCGAGGTATCCTTTGCCTTGATCTCTCCGCCTCCTCGCGAGCCTGCCTGGTGAGGCCGCCCCTGAGGAGGCCTCGTGTCGTCCGTCCCGCGAGGCTTGGCCCCTTGCAAGGGTGTTGAGATTTGGTTGATGAATACGGGCCGTACTGGGCCACTGGTTTAGCCACGCTGCAGGCCGCAGGCAGGCAAGTTTGGGGACCCCCATTCCTAGAACGCCGACAGTAGCCCCCGGGCCCAAGGTGTGCTCGGACTTGGCTTAGCAGCGAAGCCAAAGGGCAAGTGTGGAGCGCCGTGGGCCCCAACAGCCTGCGGCCTTGGTCGCCGCATCGCGATTGATGTGACGTGGGCGTCTCCTCTTCCCCACGCTGCCCCAATATCTGCCTGGCTAGGCGGCCACAACGCATTACATAGTTATTTTCCCCTCACTGGCAGCGTGCTTCCTATTCCCCCTTCTTCCTCGAATCTCTGCTTTCACTCCCAATCTAACTTGGGCTCTGCTCCCACCATTGCCATGGCGCCAGCTAGCATGGAGAAAGGGAAGAAGCCCCTGTCCTCAACTAGTTCATCCCCTAAAATCGAGCCCGCCGTCGGCCGGTCGCTAGTGCTCAATCTGGAGGCCCTGGGCAAGGTCTGCCATGCGCTCGCCTCCAGCTTCAATGAGTGCGGAAGGACGATGGCTTGGCCTACGTCCCATGCCTCCATTGACAAGACAATCACTGAGGTTCGATTCTTCATCGACGCCCTGTGGGCTGGCCTGGTTCCCCCTTTCTCCGCCTTCTTCAATGCGGTGCTGTCACGCCCAATATGCGACCCTATCCAAAAGGAACTCGAAGGTCCCACCAAGGATAGACCCGCATATTGAAACGCTTTTGCAAGGTGGATATCATTACATCAACATTACAAAATAGATGGGGATACATACATAAGGCATACAATGCCACACGAATACAACATCATCTTACAAGAGATCAACATCCGACTACGGATGAAACACAAAGAAACTCAAACGACATCCACCTCGCTAGCCCAGCGCCGACTGGAACCTATCCCGATCAAAGAAGAAGCGAGAAGAAGAACTCAAACAAGCAAGCATCGCTCTCGCCATGATCATCGTGATAACCTATACCGCAATCGTTGTTGTAGTAATCAGAGCCACGAGGACTCAGCAATCCCATTACCATGGGTATCCAGACTAGCAAAGCTTAATGGGAAAGGAAGGGGTAAGGTGGTGAGGTTGCAGCAGCGACTAAGCATATATGGTGGCTAACATACGCAAATAAGAGCGAGAAGAGAGCAAGCGAAACGGTCATCAACTAGCAATGATCAAGAGGTGATCCTGAACTCCTACTTACGCCAAAACATAACCCAGAAACCGTGTTCACTTCCCGGACTCCGCTGAAAAGAGACCATCACGGCTACACACGCGGTTGATGCATTTTAATTCGGATCTGGTGTCAAGTTATCTACAACCGGACATTAACAAATTCCCATCTGCCACATAACCGCGGGCATGGCTTTTGAAAGATAATACCCTGTAGGTGTGTCCCAACTTAGCCCATGATAAGCTCTTGCGATCAACGAAGGATATACCTTCTCCCAGGAAGACCCAATCAGTCTCGGAATCCCGGTTTACAAGACATTCCGACAATGGTAAAACAAGACCAGCAAAGCCGCCCGATGCGCCAACAATCCCGATAGGAGCTGCACATATCTCATTCTCAGGGCAACACCGGATAAGTCAAGCTACGAGTAAAACCAACCCTCAAGTTGCCCCGAGGTGGCCCCGCAGGTTGCTCGGTTCGGACCAACACTTAGACAAGCACTGGCCGGGGGGGGGGCTAAAATAAAGATGACCCTCGAGAGAGCGACTCCCAAGGGAAAAGTAGGTCGTGGTGAGGCAAATGGTAAAACCAAGGTTGGGCCTTGCTGGAGGAGTTTTATTCAAAGCGAACTGTCGAGGGGGTCCCATAAATCACCCAACCGCGTTAGGGACGCAAAATCCGGGAACATAACACTGGTATGACGGAAACTAGGGCGGCAAGAGTGGAACAAAACACCAGGCATAAGGCCGAGTCTTCCACCCTTTACCAAGTATATAGATGCATTAATTAAATAAGAGATATTGTGATATCCCAACAAAAATCCTGTCCGTCATGGAGCAATCTTCAACTTCACCTGCAACTAATAACGCTATAAGAAGGACTGAGCAAAGCGGTAACATAGCCAAGCAATGGTTTGCTAGGAAGGGTGTCAAAGGTTAGAGGTTCATGGCAATTTGGGAGGCTTGAAGAGCAAATGGTAGGTAACACAGCAAAGCGATAAAACGAACCAACTAGCATAGCAATGATAGTAGTGAGATCTAGGGTAGCGGTCATCTTGCCTAAAATCCCGCAAGGAAGAAGAACGAGTCCATGAGGAGGATGAAGTCACGAAGACGAACCAAGCGTAGGCGAACGAATCCTCACGATCGCAACGAAACGGGAACTATCGAGAAGAAGCACACAACATAGTAAACACACCACACATGAACAAGGCATGATGCACAACAATCATGATGCATGACAAGGCTACATGGAGCTACTCATAGCAAGAGATGATGCATACAAGATCAACACATCAAGGCAAGTTAAATGAGGCCGGAAACAACATATAGCAATTCCGGTAAGTCCTCATATGCAAATTTCGAAATTGGTCCAGATCTGAATAAAAATTATGTTCAAGCTGTTAAACAGCAAGTTAAAATGCACCAAGATGATCTACACGAGATTCTAGTCAAGTTACATATAAAGTTCATTAGATTTGGAGTAACGGCCTAGACGATATGAGCAAAACAAGTTAAACATGGCATTGATGCAAAATGCATACAAACATCAAGCAAACACCTCAAAACAAGGATGCAAAATGATAATATGAAACTACATGCAAAATCAAGCAAGTTTCATATAGAGCACACTCAAAACGGGGCAACGGTGCAACACATACGCACTATACAAGTTATAGCAACATTCTGTCCAAAACAGCAACTAGGCATATTGCAAGCATCAAATCAACAAGCTACATCATCTCAACGTAAAAACAAAAGGCATGGGCATGAAGTACAGGTAAAGCATAACAAAACATGAACACTGAGCTATCTCCAGAAATCACTAGAACATGCTCAAACACACATGGCAAGATTGCATATATTAACAGTTTCAGACTTATCAGGAAATAACATCAGGTTGCAATGTTTAGAGTTATCAAACAACATGTTACAGGAACTTAATATGGCAAACAAAGGCATGGCATGAATCTACTAATTGCATAGAACAAAAGTCCCTTACTGACCATGAGCCAAAAGGGCACAGAAAATATGATGGCACCCATGTAAACATGGCAAGTTATATGACAGATTCATACATGGCAGGAACAACAATAAGTAGGCATGTTGTATAGCTTATACCACTCACCAAAGAGCATTACATGGCATGGCAAGGCAACCAACAATAATAATAAATATTTATGAAGCTAATCATGGCAAGAGCAAGGTCATAGGGTGCATGGATCACTAACAACAAACATGGCAACATTGAACTTAATGTTAATAGGCTGACAGCAACATTATTTAGCAACTTGAGAGTAAGATTACAACAAGCTACAGCAAGCCATAAATGCAACCAAGGGCATGAATGGATATAGCAAGACATGTATAACAAAACATACTTAGTGAACATCTCCAGATTATGCACGAAATGACTTGTAGCAGCAGGTTTACATGGCATCACAAAATAACAGATTCAGCCTAGCAAAACAGTAACAACAAGTACCCTACTTAGCAAGCTTGATGCACTCACCACACAACTCGCAAAAATACATGGATAGCACCCCTGTAAAGATGGCATGACATAGTTCAAAACACATGTAGACATCAACCTCATAGGAGGCACACATCAAACATGGAAAAAATGACAAATCATCAAGTTATAACAGTTTCAGCAGATTAACAGCAACATGCACTCTTGCAACGATAATTCAGGCATAAAGATGGACTCAAATGAACATGATGAAATGTAATGAAATGAAGTACTCGTCGAGACGAACAGTTTGACATATTACACGCACAAAACGGAGTAGTATGCATGGAGTTATGATGCGATGAATAGGGCAGCATTATGCAAAATATTTCGGGGACTTAGCAGATTTATACCTCCGCGAAAGTCAACGCGGGACGGAGGGATCTGGGATGCGGGGATGCCGAGTTTGGTTGGAGGGAGTGGTGGATCTGGTCCACCTTTTCCAGATCCACCGGAGAGGGAACTCCGGCGAGCGGGGCGGCGGCCGGGCGAGCTCCGGCGAGGGGCACGGCGCGGAGGAGGCGAGGCGATGGCGGCGTGGTCGGCGAGGGCGAGGCGGCGGCGATGCTTGCTGGCGGCTGGAAGACGGGCGCACACGCGGCAAAGGCGGCCGAGGCTCGGGGCGCTGGGTCGGCGGCGAGGTGGGCCGGGCGGCGGCGGAGGTGCGGCTGGCGGCGGGCGGCGCGGCCAGAACGCCGACAGCGGGCGTGGGGCTCGGAGCGGAGGCGGCGATTGGCCGGGCGGGCCTTCTGGCTCGCTGGCCGTGGCGGCGGGTGGCGGCGGAGGTGCCACGTGGCGGGCAGCCACTGGCTGCGGGGCGGCGGCGGGTTTCGTCCGGCGGCGCGCGGACATGTCCGCCGGGTGAAAGGGAGGAGGAGACTAGGGTTTCGGGGACTCATCCGCGAAAATTCGGGGAGGGACACATATTTATAGGTAGAGGGAGCTAGGAGAGTCCAAATGGGGTGCGGTTTTCGCCCACACGATCGTGATCGAACGACCGAGAGCATGGAGGGGAGTTTACTAGGTTTTGGGCCACTTTGGAAGGGGTGTTGGGATGCAACACAAAGAGGGCTTTCGGGGTTACACGGTTAACCGTTGGAGTATTAAACGGACTCCAAATGGCACGAAACTTGACACGCGGGCTACCGGTGCTATACCAAGACCGCTTGGCAAACCTCGGGCCATTCCGAGAAAGTTTAACACCCGCTCACAATGAGAGACAAAAAAGGGGGACGCCGGAGGACATAGGAGTGCCGGATTGCAAAACGGACAACGGGAAAAATGCTCGGATGCATGAGACGAACACGTATGACAAATGAAATGCACATGACGACATGATATGAAATGCATATGATGACATGGAAAAGTGCAACACGCAAGCAAATGACATGGCAACGACGGTGAATAACTGGCGGACACCTGGCGCAACGAAACCAGGGCGTTACAACACTCCTCCACTAACAAGAGATCTCGTCCCGAGATCTTAGGACCGAGACGGGGAGGAAAAAGGGATGAGGTGAAACAAGAATGCAAGAGAATAACCAAAGAATCGAGAGCACTCGAGAAGAAGAGAGGAACGACGAGAATGACGAGAATCGAAACTCAAGGAATCAGATAAACTATGAAACCACTCCGGTTAGAAGAAGATAATAAACGAATAAGACTGAAAGGATTTAGGTAACACTCTGGCTGAAACATGGATGAATAGAACACGATCTTGAGAGGACGGAATGATACTTGATGACGACATGACACAAAATCTCCGGAAAGAATTGAAAGAGTTGAAATAGAAAGCATCTTTGGAAGGAAGGTTTAAGCAGAGTTGTTGAGAAAATCAAGAACGAAAAGAATAAGCTTGTTGTGGTCTTATGGTAACATCTCGAGATCATAAGGTGATAACCGGCCACAAACGGAAATGATTGGATAACTGAGAAGAACAAAGAAATGCAAAACTCCACTTCAAAAGAATACGGAGAATTACTTACACTTCGAGATGCGAGAAGAAAAGATACTTTCTCCAACAAAATCTTGATGAACTCTTGAAGAATGATCTAGATCGTGAAGAACCACCATGAAGAACTCCGGTGACAAAAGGATGATGAGATGGAAATGAAGGATGAAAGAATAGAAGAGCGTTGCGATGATTTAGATGGAGGTTCTGACGAGATGGCCGAGGAAATTTGAACTCCGGAAAAGAAAAGATGGAGAACACTTGGAACTAGAATTTATTCATCAAGAACAAACTCCGAAGGAAGGGATTAATCACTTGGATGAAATAAGAATAAGATTTATTGTATGCTTATCCTTCATCAAATTAAATTGATGACAAGCAATGGATTTTGCATACTACTTATTCTTCTTGAAAAGGATTGAGAAGTGACATGTCACAAACTTGAGAAGGTCTTGATGAACCACCGGTAGGATTGAAAAGAACGAATGGACTAATATGATAAAAAAGGAAAATAATCTTGAACGAACCACCGTATGAATTGAAAAATGACTGACGAAAGAGAGTGAATCATCAGGAAGAATTAGAGGAACAACTATGCTTGAGGGGATTTAGATGCAAAAGAACGAAGAGACAACGAGTTGATTAACGAACATTTGAACGAAGCACCGGGATAATTGGCTAACGGTAGCTGAAATGTGAGGCCTAAGATATCTTCTGGGACGATGGCCTCTGGTGAAAAGAAACGGGAAAACAACTTCTGACATACTCCGGATGGGTAAGAAAAGGAATATCTGACAAATGTAATAATTCGAGAGGATAACAAGAGACTAGAACCACGAATCTTGGGGAGATCGGGCAAAATTTAGAGGAAAAACTCTTCTTCAATCTTCAAAAAATGACGGGAAACACCACCAAAATTACTGAGATAGTCTGGGAGAATGAAAAAGAGGAAGAGTTGAAGGAGAATGAAAAAGAGGAAGAGTTGAACCAAAGATGAAAAGAATTTGAAAGCGATCTTGGAGATGGCATCTGACTGATGAAATTCATACTTACGTCATAATTGAAAAGAATTTGGAATGGCTCCGGAATAATTCGAAGAGCCAGGTAAGATCCCGGGAAAAGACCTGTGGGTTAGGGCCCACTGAAGAAAATGCCGTTGGAAAGGGATGTTGAATAGATAGATGATGCACCGGAACAATTGAAATATTTGAATGAGGTGACAACCTCGAGTTAATTGGAACACAGACGAATCTCCTGAGATATCTTCTGAACTCCAGAATGATTGAATGGCGAGAGGCAAACGAGCAGGGAAAACACTTGAGCCGAGGGAAAGAATATGATCAACACCGAAAAACTTGAATTGAGATCCACCGGAAAAAGAAAGGGATGAAGAATGTCGAACAAAACGAGAATTCACCGGTTGAAATAATTGAGGGAAGACTGAAGAGGCTCCACATGAATGAAATTGATGGTTGAAAGAGACTCAAACTCCAGGAAGATGAGGGCGGGAGGGCGGGAAAACAAAGGCACCTGGAAGGGAGAACCGACGAATATCTTGAAGAGAAAGCACCGGTTGAAATCATTAAGGAAAGAAAGCAAAGACTTCGCACGAGTAGGAAGGATACTCGATTACGGACTCCGGTTCCGCGAATAAAAGGGGTGGGTGGGTGGGAAAAGAAAACAACTGAGGATTGAACTAGGCGAAGAAGAAGAGGCTCAAGTCAACTTGACGAGAAATGCACCGGATGAAAAGAGCTGAGAACCAACGAACGAAAAACTAACCACGTGATCCTAAAGAAAAATTTGAATGGGAAGAGAAGTAATTCAAAACACCTACGTCATGAATCCTCACCAGAGCGACGAAGGGGCTGAGGAGTAAAAAGAATTCCTACTCTCTGATATAACTAGACTCCGAAAGCAGTTTTCTTCTAGACTCAACAACGGCCAAACTACACGATCAATCAAGGGGGATCCTAAGGTCGGTCGAGGCTCTGATACCAACTTGAACACGCCTAATATGCGACCCTATCCAAAAGGAACTCAAGGTCCCACCAAGGATAGACCCGCATATTGAAACGCTTTTGCAAGGTGGATATCATTACATCAACATTACATAATAGATGGGGATACATACATAAGGCATACAATGCCACACTAATACAACATCATCTTATTAAGAGATCAACATCCGACTACGGATGAAACACAAACGAAACTCAAACGACATCCACCTCGCTAGCCCAGGCTGCCGACCGAACCTATCCCCGATCAAAGAAGAAGCGGAAGAAGAACTCCAAACAAGCAAGCATCGCTCTCGCCATGATCATCGCATAACCTATACCTGCAACTGTTGTTGTAGTAATCTGTGAGCCACGAGGACTCAGCAATCCCATTACCATGGGTATCAAGACTAGCAAAGCTTAACGGGAAAGGAAGGGGTAAGGTGGCGAGGTTGCAGCAGCGACTAAGCATATATGGTGGCTAACATACGCAAATAAGAGCGAGAAGAGAGCAAGCGAAACGGTCATCAACTAGCAATGATCAAGAGGTGATCCTGAACTCCTACTTATGCCAAAACATAACCCAGAAACCGTGTTCACTTCCCGGACTCCGCCGAAAAGAGACCATCACGGCTACACACGCGGTTGATGCATTTTAATTCGGATCTGGTGTCAAGTTATCTACAACCGGGCATTAACAAATTCCCATCTGCCACATAACCGCGGGCACGGGTTTTGAAAGATAATACCCTGCAGGTGTGTCCCAACTTAGCCCATGATAAGCTCTCGCGATCAACGAAGGATATACCTTCTCCCAGGAAGACCCGATCAGTCTCGGAATCCCGGTTTACAAGACATTCTGACAATGGTAAAACAAGACCAGCAAAGCCGCCCGATGCGCCGACAATCCCGATAGGAGCTGCACATATATCGTTCTCAGGGCAACACCGGATAAGTCAAGCTACGAGTAAAACCAACCCTCAAGTTGCCCCGAGGTGGCCCCAGGAATTGCTCGGTTCGACCAACACTTAGACAAGCACCGCCCGGGGGGCTAAAATAAAGATGACCCTCGAGAGAGTGACTCCCAAGGGAAAAGTAGGTCGTGGTGAGGCAAATGGTAAAACCAAGGTTGGGCCTTGCTGGAGGAGTTTTATTCAAAGCGAACTGTCGAGAGGTCCCATAAATCACCCAACCGGGTTAGGGACGCAAAATCCGGGAACATAACACCGGTATGACGGAAACTAGGGCGGCAAGAGTGGAACAAAACACCAGGCATAAGGCCGAGTCTTCCACCCTTTACCAAGTATATAGATGCATTAATTAAATAAGAGATATTGTGATATCCCAACAAAAATCATGTCCGTCATGGAGCAATCTTCAACTTCACCTGCAACTAACAACGCTATAAGAGGGGCTGAGCAAAGCGGTAACATATCCAAGCAACGGTTTGCTAGGAAGGGTGTCAAAGGTTAGAGGTTCATGGCAATTTGGGAGGCTTGAAGAGCAAATGATAGGTAACACAGCAAAACGATAGAACGAAGCAACTAGCATAGCAATGATAGTAGTGAGATCCAGGGTAGCGGTCATCTTGCCTGAAATCCCGCAAGGAAGAAGAACGAGTCCATCAGGAGGATGAAGTCACGAAGACGAACCAAGCGTAGGCGAACGAATCCTCACGATCGCAACGAAACGGGAACTATCGAGAAGAAGCACACAACATAGTAAACACACCACACATGAACAAGGCATGATGCACAACAAGCATGATGCATGACAAGGCTACATGAAGCTACTCATGGCAAAAGATGATGCACACAAGATCAACACATCAAGACAAGTTAAATGAGGCCGGAAACAACATATAACAATTCTGGTAAGTCCTCATATGGAAATTTCAAAATTGGTCCAGATCTGAATAAACATTATGTTCAAGTTGTTAAACAGCAAGTTAAAATGCACTAAGATGATCTACACGAGATTCTAGTCAAGTTACATATAAAGTTCATTAGATTTGGAGTTACGGCCTAGAAGATATGTGCAAAACAAGTTAAACATGGCATTGATGCAAAATGCATACAAACATCAAGGAAACACCTCAAAACAAGGATGCAACATGGTAATACAAAACTACATGCAAAATCAAGCAAGTTTCATATGTAGCACACTCAAAATGGGGCAACGTTATAGCAACAATCTGTCCAAAACAGCAACTAGGCATATTGCAAGCATCAAATCAACAAGCTACAGCATCTCAACATAAAAACAAAAGGCATGGGCATGAAGTACAGGTAAAGCATAACAAAACATGAACACTGAGCTATCTCCAGAAATCACTAGAACATGCTCAAACACACATGGCAAGATTGCATATATTAACAGTTTCAGACTTATCAGGAAATAACATCAGGTTGCAATGTTTAGAGCTATCAAACAACATGTTACAGGAACTTAACATGGCAAACAAAGGCATGTCATGAGTCTACTAATTGCATAGAACAAAAGTCCCTTACTGACAATGAGCCAAAAGGGCACAGAACATATAAAGGCACCCATGTAAACATGGCAAGTTATATGACAGATTCATACATGGCAGGAACAACAATAAGTAGGCATGTTGGTGAGCTTATACCACTCACCACAGAGCATTACATGGCATGGCAAGGCAACCAAAAATAATAATAAATGATTATGAAGCTAAGTATGGCAAGAGCAAGGTCATAGGGTGCATGGATCACTAACAACAAACATGGCAACATTGAACTTAATGTTAACAGGCTGACAACAACATTATTTAGCAACTTGAGAGCAAGATTACAACAAGCTACAACAAGCCATAAATTCAACCAAGGGCATGAATGGATAGAGCAAGACATGTATAACAAAACATACTTATTGAACATCTCCAGATTATGCACGAAATGACTTGTAGCAGCAGGTTTACATGGCATCACAAAATAACAGATTCAGCCTAGCAAAACAGTAACAACAAGTACCCTACTTAGCAAGCTTGATGCACTCACCACACAACTCAAAAAACAAATACAAGGATATCACCCCTGTAAAGATGGCTTGACATAGTTCAAAACACATGTAGACATCAACCTCATAGGATGCACACATCAAACATGGCAAAAATGACAAATCATCAAGTTATAACAGTTTCAGCAGATTAACAACAACATGCACTCTTGCAACGATGATTCATGCATCAAGATGGACTCAAATGAACATGATGCAATGGAATGAAATGAAGTACTCGTCGAGGCGAACAATATGACATATTACACGCACAAAACGGAGCCGTATGCATGGAGTTATAATGCGATGAACATGGCAACATTATGCAAAATATTTCGGGGACAACAGATTTATACCTCCGCGAAAGTCAACGCGGGACGGAGGGATCCGGGATACGGGGATGCCGCGTTTGGTTGGACGGAGTGGTGGATCTGGTCCACCTTTTCCAGATCCACCGGAGAGGGAACTCTAGCGAGCGGGGCGGCGGCCGGGCGAGCTCCGGCGAGGGGCACGGCACGGAGGAGGTGAGGCGCATGGCGGCGGTGGTCGGCGAGGGCGAGGCGGCGCGGCGCTTGCCGGGCGGCGGGAAGACGGGCGTGCACGCGGCAAGAGCGGCGGAGGCTCGGGCGCGGGTCATGGCGAGGTGGCGCGCCGATGGCGGCGGAGGCGCTGGCGGCGGCGCGCGGCGCTGGCCAGAACGCTGGCGAAGCGGCTTGAGGCGGGCGCGGAGGCGGCGATGGGCAAGGGCGGGCTTGTTGCGGGCTCGCCGCCGCGGCGGCGGTGGCGGCGGAGGTGCCATGTGGCGGGCGCCCATCGCTGCGGGCGGGCGGCGGGTTTCGTCCGCGGCATGGACATGTCCGCCGGGCGAAAGGGAGGAGGAGACTAGGGTTTCGGGGATTCATCCGCGAAAATTCGGGGAGGGACACATATTTATAGGTAGAGGGAGCTAGGAGAGTCCAAATGGGGTGCGGTTTTCGCCCACACGATCGTGATCGAACGACCAAGAGCATGGAGTGGAGTTTACTGAGTTTTGGGCCACTTTGAAGGGGTGTTGGGCTGCAACACAAAGAGGGCTTTCGGGGTTACACGGTTAACCGTTGGAGTATTAAATGGACTCCAAATGGCACGAAACTTGACAGGCGGCCTACCGGTGCTATACCAAGGCCGCTTGGCAAACCTCGGGCCATTCCGAGAAAGTTTAACACCCGCTCACAATGAGAGACAAAAAAGGGGACGCTGGAGGACATAGGAGTGCCGGATTGCAAAACGGACAACGGGGAAAATGCTCGGATGCATGAGACGAACACGTATGCCAAATGAAATGCACATGACGACATGATATGAAATGCATATGATGACATGGAAAAGTGCAACACGCAAGCAAATGACATGGCAACGATGGCGAATAACTGGCGGACACCTGGCGGCGTTACAGGTGCTTTCCCACTATCAGATCCATATGATGCATCTTGATCCTCAATCCATTACCCTTCTCGCCGTCTTCGCCTTTGTTTGCGAAGCCATGGTGGGCATTGCTCCTTCCGTCGCCCTCTTGCACCACTTCTTCTCGTTGTGCCTGACCGACCCCTCGCAGTGCTCGGGGTGCGTGAGCTTCCAGGCCATGGTAGAGACGGCCGCCTCGGGGATCAATTTTGACCTCCTGCCTTCCACGAGTGGGTTCCGGACACGGTGGATGTATGTGGATGTCGGAGTGCTCAGCCCTCTGCTCTCGCCTCCGTCGTTGCCTTCTGTCCCCAATCCCGGTTGGGGCCATGAGAGACTCGTGAGCCCCCGGCTCTCCTTCGTCTAGTACTGACTGAGGAGGTTGAGAGGCCTCGGCGTGACTGCGCCCTGGGTGGTGAAGGAGTGCCTCCAGTGTCGCATTGCTCCTCTTCAGCGCCACTCCCGATCGATGTGGGCCCTGGCGGGCGACCAGGACCGCATGAGGCTTCAGGAGATGGATGTAGCGCCCGAAACGCTGAAGACGGTGCTTGAGGTCTTGACTGGCGACCCTTCGCCGGGCGATATACGGCACGGGGGTAGCCTCCTGTATCTCTGCTCGAACATGGCCGAGTTCGCGGGAAAGATGCCTTTCTTCAACGAAGGGGGGTTGCGTCCGGCTGGCCTTGTGGGGCCTCGCAAGAATCCTATCACCGTGGCTCCTTTCCTCGCTGCCAGCACCGATCTTGCCCCAAGAGCGGGTGCAGGGAGGCAAGCATTGCTTGAGGCTGGAGGCTCGGGTGTCGTGGCGCTGACGCCGCACGGGGTTCTCGAAGTGTCATCCTCCAGAGCTTGTGAAGCCCGCCCTGAGGCGATTGTCGATGGGACGATGCCACCCGCGGCTCCCGAGGCCGGAGTCACCGAGGCCTCAGCAGGCCATCAGGAGGTGGTGCCTGATCGTTCCTTCCAGCTCGGCGCCGCTGAGGTTGGCCGCCTGGGTGGTTCTCCATCACGCCACGCGCTGGTCCTCATGTTGAGCGCCTGGATCGGTTCCGCGTGGACTTCGCCGCCCTCCGCAAGAGGAAGGAGTCTTTGAGTTGAAGTGGACGCCCCTTCCGACCGTTGAAGCATAGGAAGTACTTCACCATAGATGAGTAAGTACCTCATTCTTGTAATTCCTCAATCGCTGCTCCCTTTCCTGACTGTGGCTTTTCAGGATCCCTCCTACCAAGCCTGTGGAGTCTCCCAAGAAGAAACTTCCTCCGGCCTCGCCTTCATCGCTGGCCTTGAGTGTCCCGAGCCTGTATGCTGCCCCTGACGCGGGGTCAGCCGGAGAAACAAGCCTGCTCGCAGGGTGTCTTGAGCCTGTGCCCTTGCCACCTTTCCTTCGCAACCTCGCCTGGGGCGTGACCAGCCTGCCCAGGGCTCCTCCTCTGATCGTGGACGTCGAGTGGTTGGCGTCAGTCCTTGTCTCTCTTTGGGGGATGGACCTGCGTTGGTCCGGGTCCCCTGCGGAGCCCAGCCGGTGATCGTGGGGGCGTGTCGGGGCGTTGTCTCTCTTGTGGCCTCGAGCACCTATGGGGCACTGGGGCCCCTTCTGGTCCGGCAAGGGAGCGGAGGGCGTGCACAGAGCAGATCGAGGTCGAGCGCGCGGGGGAGACGGGCAATTTTTACCCAGCTTCGGGGCTCTCCGGAGAGATAACACCCCTACTGCTGCTTCGGTGATTGTATTTGATCTTGCTCGAGCGTGCGAGCATATGGTGGTGTCGTGGGTGTCGATGGATCGAACCCTTCTACGGCGCATGGGCCTCCCTTTATAGTTCAAGGGGCACCAACAGGTGGCAGCAGGGAAGGGGGGTAGAAAGTTAAAATGTAGGTTGGTACAACAAGGATTAACAAAGTGTCCCCTACCTAACTCGACGGTAGGGGACAAGGGCATTTAATGCCCGTCCGTCGCCCCAACAAAGGCAGAGGAGTGATCATATGAGCCACCGGTTGCCACGATGGCGTCTCTGTCGCTCACCGTTTGCCACCTCGCCCGCATGGCTGCGAGTGCTTCGCCACGCGCCTTTGGGATGGCCTTGTGATGACACGCTCTGCGCGCTGGAGTTTGGGTGGTAGCCTTGCCGCGACAAGTGCCTTGCCGCAGCCCTTCTCTTACTGTGCCGGCAAGCTTGCCGGCCGTCGGGCCTTGCCGGGACGCGCGGGGCGCCGCGGCAAGTCTTCTGGGGATGCCTTGGTTGGCCTTCCCGGCAAGCTCCTCTTGCCGAGGCCTTCATTTTCTTGGTTATTACTTTGTTCTTGAATGGCAGTAATAGGAAATGGTGGAGTGTGTTGGCAGGCGCCAGCAAGCCTTGCCGCTGGTGTCTGGCGATCGCTGCAGACAAGTTCGGGTACTAAGGTACCCCTACTTTAGTACACCGACAGAGCCCCGGCCGGGCCATACACGGTGCCGAAGCGTTGTTGGGCTAGGCCCAAAGCAAAGGCACGGGCACGCTGCCTCGGGTCCGCCACGATCGATTCCGCGCCCACCGCGCTCTCCGCAACGCACGCGCCGATTGCAGCGCCGTGGGAGGCGGTGGTGCGGCGATCTTTAAGGCATCCACTCCCGTGATCACGGGCAGGGTGAGGTCATTTCGTCCGCCGCCCGCCCGCTGGCCACGCTGCTCCCATGCGTGGGGGGTCGGGCGGCGAAGGTGGGAGACCGAGCCCACGGCGCAGAATGGCGAAGTCGGCCCCGCCTCCGCCTCCTCGTGCCCTGATTGGCTGAACGGGCAGTCGAGCCCCATCTCGCCTTTAAAAGGGCGGAAGGGGAGCACAATAGTCCCGCACTTCCTCTTCTTCCTCCGTCTTCAACTTCACATTTTCCTCCCATCTCGCCATGGAGGAGGGAACCCGTCCTTCATCTATGGCGGCGAGGGTCGCGCCCAGCAGCTTAACCTCTCCTTATCTTACACCCGTGGCGGCGGAGCCAGCCACGAGGGGAAGAGGGAGGGGCGAGGCCGCGACGGGTCGTGGACGGGTCGAGCGCCGGGGAGAGGCGGCCGGGTGGTGCGCCACCCGCCTCCGCCGGCAGCCTCTCCTTGAGGCGGTCCACACCGGGACGCACTGGAGTTCTTTCGTCTGCTGCGCCGAGCACCTCGTCGCTGCCTCCGCCACCGGCCCGTTCATGAGCGCAATGGAACCGGATCCGCCGAGATGTTGGAGTTATGCATGAGGGGCTGCGGATCAGCGCACTCGAGTTAGTGTCGATCCCCAGCCCCCGCGTGATGTACTTTGATCGAGGGTGGAAGACGTCGCCCGCATCCACAGCTTGACGGCGGGTTTACCCTCCATTTCGTTAATGGAGGCGACCTTCTCGCCATCAAGGTCTTCGGGACTCCGCACCGGTGAGATGCTGTGGACAGCTCCGATAGCGAAGACTCGAGCGAGAGTGACGAGGAGGAGAGCGACATCGACAACGACGGGCGGCGGTGAGTCGACTAGTCGTCGGCCGCCGCCTCGGCGCCACCGCAACCCCATCATCCGGTCGCCGCCTTCGAACTCCCGGGCCGTCTCCTTGGGCGGCCGGGCGAGGGAGGCTGCGGAAGAGGAAGAGGGTGACGGCAAGGCCGCAAGTCGGCACGAGGGCGAGGTGCCTCGACAACAGGCCGACGCCCCGCCGCCCTCTCAAGCTCCGCCTCCGCGCCTGCCTCCGCTAAGCTCTGGCGGCCCCAGGAAGTTCTCTTGGTGTCCTCTCGCACCGTAGTTCACCTAGGCGCCTTTGCCCTCCCCGCAAGCTTCTTCTTGCCGGGCCTCCTTGACCTACTTCTCAAGAGAGAAACAGGAGAGGGATTACGGGCATCTTATCTTTTAATTTGTAAGCCTTCGGGCCTTAGTTGTATTTAAAATCTGTAATCCTCTCTATCATGTTTTTCATCCTCTATGGACTTGTACTAAATTGGGATGTTTTTTGATGAATGGAGGGGAATGCTTGCCGGATTATGTCCTTCACTGGATTTTGTGCCTTGTACGTTTTTACCCTACGCTTCTAGGGAACTTGCCGGTGCTAACACGCTTGCCGAGTGCGGAACATCAGCAGCCTGCTGGCGGTGTTGTTTCCGGCAAGAAACCTTGTCGGGCCAGTTGCAGCGCGCTTGTATTGTTGAGCGGACTCGGAAACAAATCAAGGGCGCAACTTAGCCACGACTTGGCTCCTCTGCGCACAGGTTTTCCGTACAAGGTACGTCCATCCGAGGACACAGCTTCGCATTCCCCTGTCCATAAAGGATGCATGACGAGGGATGAAAAACTTATCTGATACCGCAGCCCTTTGCGACTCTGGTCCGTCGGGGATGAATCTTAGCGTTTGCAGCCCCCGACAACTCTGGCTCCACCAAGACCTAGGTGCCGGTGCGCCCTTCCTTGCCCTTGTTGTTGACGCGGCGGCCTCCGGGGATCCTGGCCC
The DNA here is from genome assembly GCA_021437245.1 of Aegilops speltoides. Classification (NCBI taxonomy): domain Eukaryota; kingdom Viridiplantae; phylum Streptophyta; class Magnoliopsida; order Poales; family Poaceae; genus Aegilops; species Aegilops speltoides. The sequence continues at coordinate 136,225,568 of CM038147.1, forward strand.
AGTGCGAAGGAACTTTGGTACTTGCAGCCCCCAGCGGAATCGGTTTGCCGGGGCCTCTGTGCCAGTGCGCCCTTCTGGTTTTTTTCTTGGCGCTGTTATCATGGTCAAGAAAATATCTAAGACAGCGCCGTAGTGAGTTACTCTTTCGTGGCGTGACAGTTGGGCAACGCGATGCCATGCTTCGTCCTTCGTATGTTTACGCTCTACGCTTTTTAGGGGACTTGCCGGTGCATACATGCTTGCCGAAAGCGGAACGCCGCAGTTCATTGGCGTGTTGCCTCCGCAAGAAACTTCGCCGGGCTAATTGCAACGCACTTTCATTGTCGAGCGGACTCGGGAGCAAATCAAGGGTGCAATTCAGCCGCGAGTTAGCTCCTCCGCGCACAAGTTTTTCATACGAAGGATGTCCCACGGCAAGGCTTGCAATGTTACGTCCTCTACTTCGTTATATCCCTTGTACGTTGCTACCCTACGCTTCTAGGGAACTTGCCGGCGCTAACACACTTGCTGAGTGCGGAACGCCAAGAACTACCGGGCGGTGTTGTTTCGCAAGAAACCTTCGGGCAGTTGCAGCAAGACTTGTATTGTTGAGCGGACTCAGAAACAAAGCAAGGACGCAACTTAACCACGAGCTGGTTCCTCCGCGCACGGGTTTTTCGTACAAGGGATGAACGCTCGAGGACTATAACATAAAAGCTTAGGACTAAAAAGTGCTCTTTACAAAAGCTTGGGTGACTTAGCTTTTCCGTCTTCAGCGGTCCGTCGAGGCCGTGCTTCTCCTTGACCTCCTCCCTTGTATGTTTTCTCTCTCACGCTTTCAGGGGACCCACCGGTGCAAACACACTTGCTGAGTGCAGACGCCAAGAGTTACCGGGCGGTGTTGCTTCCGGCAGGAAAAACTCGTCGGGCTAGTTGCAGCGCGCTTTCATCGTCGAGCGGACTCGAAACAGATCGAAGGTGCAACCTTGCCACGATTCAACCCTTCTGCGCGTGGGTTCTTCATACAAGGTACGGATTCTCAAGGAGTATATAATTCAAGAGCTCGAAAATGGATGCCTTCTTCGCCCTACTGGCCGGTGGAGAGTATATAATTCAAGAGCTCGAAAATGGATGCCTTCTTCGCCCTACTGGCCGGTGGAGCTCGATGGCGCATTCTCGACGGTAGCGCGGCACTCCAAAGGGGCGTGCTTGCCGGAGCAGACACCAGAGCTGTTCTTGCCAGGCTTAGTCTTTGGTAGATCCGTCTTCGTCTTCCTACATTTGCCGGCAGAGCTCGATGGTGCGTCCTCGACGGCAGCGCAGCACTCCGGAGAGGCGCGCTTGCCGGAGTGGGCACCAGAGCTGCTCTTGCCGGACATTGCTTTCTTCTTCCCCCGGGGAGCTTCTGCGGCAAGTGGCTTGCTCTCTGCTGCGGCTGCCGCTTCCCGGTAGATCTTGTCGGTGCAGATAAGTGCATCCTTCTTGTCGCCTTGGACAGAGATGACACTTAACGGACCAGGCATCTTGAGCACATTGTATGCATAGTGAGAGGCTGCCATGAACTTGGCAAGCGCTGGTCGGCCGAGTATCCCATTGTAAGGTAATGGGATATCAACAACATTGAATGTGACTCTTTTCGTCCCGAAGTTCAGCTCACGCCAAACGCTACCGGCAGCAGCGGATCTTCCCTTGGGCTTGCTCCTTCCCGGATTTATCCCTTGAAAGGTACGGTTTCTTCGAGCTCATTCGGGGATCCGGCTTCTTGAGCACTGTGGAGGAAATCAGGTTCAGGCCGGCCCCGCCGTCAACCAACATCTTCGTGACCTTGAGGTTGCGGATTGTTGGTGAGACCAACATTGGCAAGCACCCGACCGCAGTAATGCGATCGGGGTGGTCCTCAACGTCGAAGACGATGGGCGTGCTGGACGACTTCAGAGGCTTGCGCGCCTCGACGGACGGCTCCGCTGTGTTTACTTCTCGCACCCACTGCTTGAGTTGGCGGTGCGAGGTATGCAAAGAGGCGCCGCCGTCGATGCACAGCACCTCTGTTGCCTTCTGAAACTCTTGGTCGTCAGTCTCATCTTCCTCCATCTCATCATCCTTATCCTCATCTTTGTCCTTGTCGCGGCCGCGGGGAGGCCTATCTCCTTGCCGCGGCTTGGCCTTGCCGCGGTGCCCTCCCCGGGCGGGAAGCTTCTTGCCGGATCCTCTGCAATCTCCCTGGGCTCTCTCCTTATCGCGCGCCAGATTCGCTTCAGAGCTCGCCATCCGCTCCACTTTCTTGCAGGTTTGGAGATCGTGGCCCTTGGTGCGGTGGATCTTGCAGTATCGCTTGCCGGAGCCATCCTTCTTGTCGGCGGCTGCGACGGCCTCGCCGGAGTCATCGGCTTTGGCCTTGTCGGAACTGCCTCCGTTGCCGGAATGCTCAATGGCCAGCACATCCTTAGCCTTTCTCTTCTGTTGTTCCGCCCGGTTCTTCCTTGCCGGGCGGCGTCCTCACCGCCGATTCTTCGCTTCCTGCAACCTCTCCGGGATTTTCCTCCTCCTCAGCCCGTGCACACTTGTCGGCCGAGCGAGAGCTCGCCGACGCCTCTCGATCTTGCACATCGCCATCTCCTCCTCATCCTACGGTTGCGACGCTCGATGAAACGCACCGATAATCGCGCAGGGTGGACGCTCGAATGTTGCGCCGCACTGGCTGAATCTCTGTATGTACTTACGCAGGGGCTCTCCCTCTTTCTGGACAAGCAAGTGGAGGTCACTTTCCTGGCCATGAGGCTTGTGGCCACCCGTGAAGGCGCCGACAGACCGATGACACAGTCCGCCCATGAAGAGATGGAGCCGTCCGCAAGTGCATGAGCCAAGATATGACGTTGGGCTTGAGTACCCGGCGGGAAGTAGTTGGCGAGGATCTTCGTCGTCGTGCCCTCCGCAGCTGCACCGCGATGGTGTAGATGCCGAGGAACTCCGACGGTGTATCCTGCCATCATACTTTCGCACGCGTCGCTTGAAGTTCTTGGTTTTGGGCCACTGGACTTGCCGCAGCTCTCGGGTGAACGCAGGGCAACCTGCCGCGTACGGCAAGTCGCCTGGTTCTCCGGGTGCGTGCACGTCAACGGTGGGCCTAGCGCGCTGGTCAGATTGACGCGCTTTCTCCGGCGATGCGAAAAGCGAAGCGCTTCGTGTTGCCGTTCTTGGAGGACGTGGTGTTGATCGCGGCGAGTTCGTGGGTCCGACGACGCGGTGGAGTCGGCGTCGGGGTTGGTCCGACGAGCTGGTGATCTTGGCCTTCGGGGCTGGGAGTGCACGGAGGTGGCACCCCCAGCGGTCTTGTCGGCGTCGGCATGCGCCTGGGCGCCTTGCCGGGGGCTCGATACGCTCGGTCGCCGGGGTTTGTCGCCGTTGGCGAAGCCGATGAGGCTGTATATGGTCATCCTCCAATCGTCGATCTTGTGCGGCGCCGGAGGGTAGTCTAGAAGCAGCTGGGCTCAGGCCAACGCTTCCTCTGCTGTCTTGGGTGGCGGGGGCAACGAGCGGCGCGAGGAACGGGATGTGCTTGGACTCCCAACGGATTGGGAGGTGCAACACCCGTCCGGCGACAGATTGCCGCTCAGCGCCAAAGATGCGGGCGTGCATGCTGACCTCGAGCGTCCCGCGACCCACCAGCTTGGCCTTGTTCCAACGCGAGCACGGTGCTAGGAGCACCGGGGCGTTGTTGACCTTGCACCTCCTGGGAAGGGTGCGGTGTCTGCACGGTCGTTGACGCTTGCGGGGCCTTGTTTTTGGATCTGGTGACGACGCGAGTCCCACCGGCAGCGCCCGCCCCTCCGCCGGTGTCTACTCCACCGCCCGTTTGCTCCGGCAGCAGTGGCGGAATCGATGTAGACGGAGCGGCCACCTCCGAAGGCTTCTTCTTCGGTGGCATGTTGACGATGACGTGGATGTAGCGCGCGTGGAGACTGGATCAGATGCTCACGACCTCGACGCTCCCCTACCTGGCGCGCCAAAGATGTCGGGGCGTTGTCTCTCTTGTGGCCTCGAGTACCTATGGGGCACGGGGGCCCCTTCTGGTCCGGCAAGGGAGCGGAGGGCGTGCGCAGAGCAGATCGAGGTCGGCCTGGGGAGACGGGCAATTTTACCCAACCGGGGCTCTCGGAGAGATAACACCCTCACCGCTGCTTCGGTGATTTATTTGATCTTGCTCGAGCGTGCGGCGTATGGTGGTGTCGTGGGTGTCGAATGGATCGAACCCTTCTACGTGTGCATGGGCCTCCTTTTATAGTCTCAAGGGGCACCAACAGTGGCAGCAGAGGAAGGGGGGTAGAAAGGTAAAACGCAGGTTGGTACAACAAGGATCAACAAAGTGTCCCCTACCTAACTCGACGGCAGGGACAAGGGCATTTAATGCCCGTCCGGTCGCCTCTAACAAAGGCAGAGGAGTGACTGTTATGAGCCACGGTTGCCACGATGGCGTCTCTGTCGACTCGCTTGCCACCTCGCCCGCATGGCTGCGAGTGCTTCGCCACGCGCCTTTGGGATGGCCTTGTGATGACACGCTGGGGCGCGCTGGAGTTTGGGTGGCAGCCTTGACGCGGCAAGTGCCTTGCCGCTGCCCTTCTTTCATCAGGCCGCAAGCTTGCCGGCCGCCGGGCCTTGCCGGACGCTGGGCGCCGCGGCAAGTCTTCCGTGATGCCTTGTTGGCCTTCCCAGCAAGCTCCTCTTGCCGGGCCTTCGTTTTTCTTGGTTATTACTTTGTTCTTGAATGGCAGTAATAGGAAATGGTGGAGTGTCTTGGTGGGCGCCCGCAAGTTTGTTGCTGGGTGCTGCGATCGCTCATGCACAAGTTCGGGGTACTAAGGTACCCCTACTTTAGTACACCGACAGGGCGCCAGCACCCAGCCCCCTTCCGAGAGGGGGCGAACTGCTTCAGGGCCCGCCGACAGCGCCGGCGGCGGAGGACAACATCGACAGCATGCTCAAGCATGCACGAGAGCGTAGCGTCATTTGCCGAGAGTTCCTCCGGAAGGCCATGGACGCGATGGGCCAGCTTGGTGGAGAGCTTGTAGATGTGGACGCGTGTCTTGAAGCTGAGGGCCTGCGGTTGATTGAGGAGCCATGCAAGCTGAAGGTGGCAGTCAACCTCGTGCGCTACCAGCGCGAGCTTGACAATGCTAAGGCCGAGGCATCCCTGGAGGCCTCGCGAAAGGCCTGCTCCCGAGCTCTGGAGGAGGCTCGAGAAGCAGATCATCATCGCGAGATCACGGAGAAACGCGCATGGGAGCTCCAAGCCTGGAGTGCTTCCCTGGAGCAGCAAGTGCAGCTACGTCAGGTCACCCTTGCATCATTGATGGGGATGCCTGTCGAGGAGGAGGAGCTCTGGAGGCGCGAGGAAGCGCTGACGCTGGAGGCCGCTGTGCACAATCTTGACCTTGAGCGGTTGGAGATGAGGGAGTGCCAGGTTACCCAGGCGGAGGATGAGGTTGGCGCGTGCGAGGCCCAAATCCAGGAGGAGGTCGACCGCCGCGTGGCGGAAGCTCATGCAGATCTTGTGCGTATGTATGACCAGAGGTTGGAGCTGATTGAAGCCGAGGATGCGGGCAGGACTGCCGCTCTCAGGTCCAAGCTGACTGAAACCGAGCAGCGCGCGGAGGCCGCCGCAGCTGCCCTGGTCTCGGCGCAGACTGAGTTGGCCTCCGCCCGTGCCGAGCTACTTCCTCTTCAGCAGCGGGTCGCTGACGCTGAGTCCATCGCGTAGCAGAACAGAGAAGAAATTCTTCAACGGCAAACGCTGGAGCACATGCACGGCCCAATGCTCCAGCAACTTAGGAACATGGCCAACACGGCCCTCGGCAATATCTGTGATGAGGACGCCCCGCATCCTCAAGTGACCAAGTATGCCGGTCATCTCCGCTTCTTCACTGATGTGGTGACGCGCCTGGAGAACCGCTCTGTGAGAGCTCGCCAACTTGTCGAGGAAAGGAGCCGCAGCCTGCTCGGGCGTGCATTCTCCCGCGTCTTTAGCCATCTTTAGAACACCAATCCCCACTTCGACTTTGACGCCGTTATCGCCCCAGTGCCTGAGGCCATCCGGGGCGACCTGGCGTGGTGGGTGGAGGACAACATGGATGCGCTTGTTAGGGCCTTTGCTTCTGACAATGACAGGGGGATAGTCATGGCTGATGGTGGCGACGTGGTCAATGGCGGCGACGGCGGCGTCAATAATGGTGATGGTGACGCCAGTGACAATGACAGCGGTGCCAGCAACGCTTCGGGAGGCGACCAAGAGGGCGCGGTGAGCGATATGTCTGACTGATCCCACGTTCCCCTGTTGTTTATCCTGCACACAAAAGCTTGGGCGCGGCCCTGAAGGTTGTAAGAGCATTTTGGGAGGGGAAGCCCCTCATGTAAAAAGATTGTCGTCCACATGCTTTTAGAAATGATGCTGGACGTGTGCCTACATGATATCACGGTCCATGCGATGAGTTAGTTGCTGTAGTTTACCTTTAGCCCGGACAAGTCCTGAATAGGCCTGCGAGGCCGTGAGCCTCCAAGGGTCCTCTAAGAGACCTGCTGACCAAGTGGTGAGGGCCTCGAGAGAGTGAGTGCCGGCCGCGGGACGGCATGCGCACGTGCGCTTAGCCCAGCCCAGCCCGCGAGAGGCTCGTGAGGGGGAGGCAGCTAGTGCAAATTCCAGACTAGGGTAGAAACCAGAACACGAGAAATCACACGAACGAGACAAGACCCCCCCTCATACGCAAATGCAAATTCAATTTCAACTTAAATCTGAAGCAAGGAAGCTCGACCACAGAAAGGGAGGCAAAAAGCAAAAGGCCTCGTCCAACGGCTAGTCTAGTCTTCGACGTATTCTCACCAGCGCAGAACTAAGTGCTGCCACTAGGCGTGGGAAGGAGCCCCCGAGGCCTGAGGGAGGCTCCCCGAAGACTCCGGGGCGTGTACAATCCCAACTCATTATTACGTGAGAGTGTCACAGGCGGCGAGCTTCACAAGCACTGGGCCTTCTTCACAGGCACCGGGCCTTGCTTCATATCGCCAGACGAGGGCCCCGCCTTGTGCCACCCTCGACCACCATTGATGGCGGCCAGAGACCAAGGACGACGCCAATGGGGCAAAGGGGACACTAGCGGTTCCCTCGGCGACCACGGGTCCTCTACCAGGGGCAGGCTTTGCAGCACCTCCCCGGCAGAGGGCCTACCTCTGGGAAATGCCTTGCTCCGTGCGCCATGGGGAGGGGTCTGGCTCCCGGCCCCTCTCCTGCAGCCCCCAGTGTGCTCCTCCTGGCGGAAGGGAGGCTGCTGAGATGGGGCATCCTTCCGCTGTAGTGAACTGAACTTCCTGCGACCCATGGTTAGCATAAGCTTGCTCCTGAGGAATTTGCGGTACCCGATAGCTGCTGCTGCCAGCGCGGTTGGTGAGGCTTCCTTGAGGCTCCTGAAAAGGCTCGACTTCTGGCGTCTCGTCCTCCTAGCCTAACCCGAGAAACGAGCGAGGGTCATCTTCCAGCGCGTACTCCCGATCCACCATGTGGGGCACGTAAGCCTCCAAAGTCGCCGTCCCGAAGACTTCGCCGTAGTGCCCCGCGCTCCATGTGGCCTGGCCTGACGCGCCGTCTCGAGGATGGTAGGGCGGCAGCCCGCCCGGGCCGTAGGCGGCGATGCGCATGCCCTCGCTCAGCAGGGGTGGTGCTGGTGTAGCCTGTCGCCCAGCGTCGATGGTTGAGCTGGTGTCAATGAAGCCTTGGGGCGCGCCTGAGGGTGCACGGGCGCGGATGGGCCCGCCGCGTGATCCGACCTGGGCCTGGGGTGGAAGCTGGACACAAAAGGGAGGCGGCCCCGAAGCTGCGGCATCCAGGAGCTCGGCAACGTGCTGCAGCAGCACGTCTCGGCCGCTCTCGTGCAACCTGCACCGCAGCAGCTCTCGAGCCACAGTGAGCACGGCCCTCATGTTCTCTTGTTCCCGTCGGGTGTGCGGCGCCGTGGCCGCGGCGTGGCTTGAGGCCCTTGCGGCTGATCGCACCTACCGCAGATTGAGAGCAAGCAGTGCTTGACCACGCTGCCCGCGCCCCGCTGCATTCTGCGGCACGCGGGCTGCCTGAGGCACGGGGTTGAGGTCACCTTGTGCAGGCGGCATGGTGTAGGATCGAAAGTATGTCTAGAGGGGGGGGTGATTAGACTACTTGACAATATAAAAATTCAGCCTTTTGATTAAGACAAGTTTTGGCAGATTTCAAGATGATGATCAAGTCAAGTATCACCCTACACATGCAATTCTAGAGTATTGGCAGCGGAAAGTAAATTGCACATGTAGTAAAAAGAGGTGGAGAAGAGCAAACGCAATTTGGAGACACGGAGATTTTTCTCGTGGTTCTGATAGGTGGTGCTATCGTCAATCCACGTTGATGGAGACTTCAACCCACGGAGGGTAACGGCTGCGAGAGTCCACGGAGGGCTCCACCCACGAAGGGTCCACGAAGAAGCAACCTTGTCTATGCCATCATGGCATACGCCCACGGAGGACTAGCCTTACTCGGGGTAGATCTTCACGAAGTAGGCGATCTCCTTGCCCTTACAAACTTCTTGGTTCAACTCCACATCTTGACGGAGGCTCCCAAGCGACACCTAACCAATCTAGGAGGCACCACCCTCCAAAAGGTAATAGATGGTGTTGATGATGATGAACTCCTTGCTCTTGTGCTTCAAATGATAATCTCCCCAACACTCAACTCTCCTCACTGATTTGGCTGTGGTGGAAGAAAGGATTGAGTGGAAAGCAACTTGGGAAGGCTAGAAATCAAGTTTCATATGGTGGGAGTGAAGCAACTTGATCTCAACACAAGGGTAGGTAGTTTTCTTCTCGAAATGTAAGGTAGGAGTGGTAGTTCTTTCGATGGCTCTCTCCACGAATGAAGAGGAGGTGGAGGGTATTTATAGCCTCCACACAAAATCCAACTGTTACACACATTTGACCAATCTCGGTCAGACCGAAGTTGACAACTCGGTGAGACCGAAAGTTCAAATCTTGTGAACGTTGGGATTTTCGGTGGGACCGAAAATACAATCTCGGTGAGTCCGATTCTTCCAAAGACTAGGGTTTGCCAATCTCGGTGGGATCGACTTTATCATCTCGGTGACACCGATATGATGACGAAGGTTACAGAAGCTTGGCAACACTAGTTTCGGTGAGACCGAGTTTGGAATCGGAAAATCCGAAATTTCTAGGGTTTGGGTATATGGCTGAGGTGGTTCATCTCGGTGTGACTGAGTTTATGGAATCGGTGGGACCGAGATTACTTATGAGTGTATATTGGAATGAAAGATTGCTGATGGTTTGGGAGATGTATCACTAAGCACTTTGAGCAACCAGATCATTAACATAACCTCATCCCCTTTTAATAGTATTGGCTTTCCTATAGACTCAATGTGATCTTGGATCACTAAACCAAAAATGGAGTCTTGAGCTTTTGCCAATGTTTTCCTTAGCATTTTGAGGGGTCCACATCTTCAGTCATTGCCATACCCATATCACTGAACTTTCTGAAATGTTCTCAAGAAACTATTAGTTCAATGATATATATGTTGTTATTAATTACCAAAACCACCCGGGGATTAGTTGCACTTTCAATCTCCCCCTTTTTGGTAATTGATGACAACATATAGATCAAAGCTTCGACAAATGATATAATCAATGAATAATATAAATCGCTTTGAGAAGTATGTGATAAGCAAGAGTTCCCCTAAATTTGTGCATTATTTAAGATTTGCGCTTGAATGCAAATGCACAATCGATTAGGATCATGGGTCACTCTTCCATGTCACATACATTTTGGTGGAGCGCACAAAATGATAAGAATGAATAGCATGCACCCAATCACCAAGACATGAGTAAATGATCATACAAGATATGAATAGCATATGATAAGCATTAAGCACACATTAAGGCATAGTACGATCAAGCACTCATCAAAGTAGAGCAAACGTAGTATCAAACACACGGAATGTCTCGAAAAATCTCAAAAGACCGCAAATAAACGAAAGAGCAAAAGCGAGCACTCTCTCTCTCGAAGTCCTATGATCTATACAATTTCTCCCCCTTTGGCAACAAGTTACCAAAAAGTTCGAAGGTATAGAGCTAAACGTCACTAGGGACTCGGCTAGCGGCTCTATGCAGGTTGATGGAGTTGAGATAGCTGCATCTGCAAAGGCTTCAGCTGAAGTCTGTGGGGCTGGAGGAGTGTTCACTGGAGCTGGAGCTGGAGCTGATGGAGCTGTGGGAGGTGCCGATGTTGTAGCCTCGTGTCTGCATCCTTTGGGATAGCAGCTGATCTGGGTCTTGTGGGAACCGGAGCAGGCTGCTCATAGTCATCTGGACAAGGTCATCCTGCATCTCCTGCATGAGCTCGCCTTCTCCCTCTTAGCTTCCTCGATATCTCGCCTCAAGCTTGTTGACAAGTGACTTGCACTTCATCCACTTGACATCCAGAGCATGGAACTTGTCTTCAACTATCCTCTCAAGACTCTCCTGAGACTGCACAATGCTGGCCAGGCGTTGTTCAATCCTCTGGGTAGCTTCAAGGAGCTGTTCTCCAACACTCTTGGGTTTAGCTGCTGCTGCTGCTGCTGCTTCCTTCTCAGCTTTGGCTTGTTTGGCAGCTTCAGACTTTGCTTGACCTTCAACAGACGTGGGATCATCCTCAGTCATCACAACTTCATTGTCCTCATGCTCAGGCTGCAATGGCAAGTGTGGTCTATCCAACAAGTAGGTGCCCATGCCAAACTTGGCATTGATAAGCATCTGAATGTGCGGGGCAAATCCACATGACCTCTTCTGGTCTGCTGCAGTCCTCTTGATAGTCTCAACTATCAGGTCCATCACCTTGAAAGGTGCCTTCTGATCTAGTATATGCAGCATGTTGATAGAATAGCCTCTTATCATGCGATGATCTCTGACTTGGGCATCAAGGTATGCCTCGAATTGTGTTCATGGTAGGAGACCTGCCTAGAGATGATACACCGAGCCGAGCTTCAGATTTCCACATCCTTTCTTTGGTACCTCATTGTACATATTTCTCATAGACTCATGGTTCTTCTTGGGAATTCCATAGACATCAACATCATCTTCTCTCTCAGACTGGAGCATTCAGCAGTGCTGCCCATTCTTCAACAGTTGAAGAGAATCTCGCCTTCACCATCCATACAATCCTCGCCATCGGATAGAAATGAGCGTGGCATAGAATTGCATGATCATCTCATCATTCCAAGTCATGTCAACCGACCAACGAAATCAGCAACACCACATGCAAGTGAAGCTCTCATGCACATGTGGAAAGAAGTCTCTGTGCTCTTCACTTTGTCAATGTATGCCCAATCAACATAGCGAGTGTCAAGCAATAATGGGCTTCTTGTCCATAAGCACTGCCTCATAGAAATCCTGCTTGCTCTCGTGTGGAACCTTGGGTCAACAGCAGTCCTTCTCCTCACAAAGATATGGATCAGCTTGTCTCCATAGCCCGAGACCTTTATCCTTTCTTTCCTTCATGTTTTCAGCTCGAGGATGAGCATCATTGTGAATTGGCAATTTCGACGGAGTTTCAAGAACACAGTGCCTCATCATCCGACTCATTTGGTGGCACATTGTCTTTCTTCTTCTCTCAAGCAGGAATGTTTCTCACAGTTTTCTTGGGCTTGGCAGCAGGCTTGGCTTGAGCTGCCTTTCTTTGGAGCAGATGGCTTAGACTTTGAAGGTGCTCCTGCCTCGATGGCATCACCCATCAACTTAGGCTTCGAGGAGGCTGGGGTGCTTCCTCATCGTAATCAATCTATCGCTTCATCATGCACAATCCTCTTCCTCTTGGAAGTTTTCTTCACCTTGCTCGATGTTTCCTCTTCCATACTCAGCTTCTTGGCAACAAGTGGACTTCTTCACTTTATTGGTGCCTTTCTTGGTTTGTTGCCCTTGATGCTCTTTGGCAACCACTTTCCTCTTAGGCTTAGAGGAGATCTCTTCCTCAAGAATAAAATCGAATCTTCTTCATCGTAATTCTTCTTCTTCCCGCCCCGTGGCAGCAGGAGGCAAACCACTTGGTGTGCTTCTCTCACCATCATCGGAAAAGCTGCTGGCCTCGGGACTAGTGCCCGCCTCGAATCTCAGCAATTGGTGATTCAGACTGTTCGCTGTCACCGCATCCGACATGGCCGACAACTTTGTGAATAGATTAGGTATAGGCAGAATAGAAGAGTTATCACAAACTGCAGAAGATTTTGCAAAAAAATGAGTTCAAATTTCAGTTTTAGGTTTTCACAGAATGCATTTCGGTCGACCGAGTCTAAAATTCGTGAATCCAAGTGTCTAAACAGTAACCATTCACACCACTTTCGGTTGGACCGAAATGGGTTTCGATCTAGCCGAGAACACTAGGGTTTCACTAAATCCTCATTTCGGTCGCACCGATTTGCACAACTTGGTTGGACCGAAAGCGTGCAAAGGCAATGGCCGAAGCCAAATCGGTCATACCGAGAATGTAGAATCGGTCACACCGAGATGTGTTCGCGGAAACCTAACCCTAAAACTTTTACTCAATTTCGTTCTAAGAACTAATCTGCTGGATAGGAAGATCTCAAACGTGGCAAGACGCTAGGCAAACCAATCGCATAGAATCGGAGGTTGAAGCACGAGAGGATCAAACTCACCCTAACTTGGTGGAGTTTTCACGGCGCAACGGCGCTGGAGAGATGTCCGCTGACGGCGACGGAGACCAAGCGAGGGCGCCAGCGAGGCGACGGAGACGATCCGGAGACCACGGCGACACGCAAAGAAAGGGTTTGGGGCGAGGCGTTTGAAGAAAGAATCAACGCGCTGCCCTCGGATATATATACCCTTTAGCTGTCGGTGGGACCGAGTTGTGAAACTCGGTGGCACCGAGATGGATAATCGCAGAGCGATTACACATTTCGTCACGCCGAATTTGTAACTCGGTTTCACCGAGGTGAAAACCTAGATCAATCCAAGTGCTTTCGGTCTGTCCGAGTGTGAGTGGGTTGGTCTGACCGAAAATACTTAGAAGGTTTTGGAAGTTAAGCTTTGACGGATCGGTGGCTCCGAGTGCTCCTCACTCGGTGGGTCGAAAAAGACTTGTCCAAAGTTTGTGATATAAGCATGAATAGAATTTGAGACAAGAAAGCATAGATAGCTAGGGGAGGAACTTAGGCATTCTTGTCCATCCATTTGGTCAAAAAATTCCAAAAGACCAAAGCAACAAATGGATGTCCTTGAATGGATAAAATTATGCATCCAACATGCTCACACAATAAGATAGCAAATGAAATATGTGTCAAACATGCACAAACAAAACACTAGCTACTATCACACAATTTGTCGATGACTAGGTCATCTATATATGAGTATATTGACTTAGGAGTCAAATGAAAACATTTGATCATAGGTCATACTCATCGCTTAAGCACAAGTGGGGTTACCACTTTTACATAAAGCATTGATGTGTTCACATCATTTGAAGATGCTTTAGCTCAAATCTTTAGAGCAAAGCTCCCCTTGATGTGAGAACCCTTTTAAAGGGTCAAACTAACCTTGGGTTGTCGAGAAGACTTCATGTAGATGTTGAAGATGTGGATGCTCAATGTTGATGAAGATCATCAAGAGTTGGGAGCAATCCTTTGGATTGTGCACTTTCAATACCTACATGGGTTAGTCCCACAAGGAACAAACAAGGATATCCATGGACATAGATTGAAGTACACAATTGATGATGTCCATGAAAGCAATGATTACCTTGTCCCTTGACTTACCAACAAGAGGGTTTGTGACTCCATGAACTAGTGCAAGATGTGGAAGTTGATTGCACAAGTTCTTGCCAAAATGAATGTGAGTGAAGTATGTTGGCGGAGTCACCTCAAGAACTCTCTAGTTCTTCTTCTTGGGATCCACATCATCTTGATGGGAATCCTTGGGGTAGTAGTTGAGCTTGACGAAGTAGAACTTGACGCTTCCTTGGGAACCCACTTGACCATGGCTTTAGGTGCTTCAATAAATGCATCAATCTCCTCTTGAAGCTTGTCCTTGCCTTTTAGCTTGTGGTCTTGTGGTGGAAGATCATCTTGAGCTTGTTCCACATTGGAAGAAGTAGGATCATACTTCTCCTTTTGAGAAACAAACTTTGGAGTGGGATATTGACCTTCTTCCCATTCAACACCCTCGGCGTTGAACTTTCGCTCAAAACCAATTCCTTGATTCTTCCGGTGCCTTCCTTGCTTGCGTAACAATTTCTCAAAGTTCTTGCTTCCGCAAGGCTCTTGTAGACACCTTTTCTATAATCCCTTTCAATAAACTATTTTCTTGCTCAAGTGTAACTTGGCTTGAAACATTGTTAGTGGAATCAAGAGAACTACTAGAAGTAACAACATTGGATTTAGCATGGTTATTGTTACTACTAGATGAAGAATTTTTCTTATGCTTGTCATGCTTAGTTTTAATAGGTGGCAAGAAATTAGACAAGAGAAGTCGTTTGGCAAGATATGAAGAACTCTTCTTTCAAGATCGTCATTGATAGCTTTTAGAAACTCATGTTCTTGCTCTAGATTGAGCTTCTCAAGCGTAGCTTCTCATGAGATCTTAGGAGCTCTCTATGATCTTCTTGAGTTGTTTCATGAGCTAACTTAAGAGTGTTTAGTTCTTTAGTTAGACGCTCAATCTCCTTCATAGCATTGTCATTCGACTCTTCTCGACTATAAAGACTACTAGCATGTTCATCATTACTAGGCTCACTAGATTTATCATGTAAAAGCTCATCTTCACCAAGCAAGTCATCCTCATCACTATCAAAGTCAATAAATTCAGGGTGTGATACCTTGGGGCCTTTAGCCATGAAGCATCTTCCAATTCCCTCATTTGGTGAATCAAACAAGTCATAGGAGTTGGAGTTGGAGGATACGAGAGCAAGACCGCAACACCTTCATCTTGATCAGATTCGGAGTTGGAGTGATAGCTTCTTTCGGAGTGATTGTCGAGTCGGAGCCGGAGACCCATTCACCTACATGAGCTTGATGTTTTCTTCTTGTGTAGCTCCTTGATGACTTGTCTTTCCTCTCCGAATCCTTGCTTCTCCGAGAGGATCTTCGCTCATAACGATCATCTCTACTCCTTCTCTCTTTCCGAGGTGACTCTTCTCTTGAGCTTCTTCTTCTTGGAGATTCTTCTCTTCTCTTGTGGGGAGCCGAGCACTCATTTGAGTAGTGTCCGGTCTTCCACAATTGTAGCAGTTTCGATCACGACTAGAAGATCTCTTTTCATCATATGATCTAGACTTTGAGCTTCTTTCCTTGCTTCTACTCTTGTAGAATTTGTTGAAGTTCTTCACCATTAGGCTTATCTCTTCATTGGAAACTAGCTTGTCACTTGAGGTTGTGGGAGCATCACTTGTAGCTTTGTAAGCACCACTTGACTTGTTGTGAAGCTCTTCCTTATCTTTAAGTGTCATCTCATGAGCAACAATTCTTCCAATGACTTCGTAGGCTTGAGATTCTTGTAGTTTGGCATCATTTGGATCAAAGTGCACACGGTGTCATACTTTCCATCCAAAGCTCTGAGAATCTTCTTGATGATGAATCGGTCGGTCATTTCTTTGCTTCCTAAGCCGGCAATCTCATTTGTGATGAGAGCAAGCCTAGAGTACATTTCAGCGACTCCTTCACCTTCCTTCATCTTGAACTTGTCAAGTTGACCTTGAAGAACATCTAGTTTTGATTCCTTCACGGACTCGGTACCTTCGTGCATTTCGACCAAAGTATCCCAAATTTCTTTTGCATTCTCAAGACGGCTGATTTTGTTGAACTCCTCGAGACACAAAGCATTGAAGAGAATGTCACAAGCTTGAGCATTGTTTTGCAACATCCGCAACTCATCCGCTGTAGCTTCACGATCCGGAACTTTTCCTTCCTCGAAGAACTCACCTTGCAAGCCAACACAAATAATGCCCCATGCGGCGGGGTTATGTCCAAGAATATGCATTTTCATTTTATGCTTCCAACTAGCAAAGTTTGAACCATCAAAGTAAGGACCTCTCTGAAAATTACCCTCACTAGACGCCATACTCTCCTAGGTTGTGAAACCAAGCTTATGGAGTCCAATGCAATGGAAACCAATACAATAGAGACCAAAGCTCTGATACCACTTGTAGGATCGAAAGTATGTCTAGAGGGGGGGTGATTAGACTACTTGACAATATAAAAATTCAGCCTTTTGATTAAGACAAGTTTTGGCAGATTTCAAGATGATGATCAAGTCAAGTATCACCCTACACATGCAATTCTAGAGTATTGGCAGCGGAAAGTAAATTGCACATGTAGTAAAAAGAGGCGGAGAAGAGCAAACGCAATTTGGAGACACAGAGATTTTTCTCGTGGTTCCGATAGGTGGTGCTATCGTCAATCCACGTTGATGGAGACTTCAACCCACGGAGGGTAACGGCTGCGAGAGTCCACGAGGGCTCCACCCACGAAGGGTCCACGAAGAAGCAACCTTGTCTATGCCATCATGGCATACGCCCACGGAGGACTAGCCTTACTCGGGTAGATCTTCACGAAGTAGGCGATCTCCTTGCCCTTACAAACTTCTTGGTTCAACTCCACATCTTGACGGAGGCTCCCAAGCGACACCTAACCAATCTAGGAGGCACCACCCTCCAAAAGGTAATAGATGGTGTTGATGATGATGAACTCCTTGCTCTTGTGCTTCAAATGATAATCTCCCCAACACTCAACTCTCCTCACTGATTTGGCTGTGGTGGAAGAAAGGATTGAGTGGAAAGCAACTTGGGAAGGCTAGAAATCAAGTTTCATATGGTGGGAGTGAAGCAACTTGATCTCAACACAAGGGTAGGTAGTTTTCTTCTCGAAATGTAAGGTAGGAGTGGTAGTTCTTTCGATGGCTCTCTCCACGAATGAAGAGGAGGTGGAGGGTATTTATAGCCTCCACACAAAATCCAACTGCTACACACATTTGACCAATCTCGGTCGGACCGAAGTTGACAACTCGGTGAGACCGAAAGTTCAAATCTTGTGAACGTTGGGATTTTCGTGGGACCGAAAATACAATCTCGGTGAGTCCGATTCTTCCAAAGACTAGGGTTTGCCAATCTCGGTGGGACCGACTTTATCATCTCGGTGACACCGATATGATGATGAAGGTTCTGAAGCTTGGCAACACTAGTTTCGTGAGACCGAGTTTGGAATCGGAAAATCCGAAATTTCTAGGGTTTGGGTATATGGTGAGGTGGTTCATCTCGGTGTGACTGAGTTTATGGAATCGGTGGGACCGAGATTACTTATGAGTGTATATTGGAATGAAAGATTGCGATGGTTTGGGAGATGTATCACTAAGCACTTTGAGCAACCAGATCATTAACATAACCTCATCCCCTTTTAATAGTATTGGCTTTCCTATAGACTCAATGTGATCTTGGATCACTAAACCAAAAATGGAGTCTTGAGCTTTTGCCAATGTTTTCCTTAGCATTTTGAGGGGTCCACATCTTCAGTCATTGCATACCCATATCACTGAACTTTCTGAAATGTTCTCAAGAAACTATTAGTTCAATGATATATATGTTGTTATTAATTACCAAAACCACCCGGGGATTAGTTGCACTTTCACATGGCACGGGCCGGCCATGCCGCCCAACAGTCGGCGTTGGCCGTCGGGTCGCCGGACATGGATGCGACAAAGAAGTGGGACGCAGATCAGCGGAAAGAAGATTTCGGCGCACCCCTACCTGGTGCGCCAAATGTCAGATATCGGGTTCCGGCAAAACCCTTAAGGTTCGAACTCTGGGGTGCGCACGAAGATCTCTCCCTACCGAAACATGCCCTCAGCCCTACCGCGATTCTAAGCTAGATCGATGAACAACAAAAGAGACACGAGGTTTATACTGGTTCGGGCCACCGTTGTGGTGTAATACCCTAATCCAGTGTGTGGTGTGGTGGATTGCCTCTTGGGCTGATGATGAACAGTACAGAGGAAGAACAACCTCGCAAGGAGAGGTGTTCTTGTGGTAGTATGGTGTGCCGATGAACTTGGCCTCTCGATCTGATGCCTTCTACTATGGTGGCTAGTCCTATTTATAGAGGCCATGGTCCTCTTCCCAAATATTGAGCGGGAAGGGAGCCAACAACGACCATTTTGAAAGGGGACAGCTAGTACAAGCTATCCTGACTAAAGGTCGTCTTCGTCTGCCAAAGGCGCTGGTGGTGACGCTGTCTTGGGCTCCATGGTGACCTCCGTCCTGCCGTCCTGTTGCTCTTGGTCTCGTTGCACCGATAAGGAAATCTTTGCCTGATGCATCGGTACTCCGTGCCTGCACTTGCCTCCTTTGCACCAAAGAGGAAACGAGGACACTGTGCAGGCTGGCGCCCGCCTGGCGCCCGCCTGGCGCCCACGTGGTCTTGATCATCATGGTTTGCGTCACGGGTACCTCGCTAGGTATCCCTTGCCTTGATCTCTCCGCCTCCTCGCGAGCCTTCCTGGTGAGGCCGCCCCTAAGGAGGCCTCATGTCGTCCGCTCTGCGAGGCTTGGCCCCTCGCGAGGGTCTTGAGCTTTGGTTGATGAAGACGGGCCGTACTGGGCCACTGGTTGAGCCACGCTCCAGGCCCCAGGCAGGCAAGTCTGGGGACCCCCGTCCCCAGAACGACGACATTCCTGGGTCCATGTGACCGAGCGATCCGACCAGTGCATGTACTCCGTCTTGGCTGGGACGATGGTGTTCACGTCCTGCCGAAGGAGGCGCTCGCTGCGTTTGTTGTCGCTGAGGCTGGTGAAGACGACGTAGGCCGCGTTTTGGTATGGGGAGTTGTTGTCGCGCATCGTGCCGCTGGCTGGGGGCGGCAGTGGAGGCGGGGGCGTCTGTCCCGTGCCCGGAGCCAGAGCCGGAGGAGGCGGGATGTCACCCCTCATTATGCGCTTGGTGATGCCGCACTGCCGAAGCGTGTGCGTGGATGGCCTTGCGCCACTGTGGTGCTTGCAGGGGGCGTCGAGCATCTCCTTGAAGCTCATGGCGGGCTGCCACGCCGCCGTCTTGCCGGTTTGCTGGCGCTTGGCTGCCGGGTCGGCCACGGGCTTGGTGGCCGCAATGAGCCGGTTGTCGTAGCACTGAGCCGGTTGGTCGACCTTGCGCTTGTTGTTCTGCTTGTTGTGCTGCTGCTGGCTGCCTTCACCGGCCGGCTTCGGAGGGGGAACCAGCTTTGCTTTGCCGGCTTCATCCAGTGCCACCTGGATCTTCATGGCGGAGTCGGTGTTGGCGTTCTTGTCCGCCGTCACCATGAGAGTGGCCATGGTGGACGGCTCGGAGCGCAAGAGCTTGTGCTTGAGGAGGATGCCATCTCGGCACCCGTTGACGAAGTACTAGATTGCTTGAACCTCGTGGACGCCCTTGCAGCTGTTCCGGATCTTGGTCCAGCATGCGAGGTACTTGCGGCCGGTTTCCATCGGCCCCTGCACGCACATGGCGAGCTGGCTGGGGCGGCCGGGTCGCCGTTAAGTCCCCGTGAAGTTGCGAGCGAAGGCCTGCTCGAAGTCCGCCCATGTATTGATGCTGCCCACCGGCAGACTGTTCAACCAGGTGCGAGCCGACCCTTGGAGCATGAGCAGCGCGTAGCGCACGGCGAGCCGGTGGTTGCCGCCGGTGATGCCGATGGCGGTGTAGTTGGTGAGCCAGTCCTCTGGCTTCACGTTTTCGTTGTACTTGGGGGTGTCGCAGGGGAGAGTGAACACTTTCGGAAAGGGCTCTTCACGGATGCATGGGACGAAGCACGTCGGCCCTATGGCGCCACTCTCCTCCACCTCCAAGGAGAAGGCCAGCTGGTCGAGGCGGTGGCGAGCGTTAGTGTCGTCGATGGTGCGTGCACCAAGTTGGCTGGCGACCAGGCCACGGGGGACCGGGTCAGTTGGAGCCGGACGCCGACCAGGCTGGTCGGGTCCACGTTGGTTTTTAGGGGCCGGCTCATCGCCTAAGCCGCCGGCGGTCGTCAGGGCCAGGCCGCGTCGAGTCCGGGTGCGGCCGGAGTGCACCTCGCCGGGTGGTGAGGATGCTGTGTGCTTATGATCGCCGGGTCCGACAGCGCGGGCGGAGCCGGATCCCGCCGGCTTGGCGAGTTGGTTGAGGCGGTCCTGATGCGCGTTGGCCGCGTCGAGGAGGTCGTTCATCCGCTTGATGCGCTCCTTCAGCTCCTCGCCTGTGAGCTGGTCCAGGCCGATTGCGGCTACCTGGGCAGTGCACATGTTCTTCGCGGGAGTCTCATAGACGGGCGGGATGGCGCCAAGGGCGCGGCCGGTCGCGCTGCCCTGGGCTCGCACATCGGCGACACGGCTCGGCTCGGCTGCGGCAGGTGCGAAGCCGTAGGCGGCGTTGCGCTCAAGCTTAGCGGAATCCAGGCGATGCTGCATGGCGGCGAGCATCTCAGTCAGGTCCAGCAGGTGCTAGCAGTTCTCCTCGAGCCGGTCCCAGGCCACGGCAACATTGGAGGCATCGATGTCGGTGCCGATGGGGATGTGAAGGCTCCGCATCGCAGCGCGTAACGGGTTCGGCGAGGCGGCCCGCTCCGCTGCGGCCTTGGCTTCGGCGGCCTTCTGAAAGCACATTTGCTCCCTGGGTGGTTTTGGTAATTAATGACAACATACTTTGTGGTTGGACTAATGCTTTTATCAAGTATGTTTCAGGAAAGTCAATCACTTTGGCATGGCAAAAGGACTGAAGAGGTGGACCCCTAGGATGCTAAGGAAAACATTGGCAAAAGCTCAAGACTCCATTTTTGGTTTAGTGATCCAAGATCACATTGAGTCTATAGGAAAGCCAATACTATTAAAAGGGGATGAGGTTATGATGATGATCTGGTTGCTCAAAGTGCTTAGTGATTTATCTCCCAAACTATCAGCAATCTTTCATTCCAACATATACTCATAAGTAATCTCGGTCCCACCGATTCCATAAACTCACCACACCGAGATGAACCACCTCACCATATATCCAAACCCTAGAAATTTCGGATTTTCCGATTCCAAACTCGGTCTCACCGAAACTAGTGTTGCCAAGCTTCAGAATCTTCGTCATCATATCGGTGTCACCGAGATGATAAAGTCGGTCCCACCGAGATTGGCAAACCCTAGTCTTTGGAAGAATCGGACTAACCGAGATTGTATTTTCGGTCCCATCGAAAATCCCAACGCTCACAAGATTTGAACTTTCGGTCTCACCGAGTTGTCAACTTCGGTCCGACCGAGATTGGTCAAATGTGTGTAACGGTTGGATTTTGTGTGGAGGCTATAAATACCCTCCACCTCCTCTTCATTCGTGGAGAGAGCCATCGAAAGAACAACCACTCCTACCTTACATTTCGAGAAGAAAACTACCTACCCTTGTGTTGAGATCAAGTTGCTCCACTCCCACCATATGAAACTTGATTTCTAGCCTTCCCAAGTTGCTTTCCACTCAATCCTTTCTTCCACCACAGCCAAATCAGTGAGGAGAGTTGAGTGTTGGGGAGATTATCATTTGAAGCACAAGAGCAAGGAGTTCATCATCACCAACACCATCTATTACCTTTTGGAGGCTGGTGCCTCCTAGATTGGTTAGGTGTCGCTTGGGAGCCTCCACGAGATGTGGAGTTGAACCAAGAAGTTTGTAAGGGCAAGGAGATCGCCTACTTGTGAAGATCTACCCGAGTAAGGCTAGTCCTCCGTGGGCGTAAGCCATGATGGCATAGACAAGGTTACTTCTTCGTGGACCCTTCGTGGGTGGAGCCCTCCGTGGACTCTCGCAGCCGTTACCCTCCGTGGGTTGAAGTCTCCATCAACGTGGATTGACGATAGCACCACCTATCGGAACCACGAGAAAAATCTCCGTGTCTCCAAACTGCGTTTGATCTTCTCCACTTATCTTTACTCCATGTGCAATTTACTTTCCGCTGCCCATACTCTAGAATTGCATGTGTAGTATGATGCTTGACTTGATCTTCATTGTAAATCTGCCAAAAACTTGTCTTTGCCAAAAGGCATAATTTTTATCTTGTCGAGTAGTCTTACCTTCAACGATCCTACAATTGGTATCAGAGCATTGGTCTCCATTGCTTTGGTTTGCACACCATTGGAGGAAGATGGACGTGTCTACGTTTGGGAGTGTTAGTCATAGAGTGCCTATTCTTGATGGAGTGTCCTATAACTCGTGGAGGATTGAAATGCTTGCTATCTTTAAGATGTACAACTTGCGCAAATATGTTGAATCCCCATATGTACCTCCATTTGATCCCTTGCACCCTACTATGGATGAAGAGCTTGATCTGCTTCGTAACCTTAGAACTGTAAATCTCATCATTAGAGGCTTGCCCGATAACTTGCTTGAGCTTATCACAAACTTTGAGTGCGCCTATGCTATGTGGAAGTTCTTGGAAGAACTTTATCCGGACTCTTTGAGAGGTCTTGATGAAATTCTATACAAGACTATTGAATTTGATATGATGCGCTCCAATGATCCCAACTTTGATAAATGCTTCTTTGAGCTTCGTGATCTTATGAAAAAGAAGGGTGATCCCGGACTTATCAATGTTCTAATTAGAAATGCTCTTGTATTGCATTCCGATGATTATTATCACATTGACAAAACTAATGCAAGTCATTGTCAAATTGACCTAGGTATTGATGATGAATTATCTATGGGTCAATATGATGATGAGCATGAGCATGATGATTACTCCGATTCGGACACCGAGCTAGACAAGATCATGAAGAGTCTCAATCTTATGGCAAATCTAAGAGACTACATATCCGGTGGAAAAGAGTGGATTCTTGATAGTGGATGCACCGATCACATGACCGGAGATGAAGACATGTTTCGAGAGCTTGCAAAGAACGATGGTCCACGCAAGTATGTGACTTTTGGAGACAACTCCAAGGGTAAGGTACTTGGCCTTGGTAAGGTGGCCATATCTCATGATAGCTCCATTAAAAATGTCATGCTTGTTGAATCACTTGGATACAATTTACTTTCCGTGTCTAGATTAGCTGACTTTGGATTTAATGTGCTATTCACCGAAGTAGATTGCCAAGTCTTTCGTCGTGACAATCATAACATGGTCTTTACCGGTATCCGTAGAGGTGATCTATACATT
Organism: Aegilops speltoides; assembly: GCA_021437245.1. Taxonomy (NCBI): domain Eukaryota; kingdom Viridiplantae; phylum Streptophyta; class Magnoliopsida; order Poales; family Poaceae; genus Aegilops; species Aegilops speltoides. The sequence goes on from CM038147.1 coordinate 136,248,731, forward strand.
GTTGATTTCACTAAGAAAGCTCAACCTAGAACTTGCTTCATTGCTAAATCTGCTAAAGGTTGGTTGTGGCATAGAAGGCTTGGACATGTTGGTATGCGTAATCTAGATAAGCTAATCAAAGGTGATCACATTCTTGGTGTTAAAGATGTTTTCTTTGACAAAGATAGACTCTGTAGTGCCTGTCAAGCAGGAAAACAAGTAGGTGGAAGTCATCCCGTGAAGAACATCATGACCACAAGGAGACCGCTTGAGCTTCTCCACATGGATCTCTTCGGTCCCAACGCTTACAAAAGCCTCGGTGGTAACTCCTTTGGTCTAGTTATAGTTGATGATTATTCCAGATTTACGTGGGTATTTTTCCTTGATGACAAGTCACAGGTTCAGAGAATCTTCAAAACCTTTGCCAGAAAGGCCCAAAATCAATTTGAGGTGAAGATCAAGAAAGTTCGGAGTGACAATGGAACGGAGTTCAAGAACGCCCATGTGGACTCTTTTCTCGATGAGGAAGGGATTCTACATGAGTTCTCGGCTACGTATACTCCTCAACAAAATGGAGTTGTTGAGAGGAAGAACCGAACGCTCATTGAGATGGCGAGAACGATGCTTGATGAATACAAGACACCGAAGCACTTTTGGGGTGAAGCCGTCGAGACAGCTTGTCATGCTATCAACAGGCTTTATCTTCACAAGCTCCTCGGCAAGACTTCATACGAGCTCCTTACCAGTAACAAACCCCAAGTGGGATACTTTCGTGTCTTTGGTTCAAAATGCTATATCCTTGATAAGCATCGTCGGTCTAAAATTTCTCCTAAAACTCATGAAGGCTTTTTCCTCAGTTATGGATCAAACTCTCACACCTACCGTGTCTACAATAATTTCACCCGAAAGGTTGAAGAGACGGTAGACGTGAAGTTTGATGAATCTAATGGCTCGCAAGTAGAGCAAATGCCTATTGATGTAGGAGACAAGGACCCATCGGAAGCCATTCAAGATCTATCCATTGGAAAGATCCGTCCCATGGAAGTGAAGGAGAGTACCTCATCTACATATGTGGAGCCCCCTACCTCACGGCAAGATGAACCTCAAGGCAACATGGAGGCCTCCACAAGTGGAACTCACCAAGATGAGGAAGTGCGACAAGAAGATCCACCACAACCTCCTTCTCCACCACCTCAAGACAACATCAACAACAATGAAGAAGAAGAGGAAGATGAGGATGATGAGGAAGCTCAGCCGCGACCACAACAAAAGCTATCTCGAGTTCGAGCAAGAGTCAAGAAGAATCATCCCGTGGAACAAATGATGAACGACATCGACTCTGGGAGAATTACTCGCTCTAAAACTCGTTTAGCTAACTTTTGTGAGCATTACTCATTTATTTCTAGTCTTGAACCTATGAAGGTAGAAGAAGCGCTTGAAGACCCGGATTGGGTGAACGCTATGCACGAAGAGCTACACAACTTCGAGAGGAACAACATTTGGACTTTGGTAGAGAAGCCCAATGATGACCAAAACGTCATTGGAACCAAATGGGTGCTTCGGAACAAGCAAGATGAAGATGGACAAGTCATCCGCAACAAGGCCCGTCTCGTAGCACAAGGTTACACACAAGTCGAAGGTATGGACTATGGAGAGACCTATGCTCCCGTTGCTAGACTTGAGTCCATTCACATTCTTCTTGCTTATGCCAATCACCATGATATCACTCTCTATCAAATGGACATTAAAAGTGCTTTCCTAAATGGTGAAATTGAGGAGGAAGTATTTGTGAAACAACCTCCCGGATTTGTGAATCCTAAAAAGCCTAATCATGTTTACAAGTTGCACAAAGCTCTTTATGGTCTTAAACAAGCTCCTAGAGCTTGGTACAAATGCTTGACTGGCTTTCTTCTTGAAAAAGGATTTGAGATTGGAAAAATTGACTCAACACTATTCACGAAAAGGATTGATGGTGAACTATTTGTGTGCCAAATATATGTTGATGATATTATCTTTGGTTCAACTAACCCTCATTTTAGTGAAAAGTTTGGAAAGCTTATGTCGGAGAAGTATGAGATGTCCATGATGAGTGAATTCAAATTCTTCCTTGGGTTGCAAATCAAGCAATCTAAGGAGGGTACCTTTGTCTCACAAACAAAGTACACCAAGGATCTCTTCAAGAAGTTCAACATGCAAGAAAGCAAAGGTATGAAAACCCCCATGCCTACTAGTGGACATAATGACTTGACAAAAGATGGAGAACCTGTTGATCAAAAAGTTTATCGATCCATGATTGGTTCTCTATTATATCTTTGTGCTTCTCGTCCTGACATAATGTTGAGTGTATGCATGTGTGCTCGATATCAAGCAGCCCCTAAAGAATGTCATCTTAAAGCTGTTAAAAGAATTGTGAGATATTTGATACACACACCTAACTTTGGCATTTGGTATCCTAAGAGGGCCTCTTTCGATCTTGTTGGCTATTCCGACTCGGACTATGCCGGAGACAGGATTGATAGAAAGTCAACTTCGGTACATGTCAATTCCTTGGTCGATCCCTTGTATCTTGGTCCTCCAAGAAACAAAATTGATATCATTATCTCTTTGAAGCAGAATATATTGCTGCTGGTTCATGTTGTGCTCAGTTGCTATGGATGACACAAACACTTAAGGATTATGGGATACATGTGAGACATGTTCCTTTGCTTTGTGACAATGAGAGTGCGATTAAGATTGGACGCAATCCTGTGCAACACTCTCGCACGAAACACATTGAAGTTCGTCACCACTTTATTCGTGATCACATTGCTAAGGGTGACATCGATCTTAAGCATGTTCGAACTGACAAACAACTTGCTGATATCTTTACAAAACCACTTGATGAGAAAGTGTTTTGTCGCTTAAGGAGTGAGTTGAACATCATTGATGCTTCAAACTTGGAATGAAAACTCCATTGATGCATGCAAGGCATGAGCCTACTTGACTAATCCTTGATATTTCTCTTATGATGATGATCATATGTCTTGGACACATTTGCCCCTTGTATTGCATCTAACTCCTTGCAAGTACTTGGATGATCTACATTCCACAAGATTACCACACACTCAAATCATGAGTAATCTTGTCATTGACCAAGTATCTAGCCCTTTGGGAAGTTGAGTTCAAGGAACAAAATTCCACATATCCTTTTTGACACCTAATACATCTAGTATTTCACTCTTGTCATCTTGGATATTCTTGAGTATTTCCTTGCTTGCCTAACCCATGTAGGAAGATGAACTACACAATAGGAAAAGATGTTCCAACATCACATTCTATGAGCATCTACATCAAGTTCACCTACATGAGTACAAGCAATAACAAGCCCAAGGTATGTTCTTCACATCTTGAAGGAGCTTTGCTCAAAGACATGAGTACAAGCAGCTTCATAAGATGTGATCACATCAAATGCTTAATCGAAAAATGGCAACCCCATTTTGAGCTTAAACGATGAGTATGACCTATGATCAAATGTTCTCATTTGACTCCTAAGTCAATATACTCAAACATAGGTGACCTAGTCGCCGACCCCTATCTAGATGAAGTACATATGATTTGGAGTTTTTCTGTTTTCTCTTTTGTTCTCTCATTAAGTTTTCCTTTTTTTTAATCAAAAAAAAACTTCATCTAGCAATCTTTTTCATTTCTATTCTTCTGTTTTTGTGTACATCTTTTTGACTGTGATCAATTCCCTGGAAATCATTTGCAAATTCATTGCAAATCTTTTGAAAGAATTCTTGCAAAGTGAACTGAATTATTTCTGAATTTCCTTGGAATTAAACTCGGCGTCACCGACTGAATTACTTCGGTCTGACCGAAAAGGATCTGCCCTAAGTCTCTGACTTTCGGACTCACCGATCCATATCAATTCGGTGTCACCGATTTACATTCACCAGGATATCATCTTCTGCAGCTCAACTAAATGGTCTATTTTGCATATTTAGCTTGCTCAGTTGTGATTCTTAAGGATCCCACTTCTTTCCTTCCATCTTTCCTGACCTTCCTAGTTTACTGTCCTTTTCGGCACTTGATGTCAAAGGGGGAGAAGATTTAGGGGGAGCTTAGGGGGAGATTGGAAGATAAGGGGAGAAGAAGAACATTCTTATCTCAAGGGGGAGAGGATCACATCAAAGCTTTGCTTCACATTGGATATTACATTTGGCATCATTCTTTTGATTTTGCTTTCTTCGCTCTCACAATTGATATCTTATGGAAAGCAAAATCTCTCAGAGCTCATTGAAAATCTTTTAGTCTTGGGAGACATGTTTGCTGATTCAAGCTAGTGCTCAACATGAGACACTCTTTATACATGTCATCCCTGGCTTGGTACTCTTGATGTTCTTGCTGTTGGTTGAAGAAATACTCTTGTGTTATCTAACCTTGTTTTCCCAAGCTTATTTCTTCAGGTACAATGCCAAGGAACCTCAAGGTAAGTATATGCATCTTGCAGAATGTGCATGATGGTGACTTGCTTGTGAATACTTGTTTGCAAGAAATCACCATGCACATATGCATCATCACTCACTTATCCTCATCTGCTCTGATGCATATAGCCAAGCTGCATGTAGCACATCTTGTTCTTCTCTCTTGTGTGCTTGTGGTAGTCCAAAACCATAATCTATGAAAATCTTGCACACTTGTAGGGGAGCACATGTACTACATGTTTGTCAAAGCTTTAGTGATAATTCTGTCTTTATTTCAGTAAGCTTTGATGTCTTGTTTTGTGTGTTGCCATCAATTACCAAAAAGGGGGAGATTGAAAGCACATTTGCTCCCTGGGTGGTTTTGGTAATTAATGACAACATACTTTGTGGTTGGACTAATGCTTTTATCAAGTATGTTTCAGGAAAGTCAATCACTTTGGCATGGCAAAAGGACTGAAGAGGTGGACCCCTAGGATGCTAAGGAAAACATTAGCAAAAGCTCAAGACTCCATTTTTGGTTTAGTGATCCAAGATCACATTGAGTCTATAGGAAAGCCAATACTATTAAAAGGGGATGAGGTTATGATGATGATCTGGTTGCTCAAAGTGCTTAGTGATTTATCTCCCAAACTATCAGCAATCTTTCATTCCAACAGATACTCATAAGTAATCTCGGTCCCGCCGATTCCATAAACTCAGTCACACCGAGATGAACCACCTCAGCCATATATCCAAACCCTAGAAATTTCGGATTTTCCGATTCCAAACTCGGTCTCACCGAAACTAGTGTTGCCAAGCTTCAGAACATACGTCATCATATTGGTGTCACCGAGATGATAAAGTCGATCCCACCGAGATTGGCAAACCCTAGTCTTTGGAAGAATCGGACTAACCGAGATTGTATTTTCGGTCCCACCGAAAATCCCAACGTTCACAAGATTTGAACTTTCGGTCTCACCGAGTTGTCAACTTCGGTCTGACCGAGATTGGTCAAATGTGTGTAACGGTTGGATTTTGTGTGGAGGCTATAAATACCCCTCCACCTCCTCTTCATTCGTGGAGAGAGCCATCAGAAAGAACTACCACTCCTACCTTACATTTATGAGAAGAAAACTACCTACCCTTGTGTTGAGATCAAGTTGCTCCACTCCCACCATATGAAACTTGATTTCTAGCCTTCCCAAGTTGCTTTCCACTCAATCCTTTCTTCCACCACAGCCAAATCGGTGAGGAGAGTTGAGTGTTGGGGAGATTATCATTTGAAGCACAAGAGCAAGGAGTTCATCATCACCAACACCATCTATTACCTTTTGGAGGTGGTGCCTCCTAGATTGGTTAGGTGTCGCTTGGGAGCCTCCGTCGAGATGTGGAGTTGAACCAAGAAGTTTGTAAGGGCAAGGAGATCGCCTACTTCGTGAAGATCTACCCCGAGTAAGGCTAGTCCTCCGTGGGCGTAAGCCATGATGGCATAGACAAGGTTGCTTCTTCGTGGACCCTTCGTGGGTGGAGCCCTCCGTGGACTCTCGCAGCCGTTACCCTCCGTGGGTTGAAGTCTCCATCAACGTGGATTGACGATAGCACCACCTATCGGAACCACGAGAAAAATCTCCATGTCTCCAAACTGCGTTTGGTCTTCTCCACTTCTCTTTACTCCATGTGCAATTTACTTTCCGCTGCCCATACTCTAGAATTGCATGTGTAGTATGATGCTTGACTTGATCTTCATTGTAAATCTGCCAAAAACTTGTCTTTGCCAAAAGGCATAATTTTTATCTTGTCGAGTAGTCTAATCACCCCCCCTCTAGACACTCTTACCTTCAACGATCCTACACCTTCCTCATCACGCTTGACGAGGAGGAGGCATCGGTGACGGTGACGAAGACCTCCACATGGACATCCATTGCCCCGGCGGGAATGCTGCCGTCGAGGGAGAGGGGGAGTCGGAGAAGTTAAGTACCTCGCTGGGATACTCATCGGCCGCGGGCGCGTCGGAGATGCGCAGTGTGGCGAAGGAGGCGGCGAGCGCGTCGATGACTTTGTCCGCCAGCATGACAGGCTCGTCGGAGTCGGAGAGGAGCCCCGTCTGAAGCATGCTTTCGGCCAGGACCTCGAGCTACCCCACGGTGGGTGCCAACCGTCGTGGTGGGCGCACAGCAGATGCCATGGGATGGCTAAAGAGAGGAGGAGGCTCGAGGGCCCTGGTGGGCTCCAGAGGCAAGGTTGACATGAGCAAGCGCGAGACGCAAGACATACCCAGGTTCGGGGCTCTCTGGAGAGATAATACCCCTAGTCCTGCCGAGTGTGGTTTATATGCAACAGTACAAAGTTGCTCCTGGAGCTATGTGGAGGAAGAAGGAAGACTGGCCAAGGCTTAGGTTGCTCCTTCTCCCTAGGTGTGTTCTACTGATCGGTTGGTTATTTCCCTGTGTGCTTTTCCGTATGCATAAGGGCTCCTAGGGGGTTTTATAGGCCAACCCCCCAGGGGTACAATGGTAATGCTACAAGGCCGTAGGGCCAGGTCGTCAGCGTCTGGGGACCCGGGGCTGGGACCCGCCGAGTGCCTATGGTTCGCCGGGTTCCCCTAGGTGCGGGCCTCGCATGCCTAGGGGAACTATTTGCCGTCTTGTCCATCGTTAGGGAGTGGCCGAGTCGAGTCGGGTATAGTGGCGCTCCGTCAGGTCGCCACTTGCTGGCGTCAGTGGTGACAATGGGGGCACTGTTGCCACGCCGGCCCTGGTTAGCTGGTAGGTGAGGGGCATTGTTGCCATGCTTCGGCTGACCAGAGGCATGGGCGGGGCACTGCTGCCTCGGTCATCGGTGGATGAAGACTCGTCCCATCATACGGCTTGGATGGGATGGATGTTGACCTGTGGCTGGGTTGGGGAACACGCCAAGGGTGGAGCTAGCTTGTTGGGGAAGTCTTGGTGTGCCAGGTTTGGCTTCCTTGAGCTGGCGGTTGGGGCCGAGTCAAGGAGCCTGGCCGGGTCGGAGAGTTCGGCCAGGTCGAGGGGTTTGGCCGGGTTGAGCGACCGGGCCAAGCGCGGGCCGGCATGAGGGCGATGTTGGCCCCGTTGTTTTTTGAAAAGGATCTGGGTTCCGTTGCCTGCCCGGGGTTCATCTCCCCAACAATCTTCTTGGGCCTTCTCATCATGAATCGCTAGTGGTATGACCCGGCCCCTCCTGGGCGGGTCATACCCAATAGTCATATCCCCAACATTAGGCCCCAGGTTAATTTGAACTTGTTCATATCAATCTTCAGTGCTTGACTTAGCAAAATCTTCCATCATCAACTTTTGTGATCCTGCTATAACCCGCCATGACGTCAGCTCACAGAATTAATTTCACACGAAGCCCAGAACATCTCAGTATATCTTTTTTATTTTTAATGGTTCTCCTGAAAATCGAGGCGTCCGTGCAGCCACAAAATCATTTTTTGGCCTCCTCGATTCATGTGCATGCCTTTTATCCATCTCCATATAAATAGGGATAGGGGTCCTTTTCATTTTTCCACTCTTCCCCCTCGTCTTCGTCTTCCTCCTAGCGACACTGTAGCAAGCCCGAGCTCTGCCACCGCCGTCTCCGCCCATCGTCCTCAACTTCGGCCGCTGCATCGACCTAATCAAACCAGATTATTGCGGCGTACCTGCGCTGCTCAGCAGCCCCAGTAAGTATTCTTCTTCCTTCATAACAGATCTTCATTAGGGTTTCCCCCAGTTCATCGGAGTTCCTCCATGTTCTTCTCTGTTCTTCTTTTGATCACGCAGTTGAATCCGCACATGATGTCAAAAGCCTACAGTAATAGTTTAGCATCCCTTTTTCAATCGCAGTAGGTACTTTTCCATGTATAAGATCCATCCGAACACCTGAGTTCTTCCGCTGCCTTCACTTTAGGCCTAGAATTTATTTTATTTTTTGGACTGCCGTAGATCCAAAATCATAAGATCAATCTGTGGAACTTATTTACCGAAGACTTTGCAAAAATTCCCTTGTAGAATTGAAGTGTCACAACTGTTCAGGCGGCTTAACTGATAAACCATAACCCGCCATATAGCATTAGTCCCCTTTTAAGCCGCCAAAATACGTATCTGCATAACTCAGTGTTGTCTTCCGGCTTAACACGTTGGTTATTTATAGCTCTTACCTTTGAATCAATGGCCGACTTAACAACATAGTCTTAAACCGGCAATATTTTCTTTTCAGACCTTCATCCTCAATAATGACCAAGACTATCACTTCGTGCAACTGGGTAGCTTCCGGGTCACCGAGGAGACTTTAAACGAGTTCGCACAGACATGCTTAGCCAAAAAAGATGTCATCCACTGGAGGATCCCAGGCACTGAATGTTGGGGAATGTAGCATGAAATTTTAAAAAAATCCTACGATCATGCAAGATCTATCTAGGAGATGCATAGCAATGAGAGGGGGAGAGTGTGTCAATGTACTCTCGTAGACCGAAAGTGGAAGCGTTAGGTTAACGCAGTTGATGTAGTCGAACGTCTTCACAATCCAACAGATCTAGTACCGAAGGCACCTCTGAATTCAACACACGTTCAGATTGATGACGTCCCTCGAACTCTTGATCCAGCAGAGGCTCGAGGGAGAGTTTCATTAGCACGATGGCATGGTGACGGTGAAGGTGATGTGATCCGTGCAGGGCTTCGCCTAAGCACTACGATGATATTAACGGAGGAGTAAACAATGGAGGGGGGCACCGCACACGGCTAAGCCAATGTTGTGCCATTGGGGTGCCCCCTGCCCCGTATATAAAGGAGGGGGGAGGAGGCCGGACACCAGGGGGTGCCATGGAGGGGGGAGTCCTACTAGGAATCCACTCCTAGTAGGATTCGCCCCCCTTTTTTCCTTCTTTCCGGAGTAGCAAAGGGGGAAAGGGAGTAGGAGAGGGAAAGGGGGGGTGCCGCCCCCACCCCTTGTCCAATTCGGATTGGCAAGGGGGGGCGCCACCTCCTATGGTCGGCCCTCTCTTCTCGACTAAGGCCCATGTGGCCCATTAATTTTCCAGAGGGGTTCCGGTAACCTCCCGGTACACCGAAACTTACCCAAAACTACTCGAAACCATTCTGGTGTCCGAATGTAACCTTCCAATATATCGATCTTTACCTCTTGACCATTTTTAGACTCCTCGTCAGGTCCATGATCTCATTCGATGTCAGGACCCCGATCCTATGCCACACTGATCTAGCATGTAACACCTCATATCACTTTGCGGCCTCACGCATGGTATTCCCACGGGTGTCGCCTTACCAGGCCCGGGACCGTTTGCGCCTTTTGGCTCACGTATATGATAATGTCACTAGCATCCATATGACAAAGAACCCGGGCTGACATGGCTAGTCGTGAACCCAAAGTGGCGCTAACTTACAAGGACAGGCATACATGACCCAGCAACGAACGTGTCGGTCATCAGTGAGTGAATCCGGGCTATAGCAGCTGGGCTAGCAGGACTCGGGTAATCCGAGCTGTAGCAGGCTAACAGGACTTCGGAAGACACCGCATGACATTTCCCCGGAGGGACAGACACAGGAACGTAGAAGGACACATGCCGGCCAGCCTAAGTGTTCCAGAGCAGTAGCAAGCTACCAAGGCTCAGTGGAAGCACTAGGAGACATTTCCCGGTAAGAGAGGCTACCAAGGATAAAGAACTAGATAGTTAGATCCCACACATACCAAGCATGTCAACAACATACACACAATATGCTCGATATGTGCAAATACAAAATGGCATCACAACATGACTCTACAACTCAAGTTTTATTCAGTAGGCTCCGAGGAGCGAGATATTACAAACATGGGTCTCATGACCCAACACTCAGAGCACACAAGTCAAGCACAAGCGAAAGCTTAACATGTCTGAGTACAGACATCTACAAATGAAGAAGGCTGAGAAGCCTGACTATCTACCAGATCCTGCCGTGGGCACAAGATCGTAGCTAAGGTAACAAGCTAAACGTCAAAGTCCACGTGGAACTACGAGCGAGACTGAAGTCTCTCTGCAAAAACATAAATTAAGCAAAGTGAGTACAGATGTACCCAGCAAGACTTACATCAGAACTATCTACATATGCATCATTATCAACAAGGGGATGGTGGGGTTTAACTGTAGCAAGCCAGCTTTGACTCAGTGGCTATCCTGAACTACGAGTGCATGTAACTCTTTTGAGGTGGCGCACACGAGTCCACATATTCACCATATCAATACAACACTATGGATCCACTCTTGTCTCCCTACGAGAATGCCATCCATAGCACTCACACTTATCTTGCGTATTTTAGAGTATCCACTTTCACTTGTCTATGAACTGTACAGGCAACCCAGAAGTCCTTTAACGCGGACACGGCTATTCGAATAGATGATGTTAACCCTGCATGGGTGTACTTGTTCACACATGCTCTCGCCACTTACCGCCATGTACACGTCATGTATCTTGGCAACCTTCAAGCGGAAGCCTGGCGAGGGTGTCGGCCATGACCTGACCAACCACACAAGTCTCTCGTCCAGGTTTATTGCCAATTCCGGTTCCATCCGCAAGGAGATCTGGCCGGGGTGTCGCTCACGGCCCCAAACGATATGTGCATGGTTCCCAAGCCCACCATCCGGGTGCCACTTGGTACACCGGGCCACTGTGCCTAGTCTGTCCCAAGCTCACCTGTACCGGGTGCCACTTGGTAGACTACTAGCACTACCTACAAACACCAGAAACTAGTTGCAACTCCTAGACAGAGATCGAGTTGATTAATAAGTCGAGAGGGGCACTTAAGCATTCCAATGCGTGGTAGTAGCTGTTCATGGATCACAAACACGGAACTCAGTTCCTGAGGACGACTTCAATGACACAACCCACCATGTACTCCTACATGGCCTCTCACCGCTACCTTTACCAAATTGTGTTCACACACTTAGCTCACACACAGTAGGACATGGTCACACACCTCCAATTCATCCCTGATGAATCAGACCTGACACAACTCTAAGCAATAGCAGGCATGACAAACAAGCATGAATGAGTAGGCACATCAGGGCTCAAACAACTCCTACTCATGCTAGTGGGTTTCATCTATTTACCGTGGCAATGACAGGTCATGCAGAGGAAAGGGGTTCAGCTATCGCAGCATGTAATAGTTGAATCGTTGTTGTCCTAATGTAGTAAAAGAGAGCAGGAGCGAGAGAGTGGGATTGTAGCAGAATGAACAAGGAAGTTTTGCTTGCTTGGCACTTCTGAAGATATTATAGCTCTTCATCGATGTCAACGATAACAGCGGCAGAACCATGTCTATCGAGAGGGGACAAGCACCAGCAAACAAGGAAGAACACAATCAATGCAATGCACAATATGATGCATGATCATGACATGGCAAAATGAGTGTGTTGGGCTAATGCATCTACAACCAGGGTGGTTTGAGCTCATTTGAATCAAAGATTCAAATGCAAACTCTAGTTATGGGTTTATAAAGTGCATTAACCTGTTTTGAGCTAAGCAGCAAGGTTAAGTTGTTTAAACATGCATGAAACCAGTACAGATGGATAGATTGGATTTTTCTGATCATTGTTCATATATAACTTATTTCATTCTGAGTTACGGTTGATTTTATATGAATTTTTGAAGTTTATAGCATTTTCTAGAATTTTCTGTATTATTTTAAATCCACAAAATGGTTAACTGCTTCAGCATTGCATCACTGTGACGTCAGCAGGTCAACTGCCGTTGACCAGGTCAAACCTGATGTGTGGGGTCCACACGTCAGTGACACAGCTAATTAACAGGGGGTTATTGCTAATCTAATTAAAAGATTAGGGCTCCGGGGCCCACTGTGAGTGTCATAGGTGGGGGGGGGTTAGTGCTAACTAACTCTTGGCCGGTGGGTGCACCTGCCAGGCCGGCGAGGTCGTCGCCGGTGACCACGGGACACGGCGGTTTCCGCGTTACAAGCCACGGGGGCGGCGACTAAGGGCACCGGGGCGTAGCCCGGGCTCTTGCGCATCCAGGGGAGGCAACGGGAGGACGCGGGGTGGCCGGAGCTCGCCGGAGTGGAGCTCGGGGCGGCGTCCGAAACATGGCTCCGGGCGGGATGTGGCTACAGGGCATGGCAGGGGCTGCGGAGGGCCTCTACGGCCTCCTGGCGTCACCAGGAGCACGGTGACGTGCGTAGGAGCGGCTGGCTCGGGTTCTGGTCACGATGGCGCCATGGACCGCAGCGAGGTGCTCGCGGGTTTGACAGGTAGCAGGCTATGGTGCGCAAGCAAAGGAACGGAGAGGGGGAAACGGATGGTGAGCTCACGTGGATCCCGTAGAGGTGGACGGCGAGCTCGGGGAAGGCCGAACGGCGACGAATTTGACGGCGGCGATACGCGGCACCGATGAGGAGGACGACGTCGAGGGCAGCTCTGTAGGGCATTCTGGCTTGCGCGAGTCGTCACAGAGGTCGAGGACGGCAGCACTGAGCTAATGGGCTTGTCGGAGAGGCGAGGCAGTGGCGGTGGGCGTGGCAACAGTGTGCGGCGGCGAGGGCAGCGCTCGGGCGCGGTGAGCGAGAGCGAGGGAGAGGAGGGGAACGAACAAGAGAGAGTGAGAGTGGTGCAGGGCGTCTCCGTGGCACATCCAGAAGAGCCGGGGCGTCGCGGTGGAAGCAGGAGCTGGCGCGCGCGTGGCGACCACGCGCCCTGCCTACTGGCGTGAGGAGGAAGACGATAGAGGAGGCTGCGGTGGGCTGAGCCAGTAGTAGTTGGGCCGGGTGGGCTGCCAAGTGAGCGCCAGGTAAGTCTCTCTCTCTCTTGTGTTTTTTCTATTTTTGTTTCTGTTTTGTTTTGATTTAGTAAAAATATTAAACCATCTGATAAAATGCTGAAAATAATTATGTGGCTAGAACTAAAATATACCCAACCACATAAAATGTTCCAGAATTATTGGACATATATTCATTATATTAAAAAAAATATCCAATGCAAATAGTTATTTATTTAATTCAAAGGCCCAAAATAAATATCTCTGAGATTCCAAAAATATTGTTTAGAGTTTTACCTCTTTCCAATATTTTCAGAGACTAAGAGGAACATTTTCTTGGACTTCCTTGAAAAGGTTTTAATGTTGATTATTTTTGAAGTAATTTCTGAGGGTTTCAACTCACCTCAATTCAACTTAAATAAAATTTAAATATGATGCAACAAGATGCAACACCAGGCAGTACCAGAAGCTAGGGATGTGATAACTCACCCCCACTAAACAAGAATCTCGTCCCGAGATTCAAGACGTGAGGTAAGAAGACAGAGGGGACACAAAGCTAATACAATCTTCACGATCCAACTGTCCTTCTCAAAGATGTTGATTCATTGCTTCATATTGATCTTGACGTCTTTGCTTTCGAGATCTTCATCTAAGATGAGGACAGAGACAACTCTACAATGATGGATCATCTTAATGATCACAAGGTCAACTCACGGAATGAGACGTAGGAACATCTCTTGTGCTGAGAGGCAAAACACACCTCGGAAAGAACGGAAGAAACAATTGACGAGGGTTTTCAAAGTAGCAAGGAAATATTGCCATGATCCCATAACGGGGCACCTTGGAAGAGGTGGCTCGTAGAACTATTCCCTTAAGTGGCAAAAATAATAATGTTTGATACATAGATCATTGAGACTCTTTATGCCAGCCTGAGGCAATCACAATTGATTGTTTGAAAGAGTTTGAAGGAAAATCATACTCAGTTTGGAAAGAAAACTAGAGTTATAAGACAACTCAGCAAACGGAAAGCACATTCCAATTGATATTGAGAATATAACCTAGTGATTGAGCGTGCTCTTAAGAACTTGAGCATTTCCATATTCATCAAGGTTTACCAACATCCATGCTAAGATCTTGGTGACACCTCATACTACCATGATGAATAGTGGTGGACGGTGCAGATGCAAAGGAAGATAACACCTTCTCAGATTTCACCTTAGCAAGGCCAAGGAATCAAAATCCGGATGATCGGCCGAGAGACATTTAGCACTCCGCTTCTAATGTTCTCCTTGATGTGCTAGCGTAACCCATTCATACATATGGTTTGGTATCTAGAACATCAAGTGTAAGGTCGGACTTCGGGAACACAAAAATCCATAAGGAACAACTTCTGGAGTAAATCCTATGAGATCCTTATGGGGAGGTGGCCAACTTCCTCAATCAAGATACTATAACAATAGGTCTTCCGGCAGGGTGTGTTGGCCATGACATCCACCTTACCATGTTAGAGAGGGACCAATATTATAGTTCTTGGGAAACATTCCAACCATCATATCTGCCTGAGATTCAGATCTGGTTGATGTTAGAATATTCCAGACTCATCAAGTTCAGAAAGAAAAATTAAAGTTTGCAACACAAATCGACGAGATGACGTTGCAAGATTCTCGGGAAATGGACCGCGGTAGTAAGCTCCAAAACATGAGTTGGTTCTGCTACACACATACGAACATGCTGTCTCAGACAAGCATGACCACATAGTAGTCTTATAATAAAACACTACCGAGTTCAGGTGGGGAACCATCAACGAGGGATATCGAAGTCCTTGCATAAGTCCGGATTAGCTCTTATGAAGGAATTCCTTTTCCTGGAACAAATCAGTTAGTGGCTTGGTGTGCTAGGGAATTCATATGGAATGAAGATGACCAGTCTAGCAGACCACGGAATACTTCGCACGTGCATAACTGACTTGGGATGATTCCAGAGGAGGTAAAAACATGCTTTCTCGAATTCACGGCGGCAGCTTGCATCAAATGCACATGAATTAGAGGAAGTCACTTCTTTCATCCAAACATATACCTCAGGGACGGGACTCGAAGGCATTGTTTACAAAGTTTCCAACACTAGCTTAATGTAAGATAAGGATGTTGTCGATGAGCTCAACAACAATTCATCCAGGTTTCCATGAAGATGGAGTTCCATAATTATGTGAACAAGTATAGCATTGGTCAGACCCAAAAGATATAATGGTGTATGCTCGAGGGATCAACCACGAGTAAGACAACATTACGAATATCATTGGTGCTGGTCTGATTTGATGATAGCCCATACTCAAATCAAAGGTTGGATAAAATGATAGGTCCACTAACTGATCACGAGGGCCAGTCGATGAAAATATCAACTTTCTTCAACACACATACAAGATATCCCTTGAAATGAACTAAGTCGGACAAGCTTTTATCTTCCAACTCTCCAAGTTGTTGTTTGGCTTAACCAACTAGCTCAGGGGTATCCAACACAGATTCTTGGAGAATGGGTGGTTTGGAGGAAAACCAACATGATCACAAACTCAACATAGTGGTCAGGTGACAACCTGGTAATACTTCCGAGAAGATATTCGGAACATCACGAACCACCGATATGTTACTAAGATCAAGAACAATCTTGCTTTTCGGAGCAAGACGATATGATCAATTAAGCAAGGAATTGAATAATCCTAACTTATTGATCGAAGAGTGCATTTCCAGAAATAAGGACTAGATAGCACGATTAATCTTAGAATGGTGATTCAAGAACCAACACGCTAAGAATGAAGTTATTGTCCATTAACTACCAAGCAACACGGTTGCTAGGAGTATTGATTTCACACATCATGATGCACTTGTCAGCGTTTCGATTACAACAACACGGGGACCAAGGAGTGAATAATGATGGCGAGAGGTATCACTCCATCAAGAATTCATAAGAGGGTGTGCAATTCCCATGATATTCCCGATATAAAGATGGTAATACTTCAAGATAGAACGGACCAGAAGCTGGATTGCATCTTGATCTGCGGAACACAACTGCTTTGACCCAATCCTGGAAATGGAAAAGGGTACTGGAGTTTGTTTTTCTCCTAGTCACTCTGGAATAGAACGACTTGACAGACCACAAGCATAGTATGCATCAATGAGCACGATTGCGCACATACTCTTGACTATCAATTGATAGACGAGGGCCAGAAAATAATTAAGGAGGGACAACCCAAAGGAACATATGATTTTCTGAGTTGTGGATGCATGGTTTAGCATGTCGAACAAAGTTCAACAGGTTTCTTCCGGATAACCCATGCAGAAAGGTAAGACTGGCAGATTCACAATTCTTGAAGGGAGAACCCGTTAAGAGCACTTTTATTGTGATCTTCTGGTTCAAAGAGCTTCTGCCATATTGGTTCATGGTATTGGAAGAAGGATATACCACGGACCTCGAGGGCTATCGCAAAGGTTACTAACATCTTAAGGGAACTAGCAAATACTCACATCATGAAGTAGGGTGAATCACGGGTTCAAAACCCAGGTGTAGAATACCTACTAACTAAATGACATCATGGGATGTATCGAGAATAATGGCCAGAATCATCACATTGGGACACAGAACATGGCTAGATTACTAGGTGATACTCTAGACATCTAGGGTCATAATAATAGCTCCAACATATATGTCGAGGCAATACAGTACCTCAACTCACCGTTTAGTGTGGTTAAACTGCCCAAAAACATCGGGAACAGAAAGAAGGGATTTGCAAATGCATCAGATTGTTTAGAAACCTGGGATGAATCGACAGCATAACAACTGTAAATGCTCAAAATGATTTATGATATCCTGAATGGTGGCATAACCACTCGATCGTCACAAAATCAAGGTTCCGAGATCAACTATGAACACACGGAGGTAGTAGAAACTGAACTGAGGCTTAAATCCAACAATCTTATAAGTCTATGGATTAGTAACATGTGATCCTGATAGAAAGAGAGCCTAGTTCCTTAACCCCGTAGGAAAGATAGGATGACTCGGATCAGAAGGCATGAAGGTAAAGGAGTAAAAAGAGCCTTATGTTCCATCCCACAATCAATTCCCTTATATAACTAAAGAAATTCTAGACTCAACTTCGACCAGTTTGGCTTGGTAATCCTATAGGCAGTCAAGCTCTGATACCAAAGCTGTCAGGACCCCCATCCTATGCCACACTGATCTAGCATGTAACACCTCATATCACTTTGCGGCCTCATGCACGGTTTTCCCACGGGTGTCGCCTTTCCAGGCCCGACACCGTTTGCGCCTTTTGGCTCACGTATATGATAATGTCGCTAGCATCCATATGACAAAGAACCCGGGCTGACATGGCTAGTCGTGAACCCAAAGTGGCGCTAACTTACAGGGATAGGCATACATGACACAGCAACGAACGTGTCGGTCATCAGCGAGTGAATCCGGGCTGTAGCAGCTAGGCTAGCAGGACTCCGGTAATCCGGGCTGTAGCAGGCTAATAGGACTCTGGTAGACACAACGTGACATTTTCCCGGAGGGATAGACACAGGAACATAGAAGGACAGATGCTGGACAGCCTATGTTTTCCGGAGCAGTAGCAAGCTACCAAGGCTCAGTGGAAGCACTAGGAGACATTTCCCGGTAAGAGAGGCTACCAAGGATAAACAACTAGATAGTCAGATCCCACACATACCAAGCATTTCAACAACATACACACAATATGCTCGATATGTGCAAATACAACATGGCATCACAACATGACTCTACAACTCAAGTATTTTATTTAGTAGGCTCCGAGGAGCGAGATATTACAAACATTGGTCTCATGACCCAACACTCAGAGCACACAAGTCAAGCACAAGCGGAAGCTTAACATGTCTGAGTATAGACATCTACAAATGAAGAAGGCTGAGAAGCATGACTATCTACCAAATCCTGCCGAGGGCACAAGATCGTAGCTGAGGTAACAAGCTAAACGTCGAAGTGCACGTGGAACTACTAGCGAGACTGAAGTCTCTCTGCAAAAACATAAATTAAGCAACGTGAGTACAAATGTACCTAGCAAGACTTACATCAGAACTATCTACATATGCATCATTATCAACAAGGGGATGGTGGGGTTTAACTGCAGCAAGCCAGCTTTGACCCGGTGGCTATCCTGAACTACGAGTGCATGTAACTCTTTTGAGGTGGCGCACACGAGTCCACATATTCACCATATCAGTACACCACTATGGATCCGCTCTCGTCTCCCTACGAGAACGCCATCCATAGCACTCACGCTTATCTTGCATATTTTAGAGTATCCACTTTCACTTGTCTATGAGCTGTATAGGCAACCCAGAAGTCCTTTACCGCAGACACAGCTATTCGAATAGATGATGTTAACCCTGCAGGGGTGTACTTCTTCACACACACTCTCGCCACTTACCACCATGTACACGTCATATATCACGTCAACCTTCAAGCGGAAGCCTGGCAAGGGTGTCGGCCACGACCTGACTAACCACACAAGTCTCTCGTCCAGGTTTATTGCCTATTCGGGTTCCATCCGCAAGGAGATCCATCTAAGGTGTCGCTCATAGCCCCAAATGATGTGTGCAGGGTTCCCAAGCCCACCATCCGGGTGCCACTTGGTACACCGGGCCACTGTGCCTAGTCTGTCCCAAGCCCACCTGTACCGGGTGCCACTTGGTAGACTATTAGCACTACCTACAAACACCAGAAACTAGTTGCAACTCCTGGACAGAGATCGAGTTGATTAATAAGTTGAGAGGGGCACTTAAGCATTCGAATGCATGGTAGTAGCTGTTCATGGATCACAAACACGGAACTCAGTTCCTGAGGACGGCTTTAATGAGACAACCCACCATGTACTCCTACATGGCCTCTCACCGCTACCTTTACCAAATCATGTTCACACACTTAGCTCACACACAGTAGGACATGGTCACACACCTCCAATTCATCCCAGATGAATCAGACCTGACACAACTCTAAGTAATAGCAGGCATGACAAACAAGCATGAATGAATAGGCACATCAGGGCTCAAACAATTCCTACTCATGCTAGTGGGTTTCATCTATTCTTGTGGCGTGACAGTCATCTTGAGGAAAGGGGTTCAGCTACCGCAACATGTAACAGTTGAATCGTTGTTGTCCTAATGCAGTAAAAGAGAGCAGGAGCGAGAGAGTGGGATTGTATCAGAATGAACAAGGGAGTTTTGATTGCCTGGCACTTCTGAAGATAATATAGCTCTTCATCGGTGTCAACGATCACAGCGTAAGAACCACATCTATCGAGAGGGCACAAGCACCGGCAAACAAGGAAGAACACAATCAATGCAATGCACAATATGATGCATGATCATGACATGGCAAAATGAGTGTGTTGGGCTAATGCATCTACAACCAGGGTGGTTTGAGCTCATTTGAATCAAAGATTCAAATGCAAACTCAAGTTATGGGTTTATAAAGTGCATTAACATGTTTTGAGCTAAGCAGCAAGGTTAAGTTGTTTAAACATGCATTAAACCAGTACAGATGGATAGATTGGATTTTTCTGACCATTTTTCATATATAACTTATTTCATTCTGAGTTACGATTGATTTTATATGAATTTTTGAAGTTTGTAGCATTTTCTGGAATTTTCTATATTATTTTAAATCCAGAAAATGGTTAACTGCTTCAACATTGCATCACTGTGACGTCAGCAGGTCAACTGCGGTTGACCAGGTCAAACCTGATGTGTGGGGTCCACACGTCTGTGACACAGCTAATTAACCGGTGGTTATTGCTAATCTAATTAAAAGATTAGGCTCCGGGGCCCACAGTGAGTGTCATAGGTGTGTGTGTGTGGGGGGTTAGTGCTAACTAACTCCTGGCCAGTGGGGTTCACCTGCCAGGCCGGCGAGGTCGTCGCCGGCGACCACGGGACACGGTGGTGTCAGCGTTATAGGCCACGGGGGCGGCGGATAAGGGCACCGGGGCCCGGGCTCTCGCGCATCCAGGGGAGGCGACAGGAGGACGCGGGGTGGCCGAAGCTCGCCGGAGCGGAGCTTGGGGCGGCGGCCGAAACACGGCTCTGGGCGGGATGTGGCTGTAGGGCATGGCAGGGGCTACGGAGGGCCTCTACGGCCTCCTGGCGTCACCAGGAGTACGGTGACGTGCGCGGGAGCAGCTGGCTCGGGTTCTAGTCACAGTGGCGCCATGGACGGCGGCGAGGTGCTCGTGGGTTTGACACGTAGCAGGCTACGGTGCGCAAGCAAAGGAACGGAGAGGGGGAAACAGACGGTGAGCTCACGTGGATCCCGTAGAGGTGGATGGCGAGCTCGGGGAAGGCCGAACGACAACGAATTTGACGGCGGCGATCCGCGGCACCATCGAGGAGGACGACATCGAGGGCAGCTCTGCAGGGCATCCCGGCTTGCGTGAGTCGTCATAGAGGTCGAGGACGGCAGCGTGGAGCTAATGGGCTAGTCGGAGAGGCGAGGCAGTAGCGGTGGGCGCGGCAACAGTGTGCGGAGGCGAGGGCAGCGCTCGGGTGCGGTGAGAGAGAGCGAGGGAGAGGAGGGGAAGGAACGAGACAGAGTGAGAGAGGTGCGGGGCGTCTCCATGGCGCATCCAGAAGAGCCGGGGCATCGCGGTGGAAGCAAGAGCTGGCGCGCGCAGGGCGACCATCTGCCCTGCCTACTGGCGTGAGGAGGAAGACGACAGAGGAGGCTGCGGTTGGCTGGGCCAGTAGTAATTGGGCCGGGTGGGCTGCCAGGTGGGCGCCAGGTAAGTCTCTCTCTCTTTTGCTTTTTTTGTTTTTGTTTCTGTTTTGTTTTGATTTAGTAAAAATACTAAACCATCTATAAAATGCTGAAAATAATTATGTGGCTAGAACTAAAATATACCAAACCACATAAAATGTTCCAGAATTATTGGACATATATTCATTATATAAAAAATATATATCCAATGCAAATAGTTATTTATTTAATTCAAAGGCCCAAAATAAATATCTCTCAGATTCCAAAAATATTGTTTTAAGTTTTACCTCTTTCCAATATTTTCAGAGACTAAGAGGAACATTTTCTTGGACTTCTTTGAAAAGATTTTAATGTTGATTATTTCTGAAGTAATTTCTGAGGGTTTCAACTCACCTCAATTCAACTTAAATAAAATTTAAACATGATGCAACAAGATGCAACACCAGACAGCACCAGAAGCTAGGGATGTGACATTCGGGACTCCAAACAAACTTCGATCACCAAAACACATAACTCATAGTACAAAACGTCATCGAACATTAAGCGTGCGGACCCTATGGGTTCGAGAACTATGTAGACATGACCGAGACACATCTCTGGTCAATAACCAAAAGCGGAACCTGGATGCTCATATTGGTTCCCACATATTCTACGAATATCTTTTAGCGGTCAAACTGCATAACGACATACGTTATTCCCTTTGTCATCGGTATGGTACTTGCCTGAGATTCGACCGTCGGTATCCTAATACCTAGTTCAATCTCGTTACCGGTAAGTCTCTTTACTTGTTCCGTAATGCATCATCCTGTAACTAACTTCATTAGTCACATTGCTTGCAAGGCTTATAGTGATGTGCATTACCGAGAGGGCCTAGAGAAACCTCTCCGATACACGGAGTGACAAATCCTAATCTCGATCTATGACAACCCAACAAACACCTTCGGAGACACCTGTAGAGCATCTTCATAATCACCCAATTACATTGTGACATTTGATAGCACACAAGGTGTTCTTCCTGTATTCGGGAGTTGCATAATCTCATAGTCAGAGGAACATGTATAAGTCATGAAGAAAGCAATAACAATAAAACATAACAATCATTATGCTAAGCTAATGGATGGGTCTTGCCCATCACATCATTCTCTAATGATGTGATCCCGTTCATCAAATGACAACACATGTCTATGGTCAGGAAACATATCCATCTTTGATTAACGAGCTAGTCGAGTAGAGGCATACTAGGGACACTCTATTTTGTCTATGTATTCACACATGTACTTAGTTTCCGGTTAATACAATTCTAGCATGAATAATAAACATTTATCATGATATAATGAAATATAAATAACAACTTTATTATTGCCTCTAGGGAATATTTCTTTCAGTCTCCCACTTGCACTAGAGTCAATAATCTACATTACATAGTAATGATTCTAACACCCATGGAGTCTTGGTGTTGATCATGTTTTGCTTATGGAAGAGGCTTAGTCAACGGGTCTGCAACATTCAGATCCGTATGTATCTTGCAAATCTCTATGTCTCCCTCCATGACTTCATCACGGATGGAGTTGAAGCGTCCCTTGATGTGTTTGGTTCTCTTGTGAAATTTGGATTCCTTTGCCGAGGCAATTGCTCCAGTGTTGTCACAAAAGATTTTCATTGGACCCGATGCACTAGGTATTACACCTAGATCGGATATGAACTCCTTCATCTAGACTCTTTCATTTTCTACTTCCGAAGCAGCTATGTACTCCGCTTCACACGTAGATCCCGCCACGACGCTCTGCTTGGAACTGCACCAACTGACAGCTCCACCATTCAATATAAATACGTATCTGGTTTGCGACTTAGAGTCATCCGGATCAGTGTCAAAGCTTGCATCGACGTAACTATTTACGACAAGCTCTTTGTCACCTCCATAAACAAGAAAAATATCCTTAGTCCTTTTTAGGTATTTCATTCTTGACCGTTGTCCAGTGATCCACTCCTGCATTACTTTGGTACCTCCCTGCTAAACTTATAACAAGGCACAGAACATTGCATACATGATAGTACCTATGGCTGAGGCATAGGGAATGACATTCATTTTCTCTCTATCTTCTGAAGTGGTCGGGCATTTTGTCTGACTCAACTTCACACCTTGTAACACAAGCAAGAACCCTTTCTTTGACTGATCCATTTTGAACTTCTTCGAAACTATATCAAGGTACGTACTTTGTGAAAGTCCAATTAAGCGTCTTGATCTATCTCTATAGATCTTGATGCCCAATATATAAGCAGCTTCACCAAGGTCTTTCATTGAAAAATTCTTATTCAAGTATCCTTTTATGCTATCCAGAAATTATGTATTATTTCCAATCAACAATATGTCATCCACATATAATATTAGAAATGCTACATAGCTCCCACTCACTTTCTTGTAGATACATGCATCTCCAAAATACTGTATAAAACCATATGCTTTGATCACCTCATCAAAGCGTATATTCCAACTCCGAGAGGTTTGCACTAGTCCATAAATGGATCCTGGAGCTTGCACACTTTGTTAGCACCTTTTGGATCGACAAAACCTTCTGGTTGCATCATATAAAACTCTCCTTTAAGAAATCCATTAAGGAATGCAATTTTGACATCCATTTGCCAAATTTCATAATCATAAAATGTGGCAATTGCTAACATGATTTAGACAGACTTAAGCATCACTATGGGTGAAAGGGTCTCATCATAGTCAACTCCTTGAACTTGTCGAAAACCTTTCGCAACAAGTTGAGCTTTGTAGACAGTAACATTACCATCAGCGCCAGTTTTCTTCTTGAAGATCCATTTATATTCTATGACTTGCCGATCATCGGGCAAGTCCACCAAAGTCCACACTTTATTCTCATACATGGATCCCATCTCAGATTTCATGGCCTCAAGCCATTTCATGGAATCTGGGCTCATCATTGCTTCCTCATAGTTCGTAGGTTCATCATGGTCTAGTAACATGACTTTTAGAACAGGATTACCGTACCACTCTGGTTCAGACCGTATTCTAGTTGACCTACGAGGTTCGGTAGTAACTTGATCTGAAGTTTCATGATCATCATCATTAGCTTCTTCACTAATTGGTGTAGGAATCACCGGAACTGATTTCTATGATGAACTACTTCCCAATTCGAGAGAAGGTACAATTACCTCATCAAGTTCTACTTTCCCGCCACTCACTTCTTTCGAGAGAAACTCCTTCTCTAGAAAGGATCCATTCTTAGCAACGAATATCTTGCCTTAGGATATGTGATAGAAGGTGTACCCAACAATTTGTTTTTGGTATCCTATGAAGACGCATTTCTCTAATTTTGGTTCGAGCTTATCGGGTTGAAGCTTTTTCACATAATCATCACAACCCCAAACTTTAAGAAACGACAGCTTAGGTTTCTTGCCAAACCACAGTTCATATGGTGTCATCTCAACGGATTTAGATGGTGCCCTGTTAACGTGATTGCAGTCGTCTCTAAATCATAACCCCAAAACAATAGCAGTAAATCAGTAAGAGACATCATAGATCGCACAATATCTAATAAAGTACAGTTAAGACATTCGGACACACCATTACGCTGTGGTGTTCCAGGTGGCGTGAGTTGCGAAACTATTCCACATTGTTTCAAATGAAGACCAAACTCGTAACTCAAATATTCTCCTCTGCGCTCAGATCGTAGAAACTTTATTTTCTTGTTACGATGATTTTCCACTTCACTCTGAAATTCTTTGAACTTTTCAAATGTTTCAGACTTATGTTTCATTAATTAGATATACCCATATCTTCTCAAATCATCTGTGAAGGTCAGAAAATAATGATACCCGTCGCGAGCCTTATCACTCATCGAACCACATACATCGGTATGTATTATTTCCAATAAGTCAGTGGCTTGCTCCATTGTTCCGGAGAACGGAGTCTTAGTCATCTTGCCCATGATGCATGGTTCACAAGCATCAAGTGATTCCAAAAGCCCATCAACATGGAGTTTCTTCATGCACTTTACACCAATATGACCTAAACGACATTGCTACAAATAAGTTGCACTATCATTACTAAATTTGCATCTTTTGGCTCCAATATTATCTACATGTGTATCACTACGATCGAGATTCAACAAAAATAGACCACTCATCAAGGGTGCATGACCATAAAAGATATTACTCATATAAATAGAACAACCTTTATTCTCCGATTTAAATGAATAACCATCTCGCATCAAACAAGATCCAGATGTAATGTTCATGCTCAACGCTGGCACCAAATAACAATTATTCAAGTCTAAAACTAATCCCGAAGGTACATGTAGAGGTAGTGCGCTGAAGGCGATCACATCGACCTTGGAACCATTTCCGACGCGCATCGTCACCTCATCCTTAGCCAATCTTCGTTTAATCCGTAGCCCCTGTCGAGGGAGTCCTGGATTAGGGGGTATCCGGACAACCAGATTGTATAAATCGTCCGGACTATTGAATCGTGAAGATACAAGACTCAAGGTTTGGCCTGTGTCCGGATGGGACTCTCCTTTGCGTGGAAGACAAGCTTGGCGATCCGGATATTGTGTTTCCTTCCTTGTAACCGACTCCATGTAAACCCTAGCCCTCTCCGGTGTCTATATAAACCGGAGAGGTTGGTCCTTAGAAGGCCGATCACAATTACAATCATACCATCATAGGCTAGCTCTTAGGGTTTAGCCTCTACAATCTCGTGGTAGATCTACTCTTGTACTACCCATATCTTCAATATTAATCAAGCGAGAAGTAGGGTTTTACCTCCATCGAGAGGGCGAACACAGGTAAACATTGTGTCCCTTGCTTTCTGTTACCATCAGCCTAGATGCACAGATCGGGACCCCCTACCCGAGATCCGCCGGTTTTGACACCCACATTGGTGCTTTCATTGAGAGTTCCTCTGTGTCGTCACTGCGGGGCTTGATGGCGCCTTCAATTGTCAACAACACGGTCTAGGGGGAGACTTTTTTCCCCGGACAGATCTTCGTGTTCGGACCGCCTTGTGGGCCAATTAAGCAGCCATCTAGAGCAAATCGATAGCTACGCCCCGGCCACCAGGTCAGGTTTGGAAACTTGAACTACACAGCGGATATTCGCGGAGACTTGATCTTCGAAGGATTTGGGCCTGCACCAGGAGCACTGAACTGTCACGATGAGCACGACTTAGACCTGTTGTCGGACAAAGCTCGGGATATCACCCCGGCAGAAGCCTCGGATCTAAATCCGGAGCAAGTTGCATTGCCTAAGGACGGAGGGGTGGACCCCACCCTTCAGGCAGCACACTCATCGGCGGTGGAGCTGAACACAGGTCTCACCTCTTTGGAAGCCTGTAACTCCGGGCCCCCGGACTCGTATCCGGTTGTTGGTTCCAGTCCGCACACCCTCGAGCCAGCCGAGCCAGGTTGGGCTCCGGTAATGGAGTTTACCGTTGCGGACATCTTCTAGCACTCGCCCTTTGGCGACATGCTGAACTCATTAAAGTCTCTCTCTTTGTCAGGCGGCTCTGGGCCGAACTATGTCCGGCTTGAGTGGGAAGCACGCAACGAAGGAATTCGCTGCCCACCCACCACCCACTTCATCGCAACGGTTGATGATTTAACCAACGTGCTAGACTTCGACTCCGAAGACATCGACGATATGGATAACGATGCAGGTGAATTACAGGAGCCACCGCTCACAGGGCGATGGACGGCCACCTCCTCATACGATATATACATGGTGGACACTCCAAAGGAAACCAATGGCAACGAGGCAACGGAGGATAACCCCTCAGGAGGAAAAGCAAAGCATGGGCGTCTTCGGCGCCGCTCCAAGCCCCGCCACATCAACACCGGACCTGGAGATGAAAGCAATCCGGATGGTGCCAGAGAGGCATACAACCCTGATCAGCCTACCTTCAAGCAGGCTGGACCGGTCACGATGGGGTACTTGGAGAGGGACAACTATACACCCCCCTCCGACAACGAGGTAAGCCTCGGCAATGACGAATTCGGCGTGCCTAAAGATCCAGTGGAACAAGTTCGCTTCCAGCGACGGCTCATGGCCACGGCAAGGAGCCTGCAAAGGAAGCAGGAGCAGCTTAAAGCTGACCAAGACTTGCTAGTGGATAGGTGGACCAAGGTACTGGCCACCGAAAAGTACGGACTCGACAACCCCAATAAAGGGCATGCATGACACAACTCGCTACCTCAACCTAAGCAGGAGAACCCAAGCCACACACCCCGACGTCCACACATCATTACGGTCCAAGACAGTAAGAAGGATACACGAAGAGGCACCCTCAAGCCTCGGCACAATGGTCATAAACGGCAAGTCAAAGAAACTGGTGCCAAGTCCAGCAACTCCTAGTCCGGTCAACGGACAAAGAGCAGCTCAAGCTTATTCGGCCCGAGCCACATACTCAATCAACCATCTGAAATTCATGGTACTCCTAGAAGGACGGCAAAGCATACCAATAGAGAATGTCGGATCCTCAAAACAAAGCGGCTGGTCGTGTGCCGGAAACAATGAGGGGAGGCGTCTAGTCAAGAGACCCCCCAGAGCATAAAAGTACGGTCGATCGCCCCCGATCACACCAACCACAGCAATTCAATTGACACTAGACCTAGTAGTCCGGGGGCTCCATACCACATAAAGTCCCCACGGGTATGAAGCCACAAATAACATCTTTTAAAAGATGCCAGGCGCAAAGGCCAAGTTTTATTGGCCCACCACTCTAACAGTTGTCTTCGGATCACCAAAAAATGCTACGCCAAAGATTAATTCTTCGGTACCTTCCCCTCATACGGTAATTCACCGTATGTTAACGGGACGAACCACGTTGACTAGATTCCACGTGATAAGCCATCAGGCCAACACCGTGGGATATAATCACGCCCACGGGCAAGGCCGGACCCCGCCCTTAGAGCGGAAATAGTACAGTTGCCGGAGAAGCGAGTCGCGCATGCCTATCAGATTTTTTATGACAGCCAACTATCCGGACACCAACTGAGGAGTCTGCGCTACTTCACGGTATAACGGCTGGGTTCACCGGGGTCCGATCAGGAACCCTTAGACCAGCCACAAAAGGACGTTCAGCTGCCTCCAAGCATTTGCCTTTACAAACTAACGTCGATGCAGAACAGGATTGGCGGCGTGGAAGCCCGGACACACAATGGCAGGAATATGCAGGTAGAAGGCAGTCCGGGTTCACTCTTGACCCACTCACAACCCCCTCCAGTCTGGCCATCACAGGTTCCGCCAAAAACACCTCTTTTCATACATCGTACTCATATGCATAGACATATCATCCTACTACAATGCGTAGACTTAAATAACACTTTTTTTACTATCAACAGTAGGGTAAAACCCCACTGCAATTTTTATTAAAATATAAAAAAGAGTAGAACAGAACCAAGAAACAAAGAACAAAAAGACACACTATACAGCAAACTATGGGAGCTAGCTAAAACTAAGACAAAAGAAAACAAGCTATACAGACAAGGGCTTGAGATGAGCCCCTGAAGAAAAATCTAAGACTAGAACTAAAACTAGAAACTAGAAATGAAATTAAGAGAAGGGCTTCTCAAGTGGCTAGCAAGCTAGTTAGCCAGATGTTGAACTCTGCAGCATATTTAGCCTTGATCCTGTGGGATAACAACTTCAGTTCCTCAAAGTAAATGTGTTTCCAACCTTGGAAAGATGGTTGAATGTTCTCAAAAATCTTGTTGTTTCTAGAAATCCAGAGAGCCCAAGATCCCAGTATAATGATCTCCATGAAGAAAGGAATATTCAACTTTTCCTTGAGATCTTGGAAGGCCTCTAGCATAGATAGATTTGGAGATCTTTGTGGACATATGAAATTCCAACATATCCTAGAGAATTGGCACCCCCAGAATAAATGACACTTACCGGCCATCGTTTATCGCCGACGCCTCTTTGCCAAAAAAGGCAGCCACGCTTCGTGTTTGCCCGGTTATGCCAGGGGCTTCACAGTACGGCAATAAAGTCTGACCACCTTTTGGGTCGCTCGGCACCCCAAACTTATAGCACTATATGCATCAGCTCCGAATCATGTCTTGGGTCATTGGTTGGGTTTGTCCGGCTCCCATGTTTTGGTACCTTACGTTCCGTTCTATCGGCTAAGGTAGCGCTGGGAGAACTACTGCGATTATGGCCCGGTTCAGCCGGATGAGCACCTCAGTAGAGAAAGCCAAAAACCGACTATCATGATGCAGCAAGAGCTGTTCAGCTGTTCGAGAGGTTGTAAAATCCTTAAAGATTTATTTCGCACAACGCCATTATAAATGCAGAGTGCGACGGATCGGTCTTCTGATTAGGCGCCAATAGAGCCCCTAGTTCGGCCTTCTGAACACTAGGGGTTGCGTCGACCATACTCGAATTCCTTTGGCTAAGTGAGAGTAATAAAGCCTTATAGTCCGATTACCTGGTTCGTGGTGAGAAACACCTCCTTAAAAGAACCCAACTATGGGATAAAGAGCGTTCAGATATACCCCGAACACCCCCGTAATCTTTTTTATGTGGGGGCAGAAGCCAATGACTGGACAACTCTCAGGATTTACAATAAACAGCCACACAGGAAGAACATATGTTCAAACAATACAGGCAATATATAATAAAAATGCCATCATCTCATATTACAAAAAGCGGCACAAATGCCCTCAGGGAAATATAATGTCTTTGGCACACTTATCCGCCGCAAGGCGGCCCCCCTTCAGTACACCTTCATAGTACAGCTCGGGCTTGCAGTGCTCCTTACCCTCCGTGGCCCCTCGGTCATCGGCTTCTCGCGTCAAGCTTCCCCAATGCACTTTTGCATGGCAAGCGCCATCTGGCGCACCTTCTATCTGGTGATAAACAGATAGCATCAAGCGAGGACAGCGCCCACACTTCACGAGTCAAAATGCTTGCTTGGAATTGGCTCCACAGCCACGGTAGACAACCAAGTCCTTCATGGCTAGTTCGGCCGCCTGGAGCAGTTCGACCAGCTGCTTCAGCTGGTCGATAAAAGGCACCGGATAGTTTGGCGCCAAATACTGCGACCAGAAATCCCTCTTCGTAGACTTCTTCTACTCTGTCCGGTAAATTGGGTGGCATCGATATCTTTGCGAGGCGATCATAAGCGCCCTACAAAACAAAATTCAGCTTGTCGCTTAGAGTTCTCCCCACTATCATGTAAAAGCGGCCATGAATACAACAGGCCTTACCGCCATAACCTTAGGGCATCTGAATGTCGTCTGACCTTGGGCTTCTTCCCGAGCATCTTCCGCGGCTTGGAGAGCTTGGGCGAGTTCGGATTCTTTCCCTATTAGACTCTGCTCCAAGCCCTCACTTTTCTTCACAGCTTCCTGGAGCTCCCGCTCAGCTCTGATGACCCTGTCCTCGTGTTTTTCACGAAGTGCCTGTTTGGCGGCAGCCTTCTCGTTGGCGTCAGCCACAGCCTTCCTCAATGCCTCATATTCAGCACTCGCTCCTAGGGCATACAACAAAAATACGTTTCAATGGGCACAATTACTCATTCGTGCCTAATGCAAGACAAAGTTTCAACATACCTTGCTTATCCTCTAATTGCTTCTTCACACGGCCAAGTTCTTCCTCGCCCGTTCTAGGCTCTGCTTTAGTTTGGACACTTCCGCATTATGAGCAGACGTCTTCTCCGCACACGCCTATTTTCAAACAAAGAGGTACACGTCATTATCAAAGGTTTGATCCCCTGCCCGGCTCCCTCCCTTTCGCCGGATAGTGTATCAGGGGCTACTACTCATACTATGACGATTCCTGTCGTGGTATTCTCACGGGGGGTGTTGCAAGACGACATATGCCACAAGGTGGCCGTGTGAAAGCAAGCTGCTGCGGAATATCGAGGGACGGGTATGCGAGTAGCACACGCTAGTTTACCCAGGTTCGGGGCTCTCCGGAGAGATAACACCCCTACTCCTGCATGTCTGAGTGTATCTGGTATATCTGGTACAGAGTGCTCCTGGAGCTGTATCTGAAGTCAGTGCCATAGGCATCTGGCCTCGTACATGCCTCATATGTGGCATGCTAGTGGCTGGCCATGCTCATGGCCGTGAGCATGCATGTGGGTGCTCATGCGTGAGTCCATCCCCTGATGGATGGAGCTAGCTTATATAGGCATGGCTAGCTTGATATGTAAGCTATGTGGGTAGCTTAGGAAGTAAGCTGGGTAGGCATGGTGGGGTGTCATCCTTGTCCCCTGGGTCACTTCATAAATAGTGCCAAGGGACAAGTGACACTGTACATCATGGCTAGGGTGTCATGTGAACAGTGCAGTGCGGTCGTCACGTCGAGTCGCGTCAGGCTGCGATCGTGATCGGCTGAGTGGTGGTCGGCGGAGCGTGATTAGCCGATGGTAGTCGGCGATCGGCGATCGGCTGGTGGCTGATGATCGGCCGTGATCGGCTGAGTGGCCTTGATCGGAAGCCGTGATCGGCTGTGTGGTAGTCGGCACCAATGATCGACTGGTGGTAGTCGTGATCGGCTGAGTGGCGTGGTCGGCGGCCGTGATCGGCTGAGTGGCGCTGATCGGCTGACCAATGATCGGCTGAGTGGGCTGATCGGTGACCAATGATCGTGACCGGACCGGGAAGTCGGATGAGGGCTTTGCTAGCACCGATGTCTTGAAATATCGTCTCGCCGTCTTGAGGTATCCGTGTCCAATTACTCGACGGTAGCCCCAAGCCTCCCGGCTGACTTGGCAAAGTTAGGCGGAGGTTTTCTTGATGTTCATGGAAATGATCATGCAAAAGATGAAGTTAGTCCATGCGGATATATCAAATGATCGCTTTTAGCATTGCAAGTGTTATCACGGAGGTGCCGACTTCGGTTTCGTCCGAGCCCCTTAATCTTTTCGTGTTCCTCGCTTTTGGCTTGTGCTCTCGCTCACGGACGGCCGCTCTGCGATCTGTGGTGAGAGTGGGCTGCAGCGGAGTGTCTGATACTCGAGTGCGGGGCAGATTCAGCAGAGTAGATACTTGTAAAGAAGCGGTCGAATCGCCGAAGCGTTTTCGGACGTTTTCGGCGTGGGTGGCCTCTGGCGTTCCTCTTGCTAGTCGGACATCCGTTTCTGATCTGTGACTAAGAGTGGGCCTTTAGTGCGCTGCACGGTACTAAGCGTCTGCGGGAACTAACGTCTCGAGCCAGCGGCGGCCAAGACCAACTACTGGTGGCCAAAATGACGATGATCTGTTGTAATAAAATGTGGAGATAGCCCGGCGTCGCTCGGATTATCTGTCTTGCATTATGCAAAAATATGCGGGTGAGAGCTCACATTGATTTTCATGTAGCCGTGGTCGTCGAAGGCAAATGGCGTATGACTTCAGGCTTCATGAGCCTTGCGGCAAGACCCATTGTGTAGCCTTGAGCCCCGGGTCTCGAAGTGGGGTCCCTACGGTCGAGGCTCGGCCGGCCCGGCGGCGAGGTAACTGCGGCGCCCTTTTCTTTTTTTTTCTTCTTCATTTCTTTGGGGGGCGGACAAAACTCTTCTCTTGTCTACAATCTTGGCAGGCGCACGCACAAGACCATTGAGTGTAACCAGAGATTCAGGCCAACTGTGGCGATCGGGCGGAATTCAGCGAATACTTTGTCTTCTTCTCTTTTCTCTTCGTCCCGCCATTCTTTGGTAACAGAGGCGAGCACGATTTTTTTTTTCAAGACTGGCCACTTTCTCAGCCGGACGCGGTGCTCTCTTTTTTTTCAGGTCCAACTCTAGCCGGCTTGACTTTCTCTTTTCAGTAGACTTCCCACTTTTTTTTCTGTCTCCGCAGGGGCAGCCGGTCCCTCAGCCTCTGCACGATCAGCCGACCTGGGGCGGGCGCCGGGAGGCGGAGGGGGCCGGAGCCGGCTAGGCGTGGGGCGGCGCCGGGAAGCCTACCGGCGGGCGCGGCGTGCGGAGGCGGCCGCGGGGCACCGCGGGAGGAGGCCGGGACCACGGGGCGGATGAGCAGTTGGCCCGGGCGAAGCCGGACGGCGACCGGAACGGGCGGAGCCGGCCCTGCCGGATGGCAGGGAAGCCGGCAGGCCGGGTTGTGGCGCAGCAGCGGAGCTGGCGGTGCAGCGGCCGACTGCGTGGGCAGGAGTCGGACGGCGCGGAGGCGAGGCAGCCGGCCGTCGTGCGCGGGGCAGGAGGACGCGAGGCGGCGTAGGCGGAGGCCGGGACGGCGCAGAGCCGGCAGCATCAGGGACGCGGCCGGGGCCGGCTGCAGCGGCGAGCAGGCGGCCACGGGCGGAGTCGGCCCGGCGCGGCCGAGTGGTGGAGAAGTCGGCCAGGCGCGAAAGGGCCGGCAGCCGGCCAGGCCGGCCGGGTGCGCGGAGGCGGCCGAGGCGCGGGAGGCCGGGTCCGGTCTGGGAGACGCGAAGCCAGCCCGGGGAGGGCCGCGGAGGAGAGCAGCAGAGGGAGTCGGCGCGTAGGAGCCGAACGCGGCCAGGCTCGGGGGAGGCTGGGATGGTGATGGTGGTGGAGCAGGCGCAGCCGGAACCGGCGTCGCGGCGGGGGAGCGAGGCGCGGTCGATGGAGTGACGACGGGCAGGGGCGCCCCCGGCAGAGCTGCGGTGGGCGACGGCCACGGCACAGCCGGACGGCGAGAGGGTCGGGACGGCACCAGGCGCGGAGCCAGCCCGGGCGGGAGGCGGCCAGCGCGGGAGGAGCTTGCCGCAGTGGAGGGCCGGGGCTAGCGATGCGAAGAGACGGCGGGGAGCCGCGCAGCCGGCCGCGGAGGCGCGCGAGGGGCGGCGCGGCGCTGTGTCGCCCACTGCACGAGCGGAGACGAGCCTGAACTCCTGCAGCGAGCGCAGCAGCAGTCTGTAGAAGAAGTAGGCGGCGGCACGGTTGCCGGGAGGTGGAGCGATGCAGAGCCGGAGCTGGACATGGCTGCGGGTGCGAGGAGAGGCTCGAGCGGCATCGGCGGAGGCACGTGGGCATGGTGACGTGCCCAGCTGAACCGTAGAGGCACGGCGGCCGCAGTACGATGAGCTCGTACGGTCTGGCTATTAGCCATTATCTGACCAATGTATGGCTAGTATCTGACCATGATTTTGCTAGTGTACAGAAGGTGTCTGACTATTATCTGGGATATGTATGGCTATGGTTTGACCATTGTTGATTAGCATCTAGCTAGCTTGCAAAGATGGAGTATGGAGGAGCGAGCGCTCGTGTGTCGGCCAAAGCCAGGCGCAACACGGGGAAAGCAAGCGCAAGCGGCGCGTGGATGGCCACGGTCGACCGAAACGAGGTCCCGCGCGCGGCGCGCGCGCGGACGGATAGCCGGCGCCGCAACGGTGGTGATGACGAAGGCCGCAAGGCCGACGATGAGGACGCGCCGTCATGCAGCGGCCCTCTAGGGGCGGGTCAAGTCGAGCCCCGAGCGCTCGGGGAGGCAATGGCGCCTTGGCGGTGAAAACGAAGATAGTCCCGCCGGACGGTGAAAACCAATGACAGCAGCAGTAGCATAATACCGCCCACGGTGGGCGCCAAATGTCGTGGTATTCTCACGGGGTGTTGCAAGATGACATATGCCACAAGGTGGCCGTGTGAAAGCAAAGCTGCTGCGGAATATCGAGGGGCGGTATCACGAGTATGCGCTAGTTTACCTGAGTTGGGGCTCGGAGAGATAACACCCTACTCCTGCATGTGCGAGTATATTTGGTATATCTGCAGTGCAGTGCTCTCTGGTGTATCTGAAGTCAGTGCCATAGGCATCTGGCCTCGTATATGCCTCATATGTGGCATGCTAGTGGCCGGCCATGCTCATGGCCGTGAGCATGCATGTGGGTGCTCATGCGTGAGTCCATCCCCTGATGGATGGAGCTAGCTTATATAGGCATGGCTAGCTTGATATGTAAGCTATGTGGGTAGCTTAGGAAGTAAGCTAGGTAGGCATGGTGGGGTGTGATCCTTGTCCCCTGGGTCACTTCATAAATAGTGCCATGGGACAAGTGACACTGTACATGATGGCTAGGGTGTCACGTGAACAGTGCCAGGTACGGTCGTCACGTCGAGTCGCGTCGAGACTGCGATCGTGATCGGCTGAGTGGTAGTCGGCGTAGGAAGTCGGCCGATGGCGAAGTCGGCGATCGGCGATCGGCTGAGTGGCGTGATCGGCTGACCAATGATCGGCTGGTGGCGCTTGATCGATCGGCCGTGATCGGCTGATGTGGTAGTCGGCAAGCCGGCGATCCGCTGATGGTGAGTCGGCGATCGGCGATCGGCGATCGGCTGAGTGGCGCGATCGGCGACCAATGATCGGCTGGTGGCCTTGATCGGCGGTGACCGGGAAGTCGGACTGAGGGGCTTTGCTAGCCCCGATGTCTTGAAATATCGTCTCGCCGTTTTCGGGGTATCCGTGTCCAATTACTCCGACAATTCCTCAAAGGTTTCTTAGGAAGCATACCTCAAATGTCTTTATAAGGCCAAGGAAGGACTCGTTCAGCCCGCTCTCGGCGGACTGAATCTTTTCAACCACCGCACCCATGAGGGTCCGATGTTCATCGACAATAGACGTGTTCTTTAACGCTGTCGACAGACCGCCTGGCAACTCTGCTTGGGCAGAGGTTGCGATAAATAAACAAGCCTCCACCGTTGAAGGTATTGCTTTCGCCCGATCAAGAGCCTTAGAGTCTCCGGACCTTGTCGATTGTGGCGAGCCCAAGGTCCCGCTGCCGGCACACTCGGTGACCATCGCTCCCGATGTGTCGGCTCGGTGATATGCCCCCTGGTCCGTGTCCCATTGAGACGACACGTCAGTGTCGCGCCTGGACTTTGGGGAAGGGTCCTCTGGAGTCGTCTTGCTCTCCAAGGCGTCCGAGCTCAGCAAATCCTCGATGAGGGTATGCAGTGCGAGACCTTGCGGGATGTGCAAAATATGGCGGCGATTAAAACTACTATACCCAAAAACAATCCCGGGCGCATATCGTGTTGATTTCATATACTTACGACTTCTCCAGGGGCTGGGCCTGGGATCCCACTCCGGGCTACTATCGGCAGCCCTGGTGGATGCCTCTGGGAGGGAACCTTTCCCCTTCTTGGGCGATCCGGCCTCTAGGGATGTGGAGGCCGTCCTTTTCCTCCCGCCATTAGAGTGAGGCTCGTCCTCCTCTGCTTCGTCCTCTTCGTCTTCGGAAGAAGGATCATCGCTGGAGTCTTCGGATTTGGCGTCCGAAGCCTCGCGACGATGGAGGCCACTCTGGGTCTTTTTGACCTTCTTGGAGGCCTCTTTCTTTGGCGCCTCGGAAGGCGCGGGGACCAGCATCTTTGTCAGAAGTGGTCCGGCCGGTTCCTCCGGCAGTGGGGCCGGAAAATGTATCCGCTCCACCTTCTTTATCCACCCCTGAGGTCACCATGAAACACGATTAAGATGCCCCCCTCATGACATGCCAACTAAAGCATGGATGGACAGAGCGTGGCTGTAACTTACCGGGCTTGCAGAATGGGATAATTGATACCCACGGTCCTCGGCGGATCCCGGCCACGATTTGCCGGACTTGAAGAGCACCTTCTAGATATCCTTGTGGGAGGAATCATAGAGCTCCTGAAGGGTTTGGTGCTCGGTTGGGTCGAACTCCCACAGAGTGCAGGCTCGGTGCTGACAGGGGAGAACCAGGCGAACTAGCATCACCTAGACTACGTCGATGAGTTTGACGTCCCTGTCGACCACACTCTGAATGCGCGTCTGGAGCAGTGACAGCTCATCGTACGAGGACCAGTTCGGGCCCTTCTTGGGCGGGGCGTGAGCCATGATGGAGCTCGGATCTGAACTCTGGAGCTGCCGCCCACTTTTGTCGCGTGGTTGGTGGTATAGAACCCTTCGCTGCTGCCACTCCTTGTGAGTCGTTGAAGGCACCCTTCGGCCAAACAGCCTTGGGCATCTTGCTTACCATGGCGCCGCCGCACTCGGCATGTTCGCCACTCACCACCTTGGGTTTCACATTGAAAATCTTCATCCACAGGCCGAAGTGAGGTGGGATCCGGAGAAAAGCCTCGCACATGACGATGAACATTGAGATATTGAGGAAGGAGTTGGGGGAAAGATCATGAAAATTAATCCCATAGTAATACATGACTCCATGAACAAATGGGTGAAGGGGAAACCCGAGCCCGCAGACAAAATGGGGAAGGAACACGACTCTCTCGTGAGGTTCCGGAGTGGGGACGACCTGTCCCGCCGGTGGGAGACGGTGGCCGATCTTCTAGGCCAGATACTCGGCTCCCCGGAGCTTCTTTATATCCTTCTCCTGGACGGTCGAGGCCATCCATCTTCCTCCTACTCTGGATCCGGACATCTTTGGAAAACCTCTCTTCGATGGAGAAGAAGAGTGCTTGGGTGTTAGGGCTCGAACAGAGGGGAATGAGCTAGCGGAAAGAGAAGGCGTGGGTAAAAAGAAAGAGACCTCATCTCTTTATAGGGCGGTAAATGCTTTTTGTGCCTCCCCACTTGCCTGGTGGAGCCCGTTCTCCTCCCGCTCGCCGCGATTAGCGGTGCGGTTGGATTACCCATACCCGTATTGATGATAATCCCATGATAAGGGGACACGATCTCTGCTTTGACAAAGGCGTGCCCAGGAAACCGCCTCGCAATATACGCTGAGGCTGGATGTGGGAAGACGGTTCGAATAGTGACCCGACCGTAATGGCACGTCGCGTTGTCTAAAAAAAGTTGTTAGTAGATTGCATTTGTGAAATATCATCCTTTCTACAGCGGTATGAGAAGATCATTTTGTGGATCCGGACACGATGCAAGTGTTCGATAATTACTTTGGAGTATTCGGAGAAGGAACCCGCCCTGCAATGCCGAAGACAAGACTGCGTGCCAGACTCATCGTCATTGAAGCCTGGTTCGAGGCTCTTGAGGAGTCTGGATTAGGGGTATCCGGACAGCAGGACTGTATACATCGTCCGGACTATTGAAGCATGAAGATACAATACTCAAGACTTCGGCCCGTGTCCGGATGGGACTCTCCTTTGCGTGGAAGACAAGCTTGGCAATCCGGATATTGTGTTTCCTTCCTTGTAACCGACTCCATGTAAACCCTAGTCCTCTCCGGTGTCTATATAAACCGGAGAGGTTGGTCCTTAGAAGGCCGATCACAATTACAATCATACCATCATAGGCTAGCTCTTAGGGTTTAGCCTCTACGATCTCGTGGTAGATCTACTCTTGTACTACCCATATCTTCAATATTAATCAAGCAAGAAGTAGGGTTTTACCTCCATCGAGAGGGCCCGAACCTGGGTAAACATTGTGTCCCTTTCTTTCTGTTACCATCAGCCTAGATGCACAGATCGGGACCCCCTACCCGAGATCCGCCGGTTTTGACACCGACACCTATTTCGAGTTGCAAATATGAGCAACAGAACCAGTATCAAATACCCAGGTGCTACTACGAGCATTAGTAAGGTACACATCAATAACATGTATATCAAATATACCTTCCACTTTGCCATCCTTCTTATCCGCCAAATACTTGGGGTAGTTCCGCTTCCAGTGGCCAGTCCCTTTGCAGTAGAAGCACTCAGTTTTAGGCTTAGGTCCAGACTTGGGCTTCTTTCCGGGAGCAGCAACTTTCTTGCTGTTCTTCTTGAAGTTCCCTTTCTTCCCTTTGCCCTTTTTCTTGAAATTAGTGGTCTTGTTAACCATCAACACTTGATGCTCCTTCTTGATTTCTACCTCTGCAGCCTTTAGCATCGCGAAGAGCTCCGGAATTTTCTTTTCCATCCATTGCATATTATAGTTCATCACGAAGCCTTTATAGCTTGGTGGCTGTGATTGAAGAACTCTGTCAACGACACTATCATCAGGAAGATTAACTCCCAACTGAGTCAAGTGGTTATGGTACCCAGACATTCTGAGTATGTGCTCACCGACAGAACTATTCTCCTCCATCTTGTCGCTATAGAACTTGTTGGAGAATTCATATCTCTCAACTCGGGCATTTGCTTGAAATATTAACTTCAACTCCTAGAACATCTCATATGCTCTATGACGTTCAAAACGTCTTTGAAGTCACGATTCTAAGCCGTAAAGCATGGCATAGTGAACTATCGAGTAGTCATCAGCTTTAGTCTGCCAGACGTTCATAACATCCGGAGTTGCTCCTGCAGCGGGCCTTGCACCTAGCGGTGCTTCTAGGACATAATTCTTCTATGCAACAATGAGGATAATCCTCAAGTTACGGGCCCAGTCCATGTAGTTGCTGCCATCATCTTTCAACTTAGCTTTCTCTAGGAACGTATTAAAATTCAAGGGAACGGTAGCACGGGCCATTGATCTACAACAATATAGATATGCAAAAACTATCAGGACTAAGTTCATGATAAATTAAAGTTCAATTAATCTTATCACTAAAGAACTCCCACTTAGATAGACGTCCCTCTAGTCATCTAAATGATCACGTGATCCATATCAACTAAACCATGTCCGATCATCACGTGAGATGGAGTAGTTTTCAATGGTGAACATCTCTATGTTGATCATATCTACTATATGATATACGTTCGACCTTTCGGTCTAAGTGTTCCGAGGCCATATCTACATATGCTAGGCTCGTCAAGTTTAACCCGAGTATTCTGCACGTGCAAAACTGTCTTGCACCCATTGTATGTGAACGTAGTGCTTATCACACCTGATCATCATGTGGTGTCTCGGCACGACAAACTGTAGCAATGGTGCATACTCAGGGAGAACACTTATACCTCCAAATTTAGTGAGGGATAATCTTATAGTGCTACCGCCGTACTAAGCAAAATAAGATGCATAAAAGATAAACATCACATGCAATCAAAATATGTGACATGATATGGCCATCATCATCTTGTGCCTTTGATCTCCATCTCCAAAGCACCGTCATCATCCCCATTTTCACCGGATTGACACCTTGATCTCCATCGTAGCATCGTTGTCGTCTTGCCAACTATTGCTTCAACGACTATCTCTACTGCTTAGTGATAAAGTAAAGCAATTACATGGCGATTGCATTTCATACAATAAATTGACAACCATATGGCTCCTTCCAGTTGCTGATAACTTGTGATACATCTCCAACGTATCTATAATTTTTTATTGTTCCATGCTATTATATTACCTGTTTTGGATGTTTATGGGCTTTACTTTACACTTCTATATCATTTTTGGGACTAACCAACTAACCGGAGGCCCAGCCTGAATTGCTGTTATTGTTGCCTATTTCAGTGGTGCGAAGAAAAAGGAATATCAAACGGAGTCCAAATGCAATGAAACCTTCGAGAGTGATCTTTTTGGAACAAACGCAATCCAGGAGACTTGGAGTGGACGTCAAGAAGCAGCCAAGACGGCCACGAGGCAGGAGGGCGCGCCCTACAGCGGTGGGCACGCCCCCACCCTCGTGGGCCCCTCGTGGCTCCCCTGACCTACCTCCTTCGCATATATATATAAATCTACATACCCTGAAAACATCCAGGAGCACCACGAAAACTATTTCCACAGCCGCAACCTTCTGTATCCGCGAGATCCCATCTTGGAGCCTTGGTCGGCACCCCGCCAGAGGGGGAATCAATCACGGAGGGCTTCTACATCAACACCATAGCCTCTCCGATGAGTTGTGAGTAGTTTACCACAGACCTTCGGGTCCATAGTTATTAGCTAGATGGCTTCTTCTCTCTCTTTGAATCTCAATACAATGTTCTCCTCGATCTTCTTGGAGACCTATTCGATGCAACTCTTTTTGTGGTGTGTTTGTCGAGATCCGATGAATTGTGGGTTTATGATCAAGTTTATCTATGAGAAATATTTGAATCTCCTTTGAATTATTTTATGTATGATTGGTTATCTTTGCAAGTCTCTTCGAATTATCAGTTTGGTTTGGCCTACTAGATTGATCTTTCTTGCAATGGGAGAAGTGCTTAGCTTTGGGTTCAATCTTGCAGTGTCATTTCCCAGTGACAGTAGGGGCAGCAAGGCACGTATTGTATTGTTGCCATCGAGGATAAAAAGATGGGGTTTATATGATATTGCTTGAGTTTATACCTCTACATCATGTCATCTTGCTTAATGTGTTACTCTGTTCTTATGAACTTAGTACTCTAGATGCATGCTGGATAGCGGTCGATGTGTGGAGTAATAGTAGTAGATGCAGGATCGTTTCGATCTACTTGTCGTGGACGTGATGCCTATATACATGATCATGCCTAGATATTCTCATAACTATGCACTTTTCTATCAGTTGCTCGACAGTGATTTGTTCACCCACGGTAATACTTATGCTATCTTGAGAGAAGCCATTAGTGAGACCTATGGCCCCCGGGTCTATCTTTTATCATTGAGTTTCCGATCTACTTTATTTTGCAATCTTTACTTTCCAATCTATATCATAAAAATACCAAAAATATTTATCTTATCTTATTATCTCTATCAGATCTCACTTTTGCAAGTTACCGTGAAGGGATTGACAACCCCTTTATCGCGTTGATTGCGAGGTTCTTGTTTGTTTGTGTAGGTACGAGGGACTTGCGTGGAGCCTCCTAATGGATTGATACCTTGGTTCTCAAAATAGAGGGAAATACTTACGCTACTTTGCTGCATCACCCTTTCCTCTTCAAGGGAAAACCAACGCAGTGCTCAAGAGGTAGCAAGAAGGATTTCTAGCACCGTTGCCAGGGAGGTCTTCGCTCAAGTCAAGACATACCAAGTACCCATCAGAAACTCATCTCCCTCGCATTACATTATTTTTCATTGGCCTCTCGTTCTCCTCTCGCCCAATTCACCCTTGCCATTTTATTCGCCCTCTCTTTCTCGTTCACCTCTCTTTTTCACTTGCCTTTTTGTTTGCTTGTGTGTTGGATTGTTTGTCACGATGGCTCAAGATAATACTAAATTGTGTGACTTTTCCAATACCAATAATAATGATTTCCTTAGCACTCTGATAGCTCCTCTTACCGATGCTGAATCTTGTGAAATCAATGCTGCTTTGTTGAACCTTGTTATGAAAGATCAATTCTCTGGCCTTCCTAGTGAAGATGCCACTACTCATCTAAACAACTTTGTTGATTTGTGTGATATGCAAAAGAAGAATACATGGTTAATATTGTTAAATTGAAGTTATTTCCGTTTTCACTTAGAGATCGTGCTAAAACTTGGTGTTCGTCTTTGCCTAAAAATAGTTTTGATTCATGGAATATGTGCAAAGATGCTTTTATCTCTAAGTATTTTCCTCCCGCTAAGATCATCTCTCTTAGAAACGATATTATGAATTTTAAGCAACTTGATCATGAGCATATTCCACAATCTTGGGAGAGAATGAAATTAATGATTCATAATTTCCCTACACATGGATTAAATTTATGGATGATCATACAATTTTTTTATGCCGGATTGAATTTTGCTTCTAGAAATCTTTTAGATTCGGCCGCTGGAGGCACTTTTATGGAAATATGTTTTGGAGAAGCTACCAAACTCCTAGATAATATTATGGTTAATTGTTCTCAATGGCACACTGAAAGAGCTACTAGTAAAAAAGTTCATGTGATAGAGGAAATTAATGTTTTGAGTGGAAAGATGGATGAACTTATGAAATTGTTTGCTACTAAGAGTGCTCCTATTGATCCTAATGATATTCCTTTGTCTACTTTGATGGAGAATAATAATGAATTTATGGATGTGAATTTTGTTGGTAGGAATGATTTTGGTAACAATGCTTATAGAGGAAACTTTAATCCTAGGCCGTTTCCTAGTAATTCCTCTAATAATCATGGTAATTCCTACAACAACTCTTATGGAAATTTTAATAAGATGCCCTCTGATTTTGAGAATAGTGTTAAAGAATTTATGATCTCTCAAAAGAATTTCAATGCTTTGCTTGAAGAAAAATTGCTTAAAGTTGATGAATTGGCTAGGAACATGGATATAATTTCTCTTGATATTGATTCTTTGACACTTAGATCTATTCCACATAAGCATGATATCAATGAGTCTCTCAAATCCATGAGAATTTCCATTGATGAGTGCCAAGAAATAACCGCTAGAATGCGTGCTAAGAAAGATTGCTTTGTAAGAGCGTGTTCTTCTAGTTTTCATGATAATAATGATGAAGATCTAAAAGTGATTGATGTGTCTCCTATTAAATCTTTGTTTTTCAATATGAATCTTGATAATGATGGGACTGGAGATGAGTCAACTTTTGTTAAAAGGCGTCCCAATGATTCGGAGTTTTTAGATCTGGATGCTAAATTTGGTAAAGGTGGGATTGGAGAGGTCTTTACATAGCAATGAACCCACTATTTTGGATTTAAAGGAATTTAATTATGATAATTACTCTTTAATAGATTGTATTTCCTTGTTGCAATCCGTGTTGAATTCTCCTCATGCTTATAGTCAAAATAAAGTTTTTACCAAACATATCATTGATGCTTTGATGCACTCTTATGAGGAAAAACTTGAATTGGAAGTTTCTATCCCTAGAAAACTTTGTGATGAGTGGGAACCTACTACTAAAATTAAAATTAAAGATCATGAATGCTATGCTTTGTGTGATTTGGGTGCTAGTGTTTGAACGATTCCAAAAACGTTATGTGATGTGCTAGGTTTCCGTGAATTTGATGATTGCTCTTTAAACTTGCACCTTGCGGATTCCACTATTAAGAAACCTATGGGAAGGATTAATGATGTTATTATTGTTGCAAATAGGAATTATGTGCCCGTAGATTTTATTTTTCTTGATATAGATTGCAATTTTTCATGTCCTATTATTCTTGGTAGACCTTTCCTTAGAACGATTGGTGC
This sequence comes from Aegilops speltoides, assembly GCA_021437245.1. NCBI lineage: Eukaryota > Viridiplantae > Streptophyta > Magnoliopsida > Poales > Poaceae > Aegilops > Aegilops speltoides. The sequence goes on from CM038147.1 coordinate 136,292,486, forward strand.
AATTATTGATATGAAGGAAGGAAATCTTAGATTCCAATTTCCATTAAGGAAAGGCATGGAATACTTTCCTAGAAAGAAAATCAAATTACCTTATGAATCTATTATGAGAGCCACTTATGAATTGAATACTAAAGATGGCAATACTTAGATCTATCCTCGCTTTTATGCCTAGCTAGGGGCATTAAACGATAGCACTTGGGGAGGCAACCCAATTTTATTTTTAGTTTTTTGTTTTTGCTTCTGTTTAGGAATAAATAATCCATCTACCTTCTGTTTGGATGTGGTTTTATGTTTTAATTAGTGTTTGTGCCAAGTAGAACCTATAGGATCATCTTGGGTGATAGTTAATTTGATATTGCTGAAAAACAGAAACTCTTGCACCCACGAGAATAATTTTAATAAATCACAAAAACGTGATTTTTAGTTGATTCTTTTTGAAGTAGATCAATAGACAAATTGCCTAGGACTTCCTATTTTGGTAGGATTTTTAGAGTTCCATAAGTATTCGAAAGTTACAGATTGCTACAGACTGTCCTGTTTTTTGACAGATTTTGTTTTTCGTGTGTTGTTTGCTTATTTTGATGAATCTATGACTAGTATCGGGGTATAAACCATAGAGAATTTTTAATACAGTAGCTTTAACACCAATATAAATAAATAATGATTTCATTACAGTACCTAAAGTGGTGGTTTTTCTTTCTTGCACTAACGGAGCTCATGAGATTTCCTGTTGAGTTTTGTGTTGTGAAGTTTTCAAGTTTTGGGTAAAGATTTTATGGACTATGAAATAAGGAGTGGCAAGAGCTTAAGCTTGGGGATTCCCATGGCACCCCAATATAATTCAAGGACAACCAAAAGCCTAAGCTTGGGGATGCCCCGGAAGGCATCCCCTCTTTCGTCTTCGTCTATCGGTAACTTTACTTGGAGCTATATTTTTATTCGCCACATGATTTGTGTTTTGCTTGGAGCGTCTTGTATGATATGAGTCTTTGCTTTTTAGTTTACCACAATCATCCTTGCTATACACACCTTTTGTGAGAGACACACATGATTCGGAATTTATTAGAATACTCTATGTGCTTCACTTATATCTTTTGATCTAGATAGTTTTGCTCTATGTGCTTCACTTATATTTTCTAGAGCACGGCGGTGGCTTTATTTTGAGGAAATTGGTGATATCTCATGCTTCACTTATATTATTTTGAGAGTCTTTTAGAATAGCATGTTATTTGCTATGGTTATAAATTTGGTCCTAGAATGATGAGCATCCAAGTTGGGTATAATAAAAACTATCATAGAAAGTGCATTAAACACTATGATCAATTTGATGCTTGATAATTGTTTTGAGATATAAAGGTGGTAATGTTAGAGTCATGCTAATTGGGTAATTATGAAACTGAGAAATACTTGTGTTGAAGTTGGCAAGTCCCGTAGCATGCACGTATGGTAAAAGTTGTGTGACAATTTTTTTGCATGGGGTGCTCTTTTAATTGTCTTCCTTATGAGTGGAGGTCGGGATCGCGCGATGGTTAACTCCTACCAACCCTTCCCCTAGGAGCATGTATAGTAGTACTGTGCTTCATGATAGAGAGTCTCCTATGTTGCCACTTTCATATACTAGTGGGAATTTTTCATTATAGAACTGGGCTTGTATATTTCAATGATGGGCCTCCTCAAAATGCACTAGGTCTTCGTGAGCAAGCAAGTTGGATGTACACCCACTTAGTTTCTTTTGTTGAGCTTTCATACATTTATAGCTCTCAGTGCATCCGTCGCATGGCAATCCCTACTCACTCATATTGATATCTATTGATGGGCATCTCCATAGCCCGTTGATACGCCTAGTTGATGTGAGACTATCTTCTCCCTTTTTGTCTTCTTCACAACCACCATAATATTCCACATATAGTGCTATATCCATGGCTTGCGCTCATGTATTGCGTGAGAGTTGAAAAAGCTAAAGCGCGTTAAAAAGTATGAACCAATTGCTTGGCTAAAACCGGGGTTGTGCATGATGGGAGTATTTTGTGTAATGAAAATGAAGCATAGCCTAACTATATGATTTTGTAGGGATAAGCTTTCTTTGGCTATGCTATTTTGATAAGACATGATTACTTCTTAGTATGCTTGAAGTATTACTATTTTTATGTCAATATGAACTTTTATTTTGAATCCTTTGGATCTGAACATTCATGCCACAATAAAGAAAATTACATCGAGAAATATGCTAGGTAGCATTCCACATCAAAAATTATGTTTTTATCATTTACCAACTCAAGGACGAGCTGGAATTAAGCTTGGGGATGCTTGAGACGTCTCCAATGTATCTATAATTTTTTATTGTTCCATATATTACCTGTTTTGGATGTTTATGGGCTTTACTTTACACTTTTATATCATTTTTGGGACTAACCTACTAACCGGAGGCCCAGCCCGAATTGTTTTTTTCCTATTTCTGTGTTTCGAAGAAAAGGAATATCAAACAGAGTCCAAACGGAATGAAACCTTCGGGAGCGATATTTTTGGAACAAACTCAATCCATTAGACTTGGAGTGGACATCAAGAAGCAGCTGAGGCGGCCACGAGGCAGGAGGGCGTGCCCTAGGGGGGTGGGCACGCCCCCACCCTTGTGGGCCCCTCGTGGCTCCCCTGACCTACCTCCTTCACCTGTATATATCTACGTACCCCGAAAACATCCAGGAGCACCACGAAAAACTATTTCCACGGTCGCAACCTTCTGTATCCGTGAGATCCCATCTTGGAGCCTTCGCCAGTGCCCCGCCGGAGGGGGAATCGGTCACGGAGGGTGAGGGAGTCCTGGATTAGGGGGTGTCCGGATAGCCGAACTATCACCATTGGCCGGACTCCAAGACTATGAAGATACAAGACTGAAGACTTCGTCCCGTGTCTGGATGGAACTTTCCTTGGCGTGAAAGGCAAGCTTGGCGATACGGATGTGTAGATCTCTTACCATTGTAACCGACTCTGTGTAACCCTAGCCCTCTCCGGTGTCTATATAAACCGGAGGGTTTTAGTCCGTAGGACGAACAACAATCATACCATAGGCTAGCTTCTAGGGTTTGGCCTCCTTGATCTCGTGGTAGATCTACTCTTGTACTACCCATATCATCAATATTAATCAAGCGGAGTAGGGTTTTACCTCCACCGAGAGGGCCGAACACTGGGTAAAACATCGTGTCCCTTGTCTCCTATTACCATCTGCCTAGACGCACAGTTCGGGACCCCCTACCCGAGATCCGCTGGTTTTGACACCGACATTGGTGCTTTCATTGAGAGTTCCGCTGTGTCGTCATCTATAGGCCCGATGGCTCCTGCGATCAACAACAACGCAGTCCAGGGTGAGACTTTTCTCCCCGGACAGATCTTCGTATTCGGCGGCTTTGCACTGCGGGCAATTAAGCAGCCATCTGGAGCAGATCAAAAGCTACGCCCTGGCCGTCGAGTCGATTTGAAATTTAAACTATCGGCCGACATCGCGGAGACTTGATCTTGACGGATTCGAGCCACAACCAGCGCTGCTTTATCACGATGGGCATGATCTAGCTTTGCCGCCGGACAGCGCCCTGGAGCCGCGCAAGAGTCCGCTCTGACCCTTAGCTCGGAGCCGACTGCGCCAACCGAGGATGGGTGGCTGGACACCGCCTCGAGGGCTGCTACCTCTACGGCGATAGAGCCGAATACCGACCCTGTCCCTTGTGAAGCTCGTGACTCCAAGGTGCTGGACTCCTCTTCGGACCCCGAACCTTCCGCGCCCCTACCAATCGAATCCGATTGGGCGACGATCATGGAGTTCACCGCTGCGGACATCTTTCAACACTCGCCTTTTGGCGACATCCTGAATTCGCTAAAGTGTCTCTCTTTATCAGGAGAGCCCTGGCCGGGTTATGGCCAGGACGGTTGGGATGAGAACGACGAAGAAATTCAAAGCCCACCCACCACCCACTTCGTAGCCACAGTCGATGACTTAACCGACATGCTAGACTTCGACTCCGAAGACATCGACGGTATGGACGACGATGCCGGAGACAACCAAGAACCAGCACCTATAGGGCACTGGAAGGCCACCTCGTCCTACGACATATACATGGTGGACATCCCAAAGGATGGGAATGGCGATGGAACAATGAAGGATGACCCTCCAAGAAACAGCCCAAGCGCCGGCGTCAGCGGCACCGCTCTAAATCTCGCCACAGCAAAAATGGAGATTCCGGCACCAGAGACAATAACACCTCGGATAGTGCCGAAGACAACCCCCTCCAGCAAGATTCAGCACAGGAGGATGGAGAAACCAGCCCTCATGAGAGAGCGGCATACAGAGAGGTAGAGGACAACAATTATATGCCTCCCTCCGAAGACGAGGCAAGCCTCGACGACGACGAATTTGTCGTGCCTGAGGATCCCATCAAACAAGAGCGTTTCAAACGCAGGCTTATGGCCACGGCAAGTAGCCTCAAGAAAAAGCAGCAACAACTTAGAGCTGACCAAGACTTGCTAGCCGACAGACGGACTGAAGTCCTTGCGGCCGAAGAGCATGAACTCGAACGCCCCTCCAAAAGCTACCCAAAACAAAAGCTGCTAGCCCGATTAGAGGAGGAAGCGCATAAATGTACATCGCCAGCACACAATACGGCCGACCGGCCACCTCGCGGCCGCGACAGAGAGGCCTCTAGGCCCTTCGCTAAAACCGCACTCCAACGTCGCTCGAAAAGCACAAAGCCACGAGGGAACGTGCCGGACTTACAAGACATATTGGAGGATAAGGCAAGACAAACAAGATCGATCTACGGATCGCGTGGGCGCCCCACGATGCGTGGCGACAACCGTCGCGCCGGATCTGACAATTACGGCGGGCGAACACGATGAACAAAGCTCGTTGGAGCTGCGTCGTGATATAGCCCAATACAAAGGCGCCGCACACCCACTATGCTTCACAGACGAAGTAATGGATCATCAAATCCCTGAGGTTTTAAACCCGTAAACATTGAATCATACGACGGCACAACAGATCATGCGGTTTGGATCGAGGACTATCTCCTTCACATCCACATGGCCCGTGGTGATGATCTACACGCCATCAAATACCTCCCACTCAAGCTTAAAGGACCAGCTTGGCATTGGCTCAACAGCTTGCCAGCAGAATCAATTGGGTGTTGGGAAGACCTGGAAGCTGCATTCCTTGATAACTTCCAGGGCACATATGTGCGACCACCAGACGCCGATGACCTAAGCCACATAATTCAGCAGCCAGACGAATCGGCCAGACAATTCTAGACACGGTTCTTAACCAAGAAAAATCAAATTGTTGACTGTCCGGATGCAGAAGCCCTTGTAGCCTTCAAACATAACATCCGCGACGAGTGGCTTGCCTGGCACCTAGGACAGGAAAAGCCGAAATCCATGGCAGCCCTCACATCACTCATGACCCGCTTCTGCGTGGGAGAGGACAGCTGGCTAGCTCGTAGTAACAACCTGACCAAAAACTCCGGTAGTTCGGATACGAAGGACAAGAACGGCGGTCGCATCATAATAAGCACAAGCGCCGCATCAGCGGTGATATCTGAAGATCTGGCGGTCAGCGCGGATTGAGGCTCTATACCGGTCGTGGAAAAAGCCATTCAAAAGCACTACTCGGGCCCGCCCAATTTGGACGGATACTCGATCGCTTCGTGCGGATACGGCACCCGAAAACCAGCCAATCACACCAACAGGATTGTTGGGTGTTCAAGAAAGCGAGCAAGTTAATTGCGAAAACAATGACAAGGGTTGCCTGCAACGGCGAGAAGAGACCCGACCGCCCGAACAATAGAGGGCGAAGGTTTCCCCACAAGTGCGGACGGTGAACATGATATCGCAACCCACATACCCAAAAGGGAGCGGAAGCGTGCACTCGAGGATGTATATGCGATGGAGCCAATCGCCCCAAAGTTCAATCCGTGGTCCTCTGTCGATCACTTTTGATCGAAGGACCACCCACTAGCATCCGCCATGGCGGATTCGCGCGTGGTTTTAGACCTAATTGTCGACGGATTTCACTTCACAAGAGTCGATGGGCGGCGGAAGCAACTGAACCTGCTTTATCGGGATCTGATCGCAAGATGGGCATAGACCCTCAAGGATTAAACCCACAAAGATGACCTTCAAAGGCGTCATTCCAGGTGTAGAGGCCAACTGTACAGGCTCAGTTTATAACGCCCCGGATTCGTTGCGCCAGGTGTCTTCCATTTATTCGCCGTCATTGCCATGTCATTTGCTTGCGTGTTGCACTTTGCCATGTCATCATATGCATTTCATATCATGTCATCATGTGCATTTATTTTGCATACGTGTTCGTCTGATGCATCCGAGCATTTTCCCCGTTGTCCGTTTTGCAATTCGGCGCTCCTATGTCATCCGGCGTCCCCCTCTTCTCTCTTTTCGTGTGTGGGTATTAAACTTTCTCGGAATGGCCCGAGGTTTGTCAAGCGGCCTTGGTATAGCACCGGTAGACCGCCTGTCAAGTTTCGTGCCATTTGGAGTCCGTTTGATACTCCAACGGTTAACCGGGTAACCGCAAAGCCCTCTTTTGTTGCAGCCCAACACCCCTTCCAAAGTGGACCAAAACCCATCTAACTCCCTTCCATGCTCTCGGTCGTTCGATCACGATCGCGTGGCCGAAAACCGCACCTCATTTGGACTCTCCTAGCTCCCTCTACCTATAAATATGTCTTCCTCCTCGAAATCCCGCAGTCCAAACCCTAGCCCCGCTCCTCTCCGCGCCGCCGGATATGTCCGCCCGCCGCCGGACGCGTCCACCGCCGCCAGCAACCTCACCTCGGCCAATCAGAGGCTGCCACGTCGCCTTCCCCGCCGCCGCAGCCAACCAGGGCGCGCCACGTGTCCTCTGGCGGCGTCCCCGCCGCCGCCCGGCCCGCTTCGGCCGGCGCGAGCCCTCCCGGCCCATCCGGCGCGCGCCGCGCGCCCGCCCTCGCGCCCTCGCGCCGCGTCAACGCCCCACCGCTGCCGCCAAGCACCGCGCCGCCTCGTCGCCAGAGCCAGCCGCACCTCCAGCGCCTCCCGCCGCCCGTGCACGCGTCGCGCCACATGCATGATCTCGCGCGCGCCAGCGCCGCCATCGCCATGCCCCGCGTCGCGCCGCCCGTCCCGGCCAAGGCCGCGCCGCCGGCCGTGGCGCCCGCCGCCGGCGTCCTCCGGTAGCCCGACCTCGCGGCCCCTTCTCCCTCCTCAGCTCCGGCCCGAGTCCGGCCCGCCTCGATCCGCTCCGGCCAGATCCAGATCCAGATTCAACTTGAGGTTGTCTCCGAAATTGCCCAAGTCCCTGTTATTCTTACATAATCATGCCATGTTTGACCTCCTATATCTCTGGATCCGTAGCTCCGTTTCGTGCGTGTAATATGTCAAATTGTTCATATCGACGAGTACTTCATTTCATTCCATTGCATCATTTTCATTTGAGTTCATCTTGATGCCCGAAATGCTGTTGGAAGAGTGCATGTTGATGTTAATCTGCTGAAACTGTTATAACTTGCTCATTTAACATTTTTGCCATGATTGATGTGTGCATCCTATGAGGTTGATGTCTACATGTATGTTGATCTATGCCATGCCATCTTTCCAGGGGTGTATGCCATGTAATTTTGTGATCAATGTGGTGACTAGCACAAGCATGCAAACTAGGCTTCGTGATATTGCTGATTTTAGTCCCTGTTCTGATGTTATTTTGATGCCATGTAAACTTGATGCTACGGAGAGATCCATGCATATTTAGAGATACTTCAGTAAGGGTGTTTTGAACATACGGTTATTGTCTATCCATTTATGCCCTTGCTTGCAATTATGGAGTAGTCTAGCATGTCATTTGAGTGCTCTACTTTTGCTTCAAAATGTTTCCTGGCAGATTGTTTACATGTTATTCAATATGGCCAAGCTTGCTATAGTTGATCCTTGCATACTATGGACTTGTTCTTGCCTTGGTGGGTTACATAAACATGTCTTCTTGATGATGCTATGCCTATCTTGTCATGCAATGACTTGTGGTGAGTGAATCAAGCTTGCTAAGTAGTGTACTTGCTGTTGCTGTTTTCCTGACAGATTCTGTTATATTTTGTTGCTATGTAAACATGTTGCTACTAATCATTCTATGCATAATCTGGATATGTCCTATAAACATGTTTTGATCTACATGTCTTTCTCTATCCATTCATGCCCTTGGTTGCGATTATAGCCTGCTGGAACATGTTGTTATCTTGCTCCAAAGTTGCTTGAAAATGTTGGTGTCAGCCTGTTGACATTAAGTTCAATGTTTCCATGATTGTTTCCTAGTGATCCATGCAGCCTATGACCTTGCTATTGCCATGCCTAGCTTCACAAACATGCCTTCTTACTGTTGGTTGCATTTCCATGCCATGTATTGCTCTGTAGTGAGTGGTTCAAGCTCATGAACATGCCTACTTATTGTTGTTTCTGCCATGTATGAATCTGTAATATAACTTGCCATGTTTACGTGGGTGCCATCATATTTTCTATGCCTTTTTGACTTATGGTAAGTAAGGGACTTTTGACCTATGCAATAAGTAGATTCATGCCATGCCTTTGGTTTCCATGATATGTTCCTGTAACATGTTGTTTGAGAGCTCTAAACATTGCAACCTGATGTTATTTCTGCTAAAATCTGAAACTGTTATTATTTGCAATCTTACCATGTGTTTTTGAGCATGTTCTAGTTGTTTCTGGAGATAGCTCAGTGTTCATGTTTTGTTATGCTTTACCAGTACTTCATGCCCACGCCTTTTGTTCTTATGTTGGGGTGCTGTAGCATATTGTTTTGATGCTTGCAATATGCCTAGTTGCTATTATGGACAGATTGTTGCTATGACTTGTATAGAGTGTGTGTGTTGAACCGTTGCTCCGTTTTGAGTGTGCTCTATATGAAACTTGCTTGATTTTGCATGTAGCTTCATATTATCATGTTGCATCCTTGTTTTGATGTGTTTTCTTGATGTTTGGGTGCATTTTGCGTCAATGCCATGTTTAACTTGTTTTGCTCATATCTTCTAGGCCGTAGCTCCGAATCTAATGAACTTTATATGTAACTTGACTAGAATCTCATGTAGATCATCGTGGTGCATCTTAACTTGCTGTTTAACAACTTGAACATAAGGTTTATTCAGTTCTGGACCAATTTCGAAATTTGCATATGAGGACTTACCGGAATTGTTATATGTTGTTCCCGGCCTCATTTAAACTTGCCTTGATGTGTTGCTCTTGTATGCATCATCTCTTGCCATGAGTAGCTTCATGTAGCTTTGTCATGTATCATGCTTGTTATGCATCATGCCTTGTCCATGTGTGGTGTGTTTACCATGTTGTGTGCTTCTTCTTGTTAGTTCCTGTTTCGTTGCGATCGTGAGGATTCGTTCGTCTACGATTGGTTCGGCTTCATCCGTTCGTCTTCTTCATGGACTCGTTCTTCTTCCTAGCGGGATTTCAGGCAAGATGACCGCTACCCTGGATCTCACTACTACCATTGCTATGCTAGTTGCTTCGTTCTATCGCTATGCTGCGCTACCTATTACCTGTTTATCAAGCCATCCCATATTGCCATGAACCTCTAACCTTTGACACCTTTCCTATGCAAACTGTTGTTTGGCTATGTTACCGCTTTTTTCAGCCCCTCTTATAGCGTTGCTAGTTGCAGGTGAAGTTGAAGATTGCTCCATGGTGGACAGGGTTTTGTTGGGATATCACAATATCTCTTAAATTATTAATGCATCTATATAGTTGGTAAAGGGTGGAAGGCTCGGCCTTATGCCTAGTGTTTTGTTCCACTCTTGCCGCCCTAGTTTCCATCATACCGGTGTTATGTTCCCGGATTTTGCGTTCCTAACGCGATCGGGTGATTTATGGGACCCCCCTGACAGTTCGCTTTGAATAAAACTTGTCCAGCAAGGCCCAACCTTGGTTTTACCATTTGCCTCACCTAGCCCTTTTCCCTTGGGTTTCGGAGGCCGAGGGTCATCTTTATTAACCCCGGGCGGTGCTCGTTGTGAGTGTTGGTCCAAGCTGTCGACCGCCGGTGGCCACCGGGGCAACTCTGGGCTCGCCTACGGAAGTTTGGACAATCCGGTGTGCCCGAGAGCGAGATATGTGCAGCTCCTATCGGGATTTGTCGGCACATCCGGCGGCTTTGCTGGTCTTGTTTTACCATTGTCGAATTGTCATGTAAACCGGATTCGAGTCGATCGGGTCTTCACGGAGAAGGTCTATTCTTCGTTGATCGCGAGAGCTTGTCATGGGCTAAGTTGGGACACCCCTGCAGGGTATAAACTTTCGAGAGCCGTGCCCGCGGTTATGTGGCAGATGGGAATTTGTTAATGTCCGGTTGTAGATAACTTGACACTAGATCCGAATTAAAATGCATCAACTGTGTGTGTAGCAATGATGGTCTCTTCTTGGCGGAGTACGGGAAGTGAACACGGTTTCTGTGTTATGATTGACGTAAGTAGGAGTTCAGGATCACCTCTTGATCATTGCTAGTTGACGACCGTTCCTTTTCTTCTCTTCTCGCTCTCATTTGCGTATGTTAGCCACTATATCATGCTTAGTCGCTGCTGCAACCTCAACACTTTACCCATTCCTTTCCCATTAAGCTTTGCTAGTCTTGATACCCATGGTAATGGGATAGCTGAGTCCTCGTGGCTCACAGATTACTACAACAACGATTGCGAGTACAGGTTGTGCGAGGATCATGGCGAGGCGATGTTTGCTTGTTTGGAGTTCTTCGTGCGCTTCTTCTTGATCGGGGATAGGTTCGAGTCGACATCACAGGCTAGCAGGGTGGATGTCGTTTGAGTTTCTATTTGTGTTTCATCCGTAGTCGGATGTTGCTCTTATGTATGTTGTATTGATGTATTAGTGTGGCATTGTATGCCTTATGTATGTATCCCCATCTATTATGTAATGTTGATGTAATGATATCCACCTTGCAAAAGCGTTTCAATATCTTGGGTCTATCCTTGGTGGGACCTTCGAGTTCCTCTTGGATAGGGTCGCATATTGGCCGTGACAAGTTGGTATCAGAGCCTCGACCGACCCTAGGAGCCCCCTTGATTTATCGTGTAGTTTGGCCGTTGTTGAGTCTAGAAGAAAACTGATTTTGGAGTCTAGTTATATCGGAGAGTAGAAATTCTTTTTACTCCTCAGTCCCTTCGTCGCTCTGGTGAGGAATCTTGACGTAGGTGTTCTGAATTACTCCTCTTCCCATTCAAATTTTTCTTTAGGATCACGTGGTTAGTTTTCGTTCATTGTCCATCCTCTTTTATCCGGTGCGTTTCTCGTCAAGCTGATTCGAACCTCTCTCTCTTTGGGAGATCAATCCTCAGCTCTTTCGATCGATGTTGTTTCCCTGTCCGAAGTTGTCCTTGTTTTTCCCACCCACCCACCCTTTTTCTCCTTGGAACCGGAGTCCGTAATCGAGTATCCATCCTACTCGTGTGAAGTCTTTGCTTTCTTTCCTCAATGATTTCAACCGGTGTTTTTCTCTTCAAGATATTCGTCGGTTTCCTCTTCCAGTTGCCTTTGTTTTCCCGCCCTCCCACCCTCTTATTTACGGAGCCTGAGTCTCTTTCGAGCATCAATTTCATTCGTGTGGAGCCTCTTCAGTCTTTCATCAATTATTTCAACCGGTAAATTCTCGTCTCGTTCGTCATTCCTCATCCCTTTCTTTTCCGGTGGATTCAATTCTAATTTTTCGGTAGTGATCATATTTTTTTCCCTCAGCTCAAGTGTTCTCCTTGCTCGTTTGCCTCTTGCCATTCAATCATTCCAGATTTCGGAAGACATCTCAGGAGATTCGTCAGCGTTCCAATTAATTCGAGGTTGTCACCTCATTCAAATATTACAATTGTTCCGGTGCATCATCTATCTGTTCAGCATCCTTTCCAACGATGTTTTCTTTTAGTGGGACCTAACCCACAGGTCTTTTCCCAGGATCTTACCTGACTCTTCTAATTTCCCCGGAGTTATTCTAAATTCTTTTCAAGTGTGACGTAAGAATGGATTTCATCAGTCACATGCCTTTTTCCAAGATCGGTTTCAAATCATTTCATTGTTGGCTCAACCTCTCTGTTTTTCATTCTCTCGGAGTACCTCAGTAATTTTGGTGGTGTTTCTCGTCGTCATTTGAAGACCGAAGAAGAGTTTTTCCTCTAAATCTTGTCCGTTCTCCCGGAAATTCGCGGTGCTAGCTCGATGTTATCCTATCAAATTGTTTCAAGTCATGCAAATTCTTTTCATCCATCCGGAGTATTTCAGGAGTTGATTTCTATTTCTTTTCACCGGAGGCCATCATTCCAGTTATCGTTCTCTATTTATCCCGGTGATTCAGTCTCTTTCATTAGTCATTTTCGAATTCTCACGGTGGTTCTTTCAGAGTCTTTTCCTGGATTATCATATTAATCCATTCGTTCTTTCGAATCCTATCGGTGGTTCATGAAGACCTTCTCAAGTTTGCGATATGTCACTTCACAATCCTTTTTCAAGAAGAATAAGTAATATGCAAAATCCATTGCTTGTCATCAATTTAATTTGATGAAGGATAAGCATACAATAAATCTTATTCTTATTTCATCCAAGTGATTATTTCCCTTCCTTCGGAGTTTGTTCTTGATGAATAAATTCTAGTTCCAAGTGTTTTCATCTTTTCTTTTCCGGAGTATATATTTCCTCGGCAATCTCGTCGGAACCTCCATCTGAATCATCGCAACACTCATCTATTCTTTCATCCTTCATTCGTATCTCATCATCTTTTGTTACCGGAATTCTTCATGGTGGTTATTCATGATCTAATTCATTCTTCAAGAGTTCATCAAGTATCATTCCATCCTCTCTAGTTCATGTTCTATCCTTTCCATGTTCAGCCGGAGTGCTGCCTAAATCCTTTCAGTCTTATTCGTTTCTTTTCTCATTCTAACCACTCTGGTTAGAACGAATGATTTCATAGTCTATCTTATTCCAGAACCTTTCGATTCTCGTCATTCTCGTCGTTCCTCTCTTCTTCTCGAGTGCTCTCGATTTCTTTGCTTCTTCTCTTGAGTTCTTGTTTCACCTCACCCCTTGTTCCTTCCGTCTAGGTCCTAAGATCTCGAGACGAGATCTCTTGTTAGTGGAGGAGTGTTGTAACGCCCCGGATTCGTTGCACTTTGCCATGTCATCATATGCATTTCATATCATGTTATCATGTGCATTTATTTTGCATACGTGTTCGTCTCATGCATCCGAGCATTTTCCCCGTTGTCCGTTTTGCAATCCGGCGCTCCTATGTCATCCGGCGTCCCCCTCTTCTCTCTTTTCGTGTGTGGGTATTAAACTTTCTCGGAATGGCCCGAGGTTTGTCAAGCGGCCTTGGTATAGCACTGGTAGACCGCCTGTCAAGTTTCGTGCCATTTGGAGTCCGTTTGATACTCCAACGGTTAACCGGGTAACCGCAAAGCCCTCTTTTGTTGCAGCCCATCACCCCTTCCAAAGTGGCCCAAAACCCGTCTAACTCCCTTCCATGCTCTCGGTCGTTCGATCACGATCGCGTGGCCGAAAACCGCACCTCATTTGGACTCTCCTAGCTCCCTCTACCTATAAATATGTCTTCCTCCCGAAATCCCGGTCAAACCCTAGCCCGCTCCTCTCCGCGCCACGGATATGTCCGCCCACGGACGCATCCACACCGCCGACCACCTCACCTCGGCCAATCAAAGGCTGCCACGTCGCCTTCCCCCCGCGCAGCCAACCAGGCGCCACGTGTCCCTGGCGGCGTCCCCGCCGCCGCCGGCCCTTTCGGCAGCGCTGAGCCCTCCGGCCCATCCGCGCCGCGCACCCGCCCTCTCGCCCTCGCGTGCTCCGTCGCCGGGCCCCCACCGTCTGCCGCGGCGCGCGCGCCGCCAGGCGCCAGGCCAACCGCACCTCCGGCGCCTCCTGCCGCCCGTGCCGCGTCGCGCTTCATGATCCGCGCCGCCGCAAGACCGCCATCCGCCGCGGCCCCGCGTCGCGCCGCCCGTCCCGGCCAGCGGCCGCGCCCGCCGTGGCGCCCGCCGCCGACGTCCTCCGGTAGCCCCGACCTCGCCGGCCCCTTCTCCCTCCTCAGCTCCGGCCCGAGTCCGGCCCGCCTCGATCCGCTCCGGCCGGATCCAGATCCATATTCAACTTGAGGTTGTCTCCGAAATTGCCCAAGTCCGTGTTATTCTCACATAATCATGCCATGTTTGACCTGCTATATCTCTGCATCCGTAGCTCCGTTTCGTGCGTGTAATATGTCAAATTGTTCGTCTCGACGAGTACTTCATTTCATTCCATTGCATCATTTTCATTTGAGCTCATCTTGATGCCCGAAATACTGTTGGAAGAGTGCATGTTGATGTTAATCTGCTAAAACTGTTATAACTTGCTCATTTAACATTTTTGCCATGATTGATGTGTGCATCCTATGAGGTTGATGTCTACATGTATGTTGATCTATGCCATGCCATCTTTCCAGGGGTGTATGCCATGTATTTTTGTGATCAATGTGGTGACTAGCACAAGCATGCAAACTAGGCTTCATGATATTGCTGATTTTAGTCCCTGTTCTGCTGTTATTTTGATGCCATGTAAACTTGATGCTACGGAGAGATCCATGCATATTTAGAGATACTTCAGTAAGGGTGTTTTGAACATATGGTTATTGTCTATCCTCTCATGCCCTTGCTTGCAATTATGGAGTAGTCTAGCATGTCATTTGAGTGCTCTACTTTTGCTTCAAAATGTTTCCTGGCAGATTGTTTACATGTTATTCAATATGGCCAAGCTTGCTATAGTTCATCCTTGCATACTATGGACTTGTTCTTGCCTTGGTGGGTTACACAAACATGTCTTCTTGATTATGCTATGCTTATCTTGTCATGCAATGACTTGTGGTGAGTGAATCGAGCTTGCTAAGTAGTGTACTTGCTGTTGCTGTTTTCCTGACAGATTCTGTTATATTTTGTTGCTATGTAAACATGTTGCTACTAATCATTCAATGCATAATATGGAGATCTACTATAAACATGTTTTGATCTACATGTCTTGATCTATCCATTCATGCCCTTGTTTGCAATTATAGCCTGCTGGAACATGTTGTTAGCTTGCTCCAAAGTTGCTTGAAAATGTTACTGTCAGCCTGTTGACATTAAGTTCAATGTTTCCATGATTGTTTCCTAGTGATCCATGCACCCTATGACCTTGCTATTGCCATGCTTAGCTTCACAAACATGCCTTCTTACTGTTGGTTGCATTGCCATGCCATGTATTGCTCTGTAGTGAGTGGTTCAAGCTCACGAACATGCCTACTTATTGTTGTTTCTGCCATGTATGAATCTGTAATATAACTTGCCATGTTTACGTGGGTGCCATCATATTTTCTATGCCTTTTTGACTTATGGTAAGTAAGGGACTTTAGATCTATGCAATTAGTAGATTCATGCCATGCCTTTGGTTGCCATGATATGTTCCTGTAACATGTTGTTTGAGAGCTCTAAACATTGCAACCTGATGTTATTTCTGCTAAAGTCTGAAACTGTTATTATTTGCAATCTTACCATGTGTTTTTGAGCATGTTCTAGTTGTTTCTGGAGATAGCTCAGTGTTCATGTTTTGTTATGCTTTACCAGTACTTCATGCCCATGCCTTTTGTTCTTATGTTGGGGTGCTGTAGCATGTTGTTTTGATGCTTGCAATATGCCTAGTTGCTGTTATGGACAGATTGTTGCTATGACTTGTATAGAGTGTGTGTGTTGAAGCGTTGCTCCGTTTTGAGTGTGCTCTATATGAAACTTGCTTGATTTTGCATGTAGCTTCATATTATCATGTTGCATCCTTGTTTTGATGTGTTTTCTTGATGTTTGGGTGCATTTTGCGTCAATGCCATGTTTAACTTGTTTTGCTCATATCTTCTAGGCCGTAGCTCCGAATCTAATAAACTTTATATGTAACTTGACTAGAATCTCGTGTAGATCATCGTGGTGCATCTTAAATTGCTGTTTAAAAACTTGAACATAAGGTTTATTCAGTTCTGGACCAATTTCGAAATTTGCATATGAGGACTTACCGGAATTGTTATATGTTGTTCCTGGCCTCATTTAAACTTGCTTTGATGTGTTGCTCTTGTATGCATCATCTCTTGCCATGAGTAGCTTCATGTAGCTTTGTCATGCATCATGCTTGTTGTGCATCATGCCTTGTCCATGTGTGGTGTGTTTACCATGTTGTGTGCTTCTTCTTGTTAGTTCCTGTTTCGTTGCGATCGTGAGGATTCGTTCGTCTACGATTGGTTCGGCTTCATTCGTTCATCTTCTTCATGGACTCGTTCTTCTTCCTAGCGGGATTTCAGGCAAGATAACCGCTATCCTAGATCTCACTACTACCATTGCTATGCTAGTTGCTTCGTTCTATCGCTATGCTGCGCTACCTATTACCTGTTTATCAAGCCATCCCATATTGCCATGAACCTCTAACCTTTGACACCTTTCCTATGCAAACCGTTGTTTGGCTATGTTACCGCTTTGCTCAGCCCCTCTTATAGCATTGCTAGTTGCAGGTGAAGTTGAAGATTGCTCCATGGTGGACAGGGTTTTGTTGGGATATCACAATATCTCTTAAATTATTAATGCATCTATATACTTGGTAAAGGGTGGAAGGCTCGGCCTTATGCCTGGTGTTTTGTTCCACTCTTGCCGCCCTAGTTTCCGTCATACCGGTGTTATGTTCCCGGATTTTGCGTTCCTAACGCGGTCGGGTGATTTATGGGACCCCCCTGACAGTTCGCTTTGAATAAAACTTGTCCAACAAGGCCCAACCTTGGTTTTACCATTTGCCTCACCTAGCCCTTTTTCCCTTGGGTTTCGGAGCCCGAGGTCATCTTTATTAACCCCCCAAGCCGGTGCTCGTTGTGAGTGTTGGTCCAAAGCTGTCGACCGCCGGTGGCCGGGGGCAACTCTGGGCTCGCCCTGGGAAGTTTGAACAATCCGGTGTGCCGAGAGCGAGATATGTGCAGCTCCTATCGGATTTGTCGGCACATCCGGGCAGCTTTGCTGGTCTTGTTTTACCATTGTCGAAATGTCTTGTAAACCGGGATTCGAGTCGATCGGGTCTTCACGGGAGAAGGTCTATTCCTTCATTGATCGCGAGAGCTTGTCATGGGCTAAGTTAGGACACCCTGCAGGTATAAACTTTCGAGAGCCGTGCCGCGGTTATGTGGCAGATGGGAATTTGTTAATGTCCGGTTGTAGATAACTTGACACCAGATCCGAATTAAAATGCATCAACCGTGTGTGTAGCCGTGATGGTCTCTTCTCGGTAGAGTCCAGGAAGTGAACACGGTTTCTGTGTTATGATTGACGTAAGTAGGAGTTCAGGATCACCTCTTGATCATTGCTAGTTGACGACCGTTCCTTTGCTTCTCTTCTCGCTCTCATTTGCGTATGTTAGCCACCATATCATGCTTAGTCGCTGCTGCAACCTCACCACTTTACCCATTCCTTTCCCATTAAGCTTTGCTAGTCGTGATACCCATGGTAATGGGATTCTTTGAGTCCTCGTGGCTCCTGATTACTACAACAACGATTGCGGTACAGGTTGTGCGATGATCATGGCCGAGAGCGATGTTTGCTTGTTTGGAGTTCTTAAATCGCTTCTTCTTGATCGGGGATAGGTTCGGTCGGCAGCCTGGGCTAGCGAGGTGGATGTCGTTCGAGTTTCTGTTTGTGTTTCATCCGTAGTCGGATGTTGCTCTTATGTATGTTGTATTGATGTATTCGTGTGGCATTGTATGCCTTATGTATGTATCCCCATCTATTATGTAATGTTGATGTAATGATATCCACCTTGCAAAAGCGTTTCAATATGCGGGTCTATCCTTGGTGGGACCTTCGAGTTCCTCTTGGATAGGGTCGCATATTAAGCGTCTTCTGATTACACTTGAAGTGGTCTTTGGATGCGGATAACTTCCGGGCGAGGAGTTAATCCTCGACATAGTCCCGTTCATGGCGGCTATCATGCCTTTGCTTTCGGACGAACCGCATTGCAAAGTTCAATGCGATTGCCACACCACGCATACCTCAAGCTCAAGATGCGGGCCCTCGAGTCATTATGGTCTCTGGGAACACGAGCGCTCTCTTGAGCGGAGGAGCATCTGGCTGACTCTCATGGCGAAGTACAAAGCAACCTCTTAAGGCAATTCTCGAGTCCGGTGTTAGCGGCGGACACCGTCAACGCACCGGGTAACCTACAACAAGACCACAGCGCGTTCCGAGCACGCAGCGTAGCAATGCGGCTAACCCCAGCCCTCGCGAATCGCGAAACCAGTACCACAGCGTACATAACTACGCTCTGGAGATACCATGGGCACAGGGGAGGGGCACGATCACGGAATGCCCAGAGTGCGGCTCAACCACACCAGGGGCTCCCAATTGCGTCATTTTTTCTCTCCTCCTATTTTCAGGACTCCGTTTTCCGGAAGCCCTGTCCGGTAGTAGACTTGCCGAACTCACGATACAACAGCCAGGGAAGCAGAAAAGCTACGTCGAGTATCCAGGTGGTCTCCATTACGAGCATTGTACCTGTTTTGCATACCATTCCGCAGCCTACCCTTGGAGGGGGACATGTTAAATAGTCCAACCCATCGCTTATCACACTATTTGTATCGTTCTACTTTCATTACAGTATTTTCTGAATAAACAATGCATCGCTTTTTGCCTATCATTGCAGTACCTTTTTATATATGTTCACTTATGACATGTTGCACCTGTACGCTTTGGTACGGCCAAATACACCAGGGGCTTAAGTTCCCCAAAGTATGGTGTGATAAGTCCGCACACTTTCACAAGTGCGGCACCCCGAACTTATAGCATTATATGCATCGGCTCCGAATCATGTCTTGGATAAATAGTTGGGTTTGCCCGGCTCCCATGTTTTGGTACCTTACGTTCCGCTATATCGGCTAAGGTAGCGCTAGGAGAACCACTGTGATTGTGCCCCAGTTGAGCTGGGTGGAGCACCTCAGTGGAGAAAGCTAAAACTGACCGTCATGATGGGGCGAGAGACTGGTCGCTGTTCGAGAGGTTTTTTCGAGTCCCTAAAGACTTATGCCACATAGAGCGAGGAGCCGACTTTGTCCGGCCCAGGCGTGGATAGCGCCCCTAATTCAGCCTTCCGAACACTAGGGGCTTTGCCGAAATTTAAAATTATAGAATTCTATGGCTAAGTGGGAGTGTTCAAGCATTATAAGTCCAGTTGCCTCGTTCGTTGTGTTGAGCGCCTCCCTCGAAGGACCCAAACATGGGAAAAAGAGCGCTCAAGTTTATCCCGAACACCCCAGCACTCGTGGCATGGGGGTTGAAGCTGACGACTTGCCATCTCTCAAATTTTATAAATGGCCGCACAGAAGGTAATATTTTAAATTAACAAGCGTTGCTTAGCGCATATGAACAAAGTTTTCAGCGCACAGGATAACAAAATGCGAGCCTACTCAAAAATTACATCTTTGGAGCATTCACCCGCTATAATGCGGGCACCCTTCATGATGCCCTTATAATACACCCGGCGGTGGCGCGTCCGTCACAAGCTTTTCGGCGTCCATCTTGCCCCATTGCACTTTAGCATGGGCAAGGGCCCGACGGGCACCCTCAATGCAGGTGGAGTGCTTGATGACTTCAACACATGGACAGGCATCCACCAGCCGCTGCACCAGACCGAAGTAGCTCCCAGCATGGCTTCCTTAGGCCACAGCCAAACTATGAGGTCCTTCATGGCCTGTTCGGCTACCTTGTGGAGCTCGACCAGCTACTTCAGCTGGTTGCTAAGGGGTACCGGATGTCCGGCCTCGGCATATTGAGACCAGAACACCTTTTCCGTCGAGCTCCCCTCCTCAGTTCGATAGAATGCGGCAGCATCAGACACACTACAGGGCAGATCGGCGAAAGCTCCTAGAGAGCTCCGGATTCGGGTAAGTAACACATAATTTACTTTTATATACTTGCTTTGCATAAAGAATGCCTTACCCACCGCTATCTTCTTTATCGCCTCTATCTCCTGGAGGGCCTTCTGGGCTTCGGCCTTAGCGGCTTTGTCACTCTCAAGAGCCAAGGCAAGCTCGGACTCTCGAGTCTTCGAGTCACGCTCCAAACTCTCGTGTTTCTCAACAAGAACTTGGAGCTCTTGCCGCACCTCCGCCACCCGCGCCTCCTGCTTCTCTCGCTCGGTGCGCTCCAAGGCCGCATTGCTTTCGGCCTTTGACACCGCCTCCTTCAGGGTCGCCACCTCGTTCGTGGCCCCTGCAATACCCATGTTATTCCTGTTATTTATTGCAACCAAATCCTTTTCTATAAGGTACTACTTTAATAAGGCATCACTTACCTTCTTTGCCCTTGAGCTGTTTCTTGGCAAGGCCGAGCTCGTTCTCGGACCGCTCGAGGCTCTGCTTCAATGCATTGACCTCTGTAGTCAGTGCGGCAGAGGTCAGTAGCGTAGCCTGCATTCCCATATTGACATAATTGCGTTAGACTCCTGCGTATATCTTTTAAAGATCCTCAGTTTGGCTTTTCTTTCCGAACACCAAACTGAGCATCAGGGGCTACTGTCTATGCGGTAATATTTCTACATATCTTAAATTACTTACCTCAAAGCCTGTTAGAAGGCTGGTACAGGCTTCATTCAGCCTGCTCTTGGCGGACTGAACTTTCTGGATCACCGCACTCATAACAGTATGGTGCTCCTCGTCGATGGAAGCGCCGTTAACCGCCTCCAGCAAATTATCCGGCACCTCTGGTTGGACGGAGGCCATTGGCGTCGCAGTCTTGCCCTTCTTATGAAGGGCCTCCGCGGACTCGGAACCCTGCAGGTTCGATGCGAGTCCGACACAGGCGGACTTGAACCTCGGAGGTTCCCCCCTCTTTTCGCCCAAAGTCTGGAAGGTCGCCTTGCGGCGCCTCCAGGACCACCTTCTCCTGGCTGGGCCCCTTCTAGGCCCCCGCCTTGGCGTCGTCTGCATAAGGAGGGGAGGAGGCGGTCGGAAGTGAAGTACTATTCACATCCGGCGAACCCAGGGACCCGCTCGACGAAGCGGGGAAATCATCCTTGGGCGGGCTATAGGGTTGTATTCGGCGTTAAAAGACACTATGCGACGAAAGAGAAATCATGAGTTATTATGGAGTCCAGACACTTACGATCTCGCCAGGGGCTTGGCCCTCGAGGGCCACTCCTCTTCGCCGTCGTTGGCGTTTGTAGAGTAGCCCGGAGGAAGGGTCCTTCCCTTCTTGGACCCTCCGGCCTCCCTAGTTGGGGAGGCCTTCCTTTTCTTCTCTCCCCCCGTTGGGGGAGAAGCTTCTTTCCTCTCCTCCTCGTCTTCGCGGGAGGAGTCTGCCTCGGAGTCATCAGATGATGAGTCCGATAACACCAGACGACGGGAACTCTTTCGAGTTCCCGTGGCCTTCTTCTTGGCCTTCTTCTCCGGCACCACGTAAGGTGCCGGAACCAGCAGCCCCGTCAAGCGGGCGTCCGCTGGGTCTTCTGGCAAAGGAGCCGGACAGTTAGCCTGCTCGGCCTTCTTCAACCAGTCCTGTCAAAGGAGAGGGAGTTTAGATCCCGCATTGAGTCAAACTATGGAAAAAAAGTGTCCCGTAAAGGGTAAAATCGCTTACCTCACCGGCTTGACGCTGCAAGTTGAATCTGCGATCTTCGGTGGCGGATACGGGGGCCTCGGCGCCCTTGAACAGCACCTTCCAGGCATCTTCGTACGTAGTGTCGAAAAGCCTGCTCAAGGTCTGGTGCTGTGCCGGATTGAACTCCCGCAAATTGAAAGCCCGTTGTTGGCACGGGAGAATCCGGCGGATGAGCATGACCTGGACTACATTGACAAGCTTGAGCTTCTTGTTCACTAGCTTTTGGATGCAGGCTTGGAGTCCAGTCAGCTCCTCCGAATCGCCCCATGTCGGGCCCTTCTCTTTCCAGGAGGTGAGCCGTGTGGGGATGCCAGATCTGAATTCGGGGGCCGCTGCCCATTCAGGGTCACGCGGCTCGGTGATGTAGAACCACCCTGGTTGCCACCCTTTGATGGTTTCCACGAAGGCGCCTTAGAGCCATGTGACATTGGGCATCTTGCCCACCATGGCGCCTCCGCACTCTGCTTGGCGGCCGCCCACTACCTTTGGCTTGACATTAAAGGTCTTTAGCCATAAGCCAAAGTGGGGCTGGATGCAGAGGAAGGCCTCGCACATGATGATGAACGCCGAGATATTGAGGATAAAATTTGGGGCCAGATCGTGGAAATCCAGGCCATAGTAGAACATGAGCCCCCGGACAAACGGGTGAAGTGGGAAGCCCAGTCCGCGGAGGAAATGGGGAAGGAACACCACCCTCTCATGGGGTCGGGGGGTGGGGACGAGTTGCTTCTCGTTTGGAAGCCGGTGCACAATGTCGTTGTGCAGGTATCCGGCTTTCCGCAACCTTTTGATGTGCCCCTCCGTGATGGAGGAGGCCATCCACTGCCTCCGCTCCGGACATGGTTGGAGAAGGTCGGCGAGATGTCTTGAGCTTAGGCGCTAGAGCTCGAGTCTTGTGAAATGGATAAGCAAAGGAGGAAGAAGGCGTAGGCAACAAGGTGGATCCTAATCCCTTATATGAATGAGCGAAACTATCGTCCCCACCAGCTGATAAAACTCGCTTATCTCCCAAGCACCGTAATCAATGGCGCGGTTGGGTTACCCATGCCCGTCTTGATGAGAATCGAGAATAAGGGACATGATCTACTGCCCGACAAGGCGTGCCAAGGAAACCGCCGCTAAACGCTAGCGAGGTGGAACAATAAAAACAATTCGAATAAAGGCTTGGTCGTGGTGTGACGTCATGCCACGAAATATGTCAGCAGATTGAGCCTGTGTAAATATTATTCTCTCTATGGTGGTATGTGGAACTTATTTTGCAGAGCCGGACACTATCCTGGTGTTCAAAATCTTCTATGAATTATTCGGAGGAGGAACCCACCTTGCAATGCCGAAGACAATATGTGCGCCGGACCCGTCATCATTGAAGCTTTGGTTAGGGGCTCTTGAGGAGTCTGGATTAGGGGTGTCGGATAGCCAAACTATCACCATTGGACGGCCTCCAAGACTATGAAGATACAAGATTGAAGACTTAGTCCGTGTCCGGATGGGACTTTCCTTGGCGTGGAAGGCAGGCTTGGCGTCGGATGTGTAGATCTCCTACCATTATGGCGACTACTGTGTAACCCTAGCCCTCTCCGGTGTCTATATAAACCAGAGGGTTTTAGTCCTTTGGACGAACAACAATCATACCATAGGATAGCTTCTAGGGTTTAGCCTCCTTGATCTCGTGCTAGATCTACTCTTGTACTACCCATATCATCAATATTAATCAAGCAGGAGTAGGGTTTTACCTCCACCGAGAGGGCCCGAACCTGGGTAAAAACAACGTGTCCCTTGTCTCCTATTACCATCCGCCTAGACGCACAGTTCGGGACCCCCTACCCGAGATCCGCTGGTTTTGACACCGACAGAGGGCTTCTACATCAACACCATAGCCTCTCCGATGAGTTGTGAGTAGTTTACCACAGACCTTCGGGTCCATAGTTATTAGCTAGATGGCTTCTTCTCTCTCTTTGAATCTCAATACAATGTTCTCCTCGATCTTCTCGGAGACCTATTCGATGTAACTCTTTTTGCGGTGTGTTTGTCGAGATCCGATGAATTGTGGGTTTATGATCAAGTTTATCTATGAGAAATATTTGAATCTCCTTTGAATTCTTTTATGTATCATTGGTTATCTTTGCAAGTCTCTTCAAATTATCAGTTTGGTTTGTCCTACTAGATTGATCTTTCTTGCAATGGGAGAAGTGCTTAGCTTTGGGTTCAATCTTGCGGTGTCATTTCCTAGTGACAGCAGGGACAGCAAGGCACGTATTGTATTGTTGCCATCGAGAATAAAAAATATGGGGTTTATATCATATTGCTTGAGTTTATACCTCTACATCATGTCATCTTGCTTAATGTGTTACTCTGTTCTTATGAACTTAATACTCTAGATGCATGCTGGATAGCGGTCGATGTGTGGAGTAATAGTAGTAGATGCAGAATCGTTTCGATCTACTTGTCGTGGACGTGATGCCTATATACATGATCATGCCTAGATATTCTCATAACTATGCACTTTTGTATCAATTGCTCGACAGTAATTTGTTCACCCACCGTAATACTTATGCTATCTTGAGAGAAGCCATTAGTGAAACCTATGGCCCTCGGGTCTATCTTTTATCATATAAGTTTCCGATCTACTTTATTTTGCAATCTTTACTTTCCAATCTATATCATAAAAATACCAAAAAAAATTATCTTATCTTATTATCTCTATCAGATCTCACTTTTGCAAGTTACCATGAAGGGATTGACAACCCCTTTATCGCGTTGGTTGCGAGGTTCTTGTTTGTTTGTGTAGGTACGAGGGACTTGCGTCGAGCCTCCTACTGGATTGATACATTGGTTCTCAAAACTAAGGGAAATACTTACGCTACTTTGCTGCATCACCCTTTCCTCTTCAAGGGAAAACCAACGCAGTGCTCAAGAGGTAGCAACTTGTTACAAAACATGATCATCTCATACAACAATTTATATCACATCATGTCTTGACCATATCACATCACAACATGCCCTGCAAAAACAAGTTAGACATCCTCTACTTTGTTTGTTGCAAGTTTTACATGGCTGCTACGGGCTTCTAGCATGAACCGTACATACCTACGGCACAAAAACCACAATGATTTTTTGTCAAGTGTGTTGTTTTAACCTTCAACAAGGACCGGCCGTAGTCAAACTTGATTCAACTAAAGTTGAAGAAACAGACATCCGCCAGCCACTAGTGTGCAAAGCACGTCGGTAGAACCGGTCTCATGAACGTGGTCATGTAATGTTGATCCGGGCCGCTTCATCCAACAATACCGCCGAATCAAAGTAATACGTTGGTGGTAAGCAGTATGACTATTATCGCCCACAACTCTTGGTGTTCTACTCGTGCATATCATCTGCGCATAGACCTGACTCTGATACCACTGTTGGGGAATGTTGCATGCAATTTCAAAACATTTCCTACGATCATGCAAGATCTATCTAGGAGATGCATAGCAACGGGAGGGGGAGAGTGTGTCCACGTACCCTCATAGACCGAAAGCGGAAGCGTAAGGTTAACGCGGTTGATGTAGCTGAACATCGTCACGATCCAACCGATCTAGTACCGAACGTACGGCACCTCCGAGTTCAGCACATGTTCAGCTCGATGACGTCCCTCGAACTCTTGATCCAGCAGACGGTCGAGGGAGAGTTTCGTCAACACGATGTCATGGTGATAGTGATGGTGATGTGATCCACGCAGGGCTTCGCCTAAGCACTACGATGATATTATCGGAGGAGTAAACGATGGAGGGGACACCGCACAAGGCTAAGACAATGTTGTGCCATTGGGGTGCCCCCCTGTCCCCGAATATAAAGGAGGGGGAGGAGGCTGGCCACCAGGGGGCGCGCCATGGAGGGGGGAGTCCTACTAGGACTCCACTCCTAGTAGGATTCGGTCCCCATTTTTTCTTCTTTTCGGAGTAGCAAAGGGGGAAAGGGAGAGGGAGTAGGAGAGGGAAAGGGGGGCACCGCCCCCACCCCTTGTTCAATTCGGATTGTCAATGGGGGGGCGCCACCTTCTATGGCCGACCCTCTCTTCTCCACTAAGGCCCACGTGGCCCATTAACTTTCACGGGGGGGGGGGGGGTCCGATAACCTTCCGGTACTCCGAAACTTATCTGAAATGTAACCTTCCAATATATCAATCTTTACCTCTAGACCATTTCTAGACTCCTCGTCGTGCCCGTGATCTCCTCCAGGACTCCGAACAAATTTCGGTCACCAAAACTCATAACTCATAATACAAATCGTCATCAAACGTTAAGCGTGCGGACCCTACGGGTTCGAGAACTATGTAGACATGACTGAGATACATCTCCGGTCAATAACCAATAGTGGAACCTGGATGCTCATATTGGTTCCTACATATTCTACGAAGATCTTTATTCGTTCAAACCACATAACAACATACATTATTCCCTTTGTCATCGGTATGTTACTTACCCGAGATTCGGTCGTTGGTATCCTCATACCTAGTTCAATCTCGTTACCGGCAAGTCTCTTTACTCGTTCCGTAATGCATCATCCCGTAACTAACTTCATTAGTCACATTGCTTGCAAGGCTTATAGTGATGTGCATTATCGAGAGGGCCCAAAGATACCTCTCCGATACACAGAGTGACAAATCCTAATCTCGATCTATGTCAACCCAACAAACACCTTCAAAGACACCTGTAGAGCATCTTTATAATCACCTAGTTATGTTGTAACGTTCGATAGCACATAAGGTGTTCCTCTGGTATTCGGGAGTTGTATAAGTCATGAAGAAAGCAATAGTAATAAAACTTAACGATCATTATGCTATGCTAACGGATGGGTCGTGTCCATCACATCATTCTCTAATGATGTGATCATGTTCATCAAATGACAACACATGTCTATGGTCAGGAAACATAACCATCTTTGATTAACGAGCTAGTCAAGTAGAGGCATACTAGGGACACTCTATTTTGTCAATGTATTTACACATGTACTAAGTTTCTGGTTAATACAATTCTAGTATGAATAATAAACATTTATCATGATATAAGGAAATCTAAATAACAACTTTATTATTGCCTCTTGGGCATATTTCGTTCACTGAAAACCCTCCTGAGCCCAAGGAGGGCGAAGTAATTGTTTTTACTGATCATCTGCTCCGAGGTTTTACTCCACCCGGCTCAAAAAATTTCCGTGATGTGCTTCATTTTTTCAAACTCCATCCTCTAGATATCAGCCCCAATTCTATTTCAAATATTTGCAACTTCCAAATGTTCTGCAAATTGTATCTTCAACAGGAGCCAACTGTAGAATTATTCAGAGAATTTTACTATTTAAACCGTTAGACTGAGTTCACAGATGGGCCCAGCCTAGAGTTAGGTGGCATTTCAATTCAGAGGTGGAAAGAAGCCACTTTCCCAGCCACCAAACTGCCCAGTCATCCGAAGGACTGGAGTCAAACTTGGTTCTACTGTCAAGATACTGATCTAGAAGGGGAGAATCCTCTGCCAGGTTATCATGCAAATCGGCTAAGCAACAGGTGTTGGTGTCAAAACCGGCGGATCTTGGATAGGGGGGTCCCAAACTGTGCGTCTAGGGTTGATGGTAACAGGAGGCGGGGGACACGATGTTTACCCAGGTTCGGGCCCTCTCTATGGAGGTAATACCCTACTTCCTGCTTGATTGATCTTGATGAATATGGGTATTGCAAGAGTTTATCTAGCACGAGATCGTAATGGCTAAAACCCTAGAAGTCTAGACTGTATGATTATGATTGCCTCTACGGACTAAGCCCTCTTGTTTATATAGACACTGGAGGGGACTAGGGTTGTACAAAGTCGGTTACAGAGAAAGGAATCTTCATATCCGGGCGCCAAGCTTGCCTTCCACGCCAAGGAGAGTCCCATCCGGACACAGGTGAGAGTCTTCGGCCTTGTATCTTCATAGCCCATCAGTCCGGCCCATGTCAACAGGCCGGACGCCCGAGGACCCCTTAATCCAAGACTCCCTCAGTAGCCCCCGAACCAGTCTTTCAATGACGATGTGTTCGGCGCACAGATTGTCTTTGGGATTGCAAGGCGGGTTCCTCCTCTGATTACTTCAAAGTACCTGACTTAAAGAGCAGTATTTGGCTTTCCATTTAATGTCACGCCCATCGGCTTCCACACCTTCATGACTTCAGATTGCACGTGTCGAGCGAATACGAGAGGTCGGGGTATTTTTGCACATATCACCCTAACCATGTAAGAAAGGCGTCTATTTAAAGAGATTGGGGATCTTCATATCCATTCCACACTAAGCGAGGAATCCTCAGAGCTTGCTAGGAGAAAACCATTCCAACATGGCTAGCGCTCCTAGATCTTCCTCCCGTCCCCATGGCCCCGGAAAAGGTGATTGGGAGAAATGTTCTATATCCCACAGTCAGCTAGTGAAGCTACAGACACAGGGATTTCTTCCCGCCGCGGATCTAGTCCCTGTTCGAGCAGGATTGACTTCCTTCAACGGTGGGGCTCAAGCGGAGAATTTACCCAATCCATCCAGGGGGAACGAGTGTGCTTCGTTCCCTACTTGTTGAGAGGCGTTGGATTTCCAATCCACCCGTTCCTCCGAGGACTTTTGGAGTATTATGGCCTCCAACTGCACAATTTCACTCCTGCCTCCGTCCTACACATCGCGGGTTACACTGGTCTTTGTGAACTATTCCTGGGCTGTGAGGCCCATTTTGAATTATGGAGGAAACTATTCTGCATCACCCCTCATAGCCAAGAGGGATCAATATTTGAAGTGGGCGGAGCCGAGGTATGGCGCATCGCTAGTATCGGATACCTGTCCGGCACGCCAAAGAAGTCATCCAAAGAGTGGCCTTCCGGATGGTTCTATATCAAGGACATCGCCCTTCCCGACCCAGTCCGAAGGGGCTTCCCAAATTTTCAAGCGTTCCGTTGAAGAAATGCCATAGCTGGCACCCTCGGAGCCTCGAGGAGGAAGATAGCGCAGAAGTCCACCAATTGATGAGCAAGATAAAGACGCTCGCCCAGTCCGGATTATCAATAGTCGAGGTAATGGCGACTTCCATAGTACGAGGGGTTCAGCCACTCCAATACAATAGGCTTCCCATGTGGCACTATAATGGGGAATATGACGCCTCCCGCTGCGGTCGGAAGGGTCCGGACACCCCCGCCTCTTTGGCCAAAATACTGGCCGAACTATACAAAGGGGAGAAAGAGGAATTCACTCGTATTAAGCACCGAGATGGATTTTCCATGTACAGTCCTCCTAGCTGGGTGAGTTCCAATCCAACTACTCTACTCCATCTACTCCCTGAGTCGCTTTCCATGGGCATTAATCCATCCATTTGTAACAGGAATGGCCGAAGATCACCAAGGGGCTCCACAGCTGTCGGATTTCGGGTTCCGGCAGACCCTCTAGATTCGAACACTGGGTGCGCGCGGAGATTTCGCCCTCTGCCTACCTGCACCTCACCGCCTCGCTATGATCTAAGCAATCAAAGTAACAACACAAGAGACACCGAGTTTATACTGGTTCAGGCCACCATTGTGGTGTAATACCCTACTCCAGTGTGTGGTGTGGTGGATTGCCTCTTGGGCTGATGATGAACAATACAAGGGAGAACAGCCTCGCGAGGGTCTGTTCTTGGCTAGTGCGATGAACTACCAGGGGGAGTTCAGTCGCTCTCTCGATCGATCGGTCCGTTGTGATTCGATCTCTCTCTTGTCATCCGATCTCCCCTCTACCTTGTGGTGGCTAGTCATATTTATAGGCAAAGGCCCTAGGCCTCTTCCCAAATATTGAGCGGGAAGGGCGCCAACAATTGGCCATTTTGAAGGGGAACATATAGTACACTTATCCTGACTAAAGTTGGTCCTCGCCTGCCAAAGGCTGTTGTGGTGACGCCGGCTTGGGCTCCACGATGACCTCCATCCTCCCGTTCTGCTGGTCTTGGTCTTGTTGCACCGAAATGGATGCCTTTGCTTGATGCTCTTGGCTGCGCTTGCTCCCTTTGCACCAAAGAGGAAAGGGAGGACTTCTGTGACTGGCGCCCACCTGGCGCCCTTAGTAAATCATGGCTTGCGTCATGGGCACCTCGCGAGGTACCCCGCCTTGATCTCTCCGCCTCCTCGCGAGCCAGCCTGACGAGGCCGTGCCTGAGGAAGCCTCATGTCGTCCGCCCCGTGAGCCTTGGCCCCTCGCGAGGGTCTTGAGCTCGTGCTGATGAAGATGGGCCATGCCGGGACGCCCCTTGAGCCACGCCGAGGCAGCAGAGCAAGTCTGGGGACCCTGTTCCCGAGCGTCGTGATAGCCCGGGCCCAAGGCGCGCCCGGACTTGGCTGAGCAGAGAGGCGAAGGGGCATGTGCGAAGAGTCGCGGGCCCTAACAGCCTGCGGCCTCGGGCGCTGCGTGGCGGATGAGTGGACGTGGGCAGCTCCGCTCCCCCACGACGCCTCGGCAACTGCACGAGCTGACAAGTCCCTGCATGCAAAAACTGGTCATGATTACCTGCGATCGTGGAAGCCGACGGTTGGCCTCCCCTGGCTATAAGTACGGAACAGCGCGAGCCATTCCAGTTCATCTTCCTCTGCTACTTCTCCACTCCTTCATCTTCGCCACTGCTCCGCCTTGCCGCAATGGCTTCGATACGCTGGTTCTCCACAGAAGAGGAGGGAAAGGCCCCCCAAGAGGGCCCCGACCCGCTTCCGCCAAAGAAGCGGTTGGTCCTCTGCCGCCGAGATGAGGGCGTGC
This sequence comes from Aegilops speltoides, assembly GCA_021437245.1. NCBI lineage: Eukaryota > Viridiplantae > Streptophyta > Magnoliopsida > Poales > Poaceae > Aegilops > Aegilops speltoides. The sequence continues at coordinate 136,322,983 of CM038147.1, forward strand.
GGCAGGAGGTGTCGAGGCCTTGGTGCGAGCGGCCGCCGCCAGGGTTTCCGCTGCCATTGTACACCCACCTCGAGGGCCCTGCACGAGCTGATGCCGAGCGCCATGGACGACGCCGCCGTCGGCGCCGGCGGGTCACGGCGGTGCGTGTTGTCCCTCCTGGAGTTCCCGCTGAGGGCTCCTCCCGAGAGTTTGTGCTCCACGCCGCCATGCCTCCTCGATCTTGGATTCGCCTTCCTCCTTCCTTCTCCTTCGAGATTCCGCCGAGGGGGCCTTCCAGGCTCTGGCTGCAGTACGCCGATTACCAGACTCCTGTGACCGATGCGGATGTCGAGGTCGTCGCTCCAGGTAAGGTCTTCATGACCCGGGGCTGGGGCGAGATCGCCCGGGTTTGCAGGACGAGGGGCGCCCTCGTGATCCACCTAGAGTTCGACGGTGCTTCCATGATGCTCTTCAAGGTCTTCGACGAAGATGGGCGTCGGCTGGAGTGTTGTCCCAGAGGCAGCGGCAGAAGCCCCGAAGCGGCAAGGACCAGGCCTGCCGTCGCACGTTCTTCCAACAGCTCCTCAAGCGGCGAGGGCGCCGGAGGATCCAGCGACTCCGCCGAGCTCTTCGCGACTCTGGAGACGAGCGATGACAGCTACGAGCCCACGAGCCTGCGCCGCTCTCGGAGCAGGATGGGCTCGTTAGGCCGCCGCCGTCTCTAATCTAGATGAGGTTGGCGCCAGTGCCTGGCGACCCACTGTTGATGATGGCGTCTGCCGCGACGGTTCCTGTAGTTAGGACTCCTTAGGATACGCGTCTTTTGTCCCTGCGAGGAGCCAAGAATACACCCCGTGGGGGCTTGTAAGGTGTCTGTAGCTCCGTTTGTCAATATGATCCTTATCGTGAAGCAGTGCGAGATGCTTATTTCGTCTTAGCTTAGTTTCTTCCTTTCGGACCTCACAATGGCTTGGCGCTCTGCGCCGACAGGTCCCAGTCCCAAGGCGGCTTCAGCCATCGCTGGTATGCCAGGTCACGATGCCGTGGTCAAGGCCAAGAGGTGAGCGGCCCGGGGTCCAGTAAGGGCCCCTGAGTCGTGATTCTCAGGAGGTCCCCTTTAGTGCTCAAGCAGCTATCGTTTGATGAGAAAGGAATGTGATGTTGCTAACACGGGATTGCATTGGATGCCGTGACGATGCTGCGATAGCTAGTGTTTCCGGAGAGTGACTTATCTCGAGAGTCAGGAAACGCTTCCTGGTGTGGCGCTAGGTCCGTGCCTTGGCCGGCGAGGGGTTGCCTGGCGAGGTCTCCGCGTGCCTCTTTCCTCTCGCCTCTGCTCCCCTTTCTGCTCTACGTCCTCGGGTCCCGGCCCTCGAGCAGGTCTCAGCCGTCGCTGGTTTGCCGGGGCGCGATGTCGTGGACAAAGCCAGAGGGCCGGGTGAGGGCTAGAGAGCCGGAAGGAGCCCTGAGTCGTGATGCTCAGGTACCCCCTTTTAACGTGCAAGCAGTTCGCGCAGACGAGAGTGAAGAGGACGCCGTGTGGGCCTCGCCTGGCGCTTCTCCTTGGGGGGGATCCTGCAGACCCACCACAAAAAGAGCAAAAGTCCGCTATGACAAGCGGCGGTCAGCCGTTAGTTGCTTTGGAGAGGCGACGAGGCACTAAAGGCCTGACGAGGTGTATTGGGGCACCCGTGAGCCAGCGCAGGACTCACGGGGCCCTATCCCAAGGCGGGTTGCGCCTGGCACTGGGCCTCAACTTGTGATGTGTTCCTGCAAATTTGGCCAGATGTCGATGTTGTACGTCCTCGGGTCCCGGCCCTCGAGCTAGTCTCAGCCGTCGCTGGTTTGCCGGGGCGCGATGCCGTGGACAAAGCCAGAGGGTGAGGGCTAGAGAGCCGGTAGGAGCCTTGAGTCGCGATGCTCAGGTACCCCCTATCGGTGTCAAAACCGACGGATCTCGGGTAGGGGGTCCCGAACTGTGCGTCTAGGCGGATGGTAATGGGAGACAAGGGACACGATGTTTTTACCCAGGTTCGGGCCCTCTCGGTGGAGGTAAAACCCTCGCTGCTTGATTAATATTGATGATATGGGTAGTACAAGAGTAGATCTACCATGAGATCAAGGAGGCTAAACCCTAGAAGCTAGCCTATGGTATGATTGTTGTTAGCCCCTCGGACTAAAACCCTCCGGTTTATATAGACACGGAGAGGGCTAGGGTTACACAGAGTCGGTTACAATGGTAGGAGATCTACATATCCGTATTGCCAAGCTTGCCTTCCACGCCAAGGAAAGTCCCCTCTGGACATGGGACGAAGTCTTCAATCTTGTATCTTCATAGTCTTGGAGTACGGCCAATGATGATAGTTCGGCTATCCGGACACCCCCTAGTCCAGGACTCCCTCGGTAGCCCCGAACCAGGCTTCAATGGCGGCAGTCCGGTAGCATATTGTCTTGGCATTGCAAAGGCGGGTTCGCCTCCAAATTCCATGTGCTTGCGAATAGTGTCAGGCTTCTTATAAATGCTGCGCTTCTTGGCTTCCACGTCCAATAATGGCCCTCCTCCATGTGTCGTCTGAATCGAAAAGCCGAGGTATTTTACACTTTACCCCTAGCTGCGTGAATAAGCTGCCTATAAGAGGCGAGGTCTAGATCCGAATCACACCATCCTCCTTCGCAGTATTCATCAAGCGCCTCTAACAAAAAATCCACTCCATCATGGACGGTCGGCGGCTCCTCCTCTCGCGCTCCCAGCCCTCGGCTAGGAGATTGGGGAGATGTTCGATCCCGCATAGCGAGCTAGTGGCGCTCAAGCGGAGGATTTCTTCCCCCAGCCTTTATGGTTCCGGTTCAAGCCGGACTTGCCACCTACAAGGGCGGAAAGCAGGCGGAGAGCTCCCCCAATCCCTCCAAAGGAGAGCGGGTATGGTCGGTCCCTTATCTAATAAGGGGACTGGGATTTCCCATACATCCGTTCCTCCGGGGGCTCCTGGAGTTCTATAAGCTCCAGCTTCACCACCTTACGGCTGCCTCCATCATGCACATTGCGGGCTTCGTGGCCCTTTGCGAGCTGTTCTTGGGCGTCGAGGCCCATTTTGCGCTTTGGAAGAGATTATTTTGCCTCGTACCCCGTTCTTATGAGGGGTCGATATATCAAGTGGACGGAGCCGAAATATGGCGCATCGCCGGGACCGGATATCTATCCGGAACCCCGAAGAAGGCGTCCAAAGACTGGCCTTCGAAATGGTTTTATATGGAGGACGCCCCGCTACCGGACCCAGTACGGATCGGCCTCCCAGAGTTCAGCAACGCTCCTCTGAAGAAACACCTGAGTTGGCGCCCGCGGAGCACTCAATGGGAGAATGATAGGGACGTCCAATATCTGATGGGCCGAATAAGGTTAGGCTCATTCCGGATTGACCATGATTGGGGTCATGGCCACATGCATTTTGCGGGGGGTGCAGTCGCTCTAGTATAGGGGACACCCCATGTGGGATTTCAACGGGGAGGATGATGTCACCCGCCATGGCCGCAAGGGGCCGGGATCAGTCGCCGATCTGGTGAAGATCCTATCCAGCCTGTACAAAGGGGAGAAGGAGGACTTCCTCCGTGCTAGTCCATTGAATGGATTTTCCATGAATAACCCTCGCCGCTGGGTAAGTGGACGTTTATCCACCCGATCCATATTCCCAAAGTTAAGTATCTCACTTTGTGATTTCGACGCAGGAACTGCGTCAGGCCGTGGAGGACATACACAGCCTGGCTCCACAACCCGAGGATTCGGAACGATCCCTAGATCCGGCCTCCGAAGAGGATCCAGACATAAAGGTGGAGCTGATCGATGGGGTGTTCCACCAACTTAGCATTGACAATGCTTTGGTCGCCATTACGGCCGACTCCCCCGGAATATCTCCTGTTTCCTAGGTAACTGTGACCGGAGTCCTGGTACCATTACTCATCCATGCTTGTCTCTAACCACTGTATTCCAATGGCATTCCATAGGAGGTGCCTTTGAGGCGGGAAGCCGAACTCGCGGTGGCTGGCTAACAAGGGGCAGCTCGGCCTAGCAGCGAAAAAAGTCTTGTTGAATCGAAGCGTCGCCGCAACGGTATGACGCCTGCTTGTGTTTAAAGGAAAGATTCTGGGAGGTATATTAACGCTCATGATTTTCTAGGAAAGAGTGCTCGCCGGATTGTGTCGGAGAGGTTATAATCGAGCTAACGCCAGCCAGGCTCAACGCTGATGCTGGCGGGGAGGCGAACACAAGGCATGCGCCAGGTGCTCCTCCAACGGAGGATGCCGACAGGCTGTCCGCCACCAGATCTGAGGTGGAGAGCGCCATGAATCATAGGCGCCGCCAGACAGTTCTTCGTGACACGTGTTTCTCCCCGGAGGCATTGGATGCCTTTAATGCGGGAGATGCGCACCTCCGTGCCTCTCGAGATGGTCTAACCAGAGCCACGGAGCAGTATGTGAAAGACATACAGGTGAGTGAATGTTGACCATTTATATATATTAGTAGCCCCCGAGACTAAAATAGTTAGAATAACTGATTTAAGGATCATTTGTTTTGCAGGATCTTTCAAAAAAGAATACCCATCTATCCCAGGAGCTTCAAGAGTGCAAGGCCCAACTTGAGGCCGCACTAACCGCCACAGGGGGAACCACAGAGACCCCCTCTGGTAATACATACTTCGAAAGATAAATAGTTTGTGAAGTGCGGCGTGTGTATAAGTCTGACAATAATATTGCAGATGGCGCCGGACTAGATCCGGACAAGCAACAGCTACTACGCCAGCTGAAGGCCGGCGAGAAGGTGCTTATGAGGGTGCAGCAAGAGAGGAACAAACTCCAAGATGCCAACACCCAGCTGGGCGAGGAACTAAAAGATGTTTGGGCCCAGCTGTGTGACTTCGTGAAGGAGAATCGGCGGCTTCGTCGCGGCATTTATAGTAAGTGCTTGAGCAAAAAATTTTGAAAAGAAGAGTTCAGCAAGGAAGTCGATTGACAGAAATGTGTCTGTAGGCGCGCTCACAGGTCGTCCTGCGGAGGAAATGCCTGGTTCAACGGGTGACCTACTTCCCGAGCTGCTGCAACTGCACGGATGTGTTCGGCAGGTGATGAGCGGAGTCACCCAGGCCTTGTGGCCTTCCATGTCCCTGCCCGAGGGTCTTGGAGAGCTTGTGGAGAAGCTTCAGGGAGCACGGCGGCGCTTCCGGTTGTGGAAGATATCGGCCTGCCATCAAGGCACCAGGGAGGCCTGGGCCATGGTGAAGACACGGTATGCGAAGGCTGACCCCAACCACATGGCCGAGGTCGGACCTATGGGGCCCGATGGGAAGGAGATCCCTGTGAGCTTAGTGTACGACCAAGTAGAGTTGGCCGCAAAGTATTCACAGCGGGACTGTAAACTAGAAAGTTTATTAGATGGTATCGAAGAGGAATACCATCAGTCAGCTTGACTATGTAATTTGAAATGACATGAAAAATGCCTTCTAGCCGGATTGTAGATCGTTTGTCATTGCGGACCATTTCACTTCAACCTCGAGACCCGAAAGTCCGGAGTGTGTCCGAATACCCTCATGGTTATGTAAAAACCGGGGCATGCATGGAGACCAGGCGTAGGGGTCATTAGTGCTTTATCAGACAAGTGCCCAACTAGTTAAGTTATATTACATGGTTAGTAAGAAACATCTTCCAGGGAGAATAGTTCCGTTAGGGGTTCCTTTCACAGGAGGCATGCCCTAAAGTGCATGTCGGACTGCAGCGAGGAAAGCATCCGGGGCAGATAAATAAATAGGTAAGAAATAATCTTTCAATTCACCGACCGAATATTCCCTTAAAACGCTAGCTTTTGGCTTCACCGGTCGAGGTACACATCCGGTGACCGGCGTAACAATCGCAGAGGTGCTCCTTTACCTCCTAGCTGAACAATCGGGAATGTAGGGGTAAGCACAGGAGCCAGGCAACCCAGCTTGGCCAAAACTTAAGTCATATCGATGCATATAATGGTTAATAAAAGGTACATGCGGAAGTGTGACACATGTATTGGGTATAAAGCCCGTATAAATAAGCTTCTGTGAAAGAAGCCCCCATGTATACTGAGTGTGAGTAGCACGTCAAGTGTGTGCGAACATTGCGCAGACGAGCCACCGAAGGCCCGTGAGAAAAAAATGAAAAAAAAGGGGGGGAAACAAAAGACAGTTAAAGTATAAAATATAGACGGGGGAGGGAGACGAACTCAGAGTCCAGCGCTAGGCGTAGAATCTACGGAGACGGGCTGCATTCCATGGGTTTGGCTCGAGTCGGTTATCCGATGCGTTTCACAGACGGTACGCTCGGCCGGTCAGGACTTGGTCGATGATGAAAGGACCTTCCCATTTGAGCTTGAGTTTGTCCTTTTTCTTGTCCAGCAGGCATAGAACTAGTTCGCCAACATTGTAAGTTTTGGCCCGTACTTTTCTGCTTTGATATCTTCGAGCCTGCTGTTGATAGAATGCGGAACGAGCTTTTGCCACGTCACCCTACTCCTCTAAGGCGTCCAAACTATCCTACCGATCCAGCTCGGCTTCTCTTTCTTCTTACATGCGCACGCGAGGTGAGTCATGAACTATGTCGCAGGGCAAAACTGCCTCTGCGCCGTATACCATAAAAAATGGTGTGAATCCGGTAGTGCGGTTCGGTGTGGTACGCAGCCCCAGTCTGGTCGAGCTCCTCTACCCGGTCGTGTTGGATTCCTTAAGGGACCGCACTAGTGCGGGTTTGATGCGCTCATGATTAGACCATTTGCTCGTTCGACTTGACCGTTAGTTTGAGGGTGATAGAGTGAAGCGTAGTCGAGCTTGATGCCCATGTTTTTGCACCAGAGTTTGACCTCATTGGCCGTGAAGTTCGTGCCATTATCAGTGATGAGGCTGTGGGGGACGCCGTAACGGTGTACTACCCCTGATATGAAGTCTATCATGGGTCCGGATTCGGCCGTCTTAACTGGCTTGGCCTCTATCCATTTGGTGAATTTATCCACCATGACCAATAGGTATTTTTGCTTGTGGGTTCCTCCTTTAAGGGGTCCAACCATGTCAAGCCCCCAGACCATGAACGGCCAGGTGATGGGTATAGTTTTTAGGGTGGTGGGAGGCATGTGGCTTTGATTAGCAAAGAGCTGGCAACCGACGCATCGTTGGACTAAATCCTGAGCGTCTGCCCGGACCGTTGGCCAATAAAATCCTGTACGGAAGGCTTTGCTTACAAGGGCCCGAGCTGCGGCGTGGTGCCCACCGAGTCCGGCATGAATTTCAGCCAGAAGATTTCGCCCTTCCTCTTCGGAGATACACCTTTGAAGGACTCTGGTTATGCTTTTCTTATAGAGCTCTCCCTCATGGACCTTATAGGCTTTAGATCGCCGTACTATGCAGCGGGCCTCGTTTTGGTCCTCGGGAAGTTCCTGCCTAGTTAGGTAAGCTAGGAATGGCTCGGTCCACGGGGCAATGACTACCATTATTTTGTCGGCTGAAGGTGTTATTTCATTGGCAGAACCACCGATTGTGTCAGAAGGTGCGGTGTCGGGCGGTGCGGTTGGGTCCGGATTGTTGTTTCCGGACTCCCCTTCCCATAGTATGGATGGCTTGAAAAGTCGTTCCAGGAAGATGTTGGGAGGGACGGCATCGCGCTTTGCGCCGATGCGTGCCAATACGTCCGCCGCTTGATTATTATCCCGGGCTATATGGTGAAATTGGGGCCTTCGAACTGAGCTGACATTTTCAGAACGGCGTTACGGTAAGCTGCCATTTTCGGATCCTTGGCGTCGAAGCTTCCATTTATTTGGGATATCGCGAGGTTCGAATCCCCCCGCACCTCTAGGCATTTAATGCCCATGGAGACCGCCATCCGGAGGCCATGTAGAAGGGCCTCGTATTCGGCTGCGTTGTTGGAGTCCATGTACATTATCTGGAGTACGTATTGGACTGTGTCTCCGGTTGGGGACGTCAGGACGACGCCAGCCCCAAGGCCGGCCAACATTTTGGAGCCGTCGAAGTGCATGATCCAATTGGAGTATGCGCCGTACTCTTTAGGGAGTTCGGCTTCGGTCCATTCAGCAATGAAGTCGGCCAAAACTTGCGACTTCATAGCTCGCCGTGGTTTATAGGTTATGTCGAATGGTAGGAGCTCGATGGCCCATTTTGCAATCCTGCCAGTCGCGTCGCGGTTGTTTATAATGTCGTTGAGAGGTACTTCGGAGGCTACTGTTATCGAACACTCTTGAAAGTAGTGTCGCAGCTTCCGGGATGCCATGAACACCGCGTACGCTATATTTTGATAATGTGGATACCGGGATTTGCATGCAGTTAGGACAGTGGATACGTAGTACTATGGTTTTTGAAGAGGGAATTTGTGTCCTTCTGTTTCTCGTTCGACGACGAGCACCGTGCTTACAACTTGATGTGTTGCCGCGATAATAACATTGGTTCGCCCAAGTTGGGCACGGCCAGGACCGGATTTGTTGCCAATATGGCCTTTATTTCTTCGAGTCCGGCCATGGTGGCATCCGTCCATTCGAAGTGTTCGGTGCACCGGAGGAGGCGATAAAGGGGTAATGCCTTCTCTCCCAAGCGGGAGATGAAGCGGCTTAGAGCCGCCACGCATCCAGTCAATTTTTGTATTTGCTTGAGGTCCTTTGGGATATCCAATTGTGACAGAGCTTGGATCTTGGCTGGGTTTGCTTCAATTCCTCTACCGGATACAATCAAGCCCAAGAGCTTTCCGGCTGGTACGCCGAAAACGCATATTTCCGGGTTGAGCTTAATGTCATATGCTCGGAGGTTGTCAAATGTGAGCCTCAAATCGTCTACTAGAGTTTTGACATGTTTAGACTTGACGACCACATCGTCTACGTATGCCTCCACTGTTTTGCCGATCTGGGTTGCCAGACATGTCTGAATCATGCGCTGATATGTTGCGTCGGCGTTTTTTAGGCCGAAGGGCATTGTGTTGAAGCAGAATGGTCCGTATGGAGTAATGAATGCCGTTGCGGCTTAGTCTGGCTCCGCCATCTTGATTTGATGGTAGCCGGAGTATGCGTCGAGGAAGCACAATGAATCGTGCCCTGCGGTAGCATCGATAATTTGATCGATGCGGGGAAGAGGGAAAGGATCCTTTGGACAAGCCTTGTTAAGGTCCTTGAAATCGACACACAGGCACCAGGATTTGTCCTTCTTTGGTACCATTACCAGGTTTGCTAGCCAGTCCGGATGTTTTATGTCTCTGATGAATCCGGCTTCTAATAGTTTGGCTAGCTCCTCTCCCATTACTGTCTTTTGGGTTGAAAATCGCGAAGAGCCTGTTTCTTGGCTTGAATCCTTTAGGATATTTAGGCTGTGCTCTGCCAACCGGCGTGGGATTCATGGCATGTCTGAAGGGTGCCAGGCAAAGATGTCCCAATTTTCCCGAAGGAATTCTCGTCGTGCGGCGTCTACATCAGGGTTTAATTGTGCCCCAATGGAGGCCGTTTTGTAGGGTCCGTTGGATGGACTTGGAATTTGACTATTTAGTCCGCTGGCTTAAAAGAGGTGGACTTGGATCTTTTGTCAAGTATCCGTCATCCACATTCACCGTGGAGCTTGGCTGTGAGTTCCTCGGCCGCTAGGGCTTCAGATAACGCCTCTAGGGCTAGTGCGGCTGTCTTATTTTCGGTGCGGATCGCTACATCCGGATCACTGGCGAGGGTGATGATTCCGTTGGGCCTGGGCATTTTGAGCTTCATGTACCCGTAATGGGGTATAGCTTGAAAAATTGTGAATGCCTCTCGTCCTAATAAAGCGTGATATCCGCTGCTGAATGGGGCCACATGGAACGTGATCTCCTCGGACCTGTAGTTGTCCGGTGATCCGAGTACTACATCCAGCGTTATTTTTCCTGTGCAGCATGCTTCCCGACTAGGGATTATTCATCTGAAGGTTGTGTTGCTTCGCTCAATGTGGCTCTAGTCTACTTCCATTTTTCGAAGGGTTCCCTCGTAGATGGGGTTTAATCCGCTGCCGCCATCCATGAGTACCTTAGTAAGGCGAAAGCCGTCCACTATTGGACTGAGGACCAATGCGGCTGGTGCTCGGGCTATTCGGAATTTAGGTTCGTCATTGGCGTTGAAGGTAATAGCCGTGTCGCTCCATGGATTTATTGTTGCTACTTGGTAGACTTCGGCGAGGCTGCGGAGTGTTTGTTTCCACATATTATTTGATGCGAAAGTCTCGAAGACTGTTAATATCGTACTGGTACTGCTGGGCTGGTTCTCTGGGGCTAGAAGCTCTTTGCCACTTTTAGCCACCTGCCGTAGTATCCAACATACTCGAAGGCTATGTGTTGGAGTGGTGCCCTCTGTACTATGGATTTTGCAGGGTCCGCTGAGCCATCCCTCCAGTACGGTTCCGTGCCCTTTAGGGGTTTTTTTGCTTTTTGGTTTTTAACCCAGGTGCTTGAATATGATGCACCTTTTTATTTCGGATTAGGGTTGTATTCGGAGCCTGATTGTCCCAAAATTTGGTTTCGGTTTTGCAGGCACTCTCCATCGCACAATACTTTCGAACTATGGACGCCAAGTCGGAGAAGCGTGTAATTTCACGACGACTTATGGCGTTCATGATTCCCTTGTCCGTGCAATTGTTGCAAAAGATTGAGATTGCGCTTTCCTCACGGCAGTCCTTTATCCTGTCCATAACCGGGAGGAATCGCCCGATAATATGTCTTTGTTTCAGCAGGCTCTTGCCGGATTCGAGATAGATCGCTTGTGTTCGGGTGGGCGGGTGGAATTAAATTCAGAACCCCGTCCAATCTAAGACTCAAGGGCCGAAAAGTTTCCGATCTTGGAAGCTTGGGTTGTTGGACGTTGTCCGACAAATCTGGCCTGCTGCCTGACTTTAGGTTCAGTGCTCGGTTGACGTCCGTCCCTTCGCGGGAATCCGGCATGGAGGGGTCGGGAATTCGGACATAACTTGTCCTTAATGTAGGAGAAGAGTCGACGTGTTGTTCTTCCACCACAGCAACATGGTGGGAAGCCTGGGGAGAGTTGATCTCTCTCAGATCGATTTTAAGCCCAATCTGATCGTAGTCTGTAGCGACTCCCAGGGCGGCGATGCGATCCAAGAGCTCGTTAAAGGAGGAGAGCTCCATCGGATCTAGCTGCTCGGCAAATTCCGAGTTGACGTGAAGATCGCTTTTGATGACCCGAGAGGTCATCGTCGGCGAGACGGCCGAATAGGCAGTCATAAGAAAACCGCCTAGCTGGATAGTTTGGCCGATGGCCAAAGCTCTTTTGGCAATGGTGTCGGCTTTAAAGACGGGACGAGGCATCCTTCCTGATTGCGACAGCACAGAGGAACTCTCAATGAAAGAACCAATGTCGGTGTCAAAACCGGCAGATCTCGGGTAGGGGGTCCCGAACTGTGCGTCTAGGCGGATGGTAACAGGAGACAAGGGACATGATGTTTTTACCCAGGTTCGGGCCCTCTCGGTGGAGGTAAAACCCTACTCCTGCTTGATTAATATTGATGATATGGGTAGTACAAGAGTAGATCTACCACGAGATCAAGGAGGCTAAACCCTAGAAGCTAGCCTATGGTATGATTGTTGTTCGTCCTACGGACTAAAACCCTCTGGTTTATATAGACATCGGAGAGGGCTAGGGTTACACAGAGTCGGTTACAATGGTAGGAGATCTACATATCCGTATTTCCAAGCTTGCCTTCCACGCCAAGGAAAGTCCCTTCCGGACACGGGACGAAGTCTTCAATCTTGTATCTTCAAACTCTTGGAGTCCGGCCAATGATGATAGTTCGGCTATCCGGACACCCCCTAGTCCAGGACACCCTCACCCCCCCCCTTTAACGCGCAAGCTTGGTTAGATGTCGACGCTCTATGTCCTCGGGTCCCGGCCCTCGAGCTAGTCTCAGCCGTCGCTGGTTTGCCGGGGCGCGATGCCGTGGACAAAGCCAGAGGGTGAGGGCTGGAGAGCCGGTAGGAGCCCTGAGTCGCGATGCTCAGGTACCCCCCCTTTAATGCGCAAGCTTGGTTAGATGTCGACGCTCTACGTCCTCGGGTCCCAGCCCTCGAGCTAGTCTTGGCCGTCACTGGTTTGCCGGTGCGTGATGCCGTGGACAAAGCCAGAGGGTGAGGGCTGGAGAGCCGGTAGGAGCCCTGAGTCGCGATGCTCAGGTACCCCCCCCCTTTAATGCGCGAGCCGCCGACATCAAGGAAGAAGAGGTGCCACGGACAGGCACCAAACAACAAGCATGATGGGTCGAATGCATGGCCCGAAAATAAACGCAAGAGGGGTACACGCCGCTGGGTCTGGCCCGAGCGACTTGGGGATGATGCAGCCCGAGGGGCGCCCCCAACAAGATAAGCTAAAAATACGAGCAAAAGGGATACACACCGCAGGGACGGACCCACACGGCCTGGGAATGATGCAGCCCTGAGGGCGCTCCCAGCTGGAAACGAAACTTGAAAGATGTCACCTGATAGTGTTGAATTCGAAGGGGTGTTGAAGTAGCAAACGTAGCGGGCTGCAGGAGCCGATCTTCACGAGCCCCCAGGCCCAGGAGCCTCGGGAGGCTCCGGAAGCACTGGTGGCTCCTCGCGAACCATCTCCATCTCTGCCAGGACTGCAGAACGCCTGGCCTCCTGAGCCTCCAGGATGCCCCTCATGAGGCGCTGGCGCACCGCAGCCACGTTCGGCAAGCCGTAGGGCATGCGAACATAGCTGTGGGATGGGCCTCCGCAGTGCCCCACACGTGAGGGCCAGAAGCGCTCCTGAGAGGCGACTCGGTTGAGCCCTGGGATGCCGATGCAGACGCGCAGCCCGCCATCCTCACCTGGATGGGGAGCTGCGGCGGGTAAGCGGCGGCTACCACTCATGACTCTTGACTCCTGCAACTCCTGTGTGATCTGACTGACGAACTCCTGAGGGTTTGGCCCTCCTTGCTTTGCTCCTTCCTGAGGGAAACATGTTCTGAAACACGCCTCCAAGTGGTGCCCAAGCGCCTCCCTCGTGACCTTAGCAAGGTTGGTGGCCTTCCAGGTGGGAGCCCCCGAGCCCTGCTTGAGGAGGGCGCCGGGCGTGCCTCCCTATGCGACAGAAGGAGGTACCCCCGGAGCAAGCGCAGACCCTGAGGGGCCTGCCTCCTGAGGGGTCGGGACTGGCGATGTCTTCTTCTTCTTGGGGGCGGCCTCAGGGAATCTCCCGCTACCGCGATCTGGGTCTTCAAGTGATGCGGCCTGAAAAGCTCGTTCCAGGGAGCACACCGCATCTCTTTCTTCACAAGGCACCATGATGACTCCACCGCTTCCTGGCATCTTGAGGACGTTGTAGCCGTGATGAGTCACGGCCATGAACTTGGCGAGAGCTGGGTAGCCAAGGATGGCGTTGTTGTAGGATCGTTGAAGGTGAGAGTGTCTAGAGGGGGGGTGATTAGACTACTCGACAAGATAAAAATTATGCCTTTTGACAAAGACAAGTTTTTGGTAAGTTCACAATGGAGATCAAGTCAAGCATCATGCATACAAGTCAAGTAGCATACTACACATGCAATTCTAGAGTATGGGCAGCGGAAAGTAAATTGCACAAGTAGTAAAGGGAAGTGGAGAAGATCAAACGCAGTTTGGAGACACGGAGATTTTTCTCGTGGTTCCGATAGGTGGTGCTATCGTCAATCCACGTTGATGGAGACTTCAACCCACGGAGGGTAGCGGCTGCGAGAGTCCACGGAGGCTCCACCCACGAAGGGTCCACGAAGAAGCAACCTTGTCTATGCCATCATGGCATCGTCCACGGAGGACTAGCCTTACTCGGGGTAGATCTTCACGAAGTAAGCGATCTCCTTGCCCTTACAAACTTCTTGGTTCAACTCCACATCTCGTGGAGGCTCCCAAGCGACACCTAACCAATCTAGGAGGCACCACCCTCCAAAAGGTAATAGATGGTGTTGGTGATGATGAACTCCTTGCTCTTGTGCTTCAAATGATAATCTCCCCAACACTCAACTCTCCTCACTGATTTGGCTGTGGTGGAAGAAAGGATTGAGTGGAAAGCAACTTGGGAAGGCTAGAAATCAAGTTTCATATGGTGGGAGTGGAGCAACTTGATCTCAACACAAGGGTAGGTAGTTTTCTTCTCGAAATGTAAGGTAGGAGTGGTAGTACTTTCGATGGCTCTCTCCACGAATGAAGAGGAGGTGGAGGGTATTTATAGCCTCCACACAAAATCCAACCGTACACACATTTGACCAATCTCGGTCGGACCGAAGTTGACAACTCGGTGAGATCGAAAGTTCAAATCTTGTGAGCGTTGGGATTTTCGTGGGACCGAAAATACAATCTCGGTGAGTCCGATTCTTCCAAAGACTAGGGTTTGCCAATCTCGGTGGGACCGACTTTATCATCTCGGTGACACCGATATGATGATGAAGGTTCTGAAGCTTGGCAACACTAGTTTGGTGAGACCGAGTTTGGAATCGGAAAATCCGAAATTACTAGGGTTTGGCTATATGGCTGAGGTGGTTCATCTCGGTGTGGTGAGTTTATGGAATCGGTGAGACCGAGATTACTTATGAGTATATGTTGGAATGAAAGATTGCGATGGTTTGGGAGATAGATCACTAAGCACTTTGAGCAACAGATCATTATCATAACCTCATCCCTTTTAATAGTATTGGCTTTCCTATAGACTCAATGTGATCTTGGATCACTAAACCAAAAATGGAGTCTTGAGCTTTTGCCAATGCTTTCCTTATCCTAGGGGTCCACCTCTTGATCCTTTTGACATGCCAAAGTGATTGACTTTCTGAAACATACTTGATAAAAGCATTAGTCCAACCACAAAGTATGTTGTCATTAATTACCAAAACCACCCAGGAGCAAATGTGCTTTCAATCTCCCCTTTTGGTAATTGATGGCAACACACAAAACAAGACATCAAAGCTTCTTGAAATAAAGACAGAATTATCACTAAAGCTTTGACAAACATGTAGTACAGGCTCCCCTACAAGTGTGCAAGATTTTCATAGATTATGGTTTTGGACTACCACAAGCACACAAGAGAAGAACAAGATGTGCTACATGCAGCTTGGCTATATGCATCAGAGCGAGATGAGGATAAGTGAGTGATGATGCATATGTGCATGGTGATTTCTTGCAAACAAGTATTCACAAGCAAGTCACCATCATGCACATTCTGCAAGATGCATATACTTACCTTGAAGTTCCTTGGCATTGTACCTGAAGAAATAAGCTTGGGAAAACAAGGTTAGATAACACAAGAGTATTGCTTCAACCAACAGCAAGAACATCAAGAGTACCAAGCCAGGGATGACATGTATAAAGAGTGTCTCATGATGAGCACTAGCTTGAATCAGCAAACATGTCTCCCAAGACTAAAAGATTTGTCAATGAACTCTGAGAGATTTTGCTTTCCATAAGATATCAATTGTGAGAGCGAAGAAAGCAAAATCAAAAGAATGATGCCAAATGTAATATCCAATGTGAAACACGGCAAAGCTTTGATGTGATCCTCTCCCCCTTAAGATAAGATTGTTCTTCTTCTCCCTTTAAATCTTCTCTTCTCCCCTTATCTTCCAATCTCCCCCTAAGCTCCCCCTAAATCTTCTCCCCCTTTGACATCAAGTGCCGAAAAGGACAGTAAACTAGGAAGGTCAGGAAAGATGGAAGGAAAGAAGTGGGATCCTTAAGAATCACAACTGGGCAAACTAAATATGCAAAATAAATCATTTAGTTGAGCTGCAGAAGATGCTATCCTGAAAGGAAAGTCGGTGTTACCGAAATGAGATGGATCGGTGGGTCCGAAAGTCGGAGACTTAGGGCAGATCCTTTTGGTCGATCAAGTATTTCGATCGGTGGCCTTGAGTTTAATTCCAAGGAAATACAGAAATAATTCAGCTCACTTTGCAAGGATTGTTTCAAAAGATTTGCAATGAATTTGTAAATGATTTTCAGGGAATTGATCAAAGCCAAAAAGATATTCACAAAAACAGAAGAGTAAAAGTAAAAAAAATTGCTAGATGAAGTTTTTTTTTAAAAAAAAGAAGACTTAATGAGAGAACATAAGAGAAAATAGAAAAACTCCAAATCATATGTACTTCATCTAGATAGGGGTCGGCGACTAGGTCACCTATGTTTGAGTATATTGACTTAGGAGTCAAATGAGAACATTTGATCATAGGTCATACTCATAGTTTAAGCTCAAAATGGGGTTGCCATTTTTCGATTAAGCATTTGATGTGATCACATCTTATGAAGCTGCTTGTACTCATGACTTTGAGCAAAGCTCCTTCAAGATGTGAAGAACATACCTTGGGCTTGTTGTTGCTTGTACTCATGTAGGTGAACTTGATGTAGATGCTCATAGAATGTGAAGTTGGAACACCTTTTCCTATTGTGTAGTTCATCTTCCTACATGGGTTAGGCAAGCAAGGAAATACTCAAGAATATCCAAGATGACACGAGTGAAATACTAGATGTATTAGGTGTCAAAAGGATATGTGGAATTTTGTTCCTTGAACTCAACATCCCAAAGGGCTAGATACTTGGTCAATGACAAGATTACTCATGATTTGAGTGTGTGGTAATCTTATGGAATGTAGATCATCCAAGTACACGCAAGGAGTTAGATGCAATACAAGGGCAAATGTGTCCAAGACATATGATCATCATCATAAGAGAAATATCAAGGATTAGTCAAGTAGGCTCATGCCTTGCATGCATCAATGGAGTTTTCACTCCAAGTTTGAAGCATCAATGATGTTCAACTCACTCCTTAGCGACAAAACACTTTCTCATCAAGTGGTTTTGTAAAGATATCGACAAGTTGTTTGTCGATCTCGAACATGCTTAAGATCGATGTCACCCTTAGCAATGTGATCACGAATAAAGTGGTGACGAACTTCAATGTGTTTCGTGCGAGAGTGTTGCACGGATTGTGTCCAATCTTAATCGCACTCTCATTGTCACAAAGCAAAGGAACATGTCTCGCATGTATCCCATAATCCTTAAGCGTTTGTGTCATCCATAGTGGCTGAGCACAACATGAACCAGCAGCAATATATTCTGCTTGGCGATGAATAATGATATCGAATTTTGTTTCTTGGAGGACCAAGATACAAGGGATCGACCAAGGAATTGACACACCGAAGTTGACTTTCTATCAATCTGTCTCCGGCATAGTCCGAGTCGGAATAGCCAACAAGATCAAAAGAGGCCCTCTTAGGATACCAAATGCCAAAGTTAGGTGTGTGTATCAAATATCTCACAATTCTTTTAACAGCTTTAAGATGACATTCTTTAGGGGCTGGTTGATATCGAGCACACATGCATACACTCAACATTATGTCAGGACGAGAAGCACAGAGATATAATAGAGAACCAATCATGGATCGATAAACTTTTTGATCAACAGGTTCTCCATCTTTTGTCAAGTCATTATGTCCACTAGTAGGCATGGGGGTTTTCATACCTTTGCTTTCTAGCATGTTGAACTTCTTGAAGAGATCCTTGGTGTACTTTGTTTGTGAGACAAAGGTACCCTCCTTAGATTGCTTGATTTGCAACCCAAGGAAGAATTTGAGTTCACTCATCATGGACATCTCATACTTCTCCGACATAAGCTTTCCAAACTTCTCACTAAAATGAGGGTTAGTTGAACCAAAGATAATATCATCAACATATATTTGGCACACAAATAGTTCACCATCAACCCTTTTCGTGAATAGCGTTGAGTCAATTTTCCAATCTCAAATCCTTTTCAAGAAGAAAACTATTCAAGCATTTGTACCAAGCTCTAGGAGCTTGTTTAAGACCATAAAGAGCTTTGTGCAACTTGTAAACATGATTAGGTTTTTAGGATTCACAAATCCGGAGGTTGTTTCACAAATACTTCCTCCTCAATTTCACCATTTAGGAAAGCACTTTTAATGTCCATTTGATAGAGAGTAATATCATGGTGGTTGGCATAAGCAAGAAGAATGCGAATGGACTCAAGTCTAGCAACGGGGGCATAGGTCTCACCATAGTCCATACCTTCGACTTGTGTGTAACCTTGTGCTATGAGATGAGCCTTGTTGCGGATGACTTGTCCATCTTCATCTTGCTTGTTCCGAAACACCCATTTGGTTCCAATGACGTTTTGGTCATCATTGGGCTTCTCTGTTCCTCTCGAAGTTGTGTAGCTCTTCGTGCATAGCGTTCACCCAATCCAGGTCTTCAAGCGCTTCTTCTACCTTCATAGGTTCAAGACTAGAAATAAATGAGTAATGCTCACAAAAGTTAGCTAAACGAGTTTTAGAGCGAGTAATTCTCCCGGAGTCGATGTCGTTCATCATTTGTTCCACGGGATGATTCTTCTTGACTCTTTCTCGAACTCGAGATAGCTTTTGTTGTGGTCGCGGCTGAGCTTCCTCATCATCCTCATCTTCCTCTTCTTCTTCATTGTTGTTGGTGTTGTCTTGAGGTGGTGGAGAAGGAGGTTGTGGTGGATCTTCTTGTTGCACTTCCTCATCTTGGTGAGTTCCACTTGTGGAGGCCTCCATGTTGCCTTGAGGTTCATCTTGCCGTGAGGTAGGGGGCTCCACATATGTAGATGAGGTACTCTCCTTCACTTCCATGGGACGGATCTTTCCAATAGATAAGTCTTGAATGGCTTCCGATGGGTCCTTGTCTCCTACATCAATAGGCATTTGCTCTACTTGCGAGCCATTAGATTCATCAAACTTCACATCTACCGTCTCTTCAACCTTTGGGTGAAATTATTGTGAACACGGTAGGTGTGGGAGTTTGATCCATAACCGAGGAAAAAGCCTTCATGAGTTTTAGGAGCAAATTTAGACCGACGATGCTTATCAAGGATATAGCATTTTGAACCAAAGACACGAAAGTATCCCACTTGGGGTTTGTTACGGTGAGGAGCTCGTATGAAGTCTTGCCGAGGAGCTTGTGAAGATAGAGCCTGTTGATAGCATGACAAGCTGTCTCGGCGGCTTCACCCTAAAAGTGCTTGGTGTCTTGTATTCATCAAGCATCGTTCTCGCCATCTCAATGGCGTTCGGTTCTTCCTCTCAACAACTCCATTTTGTTGAGGAGTATACGTAGCCGAGAACTCATGTAGAATCCCTTCCTCATCGAGAAAAGAGTCCACATGGGCGTTCTTGAACTCCGTTCCATTGTCACTCCGAACTTTCTTGATCTTCACCTCAAATTGATTTTGGGCCTTTCTGGCAAAGGTTTTGAAGATTCTCTGAACCTGTGACTTGTCATCAAGGAAAAATACCCACGTAAATCTGGAATAATCATCAACTATAACTAGACCAAAGGAGTTACCACCAAGGCTTTTGTAAGCATTGGGACCGAAGAGATCCATGTGAAGAAGCTCAAGCGGTCTCCTTGTGGTCATGATGTTCTTCACGGGATGACTTCCACCTACTTGTTTTCCTGCTTGACAGGCACTACAGAGTCTATCTTTGTCAAAGAAAACATCTTTAACACCAAGAATGTGATCACCTTTGATTAGCTTATCTAGATTACGCATACCAACATGTCCAAGCCTTCTATGCCACAACCAACCTTTAGAAGATTTAGCAATGAAGCAAGTTCTAGGTTGAGCTTTCTTAGTGAAATCAACAATGTATAGATCACCTCTACGGATACCGGTAAAAACCATATTATGATTATCACGACGAAAGACTTGGCAATCTACTTCGGTGAATAGCACATTAAATCCAAAGTCAGCTAATCTAGACACGGAAAGTAAATTGTATCCAAGTGATTCAACAAGCATGACATTTTGAATAGAGCTATCATGAGATATGGCCACCTTACCAAGGCCAAGTACCTTACCCTTGGAGTTGTCTCCAAAAGTCACATACTTGCGTGGACCATCGTTCTTTGCAAGCTCTTGAAACATGTCTTCATCTCCGGTCATGTGATCGGTGCATCCACTATCAAGAATCCACTCTTTTCCACCGGATATGTAGTCTCTCAGATTTGCCATAAGATTGAAACTCTTCATGATCTTGTCTAGCTCGGTGTCCGAATCGAGATGTCGTCATCATGCTCATGCTCATCATCATATTGACCCATAGATAATTCATCATCAATACCTAGGTCAATTTGACAATGACTTGCATTAGTTTTGTCAATGTGACAATAATCATCGGAATGCAATACAAGAGCATTTCTAATTAGAACATTGATAAGTCCGGGATCACCCTTCTTTTTCATAAGATCACGAAGCTCAAAGAAGCATTTATCAAAGTTGGGATCATTAGGTAGCATCATATAAAATTCAATAGTCTTGTATAGAATTTCATCAAGACCTCTCAAAGAGTAGTCCGGATAAAGTTCTTCCAAGAACTTCCACATAGCATAGGCGCACTCAAAGTTTGTGACAAGCTCAAGCAAGTTATCGGGCAAGCCTCTAATGATGAGATTTACAGTTCTAAGGTTCTGAAGCAAATCAAGCTCTTCATCCATAGTAGGGTGCAAGGGGTCAAATGGAGGTACATATGGGGTTTCAACATATTTGCATAAGTTGTACATCTTAAAATAGCAAGCATTTCAATCCTCCACGAGTTATAGGACACTCCATCAAGAATAGGCACTCTATGACTAACACTCCCAAGCGTGAACACGTCCATCTTCCTCCAATGGTGTGCAAACCAAAGCAATGGAGACCAAGGCTCTGATACCAATTGTAGGATCGTTGAAGGTGAGAGTGTCTAGAGGGGGGGTGATTAGACTACTCGACAAGATAAAAATTATGCCTTTTGACAAAGACAAGTTTTTGGTAAGTTCACAATGGAGATCAAGTCAAGCATCATGCATACAAGTCAAGTAGCATACTACACATGCAATTCTAGAGTATGGGCAGCGGAAAGTAAATTGCACAAGTAGTAAAGAGAAGTGGAGAAGATCAAACGCAGTTTGGAGACACGGAGATTTTTCTCGTGGTTCCGATAGGTGGTGCTATCGTCAATCCACGTTGATGGAGACTTCAACCCACGGAGGGTAGCGGCTGCGAGAGTCCACGGAGGCTCCACCCACGAAGGGTCCACGAAGAAGCAACCTTGTCTATGCCATCATGGCATCGTCCACGGAGGACTAGCCTTACTCGGGGTAGATCTTCACGAAGTAGGTGATCTCCTTGCCCTTACAAACTTCTTGGTTCAACTCCACATCTCGACGGAGGCTCCCAAGCGACACCTAACCAATCTAGGAGGCACCACCCTCCAAAAGGTAATAGATGGTGTTGGTGATGATGAACTCCTTGCTCTTGTGCTTCAAATGATAATCTCCCCAACACTCAACTCTCCTCACTGATTTGGCTGTGGTGGAAGAAAGGATTGAGTGGAAAGCAACTTGGGAAGGCTAGAAATCAAGTTTCATATGGTGGGAGCGGAGCAACTTGATCTCAACACAAGGGTAGGTAGTTTTCTTCTCGAAATGTAAGGTAGGAGTGGTAGTACTTTTCGATGGCTCTCTCCACGAATGAAGAGGAGGTGGAGGGTATTTATAGCCTCCACACAAAATCCAACCGTTACACACATTTGACCAATCTCGGTCGGACCGAAGTTGACAACTCGGTGAGACCGAAAGTTCAAATCTTGTGAGCGTTGGGATTTTCAGTGGGACGAAAATACAATCTCGGTGAGTCCGATTCTTCCAAAGACTAGGGTTTGCCAATCTCGGTGGGACCGACTTTATCATCTCGGTGACACCGATATGATGATGAAGTTCTGAAGCTTGGCAACACTAGTTTGGTGAGACCGAGTTTGGAATCGGAAAATCCGAAATTACTAGGGTTTGGCTATATGGTGAGGTGGTTCATCTCGGTGTGGTGAGTTTATGGAATCGGTGAGACCGAGATTACTTATGAGTATATGTTGGAATGAAAGATTGCTGATGGTTTGGGAGATAGATCACTAAGCACTTTGAGCAACAGATCATTATCATAACCTCATCCCTTTTAATAGTATTGGCTTTCCTATAGACTCAATGTGATCTTGGATCACTAAACCAAAAATGGAGTCTTGAGCTTTTGCCAATGCTTTCCTTAGCATCCTAGGGTCCACCTCTTGATCCTTTTGCCATGCCAAAGTGATTGACTTTCTGAAACATACTTGATAAAAGCATTAGTCCAACCACAAAGTATGTTGTCATTAATTACCAAAACCACCCAGGGAGCAAATGTGCTTTCAGTTGTGCGCGACGTCGAAGTCGATGAGCTCGGTGCGGTAGTTGTCGCGTGCCCCGAAGGTGACAGGGAGGCGGACCTGCCCAATTGGAACTATGGAGCCATTGGTGACTCCGGAGAAAGGCTTGGTTGGCTGAAGCTGATTGTAAGGCACTTGGAGATTGTTGAACGTCTCTACGGATAGGACGTTGAGCCCTGCCCCGCCATCGATGAGGGTCCTAGTGACTTGCATGTTGCTGATGACTGGGGAGCAAAGCATTGGGAGGACTCCGGCTGTGGCCGCGCACTTGAGCTGATCCGCTGAGCTGAACGTTTTGGAGCACGCCGACCACCTGAGGGGGCGCGTGGCTTCAAGCTTAGGGAGGACTGCATTCACTTCGCGGGCGAACTGCTTGAAGATGCGTTGAGAGGCTGGGCTTGAGCTCCGTCAAGGATGCAGGCGATTGCGCGCGGCTCCTGGAAGCCCCCAGCCCCCTCATCCTGATGATGGTCCTCATTTCTCCTTGGCTGCAGCGGTAGTGGAGGGAGGCCTGTGTTTCCTTGCGGGCGATCCTCGCGAGGCCGATCCCTCCAGTCTCCCTCGTGAGGCTGATCCTGCCAACAATCCTCGCGAGGTCAGTTGCGCCACCCTTGGCGAGGGCCGCGGTCTTCCCAGCGTCCTGCGTTCCTTCCTCCTCCTTGGCCATAGCCGCGATCATTGTGGTCGGGGCGTCGACCGACCCTTCCTTCTCGCACGGCTCGGAGCTCTTGGCATTCGTTGGTGTTGTGGGTGTGGAGATCGTGGTACACACAGTACCGGCTGCCCTTGAAAGACTCGGGCTGATCTCTGTCCCGCTTGGTGTCTGGTTCTGCCACGAGCACGGCAGCCCCCTTGCGCTTCACGTCCTTGGCCTTGGATTTCTTCTCTTCTGGGTCGGCGGCTGGCAACTCAAGGAGGGAAAGGCGCCCTTCCTCAGCCCTGGCACACTTGGTTGCCAAGTTGAACAGCTCCAAGGAAGTGCACAGATCTTCATGCATCGCCAGCTCCTCCTTCATCTTGACGTCGTGCACGCCGTCAGAGAAGGCTAAGATGATGGCCTCCTCGGTCACCTTGGGAATCTTGAGACGTGCGTTGTTGAAGCGCTGGATGTACTTCTGCAGGGTCTCCCCTGGTTGCTGCTTGATGCGGCGCATGTCGCTCACGCCAGGTGGCCGGTCGCGAGTACCTTGGAAGTTGGCGATGAAATGGGTGCGCATCTCGTCCCAGGAGGAGATCGTGCCTGGTGCCAGGTTCAGGACCCAGGTGCGGGCCCCGTCCTTGAGTGCCATGGGAAACCAGTTCGCCATGACCTTCTCGTCTCCGCCGGCGGCTTCGATGCCCAGCTTGTAGAGCTGGAGGAACTCCGCAGGGTCGGCCGTGCCATCGTAGCGAGGAGGAAGGTCTGGCTTGAACTTGCAGGGCCACGCGACGCTGCGCAGCCCGGTGGTGAAGGCGCGGCATCCTGCCGTGGCCACGGGAGGCCTCTAGTGACGAGGAGCTTGGTCTTGCGGGCCCTCATGCGCTGCAGCTGGGAGCAGCGCGGGGTCTTGGCGCGCTGGGACAGGAGCGTGGTCGCGACGGACCGGAGCAGGGAGCACTCGGGCAGCTTCTTGGGGGCGAGGAACCTCTTGGCAGCTCCGCTCTTGCTGCGCTTGCGCAGGACGGGGTGGGTTCCGTCCAGGGGCCACGCGCCTTGGGGCCAGGGCACCTTCTTGAGGGGGAGGCTGCTGAGGCGCCCCCGAAGCTTCATTGCGCGTGCAGGGAGGGGCGCGGTGCAGCAAGAAGGATGGCGCAGGGGAGCCCCCTGCGGCGCGGACGAGCTTGGCGACGCGGTCGAGCCACTCTTCATAGACGTCGTCGACAGGGCGGTAGCACAGGAGCTCGTTTGCCGCGATGAGCACAGCTCGAGCCTCCATGGACGCGCGGGGCGCGCGGGACGAAGAACCAGCCGGGGAGAGCGAGGGAGTGGTAGTGCGGCCGTCTCGCCTCATGGATGGATGCTGGGACGATGCTTGCTGCTCGTTCCCCGCCGGGCCGATGGCGGTGTTGATGGCAGGCGACGGGGAACGGCGAGGGTGGCCACCGACGGGGGCCGTCTGGGCGAAGCGGGAAGCGAGAGTGGCTCGGCGCTCGGCGCCGGCCCGACGAGCGTCTGACATGGACGCAATGGTCGGTGAAGAACGGGGCGGCGGAAGGCGAATTCCGGCGCACCCCTACCTGGCGCGCCATATGTTGGATTTCGGGTTCTAGCAGACCCTCTAGATTCGAACACTGGGGTGCGCACGGACATTTCGCCCTCTGCCTACCTGCACCTCACCGCCTCGCTATGATCTAAGCAATCAAAGGAACAACACAAGAGAGACAGAGTTTATACTGGTTCAGGCCACCATTGTGGTGTAATACCCTACTCCAGTGTGTGGTGTGGTGGATTGCCTCTTGGGCTAATGATGAACAATACAAGGGAGAACAGCCTCACGAGGGTCTGTTCTTGGCTGGTGCGATGAACTACCAGGGGGAGTTCAGTCGCTCTCTCGATCGATCGGTCCGTTGTGATTCGATCTCTCGCTTGTCATCCGATCTCCCCTCTACCTTGTGGTGGCTAGTCCTATTTATAGGCAAAGGCCCTGGGCCTTTTCCCAAATATTGAGCGGGAAGGGCGCCAACAATTGGCCATTTTGAAGGGGAACATCTAGTACACTTATCCTGACTAAAGTTGGTCCTCGCCTGCCAAAGGCTCTGGTGGTGACGCCGGCTTGGGCTCCACGATGACCTCCATCCTGCCGTTCTGCTGGTCTTGGTCTTGTTGCACCGAAATGGATGCCTTTGCTTGATGCTCTTGCCTACGCTTGCTCCCTTTGCACCAAAGAGGAAAGGGAGGACACTCCGCGGTCTGGCGCCCGCCTGGCGCCCTTGGTCATCATGGCTTGCGTCATGGGCACCTCGCGCGGTACCCCGCCTTGATCTCTCTGCCTCCTCGTGAGCCAGCCTGACGAGGCCGTGCCTGAGGAAGCCTCCTGTCGTCCACCGCGCGAGGCTTGGCCCCTCACAATGGTCTTGAGCTCGTGCTGATGAAGATGGGCCATCTTTGGGGCCCCTTGAGCCACGCCCAGAGCCGCAGCGAGCAAGTCCGAGGACCCCGTTCCCAGAACGCCGACAACAGCCCCGCCCCACAGCCAGAGGACCACAACCGGGACCTTGACCCCGGATTTGAAGAAGATCCAGACATATTCATGGAGCTCGAGGATGGGGTGTTCTACCAGGCGAGCTATGACGGCACGGAAGTGGCCATCACCACCGATCATCCTGGTCTTCTCCCTGCCTCACACGTAAGTAATCAGGAGAAATCTCCTCCGAAAGAGCTTCCTCATTCTGCCTCACCCAGCGCACTATCTCGTGCTCCAAAGGGGAGGCGCTCGATGCGCCATCCCGCCCTAGAGGCGACTCCAAAGAGAGCAGCGCCCGCACCGGGCAAGCTTTCGAAAAGGAAGGCAAGCGAAGACACGTCGGAGTCGTCATCAAGGAGGTATGGCTTCGTAAATATGCCCTTTGGCAGTCACATCCAACTGTGACATTATCCGTTCGTGTCTTATTAGGAAGAGCGCTCGCCGGACTATATCCGGGAGTCCTGCCAGTCACACTCCCAACAGCCAGGTTCCAGACCCTACTGTAACAACGAGGGCTGATACGGGAGTGCTGCTGGATTGTCCTTTGGCAGGGGATTCGGATGATGTGTCTGTCACAAACTTGGAAGTGGGGAGCGTCATGAACCATCGGCGCTGGAGGGCCGCTCTTTGCGACCCCAACTTTACTAAAGAGGCATTCAGTGCCTTCAACTCGGCTGATGCATACATCCGAGCTACTCGAGACGGGCTCGCCAGAGCCACAGACCAACATTTGAAAGATATGCGGTGAGCTCACATTGTAGAAACCTGATAATTATATACCAGTAGCCCCCGAGACTTGAAGCAGTTGATTCAACTGATTTAAGGATCATTGTAAAACCAGGTGCTTATGGAGAAGAACAACCTGTTGTCTCAAGAGCTGGAAAAGTGTCGGACCCAGCTAGCCTCTGCGACAGCCGAACTGGAGAAATCCAAGAAGGAATCACCTGGTAATGTGTCCCTCCATCGATAAAATGGAATTATATACCAGCAATGCTAACACAGTTGTGTATCTTATGGCAGGATCGTCAGATCATCCAGGAGAGGCACCGGAAGTCGCACAAGAGGGTGAACAAGAAGCCAAAAGGCAACAGGCCGCGGGTGAACATATACTTACACAGGTCAGGGAGGAGAAAAACAAACTCCAGGATTCCAACATCCAGCTGGGCGAAGAACTTAAAGATGTGTGGCCCAGCTGGCTGACTCCGTGAAGGAAAATAAGAGGCTGCGAGGTGGCATATTTAGTATGTGTTCAAACTTACCTCTGCGTAACTCGGCTAGGAAAGGAACTGACAGAATTATGTCTGTAGGTATGCTGATTGGCCGTCCCGAAGAGGAGATGTCCGGATCCTCGGGCAATCTGCTACAGGAGCTGTCGCAAATGCACGAGCAAGCTCGGCAGGCAATGCGAAGTGTTGCCAAGGCCTTATGGCCATCCGCCTCCCCGCCAGGAAGTATGGAGGAACTTGTATAGCTATTCAAGGGAGCGCGGCGACGTTTGCGATTATGGAAGATATCGGCCTGCCGGGAAGGTGCGCGAGAGGCCTGGGCCATGGCGAAAACACGGTATACCAAGCTTGATCCAAATCATGTGGCCCGGGTTGGACCTTTAGGGTCAGATGGAAAAGAAATTCTTGTTAGTTTGGTATATGACCAGGTAAAAGTAGCCGCAAAATATTCTCAACAGGATTGTAAGCTAGACAACCTATTGGACGACATAGAAGAGGAATTTGTTTAGTCCAAGTGACTATGTACTTTCCTTGACATATTTGTCCCTAGCCAGATTGTAAAACAACTGTCATGGCAGACCTTTTCGCTTCGACCTCTGTACCCGAAGGTGCAGAGTGTTTCCGAATACCTGAGCGGCAAAAGAAACTAGGGTATGCGTGGAAACCAGGCATAGGGGTCATCGTTGCTTGAACAGACAAGTTGTATCCGGCTAGCTATGTTATATTACATTGTGATTGTAAGAAACATCTTCCAGAGATAATAGTTCCATTAAGGGTTCCTTTCCCTGGGTGAGCATGCGTTAACGTGCATTCCTGAACTGTGATTGAAAAGTCACAGCATACGTGACATCTGGGGGTTCATAGTGTAATGAGTAAAAAACATCTTTAGTCCGCCGACTGAATATTCCCTTAAGAACACTAGCTTTTGGCTTCACCCAGTCTGAGGTACACATCCGGATGATCCGCAGTAACAATCGCAGAGGTTCTCCCTTTATGCCCTAGCCAAACTAACGGGAACGTAGGGCATAAGCACAGGAGCCAGGCAACCCAGCTTGGCCAAATCTTAAGTCATATTTGATGCGTATAATGGCGAAGAAAAGGTACATATGAGGAAAAGACACATATGTGGTGAGCTTAATGCTCGGAAAATAATAATAATAAGCTTCTGTACAAGAAACCCCCAAGTATAATGGACGTACATATTTTAGGATGTGTACGTCGTAGGTGCACGGTTTAGCCGCACGGAAGCTTTAAGGGTAAAAAATAAAAAATAAAAATACAGGGGAAAAATAATGGAAACAAAAGGGAGAAGGAGACGAACAAAGAGTTCGGCGCTAGGCATAGAATCTTCGGAGTCTGGCCACGTTCCATGGGTTCGACTCTAGGCGATTGTCTGATGCATCACGCAGGCGGTATGCTCCTCCAGTGAGAACTTCGTCAATGATGAAGGGACCCTCCCACTTGGGCTTGAGTTTGTCCTTTTTCTTCTGCGGCAAGCATAGAACGAGTTCGCCAACATTATAAGTCTTGGCCTGCACTTCTCTGCTATGATATCTGTGGGCCTGTTATTCATAAAATGCGGAATGGGCTTTTGCGATGCCGTGCTCCTCCTCCAGGGCATCTGAGCTGTCCTGCCGGTCAAGCTCGGCATCTCTCTCTTCATACATGCGCACTCGAGGTGAGTCATGAATAATGTCATAGGGTAACACAGCCTCTATGCCGTACACCATGAGGAAAGGTGTATATCCGATAGTGAGATTGGGCGTGGTCCGCAGCCCCCAGAGTACGGAGTCGAGCTCCTCGACCCGTTGCTTGTATGATTCTTTCAAAGACCACACTAGTCTGGGCTTAATGCCGCTCATAATAAGACCGTTGGCTCATTCGACTTGACCGTTTGTTTGCGAGTGATAGACGGAGGCGTAATCGAGCTTAATGCCCAGATTAACACACCAGGTTTTCACCTCATCGGCTGTGAAAATTGGAGCCGTTATCGGTGATGATGCTGTGTGGAACACCATAACGGTGCACAACACCGGATATGAAGTCTATCACTGGTCCAGCTTCGGCCGTTTTAACTGCTTTGGCCTCTATCCACTTAGTGAATTTATCCACCATGACCAACATATATTTTTTCTTATGGCTTCCTCCTTTAAGGGGTCCGACCATATCAAGCCCCTAGACCGCGAAAGGCCAAGTGATGGGGATTGTTTGTAGAGCGGTGGGTGGCATATGGCTTTGGTTGGCGAAAAGCTGGCATCCAATGCAACATTGGACAAGGTCCTGTGCATCTGCTCGGGCCGTCGGCCAAAAGAAACTTGTATGGAAGGCCTTGCTTACAAGGGCCCGAGCCACGGCGTGGTGACCACTGAGACCGGTACGAATTTTAGCCAAGAGCTGTTGCCCCTCTTCCTCAAAGATACATCTTTGAAGTACTCCGGTAGCGCTTTTGTAGAGTTCTCCGCCGTGAACCTTCTAGGCTTTCGAGCGCTGGACAATGCGGCGCGCCTCATTCTGATCCTCAGGGAGTTCTCGCCTATTAAGGTAGGCCAAGAAGGGTTCGGTCCATGGGGCAATGACTGCCATGATAAGATGGGCCGACGATGTTATTTCAGTGGCTGAGCCCCTGATGATATCGGTGTGTTCGGAATCTGGGGTTATAGTCAGATCTGGATTGGTGTTGCCGCTCTCCCCTTGCCACACCATAGATGGCTTGAAGAGCTTTCCAAAAAGATGTTAGGTGGGATGGGGTCGCGCTTGGCGCCGATGCGAGCAAGGACATCCGCCGCTTGATTACTTTCTCGAGCCACATGATGAAACTCGAGCCCCTCGAACCGAGCCGACATTTTGAGAATGGCATTACGGTAAGCTGCCATCTTCAGATCTTTGGCATTGAAATCTCCATTTATTTGAGATATTGTGAGGTTTGAATCCCCGCGCACTTCCAGGCGTTGTATGCCCATGGAGACAGCCATCCTAAGACCATGCAATAAGGCCTCGTATTCTGCTGCATTGTTGGAGTCTGTGTATATTATTTGGAGTACGTACTGAACTGTATCTCCAGTGGGGGATGTTAGGACAACGCTCGCTCCTAAGCCCGCCAGCATTTTGGAGCCCTCAAAGTGGATGACACAGTTGGAATATGTGTCGTACTCTTTAGGGAGTTCGACCTCTGTCCATTCGGCGATGAAGTTGGCCAGTACTTGGGATTTAATGGCCCGACATGGTCTGTATGTTATGTCGAATGGGAGGAGCTCAATGGCCCACTTGGCAATCCGGCCTGTGGCATCGCGGTTGATTATTATGTCATTGAGTGGTACTTCAGAGGCCACCATGATTGAGCACTCTTGAAAGTAGTGTCGTAGCTTCCGGGATGCCATGAAGACCGCGTATGCTATTTTTTGGTAATGAGGATACCAGGATTTGCATGGTGTGAGGACAGTGGATACATAGTATACCGGCTTTTGAAGCGGGAATTTGTGTCCGTCCTCCTTTCGTTCAACGACGAGCACCGCACTCACGACCTGGTGTGTTGCCAATATGTATAATAACATGGGTTCGCCGACGTTCGATGCGGCCAGGATTAGCTTGCTCGCTAAAAGAGCCTTTATTTCTTCAAGTCCGGTCATTGCTGCGTCCGTCCACTCGAAGTGATCGGTGCGTCGGAGAAGGTGATAAAGTGGCAATGTTTTTTCTCCTAGTCTGGAGATTAAGCGGCTTAAAGCTGCCACACATCCGGCTAGTTTTTGGACTTGTTTAAGGTCTGTTGGCGTAGACAACTGTGACAAAGCTCCAATTTTAGCTGGGTTCGCCTCAATTCCTCTATTGGAAACAATGAAGCCCAGCAGTTTTCCAACGGGAATGCCGAAAACACACTTTTCCGGATTGAGCTTGATGTCATATGTACGGAGGTTGTCGAATGTGAGATGCAGATCATCTATTAATGACTCGACGTGCCTAGTTTTGA
Organism: Aegilops speltoides; assembly: GCA_021437245.1. NCBI lineage: Eukaryota > Viridiplantae > Streptophyta > Magnoliopsida > Poales > Poaceae > Aegilops > Aegilops speltoides. Next base: position 136,353,578 of record CM038147.1, read on the forward strand.
TGACGACGTCATCTACATATGCTTCAACTGTCTTGCCGATCTGTTTCTCCAGGCTTGTTTGAAACATGTGTTGGTAGGTGGCGCCAGCGTTTTTAAGTCCGAAGGGCATAGTGTTGAAGCAGAAAGGCCCATATGGGGTAATGAATGTTGTTGCGGCTTGGCCAGACTCCTTCATTTTGATTTGATGGTATTCGGAGTATGCGTCGAGGAAACACAGTGAGTCGTGTCCGGCTATAGCATCAATAATCTGATCGATGCGAGGGAGGGGAAATGGATCCTTAGGGCAGGCCTTGTTGAGGTCTTTGAAATCAATGCATATGCGCCAGGATTTATCCTTCTTTGGCACCATCACCAGGTTTGCCAGCCAGTCTAGGTGTTTCATTTCTCTGATGAATGCGGCCTCGATTAACTTGGCTAGCTCCTCCCCCATAGCTTGTCGTTTGGGTTCGAAAAAGCGCCACAGTGTTTGCTTGACCGGTTTATATCCCTTCAGTATGTTTAGGCTGCGTTCAGACAACCTGCATGGGATTCCCCGGCATATTAGAAGGGTGACAGGCGAATATATCCCAGTTCTCGCGTAGGAACTCTCGTAGTGCGACGTCAACCATTGGGTCCAGCTGTGCCCCGATGGATGTTGTCTTCTTTGGGTCCGTCGAGTGGACTTGAAATTTGACTATTTCATCTGCTGGTTTAAAGGAGGTGGATTTGGGTCGCTTGTCCAGGATCACGTCATCCCTATCCACCATGGAGCATAGTGTGGTTAACTCTTCGGCCGCGAGGGCTTCAGACAATGCCTCAAGGGCCAGGGTTGCGGTTTTGTTTTCAACATGGAGTGCTATGTCCGGATCACTGGCAAGAGTGATAATACCATTGGGCCCGGGCATCTTGAGCTTCATGTACCTGTAATGAGGTATAGCATCGAAGCGTGTAAATGCATCTCACCCTAATAAGGCGTGATATCCACTGTTGAAAGGGGCCACTTGGAAGGTTATCTCTTCGGACCGATAATTCTCCGGCGTGTCGAATACCACGCCGAGTGCGATTTTTCCTGTGCATCGCACCTCCCGACTGGGATTGATTCCTCAGAAGCTCGTGCTACTTTGCTCAATGCGGCTCCTGCCCATTTCCATTTTGTTGAGAGTTTCCTCATAAATGAGGTTTAGTCTGCTGTCGTCGTCCATGAGCACTTTTGTAAGCCGAAAGTCATCCACGATTGGACTGAGGACCAAGGCGGCCGGTGCTCGGACTGTCCTGAATTTTGGATCATCACCGGCATTGAAAGTTATGGCCGTGTTGCCCCAGAGGTTTATTGCTGCGACTTGGCAGACTTCACCGAGGCCGCGGAGTTCCCTTTTGCGCCTATTGTTTGAGGCGAAAGTCTCGAAGACCGTCAATACTCCAAGGTCGTCGTCTTCCGTGGGGTGTTGCTCTACGGTATTTTTGGTGAGGAGATCCTCGCCGCTCTTGGCCACTTGCCGGAGTATCCAACATGCTCTAAGGCTGTGGGTTGGTATGGTATCCGGTGCTGTGTGTATTTTGCATGGCCTATCAAGCCATCCCTCCAGAACGGTTCCGCGCCCCGTAATGGGCTTCGATTTCTTTACTATTGGATCGGGCGACCCACGAGGGTGCATCCTTTTTGTCTGGACGAGGGGTTGAGTGGAAACTGGTGGCTCCTAGGGAGCTGCCTGAGTTTTCCAGACGCTTTCCTTGTGCGATGATTACGTACTATGGTTGCCAAGTCGCAAACCGTATGTCTGTGACGACGTTAATGGCATTGAGGATTCCCTCGTCGTGCAATTGTTGCAGAATAGTGAGATTGCGTCTTCGTCATGACAATCTTTGATCTTGTCTTTGGCAAGGAGGAATCTGGCCCAAAAGTAATGGACCGTTTCTTGAGACTGCTGTCGTATATACATAAGCTCGCGTGTATCTGGGTGGGTGGGTGGATTTAAGTCCGAACCCTGACCCAATTTGGGATCCGGAGTTTGAGAAACTTCCGAACTTAAGAGTTCGGGCTCCGGGATATCAACTGATTTTTCAGGCCCGTTGTCTGATTCTAGGTTCAGAGGGCAGGGTGTGTTTTTTCGTAGACGGGTATCTGGCTCTTCAAGCCCGGAAATCCAAACATAATTCATCCTCAATATAGAGGGAGAGTTGTTGTTTTGCTCCTCGGTTACTGCTACCTGATGGGTGATCGGTGGAGATTTGATTTCTCTCTGATCGAGTTTAAGCCCAATCCGATCGTAGTCTGTACCGACCCCCAGGGCGGTGACGCGATCAAGGAGTTTGTTCAAAGACGACAACTCCATCGGATCCATCTGTTTGGAGTGTTCGTAGTCAACACGGAGGCGATTTTCGATGACCCGATAAGTCATCGTTGGCTTGACGGCCGAACAGGCGGTCATGGTAAAGCCGCCCAGCCGGAGGGTTTGACCTGGGGCCAGGCCTCCTCCGGAGGTGATACTGTCCTTGACAACAAGGCGAGCCATCAATCCTGTCTTAGACATCACAGCGAAACTCCCATTGAAAGCACCAATGTCAGTGTCAAAACCGGTGGATCTCGGGTAGGGGGTCCCGAGTTGTGCGTCTAGGGTTGATGGTAACAGGAGGCGGGGGCCACGACGTTTACCCAGGTTTGGGCCCTCTCTATGGAGGTAATACCCTACTTCCTGCTTGATTGATCTTGATGAATATGAGTATTACAAGAGTTGATCTACCACGAGATCGTAATGGCTAAAACCCTAGAAGTCTAGCCTGTATGATTATGATTGCCTCTACGGACTAAGCCCTCTAGTTTATATAGACATCGAATGGGACTAGGGTTGTACAAAGTCAGTTATAGAGAAAGGAATTTTCATATCCGGACGCCAAGCTTGATTTCCACGCCAAGGAGAGTCACATCCGTACACAGGTGAGCGTCTTCGGTCTTGTATCTTCATAGCCCATCAGTCCGGCCCATGTCAACAGGCCGGACGCCCGTGGACCCCTTAATCCAGGACTCCCTCAATAGGCACCCCCTCCCAGAACAGATCAGCACCGCGGGCCAAATATAGGCCCGTATTTTCCAAGATCAAAGCCTTAATGGCTAATGGTTCAACTGGGATCGACCTAGTCCGATGCTGGCTCTCATGGAGAATTCTGCCTTTAAGCCGCCAACCCGGCTTAATGTTTGATTATACTAGCGACATCAAGGACCCTCTACGCCACTGTCAGGTAGAGCTGACTGATGAAGATATCGATAACTTGACCAAGACTCTGTTGAACGAGAGCTTGGAAGATTGCAGCAAGGACGGCTTAACGCCTTTTTGTACCCTTAACAAACCTCCAGCTGTAAGTATTTGACAACAACTTTGCGACACCGAAAAAGCCGACAAAGAAAAAGACGAACCCTTCCGATTTACTTGACTTGGACGATGATGAGTCAGAGGTAGAACTTGACTCCCTTGGCTCATTTTTTGTACATCTTATTGACAATGATTACTATCACGATGAAGCGGAAGCCAGTCGCGCAGATGATGATGAGGTAATTATCCTTTCCTCCGGCTCAGAATCTCTGCTAAGACAGAGAATTCGAAAACCGAGCAGGAAATTAAGGTTTTCTCACCCTTTGGCTTACTTGGATCCCAACTTTATTTTGAAGAAATAGCAGCATGAGGTTCGCCGCACAACCCAGAACAGCGGCGGCAGGGTTCTTTCTTCCGGCTTACCCAACACGCCGGCTCCTTGCAAACACCGTCCAGAGGTTTCACAGACTTCCGATTTAACTTATCCCGAAGCAGGTCTCACTCGTTAGCCCCTTAATCCTTCTGATTCAAATTATCAGGGCACTTCCAATTCATCTTCTGGCGACTCAATGGGAACTCATATCCCGGCTTTCAAAATTGCCCATGGGTAACAATTCTTACCCTTATTGTCTTGGATTTATATATATATACACACACACACACACACACATATATATATATATATATATTGACCTCTTTTCATTTTTCCTTTATCAACGGAATTGCCAAGCCAAGCAAGAAGGCCAAAATAAATAAGTCGGTTGATGACCCCAAGGCCCATGAGCCAGAACAGCAATAGCTTGAGTCTGAAAACTCCATGCACAACGTTCAAAATCCTACTGATGAGCCGCCGCCAGAAACCCCAGAAGCCTCTATGGACCTCATAAACACTGACGAGTCAGGTGCTAAGCCGCCACCCTGCCAAGCCTACTGATGAGGCTGAAGACGATGTTGTGGTTACCGGTGAAGGAAATATGCCCTAGAGGCAATAATAAAGTTATTATTTATTTCCTCATATCATGATAAATGTTTATTATTCATGCTAGAATTGTATTACCCAGAAACATAATACATGTGTGAATACATAGACAAACATAGTGTCACTAGTATGCCTCTACTTGACTAGCTCGTAAATCAAAGATGGTTAAGTTTCCTAACCATAGACATGAGTTGTCATTTGATTAACAGGATCACATCATTAGGAGAATGATGTGATTGACTTGACCCATTCCGTTAGCTTAGCAATTGATCGTTTAGCATGTTGCTATTGCTTTCTTCAGACTTATACATGTTCCTATGACTATGAGATTATGTAACTCCCTCTTACCGGAGGAACACTTTGTGTGCTACCAAACATCACAACATAACTGGGTGATTATAAAGGTGCTCTACAGGTGTCTCCAAATGTACTTGTTGAGTTGACGTATTTCGAGATTAGGATTTGTCAATCCGATTGTCGGAGAGGTATCTCAGGGCCCTCTCGGTAATGCACATCACTATAAGCCTTGCAAGCAATGTAGCTAATGAGTTAGTTACGGGATGATGCATTACGTAACGAGTAAAGAGACTTGCCGGCAATGAGATTGAACTAGGTATTGAGATACCGACGATCGAATCTCGGGCAAGTAACATACCGATGACAAAGGGGACAACGTATGTTGTTATGCGGTTTGACCGATAAAGATCTTCGTAGAATATATAGGAGCCAATATGAGCATCCAGGTTCTGCTATTGGTTATTAACCGGAGACGTGTCTTAGGTCATGTCTACATAGTTCTCGAACCCGTAGGGTCCGCACGCTTAAAGTTAGATGACAGTTATATTATGAGTTTATGTGTTTTGATGTACCGAAGGTTGTTCGGAGTCCCGGATATGATCACGGACATGACGAGGAGTCTCAAAATGGTTGAGACATGAAGATTGATATATTGGACGACTATATTTGGACACCAGAAAGGTTCTGGGTGAGATTGGCACAATACCGGAGCTCCGGGAGGTTATCGGAACCCCCCAGGAGGTATATGGGCCTTAATGGGCCTTAGTGGAAAGGAGGGGAAAGGAGCAAGGGAGGGGGTGCCCCCCCAGCCCAATCCGAATTGGGAGTGGGGGCGGGCCCCCCTTTCCTTCCTCCCTCCTTTCTCTTCCTTCCCTCTCCCTCTCCTAATAGGAAAGAGGGGAATCCTACTCCCGGTGGGAGTTGGACTCCCCCCTAGGGCGAGCCACCCCCCTTGGCCGGCCCCCTCCTCCACTCCTTTATGTACGAGGGAGGGGGCACCCCATAGAAACAACAATTGATCATTGATCTCTTAGCCGTGTACGGTGCCCCCCTCCACCATAGTCCTCCTCGATAATATCGTAGCGGTGCTTAGGCGAAGCCCTGCGACGGTAGAACATCATCATCGTCACCACACCGTCGTGCTGACGGAACTCTCCCTCGACACTCGGCTGGATCGGAGTACGAGGGACGTCATCAAGCTGAATGTGTGCAAGAACTCGGAGGTGCCGTAGTTTCGGTGCTTGATCGTTCGGGCCATGAAGACATACGACTACATCAACCGCGTTGTGCTAACGCTTCCGCTTTCGGTCTATGAGGGTACGTGGACACACTCTCCCCTCTCGTTGTTATGCATCACCATGATCTTGCGTGTGCGTAGAATTTTTTTTGAAATTACTGCGTTCCCCAACAGTGGCATCCGAGCCTAGGTTTTATGCGTTGATGTTATATGCACGAGTAGAACACAAGTGAGTTGTGGGCGATACAAGTCATACTGCTTACCAGCATGTCATACTTTGGTTCGGCGGTATTGTTGGATGAAGCGGCCCGGACCGACATTACGCGTACGCTTACGTGAGACTGGTTCTACCGACGTGCTTTGCACACAAGTGGCTGGCGAGTGTCAGTTTCTCCAACTTTAGTTGAACCGAGTGTGGCTACGCCCGGTCCTTGAGAAGGTTTAAACAGCACTAACTTGATGAACTATCGTTGTGGTTTTGATGCGTAGGTAAGAACGATTCTTGCTCAGCCCGTAGCAGCCACGTAAAACTTGCAACAACAAAGTAGAGGACGTCTAACTTGTTTTTGCAGGGCATGTTGTGATGTGATATGGTCAAGACATGAGCCATATGGTTGTCGCTTTATTGTATGAGATGATCATGTTTTGTAATCGAGTTATCGGCAACTGGCAGGAGCCATATGGTTGTCGCTTTATTGTATGCAATGCAATCGCCCTGTAATTGCTTTACTTTATCACTAAGCGGTAGCGATAGTCATAGAAGCAATAGTTGGCGAGACAACAACGATGCTACGATGGAGATCAAGGTGTCGCGCCGGTGACGATGGTGATCATGACGGTGCTTCGGAGATGGAGATCACAAGCACAAGATGATGATGGCCATATCATATCACTTATATTGATTGCATGTGATGTTTATCTTTTATGCATCTTATCTTGCTTTGATTAACGGTAGCATTATAAGATGATCTCTCACTAAATTTCAAGATAAAAGTGTTCTTCCTGAGTGCGCACCGTTGCCAAAGTTCGTCGTGCCTAGACACCACGTGATGATCGAGTGTGATAAGCTCTACGTCCATCTACAACGGGTGCAAGCCAGTTTTGCACAAGCAGAATACTCAGGTTAAGCTTGACAAGCCTAGCATATGCAGATATGGCCTCGGAACACTGAGACCGAAAGGTCGAACGTGAATCATATAGTAGATATGATCAACATAGTGATGTTCACCATTGAAAACTACTCCATTTCACGTGATGATCGGTTATGGTTTAGTTGATTTGGATCACGTGATCACTTAGATGATTAGAGGGATGTCTATCTAAGTGGGAGTTCTTAAGTAATATGATTAGTTGAACTTAAATGTATCATGAACTTAGTAACTGATAGTATTTTGCTTGTCTATGTTTGTTGTAGATAGATGGCTCGTGCTGTTGTTCTGTTGAATTTTAATGCGTTCCTTGAGAAAGCAAAGTTGAAAGATGATGGTGGCAATTACACGGACTGGGTCCGTAACTTGAGGATTATCCTCATTGCTGCATAGAAGAATTACGTCCTGGAAGCACCGCTTGGTGCCAAACCTGCTGCAGGAGCAACACCAGATGTTATGAACGTCTGGGAGAGCAAACCTGATGACTACTTGATAGTTCAGTGTGCCATGCTTTACGGCTTAGAACCGGGACTTCAACGACGTTTTGAACGTCATGGAGTATATGAGATGTTCCAGGTTTTGAAGTTAATATTTCAAGCAAATGCCCGGATTGAGAGATATGGAGTCTCCAATAAGTTCTACAGCTGCAAGATGGAGGAGAATAGTTCTGTCAGTGAGCATATACTTAGAATGTCTGGGTATAATCATCACTTGATTCAACTGGGAGTTAATCTTTCGGATGATAGCGTCATTGACAAAATTCTTCAACCACTGCCACCAAGCTACAAGAGCTTCGTGATGAACTATAATATGCAAGGGATGGATAAGACAATTCCCGAGCTCTTCGCAATGCTAAAGGCTGTGGAGGTAGAAATCAAGAAGGAGCATCAAGTGTTGATGTTCAATAAGACCACCAGTTTCAAGAAGAAGGGAAAAGGGAAAAGGAAGGGGAACTTCAAGAAGAACAGCAAACATGTTGCTGCTCAAGAGAATAAACCCAAGTCTGGACCTAAGCCTGAGACTGAGTGCTTCTACTGCAAGCAGACTGGTCACTGGAAGCGGAACTGCCCCAAGTATTTGGAAGATTGGCAAGGTGAACAAAGGTATATGTGATATACATGTTATTGATGTGTACCTTACCAGAGCTCGCAGTAGCACCTGGGTATTTGAAACTGGTTCTGTTGCTAATATTTGCAACTCGAAACAGGGACTACAGATTAAGCGGACACTAGCTAAGGACAAGGTGACTATGTGCGTGGGAAATGGTTCCAAAGTCGATGTGATCGCTGTCGGCACACTACCTCTACATCTACCTTCAGGATTAGTTTTAGACCTAAATAATTGTTATTTGGTGCCAGCGTTGAGCATGGACATTATATCTGGATCTTGTTTGATGCGAGACGGTTATTCATTTAAATCTGAGAATAATGGTTGTTCTATTTATATGAGTAATATCTTTTATGGTCATGCACCCTTAAAGAATGGTCTATTTTTTATGAATCTTGATAGTAGTGATACACATATTCATAATGTTGAAGCCAAAAGATGCAGAGTTGGTAATGATAGTGCAACTTATTTGTGGCACTGCCGTTTAGGTCATATTGGTGTAAAGCGCATGAAGAAACTCCATACTGATGGACTTTTGGAATCACTTGATTATGAATCACTTGGTACTTGCGAACCATGCCTCATGGGCAAGATGACTAAAACGCCGTTCTCCAGAACTATGGAGCGAGCAACTGATTTGTTGGAAATCATACATACTGATGTGTGTGGTCCAATTAATGTTGAGTCTCGCGGCGGATATCGTTATTTTCTCACCTTCACATATGATTTGAGCAGATATGGGTATATCTACTTAATGAAACATAAGTCTGAAACATTTGAAAAGTTCAAAGAATTTCAGAGTGAAGTTGAAAATCATCGTAACAAGAAAATAAAGTTTCTATGATCTGATCATGGAGGAGAATATTTGAGTTACAAGTTTGGTTTACATTTGAAGCAATGCGGAATAGTTTCGCAACTCACGCCACCCGGAACACCACAGCGTAATGGTGTGTCCGAACGTCGTAATCATACTTTACTAGATATGGTGTGATCTATGATGTCTCTTCTTGATTTATCGCTATCGTTTTGGGGTTATGCTTTAGAGGCGGCGCATTCACGTTAAATAGGGCACCATCAAAATCCGTTGAGGCGACGCCTTATGAGCTGTGGTTTGGCAAGAAACCAAAGTTGTCGTTTCTTAAAGTTTTGGGCTGCGATGCTTATGTGAAAAAGCTTCAACGATAAGCTCGAACCCAAATCGAGAATGTGTCTTCATAGGATACCCAAAGGAAACTGTTGGGTACACCTTCTATCACAGAACCGAAGGCAAGACATTTGTTGCTAAGAATGGATCCTTTCTAGAGAAGGAGTTTCTCTCGAAAGAAGTGAGTGGGAGGAAAGTAGAACTTGATGAGGTAACTGTACCTGCTCCTTTATTGGAAAATATTTCATCACAAAACCCGGTTCCTATGACGACTACACCAATAAGTGAGGAAGCTAGTGATGTTGATCATAAAACTTCAGATCAAGTTACTACAGAACCTCGTAGGTCAACCAGAGTAAGATCCGCACCAGAGTGGTACGGTAATCCTATTCTGGAGGTCATGTTACTTGACCATGGCGAACCTACGAACTATGAGGAAGCGGTGATGAGCCCAGATTCCGCAAAATGGCTTGAGGCCATGAAATCTAAGATGGGATCCATGTATGAGAACAAAGTGTGTACTTTGGTTGACTTGCCCGATGATCGGCAAACCATCGAGAATAAATGGATCTTCAAGAAGAAGACTGACGCTGATGGTAATGTTACTTTCCTCATTCCGTTAGCTTAGCACAAGAAAGTAAGTGGGAGCTCTGTAGCATTTGTAATATTATATGTGGATGACATATTGTTGACTGGAAATGATATAGAATTTCTGGATAGCATAAAAGGATACTTGAATAAGAGTTTTTCAATGAAAGACCTTGGTGAAGCTGCTTACATATTGGGCATCAAGATCTATAGAGATAGATCAAGACGCTTAATTGGACTTTCACAAAGTACATACCTTGATAAAGTTTTGAAAAAGTTCAAAATGGATCGAGCAAAGAAAGGGTTCTTGCCTGTAATATAAGATGTGAAATTGAGTCAGACTCAATGCCCGACCAGTGTAGAAAATAGAGAGAAAATGAAAGAAGTTCCCTATGATTCATCCATAGGCTCTATCATGTATGCAATGTTGTGTAGCAGACCTGATGTGTGCCTTGCTATTAGTTTAGCAGGGAGGTACCAAAGTAATCCAGGAGTGGATCACTGGACAGCGGTCAAGAACATCCTGAAATACCTGAAAAGGACTAAGGATATGTTTCTCGTTTATGGAGGTGACAAAGAGATAGTCGTAAATGGTTACATCGATGCAAGCTTTGACACTGATCCGGACGATTCTAAATCGCAAACCGGATATGTGTTTATATTGAACGGTGGAGCTATCAATTGGTGTAGTTCTAAACAAAGCGTCATAGCGGGATCTACATATGAAGTGGAGTACATAGCTGCTTCGGAAGCAGCAAATGAAGGAGTCTGGATGAAGGAGTTCATATCCGATCTAGGTGTCGTACCTAGTGCATCGGGTCCAATGAAAATCTTTTGTGACAATACTGGTGCAATTGCCTTGGCAAAGGAATCCAGATTTCACAAGAGAACCAAGCACATCAAGAGACGCTTCAACTCCATCCGGGACCAAGTCCAGGTGGGAGACATAGAGATTTGCAAGATACATATGGATCTGAATGTTGCAAACCCGCTGACTAAGCCTCATCCACGAGCAAAACAGGATCAGCACCAAGGCTCCATGGGTGTTAGAATCATTACTGTGTAATCTAGATTATTGACTCTAGTGCAAGTGGGAGACTGAAGGAAATATGCCCTAGAGGCAATAATAAAGTTATTATTTATTTCCTCATATCATGATAAATGTTTATTATTCATGCTAGAAATGTATTACCCGGAAACATAATACATGTGTGAATACATAGACAAACATTGTGTCACTAGTATGCCTCTACTTGACTAGCTCGTAAATCAAAGATGGTTAAGTTTCCTAACCATAGACATGAGTTTTCATTTGATTAACGGGATCACATCATTAGGAGAATGATGTGATTGACTTGACCCATTCAGTTAGCTTAGCACTTGATCGTTTAGCATGTTGCTATTGCTTTGTTCATGACTTATACATGTTCCTATGACTACGAGATTATGTAACTCCCTCTTACCGGAGGAACAATTTGTGTGCTACCAAATGTCACAACGTAACTGGGTGATTATAAAGGTGCTCTACAGGTGTATCCAAAGGTACTTGTTGAGTTGACATATTTTGAGATTAGGATTTGTCACTCCGATTGTCGGAGAGGTATCTCAGGGCCCTCTCGGTAATGCACATCACTATAAGCCTTGCAAGCAATGTAGCTAATGAGTTAGTTACGGGATGATGCATTACGTAACGAGTAAAGAGACTTGCCGGTAATGAGATTGAACTAGGTATTGAGATACCGACGATCGAATCTCGGGCAAGTAACATACCGATGACAAAGGGAACAACGTATGTTGTTATGCGGTTTGACCGATAAAGATCTTCGTACAATATATAGGAGCCAATATGGCATCCAGGTTCCGCTATTGGTTATTGACCAGAGACGTGTCTCAGGTCATGTGTACATAGTTCTCGAACCCGTAGGGTCTGCACGCTTAAAGTTAGATGACAGTTATATTATGAGTTTATGTGTTTTGATGTACTGAAGGTTGTTCAGAGTCCAGGATATGATCACGGACATGACGAGGAGTCTCGAAATGGTCGAGACATAAAGATTGATATATTGGACGACTATATTTGGACACCGGAAAGGTTCCGGGTGAGATTGGGACAATACCGGAGCTCCGGGAGGTTATCGGAACCCCCCGGGAGTTATATGGGCCTTAATGGGTCTTAGTGGAAAGGAGGGTGAGGGAGTCCTGGACTAGGGGGTGTCCGGACAGCCGGACTATCAATATCCGCCGGACTCCAAGACTAAGAAGATACAAGATTGAAGACTCCGTCCCGTGTCCGGATGGGACTTTCCTTGGCGTGGAAGGCAAGCTTGGCAATACGGATATGTAGATCTCCTACATTGTAACCGACTCTGTGTAACCCTAGCCTCCTCCGGTGTCTATATAAACCGGAGGGCTTTAGTCCGTAGGACAACATACATTACAACAATCATACCATAGGCTAGCTTCTAGGGTTTAGCCTCCTTGATCTCGTGGTAGATCCACTCTTGTACTACCCATATCATCAATATTAATCAAGCGGGATGTAGGGTTTTACCTCCATCGAGAGGGCCCGAACACAGGTAAAAACATCGTGTCCCTCGTCTCTTGTTACCATCCGCCTTGGCCTTGATTCGGGACCCCTACCGAGATCCGCCGGTTTTGACACCGACATTGGTGCTTTCATTGAGAGTTCCTCTCCGTCGTCACCGATAGGCTTGATGGCATCTCCAACCAACGACGCTGTCGTGGTGAGACTTTTCTCCCGGACAGATCTTAGATTCGGCGGCCGCGCTGCGGGCAATTCACTTGGCCATCTGGCAGATCGAAGCTCGCGCCCGCCGTCAGTCGATTTGGAAGCTTAAACTTCACGGCCGGCGTCGCGGAGACTTGATCTTGATGGACTCGAGCCCTCGCCAGCAGCGCCGCCTTTGTGGCAGCGGGCATGATCTAGCTCGCCACCGAGCAGTGCCTTGGTGGCGCTGCGGATCCGCTTCGGCTATTAGCCCGGAGCCGATTGCCCAGATCGAGGGCCGGTGGATAGACGCCTCCCTGGGGGCTTCAACATCCACGGCGATGGAGCCAAACACTGATCTTGTCCCCTGCGAAACTCGTGATTCCGAGGTGCCGGACTCCTCGTCGTACTCTGAACCTCCCGCGCCCCTACCAATCAATCCGGATTGGGCGCCGGTTATGGAATTCACCGCCGCGGACATCTTTCAATACTCGCCTTTTGGCGATATCCTGAATTCACTAAAGCACCACTCGTTATCAGGAGAGTCCTGGCCGGACTATGGCCAGGATGGCTGGGGTATGGACGACGAAGAAATTCAGAGCCCACCCACCACCCACTTTGTAGCCACTGTCGAGGATTTAACCGACATGCTAGACTTCGACTCCGACGACATCGACGCTATGGACGGCGATGCCGGAGATTTAACAGAGCCAGCACCTCTGAGGCATCGAAGACCACCTCGTCATCGACATATATATGGTGGACACCCCAAAAGACGGGATGGCGAAGAAGCGTGAGGCAGACTCTCTAAAGAAGCAGCCCAAACGCCGACGTCGTGGCGCCGCTCTAAATCCCGCCACAAAGAAGAATGGAGATTCCGCACAGAGATAATAATACTCGAGAGTGCCGAAGACAATCCCCTCCAGCACGACTCAGCGCATGAGGATGCAGAAGCAAGCCCTCACGAGAGGGCGGCAGACGAAGAGGTTGAGGATCATAACTATATGCCTCCCTCCGGAGACGAAGTAAGCCTCAACGATGACGAATTTGTCGTACCCGAGGATCCCGTCGAACAAGAGCGCTTCAAGCGCAGGCATATCGCCACAGCAAACAGCCTAAAGAAAAAGCAGCAACAGCTTCAAGCTAATCAGGACCTGCTGGCCGATCGATGGACCGAGGTCCTCGCGGCCGAAGAGTATAAACTTGAACGTCCCTCCAAAAGTTATTCAAGACGCAAGCTGCTCCCCCGATTAGAGGAGGAAGCATACGTACCTCCATCACCAGTGCACGATATGGCTGACCGACCACCCCATGGTCGTGACAGAGAGGCATCCAGGCCCCCAGCCAAAACCATACCCCGGCATCGCTCCAAAAGTATGAAGCCAAGAGGGAACGCGCCGGACTTGCGAGACATATTGGAGGACAAAGCAAGGCAATCCAGATCCATCTACGGATCACGTGGGCGCCCTCGACCCACGCAGCGAACACCGTCGCGCGGATACAACCTGGCGGGCGAACACGATGACAGCGCTCCCTCGAGCTGCGCCACGATATTGCTCAATCTGAGGTGCCGCCCACCGCTATGCTTCACCGACGAAGTAATGGATCATCGGATCCCGAAGGGTTTAAACCCGAACATCGAATCTTACGATGGCACAACAGACCCGTGGTTTGGATCAAGACTATCTTCTCCACATCCATATGGCCCGGCGATGATCTCCATGCCATCAAGTATCTCCCACTCAAGCTTAAAGGACCAGCTCGACATTGGCTAAACAGCTTGCCCTTGAGTCGATTGGGTCTTTGGGAAGACACGAAGCCGCATTCCTCTACAACTTCGAGGCACGTATGTGCGACCACGAGACGCCGATGACCTAAGCCACATCATTCAGCAGCAGACGAATCGGCGGACAATTACGGACATGGTTCTTGACAAAGAAAAACCAAATCGCCGACCGTCCGGATCAGAGGCCCTTGCAGCCTTCAAACATAACATCCGGGACGAGCGGCTAGCCCGGCACCTAGGGCAGGAAAAGCGAAATCCATGGCAGCCCTCACATCGTTAATGACCCGCTTTTGCTGGAGAGGGCAGCTGGCTAGCCCGTAGCAACAACCTCCGCAAAAATTCTGGCAGTCCGGATACCAAGGACAACAACGGCAGTCACGTCGAAACAAAACAAAGCGCCGCGTAACGGCGGCGATAAGGAGGATACGGTAGTCAATGCGGATTCGAGGCTCTAAACCGGTCGTGGAAGAAGCCATTCAAAAGAACCACTCCGGTCCGTCAATCTGGACCGAGTACTCGACCGCTTATGCCAGATACATGGCACCTCTGAAAAGCCAGCTAACCACACCAACAGAGATTGCTGGGTGTTCAAACAGGCCGGCAAGTTAATTGCCGAAAACAATGACTAGGGGCTAAATAGCGAGGACGAGGAAGAGACCCGACCGCCGAACAACAAAGGACAGAAGGGTTTTCCCCCACAAGTACGGACGGTGAATATGATATACGCGACCCACATACCCAAGAGGGAGAGGAAACGCGCACTAAGGGACGTCTATGCGATGGAGCCAGTCGCCCCAAAGTTCAATCCATGGTCCTCTTGTCCGATCACTTTCGATCGAAGAGACCATCCGACCAGCATCGCCATGGCGGATTCGCCGCATTGGTTTTAGACCCAATCGTCAATGGATTTCACCTCACAAGAGTCGATGGGCGGCGGCAGAGTGCTGAACCCGCTTTATCGGGATACGGGCGTAAAATGGGCATAGACCCATCAAGGATTAAACCTACAAAGACAACCTTTAAAGGTGTCATCCCAGGAGTGGAAGCCAACTGTACAGACTCAGTCACACTGGAAGTGGTCTTCGGATTCCCGGATAATTTCCGGAGTGAAGAGTTAATCTTTGACATAGTCCCGTTTCGCAGCGGCTATCACGCTCTGCTCGGACGAACCGCGTTTGCAAAATTCAACGCGGTGCCGCATTATGCATACCTAAAGCTCAAGATGCCAGGCCCTCGTGGAGTCATCACGATCAATGGGAATCTGAGCGCTCCCTCGAGCGGAGGAACATACAACGGCTCGCGGCGAAGTAGAGAGCAGCCTTCTAAGGCAATTCTCGAGTCCGGCCGTTAAAGGCGGATACAGAACAATCTGCGCCGGAGCAATGCCAACCAAGACCATCTGGCGCGATCGAGCACGCAGCGTAACGCGGCCCCAACCCTCGCCGCGCGCATGATCGCAAGAATAACACTCGCGTACATCATTACGCTTTGGAGATACCATGGGCGCAGGGAGGGGCACGATCATAGCGGACCGAGAGTGCGGTTCGACCACACCGGGGCTCGCAAGTGTGCCCCCTTTTTATTAATTTTCTTCTTTTATGTACGGGACTCTGTCAACGGAAGCCTGTCCGCGAACTGCCAAACTCATGGCGCAATGATCGGGGACTAAAGAAGGCCGCGATTTAACACTCGGTGGTCTCAATTACGAGCATTAAATTTGATTATATACACCAAGTCCGCAGCTCATCCCTGGAGGGGGACATGTTTACTTAGTCCAAATCCCTTGCTTACCGCACTATTTGTATCAGTCCGCTCTACTAGCAGACTTTCTTTCATAAATAATGCAGCACCTTTTTATTGCAATTGCATTATCCTTTATATATATGTTCATTATATGACATCTTGCACCCGTATATTTTGATACGGCCGAATACGCCAGGGGCTTCTGTTCCCCAAATTATGGTGTGATAAAGTCCGAACACTTTCACAAGTGCGGCACCCCGAAATTATAGCATTATATGAATCGGCTCCGAATCATGTCTTGGGTCAATAGTTGGGTTTGCCCGGCTCCCATGTTTTGGTATCTTACGTTCCGTTCCGTCGGCTAAGGTAGCACTGGGAGAACCACTACGATTGCGCCCCGGTTGAGCCGGGCGAGCGCCTCAGTGGAGAAAGCTAAAACTGACTGGCATGATAAGGCGAGAGACCGGTCGCTGTTCGAGAGGTTTTTTCGGGTCCTTAAAGACTCACGCCGCTTCGAGCGAAGTTCCGGACAATGTCTAAAGAAGGCGTGGATAGCGCCCCGGATTCGGTCTTTCGAATACCAGGGGCTTTGCCGAAATTTAAAATTATAGAATTCTATGGCTAACTGAGAGTGTTCAAGCATTATAAGTCCGGTTGCCTTGTTCGTTGTGTTGAGCGCCTCCCTCGATGGACCCAACAATGGGAACAAGAGTGCTCATGTTTATCCGAACACCCCAAAGCACTTTCATGGCTTGGGGGCTGAAGCCAACGACTTGCCATCTCTCGATTTTATAAGCGGCCGCCTGAAGGTAATATTTTAAATTAAGCAAGTGTTGCTCATGGCGCATATAAACGAAGTTTTCAGCGCACAGGATAAATACATAGCGAGTTCACTCAAAGATTACATTTCGAGAGCACTCATCTGCAATATCGCAGGCTCCCTTCAGGACAATTTTATAATACTTCTCCAGCGTGCGATACTCCTTGCCCGGCGGCGATGGGTCCGTGAGAAGCTTCTCCGCATCCAACTTGCCCCATTGCACCTTTATGCGGGCAAGAGCCCGGCGAGCGCCTTCAATACAGGCGGAGCGCTTGATGACATCCACCCAGGGGCATGCATCCACCAGCCGCCGCACGAGGCCAAAGTAGCTCCTGTGCATGGCTGCTTGAGCCCTGACCGGACTATAAGGCCCTTCATGGCCTCTTCACTACCTGTGGAGTTCGACCAGTTGCTTCACCTGGTCGCTTGGGGCACCGGATGGCGGCCTCGGCATCTTGAGACCGAAGACCTTCTCCATCGAGCTCCCTCCTCGCCACGATAGAATGTGGCGGCATCGACGCACCTCTGGCGGCAGATCCGCAAACGCCTCGAGAGCTCCGAATGCGGGTAAGTGTCGGGTAGTTCACATTAACATGCCTGCTTTGCATGAAAAATGCCTTACCCGCCGCTATTTTCTTTATATCTTCAACCTCCTGAAGGGCCTTACGGGCCTCGGCCTTGGCGGACTTGGCACATTCGAGAGCCGAGGCAAGCTCGGACTCTCGAGTCTTGGAGTCACGCTCCAAACTCTCATGCTTTTCCATGAGAGCCTGGAGCTCTTGCCGAACTTCCGCCACCCGTGCCTCCTATTTTTCTCGCTCGGCCCGTTCCGCGGCCGCACTGCGTTCGGCCACGGACACAGCCTCCTTCAGGGCTGCCACCTCGTTAGTGGCCCCTGCAATACCCGTATTGTCCTTGTTAATTTTATTGCAACCAAAATCCTTTTCTGTAAGGTAACTATTCAAAGTGGTGTCACTCACCTTCTTTTTCCTCGAGCTGCCTCTTGGCATGGCCGAGCTCTTGCTCGGACCGCTCGAGATACTTCTTTAGCACATCGACCTCCGCCGTTAGTGCGGCAGAGGTCAGCAGCGCAGCCTGTAAACCCATATTGACATATTTTTAGCAACCCTGCGCACATCTTGATAGATCCTCAGTCCGGCTTTTCTTTTGAACACCGGCCGAGCATCGAAACTCTTGTCTATGCGGTACTACATTACATAATTTTAACTTCTTACCTCAAAGCTGTTAGAAGGCTCTGCGAGAGCCGGTCAGCCCGCTCTTAGCGAGCTGAACCTTTTGAATCACCGCACTCATGATAGTGCGGTGTTCTTCCTCGATGGAAGCGCCTTTAAGCGCCTCCAGCAAGTTATCCGGCGCCTCCGGTTGGACGGAGGCCGCCGGCATCACGGTCTTGCCCTTCTTTCGAAGGGGCCGTTTGCCGGACACTGGAACCACTGCGGGTTCCGATGTAGAGTCCGGCGCAAAGTCCGGGAGGCTGCCTGACGGCGCCTCCGGAACCTCCTCCTGATGGGTCCCTCTTTGGGATCCCACCTCGGCGTCTTCGCCTCGGGGAGTAGTGGCGGTCGGAAGTGAGTCCACATCCGACGGGGCCAATGATCCGCTTGATGAAGCGGGGAGATCGTCATCGGCCGGACTACGGACAGAATACGGCGTTAGAAGGACACTACGTGACATAAAAATATTGCGTATAAAGGATCCGGACACTTACGATCTTGCCGGACGCCTGGCCCTTGGAGGCCACTCATCCTCGCCAATGCTGGTGTTGGCGAAACTGTCCGGGGGGATAGTTCTCCCCCTCTTGGACCCTTCGGCCTCCCCTATTGGGGAAGCCTTCCTTTTCTTCTCTCCCTCCTCCGGGAGAGAGTACTCCTCCTCCTCCTCGTCTTCAGGGGAGGAGTCCACGTCGTCGTCGTCAGACGCCTGATGGCGGGAACTCTTTCGAGTCCCCGCGGCCACCTTCTTGGCCTTCTTCTCCGGCACCACGTGCGGTGCCGGAACCAGCAGCCCTGCTAAGCGGGCGTCCACTGGGTCTTCTGGCATGGGAGCCGGGCTGATAAGCAGCTTGGCCTTCTCCATCCATTCCTGTCAAAGGAAGAGGCAGAAAGAAATCCCACTAAGATTCAATTTAATTATCACAAGTGTCCCGCAATGGGGTCGAATCACTTACCTCATCAGTTGGATACTGCGAGTTGAATCCGCGATCTTCCGTCGCGGATGCGGGGGCTTCGGCGCCCTTGAACAGCACCCTCCAGGCGCCTTCGTATGTTGTATCGAAGAGCCCGCTTAGCGCCTGGTGCTGTTCCGGATTGAACTCCCACAAATTGAATGCCCGTTCTTGGCATGGGAGGATCCGCCGGATGAGCATGACTTGGACCACGTCGACAAGCCTGAGCCTATTGCTCACCATCTTCTTGATGCAGGCTCGGAGTCCCGTCACCTCCACCGGATTGCCCCACTGCAAGCCCTTCTCTTTCCAGGAGGTGAGCTGCGTGGGGATACCAGATCTAAACTCGGGGGCCGCCGCCCATGTAGGTTTGTGCGGCTCGGTGATGTAGAACCACCCCGACTGCCACCCCTTGACGGAATCCACAAAGGTCCCTTCGAGCCAAGGTACGTTGGGCAATTTGCCCAACATGGCGCCTCCGCATTCCACTTGCGTGCCCTTCACAACCTTCGGATTGACGTTGAAGGTCTTGAGCCATAGGCCGAAGTGGGGCCGAATGCAAAGGAAGGCCTCGCACACGACGATAAACGCCGAGATGTTGAGGATGAAGTTCGGCGCCAGATCGTGGAAATTCAGGCCGTAGTAAAACATGAGCCCCCGGACAAATGGATGGAGCAGAAAGCCCAGTCCGCGGAGGAAGTGGGGGAGAAAGACGACCCTCTCATGAGGCCCAGGGGTAAGGATGAGCTGCCCCTCGTCGGGCAGCCGATGCGCGATATCGCTGGAAAGGTATCCGGCGCTGCGCAGCTTGGTGATGTCCTCCTCCTTAGCGGTGGAGGCCAACCATTTACCTCCCGCTCTGGACATATTTGGAGAAGGTCGAGGCGAGATGCGCAAGCTTGGGCGTTGGAGCTTGAGTGCACGGAGATGGATAAGCAAAGGAGGAAGAAGGCGTAGGTGAGAAGGTGAATTCTTATCCCTTATATATAGGCGACGAAAACTACGCGTCCCCACCGCCCGGTAAAACTCGCTTATCTCCCAAGCGCCACCATCAATGGCGCGGTTGGGTTACCCACGTCCGTATTGATGAGGATCCGGAATAAGGGGAACACGATCTCGCTTCAACAAGGCGTGTTAAGGAAAGCGCTTCGCTAAACGTCTGAGGTGGTATAGTAAAAACGATTCAAACAAAGGCTTGGTGGCGGTGTGATGTCACGCCGCATAATACGTCGCCAGATTGAACTAAGTGTACATTTTATTCTCTCTACGGTGGAATGTGGAATTTATTTTGCGAGCGGACACTATCTGGTGTTCATGATCTTCTCTGGATTATTCAAGGAGGAACCCGCCTTGCAATGCCGAACATTATGCGCGCGGACTTATCGTCATTGAAGCCTGGTTCAGGGCTCTTGAGGAGTCTGGACTAGGGGTGTCGGACAGCGGACTATCAATATCCGCCGGACTCCAAGACTACGAAGATACAAGATTCAAGACTGTGTCCCGTGTCCGGATGGGACTTTCCTTGGCGTGGAAGGCAAGCTTGGCAATACGGATATGTAGATCTCCTACCATTGTAACCGACTCTGTGTAACCCTAGCCTCCTCCGGTGTCTATATAAACCGGAGGGCTTTAGTCCGTAGACAACATACATTACAACAATCATACCATAGGCTAGCTTCTAGGGTTTAGCCTCCTTGATCTCGTGGTAGATCCACTCTTGTACTACCCATATCATCAATATTAATCAAGCGGGACGAGGGTTTTACCTCCATCGAGAGGGCCGAACACAGGTAAAACATCGTGTCCCTCGTCTCCTGTTACCATCTGCCTTGACGCACAGTTCGGGACCCCCTACCCGAGATTCGCCGGTTTTGACACCGACAGAGGGCAAAGGAGCAAGGGAGGGGGTGCCCCCCCAAGCCCAATCCGAATTGGGAGGGGGGCCGGGCCCCCCTTTCCTTCCTCCCTCCTTTCTCTTCCTTCCCTCTCCCTCTCCTAATAGGAAAGGGGGGAATCCTACTCCCGGTGGGAGTTGGACTCCCCCCCTAGGGCGCGCCACCCCCCTTGGCCGGCCTCCTCCTCCACTCCTTTATGTACGGGGGAGGGGGGCACCCCATAGACACAACAATTGATCATCGATCTCTTAGCCGTGTACGGTGCCCCCCTCCACCATAGTCCTCCTCGATAATACCGTAGCGGTGCTTAGGCGAAGCCCTGCGACGGTAGAACATCATCATCATCACCACGTCGTCGTGCTGACGGAACTCTCCCTCGACACTCGGCTGGATCGGAGTACGAGGGACGTCATCGAGCTGAACGTGTGCAAGAACTTGGAGGTGTCATAGTTTCGGTGCTTGATCGGTCGGGCCGTGAAGACGTACGACTACATCAACCACGTTGTGCTAACGCTTCCGCTTTTGGTCTACGAGAGCACGTGGACACAGTCTCCCCTCTCGTTGCTATGCATCACCATGATCTTGCGTGTGCGTAGGAATTGTTTTGAAATTACTGCATTCCCCAACAACCGGGATGGCTTATGCAGCACCTCGTAATCCCACCGTCCTATCCAAGTACAACGCCAATGAAGAATTTTCAGCTACTGACAAAGGCAAGTGGAAGTTGAACTTGGATAGCTATGCATAGTTCAATGCTCAAGAGCTTCACGCGGGTTATCTAAACCGCCTTCATACCAGCCGTGACTTTGAAGCTGGCTTGATCAATCTTATGAAAGAACGCTTTGAGGTAAGCCTTGAACAAGACCTTTGTCATATAAGTTTATCTCAATCAGCCGCCAAATCTACTGAATATAGAAGAATGAAATATACTGTAGACTTAGATAATTTTCTTGGTCTTGTATCTATACCACTACCATTTATAACTTTCCAATACTGTTGAATCAGAACATGTAGCCCCCAAGAGACGGCTTAAAATTGAGAAGTTGTAAGTTGGGTCTTCAATACTTGAACTGCTAAAATACACATATGTAGCCCCCAAGGGCCGGCTTAAGCTGCATAGTTAAGTTGGGACTTATCATCATATGTAAGAAAAAATCCAAACATGTGGCCCCCAAAGTCCGGTTTAATCTTCATAGCTAAACCAGGTCATTGAAATTTTTCCTTGAAAAGAGCAATGTACATTAGCCCCCAAGTGCCAAGTAAAATACTTGTATTGTGCTTGGGACTTCAAAGAACAATGCCAAAATAATGTCCATCCTTTTTCATTGCAGGCTGAGCTGAACATAAAAGAATCCCAAGTCACTGATTTGCAACAGAATATCAAGAACCAAGAGTCTGAAACATCCAAATCCAAGTCAGAGCCGAAAGCTGCTTTAGAACATGCTGAAAAGCTGAAGAAATATTTCAATACTGAAAGAGCCGGCTGGGAGACCGAGAAGGCGGCGCTGACAAAGAGAGCTGAAGATGCTGAAGCTGCTCTTAAACCGGTGATTGATGAGTTATCTGGGTTAAAGCATCAAGTCATTAGCATGACATCCTCCATATTTGGTAAGCAATATGGTACTTTAAACTTTTGTCATCAATATTTAATAATCACAAGCTGCCTCATCAATACCTTTGTCAATGCAGGCTCCCGCAGCTCAAAGCTGGGTCAAGACATGCGTGTCCAGCTTAAAGTTGCATACACTTTGGTGGAACAACTGTACACGGGCACCCAAAGGGCCATCTCGGTCGCCTCTAACAAGAAGCAACCACCTTCCCTTACCAAGGAAGTGTTGGAAAAATTATCCGTGCTGCCACACAGAGTTGAAGATCTGAAGCTATCGGCCGCCCGAGCTGGTGCCATCACCGCATTAAGCCGAGCGAAAGCATGGCAAGCGGAGCTTGGCCCGGATGAATTGGCTAGTGGTTGCCCAAGGCTGAAAGAAGACGGGTCCCCCTTTGAGGCGGCAGATTTCACCAATATTGTAAGGGAGATGCGCCCTTTGGCAAGCAAACTGGCTGATGAAACAGATCTCTCCAAATACAATCCGGCTTACGATGCTGATAATACAAAAGTGAAGGCACCGGTTCATGAGGCTGTGGACCTCATCCCACCAACACGTAAGCATACCTTCGCTCCTGACATTGACCCGTCGACCCATATAGATGATGAAGCTGTTTTTAAAGCTTTGACTGGAATCAATTGGGCCACATCTGACTTCCAGCCAACGGGTAATGAGGAGGAAGGTGAATTGGCGCAAGATGATCCGGAATCGTCCACACGCCCAGACCAGGACAGCTGATCTTCTACGGTGGTTTATGAATTTGATGCCTCAAAACACTTAATCATTTGGGCACACCGATGGCCTTGTAATAGGCTAGTTAAAACATTGATCTATCATGCCATCGTTCATGTTTGTTTGCATAACACTTTTGAGCCATGGATCTGATGTTTTGGAGATCTGCCAAATGCTTATAATGTCCTCCATTATGCAAATCATATTATCATATTTCCTGCACACAAGCAGATAACAAATGCCCTAGTGGTTTATCCCAGGGTGGGTCTACCCCACAAAAAACCCACTAGTGACTGCATAGTCTATAACCAAGGTGAGATTATCAAAACCTCATATATTCATAACAAGGAAATATCGTACCTCTGATAACTCTTCATACTGCCGGCTTAACATGCCATACGCGGGAAGGGTAGTCTCCCAAAGACTTAGAGCCCAGAACTCCAAGCACATAATCAATACATATTGGCGACTTATCGTCCAAAGCCAGGCTGGATTATCAAAATTCCGGATATATTCCAATGTAAATCATAAGGATCAAGGCGACATGGCCCTAATCAATTTTAAACCATATATCAATATGGTGCAAAAAGATGAATCGCAAAAAGGTGTTGAAAGCAAAAACAAACCAAGAAAAACAAGGCCTACATAGGCTGCCAAGCCTCAATAATAAGTGCTATTCAAGGGCCGCACAACCACTGAGTTAATCCTTAATTCAAACCTGTAAGTCAGGCCTCACATGACCAATCGTTGTTTTAACTTTGACAAGTTCAGGGTCTTTATAAGATTGACTGTTAAGAGTACGACGAGTCATGCTAGGATTACCTAGTCGGAGTGGGAAGCATACAAAGGCAGGATAACCCAGATTTTTGGTGAATACACCTGGCGTCCAAGCCTATTACAAGGGACAACAAAGCTTTGTTCATTAACAGGGAGCCCCCAAGTAATATGTACAAATTATCAAAGCAAGTTACCTATGTTTGAATTGTACATTGTAACAAGTTCTCTTTGGTAACCTTGAACTTAGGCATAAAAACCCAAGTTGTCTGTAATCAGGCTTATAAGCCAGATCAAAGGGTATTCAAAGCTATGCTCAATGAGGAGGAAGCCCCAAGATATTTTGTAACAATGCGTTCAAGCCGGATCAAGAGGGTAGTCATAGCTATGCTCATTCAGCAGGAATCCCCCAAGTGATTTTATGAATTGACAATAAAGACTCAAATTCTCAGAAATGAAATGATAGAGGCCCTGAATTATCAGGGATGTCGGCTTTATTATACCAATCATAATATATACATTGATAGAAGTATGTACAGCACAAGAGTCGGTGGCTCAGGTGTAATAAGGCCGAAGATGAGCAGTGTTCCACGGCCGGCGGGTCTCCTCCTCAGACTTGCGTGAGTCCTTGTGCTCTCAAACATCAGTGAGGTAGTATGACCCGTTGTTTAGATTTTTGCTGACCACAAAAGGCCCTTCCTAAGGTGGGGATAACTTGTGCATGTCAGTTTGATCTTGGATGAGCCGGAGCACCAGATCTCCTTCTTCAAAGGTCCGTGTTTCAACCCGGCGACTGTGGTAACAACGCATATCTTGCTAGTAAATCACCAAACGAGCCTCCACAAGGTCAAGCTCCTCATCCAGAAGGTCAAGAGCATCCTAACGTGCCTTTTCATTATCAGCTTCAACATAAGCCGCCACATGGGGCGAGTCATGACATATGTCACTAGGGAGAACCGCCTTTGCACCATAAACCATGAAGAAAGGCACGTAACCTATAGATCTATTGGGGGTAGATACTCCATAGCATTGAAGGCAAATCTTCGACCCAACAACTCGGCATCCTCTGCAAAGGGACCATAAGCCGGTGTTTGATACCTCTCAAGGTTTCTTGATTGGCTCTTTTAGCTTGACCATTAGACTGGGGGTGAGCCACAGACGATACATCAAGACGAATGTGCTCTTGTTGACAGAATTCTTTCATTGCACCCTTAGACAGATTAGTACCATTATCAATAATGATACTATGAGGGTATCCAAAACAAAAGATCACTTTTTTAATGAATTGAACCGTCGTTGCTGCATCACATTTGCTGACCGGCTCAGCTTCAACCCACTTTGTAAACTTGTCAACAGCCACCAGGAGGAGAGTTTTTTTGTCCTTGGGCCTTTTAAAAGGCCCAACTGTATCCAGCCCCCAGACTGCAAACGGCCAAGTAATTGGAATCGTCCTCAATTCTTGAGCCGGCACATGAGCTCATCTTGAAAATTTCTGACAACCATCACATTTACTGACTAAATCTTCCGCATCAGCATGAGCCGTCAGCCAATAAATCCCATGACGAAAAGCCTTAGCAACGAGAGACTTAAGCCGGCATGATGGCCGCAATCTCCTTCATGAATCTCTCTTAGAATTTCACGGCCCTCCTCGGGAGAAATGCATTGTTGAAATACCCTGTAACACTGCATTAGTGTAGCTCACCATTGATAATAGTCATTGACTTAGACCTCGGGGTAATTTGCCTGGCCAAAGTTTCATCATCAGGTAACTCAACCCGGGTCATATAAGCCAAATATGGAACAGTCCAATCAGGAATAACATGGAGAGCCGCCACCAACTATGCCTCCAGGTCAGGAACTGCAAGATCTTCCTCCGTAGGCAATTTAACTGAAGGATTATGCAAAATATCGAGGAAAATATTAGGTGGTACCGGCTTACGTTGGGACCCTAACCGGCTTAAAGCATCAGCAGCCTCATTTTTCCTGCGATCAACATGCTCCACTTGATAACCCTTGAAATGACCAGTAATAGCATCCACCTCACGGCGATAAGCTGCCATGAGTGGATCCTTTGAATCCCAAGTTCCTGAAACTTGCTGAGCCACCAAGTCCGAGTCGCCAAAACACCTCACCCGACTTAGATTCATCTCTTTAGCCAACCAAAGACCATGGAGCAAGGCTTCATACTTAGCTGCATTGTTAGTACAAGGGAACATCAACCTCAAAACATAACAAAATTTATCACCTCGTGGGGAAATCAAAAGAACTCCAGCCCCCGAGCCTTCCAATTGCCTGGATCCATCAAAGTGAATAGTCCAATACGTGCTACCCGGCTTTTCCTCTGGCATCTGTAGCTCTGTCCAGTCATTGATGAAATCCACAAGTGCTTGAGACTTGATAGCTGTCTGAAGCATATACTTCAAACCATGAGGTCCAAGCTCAATAGCCCACTTGGCTACCTGACATGTGGATTCCCTGTTTTGAATAATATCCCCTAGGGGGGCAGAACTAACCACAGTGATGGGATGACCAAGGAAATACTATTTCAACTTACGACTAGCCATGAACACGCCATAAACCAGTTTCTGCCAATGTGGGTATCTCTGCTTAGATTCAATGAGCACTTCACTAACATAATAAACCGGCCTTTGAACCGGACATTCCTTGCCTGACTCTTTCCTTTCCACCACAACTGCCACACTGACAGCTCTGTTGTTAGCAGCCATATATAAAAGTAAGGGCTCCTTCTCAATAGGAGCTGCAAGAACCGATGGCTCAGCCAGTTGTTTTTTAAGTGCCTCAAACACCTCATTGGGCACATCGCTCCAGACAAAGTGACATGTCTTCTTCTCATCTGATAAAGAGTAATGGCCTTTTCACCCAGATGGCTTATAAACCGGCTCAAGGCCGCAATACGACCCGCTAAGCGTTGGACGTCATTTATATATACCGGCTTAGCCAAAGAAGTAATAGCCTTGATTTTCTCCGGGTTAGCTTCAATGCCTCTCTCAGAAACTAAGAAACCCAATAATTTGCATGTTGGCACGCCAAAGACACACTTGGCCGCGTTGAGCATCATCTTATAGACCCGGAGATTGTCAAAGGTCTCTTTCAAATCATCTATCAAAGTCTCTTTCTTCTTGGACTTCACAACAATATCATCCACATAAGTATGAACATCCACATAAGTATGAACATTGCGTCCATTCTGGTCATGGAGGCAATTCTGAATGCACCGCTGATAAGTCGCCTGGGCACTCTTGAGCTCAAAAGGCATAGACACATAGAAGAAGGCTCCATAGGGAGTGATCAAAGTTGTCTTCTCCTGGTCCTTAACTGCCATCTTGATATGATGATAACCAGAATAAGCATCCAGAAAAATCAAACGCTCACAACCCACCGTAGCATCAATAATCCGATCAATACGAGGGATAGCAAAAGGGTCAGTCGGACAGGCCTTATTAAGATCTGTATAATCCACACACATATGCCAAGTGCCATTTTTCTTAAGCGCCAGCACAGGGTTAGCCAACCACTCAGGATGAAAAACTACAATGATGAATCCAGCAGCCAAGAGCCGGGCCACCTCTTCACCAATAGCCTTATGCCTCTCTTCATTGAAACGACGAAGGAATTATTTGACCGGCTTAAACTTGGGATCAACATTGAGAGTGTGCACAGCGAGTTCCCTCGGTACACCTGGCATGTTTCAAGGCTTCTATGCAAAGATGTCCCGGTTCTCACGGATGAACTCGATGAGTGCGCTTTCCTATTTTGAATCCATATTAGCACTGATGCTGAACAGCTTGGATGAGTCGCCGGGAATAAAATCAACCAACTTAGTATCATCTACTGACTTAAACTTCAACAGCGGGTCATTCTTTGTAGCTAGCTTCTTTAAAGGTGTCATATCTGTCAGGTCAACATTACCTTTATAAAACTTCAACTCCTCTGTGGAACAAGCCGATTTAGCATACGCAGCATCACCTTCTTCACAATCCAGAGCAATCTTCCTATCACCGTGCACCGTGATGGTGCCTTTATGACCCAGCATTTTAAGCTGCACATAAACATAACAAGGTCGTGCCATAAATTTGGCATAAGCCGGCCGCCCGAACAAAGCGTGATACAGGCTTTTGATCTTGACCACCTCAAAGGAAAACTTTTTAGCTCTAGAATCATGGTCATTACCAAAGGCTGCCTCCAGGGTTATGTTACCCACCCGATATGCCGACATACCAGGCACCACCCCATGGAAAACAATAGAAGACGCCCAAAGATCTTTGTCAGTCAAATTCACACGACGGAAAGTATCATAGTAAAGGATGTTGATACTACTGCCCCCATCCATGAGTACCTTTGTAAGCTTGTATCCTCCTACCTGAGGGGCAACTACCAATGCCAATTGACCCGGATTATCAACCCGGGGCGGGTGATCCTCACGGCTCCATATAATAGGCTGCTCAGACCACCTCAAATATCGAGGAATCGCCGGCTCAACTGAGTTCACCGCCCGCTTATGGATTTTCTGATCTCGTTTGCACACACTCATGGTAAACACATGATACCGACCACTATTCAACTACTTTGGATTGCTCTGATAACCAAACTGTTGCTGCTGATTCCCTTGACCAGATTGCTGATTAAACCCACCTTGATTGCCTTGGCCCTAAAAACCTGAGGTTGAGCCGCCACCTCCAAAGCCAGGCCCGTGAGAGCTAGATCCTGAACCGCCATGCAGGCCATGATTATTCTGGAAAAAATGAGAGTTTATATACTCCCTCATGATGAAGCAATCCTTCCACAGATGACTAGCCGGCTTCTCTTGGGTGTCGTGCTTTGGGCAAGGCTGATTCATCATGGCTACTTCGGCCCTCCAAATCAGGGCGCTGATGTTTTCCCCTTATGATGTTGATTATTGTTCTGTGCATTGGTGTTAGCCACAAAGTCTAAACCGCCATCAGCCTTGCACTTACCGTTGCCACCTTGACTCGCTGTATTATGATGTCCCTTTGCATTGCCACTCTTTTTCCCTTTGCCAGCTTTCTCCTCATCAGACTCAGGGTCCTTAGTACTATCATAGTCGGCATATTTGACGAGAGCTGCCATGAGCTCACCCATATCATTGTAGTTGCGCTTAAGCCTCCCCAGCTTCTGTTTAAGAGGAAGAAAACAACAATTCTTTTCCAACATCAGGACGGCTGAACCGGCATTGATACTGTCTGATGAATGGATAACGGCCGAGATTCGACATACCCAATTGGTTGTTGAGTCGCCTTCTCCCTGGACACAAGAATCCAAGTCTAGAATCAACATAGGTTGCTTGCATATGTCTTTAAATTTTTGAATAAAATTCACCTTCAGCTCAGCCCATGATCTGATGGAGTTAGCGGGCAATCCGTTCAGCCAAGTACGCGCCGGCCCATCCAACATCATGGTGAAGTACTTAGCACATGCAGCATCGCTAACATCCAGCATCTCCATAGCCATCTCATAACTCTCAATCCAAGCTTCCGGTGGATGATCCGCCGTGTAATTAGGCACCTTGCGAGGGCCCTTGAAATCCTTAGGAAAGCGCTCGTTACGTAAACCCGGCACTAAACATGGCATGCCAAGGGTTCTGGAGGTCACACCCGCCTCCAGAGACGCCGACAGATAAACCGGAGATTGTTGCTAAGCCACCAGCTCATCCTCACGCCACACTCTGCCTTGGTCCACCAAAGCCTGAGCATCATTACTAGCACGCGGCGGGTCAGGCCTACGACGTTGGTTGTGGTTCCGCTCACTGCTCGACACAGTCGGCGAATCAATGTGCCTACTATAACTCTGGCTTGGACGCGGGGTTGAGTGAATCCGTTCACGACTGTATGAATAAATCGCCTGTTGAGCCACAACCGTCTGAAGAAGCTCCCCGGCTCGCCGTGTTTCCATTGCAGCTGGTGACTCATCTTGAACAGGGAGAGCCGCCAATCGAGTAGCCGCGGCTATCATGTTGTCCAGAGGGTTAGAATAATTACCCAGTGGCATCGGAACATGGTGAGGACGAGTCAAGTTCAACCGTGGGGGATCTACAACACGTGGCTAAACCGGCGCTCCAGCTGCCGGCGCTTCAACAACCTGGTCCACCACAGGCGGGTTACTGGCTCCTGCCCCAGGTGTGTTAAAAAGGTTTCTTGCATCATGCACCGGAGGTAAACGACTCATGTGCCTTTTGTTAAAAATAACGTTTGATGCATTCTGGTCTAAGCTTAAGAGAAAATTCTCTGCTTGAATCTACTTTGCTTCCCTCTCTAAGGCGACTTGCTCTGTCACCATCTGGGTGTTCTCAGCGTTAAGATCCTCCTTAGCTTGAGCTATCTCATTGCGTAACTTTGCAACATCCACATTATGTTGTGCTTGGTTCGCCGAGGTTACCTCCACCGTCAGCGACGTTGCTAGAGCCTCCAACAAATCAAATAAAATTTGAGTCGGCGAGCGCACAGGGTCTCCTGCCTCAGCTGCCGTAGCAGTCGCTGAACCGAAGATCATTGCTCCGCAGTTGAAGAGTTCAGCACTGGCTGCATACCGGCCATGAAGACCGCGGCCCGGCTGGGCGGCTCATACGGGTTTGGAATACTGTCGCCATCGGAACAGCCCCCAAGCCTATCATCTTGCACTTGGTACATGGAATTGGTCTCGCCGGTTGAGGACTCATCGCCTAAATAGACGGTCGTCTATCCACCGGACACAGATCCTCCTTTGAGATCCACTCCTTGAATAAAGCCAACAAAGACATGCTTTGGGGCGGCTTAAATCTTGGCGGGTCGCACGCGCTGAGCCGTCTCGACGATGTTGGTGCAGGTGTCCGGATCAGCTTCCGACTCGCCAATCTTGCCGATGAAGACAGGAATCCCGTCGAAAGGGACCCGGTACCCATACTCGATTGAGCCGGCCTTGGGTCCCCAGCCCGCGTCATCGATGTAGAGCTTGCCGCGACGACTCTTAGTCATCCAGCCCATAGCATATCCCTTGATCCCTGTGAAGTTGCCCTTCAAGAACTCGAAACCACCATGCGCTGGCCCCACTGTGGGCGCCAACTATCGTGGACTTAACACGACAGATGCCCTAGCAAGAGGACTTAGGTGTGGACCCATCGCCGCTAGGTTAGCTTGAAGGGGTTAAACTGGACAAAGGACATAGAGAGTTTTTACCCAGGTTCGGCCCCTCTCAATGAGGTAAAAGCCTACTCCTGCTTTAGGTTGTATTGCTTGGGTTTCGATTACCAGGGAGCGAATACGCTTGACCTAGTTCTCGATCTATCGTTTCTTGATACATCATGTCCGGCTCGGTGACAAACTAAACTTGCCTTAACATACAAGTTAGACATATGGCGGTTCATACCCATAGGGCCAAGGCGCTTCCGGTTCTTGGGCCTTCTGTAAGCTTGCTCTATGAACCGTCATCTTCAACATCTTCTTGGGCCTTGTCATCATGTATCGCCAGTGGTATGGCCCCGCCCCTCCTGGGCGGGTCATACCCAATAGTCATATCCCCAACAGAGGTTTAGCCAACGAGTCTGACACATTCAGATCCGTATGTATTTTGCAAATTTCTAAGTCTACAATGCTCTGCATGGAATTACTGTAGCTAATTGCTCACACTTTCAATATGTATCCAGACTGAGACTCGGAGTCTTCCGAATCAGCGTCAAAGCTTGCATCGACGTAATCCTTTACGACAAACTCTTTATTACCTCCATAGTCGATAAATATCTCCTTAGTCCTCTTAGGTAACTAAGGATAATTTTGACCGCTGCCCAGTGATCTACTCCTGGATCACTATTGTACCCCCTTGCCAAACTCATGGCAAGGTACACAACAGGTTTGGTACACCGCATGGCATACTTTACTAGAACCTATGGTTGAGGCATAGGGAATGACTTTCTATCTTCTGCTGTGGTTGGGTTTTGAGTCTTACTCAACTTCACACCTTGCAATACAAGCAAGAACCCTTTCTTTGACTGATCCATTTTAAACTTCTTCAAAATCTTGTCAAAGTATGTGCTTTGTGAAAGTCCTATTAAGCGTCTCGATCTATCCCTATAGATCTTGATGCCCGATATGTAGGTAGCTTCACCGAGGTCTTTCACTAAAAAATTATTATTCAAGTATCCTTTTTATGCTATTCAGAAATTATATATCATTTCCAATCAATAATATGTCATCCACATATAATATCAGAAATGCTACAGAGCTCCCACTCACTTTCTTGTAAATACAGGCTTCACCATAAGTCTGTATAAAACCATATGCTTTGATCACCTCACCAAAGCATATATTCCAACTCCGAGATGCTTGCACCAGTCCATAGATGGATTGCTAGAGCTTGCACACTTTGTTATTACCTTTAGGATTTACAAAAACTTTGCATCATATACAACTCTTCTATAATATCCATTAAGGAATCCATTTGCCAGATTTCATAATTATGAAATGTGGCAATTGCTAACATGATTCGGATGGACTTAAGCATCGCTACGGGTGAGAAGGTATTATCGTAGTCAACCCTTTGAACTTGTCAAAAACCTTTCGCGACAAGTCGAGCTTTGTAGACAGTGATATTACCATCAACGTCCGTCTTCCTCTTGAATATCCATTTATTTTCAATGGCCTACCGATCATCGAGCAAACCCACCAAAGTACACACTTTGTTCTCATATATGGATCCTATCTCGAATTTCATGGCCTCAAGCCATTTATCGGAATCTAGGCACATCATAGCTTCTTCATAGTTCGTAGGTTCGCCATGGTCTAGTAACATGACTTCCAGTAAAGGATTACCCTACCACTCTGGTGCGGAACGTGATCTGTTTGACCTACAAAGTCCAGTAGTAACTTGATGTGAAGTTTCATAATCATCATCATTAGCTTCCTCTCTAGTTGGTGTAGGCATCACGGAACAAATTTCTCTGATGTGCTACTTTCCAAATTGATAGAAGGTGGAATTACCTCATCAAGTTCTACTTTTCTCCCACTCACTTCTTTCGAGAGAAACTCCTTCTCTAGAAAGGTTCCATTCTTGGCTACAAAGATCTTGCCTTTGGATCTGTGGTAGATGGTGTACCCAATTGTTTCCTTAGTGTATCCTATGAACACGCACTTCTTCGATTTGGGTTCGAGCTTACCAGGCTGAAGCCTTTTGACATAAGTGTCGCAACCCCAAACTTTAAGAAACGACAGCTTAGGTTTCTTGCCAAACCATAGTTCATACGGTGTCATCTCAAAGGAGTTAGATGGTGCCCTATTTAACGTGAATGCAGCTGTCTCTAATGCATAATGCCAAAACGATAGTGGTAAACCGGTAAGAGACATCGTAGACCGCACCATATCTAATAAAGTATGGTTATGACATTCGGACACACCATTATGATGTGGTGTTTCAGGTGCTGTGAGTTGTGAAATAATTCCACATGTTTTAAATGATGCCAAACTCGTAACTCAAATATTCGCCTCTGTGATCAGATCATAGAAAAATTATTTTCTTGTTGCAATGATTCTCCACTTCACTCTGAAATTCTTTGAACCTTTCAAATGTTTCAGACTTATGTTTCATTAAGTAGATATACCCATACCTACTCAAATCATATGTGAAGGTCAGAAAATAATGATACCCGCTGCATGCTTCAACACTCATCGGACCGCATACATCGGTATGTATTATTTCCAATAAGTCATTAGCTCGCTCCATTGTTCTGGAGAATGGAGTTTTTGTCATCTTGCCCATAAGGCATGGTTCGCAAGTATCAAATGATTCATAATCAAGTGATTCCAAAAGCCCATCTGCATGGAGTTTCTTCATGCGCTTTACACCAATATGACCTAAACGGAAGTGCCACAAATATGTTGCACTACCATTATCAACTTTGCATCTTTTGGCATCAATATTATGAATATGTGTATCACTACGATCGAGATTCAATAAACCATTCACATTGGGTGTATGCCCATAGAAGGTTTTATTCATGTAAACGGAACAACAGTTATTCTCTCACTTAAATGAATAAACTTATTGAAATAAACATTATCTAATCATATTTATGCTCAACGCAAATACCAAATAATATTTATTTAGGTTCAACACTAATCCCGAAGGTAGAGCGAGTATGCGATGGTGATCATATCAACCTTGGAATCATTTCCAACACACATCATCACCTTGCTTTTAACTAGTCTCTGCAACTCCTGTTTCGAGTTACTAATCTTAGCAACTGAACCGGTATCAAATACCTAGGGGTTACTATGAACACTAGTAAAATACACATCAATAACATGTATATCAAATATACCTTTGTTCACTTTGTCATCCTTCTTATCCGCTAAGTATTTGGGCAGTTCCACTTCCAGTGACCATTTCCTTCATAGTAGAAGCACTCATTTTCAGGCTTGGGTCCAGCTTTGGGCTTCTTCACAGGAGTGAAAACTTGCTTGCCATTCTTTTTGAAGTTCCCTTTCTTTCCCTCGCCTTTTTTCTTGAAACTAGTGGCCTTGTTAACCATCAACACTTGATGCTCTTTCTTGATTTCTACCTTCGCCGATTTCAGCATCGTGAAGACCTTCGGAATTGTTTTTGTCATCCCTTGAATATTATAGTTCATCGCGAAGTTCTAGTAGCTTAGTGATAGTGACTAGAGAACTTTGTCAATCACTATCTCGAAGATTAACTCCCACTTGATTCAAGTGATTGTAGTACCCCAGACATTCTGAGTACATGCTCACTGGCTGAGCTATTCTCCTCCATTTTGTTGGCAAAGTACTTGTCAGAGGTCTCATACCTCTTGACACGGGCATAAGTCTGAAATACCAATTTCAGCTCTTGGAACATCACACATGCTCTGTGGCGTTCAAAACGTTTTTGAAGTCCCGGTTCTAAGTCGTAAAGTATGGTGTCACTAAACTATCAAGTAGTCATCACATCGAGCTTGCAAAACATCATAACGTCTACATTTGCTCCTGCAACAGGTTTTTCACCGGCTCGACACCTTGATCTCCATCATAGCGTCGTGGTCATCTCGCCAACTATTGCTTCTACAACTATCGCTAACGCATAGTGATAATGTAAAGCAATTACATGGCGTTTGCATTTCATACAATAAAGAGACAACCATAAGGCTCCTGCCGGTTGCCGATAACTTTACTAAACATGATCATCTCATACAATAACATATATCACATCATGTCTTGACCATATCACATCACAACATGCCCTGCAAAAACAAGTTAGACGTCCTCTACTTTGTTGTTGCAAGTTTTACGTGGTTGCTATGAGCTTCTAACAAGAACCATTCTTACCTATGCATCAAACCACAATGGTGTTTCGTCAAGTTTGTTGTTTTAACCTTCTTCAAGGACCGGCCACAGTCAAATTCGATTCAACTAAAGTAGGAGAAACAGACACCCGCCAGGCACCTTTATGCAAAACTAGTTGCATGTCAGTCAGAGGAACCGGTCTCATGTGCGTGGACATGTAAGGTTGGTCCGGACCGCTTCATCCCACAATACCACCGAATCAAAATAAGACATTGATGGTAAGCAGTATGACTATCACCGCCCACAACTCTTTGTGTTCTACTCACGCATATCATCTATGCATAAACCTGGCTCTTATGCCACTGTTGGGAATCTTTGTATGGAAAACAAAAATCTTTCTACGCACATGCAATGGTCTATCCATGGAGATGCATAGCAACGAGGGGGAGTGTCGGTGTCAAACCGGCGGATCTCGGGTAGGGGGTCCCGAACTGTGCGTCTAGGCGGATGGTAACAGGAGACAAGGGACACGATGTTTTTACCCAGGTTCGGGCCCTCTCGATGGAGGTAAAACCCTACTCCTGCTTGATTGATATTGATGATATGGGTAGTACAAGAGTGGATCTACCACGAGATCAAGGAGGCTGAACCCTAGAAGCTAGCCTATGGTATGATTGTTGTAATGGTTGTTCGTCCTACGGACTAAAACCCTCCGGTTTATATAGACACCAGAGAGGGCTAGGGTTACACCGAGTCGGTTACAATGGTAGGAGATCTACATACCCGTATCGCCAAGCTTGCCTTCCACGCCAAGGAAAGTCCC
Source organism: Aegilops speltoides (assembly GCA_021437245.1). Classification (NCBI taxonomy): domain Eukaryota; kingdom Viridiplantae; phylum Streptophyta; class Magnoliopsida; order Poales; family Poaceae; genus Aegilops; species Aegilops speltoides. Next base: position 136,389,743 of record CM038147.1, read on the forward strand.
ATCCGGACACGGGACGAAGTCTTCAATCTTGTATCTTCATAGTCTTGGAGTCCGGCCGATGACAATAGTCCGGCTATGTGACGCCCCCGATTCAATCGTACACTAATCATGCACGCAAATGTGTACGATCAAGATCAGGGACTCACGGGAAGATATCACAACACAACTCTAAAACATAAATAAGTCATACAAGCATCATAATACAAGCCAGGGGCCTCGAGGGCTCAAATACAAGTGCTCGATCATAGACGAGTTAGCGGAAACAACAATATCTGAGTACAGACATAAGTTAAACAAGTTTGCCTTAAGAAGGCTAGCACAAACTGGGATACAGATCGAAGAGGCGCAGCCTCCCGCACAGGATCCTCCTAACTACTCAGTGGTCGCGGCGGGCGGGCTGCACGTAGTAGTAGGCACCTCCGGTGTAGTAGTCGCCATCGACGGTGGCGTCGCTCTGGGCTCCAACATCTGGTTGCGACAACCGTAAAGAAGAAGGAAAGGGGAAAAGGGGAGAAAGCAACCGTGAGTACTCATCCAAAGTACTGCAAGCAAGGAGCTACACTACATATGCATGTGTATATGTGTAAAGGGCCATATCAAGGGGTGAGCTGCAGAATGCCGTAATAAGAGGGGATAGCTAATCACGTCGAAGACTACGCTCTGGCAGCCTCCGTCTTGCAAACATGTAGAAGAGAGTAGATTGAAGTCCTCCAAGTAGCATCTCCAAGTAGCATCTCCAAGTAGCATCTCCGGTAGCATCGCATAGCATAATCCTACCCGCGATCCTCTCCTCGTCGCCTGTTAAAGAGCGATCACGGGTTGTATCTCGCACTTGGAAGGGTGTGTTTTATTAAGTATCCAGTTCTAGTTGTCATAAGGTCAAGGTACAACTCTGGGTCGTCCTTTTTCCGAGGGACACGGCTATTCGAATAGATTAATCTTCCCTGCAGGGGTGCACCACATAACCCAACACGCTCGATCCCATTTGGCCGGACACACTTTCCTGGGTCATGCCCGGCCTCGGAAGATCAACACGTCGCAGCCCCACCTAGGCACAACAGAGAGGTCAAACACGCCGGTCTAAACCTAAGCGCGCAGGGTCAGGCCCATCGCTACGAGCACACCGCAAGACGTTGCGAGGGCGGCCGAAGCAGACTCTAGCCTAGTGGCGTTCGGTCCAATCCGACGCGCCCGCTCCGTCGGCGACGTCAAGAAGGCTTCGGTGAGACCACGACGCCGGATACCCATAACTACTCCCACGTAGATGGTTAGTGCGTATAGACCAAATGGCCGACTCAGATCAAATAGCAAGATCTCGTTAAGCGTGTTATTATGAAGCAATCATGACGCCGATCGAGGCCAGCCCACCTCTCGCCTAGGTGGCCTCAACACCCTGTCGCTCGCCACAAAGATCCACACAGAGGGCCGTCGGGACAAAGGTCCTTTCAGCCCCAATCTGTGAATCACTCATGGGTACTCTTTGAGCGGACCCGACTTTAGTCACCACCGTAGTATGTATGTATGTATAGTATATACCCGTGATCACCTCCCGAGTGATCACGGCCCAATAGTATAGCAAGGCGATCGACAAGAATGTAGGGCCAATGATGATAAACTAGCATCCTATACTAAGTATTTAGGATTGCGGTAAGGTATCAACAGATGTAGCAACAATGTCGCTATGCATCGTAATAGGATTAATGAAGCAATAACATGCTACACTACTCTAATGCAAGCGGTATAGAGGAGAATAGGCGATATCTGGTGATCAAGGGGGGCTTGCCTGGTTGCTCTGGCAAGAGAGAGGGTCGTCAACTCCGTAGTCGTCTTCAAGCAGCAGCTGTCGGTCTCGTAGTCTATCGGAGAGAAGAGGGGGAAGAAACAATGAATACCATGCAAACAGATGCATATCGATGCATGACAAGACAAGTAACGATGCTAGGTGTGCCCAATCGCGGTAGTAGGTGATACCGACGAAGGGGGAAAACATCCGGGAAAGTATTCCCGGTGTTCCGCATTTTCGGACCGGTGAACCGGAGGGGGAAAGTTGCGTGTTCGGCATGCTAGGGGTGTGTCGCGGACGAACAGGTTGCGTATCCGGATTCGTCTCGTCGTTCTGAGCAACTTTCATGTAGAAAGTATTTTCATCCGAGTTACGGATTAAAAGATATGATTTTCTAAAGATTTAAATCATTTTCTGATTTTAATTATTTATCTAAAGCCAACATTATCGAGCGATAAAGTTGTTCGATGACTCAAGCATGACATCGAGTGATGTCAAGAGGTCAACTGGTCGGTTGACGATCAAACCTGCATGTGGGTCGATGGGACCCACATGTCGTGTCGAGGCATTAACAGGTTTTGAAACTAATTAAATGGGTTAATTAGCGGTAGGGCCCGAGAGTCATGAGAGATTAGGTTTTAATTAATTTATTTAATTAATTAGCAGTTTATCTATTTGTTTTTATTTGTTTTATTGGATGGGGCCCGCATGTCAGTGGCAGTAGCTGCCACGTCAGCGAGGTTGACTTGGTCAACGTGGCGATTGGGGCCCCTGTGCCCTGAGTAGTGACCGAGGTGGGGCCCGCCTATACGTCGATGGACGGCGCCGACGACAACGCAGGCGAAAACGCGGGCGGCGCGGCTCGGGAGGTGGCGGAAATCGCCTCTGAGGCACCGTTAAATCGAGTTTTGGCGCGTTAAGAGCTACTGGCGCCAAGCGCCCAACGGTGGTGATGGTGGCGGCAGGGTGACCGGAATCGGCCTTGGCGAGCTCATCGGCGGACGGCCGAGTCGAGCACGGAGGAAACAGCGAGGCCTCATGTTTGCGAAAAGAAAGGGAGGCCAGCGAGTTATCGCGAGGCGGCGAACGCAACGGCGCGGCCCGTGACCATTTGGTCACCGGAAGGGCGCCGGCGACGCGCGCAGGCGGCGGCGCAGTCGGGTCCCCGGCGGGAAACACGCTAGGAGGCACGGGGAGGCTAGTCTTGTGGCGCGTTGGGCTCCTAGGAACCCTGTGAGTGCAACGGCGAGTTCGAGCGTCGTGTGGCGGTCGTGGCCGGCGGCGAGGTACGCCATGGCGACGAGCCTCGGCAATGGCGGCGGCTGGCTACAGAGCGCCTGGGGGCAACGAAGAGCAGCGGGGAGGAGAAGCTCACCTAGCGGCACGCACGATGGCCGTGAATGGGTTAGTAGCTGCAGGGCGTCGACGGAGACGAAGAAGAACGGCGGCGACGTTTGTCGAACATAGGAAGAAGACGGCGGCGTCGGGCGTTGCGGTGACTCCGGTCTCCAACGGGTTGCGCCAGACGAGGGAGTGGACGACGGCCCTTGAGACACCGTGGGGCGGTGAGGTGGGCTCGGTGGCGTGGTTAGGCGAGCCATGGCGTCGGTGGCGTCCGGATCGAGGGGACGAGGGGAGAGGCGCGGTGGATCTGGAGGGGCGGAGAAAATATTCATGGGCGGAGGGGGATCTGACGAGGCGAGAGGGGCCGTGGCGGTTTTATCCTTCCCGTCGCCGGCGAAGGGTCCGGTGGTGACCGCGCTACTAGCGGCGGCGTAGCGTCAAACGAAACAGGAAGGAAGGGGCGGGCGAGGAGCTGGGCTGGCTGGGCCAGCCAGTCATGGGCTGTGGGGGCACCTGGGACGGTGGTGTCAAGCGGTTGGTTTGGGCTGGCTGGTCTGGGGCTTCCCCCTTTTTTGTTTTTTTTGTAATTTCTTTCTTTTATTTATTTTCCCTTTTCTGTTTTATTTAGTTTTAGGGCATTTAGGCATTTTATAAAAAAGGTGTTTGCTTCACCATAATTACCAGTGCAATATTTGGCAACCCCCGAACATTTTCGCTTTGACTTTCGAAAACTTAGGGTGTTTGTCACTAATTCATATTTTGAATTTGCAATGATTTTGAACTACCACTTGATTAGCAACAGTAACACAGATGACATGGCATCATTGGAAGAGTTTTACTGTAGCCTAATTATCCGGGCGTTACAAATCTCCTCCACTACAAGAAATCTCGTCCCGAGATTTAGGAGGTAGAAGGAAACAGTGCGGGGTATTCATCACGCAGGCGATCCTCACGTTCCCAAGTGGCTTCATCTTCAGAATGGTGCGACCACTGGACTTTGAGGAACTTGATCGCTTTCGGCGCAGCGGCGTTCAGCTTGGTCGAGAATGCGGACCGGATGCTCTTTATAGGAGAGATCCTGTTGCAATTCGAGCACTTCATGATCCACTCCTCGGATCGGGTCCTTGAAGCAACGGCGGAGCTGTGATACGTGGAACACATCGTGAACCTGAGAAAGGTTCGGCGGAAGCTCCAGTTGATATGCCACTTTTCCACGCCTTTCGAGAATAGTGAATGGGCCAATATAGCGAGGAGCTAGCTTGCCCTTGATTCCGAAGCGGTGAGCACCCTTCATTGGTGTGACTCGAAGATAAGCCTTTTCGCCAGGTTGATAGACCATGTCCTTATGTTTACGGTCATAATTACTCTTTTGGCGTGACTGAGCAGTCTTGAGATTCTCGCGAATAATGCGGACTTTTCTTCGGCATGTTGGATAATATCCGGACGAAGAGTGGGCGTTCCCGATTTCGACCCGATTCAGAGGGTTCGCACTTTCGTCCATATAACACTTCGAAGGGGGCCATCTTCAGACTAGCTTGATAGCTATTATTATAAGAGAACTCAGCATACGGGAGAGATTCCTCCCATTTCTTGCCGAAGGAAATAACACAAGCTCGAAGCATGTCTTCGAGAACTTGGTTGACACGTTCAACCTGCCCTTGCGACTGAGGATGAAAAGCAGTCCTTGAAAGATGATGAGTGCCCATAGCTTCTTGGAAACTTGACCAGAATCTTGAAGTGAATAAGCTGCCACGGTCCGAACTGATTACCAATGGAATACCGTGAAGCGAGACAATTCTGGACATGTAGAGGTTTGCCAGCTGACTAGCAGTGATCGTTTCCTTGACAGCCAGAAAATGCGCAACTTTAGAAAGCCGGTCAATGACGACAAGAATAGCATCATTACCTTTTTGCGATTTGGGAAATCCAGTGACGAAGTCCATTTCAACATGGTCTCATTTCCATTCAGGAATAGAGATAGGTTGCGAGTTCCAAAGAGGCCTTTGATGTTCTGCTTTGATACGACGGCAAACGTCACACTCAGCAACATAGCGAGCAATGTCTTGCTTCATGTTAGACCACCAGAATCTCTGACGAATGTCTTGGTACATCTTTGTACTACCAGGATGGATACATAGAGGCGTATCATGAGCTTCTTTCATAACCTTCGAGGCATATCCAGGTTTTCCTCTTACTCGGAACTACTAGGCGACCTTTGAAGAATAAGGTGCCATCATCAATAATGATGAAGAATGAGGGCTTTCCTTCTTTGAGGTCGCTTAATCTTGTGGACTTCATCGTCACATTTACGTATCCATTTGATGGTGTCCACAAGATCTGGTTTCATAACCGTGGTATTGAGAGAACCCACAGGAACAACATGGAGGTTCATATTGCGAAACTCCTTAGGAGGGGAGCGGCGCACCGGAGGAACAATATGGAGGTTCAGCTTTCGAAATTCTTCAACAAGTGAGGGCTGAACCTTGTGAATCTGGAGGTGGTTGCAGTAAGACTTGCGGCTCAAGGCACCAGCCATTACATTCTCCATGAACTGGCGATTCATCTCGAGCTGTTGGACCATACCAGCCATGTACTCAGGCGGTGGTGGGGCGTTGTCGTCATGACCACGACCAGCTGGTCTAACCATCCTGCTAATATATAACAGGGGTAGTTCAGCATTGAGAAATTTGCATAGACAAGAATCATTTATGATGAAACATGCATAATGAAAGGGGCACGACAGATACCACATACTAGTCGGCACATCTTACAAAAGGGGTCAGACATAGAGTTCAGTACACAGAGTTCAGTACATAGACTAAGTCATCAAAGGCGGCACGCAGGCCCGCGAATGCATCTAATACTAATAAGCAAGACTACATCCCCTGTGGAGGTCTGTGGAGGTAGTCGAGTCCCGACAACCGGTAGTGAGGCAACGGATAGTCCACGTCGGCGATCTGGGGGCGCGGATACTCAGTGTAGAACCCGACCTTTCAGTGGCGAAGAGGACCAAGTGCGGAGAGTAGCCTCCACCTCGCCAACCGACACCGTCGGGCATCACGATCTGGCTGGGTAGATCGCGAGAACGCAGAGCTGTCTAGATAGGACAAAGGGTGCAACAGCGTCGAGCCACAGTAAAGGTGCCGACGAGTGGTGTACAGCTTCGTGGCGAAGAGCTCGGTTAGCTCGGTCCAACCCATCGACATCGTGACCAGTCTCGATGGTGGAAGGGCTCTCGAGTGGCGGTGGAGTAGGCAGCGATGTAGTATCCCTCCGCACCAACATCGGATGCGATAGCAATGTGCCTAAAAGGGAAGTGTCCAACGCTGATACTCCCCACGAAGGCGTGTCGAGCAGCATAGGCGACATCGTGAACGCCATCTCGATGGTCACTCCAACACCATGAGCGGTGTGCAGCACGGTAGTGGAGTCATACTCCGAGAGTAGAGGTGGACGATGGCACGGTCTGCTCTGGTTAAAGTCTGGTACTCCTCATAGGCGGTGTACTCGAGGTGCAGCGATAACCCGGATAGGTCATCATCTCCGCTAGCACGGCAGGTGATCCCGAGGCACCAATGGCCGTCGTGTGGCGCACGACCTGCCTCGTGGGTTCCATCTGAAAACAGAGATGTTTCAAATGAGTCAAATGACAGTGTGGAAACTATTCAAAATACTATCCTCTGAATAACTATGGCTTTTATCCAACTTTGGGGTGAACGAGGTAACGGGATCCTAATGTTAGAGTTAGTAAATTTGTTTAACCCGAGTAGAAGAGAGTTCAGAGTCCCAGAGTAAAGGTCGAGGAGTAAAAGATCCTAGTACCACCCAATGGCGACGTGGGCCCGTAAGGCTCACAGCCAAGTTAGTAAAACTTTTGTAGTGACTAGACTTGACTTCGGCCAAGGAGTGTGGAAGGGGATTCCTCTGAGCGATCGGCTCGATACCAACTTCAGCGCCCCGATTCAATCGTACACTAATCATGCATGCAAATGTGTACGATCAAGATCAGGGACTCACGGGAAGATATCACAACACAACTCTAAAACATAAATAAGTCATACAAGCATCATAATACAAGCCCGGGGGCCTCGAGGGCTCGAATACAAGTGCTTGATCATAGGCGAGTCGTGAAACAACAATATCGAGTACGGACATAAGTTAAACAAGTTTGCCTTAAGAAGGCTAGCACAAACTGGGATCAGATCGAAGAGGCGCAGCCTCTGCGCAGGATCCTCCTAACTACTCACAGTCGTCGTCGTGGGCTGCATGTAGTAGTAGGCACCTCCCGGTGTAGTAGTCGTCATCGGCGGTGGCGTCGCTCTGGGCTCCAACATCTGGTTGCGACAACCAAAAAGAAGGGAAAGGGGAAAAGGGGAGAAAGCAACCGTGAGTACTCATCCAAAGTACTACTTAAGCAAGGAGCTACACTACATATGCATGTGTATATGTGTAAAGGGCCATATCGGTGGGTGAGCTGCAGAATGCCGAATAAGAGGGGATAGCTAATCACGCCGAAGACTACGCTCAGCAGCCTCCGTCTTGCGGCATGTAGAAGAGAGTAGATTGAAGTCCTCCAAGTAGCATCTCCAAGTAGCATCTCCAAGTAGCATCTCCGGAGCATCGCATAGCATAATCCTACCCGCGATCCTCTCCTCGTTGCCTGTTAAAGAGCGATCACGGGTTGTATCCGCACTTGGAAGGGTGTGTTTTATTAAGTATCCAGTTCTAGTTGTCATAAGGTCAAGGTACAACTCCGGGTCGTCCTTTTCCGAGGGACACGGCTATTGAATAGATTAATCTTCCTGCAGGGTGCACCACATAACCCAACACGCTCGATCCCATTTGGCGGACACACTTTCTGGGTCATGCCCGCCTCGGAAGATCAACACGCCGCAGCCCCACCTAGGCACAACAGAGAGGTCAAACACGCGGTCTAAACCTAAGCGCGCAGGTGCAGGCCCATCGCCATACGAGCACACAAGACGCGTTGCGGCAGCGGCCGGAAGCGAACCTAGCCTAGTGGTGTTCCGATCCAATCCGTAGCGCGCCGCTCGTCGCCGACGTCAAGAAGGCTTGGTGATACCACGACGCGGGATACCCATAACTACTCCCACGTAGATGGTTAGTGCGTATAGACCAAATGGCGGACTCGGATCAAATACCAAGATCTCGTTAAGCGTGTTATTATGAAGCAACCATGACGCCGATCGAGGCCAGGCCCACCTCTCGCCTAGGTGGCCTCAACACATCTGTCGCTCCGCCACAAAGATCCACACAGAGGGCCGTCGGGACAAAGGTCCTTTCAGCCCTAATCCGTGAATCACTCGCGGGTACTCTTTGAGCGGACCCGACTTTAGTCACCACATGTAGTATGTATGTATGTATAGTATATACCGTGATCACCTCCCGAGTGATCACGCCCAATAGTATAGCAAGGCGATCGACAAGAATGTAGGGCCAATGATGATAAACTAGCATCCTATACTAAGTATTTAGGATTGCGGTAAGGTATCAGCAGATGTAGCAACAATGTCGGGCTATGCATCGAATAGGATTAACGAAGCAGTAACATGCTACACTACTCTAATGCAAGCAGTATAGAGGAGAATAGGCGATATCTGGTGATCAAGGGGGGGCTTGCCTGGTTGCTCTGGCAAGAGAGAGGGGTCGTCAACTCCGTAGTCGTACTGGGCAGCAGCAGCGTCGGTCTCGTAGTCTATCAGAGAGAAGAGGGGGGAAGAAACAATGAATACCATGCAAACAGATGCATATCGATGCATGACAAGACAAGTAACGATGCTAGGTGTGCCCAATCGCGGTAGTAGGTGATACCGACGAAGGGGAAAACATCAGGAAAGTATTCGGTGTTCGCATTTTCGGACGGTGGTGGAGGGGAAAGTTGCGTGTTCGGCATGCTAGGGGTGTGTCGCAGACGAGCGGGTTGCGATCCGGACTCGTCTCGTCGTTACGAGCAACTTTCATGTAGAAAGTATTTTCATCCGAGTTACGGATTAAAAGATATGATTTTCTAAAGATTTAAATCATTTTTCGATTTTAATTATTTATCTAAAGCCAACATTATCCGAGCGATTAATGCGATGGCGCAAGCATGACATCGAGTGATGTCGCAGAGTCGGCTGGTCGGTTGACCAGTCAAACCAGACAGTGGGTCCACCGGGACCCACATGTCATTGTCGAGGCATTAACAGGTTTTGAAACTAATTAAATGGGTTAATTAGCGGTAGGGCCCGATGAGTCGGTGAGAGATTAGGTTTTAATTAATTTATTTAATTAATTAGCAGTTTATCTATTTGTTTTTATTTGTTTTATGGGATGGGGCCCGCATGTCAGTGGCTGTAGCTGCCACGTCAGCGAAGTTGACTTGGTCAGCGTGGCGATTAGGGCCCCTGTGCCTGAGTAGTGACCGAGGTGGGGCCCGCCTAGCCACGTCGATGGACGGCGCCGGGACGACACCGGCGAGGCAAAACGCGGCGGCGCGGCTCAGGAGGTGGCCGGAAATCGCCTCTGAGGCACCGTTAAATCGAGTTTTGAGCGCGTTAAAGCTACTGGCTGCGCCGCGTCAACGGTGGTGATGGTGGTGGCAGGGTGGCCGGAATCGAGCGCGGCGAAGCTCATCGCGACGGCCGAGTCGGCGCGGAGGAGAAGCAGCGAGCTTCATGTTTGCGAAAAAAGGGAGGCGAGGCGAAGTTATCGCGAGGCGGCGAACGCAACGGCGTTAACTGTGACCATTTAGTCACCGGAAGGGCGCCAGCGATGCTGCTTGGCGGCGTGATCGGGTCCCCGGCGGAAACACGCTAGGAGGCACGGGAGGCTAGTCTTGTGGCGCGTTGGCTCCTAGGAACCCCGAGTCTGTGGCGAGTTGAGCGCGTGGCGGCGGTCGTGGCCACGGCGGCGAGGTACGCCATGGCGACGAAACCTCGGCAATGGCGGCGGCGGCTACTGAGCGCCGGGGGCAACAAAAGCAGCAGGGGAGGAGAAGCTCACCTAGCGGCACGCACGATGGCCGTGAATGGGTTAGTAGCTGCAGGGCGTCGACGGAGACGAAGAAGAACGGCGGCGGCGTTTGTCGGGAGCAGAGGAAGAAGACGGCGCGTCGGGCGTTGCGGTGACTCGGTCTCCAACGGGTTGCGCCAGACGAGGGAGTGGACGACGGCGGCCCTTGGAGACACCGTGGGGCGGTGAGGTGGGCTCGGTGGCCGTGGTTAGGCCGGAGCCATGGCGTCGGTGGCGTCCGGATGCGAGGGGGACGAGGGGGGAGAGGTGCGGTGGATCTGGAGGGGCGGAGAAAATATCTGCGGGCGGAGGGGGATCTGACGAGGCCGAGAGGGGGCCCTGGCGGCCTTATCCTTCCCCATCGCCCGAAGGGTCCGTGGCGACCGTGCCTATGCAAGCCCAGAAACAGGAAGGAAGGGTGCGGGCGAGGGCTGGGCAATTTGGGCGGCCAGTGGCTGAGGGCTGTGGGGCACGCAGACGGTGGTGTCTTGGTTGGTTTGGGCTGGCTGGTCCGGGGCTTCCCCTTTTTTGTTTTTGTGTAATTTCTTTCTTTTATTTATTTTCCTTTCTGTTTTATTTAGTTTTAGGGCATTTAGGCATTTTATAAAAAAGGTGTTTGCTTCACCATAATTACCAGTGCAATATTTGGCAACCCCCGAACATTTTCGCTTTGACTTTCGAAAACTTAGGGTGTTTGTCACTAATTCATATTTTGAATTTGCAATGATTTTGAACTACCACTTGATTAGCAACAGTAACACAGATGACATGGCATCATTGGAAGAGTTTTACTGTAGCCTAATTATCCGGGCGTTACAGGCTATCCGGACACCCCCTAGTCCAGGACTCCCTTAGTAGCCCCTGAACCAGGCTTTAATGACGATGAGTCCGGCGCGCATATTGTTCGGCATTGCAAGGCGGGTTCCTCCTCCAAATAATTCATAGAAGATTGTGAACACCAGGATAGTGTCCGGCTCTGCAAAATAAATTCCACATTGCACCGTAGAGAGAATAATATGCACACAAGTTCCATCTACTAACGTATTTCGCGGAATGACGTCACGCCACCACTAAGCCTTTACTTGAATCGTTTTTTATTATACCACCTCAGCGCGTTTAGCGAAGCGGTTCCCTTGGCACGTCTTGTCGAAGCAGAGATCATGTTCCCCTTATTCTGGGATTCCCATCAATACGAACGTGGGTAACCCAACCGCGCCCGTTGCCACGTCTCCTCTATCGAAGGTGAGTCCCAAACGGTCACGGGGACGGCTTTTGGTATTCTTCCTCTTTATAATGAGACCAAGACTCGTTTCTTTTCTTCAATCTCCAATCGAATCTACTCCTCGCCCCGAGTTCCAACACCTAGAGCCCCATATTCGAGCGCTTCGGACCTTCAACAATGTCCGGCTCCGACCTACAGGACCGGTGGATGCCCTCCTCCGTCACGGAAGCGGACGTGCTAAAGCTGCGAGAAGCCAAGTACCTGACTTACGAGATTTCGCATAGGTTGCCCGCCACAGGGCAAGTCATTCCCACCCCTGAACCCGGCGAAAACGTCGTGTTCGTGTCCCACCTCCGTCGGGGTTTAGGCTTCCCGATGGATCCTTTTGTGAGAGGGCTCATGTTTTACTATGGGTTGGATTTCCACGACTTGGCTCCGGAGTCCATCCTCCACATCTCTTCATTCATTGTCTTCTGCGAAGCCTTCCTTCGCATTACCCTCACTTCGCTTGTGGCTCAAGACCTTCGACGTGGAGCGAAGATGATCGGCGTCAAGCGAGTCTTGGCGGGCGGTTGTAAGTAGAAGGGTCGATGCTCCATGGCCCGAGGGCTCTTTCCAGGAGGAGCTCGGCTTGTGGCAGCAGGAGTGGTTCTACATAACCGCTCCCAGGGGCAGCAGGCAGAAGCCGCCACCCATCTTCCGCTCGGTCCCTCCATAGCGGCTGATGTCATGGGTCAGTCAAGGGCTCAACTGGGGGCCGTCACAGGACATACCCCTACTGCAGGGCCGGATTCGAGGCCTCCAGGAGAGGGACATCAATCTGGTCGTGGTGATGCAGGTGATGTTGATTCGGCGCCTCCTGCCCTGCAAGCATCGCCCCCTCCGTCTGTGGGAGTTCAATCCCGAGGGGCTGCGAGCTCTCCAACACTTCATGGGTACGACACCCGTGGAGATGTATGAATTGTTCTTCGGATCACGAGAGGTGTGTCCGGAATTGACCGAGGATTCCGGCCTAAGCTGCAATCGCCCGGATACTCAGGTAAGCGGCCCTGCGTCCGAACACACCGTTCGTTTATGCCTTTTTTAGTTTACCTTTTAACCCATCGTCTCTTGAATAGGAGTGCATAGCGCAAGCAAAACTGATACGGTGTTCGGCCCCCCTCCCGGAGACCGTGCCGGATCCCGTGCTAGTCAGGATGATAATGGCTGCGCCTTCAGAGGAAGGCGAAGGGGAGAACAGGGACACCACCGCCTCTACCAAGGAGGCTTTGGAGAAAGGGGGAATCAAGAATCCCTCCTTCCAAGGGGAGAAGAGGACCGCTTCCGAAAACCTGGAGGCCAAGGCCTCGAAGTGGGGGAAGAAATCTTCCCCAGAGGGTCCTGCATCCGGGGAGGCCCGTCCGCGCTATCTCCCCTAAGGAATCAGCCCTCCAGTGAGCCATAAGTAGAAAAGGGGGGTTCTATAATAAGAAACGTCCCTATGTTTGCTTCTGAGGATAACCGAAGTTTTTACCTTGTAGTTCGGATCTCCGTCCTTCTCAGATGAGCTCGTCTTCGGGGGACCTTCGTCTGGAGATGGTGGAGAGCGAGACGCCTCCGTCCACCGCACCATCAGGCAGGGCGGACGAACCTGAGGTGTCATCGTGGAGGGTATCCCCGAGCCCGGCGGGGCCGGGGAGTTCGGCACCAGTTGGTGTGCGGCCGGGGGAGCTGAAGGATCTGCTTGAGAGGGCGTCTATCTCAGAAGGTCACCGTACATTGATGAGTACGGTGATTGAAAGAATTTCGTCCGCCGAAGGCGGGTTGCATGATTCCGTCAGAAGCTTGCTGGCGGGATTTGAGGTATGTAAAAATGACATACCTGTTGACAGTTTTGCACATAAAGTGCGCCCTGTGTAGATAGTAGCCCCTGCGACTCGGTAGGTTGTCGAGAGCGACAGCGTGCCGAGGATCAAAATCGCAGGTATTGATTTTCGCCTTTCCTATACAGGTGGCGGATAGTCCGGTGGCCAGCCGGACTGATGGTGTTGCCGAACTAAAGTGGCAACTCGACATTGCGGATGCGTACATCACGCTGGTCAACAAGCGACTTGACGAGTCACAAGGTAGGTTTTCTCCGTGGTCACCTACTAAGGGAGCCGAAGCCCACTCCTTACAACATGTGTGCTCAATGCAGATGGCGCCGCTGCTGTGGAGAGCCTTCGGGCCAAACTTGCTCGAGCCAAGGAGCAAGCTAGAAGGAGTGATGCGGCTGCCTCGAGGGCGGCCGAAGAGCTAGAAGCCGAAAGGGCTGCTCACTGCAAAAGCAGAGGGGAGATGGCCGAAATGGCCGTGAAGTTAAAAGATGTTACCGACCGCTATGAGGTTCTTGAAAAAGAACACCGAGCGGAGCAACAAGGCCTGAAGAAGGCCACCGCCGAAGCCAAGGATGCCCGTTCTGCGATGAGGGCTATAAAGGAGGAGCTACGCCAGGCCGGAGATATTGTGGATGGCAAGCCCTTTCTGCTGCGCAGGAGGTTTACAGATCCGGCACGCCGGCTTGGCGGTTGTGGGGTCCGGAGGATCCGTACATGGACTTAGCGGCGAGTGCGGCAGATGCTGTTGTGCACTTCCGAAGTCAGAAGGATCACGAGACGGAAGAGCTTTTTTGGTCTCAACTCCATAGCCCGGAGCGTTCACTTCCGCTGACCGATCGGTTGGCCGAGTGGGCTAGCTGAATAGACTTTCCGGACTTGCCATGACGGATATCGTGGCTCATGTTTGGCCGGATAGGCCCAAGCCGAAGAGTTATTTTGGCTTATTGCAGCAATTCCTTGGGGCGGTGCCGCATATCAAGGCGATGAAGCGGTCGGCCTGCATAGAGGGTGCAAGGATGGCCCTCGCCTGTGTGAATACACACTGGACGGAGATGGATGCCACCGCTGTTGCGACCCAGGGTTCGGACGAGAGCCGGTAACCTGCCGATCACTATTTTGGGGAAGTTCTGCGTGGTGCTCGTGTAATAGAGTCGCAGTGCTCAAAAAATGTCATGTTCAAATGAACTTTATGGTTTGTAAAACGATGTTTATAATATAAGCGCTTTTTGTACTTGTGCGTTCAAGCATTGAAATATCTTCAGTGCGGCCGTTAATGTATACTTGTGTATAACCTTAAAGATGGCAGTCTTCGGCTTCAGCCCCCACGCACATAGTGCGGGGGTGTTTGCGAAATAGTGCATTTTCACACTTAATCCAACGTCTTGGTCCTGTGAAGGAGGTGGTAGCGTAGCAAACGAGGCAACCGGACTATAATGCTTTATCACTTTCACTTAGCCATGGGAGTTCGAAGGTGGGGCTACGATATGGCCCCTAGGGGCACCGCGCTCTCCGTGTTTGGGGCACGTGCGTGCCTGACCGGGAAGCGGTCCTTCGTCAAAGCGGAGGAATTCTAAACATTCCGGAGGTCGATCGAGTGGTTGACCAGTCTCTTGCTACATCATGACAGTCAGTTTTCGGCTTTCTCTACTGAGGTTCTCGCCCGGCCGAACCGGGGCACAATCGCAGTAGTTCTCCTGGTGTCGCGTTAGTCGATAATACGGAACGTAAGGCAGCAAAACACAGGAGCCGGGCAAATCCAACATTTGACCAAAGACATGATTCGGAGCTGATGCATATAAGGCCTAACTCGAGACGCCGAACACTCCCTGAGATGTTCGGTCTTTATGATGACGGGCAGATCAATGCCCTAAGCCCCTAGTGTCTAGGTACACGCGAGGTCCTCTGACGCGGCCGATGCCAAAACGTCAGCCTCCTTTCTGGTTATGATGAGAAACCAGGGGATGTATAGCAACAAGAGACAGTAAAAAAGGTTTACGCAGGGTCTTAATCTGAAGAGAATCCTTGCAACGGGTCCCTACTGCACGTCTGCGCCTGTGTCTCCGTTGTGCTGTATCCTGGACAGGTGTAACACGATGTTCATCTGTAAAAGAGAGGAACTTAGTTTGAAAAGAAATCGCGCGAAAAATGTATTAAAAACAAATCACAAATAAATGAATAAAGTTGAGCTTTTATTGGCTCCTTATCGCTCATACGCGCAGCCCCTTGTGAAGGGGTGTGCGGCTAGGGAGCCCTAGCTTATTTATGCCGGACTCGTCTAGCCGTGTCTGGGGTCTTGAACGACCTTTTAATGAGATGATGTCGCGTGGACCGGGCATTTTAAGTGTAAGAGACGCGTAGTGTGGTATTGCGTTAAAGCGGACAAAAGCTTCGCGTCCCAATAGTGCTTGATGGCTACTTTTGAATGGGCCGACATGAAAGATTAGCTTTTCGCGTCGGAAGTTGTCGGGTGGCCCGAACACAACTTCTAGTAGTAAGGAGCCCGTGCATCTGGTGTAAGGGCCTGGCGTCACTCCTTTAAAGGAAGTGCGGCTATATCGACTTTTAGTAAGGTCTACCCCCAACTTGCGGAATTGTGTCCGGATATAGCAGGTTTAAATCGCTGCCGCCATCCATTAGGACTTGTGTAAATTGTAGTCCGTCGATTATAGGATCCAATATCATAGCAGTCCATCCTGCGTTTCGAGTACTTCTGGAATAGTCCAAGTGATCGAAAGTAATTGGTTTTGACATCCAATCTCGAGGTTCCGCTGGGGTGGACCGTGCGACGCCTATTTTGGCAGGTGCCGCACTATTTTTCCGTACTATCACATGAAGTGAGTTTACAGTTTTGACTTCTTGTGGGAAAGTCTTTTGTTTTCCGGTGCTCTGCTGGTGGGGTTCGTCGTCGTCCTCACTTGGCGCATCGAGCCCCTTGCGTTCGGCGTTGAGTCGGCCGGACTGTTTGAAAACCCAACAATCTCGGTGGGTGTGGTTTGCAGGCTTCCCGAAAGTACCGTGGATTTGACATATCCGATCCAAAATTTTGTTGAGGTTGGATAGCTCGTCACTGTTGTCCTTAAGAGGCAATGTTTTATTGTTCGGCCGCGAGCTTTTGAATCCGGCGTTGACCGCCGTGTTCTTTGGGCTTTTTTCTTTATTTCGGCGATGGTCCTTTCTGCGCCGTGATTTTCCGTTTCCATCTCTTGTCTCGGATGTACTCGGGTTGCTGGTGCTGCATCTTGCTAGCCAGCTGTCCTCCCCCGCGCAAAAGCGGGTCATAAGGCTTGTTAGCGCGGCCATTCTTCTCGGCTTCTCTTGGCCGAGGTGTCTGCCGAGCCATTCGTCACGGACATTAAGTTTGAAAGCTGCTCAGGCTTCGGCGTCCGGACAGTCGACTATTTGGTTCTTTTTGGTAAGGAACATGTTCCAGAATTTGCGTGCTGACTCTCCGGGCTGTTGAGTGATGTGACTTAAATCGTCCGCATCCGGAGGGCGGACATAAGTCCCCTGAAAATTTGCTCTAAACACGTCCTCGAGCTCTTCCCAACTTCCAATGGTATTTTCTGGGAGGCTTTTGAGCCAATGCCGAGCTGGCCCTTTGAGCTTGAGGGGTAGATATTTTATGGCGTGGAGATCATCTCCTCTAGCCATGTGTATGTGCAGGATATAATCCTCAATCCAGACTCCGGGGTCTGTTGTTCCTTCGTATGCCTCTATGTTTACGGGCTTGAACCCCGCTGGGAATTCATGATCCAGCACCTCATCGGTGAAACATAGTGGGTGTGCGGCGCCCCTGTATTTTGGTGTGCCGTTATCTTCGAACACTCGGCGTATTGTGTTCTGTCCTGGGGCCCTCTTCTTCGGCCCATAAATGGACCTGACCGGGCCATTTGTTTTGCGAGGGTCTTTATGCGTGTCATGTGCCGGCTTATGTGCGGCGCCGCTTGCCGCTCTTGGCCTGTCGTCTGGTCGCCTATCCGGCCAGGTGGCCTTTCTGTTTTTTGATTGTGGGGGCTCTACGGCCTCTTCATCGAATTCTGGCAGCATCTTGCGCTTCGGGTAGCCCTTTGTTTGGTGGCTATTGCCATATTTGTCCGCGGTCTTGAGTACTTTGCTCCATCTCATTCTGAGTATGTCTTCCGCTGTTTTGAGCTTCCGTTTCTCCTTCTTCAAACTTCTTGCAGTGGAAACAAGCCTTTTTCGAAGGTCTTTATGCTCCGGTGGTGTGTCTAGTGTGAGATCGTCTGGACTGTTGTTTTCGCCGAGGATGAGTTGATTATCCGATAAATCCTGTTCGGATGGTTTCTTGGTTGCATGTTCGTCGCCCACTGGTTTGCCCTGCTCTACGGCTGGGTCATTATGGGTGTTGTTGTTATCAAGGCGGGATTTGGAGCGGCGTTTGCGTCACCGTTTTGATTGTTTTTCGGGAGAATTATCCTTCGCCGTGTCCCGTTGTTCCTCGTTATCGCTCCCTTTTGGGTGTCCACCATATATACATCATGAGTTGAGGTGGTCTTCCAGTGTTTGGTAGGCGCCGGTTCTTGATCGTCTCCGGCATCGTCATCCATACCGCCAATGTCTTCGGAGTCGTAGTCTAGCATGTCGGTTAGATCGTCGATAGTGGCTACGAAGTGGGTGGTGGGTGGGCTTTGAATTTCTTCGCCGTCCGCATCCCAACCATCCTGACCGCAGTCCGGCCAGGGCTCTCCTGATAACGAGAGATACTTTAGCGAATTCAGGATGTCGCCAAAGGGTGAATGTTCAAAGATGTCCGCAGCGGTGAACTCCATGATCGGCGCCCAATCGGATTCGATTGGCAGGGGCGTAGGAGGTTCGGAGTCCGGCAGAGAGTTCGGCACCTCAGAGTCACGAGCTTTGCCAGAGACGAGGTCGGTATTCGGCTCCATCGCCGTGGAAGTTGCAGCTCCCGAGGCGGTGTCCAGCCACCTGTCCTCGATCTGCGCGGTCGGCTCCGAACTATGGGTCGGAGCGGATTCGTGTGCGGCCTCCAAGGTACCGTCCGGCGGCAGAGCTAAATCATGCCCATCACGACAGTGCGGCACGCTCGGCAATGGCTCGGATCCATCGAAGATCAAGTAACCGTGGATGTCAGCCGTGAAGTTTAGGCTTCCAAATCTGACCTGATGGCCAGGGGCGTAGCTTTCGATCTGCTCCAGATGGCCAAGTGAATTGGCCCTTGATGCAAAACCGCCGAACACGAAGATCTGTCCGGGAGAAAAGTCTCACCCGGGCGGCATTGTTGTTGATTGAAGAAGCCATCAAGCCTATTGGTGGCGACGGAGGAACTCTCAATGAAAGCACCAATGTCGGTGTCAAAACCGGCGGATCTCGGGTAGGGGTCCCAAAGCGTGCGTCTAGGCGGATGGTAACAGGAGACAAGGGACACGATGTTTTACCTGTGTTGGGCCCTCTCGGTGGAGGTAAAACCCTACTCTGCTTGATTGATATTGATGATATGGGTAGTACAAGAGTGGATCTACCACGAGATCAAGGAGGCTGAACCCTAGAAGCTAGCCTATGGTATGATTGTTGTAATGGTTGTTCGTCCTACGGACTAAAACCCTCCGATTTATATAGACACCCAAGAGGGCTAGGGTTACACAGAGTCGGTTACAATGGTAGGAGATCTACATATCCGTACCGCCAAGCTTGCCTTCCACGCCAAGGAAAGTCCCATCCGGACACGGGACGAAGTCTTCAATCTTGTATCTTCATAGTCTTGGAGTCCGGCCGATGACGATAGTCTGGCTATCCGGACACCCCCTAGTCCAGGACTCCCTTAGGGAGAGTGTGTCTATGTACCCTCGTAGACCATAAGCGGAAGAGTTCCATAACGCGGTTGATGTAGTCAAACTTTCTTCACGCTCCAACCGATCTAGTACCGAACGCACGACACCTCCGTGTTCTGCACACGTTCAGCTCAGTGACGTCCTCCACCTTCTTGATACAGCAAGACGGCGAGTGAGGGAGTCCTGGATTAGGGGGTATCCGGATGGCCGGATTATATACTTTGGCCAGACCGTTAGACCATGAAGATACAAAACTCAAGACTTCGTCCCGTGTCCGGATGGGACTCTCCTTTGCATGGAAGACAAGCTTGGCGATTCGGATATTAGATCTCCTTCTTTGTAACCGACTCTGTGTAACCCTAGCCTCCTCTGGTGTCTATATAAACCGGAGAGTTTAGTCCGTAGGACAAGAGAAATCATAATCATAGGCTAGCTTCTAGGGTTTAGCCTCTACGATCTCGTGGTAGATCAACTCTTGTAATACTCACATCATCAAGATCAATCAAGCAGGAAGTAGGGTTTTGCCTCCATCAAGAGGGCCCGGACCTGGGTAAAACATCGTGTCCCCTGCCTCTTGTTACCATTAGCCTTAGATGCACAGTTCGGGACCCCCTACCCGAGATCCGCCAGTTTTGACACCGACATTGGTGCTTTCATTGAGAGTTCCTGTGTGTCGTCGCTGCAAGGCTCGATGGCCCCTTCAATCATCAACAACGCGGTCCAGGGTGAGACTTTTCTCCTCGGACAGATCTTTGTGCTCGGTGGCTTCGTATTGGGGGGCAATTCACTTGGCTATCTGGAGCAGATCGACAGCTACGCCCCTGGCCATCAGGTCAGGATCGGAAACTTGAACTACACGGTCGATATCCGCGGAGACTTGATCTTTGATGGATTCAGGCCTACGCCAGGAGCGCCAAACAGTCACGATGAGCACGGCTTAGACCTGCTGTCAAACAATACTCGGGATATCGCACCTGCATGAGCTCCGGACCTAAATCCGGGGCAGATCACGTCGCCCGAGGACGGGTGGATGGACCCCGCCCCGGAGGCCGCATACTCATCGGCGGTAGAGCCGAACACGGGCTCCACCTCCAAGGAAGTCTGTGTCACTGGACCCCCGGACTTGTGTCCGGCTGTAGGTTCCAGACCGCGCACCCCCGAGCCCGCCGAATCTGGTTGGGCTCCGGTAATGGAGTTCACCGCTGCGGTCATCTTCCAGCACTCGCCCTTTGGCGATATGCTGAATTCATTAAGGTCTCTCTCTTTGTTAGGAGACTCTTGGCCGAACTATGCCCGGCTCGAGGGGGGAAGCAAGCGATGAAGAAATTCATTGCCCACCCACCACCCACTTCATAGCCACTGTCGATGACGTAACAGACATGCTTGACTTCGACTCCGATGACACCGAGGTATGGACGTCGGCGCAGGGGACGATTTGGAACCACCGCCCACGGGGCGCTGGACTGCCACCTCATCATATGATATATACATAGTGGACACGCCTAAGGAGGACGATGGCGACAAAAAAGACACAATGGAGGATAAAACCCCCGGACAAAAGCCAAAACAACGGTGCAGACGCCGCTCTAAGTCCAGCCACAGTAAAGATAGCGATAACAACGCTAGAAAGATCGACACCCCGGTCAATTCTAAAGGTAACAACGACCATATGGACCCGGCGATGGAGCAGGATGAGCTAGGTCACGCCAAACACAGCCCGGAGCAGACGCCCGATCACAGCGATCCCGAGGGACGAACTCATCAACCTGCCTCGGGAGAAGATCACAGTCCGGACGACGATGCATTCATCATCCCGAAAAACATTTGGAACGAGATAACCTCCACAGAAGGCTTATGGCCACTGCAAGAAGTCTAAAGAAGCAGAAGCAAAGGCTAAAGGCCGCGCAGGAAACGCTCAACCGTAGATGGAATAAAGTGTTAGACACCAAAGAAAAATACGGCGACGATCGCCACACAAAGAGCTACCCAAAGTGCAAGCTGCTGCTAGAGTTCGACGATGAGGCCATTCCGCCGAAGAACAATATGTCTAGTAGGCCAGACCAACCACTTCATGACCGCGATAGAGCAGCTACTGATGCCGCACACGATTTACGTGAGCTCCTGGACAAAAAGGTCGGCGCGACCAGGTCCATCTATGGATCTAGAGGACACAACCCGGCATGATTATGGTCACCAAAATGACCAGACTGATCGAATACTAGTTCAGAATCAGCACAAGACACAACAACACTCGACAGCATGCCACAACATGTCCAAATACAGAGGGGCTGCTCACCCTCTGTGCTTCACCGAAGAGGTACTGGACCACGAATTTCCATAGGGTTTTAAACCCTTGAACAAAGAGGCATATGACGGAACGACAGACCCCGGGGTCTGGATTGAGGATTTTATCCTTCATATCCACATGGCTCGTGGGGACAACCTCCACGCCATCAAATACCTTCCCCTCAATTTGAAGGGACCAGCTCGGCACTGGTTGAAAAGCCTCCCCGAAAATTCAATCAAAAGTTGGGAGGAACTTGAGGACGCTTTCAGGGCCAATTTTCAAGGGACCTATGTCCGACCTCCGGATGCTGACGATTTAAGTCACATAATTCAACAGCCCGGAGAGTCCGCCCGCAAGCTTTCGAATAGATTCCTCACTGAGAAGAATCAAATTGTCGATTGTCCTGATGCCGAAGCCCTAGCGGCCTTCAAGCGCAGTATCCGGGATGAGTGGCTCGCCAGACACCTCGGCCAAGAAAAGCCGAGAACAATGGCAGCCTTAACAAGCCTCATGACCCGCTTTTGCGCGGGTGAAGACAGCCGATTGGCACGTAGAGGCACCAGCAACCCAGGCACATCCGAAATTAGGGATGGCAATGGGAAGCCACGGTGCAATAAAAACAAGTGTCGAAACAAGGAAGAAAGTCCGGACAACACAGCGGTCGACGCCGGATTCAGGGGCTCTCAACCTGGTCAACAAAAGAAGCCATTTAAAGGCAGCAAAGAGGGACCGTCCGGCCTGAACAAAGTCCTGGACAGACTATGCCAAATCCATGGCACCCCTGAAAAAACCTGCAAACCACACTCATAGAGAATGTTGGGTCTTTAAGCAGGCTGACAAGTTAAATGTCGAACAGAAGGGAAGGGAAACACCAAGTGAAGACGAGGATGAGCCTCGCCAGCCGAACACTGGGGGATAGAAAAAATTCCCACCAGAGGTAAAAATAGTAAACATGATCTGCGCGACTCACATACCCAAGAGAAGGCGCAAACGCGCGCTCTGAGATGCATACCCCAAACTCAACCCCTGGTCGGCCTGCCCGATCACCTTTGATCACAGGGACTACCCGACTAGTATGCGGCACGGCGGATCGGCTGCCTTGGTGCTCGACCCAATAATCGACGGATACCATCTCACTCGCGTCCTCATGGACGGTGGCAGTAGTCTCAATCTAATATACCAGGACACTGTCCGCAGGATGGGGATAGACCCATCCAGAATCAGCCAAAGTAACACCACCTTTGAAGGGGTGATACCAGGTGTTAAGGCCCGCTGCTGGGGCTCCCTCATATTAGAGGTGACATTCGGTTCCCCAGACAACTTCAGAAGCGAAGAATTACTCTTCACCATCGCTCCCCTCCGAAGTGGTTATCATGCATTGCTCGGAAGAACGGCCTTCGCTCGCTTCAACGCAGTACCGCACTACGCCTACCTTAAACTCAAGATGCCCGGTCCACGTGGCGTCATCACCATTAGCGGAAATACAAAGTGTTCCTTACGTGCGGAAGAGTATGCGGCGGCTCTAGCAGGCAGACACTAAGCGGCCTCTCCTATCAGAATGCATGATCGGTCGTTAAGACCACGGACACGGTTAGACGAGTCCGGCACACCATCGTCGGTAATAGCCCAGATAAACCTGAGTTGGGTGCTATAAATGTAATCCCATAGAGGACATCAGGGGCTGCAAACATGCAATAAAACCCACCTTTTGGCTTGACCTTATTAACAGGCCAATGTCTTACACTTCTACTATCCACTGATAATAACCAACTCTTCGCACGCTTACGTCATACTCTTTTACATGAGTTTTCCTTTTTACAGACACCATTCGTGCGATACCCTCCCAGGACATGGCACAACAGAGACAAAGGCGCAGACGTGCAGCAGGGCCCCGCTCAAAGGTTTCTCTTTAGATTAAGCCCCTGTGTAAACCTTCTTTATTGTCTCTTGTTGCTTGACATCCCATGGGTACTCAATACACCCACAGGGGATACTGGCGTTACTGGCATTTCGCCACGAGGGACTAATGCACGTACCTGGAAATACAGGGTTCATAATCAAGGGCGCTACTCAGCCCAGTATATGTTATAAAGTCTGAATACCTTCGGGAGTGTTCGGCGTCGCGAGTTAGGCCTTATATGCATCAGCTCCAAATCATGTCTTTGGTCAAATGTTGGGTTTGCCCGGCTCTTGGGTTTGCTGCCTTACGTTCCGCTTTTATCGGCTAAGGCGGCCAAAGAAGAACTACTGCGATGGTGCCTTGGTTATTCCGGATGAGCACCTTAGTAGAGAAAGCCAAAAACTGACTGTCATGATATAGAGAGAGATTGGTCAACCACTCGAGGACTCATCGGAATCATTAGGATTCCTCCGCATTAACGAAGGGCAATTTCCCGGTCATGTACACACGCGCCCATATCCGGATGCACGCAAAGGTACCAGGGGCTACATAGTAGCCCCACCGTCAAACTCCTATGGCTAAGTGAAAGTGTTAAAACTATATAGTTTGGTTGCCTAGTTCGACGTGTGATCACCTCCTTAATGGACCAAGACATTGGATCAAGTGTGATTACACACATTTTTGCGAACACCCCCGCATTGTATGCGTGGAGGCTGAAGCCAACGGCTGCTAACTTTCAGGTTATATACACATCAAACGGCCGCACAGGAGGCACAATAACACTTTCGGGCGAAAGATAAACATAGCCTCTATAATTAAAATACAATTGTTTTTACAATGAAACGATTTGTCACTCGAACATGACATTCTTCGAGCACTGAGCCTCTATTAAACGAGCTCCTTCTGTTACCTGCTCCAAATAGTGCTCGGCCGGATCCTGGCTCACCACCGGATTCTGGGTTGCAATGATGGTGGCCTCCATATCTGCCCAATATGTTTTAACACAGGCAAGAGCCATCCGTGCACCCTCTCTGCATGCCGACCTCTTCATGGCATCGATTCGCAATACGGCGCCAAGGAATTGTTGCACTAAACCAAAATAACTATCCGGCTTCGGCCCCTTCGGCCATAGATGGTCTATTACAGACCTCATTGCAAGACCGGACAACCTATGGAGCTCGGCCACAGCGGCCATCCTTTCACTCAATGGCAATGGGCACGTTGGAGCACTGAATTGCGACCAGAATAGCCTTTCTACTTCACTATCTTTTTGATCCTCAAAAAACTTGGTCGCATCAACCGTACTTATTGCCAGATCCGCATACGCGTCTGCGGCGCTCCACCGCCGATCCAGAGTAGCGTACTTTGGATCCAAGAACTTCATTCGCAACAAAAAGGGGCTTCCAGCCGCGATTTCTCCAGCCCGTCGAAGCTCCTCCCGCGCATCCCTAATTTTGGAACACATCTCCTTGGACGCATCAAGGGCCTTCTTCAGGTCAGCCGACTTTGCCTGATTCTCCTTTTCAAGAAGCTCATACCGTCCGGTGGCGTTTTCCAGCTCCACGGCCATCTCGGCTATTTTATCTTCACTTCAGTGATGAGCAGCCTGTTCGGCTCTCAAATCTTCGGCCGCCTTTAGGGCAGCCGCATTGCTAGCCTGGGCTTGTTCCTTGGCTAGGGCAAGCTCCGCCCTCAGAGCCTCCATGGTAGCAGCTCTGCCTGCAGTCGAAGCATATCACATTAACATTATGCTCCTCTTAATATTTCCTATAAAAACAAGGAAAACAGAGCACATACTCTGTGACTCATTAAGCCGCTCGTTCACAAGCGTGATGTCGGTGTCCACAACTTCAATCTGTCGCCTCAGTTCGGCGACTTCAGCAGTCCGGTCGGCCGCTGGACCCTTAGCCACCTGCGCACGAATATAGTGCTATCATTACTTAAGAATGTGATCCTCCGTTCGCCGCCTAGGGCTGGCAACCAGAGTCTCAGGGGCTACTATCTATACGGAGCACACCAAGCGCGTGCGCCACAACCAAAAAATTACGTATTTCATTATATACCTCAAAGCCTTTGAGTAGGCTCTTAAAAGCTTCATTCAACCCGCTTGTGGCGGATGAAATCTTCTCAAGCACCGTGCTCATTAATGAACAGTGATCCTCTGAGAGAGCAGCTTGCTCCAGAAGGCCCGTTAGCATGTCCGGCCGATCGCCGAACTGTGTCAGACCCTTCTTATCGCCCCCCGTGGGAGCCGAACGCTCCGGGCTCAGGGCGGCCGAAGTATTAGCTTTTGGCCTCGGCAAATCTGGACTCCTCCGTGACGACACCTCGGGATCGCCCGCCCCATGAGGCGGAGAGGCAGGTGGGGTTTCACTCTCCATCATCTCCGGAAGAAGATCCCCCGAAGATGAACTCTGTCGAGAAGAGCTGTTAGCCGGACTGCAAAGAATGGATCCTGGTTATTGTTCTCGGAGGAGGAAGCAGCAGCTTTGTATTTACGATTAACTTACAGCTCGGCTGAGGGCATGGCGCGGTGAAAGTGCAACTAATCCCCGGGTGGTTTTGGTAATTAATAACAACATATATATCATTGAACTAATAACTTCTTGAGTATTATTTCAGAAAGTTCAGTGATATGGGTATGGCAATGACTGAAGATGTGGACCCCTCAAAATGCTAAGGAAAACATTGGCAAAAGCTCAAGACTCCATTTTTGGTTTAGTGATCAAAGATCACATTGAGTCTATAGGAAAGCCAATACTATTAAAAGGGGATGAGGTTATGATAATGATCTGGTTGCTCAAAGTGCTTAGTGATCTATCTCCCAAACTATCAGCAATCTTTCATTCCAACATATACTCATAAGTAATCTCGGTCCCACCGATTCCATAAACTCAGTCACACCGAGATGAACCACCTCAGCCATATATCCAAACCCTAGAAATTTTGGATTTTCCGATTCCAAACTCGGTCTCACCGAAACTAGTGTTGCCAAGCTTCTGTAACCTTCTGTCATCATATCGGTGTCACCGAGATGATAAAGTCGGTCCCACCGAGATTGGCAAACCCTAGTCTTTGGAAGAATCGGACTCACCGAGATTGTATTTTCGGTCCCACCGAAAATCCCAACGTTCACAAGATTTGAACTTTCGGTCTCACCGAGTTGTCAACCGGTCCGACCGAGATTGGTCAAATGTGTGTAGCAGTTGGATTTTGTGTGGAGGCTATAAATACCCTCCACCTCCTCTTCATTCATGGAGAGAGCCATCGAAAGAACTACCACTCCTACCTTACATTTCGAGAAGAAAACTACCTACCCTTGTGTTGAGATCAAGTTGCTCCACTCCCACCATATGAAACTTGATTTCTAGCCTTCCCAAGTTGCTTTCCACTCAATCCTTTCTTCCACCACAGCCAAATCAGTGAGGAGAGT
This sequence comes from Aegilops speltoides, assembly GCA_021437245.1. Taxonomy (NCBI): domain Eukaryota; kingdom Viridiplantae; phylum Streptophyta; class Magnoliopsida; order Poales; family Poaceae; genus Aegilops; species Aegilops speltoides. The sequence continues at coordinate 136,416,392 of CM038147.1, forward strand.
TGAGTGTTGGGGAGATTATCATTTGAAGCACAAGAGCAAGGAGTTCATCATCACCAACACCATCCATTACCTTTTGGAGGGTGGTGCCTCCTAGATTGGTTAGGTGTCGCTTGGGAGCCTCCGTCGAGATGTGGAGTTGAACCAAGAAGTTTGTAAGGGCAAGGAGATTGCCTACTTCGTGAAGATCTACCCCGAGTAAGGCTAGTCCTCCGTGGACGTATGCCATGATGGCATAGACAAGGTTGCTTCTTCGTGGACCCTTCGTGGGTGGAGCCCTCCGTGGACTCTCGCAGCCGTTACCCTCCGTGGGTTGAAGTCTACATCAACGTGGATTGACGATAGCACCACCTATCGGAACCACGAGAAAAATCTCCGTGTCTCCAAACTGCGTTTGATCTTCTCCACCTCTCTTTACTACATGTGCAATTTACTTTCCGCTGCCATTACTCTAGAATTGCATGTGTAGGGTGATACTTGACTTGATCATCATTGTGAACTTGCTAAAAACTTGTCCTAATCAAAAGGCTAAACTTTTATATTGTCAAGTAGGCTAATCACCCCCCCCTCTAGACATACTTTCGATCCTACAAGTGGTATCAGAGCTTTGGTCTCCATTGGATTGGTTTCCATTGCATTGGACTCCATAAGCTTGGTTTCACAACCTAGGAGAGTATGGCGTCTAGTGAGGGTAATTTTCGTAGAGGTCCTTACTTTGATGGTTCAAATTTTGCTAGTTGGGAGCATAAAATGAAAATGCATATTCTTGGACATAACCCTGCCGCATGGGGCATTATTTGTGTTGGCTTGCAAGGTGAGTTCTTCGAGGAAGGAAAAGTTCCGGATCGTGAAGCTACTGCGGATGAATTGCGGATGTTGCAAAACAATGCTCAAGCTTGTGACATTCTCTTCAATGCTTTGTGTCGAGGAGTTCAATAAAATCAGCCGTCTTGAGAATGCAAAAGAGATTTGGGATACTTTGGTGAAATGCACGAAGGTACCGAGTCCGTGAAGGAATCAAAGCTAGATGTTCTTCAAGGTCAACTTGACAAGTTTAAGATGAAGGAAGGTGAAGGAGTCGCTGAAATGTATTCTAGGCTTGCTCTCATCACAAATGAGATTGCCGGCTTAGGAAGCGAAGAAATGACCGATCGATTCATCATCAAGAAGATTCTCGAGCTTTGGATGGAAAGTATGACACCGTGTGCACTTTGATCCAAATGATGCCAAACTACAAGAATCTCAAGCCTACGAAGTCATTGGAAGAATTGTTGCATGAGATGACACTTAAAGATAAGGAAGAGCTTCACAACAAGTCAAGTGGTGCTTACAAAGCTACAGTTGAAGCTCCCACAACCTCAAGTGACAAGCTAGTTTCCAATGAAGAGATAAGCCTAATGGTGAAGAACTTCAACAAATTCTACAAGAGTAGAAGCAAGGAAAGAAGCTCAAAGTCTAGATCATATGATGAAAAGAGATCTTCTAGTCGTGATCGAAACTACTACAATTGTGGAAGACCGGACACTACTCAAATGAGTGTTCGACTCCCACAAGAGAAGAGAAGAATATCCAAGAAGAAGAAGCTCAAGAGAAGAGTCACCTCGGAAAGAGAGAAGGAGTAGAGATGATCGTTATGAGCGAAGATCCTCTCGAAGAAGCAAGGATTAGGAAAGGAAAGACAAGTCATCAAGGAGCTACACAAGAAGAAAACATCAAGCTCATGTAGGTGAATGGGTCTCGGCTCCGACTCCGACAATCACTCCGAAAGAAGCTATCACTCCAACTCCGAATCTGATCAAGATGAAGGTGTTGCGGTCTTGCTCTCGTATCCTCCAACTCCAACTCCTATGACTTATTTGATTCACCAAATGAGGGAATTGGAAGATGCTTCATGGCTAAAGGCCCCAAGGTATCACACCTGAATTCATTGACTTTGATAGTGATGAGGATGACTTGCTTGGTGAAGATGAGCTTTTACATGACAAATCTAGTGAGCTTAGTAATGATGAACATGCTAGTAGTCTTTATAGTCGAGAAGAGTCGAATGACAATGCTATGAAGGAGATTGAGCGTCTAAGTAAAGAACTAAACACTCTTAAGTTAGCTCATGAAACAACTCAAGAAGATCATAGAGAGCTCCTAAGATCTCATGAGAAGCTATGCTTCGAGAAGCTCAATCTAGAGCAAGAACATGAGTTCCTAAAAGCTATCAATGACGATCTTCGAAAGAAGAGTTCTTCATATCTTGCCAAACGACTTCTCTTGTCTAATTTCTTGCCACCGATTAAAACTAAGCATGACAAGCATAAGAAAAATTCTTCATCTAGTAGTAACAATAACCATGCTAAATCCAATATTGTTGCTTCTAGTAATTCTCTTGATTCCACTAACAATGTTTCAAGCCAAGTTACACTTGAGCAAGAAAATAGTTTATTGAAAGGGATTATAGAGAAAGGTGTCTACAAGAGCCTTGCGGAAGCAAGAACTTTGAGGAAATTGTTCGCAAGCAAGGAAGGCACCGGAAGAATCAAGGAATTGGTTTTGAGCGAAAGTTCAACGCCGAGGGTGTTGAATGGGAAGAAGGTCAATATCCCACTCCAAAGTTTGTTTCTCAAAAGGAGAAGTATGATCCTACTTCTTCCAATGTGGAACAAGCTCAAGATGACCTTCCACCACAAGACCACAAGCTAAAAGGCAAGGACAAGCTTCAAGAGGAGATTGATGCATTTATTGAAGCACCTAAGGCCATGGTCAAGTGGGTTCCCAAGGAAACTTCAAGTTCTACTTCGTCAAGCTCAACTACAACCCCAAGGATTCCCATCAAGATGATGTGGATCCCGAAGAAGAAGAACTAGAGAGTTCTTGAGGGTGACTCCGCCAACATATTTCACTCACATTTATTTTGGCAAGAACTTGTGCAATCAACTTCCACATCTTGCACTAGTTCATGGAGTCACAAACCCTCTTGTTGGTAAGTCAAGGGACAAGGTAATCATTGCTTTTGTGGACATCATCTATTGTGTACTTCAATCTATGTCCATGGATATCCTTGTTTGTTCCTTGTGGGACTAACCCATGTAGGTATTGAAAGTGCCCGAATCCAAAGGATCGCTCCCAACTCTTGATGATCTTCATCAACATTGAGCATCCACATCTTCAACATCTACATGAAGTCTTCTACGACAACCCAAGGTTAGTTTGACCCTTTAAAAGGGGTTCTCACATCAAGGGGGAGCTTTGCTTTAAAGATTTGAGCTAAAGCATCTTCAAATGATGTGAACACATTAATGCTTTATGTAAAAGTGGTAACCCCACTTGTGCTTAAACGATGAGTATGACCTATGATCAAATGTTCTCATTTGACTCCTAAGTCAATATACTCATATATAGATGACCTAGTCATCGACAAATTGTGTGATAGTAGCTAGTGTTTTGTTTGTGCATGTTTGACACATATTTCATTTGCTATCTTATTGTGTGAGCATGTTGGATGCATGATTTTATCCATTCGAGGACATCCATTTGTTGCTTTGGTCTCTTTTGGATTTCTTCTTGACCAAATGGATGGACAAGAATGCCTAAGTTCCTCCCCTAGCTATCTATGCTTTCTTGTCTCAAACTCCATTCATGCTTATATCACAAACTTTGATCAAGTCTTTTTTTGGACCCACCGAGTGAGGAGCACTCGGAGCCACCGATCCGTCAAAAGCTTAACTTCCAAAACCTTCTAAGTATTTTCGGTCAGACCAACCCACTCAAAATCGGACAGACCGAAATCACTTGGATTGATCTAGGTTTTCACCTCGGTGAAACCGAGTTACAAATTCGGCGTGATCAAGTGAGTAATCGCTTGCGATTAACCATCTCGGTGCCACCGAAGTTTTACAACTCGGTCCCACCGACAAGTGAAGGGTATATATACCGAGGGCAGCGCGTTGATTCTTTCTTCAAAGCGCCTCGCCCCAAACCCTTCTTTGCCGTCGTCGTGGTCTCCGGATCGTCTCCGTCGTCGCTCAGGCGCCCTCGCATGAGTCTCCGTCGCCGTCAGCGGTCAATCTCTCCGCGTTGTTGCCGAGAGAAACTCCACCAAGTTAGGGTGAGTTTGATCCTCTCGTGTTTCAACCTCCGATTCAATACGATTGGTTTGCCTAGCTTCTTGCCACGTTTGAGATCTTCCTATCCAGCAGATTAGTTCTTAGAAGCGAAATTGAGTAAAAGTTTTAGGGTTAGGTTTCCGCCGAACACATCTCGGTGTGACCGATTCTACATTCTCGGATGACCGATTTGGCCTCTGGCCATTGATCGCACTTTTCGGTCCAACCGAAGTTGTGCAAATCGATGCGACCGAAATGAGGATTTAGTGAAACCCTAGTGTTCTCGGCTAGACGAAACCCATTTGGTCCAACCGAAAGTGGTGTGAATGGTTACTGTTTAGACACTTGGATTCACGAATTTTAGACTCGGTCGACCGAAATGCATTCTGTGAAAACCTAAAACTGAAATTTGAACTCATTCTTTTGCAAAATCTTCGCAGTTTGTGATAACTCTTCTATTACGCCTATACCTAATCTATTCACGGGTTTTCAGCCATGTCGATGCGGTGACAGCCGAACAGTCTGAATCTCCAATTGCTGAAATTCGAGGCGGGCACTAGTCCCGAAGCCAGCAGCTTTTACGATGATGGAGAGAGGAGCACACCAAGTGGTTTGCCTCCTGCTGCCACAGGGCGGGAAGAAGAGAAATTCGATGAAGAGGATTACGATTTCATTCTTGAGGAAGAGATCACATCTAAGCCAAAGAGGAAAGTGGTTGCCAAAGAGCATCAAGGGCAACAAACCAAGAAAGGCACCGACAAAGTGAAGAAGTCCACAGTTGCTAAGAAGCTGAGCATGGAAGAAGAAACTTGAGCAAAGTGAAGAAAACTTCCAAGAGGAAGAGGATTGTGCATGATGAAGCGATTGATGATGATTACGATGAGGAAGCACCCCAGCCTCCTCGAAGCCTAAGTTGATGGGAGATGCCATCGAGCAGGAGCACCTTCAAAGTCTAAGCCATCAGCTCCGGCAAAGGCAGCTCAAGCCAAGCTTCTTGCCAAGCCCAAGAAGACAGTGAGAAACATTCACCGCTGAGAGAAGAAGAAAGACAATGTGCCACCGGTGAGTCGGATGATGAGGCACATGTGTTCTTGAAACTCCGTCGAAACTGCCGATCCACAATGATGCTCATCCTCGAGCTGAAAACATGAAGGAAAGAAAGGACAAAGGACTCGGGCTATGGAGACAAGCTGATCCATATGCCGTGAGAAGAAGGACTGCTGTTGATCCAAGGTTCCACACCGAGAGCGACAAGATTTCTATGAGGCGTGCTTATGGACAAGAAGCCTATTATTCTTGACACTCGCTATGTTGATTGGGCATACATTGTGTGAAGAGCACAGAGACTACTTTCCACATGTGCATGAGAGCTTCCTTGCATGTGGTGTTGCTGATTTCGTTGGTCGAAGTCGACGACTTGGAATGATGAGATGATCATGCAATTCTATGCCTGACTCATTTCTATCCGGATGGCAGGATTGTATGGATGGTGAAGGCGGAGATTCTCTTCAACAGTTGAAGAGTGGGCAGCACTGCTGAATGCTCCAGTGTCAAGAGATGATGATGTTGATGTCTATGGAATTCCCAAGAAAAACCATGAGTCTCAGTGTATCATCTTCAGGCAGGTCTCCCTACCACAAACACATTTCTGAGGCATACCTTGATGCCCAAGTCTGGAGATCATCGCATGATAAGAGGCTATTCTATCAACATGCTGCATATTCTAGATCAAAAGGCACCCTTCAAGGTGATGGACCTGATAGTTGAGACTATCAAGAGGACTGCAGCAGACCAGAAGAGGTCATGTGGTTTTGCCCCGCACATTCAGATGCTTATCAATGCCAAGTTTGGCACGGGCACCTACTTGTTGGATAGACCCCACTTGCCACTGCAGCCTGAGCATGAGGACAATGAAATTGTGATGACTGAGGATGATCCCACGTCTGTTGAAGGACAAGCAAAGTCTGAAGCTGCCAAACAAGCCAAAGCTGAGAAGGAAGCAAAGATGGCAGCTAAACCCAAGAGCGTTGGAGAGCAGCTCCTTGAAGCTACCAGAGGATTGAACAACGCCTGCCAGCATTATGCGATCTCGGGAGAGTCTTGAGAGGATAGTTGAAGACAAGTTCCATGCTCTGGATGTCAAGTCGATGAAGTGCAAGTCCTTGTCAACAAGCTTGAGGCAGATATCGAGGAAGCCAAGAGGGAGAAGGCGAGAGCTCATGCAGGAGATGCAGGATGACCTTGTCCAGATGACTATGAGCAGCCTGCTCCGGTTCCTACAAACCAGATCATTGCTATTCGATGGGAGACACGAGGCTCTGATCAAGCACCTCCACAGCTCCATCGGTTCCAGCTCCAGCTCCAGTGTCCACTCCTCCGGCTCCACAGACTTCACCGAAGCCTTTGCAGATGCAGCTATCTCAACTCCATCAACCTGCACAGAGCCGCCGGCAGAGTCCCTAGTGATGTTTAGCTCTATACCTTTCGAACTTTTTGGTAACTTGTTGCCAAAGGGGGAGAAATTGTATAGATCATAGGACTTCGAGAGAGAGAGTGCTCGCTTTTGCTCTTTCGTTTGCGGTTTCTTTGAGATACTTTTGAGATTTTCGAGACATTCCATGTGTTTGATACTACGTTTGCTCTACTTTGATGAGTGCTTGATCATACTATGCCTTAATGTGTGCTTAATGCTTATCATATGATATTCATATCTTGTATGATCATTTACTCATGTCTTGGTGATTTGGTGCATGATATTCATTCTTATCATTTTGTGCGCTCCACCAAGATGTATGTGACATGGAAGAGTGACCCATGATCCTAATCGATTGTACATTTGCATTCAAACGCAAATCTTAAATAATGCACAAATTTAGGGGGAGCTCTTGCTTATCACATACTTCTCAAAGCGACGATATTATTCATTGATTATATCATTTGTGAAGTTTGATCTATATGTTGTCATCAATTACCAAAAGGGGAGATTGAAAGTGCAACTAATCCCGGGTGGTTTTGGTAATTAATAACAACATATATATCATTGAACTAATAACTTCTTGAGTATTATTTGAGAAAGTTCAATTGATATGGGTATGGCAATGGTGAAGATGTGGACCCCTCAAAATGCTAAGGAAAACATTGGCAAAAGCTCAAGACTCCATTTTGGTTTAGTGATCAAAGATCACATTGAGTCTATAGGAAAGCCAATACTATTAAAGGGGATGAGGTTATGATAATGATCTGGTTGCTCAAAGTGCTTAGTGATCTATCTCCCAAACTATCAGCAATCTTTCATTCCAACATATACTCATAAGTAATCTCGGTCCCACCGATTCCATAAACTCAGTCACACCGAGATGAACCACCTCACCATATACCCAAACCCTAGAAATTTGGATTTTCCGATTCCAAACTCGGTCTCACGAAACTAGTGTTGCCAAGCTTCAGAACATACGTCATCAAATCGGTGTCACCGAGATGATAAAATCGTTCCACCGAGATTGGCAAACCCTAGTCTTTGGAAGAATCGGACTCACCGAGATTGTATTTTCGGTCCCACGAAAATCCCAACGTTCACAAGATTTGAACTTTCGGTCTCACCGAGTTGTCAACCGGTCCGACCGAGATTGGTCAAATGTGTGTAACAGTTGGATTTTGTGTGGAGGCTATAAATACCCTCCACCTCCTCTTCATTCGTGGAGAGAGCCATCGAAAGAACTACCACTCCTACCTTACATTTCGAGAAGAAAACTACCTACCCTTGTGTTGAGATCAAGTTGCTCCACTCCCACCATATGAAACTTGATTTCTAGCCTTCCCAAGTTGCTTTCCACTCAATCCTTTCTTCCACCACAGCCAAATCAGTGAGGAGAGTTGAGTGTTGGGGAGATTATCATTTGAAGCACAAGAGCAAGGAGTTCATCATCACCAACACCATCCATTACCTTTTGGAGGGTGGTGCCTCCTAGATTGGTTAGGTGTCGCTTGGGAGCCTCCGTCGAGATGTGGAGTTAAACCAAGAAGTTTGTAAGGGCAAGGAGATCGCCTACTTCGTGAAGATCTACCCCGAGTAAGGCTAGTCCTCCGTGGACGTATGCCATGATGGCATAGACAAGGTTGCTTCTTCGTGGACCCTTCGTGGGTGGAGCCCTCCGTGGACTCTCGCAGCCGTTACCCTCCGTGGGTTGAAATCTCCATCAACGTGGATTGACGATAGCACCACCTATCGGAACCACGAGAAAATCTCCGTGTCTCCAAACTGCGTTTGATCTTCTCCACCTCTCTTTACTACATGTGCAATTTACTTTCCGCTGCCATTACTCTAGAATTGCATGTGTAGGGTGATACTTGACTTGATCATCATTGTGAACTTGCTAAAAACTTGTCCTAATCAAAAGGCTAAACTTTTATATTGTCAAGTAGTCTAATCACCCCCCCCCCTCTAGACATACTTTCGATCCTACACGCGGTGAGGACGCCCTCTGGGGTGGGGCCCCCTGGCGAAGTTTTCTTCCCCTGTCTAGGCACCTCTGTCTCCAAGTCTGTGGAGGCGGCCCTCTTCTTCCCGCGGGGGGAGGAGACCGTAGATTCCCCTCCCCGACTATCCTCCTCCATGGAGATAGTAATTCCCCCAGTTTAGATGTTCAATGTGTGAAGCTCTGCTTCTCTGTTCTTCCCTTCGTCTTTCCCCGAGGGCACTTGACTTAGCACATGACTAAGCATCCTGGCTATGGCAGGACTAGGCAAGCCTTCGGGAAGCGGTGTCGGACACCTGATTCTCTCCGCCTTGCTGAGCCAATCCTGGCCGCGGATGGTTTTCAGAATAATGTTATGATAAATATAAACGAAGTGTTCGGTTTATGGGTTACTTACTTGGGTATCTAGGCGGTTGCAGCTCAGGACCGCATCCTCGGTGGTGTCCGGACACTTTACTTGTGGTTCGAAGAATAACTTACACATCCCTTCGAGCGTCATGCCGAAGAAGTGTTGAATAGTCCGCAGACCTTCTGGGTTGAACTCCCACATCCGGAGAGGCCGACGTTTGCACGGTAAGATCCATCGGACTAGCATTACCTGAATCACGCTGACAAGACTAATGTCCCTCTCAAGAAGCTCCCGAATGCGGCTCTGCAATGTTGGTACATCATTAGCAGGCCCCCAATCCAGTCCCACGTTAGCCCATGACGCCAGTTGAGGCGGAGGGCCCGAGCGGAAGTCGGGGGCAGCCACCCATTTTGTGCCTTTGGGAGCCGTGACGTAAAACCACCTCCACTGCCATAGATCAGACACCTCCGGGAAGAAGCCCTCTGGCCATGGGGCGTCGGCGTTTCTGCTTATTGCAGCGCCTCCGCATTCCACGTGTCACCCCTCAATCACCTTCATCTTTACATTGAAGGTCTTGAGCCATAGGCCAAAGTGCGGGGTGATGTGGAGGAAGGCTTCGCACACGACGATGAACGACGAGATGTGAAGGATGGAGTCCGGAGCTAGATCAAGAAAATCTAGCCCGTAATAGAACATGAGCCCTCTCACAAAGGGATCAAGGGTGAAGCCTAAGCCAAGGAGGAAGTGAGAAACAAATACGACGCTCTCGTTGGGCTTGGGAGTAGGGATGACCTGCCCTGGGGTAGGAAGCCTGTGCTTGGTGTCGGCGGTCAGATATCTGACTTCCCTAAGCTTTGCAATGTCCTCCTCTGTCATCCACCGGCCTTGAAGGTTGGATCCGGACATGATTGAAGATCTGAAGTGCCTAAACTTGGGCTTCAAGTGTTGGAACTCGAGATGCGGAAAGGCGCAAGCGTGGTAGGAAAGAGGGATAGGCCTCGGCCCCTCTATAAAGGGGGTGAATATCAAGCGTCCTCAGCGTAACCACTTGGGACTTGCCTAAAAACATGGAGTCATACCAACATGCGTCATGGGGTTGCCAGCGCTTGTATTGATGGAAGATCCCGCGATAAGGGGAACACGACCTCTGCTTTGGCAAGGCATGCCAATAAAACCGCCTCGCAACGCGTGTCGAGGCACGCCGAGAAAAAACGGTTTGTATTGAGCCAGGCCACGGTGTAAGGGCACACCGTAAAAAATTTGTTAGCAGATTAGATTTGTAAAGTATTATGCTCTCCCCGATGGTGTGCGGAAATTATCTCATAGAGCCGGACACAATCCTTAATCCACTTTAGAGTATTCGGAGATGGAACCCGCCTTGCCATGCCGAAGACAAACTGCATGTCGGACTCATCGTCATTGAAGCCTGGTTCAGGGGCTACTGAGGGAGTCCTGGATTAGGGGGTATCCGGACAGCCGGATTATATACTTTGGCCGGACTGTTCGACCATGAAGATACAAGACTCAAGACTTCATCCCGTGTCCGGATGGGACTTTCCTTTGCGTGGAAGACAAGCTTGGCGATCCGGATATTAGATCTTGTTCTTTGTAACGGACTCTGTGTAACCCTAGCCTCCTCCGGTGTCTATATAAACCGGAAGGTTTAGTCCGTAGGACAAGAGAAATCATAATCATAGGCTAGCTTCTAGGGTTTAGCCTCTACGATCTCGTGGTAGATCAACTCTTGTAATACTCATATCATCAAGATCAATCAAGCAGGAAGTAGGGTTTTACCTCCATCGAGAGGGACCGAACCTGGGTAAAACATCGTGTCCCCTGCCTCCTGTTACCATTAGCCTTAGACGCACAGTTCGGGACCCCCTACCCGAGATCCACCGATTTTGACACCGACAGCGAGGTAGTAGATGAGTTCTGGCAACACGACGGCGTGGTAACGATGATGGTGATGTGATCTCCGCAGGGCTTCGCCTAAGCACTACGAAAATATGACCGAGAAAGTAAACGATGAATGGGGGCGCCGCACACGGCTAAGACAATGTTGTGTCCTTGTGTGCCCCCCTACCCATGTATATATAGGTGGGAGGGGAGGAGGCAGCCCCTAGGGCGCCCCAAGAGACCTGGCGGCAACCCTAGGGATGTTGCCTTGCCTTGCGCCCCTCTCCTTATAAGAAGAAGGGGGAAGGAAAGAGGGGGGAGGAAGGGGGAGTCCTACTCCACACCTTCCTTTCCCTCCCCTCTTTCCTTCTCCTCCTTGCTACTTCTTGAGCTTGTGTTGGTTTTTCCCTTGAAGAGGAAAGGGTGATGCAGCAAAGTAGAGTAAGTATTTCCCTCAGTTTTGATAACCAAGGTATCAATCCACTAGGAGACAACGCGCAAGTCACTAAATACCTGCACAAACAAACACCAACTTGCACCCAATGCGATAAAGGGGTTTTCAACCCCGTCATGATTATTTGCAAAGTGAGATCTGATAGAGATGGATAAACGGTAAAGTAATATTTTTGGTATTTTTGGTTTATGGAACGGAAAGTAAAAGATTGCAAAAGAGGTTTGGAAACTAAAATTGTAGATCAGAAACTTATATGATGGAAAATAGACCCAGGGGCCATAGGTTTCACTAGAGGCTTCTCTCAAGATAGAAAATATTACGGTGGGTGAACAAATTACTGTCGAGCAATTGATAGAAAAGCGCATAATTATGACGATATCTAAGGCAATGATCATGAATATAGGCATCACATCCGTATCAAGTAGACCAACTCCTGCCTGCATCTACTACTATTACTCCACACATCGACTGACTCCTGCCTGCATCTAGAGTATTGAGTTCACAGAACAGAGTAACACATTAAGTAAGATGACATGATGTAGCGGGATAAACTCAAGCAATATGATGAAAACCCCATCTTGTTATCCTTGATGGCAACAATGCAATACGTGTCGGTTCCCCTTCTGTCACTGGGATCGAGCACAGCAAGATTGAACCTAAAGCTAAGCACTTCTCCCAATGCAAGAAAAACCAATCTAGTTGGCCAAACCAAATCGATAGTTCGAAGAGACTTGCAAAGATATCAAATCATACATATGAGAATTCAAAGAAGATTCAAATAATATTCATATATAAGCTGATCATAAATCCACAATTCATCGGATCTCGACAAACACACCGCAAGAGAGTATTACACCAAATAGATCTCTAAGAACATCAAGGAGAACATGGTATTGAGAATCAAAGAGAGAGAAGAAGTCATCTAGCTACTAGCTATGGACCCGCAGGTCTGAGGTAAACTATCACGCTTCATCGGAGAGGCAATGGCGTTGATGTAGAAGCCCTTCGTGATCGAATCCCCCTCCAGCAGGACGCCGGAAAAGGCCCCTAGATGGGATCTCACGGGTACAGAAGATTGCGGCGGTGGAAAAGTGTTTTCGTGGCTCTCCTGGTAGGTTTTGGAATATTTGAGAATATATAGGCGGAAGAAATAGGTCGGTGGAGTCATGATGGGCCCACAAGGGTGGGGGCGCACCCTCCGTCCTTGTGGGTGCATCGTGGCTTCCCTGACGTGTACTCCAAGTCCTCTGGATGTCTTCTGGTCCAAGAAAAATCACCATGAAAGTTTCTTTCCCTTTCGACTCCGTTTGGTATTCCTTTTTTGTGAAACTCTAAAACAAGGAAAAAAACAGAAACTGGCACTGGGATCTAGATTAATAGGTTAGTCCGAAAAATAATATAAAATAGCATATTAATGCATATAAAACATCCAAAAGAGATAATATAATAGCATGGAACAATCAAAAATTATAGATACGTTGGAGACGTATCACTCCTCATAAGGCCGGCCACTATAGGGGCGCATGGGCTGGCGTGTTCCCTCTCTTGGCCCATAAGGCCCATATCTTTGCTGGGGTTGCCCGAAACTACTTTCCGGTGACCCGATAAGTACCCGGTACCCTCCGAAACACTTCCGGTGTCCGAATACCATCGTCCTATATATCAATCTTTACCTCTCGACCATTTCGAGACTCCTCGTCATGTCCGTGATCTCATCCGGGACTCTGAACAACACTCGGTCACCAAATCACATAACTCATATAATACTATATCGTCAATGAACGTTAAGCGTGCGGACCCTACGGGTTCGAGAACTATGTAGACATGACCGAGACACCTCTCCAGTCAATAACCAATAGCAGAAACTAGATGCCCATATTGGCTCCTACATATTCTACGAAGATCTTTATCGGTCGAACCATTATGACAACATACGTAATTCCATTCGTCCATCAGTGTGTTACTTGCCCAAGATTCGGTCATCGGTATCTTCATACCTAGTTCAATATCGTTACTAGCAAGTCTCTTTACTCGTTCTGTAATACATCACCTCGTGACTAACTTCTTAGTCGTTTGCTTGCAAGCTTATGATGTGTATTACCGAGAGGGCCTAGAGATACCTCTCCGATACTCGGAGTGACAAATCCTAATCTCGGTCTATGCCAACTCAACAAACACCTTCGGATATACCTGTAGAGCATCTTTATAATCACCCAGTTACGTTCTGACATTTGATAGCACACAAGACATTCCTCCGGTATCCGAGAGTTGCATAATCTCATAGTCGAAGGAATATGTATTTGACATGAAGAAAACAATAGCAATAAAATTGAACAATCGTAATGCTAAGCTAACGGATGGGTCTTGTCCATCACATCATTCTCCTAATGATGTGATCCCGTTATCAAATGACAACTCATGTCCATGGTTAGGAAACCTTAACCATCTTTGATTAACGAGCTAGTCTAGTAGAGGCTCACTAGGGACATGGTGTTTGTTTATGTATTCACACATGTATTAAGGTTTCCGATCAATACAATTCTAATATGAATAATAAACCTTTATCATGAATAAGGAAATATAAACTAACAACTTTATTATTGCCTTTAGGGCATATTTCCTTCAACTCGTACTCCATATCCATACACACACATTGCTACGATGCACTTCTTGGTTGCGCTTATGTTACGTTGTCCACACATTTTTATCCTCTCCTTGAACGAATCGTCATACTATTGGACCGCAATTGCAATTCACATAAAGAGTTCCTTCGACATTCAAAAATGTCGCCTAAAAAGGTTGCCCGAATACACTAGATTGTCCACTAAGAAATCTCTCATCATTTGCAAATGGCAATCTAGCCTATGACAATGAATGTACCGCCCTAGTGAGAACCACATATAGCATTTCTTCCCCCCTCTTCTTCCTCCATAGCCATCTCAAAGTCATCACCATCTTCCTTCTTCTTTGCCATTGAGCCGTTGGAAGACTCTTGCACAAGCTTTCTCTTTTGTCAATTACTACCTCGGTTCTTTCACTCTGCATATAAGATCTTTGTAAGTCAAACTTCCAATAGTTTGACCAAACTTATACTCCCTCCGTCCCAAAGTTCTTGTCTTAGATTTGTGTAGATACGGATGTACCTAATAATAAAACGTGACTTGATACATTCGTATTTGGACAAATCTAAGACAAGAATTTTGAGACGGAGGGAGTACATCACTCAATTCCATGATGCATCTGATTATATTTGTTTGGTATTGTGAATGTTGATATTTTTCCTACAATTCTGATCAAACTTTATGATATTGGACTTAAGACAAAACATACAGGAGAAGCAAAAAAGAAATGGAGGGAGTAGTTTAAGTATTATTTAATAAAAACTGGCACAAGGGGCGCAAATTAAAAAAAAAAAAGACGCCTTGCCGGCTTCGCTATGTTTTCTTAACACGATAAAAAAATGCGTGCACCAACGTCTAGAACTTAAACTCTGATGAGTTAAAGACCATTGTCTTGATCATTTTCAGATCCCGTTTCAGATGCATAATGGCACGCTTTGCAAAAAGGTGTTGGCGTGCGCCGTGCGGGAATGTGCATATCTCGCACAAGATGCGTTTTCTGACCACGAAACCACCAAACAACAAACTGTCAAACAAAAAGCAACAAATCACCAACCCGAGGACTAGATCACTAGAGGCTCCCTCCATTCGCAAATGAAAATGAAGAGGGTACCGGAGCCTCCTGGACCGCTTGGAATGACCGGCAAAGCCCGCCACGCCGGCCAGCCGGCTGCCCGTACGATTACACGAGCCGCCCCGGCCCCGACCCCATTGATTGGTTTCCGAAGACGGCGACAAGGACGCTTCGGTAGGCGCTCACGTCACCTCGGAAGCTTCCGCTTCTAGAAACCAGCTCGAATCTCGATCCACACAGCTTCGACGTCGCCGCTCGACGCTCGTGTAACATCTGCGTCCACGTAGGTCGCTGCGCCCGCGACTCACAGAACCGTTCCGCAGCTCACGTGTCGCCATGCGCAACAGAAGATGGCCAGGAGCAGACGCATGTGTGGCCTATGTACGGTAACCCCACGCTCCTTATCACGTCCTCGCCACCACTCGATGGTTCCTTTCGCTTGGCGCCACCTCCTCCTCTAGCTTCTCAACTTCTCTCCCTTCTCCTCCGTCGATGGACAATTTCATCCATGCAACTATCTCCGCCGTCCGTCACGTCACGTCCGATGTCCTCAGCATAGCGCTAAGGGGGTGTTTGTTTCCAGGGACTTTTTGATGTAGGGTAAAAAGTCACTGAAACCCAACAGTGAGACTTTTGGGACTTTTCTTTAAAGTCCTTATAAAGACCTCTTGAGTCTTTTTCAAAAGCCTCGAGGATCTTCTGGCAAGGCTGGCCGTTGGCGTGGCGGGATCTTCTGGCAGGCAGGCGCTGCGTTGGCGGGGGTGGTGGCGATGTGATCTGGCGGCGCTTCGGCCGAATCTGGGCCTTCGGCCCCATCTAGGTCTGGCGGGCGGGCGGGAGGTCGTCGGTGTGGCTTCCGGGAGGCAGGGAGGCGGCGATGGCGGGTGGATCTTGGCGGCCAGTGCCGCCCTGCTGCTGCGTGGTGGCCTGGGCTTTCTGAGCCCAATCGGGCTGGCCGCCAGGTGGCTGGTATGCCTAACTGCGCTGCGTCCGGACGGCGACCGCGACAGTCTTGCCGGAGACTTGGGCCTCACGACGGCTGCGGTGGAGGTAGTTCCTCCGCGTGGTTCGGTCTTCTTTGCTCCTGTGGCCTCGTCGTCTCTCCTTCCTCTTGGCCTCGTGGTGGTGATCTCGGTGGCGGCATGGGTGGCGTCTAAGACCATGATGGCGCATCTTTGGTGGGCGGCGAGGTGGGTGGTTAAGCCCGGCTGGTTGGGCGGTGGGGCTTGGAGTGCGGGAGAAATCCTTGTCGGCTCTCTTGGCTCCGTCTGCGGTGACACCTCGGTTGCCACCATCCCTTCTTGGAGGTGTCGGATGCATCCATCCCCACTTCCTTTCGCGTCTTGGGAAACCCTAGGACATGTCCGGCAAGGCGTCATCGACGTCGCATCCCTTGCTAGAGGTCTTTGCTTGATGGTGCGGTGGTCGGAGTCTGGTCGTGGTGGATCAATTTTGGGCTTGATGATGGCGGGTCATCCGCGCTTTGTCGAGCTGCCGTTGTTGGCATTTCTTTCTTCTTCTTTGTTCTTTCTCTTTCATTTGGGCTTGTTGTGCTTCTCGCCCGAGCACTCCTCTATTTCGGTGTTGGTTGCTTCGGTAAAAGCCTCAGGGACTAGAAAAAGTCTTAGGACTAAGGAAACAAACACCACCTAAGCCTCGTGCAGAAGACATCGGTCGTGCCGTACGCGTCACACAAACTCACGGAGACGACCGTGTCCTAGGTGTCTCACAGCCACTCACCAGCTACGCCATAATTAACTTTCTTAATTCTGCTCGGCGCCGTCACCACCATCGCTAGCTATATAGCTGCTGTTGCGGAGCAACCGAGCAACAGAAGCTCGGAGAAAAACAGGGAGAGTGAGTGATGGCGGCGTCGGAGCTGCACTTCCTGCTGGTGCCGCTGGTGGCGCAGGGCCACATCATCCCGATGGTGGACCTGGCGCGCCTCATCGCCGCGCGCGGGCCGCGGGTCACCGTGCTCACCACGCCCGTCAACGCCGCGCGCAACAGGCCCGCCGTCGAGGGCGCCGCGAGGGCCGGCCTGCGCGTCGACCTCGCCGAGCTGCCCTTCCCCGGCCCGCGCTTCGGGCTGCCGGAGGGGCTGGAGAACGCCGACCAGATGGTCGACCAGACCATGTACGTCAAGTTCTTCCAGGCCATCTGGGGGATGGCCGAGCCGCTCGAGGAGTACGTCCGCGCGCTGCCGCGCCGGCCCGACTGCCTCATCGCCGACTCCTGCAACCCGTGGACGGCTGACGTGTGCGCCGGCCTCGGCATCCCCAGGCTGGTCATGCACTGCCCCTCCGCCTACTTCCTCCTCGCCGTGCACAACCTGGCCAAGCACGGCGTGTACGACCGCGTCGGCGGCGACGACATGGAGGAGTTCGAGGTGCCGGACTTCCCGGTGCCCGCCGTGGGAAACACGGCCACGTTCCGGGGGTTCTTCCAGTGGCCCGGCGTGGATAAGGAGCAGCGCGACGTGCTCGACGCCGAGGCCTCCGCCGACGGCCTGCTCGTGAACACGTTCCGCGGCATCGAGGGCGTCTTCGTCGACGCCTACGCGGCGGCGCTCGGCCGGAGGACGTGGGCCGTCGGGCCGACGTGCGCCTCGAGCTTCGACGACGCCGATGCCAAGGCCGGCCGCGGCAACCGCGCCGATGTCGACGCCGGTCACATCGTTTCGTGGCTCGACGCACGGCCGCCGGCGTCCGTGCTCTACATCAGCTTCGGCAGCATCGCGAAGCTGCCAGCGAAGCAGGTCGCCGAGCTCGCGCGCGGCCTGGAGGCGTCGGGGCGGCCGTTCGTGTGGGCCATCAAGGAGGCCAAGGCCGACGCCGCCGTGCAAGCGCTGCTGGACGACGAGGGGTTCGAGGAGCGCGTCAAGGACAGGGGCCTCCTCGTCCGAGGCTGGGCGCCGCAGGTGACCATCCTGTCGCACCCGGCGGTGGGCGGGTTCCTGACGCACTGCGGCTGGAACGCGACGCTGGAGGCCATCTCCCACGGCGTGCCGGCGCTGACGTGGCCCAACTTCGCCGACCAATTCTGCAGCGAGCGGCTGCTCGTGGACGTGCTCGGCGTCGGCGTCAGGTCCGGCGTCAAGCTGCCCGTCATGAACGTGCCCGCGGAGGCCGAGGGCGTCCAGATCACTAGCGGCGACGTGGAGAAGGTGGTCGCCGAGCTGATGGACGACGGGCCGGAGGGGGCCGCGAGGAGGTCCAGGGCCAAGAAGCTCGCCGCAGAGGCCAGCGCGGCCATGGAAGAAGGTGGGTCGTCGTACACCGACCTGGAGGACATGATCCGCCACGCATCGGAGCTGTCGAGGAAGAGGAGCCAGGAGTACGGGTGGGGCACGAGCTCGACGTCCCTGCTTTCCGCGGCGGCAGAGCTTGGAGTTGGAAGCAAGAGCGGCGCCAAGAAGATGAAAGCCGACGCTGCGTTGTCAGTGCAGTCCTGACTGCATCTCGCCATTATCAAGTTATTATAGGATTTGTGTTCTGTTCCGTACAGCAATTCTTTTCAACAGTCGATACCACCACATTGAAGTAGCCGCCAATTCATCCATGTAATATGATGCTAGCTTATAAACAATGAAGTGTATCTTTGGCGGGACATGAAGTATTTGATGACGAGCTCATATTCTCCCGCATGAACAGTAAAATTCAAAAAATTAGTAAAAAATAAAAAAATCTGAATTTTTTGTGTTGAAACATTGATAAACTTTCTAACTGCTGCGTGCAAAATTTCAGGTTGAAATGACATTCGTGGAGGTCTGGGCAAAAAAAATCGATGGTCCAAAGAAAATTATTGTTGGAAGCATTTTCAAGCATCGATTTTGTTATTTGTCCAGACCTCCATGATGTCATTTTGACCTAAAATTTTATACGCGGTTAGAGCATTCAACAATGTTTATCACAAAAAGGTTTCAGATTTACTTGAATTTTTTCGGTTTTAATGTTCATGCGACAGCATATGAGCTCGTGATCAAAAGAGCACTTTCAACCTTTGGCATCACTTCACGAATCAGTTAATCATTCATGTGGACAATTCTAGTAATTTGGAACACCAATTTGCAACCCCGCAAAAAAAGAGCACCAATTTGCAGGACTGTGCTAACCACCAGTCGATCCGCACGACCTTCGATCGATCCTTCCGCTCGTCCCGCTGCGTCATTCCTCCCGCTTCCAACTAATCACGCAATATATCCGGACGATCCTAACTCAACTAATCACGCATTGTTTATCAAACGCGCATGCAGCCTCCGCACCTACGGGAAGTTTGTCACATGCATGCAAACTAATAAACTCCATGATGTCAACAAAATATTCTTTTTATTTTGAAATTTTGAAATGTTTTGTAGCTCAAACCATCGCTTCGATTAAAAAACTGTTTTTACATAAAAGATTCGTCGCGATGAGACCTTCAAAACTAGATCCCATGTTAGCATGTTCCGACGACTTTTTTTTTCAGGTAAAAAGTTACCACGTGTGATACACAAGTTATCACGTTAATTGAGCATAAGTTATCATGTTGATTACACAGAAACTACCAAGACGTAGAAATGGTTCCTCCAACCTTATCTTCACATGCACATGCATGCACATTAGAGAGAAAATGTTTTGATGGCATCCTAGATTTTCCTTATTTTGAAACTTCAAAATGTTTAATAGATCAAACCATGGGTCCAATCGAAAAATCATTTCCGGCGACGAAACCTTCGAAACTAGATCCCATATTGATATGTGCTGACGACTTTTTTCATGCAAATAGTTACGGTTGGGCTAAGTAAGTTATCAGGTTTGAAGATTGTCTATTATCATGCTATTTACACATGTGTTATCGTGGTACATTTTTAACAACATGAGTTATTGGGGGGGGGGGGCGTATGTTTTCAAACAACTTCCTCCCCTCCAACCACCCATGGATCAAACTTACCGTGGTTTTTATATGTAAGTTAACACCTCCCCCACCCCGGTAAAGTTATCATGGTGTTTGCGCATGAGTTATCAGGTTTGTGGTGTGTAAATTACCATGCTATTTATGCTGAAGCTATCGGGGATGTCTTCAACAACTTTTTCTCCTAGGTCAAAGTTATCACGGTGTTTGCGCGTGAGTTATCAGATCTGTGGTGTGTAAATTATCATGTTATTTATGCATAAGCTATTGGGGGCGGGGGGGGGGGGGTGTCTTCAGCAATTTTTTCTCTCGGGTCAAAGTTATCACGGTGTTTGTGCATGAGTTATCAGGTCTGTGACGTGTAAATTATCATGTTATTTTGCATAAGCTACCGGGTGCCTAAATACCACATGCAGCCAGATAAATACGAAAATGAACCATGTTGATAACTATAGTACATCTGGCCCGGCAACTGCATAGTAGCCATATTGGTAACTATAGTACATCTAGCCTGATAACTACAAAAAAAAATCATGCTGGTAACTATAGTACATCTAGCCCGATAATTACAAAATAACCATGTTGGTAACTATAGTACATCTAGCCCGATAACTTCAAGAAGCTACCGCCGTCTTGTCTTACTGAGCTGGACACAAACCTTAACAAAACTTACAAAGACCAAAAATAGAGCCTCTCAGCCGTTTAAGAAGCGGATCCACCGCGCACCCATGGCGATAAGGCCACTGGAGACGTGGTAGATCGACGGCGCTGCCGACAGGAGGCAGAAAGCCTAGCCGCCTTTTCGTTTGATGAGGTGAGACTCATGGGACTGCATGACATTCGATGTTATTTACACGCAAGTTGCCGGATATATTGTTTCTAACATTTTTCCAGGATCGAAGCAATCATTATGTTTGTACGTAAACTATCAGGTCTATGATTTATAAATTATCGTATTATTTCCATAGAAGTTAATAGTTTATGTTGCAAAACAACTTTTCTTTCCGGGTCAAAGTTACCATAGTATTTCCACATAAATTAACGGGATCGCGGTGCGTAAAAATACTGTGATATATACATAGAAGTTACCCGAGCATATTTTCAACAACTTGATTTTTCTTGGGTCAAATTACTAATAAATTTGTTTGTATGTTTGCCTAATTCTGCAAGTAATATGTACGTAAATGATAGACTAGAGAAGCTCAACAAAAGAAAAGAAAGCGGAAAAGATATTTTCCATACGGTCAATAAAACAACTATTCTGATGTTGTATAGCTATTTTAAAGCCAGACGGGTCAATAAAACAACTAGTCTGATGTTTTCCTCAATTTCGTATTAGAAATGTTACTGGTTGAGATCCTAGTAAGTCATCTAATAAGTCACAGGCTCAAATCCCACTAGCATCCACTTTTTTCTTTCCTTTTTCTCTCGCATTTAGTATAGCTGCTCAAATAGTACACTTGGTTCAAAACTTTCAGCAACGAAGCATTAGCAGGATGGTTGGTGACCATGTAGTCGTTCGAAGCGTGCACGGTTCGAATCCTACCAGAGGCATGCATTTTTGGGGGCGAGAAGCTGTCACCTGACGAGAAGGGTGCGAACAGTCCGGGCCGTGCGATCGAAATCCGAGGACTCTGACGTCATGCGGATCTGACGCGAACTGCCAGTCGGCGGGATTTTAGCTTTCTCGATTTGCAAAACACAAGCATATTGAGGAATCGGGGAAATATGTGATTAATCAAACCCGCGAGACAGCCACCTGACCATAGGCAAGTCCCGCTCTTTTTCTTCTTTTTTTCTAATGTTGACGCAAGTTCCGCTCTTGAGCTAGTGGCGTGTTTGGTTGCAGTTTGCAACAGTAGTTGTATTGCATGTCCATCTCTAGCCAGCCCGATTCTTAAAATGCAGCCTTATATGCAGCAAATGCAACCAGTTTGGTTGCCTGCATCGCATGGAGGGGCACTTACCCCCTGTTGTTTGGTTGGCGTTTATGTGCTTAGGGTGTGAGCAGATGCAAACTTCAACTATTTGGTTGCAAACAGCGTTTGTGTTCTGCTCACCCCATTCAAATGTGGTGGCCTTACCACCACATGATCAGCACAACATCAAGATCAAACAAAGCAAGCAAGGAAATGACAGGAAACTTAACACAGCAAGCAAGAAAATGACAGCAAACTTAACTACATACTATAAGTCTAGATTAACAGCAGGGGCATCCTCCTTCCCTGCTCCATGCCAGGGTGCTGCTCCTGGCCAAAATATTAACAAGTTCCCAGCACAAGTCCCGCCACACACCATAAAAGTTCAACACTAACACCTTACTTAACTACATAGCATGCCCGATGTCACCATAGCAGTTGTGGCTGCTGCAACGAAACCTGCACATGACCGAGGAGTCATGGTTGTAGATCTGAACCTTTAGTCCGAGTCCTGAGATGCGCACAACAACGAGCTCGCCGGGGACGATCCAGTGGCGGCGGCAGAAGTAGTTCCAGCCCCGGCCAAGCACCATGTGCCACTCGAAGTTCTGGACCTGCACCCAGAACACGCACTGCTTGTTCGCCGATAGCCTGACCATGTGCGGAAGCCGCTTGATGACCAGCTAGGTGTTCATCACCTACACGAACTTGAGAGGGTCGACAAGCATGGCGAGGTCCTCGTTGTCCTTGATCTGCTGGTAGAAGCGCAACGGCTCTCGGGCCCCCTCCTCGTGGCCTCGGAGATCGTCCCCTTGAACAAGGCAGGCTCATGAAGGCGATCCTCCCAGGCAGGTCCACCGTCTTGGGCCACCTATTCTTGGGTATGAAATCCTCGGCGCCCTCAGCTCCGGCCACCACCTGAGCTCCTCCACCCGCCACATCCCAGTCAGTCTTCAATATCTTGTCAGGTAAGACGACAAGTATCGGTGCACAAACTCTTTGTAAAATGGCACTGATCAGAGACATTTGCCCAAGAACAAATGCCACTAATCAGTGCACAAACTCTCTGAGCAAATGCCGCTTATCAATGGCACTTGCTGTTAGTCAAATGCCACTGATCAGTGGACTTGCCCAACAGCAAGTGCCATTGATAAGTGGCACTGATCAGTGGCATCTACTTTTCTGCAACTGCCATTCATCAGTGCACTATCCTAAGCATGGAAACATCTAAAAATAGCAACAACAAGTGCCAATAACACCCATGTGCAGCCATGCACATTTGGAGCATCTTAAAATGGTCCTACTACATGCACGTATAACAATCAACACAAACCCTAGCTTGAACATGTATGTTAGCAACATGAACAACAACATGAACATGATCCTAAATTGAACATGAACATGCCATTTGCATGAACACACATCCTAGCAAGACCCTACCATGAACACAGATCCTAGCAAAGCACACTACCATTGGGGATTCTAGCATGAACACAGCTAGTAGCATGAACACAGATCCTAGCACACACTAGCAGTAGCAGAAGAAAATTATCCTAGGACACACACTATATGAAACAAGAACATATCGGTCCGATTGGATTCGATTGGGTTCACATCCAATCGAATCTACTCGAATCCTATCTAATCCTATCGAATCCACTAACTACTAGAACATGCCCAAGAAATAAACCCCTAATCTACATCTACGAGCAAACATTTAGGGGGTTTGACTCACCAGAGCACGCGCAGCAAACCGAGGCCGGGGTGAAAACCCCAGCGGGAAGGAGACAGGTGGCGGAGCAGAGGAGGAGCCGGCCCTGGCAACGGCCTGCGACATCGGCCCCGTGCTCATCGCCACGCCGGAGGTCGAGGAGGACGGCCCGCCGACACCAGAAAACCCTTGGACGGGGGTCAAGAAAACCCCCTACCCAATGGGGTCCCAAGAAGCGGCGGCTTCGTGGACGGCGCCGGCGCCGAGCCCAGGACCACGAGGTCTAGAATCAGCGCCGGAGCAGGAACGGCCGGCACCGCATTGGCCGGCTCGTGGTGGCCGACAATATATGAGGGACGGCGCTCACAGCGCCGACGCCAGGTCTCAGCCAGAGTTCTGGAGCCCGGCCAGCCAGTGCTCCTGGATGCTGGCAATGCGCTGGTCGACGGGGGTTAGAGGGCGGCGTGGTGGTGGGTGAGGCGGAGCCATCGGAGGAGAGGAAAGGGAGAGACGGTGAGGGAGAGAGGAAGCGGTGGGAACAGTGCGACTGGGCGGTGACAGAAGACTGGGGGGCGAGTTATGAGACGTCTCCTCCGTCTCTTATGTTGCCCGAGGCGTGCAACTGCCTCGCACGCATGGTGCGCCAAGCCAGGCTCGCGAGAAATTGTCGATTCGACAGTTTCCGCCGGGCCAGGCTACGGGCTGCTTTAGGGTCCGTGCGGGCCACAACCGCATGCAGCCCGGGCAACCAAACAGGCCACGCACATCCCGCATGGGCCTGGTTGGGCTGCATGCGGGCAACCAAACACGCCCTAGATGAATTGATGGCGGTATGCGTGGAGGAGGGGATCGCACTGGCTAAGCAATAGCGCTCACTTCTGATTACTACGCCGCGGCCCACAGCGATGGGCCTGATCAAGGATAAGGAAACAAACAGATCACCTGTTACTCCCCTCGGTTACTAAACAAAAACATTTTTACTCTTTCCATTCCATAATGTAGTGCATATAAATTTTCTGAAAAATCAAACTTTACAAACATTGACCAAGTTTATAGAGAAAACTAGGTATATCTACAATACCAAACATATACAATATGAAAGTACTTATGGTGATGTATCTACGGATATGTATTTGGTCTCTTATTGTAGATGAATATGTTTTCCTCTATAAACTTGGTCAAAATTTATAAAGTTTAAGTCTTTAGAAAATCTATACGCACTACGGTGTGGAAGAGGGAGTACTTCACTATAGTTGGGAAGTTTACTTCTGTCAGATCAATAGTGATGTGAATGTTGTTAGCCAAGTTCTGTCTATCTAGATCCATCCACCAACACAATTTAGGTCGCCAGCCACCGACTCCCCAAAAGAGCTAGGGTCCCCCTGCCTCCCGCCGGCGCTACCGTTGGTCCACCTCGTCTCCGGTGGCCTTAGGGCCATGGGGGCGGAGTGGATCCCGGCCCTTGCCGGTGGGAGGGCTCCATTTTTAGATATTTCTTCGAGTTTTGTTAGGGTTTGTGTCCTGCTCAGAAAGGCGAGACGGCGGCGGCTCCTTGAAGATGGATTAAAGGTATCCCCGCCTAGCCCCTGTTTGGGTGGTGCATCTAGCATCGTCGGTGGGCGTGTGAAGGTGTGTCTCCGGTAGATCTGTCTTTGGTGGATTTACTCGGATTTGATCGTCGCTCGTCTATGTTCATATGTCTTCAGGTTGGATCCCTCTGATCTAGGCTACTCTTTATCAGCGGCGGTTGTTGTTCCGGTGCGTTGGCCCTATGGGGCCTTAACACGACGACTTCCCGATTGTCTACTACAACAAGTTTTGCCCAGCTCCAGCGAGGGAGGGATGATGACAGCAGCGCGCCTTCGGCTCGCTTCAGTGCTTGTAGTCGTCGCTAGCTGGCTGATACGTCCATTTTGCATCATGCTTTTATATCAATATTTATTGCATTACGGGCTGTTATTACACATTATATCTCAATACTTATGGCTATTCTATCTTATTTTACAAGGTTTACCATGAAGAGGGAATGTAGAGTGGAATTCGGCTTGGAAAGGAGCAAACATTGAAACCTATTACGCACACTCAAAAGTCCTGAAACTCCACGAAACATCTTTTTGGAATTAATAAGAATTTTTGAGCAAAGAAATACACCAGGGGGGCCACACCCTGTCCAGGAGTGGAGGGCCCCCCCCCTACAGGGCGCGCCCCCTATCTCCTGGGCCCCCTGGTGGGCCTCCGGTGTCCATCTTCTGCTATATTAGAGCTTTTACCCTGGAAAAAATCGTGGGCAAGCTTACGGGACAAAACTCCGCCGCCATGAGGCGGAACCTTGGCGGAACCAATCTAGGGCTCTGGCGGAGCCGTTCTGCCGGGGACACTTCCCTCCGGGAGGGGGAAATCATCACCAACGTCATCACCAACGATCCTCTCATCGAGAGGGGGTCAATCTCCATCAACATCTTCACCAGCACCATCTCCTCTCAAAAACCTAGTTCATCTCTTGTATCCAATCTTGTATCAAAACCACAAATTGGTACCTGTGGGTTGCTAGTAGTGTTGATTACTCCTTGTAGTTGATGCTAATTGGTTTACTTGGTGGAAGATCATATGTTCAGATCCTTTATGCATATTATTACTCCTCGATTGTGAACATGAATATGCTTTGTGAGTAGTTACGTTTGTTCACGAGGACATGGGTGAAGTCTTGCTATTAGTAGTCATGTGAATTTGGTATTCGTTCGATATTTTGATGAGATGTATGTTGTCTTTTCCTCTAGTGGTGTTATGTGAATGTCGACTACATGACACTTCACCATTATTTGAGCCTAGAGGAAGGCATGGGGAAGTAATAAGTAGATGATGGGTTGCTAGAGTGACAGAAGCTTAAACCCTAGTTTATGCGTTGCTTTGTTAGGGGCTGATATGGATCCATATGTTTAATGTTGTGGTTAGGTTTACCTTAATACTTCTTTTGTAGTTGCGGACGCTTGCAATAGGGGTTAATCATAAGTGGGGTGCTTGTCCAAGTAAGGGCAGTACCCAAGTACCGGTCCTCCCACATATGAAATTATCAAAGTACCGAACGCGAATCATATGAACGTGATGAAAACTAGCTTGACGAGAATCCCCATGTGTCCTCGGGAGCTCTTTTCTCATTATTAGAAATTGTCCAGGCTTATCCTTTGCTACATTAAGGATTGGGCCACCTTGCTGCACTTTATTTACTTTATTTATTTGTTACTCGTTACCATTTATCTTATCACAAAACTATCTATCACCTACAATTTCAGTGCTTGCAGAGAAAACCTTACCGAAAACCGCTTATCATTTCCTTCTGCTCCTCGTTGGGTTCGACACTCTTACTTATCGAAAGGACTACGATTGATCCCCTACACTTGTGGGTCATCAAGACTCTTTTCTGGCGCCGTTGCCGGGGAGTGTAGCGCTTTTGGTGAGTGGAACTTGGTAAGGAAACATTTATATAGTGTGCTGAAATTTTCTGTTACTTGTCACTATGGAAACTAATCCTTTGAGGGGCTTGTTCGGGGTATCTTCACCCCAACCAGAAGAGCAAAGAGTTGCTCCTCAACCCACTGAACTTTATGAAAATATTTACTTTGAGATTCCTTTGGGTATGATAGAGAAACTGCTAGCTAATCCGTTTGTAGGAGATGGAACATTGCATCTGATTTACACCTTATCTTTGTGGATGAAGTTTGTGGATTATTTAAGCTTGCGGTATTCCGATGATGTTGTCAAAGGAAGGTCTTCCTTTATCTTTGAAGGAGATGAATTGACATGGTATAGGCTATGTGATGATACGAGATCTTGGAATTATAAGCGATTGAAGTGGAATTTCACCGAAGTTCTATCCTATGCATCTTGTTCATCGTGATTGTAATTACATATATAATTTCGGCCTCATGAAGGAGAAAGCATCGCTCAAGCTTGGGGAGGCTTAAGTCAATGTTATATTCATGCCCCAATCATGAGCTCTCGCGGAAATGATTATTCGAACTTTTATGCTCGGCTTTCTCTTGATAATCGCAACTTCTTTGGATACTTCTGTCTTTGGTTCTTATATCTTGAAGACTATTGATTTCAAATGGGACTTATTGGAAAGAATTAAACGCAACTCTGAAGATTGGGGTTCCGACAATGGTAAGGAGTCAGGTATGACACCTAAGTTCGATTGTGTTAAATCTTTTATGGATACCGATGCTTTTCTTGGATTTAGTGCTAAGTATGGACTTGACTCTGAGATAGTAGCTTCTTTCTGTGAATCTTTTGCTACTCACGTTGATCTCCCTAAAGAGAAGTGGTTTAAATATAATCCCCCTATTGAAGTGAAAGTAGTCGCACCTATTACAGTCAAAGAAAAGACTATCACCTATAGTGATCCTATTGTTCCTACTACTTATGTTGAAAAACCACCTTTTCCTGTTAGGATAAAGGATCATGCTAAAGCTTCGACTTTTGTTCGTAAGAGTAATACTAGGACTTATACACCTCCTGAGCAAATTAATGTTGAACCTAGTATTGCTATGGTTAAAGATCTCTTGGATGATGATTTAGATGGGCATGTTATTTATTTCTGTGGTGAGACTGCTAATATTGCTAGGCCTGATACTAAGACACGTAGACCTGTCGTAGGCATGCATGTTATTTCTGTTAAAATAGGTGATCATTGTTATCATGGCTTATGTGATATGGGTGCTAGTGCTAGTGCAATACCTTATACTTTATATCAAGAAATTATGCATGACATTGCCCCCATTGAATTAGAAGACATTGATGTTACTATTAAGCTTGCTAATAGGGATACCATTAAACCCTTTGGGATTGTTAGAGATGTTGAAGTTTTGTGTGGGAAGGTTCAATACCCTGCTGATTTTCTTGTTCTTGGTTCCCCACAAGATGATTTTTGTCCCATTATTTTTGGTAGACCCTTCTTGAATACAGCTAGTGCTAAGATTAATTGTGAAAAGAATATTGTCACTGTTGGCATAGATGGTATGTCTCATGAGTTTAATTTTGCTAAGTTTAGTAGACAACCTCGTGATAGGGAACCATTACCTGAGTTTAGGATGGTATGTCTCATGAGTTTAATTTTGCTAAGTTTAGGATGAGATTATTGGTCTTGCTTCCATTGCTGTTCCTCCAACTGATCCATTAGAACAATATTTGCTAGACCATGAAAACGATATGTTTATGAAGGAAAGAGAGGAAATAGATGAAGTGTTCCTTAAACAGGAACTTATGCTGAAACATAACCTTCCCATTGAAATTCTTGGGGATCCCCCTCCACCCAAAGGTGATCCCGTGTTTGAACTTAAACCATTACCTGATAATCTTAAGTATGCTTATCTTGATGAAAAGGAAATATATCCTGTTATTATTAGTGCCAACCTTTCAGAGAAAGAAGAAGAAAGATTATGAAAACTCTGAAGAAGCACCGAGCAGCTATTGGATATACTCTGGATGATCTTAAGGGCATCAGTCCCACATTATGCCAACACAAAATTATAGTGGAGAAAGATGCCAAACCAGTTAGAGATCCTCAAAGACGATTAAATCCCAAGATGAAGGAAGTGGTAAGAAAGGAGATACTAAAGCTCCTTGAGGCAGGTATTATTTATCCCGTTGCTGATAGTGAATGGGTAAGTCATGTCCATTGTGTTCCTAAAAAGGGAGGTATTACCATTGTTCCTAATGATAAATATGAATTGATCCCGCAAAGAATTATTACAGGTTATAGGATGGTAATTGATTCCCGTAAGTTAAATAAAGCTACTAAGAAAGATCATTACCCTTTACCTTTTATTGATCAAATGCTAGAAAGACTATCCAAACACACACATTTCTGCTTTCTAGATGGTTATTCTGGCTTCTCTCAAATACCTGTGTCAGCGAAGGATCAATCTAAAACTACTTTTACTTGCCCTTTTGGTACTTTTGCTTATAGGCGTATGCCTTTTCATTTATGTAATGCACCTGCTACCTTTCAAATATGCATGATGGCTATATTCTCTGATTTTTGTGAAAAGATTTGTGAGGTATTCATGGATGATTTCTCCATTTATGGATCCTCTTTTGATGATTGTTTGAGCAACCTTGATTGAGTTTTGCAGAGATGTGAAGACACTAGTCTCATCCTGAATTGCGAAAAGTGTCACTTTATGGTTAATGAAGGAATTGTCTTGGGGCATAAGATCTCCAAGAGAGGTATTGAAGTTGATAAAGCCAAAGTTGATGCTATTGAAAAGATGCCATGTCCCAAGGACATAAAAGGTATAAGAAGTTTCCTTGGTCACGCCGGTTTTTATAGGAGGTTCATTAAGGACTTCTAAAATCTCTAGGCCTCTGATAAATTTATTGCAAAAAGATATTCCTTTTGTCTTTGATAATGATTGTGTAGAAGCATTTGAAATACTTAAGAAAGCTTTGATCACCGCACCTATTGTTCAGCCACATGATTGGAATTTACCTTTTGAAATTATGTGCGATGCTAGAGATTATGTTGTAGGTGCTGTTCTTGGGCAAAGAGTCGATAAGAAATTGAAAGTTATCCAGTATGCTAGTAAGACTCTTGATACTGCCCAGAGAAATTAGGCTACTACTGAAAAAGAATTCTTAGCAGTTGTGTTTGCATGTGATAAGTTTAGACCTTATATCGTTGATTCTAAAGTTACTATTCACACTGATCATGCTGCTATTAAATATCTTATGGAAAAGAAAGATGCTAAGCCTAGACTCATTAGATGGGTTCTCTTGCTCCAAGAATTTGACTTGCATATTATTGATAGAAAGGGAGCTGAGAACCCCATTGCAGATAACTTGTCTAGGTTAGAGAATGTTCTTGATGACCCATTGCCTATCAATGATAGCTTTCCTGATGAACAATTAGCGGTCGTTAATGCTTCTCGTACTGCTCCTTGGTATGCTGATTATGCTAATTACATTGTTGCTAAATTTATACCGCCTAGTTTCACATACCGGCAAAAGAAAAAGTTCTTTTATGATTTAAGACATTACTTCTGGGATGGTCCACACCTTTATAAAGAAGGAGTAGATGGTGTTATTAGACGTTGTGTGCCTGAGCATGAACAGGAACAGATCCTATGCAAGTGTCACTCTGAATCCTATGGAGGACACCACGCTGGAGATAGAACTGCACACAAGGTACTACAATCTGGTTTTTATTGGCCTACTCTCTTCAAAGATGCTCGTAAGTTTGTCTTATCTTGTGATGAATGTCAAAGAATAGGTAACATTAGTAGACGTCAAGAAATGCCTATGAATTATTCTCTTGTTATTGAACCGTTTGATGTTTGGGGCTTTGATTATATGGGACCTTTTCCTGCCTCTAATGGTTATACACATATTTTAGTTGTTGTTGATTACGTTACTAAGTGGGTAGAAGCTATTCCAACTAGTAGTGCTGATCATAACACTTCTATTAAAATGCTTAAAGAAGTTATTTTTCCGAGGTTTGGACTCCCTAGATATCTTATGACTGATGGTGGTTCACATTTTATTCATGGTGCTTTCCGTAAGAAGCTTGCTAAGTATGATGTCAATCATAGAATCGCATCTCCTCATCATCTGCAGTCTAGTGGTCAAGTAGAGTTGAGCAATAGAGAGATCAAATTAATTTTGCAAAAGACTGTGAATAGATCTAGAAAGAATTGGTCCAAAAAACTTGATGATGCATTATGGGCCTATAGAACTGCATACAAAAATCCTATGGGTATGTCTCCATATAAGATGGTTTATGGAAAAGCATGTCATTTACCTCTTGAACTTGAACATAAAGCATATTGGGCTATTAAAGAGCTCAGTTATGACTTCAAACTTGCCGGTGAGAAGAGGTTATTTGATATTAGCTCACTTGGTGAATGGAGAACCCAAGCATATGAGAATGCCAAACTATTCAAAGAAAAAGTCAAACACTGGCATGACAAAAGGATACAAAAGCGTGAGTTTAACATAGGAGATTATGTGTTATTATTCAACTCTCATTTAAGATTCTTTGCAGGAAAACTCCTCTCAAAATGGGAAGGTCCTTACATTATCGAGGAGGTCTATCGTTCTGGTGCCATAAAAATCAACAACTTCGAAGGCACGAGTCCAAGGGTGGTAAACGGTCAAAGAATTAAACATTATATCTCAGGTAATCCTATCAATGTTGAAACTAATATTATTGAAACCATAACCCCTGAGGAATACATAAGGGACACTTTCCAGAATGTTCCAGACTCCGAAAAGGTGTAGGTATGTGGTACGGTAAGTAAACCGACTCCAAAACAACTCCAATGGCAATTTTTATCAGTTTTGGAATATTTAAGAATTTTAGGAAGAAAGTAGTCCGAAAGGGACATGAGGCCCCCACGAGAGTGGAGGGCACACCCCCCTACTGGGTGCCCCCCTGTCTCGTGGGCACCTCGTGTGCCTCCCGGACTCCGTTTTCTTGCATATTACGTATTTTGGTCGGTAAAATTCATTATATATACTCCCGAAGGTTTTGACCACCGTATCACTCAAATATCCTCTGTTTTCGTTTCGAGCTGTTTCTGTTTCAGATCTAGAGCATCATGACGTCTCCAAGCGCTCCCAAGGACAAGTTTTTCGAGAGGGTTATTAACCCCTACCTCGCGGAGGTGTTGCAACACCCTCAAACCATTGAGATGTGTGAGGGGGTGCTGCACATCCGTGATGTGGAGGGACCAAGGCGTACCGGGAGCGTGGAGACAAAGCTTGAAGCCGTGGAGCAGCAAGTTTTCAAGTGTCAAGGGATGGTGGAGCGTGGACTCAATGCCAACCAGATGATGATCATGGAGTTCACCAACAACCACAAGCTGGATGCCAAAGTCATTGGGGAGACCATCTTCAAGCTTTAAGAGAAAATCGAGCACCTCCAAGCCCAGATCTATGACCTGCAAAACCAGAAGTATGAGTATGAATATAGATTCAAGAGGATGAGTTTGGCTGCAGATTTAAGGATCCCGGAGACTCGATCATCCTTCTATGATGGAGAGCCTATGCCTTGGAAGACGGACGACAAGCCTACATCATCAACAACTCCTACTTCACCACCTCCGAGGACATAATTACGTGGGTATGGGCACTCCCCTTGGCAACTGCCAAGCTTGGGGGAGGTGCCCCGGTATCGTATCACCATCACACTCCTATCTTTACCATTTTATTTAGTTCGATCCTTTTAGTAGTATCTTGATCTAGTAGATTGAAGTTTTGATATCAAGTAGTTTTGAGTTTTGCTTTGTGATCTCTTTTTGTAATCGAGTCCGTGAGCTATCTATAATAAAGATTAGTGTTGAGTCAAGGGCTTTTCTATGTTGCTATGATCTTGAGAAAGTAGAAAGAATAAAAAAGTTCATATTGATCTTATGGATAGTGATAACTTCACACATAGAAAGTATGAGGCATAAAAATTGTTGAGAGTTGATGAACGTAGTTTTGGTCATCGTTCCAATTAATAGGAAGTGATAAGGAAAGAGGGGTTCACATACAAATATATTATCTTGGACACCTTTTTATAATTGGGAGCACTCATTAAGTATGACATGCTAAAAGAGTTGTCATTGGACAAGGAAGACAACGTAATAGTTTATGTTTTCCGACAACTCAGTTAAAGTATATTGTCATTGACCTTCCAAACATGTTGAGCTTGCCTTTCTCCCTCATGCTAGCCAAATTCCTTGCACCAAGTAGAGATACTACTTGTGCTTCCAAATACCCTTAAACCCAGTTTTGCCATGAGAGTCCACCATACCTACAAATGGATTGAGTAAGATCCTTCAAGTAAGTTGTCATGTTGCAAGCAATAAAAATTGCTATCTAAATATGTATGACTTATTAGTGCAGAGAAAATAAACTTTGTACGATCTTGTTGTGGAAGTAATAAAAGCGACGAACTGCATAATAAAGGCCCACATACAAGGGGCAATATAAAGTAACGTTCTTTTGCATTAAGATTTTGTGCATCAACCCTAAACGCACATGACAACCTCTGCTTCCCTCTGCGAAGGGCCTATCTTTTACTTTATGTTTTTACTTTATGCTTGAGTCAAGGTGATCCTCACCTTTACCTTTTTCATTTTATCCTTTGGCAAGCTCCTCGTGTTTGAAAGATCATGATATATATATATCCAATTGGATGTAAGCTAGCATGGGCTATTATTGTTGACATCACCTAAAGGTGAATACGTTGGGAGGCAACACAATAAGTCCCTATCTCTCTCAGTGTCCGGCTGAAACTCCATAACCACAAGTACTGCGTGAGTGTTAGCAATTGTAGAAGACTACGAGATAGTTGAGTATGTGAGCTTGCTGAAAAGCTCTATTGTTGTCTCTTTCTGATGTTACAATAAATTGCAATTGCTTGATGGTGAGATTATAGTTTATTAGTTCCCAATGAAGTTTTTGAACCATACTTGACATTGTGAATTGATTGTTACTTGAGCATAAGAAATCATATGATAATATATATATATATATATATATATATATATGTTGTTGCTATAAGAATGATCATGATGCCCTCATGTCCGTATTTTATTTTTATCGACACCTCTATCTCAAAACATGTGGACATATTTTTCGATTTCGCTTCGCTTGAGGACAAGCGAGGTCTAAGCTTGGGGAGTTGATCGTCCATTTTGCATCATGCTTTTATATCAATATTTATTGCATTATGGGCTGTTATTACACATTATATCTCAATACTTATGGCTATTTTCTCTTATTTTACAAGGTTTACCATGAAGAGGGAATCTTGGAAATTGGAATTCAGGTGGAAAAGGAGCAAACATTGGAAACCTATTCTGCACAGCTCCAAAAGTCCTAAAACTCCACGAAACATCTTTTTGGAATTAATAAGGATTTTTCAGCAAAAGAAATACACCAGGGGGCCCACACCCTATCCAGGAGAGTGGAGGGCGCCCCCCCTACAGGGCGCGCCCTATCTCCTGGGCCCCCTAGTGGGCCTCTGGTGTCCATCTTCTGCTACATCAGAGCTTTTACCCTAGAAAAAATCGTGGGCAAGCTTACGGGACGAAACTCCGCCGCCACGAGGCGGAACCTTGGCGGAACCAATCTAGGGCTTTGGCAGAGCTGTTCTGCCGGGGACACTTCCCTATGGGAGGGGGAAATCATCACCAACGTCATCACCAACGATCCTCTCATCGAGAGGGGGTCAATCTCCATCAACATCTTCACCAGCACCATCTCCTCTCAAAACCCTAGTTCATCTCTTGTATCCAATCTTGTATCAAAACCACAAATTGGTACCTGTGGGTTGCTAGTAGTGTTGATTACTCCTTGTAGTTGATGCTAATTGGTTTACTTGATGGAAGATCATATGTTCAGATCCTTTATGCATATTATTACTCCTCTGATTATGAACATGAATATGCTTTGTGAGTAGTTACGTTTGTTCCTGAGGACATGAGTGAAGTCTTGCTATTAGTAGTCATGTGAATTTGGTATTAGTTCGATATTTTGATGAGATGTATGTTGTGTTTTCCTCTAGTGGTGTTATGTGAACGTCGACTACATGACACTTCACCATTATTTGGGCCTAGAGGAAGGCATAGGGAAGTAATAAGTAGATGATGGGTTGCTAGAGTGACATAAGCTTAAACCCTAGTTTATGCGTTGCTTCGTTAGGGGCTGATATGAATCCATATGTTTAATGTTGTGGTTAGGTTTACCTTAATACTTCTTTTGTAGTTGCGGACACTTACAATAGGGGTTAATCATAAGTGGGATGCTTGTCCAAGTAAGGGCAGTACCCAAGTACCGGTCCACCCACATATCAAATTATCAAAGTACAGAACGCGTATCATATGAACGTGATGAAAACTAGCTTGATGAGAATCCCCATGTGTCCTCGGGAGCTCCTTTCTCATTATTAGAAATTGTCCAGGCTTATCCTTTGCTACGTAAAGGATTGGGCCATCTTGCTGCATTTTATTTACTTTATTTATTTGTTACTCGTTACCATTTATCTTATCACAAAACTATCTATCACCTACAATTTCAGTGCTTGCAGAGAAAACCTTACCGAAAACCGTTTATCATTTCCTTCTGCTCCTCGTTGGGTTCGACACTCTTACTTATCGAAAGGACTACGATTGATCCCCTACACTTGTGGGTCATCACTGGCCTATGAATCTGGATGTATTTTTTATTATTTTTAGTGTTTGTTATACTACCACGATTGAAGATGAATAGATTGGAAGTTTTTTCAAAAAAAAGTTTGGTCTATCTAGCACACCGGACAACAGTCTGACTGCATTCAAGACCAAACGATGTTGTTGTGTTGTGCCGTGCAGAACATAGAGCTATTCCTCGTTCAACATATTCATCCTTTTCACAAAAAAAGGATAAAAGTTGCGACTCATACTAGAAGGTTTAGGCGTGCTTTGCTACGTTGTTGGTGTTGTAGAGTTTCTTAAAATACTATATTGCAAAATACAAAGTGTATTATTTTTTTGAAAAATCAAACCTTTTAAGTTTGATCAAATTTGTAGTGAAATATATCAAAATCCATAATATCACATCGCTATGATTAGATTCATCCTAAAATGAATTTTTTTTTGTTTAATATTATGGATGTTTGCACTCACCTTGGTCGAAGTTGAAGAAATTTGACTTTCCAAAACACTAATACCCCTTCTATTTCGTAATTGGTGGAATATTTAGTTTGGCACGTGGGGGTGATAGAGTGTGTTTTATTTATTTATAATGCAGTGATTTGGTGGGCCTTTCGTGGTGTGATTATGTGTTATCCGCTAACCAACCTATATTTTGTGGGAAAATTTCGCGTAGGTGGTTGCGTGTACTATATTAGTGGTGCAATTAATCCTGAGAATGGTTTAATAACTAAACCATATTTGGACCAAACCCGAACAAATAAACATGGCAGCCCAACCTCAACTAAACTGTTTGATATTTTCCTCAGCCCAACTAAAACCAAACCTGTTTCATCTTTCCACCCAAACTAAACCAAACCGAATGGCAACCTGTGGGTTGGAACCATCAACTGAAATTGGTTAAAACTGTTCGCTCAAATGGGTTGAGCGCTGGGCTGTGGTCAGCTTGTGAATTACTAGAGATTGGTAAATCATACAGTACATACTCATCAAATTTACAAGAGCAAGCCAACTCCTCGTCACCACACACTGACACACATGGACACGAGCGATGTCAGTCAGATGCTCTGTGGTTGAGGAGCTCAGCGACATGGGCCGCTGCGGCAGCACTGACATGACCTGCCCCAGCCACCCCTCTGCACCCTCCAGCACGCCTTGCTCCATCTCCCTTATCGCCGCCCTGATGGCACCGCAGCCGCCGCTTGTCATCAGGCACTCCATCATGGCCTCCATGAAGCACGGGCGCAGGCAGTTGCCGAAGTACTCGGCGGGGAGTGGCGGCGCCAGTCTCGACCGGCACTCTGTCGAGAACAGCATGTGGCTGTGCGCCGCGCCTTCAACGCCCACGGACCGGCTCCGCAGCAGGCATACCCATTCCAGCGTCGACACCGCCATGAACGACGACATGCGCTAATTCACCAGTGCGGCCACCGCTGCGTCCTTGATCCCGTCGATCTGGTCGCGCGCCAGGGGGAAGGACGCGATCACCGAAGATGGATGTGGAGACCCTGCTCGCTAGCGGACGCGTAGGTGGAGGGCCGAACGCAAGGCGGCTCATCCCGGCGAGTGTCTTGCCGAGCAGGTCGTCGGGGTCGGCAACGAGGGAGCGGTCGAGGACGGGCGGCGGCGGCAGCAGCACGGCCTAGGAAGGATCAGCACTGTCGAGGGCATCCCCGAGGTGGTATGCGGCGGCCCAGGTCTGGACGAAGAGAGTGGCAGAGGCATCATGGCAGGCGGCATGGTGGACGGACACGCCAACGCAAACCCGCGGCCTGGGAACACGGTGGCCTGTAGGGCATCGAGCGCCGGAGTGGAGTCCCATCCTCGCGAGCGAGCGTAGCCCGCTTGGCTGAGGTGACCCCGTAGCTTCCTCCCAACAGTCTGTTGACTTGTTGAGCCTCGCGATGGACACGAGTTGTAGCGGCCATCCACACCGGGATAAACTATGAATACAAACTGATCTCACACACCGGTTGTTAACCACGGATCAAAACTGTTTTGAACTGGAACTGTTTCAGCCCATACCCACCCAAACCCAATTACTTCCGACAGTAAACTAAACCAAACTAAACTGTAGTCAGACTCCACCCAGTAAGACCCGAACTAAAGAAACCCACGTAGAAAACCCACCCAAAGCACCCCGTTAAACAAAAAACATTCTCAGATTTAGGTGCAATATCTCATGGTGACGCTTCTTTTTTCTAGGTGATTGGATGGTGCGGGATTGATATGCTTTTATAGGTCAGTTACTGCTAATTGATTTTAAAAAGTGTTGTCCTGGTCAAAATCGTAAACCAAATCCAAAATTGAATACCTCAATTGAATGAAAGGGATTCAAAATTAGGGAACATAATGAATTAAATGAATTGAATGGAAGAGCTTGAGTAATTATTGACCCAATCAAAATGGGTGACCTAATTCTAAATTGAATACCTCAATCAATTGTGAGCTCTTAAAAATTAGGAAGCAAAGTGTACAATATAAAATGATTCAATGGGAGAGCTTTGAGAAATTGTTGAC
Source organism: Aegilops speltoides (assembly GCA_021437245.1). Taxonomy (NCBI): domain Eukaryota; kingdom Viridiplantae; phylum Streptophyta; class Magnoliopsida; order Poales; family Poaceae; genus Aegilops; species Aegilops speltoides. The sequence continues at coordinate 136,454,569 of CM038147.1, forward strand.
CCGGTTAAAATCGGGTGACCAATTTTTAATTAGAGATGATCCAAATTACAAGTGAGTCAATATATTAAGAGCGTTTTTAGGGAATATTAAAAGCATTTTTAATCAACCCGAGCTTGGATTGTTGAGCCTCTACCCGGGGAGCTCCTAACGGGCGCCTCTAGAGCTGGTTGCCAGTTCTCGTGCCCACACACCTGCAAGCTGGGACGACCAGGTCGCCTCGTTCCCTTCCACCTGCTGCCTCGTTTACCTTGTTTGCTTAATCTCGGTTGACCGGTCCGCAGTTGGCCAATTGACCGGCTAACCATTGAAAAAAAATCCGAAAAGGGTAACCGTGAATTCAAAAATGTTCATGAGAATTGAAAGAAATCCCACAAACTTAAAAATAGTTCATGAATATGAAAGAGGTTCGTAGATTTTGAATAAAGTTCATCAAATTTGAAAGAGTTCATTGATTTTGAAAAAAAGTTCATCAAATTTGAAAAAAAAAGTTCACCAAATTAGAGAAAAGTTGATCAAATTTGAAAAAAAGTTCACAAAACTTAAAAAGTTCATCAATTTTGGGGGAAATTCATCGATTTTTAAAAATGTTCATTGAATTTGAAAAAAAAAACATCAAATTTGAAAAAAAAATCCTTGATTTTAATAAAAGTTTCATTGAATTTGAAAAAAGTTCATCAGAATTGAGTTTTTTTTGTGCATTTAAGAAAAAGAAGAAAAATGTAACAGGAGCAAGGATAAAAAGAAGAAGCAAAACCGCTCAAAAACTGACAAGCGAACGAGTGATAACTGGTTTGGGAAGGAAGCTTCCCAAAACCGGGCTCTCGCGACCTGGAGTAAGAAACAAAAGAAGGGAAATAAGTTTATACGCACAAGTCGTTCGTTGTCCTCGTGGTCAGTGCATTGCTCTGTCAACCGAGAATCCCGAGTTCGAACCCTCGCTTGCGCACACCCTTTTTGCTATAGTTTGAATAGAAAAAATGGGTCGGCACAGCACGGCGCGGGGGTATGTGCTCGTTTGCACGAAGTGAAGAAATGGGCGCAAGGGGCGCCGTTTAGGATTTGCCTCTACTCGGGCCAGCCTTGCTAATCCTACATTATGGACCAGACTGAGCTTTTTTCGGCAAGAAAATGGCGCCCAACCCAAATTTCCTTTTGCATTGCTCATCAAGGCTTGATCCTGGCCCAAAGTACAAGCCAAGCTCAATTGGATCGATAATTTTTGGGCCGGAATGCATGCCCATGCCCATATTTATCTCTCTAAGAAGAAAGAGGACTAGGGTTTTATTGTTTGTCCTTCTAGATCTGTTTGAGCCGTAGGCTCTTCTCTGACCAGATTTGCTGAATCCCTAGGCTCTTCTCAGATCACCACACTCCTTATGCCCCCACCGCACTATTTTGTCTTCTTTTCCCCGAGATCTCGCCCACATCGCCTTCTCAGGCGTTGTCCTTGAACCATCGAGAATCGTCATTCCATTGGCCAATCATTAGAAATTGTGTTGGCGGCGGCGCCCCATGGGAGAACAACGCGGGGCGAAGGGGTTGGAGACGGCGGGAGGTTGTAAGGGGCTTGGAGAATATGGCTCACCGGCCAAAAGTAGCGCCAACACGCCCCACCAGTGTTGTGATGCTAGTCGGCTCCAACTTGTCGGTCCCTTTGTATGGTTTGCTTCCTCGCGGTCAGATCAACACCCAACCTAGTGAGCTCCTTTTATGTTCGTCCTTAACTTGTATGCGCTAGTTTAGTGTTGTGATTAATCTTATTATATACATACCAATGTATATAAGATTGTAGTGTCTGCTTTTACATTATGTAACAACAAGTACAACTCACAAACTGCGATTAGGCTTGTGTGGTATTAGTCATAACCTACTTATATAGCAATTGTTTGATTAAAACCTTTGTTGAGAACATCTTGAAGACACCACAAATGGTGTTCAGAATAGGGATGCATCTATTCTAGAATGGCAATACCTATTTCTTGTTGCTAATTTGTTCTTGGGTAAGTGGACAAGCAAAATATGATAGGCTAATGATGCAACTGAAATAGACAATGCCAAAGTTCATATAGATTTGCTTAGAAAGAGGCCTCCAACATAAATTTGATATATATTCTTACCAAGAATGATGTGCACAACAATTTTCAAGGGGAAAATCAGTCCAAGTATAATAGGCTAATGATGCCCCTGAAATAGACAACAATAGATGTTATCAAGTTTTGCTTAAAGGAGGCTATTAACCTAGTACAAGTATTTAGGAGTATATCTTATTGAAGCACCCAGTCCTGTTAGTGCTTGGTTTTGATGTTTCACATGAATCTGCATTAGTTATATGTTTTCTTGCCCCCTCTACCTTCTTCTTTGTTCTTTCATATCTTGGTGAAACTATTGTTCTGTTTTATTGTTTATCACAATTTATGGTTTGTTGTTGCTTTTCGTATGATGACGGTTTGTGGGATGCTGCTAATAATGAGATTGTCATAAAATGGCCTAACTTTTGTTAAGTGTCATGTGTATCCATAAATTTCTATGTAGTTATTATCCATTTACACTTTATGCCTGGGATATGCACATGGTTGTGTTTTTTATTAGGAATGGTAGGCCAAGTAGGTGTCTGTGGCGTGATTGCAAAAAATTGTACTTGATACCCCATAAATAATTCCATCCCCTATTTTAACTTTACAAACATGGCATTTGCTTGTGCATGTGTGCTACTTCGTATGGACTAAAAAGGTAATATTTTTCTTTTGATGCCTGATGAAAAAGTAAGAAGGGAAATACATTACCCATCCAAAAGCTTATTTTTATTTTCAAACATCACAATGTGAGAAAAATATTAATTACTTGCTTCATTTATCAGAATCATATTTTATCAAAGAATAAACAAACAAGTAACTTTGGACACTTTCTCTTAGATAAATATGTTTGTTTCTAGATGTTAGATGCCTTGGTTAGCAGCATAACTATTTCTAGATTCTACAACATGTGGTGGAAGCTAGCCATAAGGCAAGGATTAGTAAGTGCAAGGTGTTGAGAAGTAAGCACGGGTTTGCAATTGCAAAATAAGTTCTCAGCATGTCCATGAAGACACGTCACATGTTTAAATACTCTTGTGTGCCAGCAATGTCTGCATATTAGTTTGTTGTTTGTTTGTCTGCCGAGGGTAACATAGGTTGACATATATTCCTTGAAAAAATAAACTAAACTGAACATATACAGTTTTTTCTTGCCTTGACAAATGAAATAATTTATTCGTTGCACATTTGTTTATTACATATTATTTGACGTGCTTAGATCTTGTCCTTTGCATATGCATATTTCTTATTATTCAACAATTGCTCATCTCAAAATTTGTGTTTCTTCCTTATTTTTCTTTCTCTAATGGCTCCAATGATTATGAATAAGTTCTCAATACTTCAATATTTGTAAGATGGTTTCTTATGTATTTAACTTACTGTCAAGTAAGAGAATCTTTTTTCATGGTTATGTAGATTCGTTCAACCTACCTAAAATTTTGATTAGCAAATTATTCACCACGTACCACTGCCCCCCCCCAATTTTTTATTTTTATTTTCATAATTGCAACTCAATGATAGCATGAATCTCATAATTTATGTAGACCACTACACTTACTAGAACCACACTGATGAGCATTGGATGCTAAGGAATTGTATTATTAATTAATGATATCTTTGTATGATAAAGTATGTGTGGCTACCAACCATATTCCTTTCATATCACATAGTATTCTTACTTATAACAACAATCAAATTATGATATGATATTTGATATTTATTCTATAGCTAACAATGTAAATTCACGCACAAGGTATTATCATCATTTTCGTATTAGTAGTTATTTCAAAGATCTCTAGTTTTTTACCTCAACTTTATAGACCCTCTTTGAATTATCCTTTGGTAGACTTTTTATTTTTAAGTGTCAAACATGTCTTGGAAATCATTTTTTGGCATTGGGCACATTTACCTCCTCTCACCACCCATCTAATTGTAAGGGACAAAAAAAATCTCTTATATGTGTCCAGGATGCTTTCACTAATGTATATTTTTCTGCAAACATTGGAATATCGGGCGCAGAGGGAGGAGGGGCACAATGCATATAAGGAGCCTACACATTATTTGCTTTTTTAAAGAAAATTGTGACCACAATTGTTGCATGTGTGCATAGGATACTAACATTTTCCTAGATAGATTCATTGTATTCTATGATTGCTTTGCTGGATTCTTTTATTAGATGATGGATAACAATGTACAAAGTGCATAATTATTAGGTTCTTCCTAGTTATTTTGTGTCTGGTGGCTTCTGCAATCTGTTCCATTTGTTTTTGTCATGTTTTTGCAACATGGGGCAATTATTTACCTGCCAATATGATGCCCACCCTTGTGGTAGGGATTGCTATTTCTGTTGAAGTCGGATTGATTCAATGCCTACTCTTTCTGTGTGAAACAAATTTATCTTTGTGATGTTACAACAATGTTATTTCTTAGGTAATGGAATTATTGGCATATTGTGGGTTGTATTTTAAACAATAAAATAAAGTGTGGAATGATTAGAAAAATTACGTGGGAATATCTGCTTTTTATTCAACTTAATCCTATAGAGAAAATAATTGACACTTTCTAAAACCGAACAAGTTTATGTCGTTTTGTGTGAGTCCTAATCATTCCATTTCCCATGTTCATAGGTAAATTACAATAGAAAGGTCGTGTTCATCCGAACATAAATTGTGTTCAAGTCATAGACATTATGGTTAAAGTTCTAAACTCATTTATGAGCAAATGGAATGACTGGATTACGAAAATTGTGTCTGGAGATAAAGTTGGGATTTAGGTCAATGATGAGATAGCACCATATGTGTGCACTTACCAGGGACAAGGGGACCCCATGCCCCCTTTGCTCTTTTATATGGCATCTAGTGCATTAGAATTTATGTTTGATAGGGTAGTTACAAACTAACTTATTGATTGAATTGGTCCTCACCTAGTGGATGGTGGTATGCAGATGATACTATGTCACTACTACATGATAATTTGGAGCAATCTAGAACTTGAATTTATTTTATGTCTTTTTGAACAAATGTCAAGCTTGTAAACATTTTTTTCACACAAGTGAGTCCTGTTGTTTGTGCAAGGCATACAAAATATATAAATCTTTGAGGAGATATTTACTTGTAAAATTGGTATACTTTCTATTAACTACCTTTAGATCCCAATTGAAAGAAAGAGATAATTTTTATTTGTGATTGGAATAAAACTATTGGGAAGAATGAAGGTAGACTGGGGAATTGGCAAGGGATACACCTCTAAATGGGAGGCATACATTAATTCTTCGCTGAAAGGTATACCAATGTACATCTTGCCTTTTTACATATTACCACCTAGTGTTGTTGAGCAATGATACCACCTTGTTAATTTACCCCAGGCTTGTTTTGCTAAATATTCTAGAGGGTTGAGTATTCTTAACTTAGATATACTATGAATATTTCCTCCCATCCAAATGTCTTTGGAAACTCTTCAACGAAAGTGGTCCTTGGTAGGGATTTTGGACTAATAGATAATTAGCTTCTCAAATAGTTACACAAGCATCAATTCAAAAAAGGGACTCACATGTCTAGGCTTCTAGCAATGACCAATGGAAGTCAAAATCCATTTTCTAAATTATTGTAGAAAGTTTGAAATGGGGGGAACCCAAATTTTGGGAGGACACTTGGCCAGAAATAACTAGCATGACTACCCTTTCCCCAGGCTTTTCTCTATTTGACTGGAACCTAATAAATATATTCATGGAGTTTATACAAAGCTATGGTGGGTGACACTCTATTGCAATGGGAAAATTTGAAGGAGATGTGCACTTTTTTATCTCTAACTAATTGTGATGTTATGCTTGCATATTTGTTGCCATCCTGTGGCCAATTTACTAGTAGATCCTTGTATTTCACCGCTAGAATTATGATGCAGTGCCTCATAAATTCATATGGCAAGTAAGGTACCTTTGTAGATCTAAAATTTTCTATGCATTTCTATTATGAAAAATGGTCCTACTCATGACATTCTATTTAGAAGAGGGAGTGGTGTGATGCTAAATATTTGTTTCATGCTGAAAATAACCTATAGATCATCTCTTCCTTTTGTGCACAATTGCTAGATACATGTGGAATATTGTTGGGGTGTGCTCTAAGTGTTTCTTGTTAGTTTTCAAGTGTGGATGGTTGTTTTATATCTTGGCTGGCTAGATTCATGGGTAAGAAAAAAAAGAATGATGACAGTTGAGTGGTTATTGTGATTTGAAGCATTTTGAAGGCTAGAAAACTGGCTTGTTATTGTGGCTGAGATATTATGTTTAAGCTTGTTTTTGGATTAATTTTTGGAGTTCATTACAGGTGAAGGCAGACATAAAATGGACCTACAGTGGAATACAAGACTAATGCCGCAAGTCACAACTCAAGTTTATAGGCAAGGGATTGGTGAGCTTCGTGGATCACCGAGTTGGGGTATTGTTCCTCATCTTTTGTAGATTGATGGCTGGACTTGCTTCCTTTGTTCCGTAAATCTTTTCGTTCTTCTTTTTAGCAGCTAAAGCTCTTGCTTCTTAGGTGTATCTCTACACTTACTAAGCTCCCTGGAAAGGAGATCTCTAGTTGATTAGGGCTATGATGAGCGCTTTGGGTCATGTTGTTAGCCGGTGGGAGGTTTTCACTACTGGGCCACCTCCCATGTTATACTCATCGCCTTTGGTGGGGACAGATCACGAATGAGGGGAATGGGTGGTCATAGGAGCACGCGTGGTGTGGCTTCCATGCTTTGTTGATGTGTGTCCCCGCTTGAGGGGTGCTCCTGCTACCAAGCTCATCGTGCTTTTGTTAATGTTCCTTCTGTTGCCTTCTCGTTTTTGGTTTGCATCTTTTATTCTTGTTCATTGGTTCTCTTTCTATTGTGAAATTGTTTTTGATTTTGGTTTGATACCATATCCTCCATTGGAGGCAGTGATGAGAGGGGGGGTTTAGGATGCGACACGTTTGGGGTGTTCTAGTGGGACAACAATGACCCAACATCTCACCTTGTCGACCATAGTCGTACTCAACAGTGAGGAGCCATGCAGTCCCCAACTACAACTGGGCTCCACCACCCTAGTTCTCTTCTCTAGCTTCAAGATGCCTACATGCATCCCAAAGAGGAGTTGAAAAAAATGAGATGTGATCCTTGCTTTTCTTGCCCTGCCAAGGAGAGTGTAGGTTGCTGCTCTAGGGACGGTAGGGCATGTGATATGTGGCTTATGTCAAGGACTAGTGGTGGCTCACCCTCACAATGGTGTGGTGGGAGAAGGAAGTCAGGAATGACATCCTGATCCAGCTTGTTAAGCTGGAATTAGTTCTAGTGTTCACATTACACACATACTACTTGGATTAGATATCTTCTATTAAAAAGGATTAAATCTGGGAGAAGTGTGGTGGCATTCAGACCAATGTATTGTGTATTTTGTGCCACACTCACCAACAACATGTCTATTGTAATGCCTCGTTAAGAGATAAGACTGATTTTCCCAATCTCTCTGGATGTATTTCTCTTTTTTTTTTATTTCCTCTAAAGGCTTGATAGTTAGTTAGAAGAACTGGTGACTTAAATACTCCAGATAAAAGTCAAAATCTAAGTGATATGTGGTATATGTTTCCCCTCTATACGTTCTTGTGTGAAATTTCCAACCATATATGTCCAGCCTTAGATGTAAAGGCATATGTACCGCTATCAACAGCCTCTCCCAAAAATATCTGTTGACCCAGGTTGTTGAATTATAGTTGTAGTTCAGTGCTCCCTTTGCATGACGAGAAACTAGCAACATCTAATCACCACTAGCAACGTCCTCTTCTCAACTTATTGAGTATTACTATGATGACAATTGTGAATTGATAGTTAATCTATATGGAAAGGTGGGACAAGGTGATAGTGTTCTATTAATTATTTGCAAATTAAGAATGTCTACCATTGTTCTTGAAACCAGGTTGCAAATATTAATCCGGTAATTAACAAGTTTATGTTCGGCCCTGTTGATAAATTGCATGCCACCTATTTCATTAACTGTACTTCCCATTTGAGCAATAATTTCAGAAGAGTCATTAGTTTGCTAAACTTTTATCCCTTTATAGGTATATTATATGACTTTGGATGACCTTGATTTCTAAACTTGAAGTTGCAAGCATGTGTTTGATATTCTGCATTTGGAATCTCATGTATTACTTCAATTTCTTTTTATGGCTCTCGTCAATCCTTTACAACTCAATAGGTTTAGATACCTACATAAATTAGTTATGGGCAAAATTCTAACAACTACTTAATGTTTGAGCTTACCATGTTTCATCCACACAAAGAATAAGCCATAAGCTGGTAATACCATTTTACTCAGTTTTGTGTGATGCAGAATATACTAGACACAATATGAACAATTATGATTAAGTCTATGATTACCTTGATGAATACAACCGTGTATTTGTTACATAAAAAGCTTGGAATAAAGAGAGCTTCAGTGGGGTTGTATGCACTGCTAATTACCAACTGCATATGCAAGAATTCATTCTACTACCATATTACTTATAAATGTGCACATGCAGGTCAACAATTTATATCTCTGTAAAATAATGTAAGTTCATGATGGTTCTGGATAGTTTCAAATATGAAATTTTTGTAACATTAGTCTCTCAATAAAAAATATAAAAATGCTGCACCAACTCAATAGTATTTCCATCGATGGATCAATGATTGTAGAAAGAACAAGATATTTGATTTTGTGAAGGATGGGGTTATTATCCAGGGAGATAAAGAATTGTTGGACTATGCTACCAAGTTCTATAAAGAGTTTTTTTGGTCCTGTAGACCTTTTACCTATTTCTCCAAGTATTCATGTTCCTGCTTGTTTAGATATTAAAGGAAATAAAATGTTGACTGCTAGATTTTCCTTGGAAGAGATCAAACTTGTCGTCTTCTCTATGAAACACAAATGAGTGACTGGTCTTGATGGAATGCCCATTGAGTTTTACTAATCCATTTGGGATTTTATTTGTTGTGATTTAGTCTAGCTATTTAGTGACTTCTTTGATGGCAAACTAGGCCTCTCTAGGCTAAATTATGGTGTAGTTACTTTGACTGCCAAAGGCCAGGGGGCCTATAAGATTCAAATGTATAGGCCTATTTGCACGCATAATGTCCCTTTTGAGTTTTTACCAAGGTTTTGAACACTGGAGCTATGTTAGTTGCTTACAAGCTAGTATCTAAGATACAAACAACTTTTTATTAACGGTCGCTATTTAATAGATAATGTAGTAATGTTGCATGAGGCCATACACTATCTTCATAAGGGCAAGCTTTTTGGTGTGCTTTTCAAAGTCAATTTTGAGAAAGCTTACGATAAAATCAACTAGGACTTTATGCTTTTTATGTTAGAGATGAAAGGATTCCTTGAAAAGTTTATTCAATGGACCAATTCAAATATTATTGACGGCAAAGTGGCTATTACTTCGAATGATATGTTGGGTAATTATTTTACTACTAGAAAGGGTCTTAGGTACGGAGATCTCTTCTCCCCCCAGTGTTTATATAGTTTTTGATGCCCGGGTGACCCTAGTTAGAAGGGCTCAGGAGCAAGGGTTTATAAAAGGGTTAACACCTTATATTTATGAAGGTTTCCTTTCTATTTTACAATATGCCAACAACACGGTCTTTTGTTTTGAGGTCGACTTAGAAGGAGCTAGGAATCTTAAAATCATTCTTTGTGTTTTTGAGCATTTAACTAGTCTTTAAAAAGATATTTTAAAGGTGTGGTTTACCGCTTATGCTCAGATCTTTACTTGTGCATCGGAAATTTTCCTTTTCGTTACCTAAGTATGCCTAAACACTACAAGAAACTTAGTAATAGCGATTGGAAATTCGTTGAGGATAAATGTGAGAAGAAAGCAGCTACCTGGTAGCGAAGCTTGCTTCCTATGGGGGAGAGGCTCATTCTAACTGAGGCTTGCTCAAGTAGCATCCCTGGTCATATGCTTTCCTTTTTTAGATTGCCTAAAGGTGTTGGTAAACATTTTGATTTTTTTTTCCCGAGCCTGTTTGGTCTAGCAAGAAAAAGGAGGGGGTGTGGAAGTACCACCTGGTCAACTGAAATGATGTGTACCAGCCTAGAGACCAGGGAGGACTATGGATTACTGATCAAGAAGTTAAAAATGTCAGTCTTCTTTGCAAGTGGCACTGGAGACTAGAAAATGAGGAGAGGTATTGGCAGGAGATGGTTAGAGCAAAGTATCTGAAGAAGAAAATCTTGCCTCATTGTGAATCTTCTCCTGGCAACACCCACTTCTGGAATGACTTAATGGAAGATAATAGTATCTTTTATTGTTGTTGTCAGAGAGTTGTGGGGGATGGTCGTAAAACTATAATCCGGGAAGATGCATGGATAAAGGATAAACCTCTTTGTTTGATTTTTCATCATCTTTAGAACTTCACAATTTGTAACATGTTACTGTTGCGAAAGTATTTACCTTAGATTTTAATTGCATTGGTTTAGAAGATGTTTACATGGGGAGACTCTTGATATGTGGAATAAGCTACTTGATACGTGTGGTTGGGTGATTTTGTCGGATAAGCATGCCAAAGTTAAATGTATACTTACAACCTTCGGTAGCTTTTCTGTTATCTCTTTATCATTATATTATTGCTAGACAAGTTGCTTTCTCTTTTAAAAATCCATGGAGGATGAAGATGCCTCTTGAAGTTGAGGCCTTCTCTTGGTTAGTAATCAAAAGTATGATTCTGATCAAGGAGAATTTGAGTAAAAAAGGCTGGAAAGGTGCTAAGTTTTGTGACTGTGAAGAAAGTGTGAATCGTTTATTTTTCTCTTGCTCCATGTCTAATTTCTTATGGAATATTGTGGGATGCGCTATGGGGAATCAGCGATCTCCAATGTCTTTTTTGACCTCTGCAAGAACTGCATGTCTAGCTATACTAGCAAAGATAGGGTAGCTATTTTATTGGGTGTTGCTGCTCTGTTGTGGTCTATATGGAAAACAAGGAACAAATCCTGTTTTCAAAGTGTTATGCATAGAGATCCTACTGACATTATTTTGTCTTCTTTGTTCCTTGATGGACTATTGGAAAAACCTGCAAAAAAGAGGGCACAAAACATGCTTCATCAGGTGTCTAAACGTATCAAGCTGGTGACTCGTGATGTCTTCAGAGGTGGGCATGGTTTGGTCCCACATGTGAGGAGGATTTTATGAAGCCAACCACTGAAATGCTTGCTGGCCTCGAAGTCTTTCTGATAATTTCAATGTCGTGCCTTTAAATTGTTGATACTTTTATAGTTTGTTGAGTGGTTGTTGTTCATGATAGTTAGTTTGGTTGGATGTAGCTCCTCTTTGCTAGTGTTTGCCGTTCTTGATACGTCATGTTCCTTTTCTAGTTAGTTTTGCTTAGATCGGAGCATCCCGGTATGGTAATATAGATGAGTGATGTAATGGTCAGATTTGCTAGGTTGGAGCATCATGATGTGGTTATAAATTAGTGATGTATGGTTGGTTAGTTGCCCTGTAAACAACTCCATGTTCGTAATGAAAATGGGGGTCGTGTGGCTCTTCGATAAAAAAAATGATCTACCACCCTCTTAAACCGATTCACCATTTTATGTAAAAACTTTGACATAATAGATCGTGATGTCTAGTGTGAGTGATACCTGATAAACTATAGTACAACACAACAATAGAAGACGACCTGATGCGTTGGTAAACTGTGTTGATGGTTTCTTCTAATGAAAATCAAGGCAAATCCTTTGCATAAAAAAAAGTTCCAAACTCATTTTGTTTCTGAGAACAAAACAATCTTTTTTTCTTGAACAGAGAACAAAACGAATTCATTTTTTCTTTTGCTTTGAAAAGAAATTCGCTCATATGTTGGAAACTCAAAAGGGACCATTCGAATATATACATAGTAGTAAGTTTCAAAAAAGAATACATACCTAGTACTAATGGAAGTGAATACAAACCCTAAAAAGTTTCAAATAAAAATATTTTGGGAGCTCAGAAGACACAATTCGAGTAGAGACCGTAGTAACTGAAGCGGAATGCGAACCCACACCAGGCACCTCCGGAATGTTCGAGAGCAAGCCGGGGCGGCGCAGAGGTCTCAATTTAAGCGAGACCCGGAGCCTCGTCAACCCATTCGTCTGCGCCGAAACCCCTCTCCAATCTGAGATCCCCTCGCGAGCGCGACCCGGAGCCGAAACCCTAGAGTAGAGCAGGGGCGGCGGCCATGGCCATCATCTCGGACATCCAGGAGGAGGAGGCGCTGCCGCAGCAGCCGCAGGCGGCCCCGGCCCCGGCGGCGGTCGACGTGGACCTGGAGGTCCTCGAGGCGGTGCTCGAGCGCAAGGGCGGCGCGCTCCCGTTCCTCCACGCGGCCATCGACGTCGCGCACCGGCGCTCCGACCTCTTCCGCGACCCCTCCGCGGTCGGCAAGGTCACCGCGATGGCCTCGGCGTGCAGGGCGCAGGTGGAGGCGGAGGAGAGGAAGGCCAGGGACGCCAAGAGGAAGGCGGCCGAGCTGGAGAAGGCGGCGGCGGCCGAGAAGGAGAGGGTCGTCAAGGCCGCGGCCGAGAAGGAGAAGCGGGAGAGCTCGGTGGTGACGGAGGAGCGGGGTGCAGGGAGCTCGGCGGAGAAGGATGACAGCACGGAGGTGGACAAGAAGGAGGGCAAGGCGAACAGTAAGCGCCCTGTTGTCATTTCCCTTTTACTTTAATTGATATTGATGCTTAATGTTGGATTGTTGGTGTGATAATGTTGAATTTGTTAGTTCATATTATGCGTCCTAAGCTAGAGCAATACTACTAGTTTATGTTATGATCATGAGTAAGGACAAGTTGTCTGTTTCACTTTGTGCGTCCTATGCTAGAGCAATACTAGTTCCGGACACTTTTTAGAGAAATGATTTGTATTATTGCACAAATGCCTGGTTCAATGTGGTGTCACTAGGTTTGGTTGTTACATGATAGAGTTAGGAACTTGGTCTAATTCATCTATCCTATATAACAATTGTGCTTATTTGCATACTGGACAATTTGCTCTGCTCATGAAAAAATAGGACTAGCGGCATGGTTAATTACTGTCATTTTTCTTATGGCAGCTCTTGGTTAGGATGGAATTAGTATTACACTTGTCCAGTTTCTTAAAAAACTACAGGTGTTATCATGTATCTGCTTATGATGAAGTTTTTCTTTGTCATCTGTAAAACTGCCCCAAAACCGAGCCAATTTGTTTAATTATCTCTGTTCATTGTAACGCATGGTTCGTTGCAGTCAGAAACCATTTTATAACTCCTAATCTGTTCCAACAAACCACGGTTGTGTGCCATATATCATAGTGAAAATGTTGCACTTGATTTGTCAAACCCTGTATTGTTTATGGCATCTCCTTCATCTGCCCATGGAAAAAATCATTATATTTCAGTTATGCACTTTGGGATTAACTAACGGTTTCCCATCTCACTGAACAGAACCAAATGCTGGCAATGGTCTTGATATGGAGAAGTATTCCTGGACTCAGCAGTTACCAGAGGTTAATGTCAATGTTCCTGTTCCTGAAGGAACAAAGTCAAGGTTTGTTGTCTGTGAGATCAAGAAGGATCATCTGAAGGTTGGATTGAAGGGCCAGCCTCCTATCATTGATGTGAGTAGTATCAACTAGACAACAGTTCATCTTGTCCTTGTGTGTGAAATCTTTTGCTAATGCAGTGTTCCTTTCTTACCAGGGTGAGCTTCACAAGCCAGTTAAAGTGGATGACTGCTTCTGGAGCATAGGTACGAACCACATCCATTTACGTTATGCTATGCGCCCCACCTTAGGATCCCTTACTAATGAAAGATTTCTTTTCCTTCTGATAATACCTTCAGAGGATGGGAAAGCACTGTCTATACTGCTTACAAAGCACAATCAAATGGAGTGGTGGAAATCTGTGATCAAAGGTGACCCTGAAGTCGACACCCAGAAGGTGGAACCAGAGACTAGCAAGCTTTCTGATCTGGATCCTGAGACTAGGCAAACTGTGGAGAAGATGATGGTAAGCGATGTGTACAACCTGATTGCTGGACTGATTATACGTCATACAATTTCTTCAGACCCTAATTTTTTGTCTCTGCATTGCAGTTTGACCAGCGCCAGAAGCAGATGGGCCTGCCAACAAGTGATGAAATGCAGAAGCAAGACATGCTCAAGAAGTTCATGTCTCAGGTAAGTGGCAGCATGTTCATTCTGTATGCATCTTGGTTGATTTACCACTCTACTTGCTGTGTCTGATTGAGCTTTCCATTGCAGCACCCGGAGATGGACTTCTCAAGGGCGAAAATAGCTTGAGATTGGTTGGATCCAAGGGGACGCAGAAGTTTTTGATGGAGAAATCGCATCTATCCTAGTTCTTTTCAGTTTGGGTGTCTTGTGGTTATGTGTCTGGTTAAGGTCGCGAAGGACATGGTTTTCGTGATGCTTTGGAAATATAAGTGAACAATGTTTTCTGTTGTTGGAACCGATCGATTGCCCAATTTTCTGAAGTTTATGTTTCGTTCATGTGCTGTGTGCTTGACTATATTGTGCGCTTTCTAGCTACCTGCATCCCTTTAAGCAAATTCCATGTGTCAGTCTGTCATGGAGTAGAAGCCAGAAGAAAACTTAGCACTTTTCCATAGCCACTTATATGATATGGGCCTCTTGATCAACTTGCTTCCAGTTATATACTCCCTCCGTTCCAAAATATTTGTCTTTCTAGAGATTTCAACAAGTGACTACATACGGAGCAAAATATTTGTCTTTCTAGAGATTTCAACAAGTGACTACATACGGAGCAAAATGAGTGAATCTGCACTCCAAAATATGTCTATATACATCCGTATGTGGTAGTTCATTTGAAATCTCTAAAAAGACAAATATTTAGGAACGGAGGGTGTACTTTAGATGAGTAGCTTGGTCCCTTCCAGTGCTTATCATTATCTTGAGAAATCCCTTGAGGTAGTAAATCTTGGATTTCTAGGAATTGTTCAAAAGCTTGAGAAGAAAGGGGCCTATGGAAATGCTCCGCTAAATCTTCGGTGTTGATCATAGTCTTAAATGACATTTTACCAGTGATCGCTAAATCTTCCGTGCCTTGGAATCATACCAAAATAAAACGGAGCTTCCATTTCCCACTTCACATACTACAACATTTGTGAAAGTTGGGGTTAGTTTTGAGTGTGATCTAAATCTAAATGAGTCTTCTCTTCTCAAAAGTTTGGAGTAGTTTGGGCTTACATACTTTCTATGAAGCAATTAGTGATGGGTAAAGAAGACAAAAGTGATTTAATAAGCTGCACTCTACCATCGTAGTAGAGCACCCGGCCAACCTACTTTCAGTTTTGTGTCAAATGGTTGAGAAATCTTCAATCTTAGGCCTGGAAGTATGGAGAGGGAGTCCAATATAAACAAATGGGAAGGACCCCTGTTGGCATCCCAAAATAATAATCATTCTTTGCACTTGAGCTTGAGAGACATTGATGGGAACAATCACTGATTTGCTGTAATTTATCTTTAGCCCAGTCTGAGAGCATTTTTGGTTATGTGTTAGTTGATTTCCATAGTAGGAAGCATCAAAATCATGTCATTAGCATATTGAGTAACAGGAAACCCACCTTAGGAATGCATTGTTAGAGGGGATTGAATCAAGTTTTCCACCATTGCTTCATTAAGAATAGTTTGGAGTAGGTCTGCTATAAGAAAAAAGAAAGGGTGGGGGGTTGTTTAAATTTTGTAATGAAAATGTTTTTCGTGAATGCTGTTTAGAAATACACAGGAAGTACGAGAATGGAATACACATGAAACCATTAGAGCCACCTTTGTCCAAATCCTTTTGCAACAAGAATTTACAAAATGATAGCGTGATCCATCATATCAAAAGATTTTTCAAAATCCAGCTTAAGCACCACAATTTCTCTTCTGGACTGTTGACATTGGTAAAGGTATTCATAAGTCCATGCTAGACAATATTGAATACATCTTGATTTGAGAAGAACCATATTGGTTAGTATGCACCAGTTTTAGGATGATTGTTTTGCAGTTTGTTGGAGGGTAACTTGGTGATGATCTTGATTGAATAATTAAGGAGAGATATTGGTCTAAAGGCCATTGGGCATTGGCGAGTTTCAATTTTGGAATTAATGTGATGAAGGAGGCATTGCGGTCTATAGGTTCATTCTCCCATGATAAAAAAACTTCAATAAGAGCATATAAACCTACAACTATTAAGTTTCAACATGCCTAAATGAAAACACCATTGAATCCATCAGGCCCAGTTGCCTTATCAGCTGGCAAAATATTTACTACATCACAAGTCTCTTTTTTGGTGAAAGGAACTTCTAGATCTTGTAACACTTCTAGTCTATGCAACACACTTCCAATAAACTTGTTGTAGGTTTGGAAGTTCCAAGTCTGTCATTTAAAGATCTCCAAAGAATGGCAGCTTTGCTATGATGATCATTATAAACTTGCTCATTTATTTCATCTAAAATTTGGGTATTGTGATTATCTCTATATTTGTTTGTAGCTCTTGCCTATTATTTTTTGTATTTTCATCTCCAAGATTAATCATCTCACGATTGCTCTCAATTTTGAATAAGTCTTTTGATATGAAATCAAATTAATTAAATGATGTTTTCAAATTATTTTGCATTACTTCCTTCAATACTCAGATCCCTATATTCTTCTAGGGTATCCCACTAAAAATCAATGCATTAGGATTCTTAATAGATGCAGAAAGGTTGGATAGGGATTTTGTTCATAATTTCAATCCCTTTATTTCCTAGTCTTTTGAATTGAACATTAATCCCTTTAGTACTGCTAGAGGCTTGGACCCCCTGATCCCAAATGTTTTTACTTTCTCTTTTAAATCCTCATGCTCTAACACAAAAATCAATCTGAATAATTGAGATTTTGGGATGTGACATAACACCTGGAACATGATCTGATATAGGCTTTCACATGTCCATGATTTTTAAGAAAAACACCAGTCCAATTTCGTAAAGAATGGAGCTACTTGCATATTGCTCCAAGTAAAGCTTCTTCCTTTGAGACAGATCTCAATTAATCCAAGGGCACTAATGGCATAATTGAACTTCTCATTTCACTAAATCTCCCCCACTCCCACTTCTATTTTTTGGACATCTAATGCTATTGAAATCCCCAAGAATCATACAATCAGTTTCATCAGGTACTTGAATTTGTTACAACCAATTTACAAATTCAGTCCTTGCCTCAATTTGACATGGCCCATATCTGTTTGTAAGTATCCAAGTATTTCCAGTGTGAATGATGTAAATTGAATAGAGAGAGAATATTCATTCTCAAAATCTTTCTCCATGAAAGTACTTTTCATTCCATGCATTCAACAATCCTCTAGAAGCTCCGATAGAAGGAATATATTCAAATTTATTATTCTTGGAATTTCTTTCTTTGATAGGGGATATCTAAAAACTCTCTTTTGATTTCTTTCAAACAGAAAATTAAGCAACCAGAATCTTCCATTTTATTGGACATGGCTAGCCATTTAGACTTGTCATTTAATCCTCTGATATTCCATTTAGATTTTTCCACATTGTATTCATTTTTACAGGAAGGAATAGATCAGCAGTGTAGGCTAAACAAATACAATATGGAATATTCCTTTCTTCTTGTGTGTCTCCTTCTTTTGCTTGTTCTTGGGAATATCCTCAATGGTATCCTTCTGAGGGACCTAGCAAAATGTTGTGTTAGGATTCTTAACAATTTTGCCAGAAACAAAAGGTGGATCAACATTACAAGCATTGCAATTTTTGTCTACACATGTACTCTATTTTTTAGATCCTTTAGTTAGATGTTGCAATCTACTGCTCCTTACCTCAGCATCTACCAGAGGAATCCTTTCCTTCCTTTTTGCCTTTTATGTGCATGGCACTGGTTGTGGAGGCTTGTTCTACTTCATGCCCAAATTCCCGAGATGAAGTGAACTTGCTCTGTGGTCTAGCAAAGGTCACATCAGTGTCATCATCCAAGGAACATAAATTTTCATATTACATACATGCCCATGTGAGGAACAACATTCATTAGAAATGGAGAAAGGGACCAAAACTTGACTGTTAGAAACTTGAATAATGACATCCCACATTTGAGAAGATAAAACCCCTTTGCCCACTCAAATTTACCAGCTCATAGTAGAGCCACATAAATAAAACGAACCCATAAAATGGTACCTTCATAATATTAGAGTAGTCCTTGTCAGGAGGAAGAGATCAATCTAGAGTAGCTAAATCCACCAAATCTCCTAACACTGTGAGTTGAAGAATTGGCTCATAGACATCTGTAGAGATACCCACTTCAACTTCGAGGCATTTCCTTATTCAAAGAAGCCAGGGGGACTACATGCACTTGAAGAGCCATTAGATGAATTATAATCACTTTCTTCCCTTGTCATATTTGGGAGAATTGAAGATCCTTGGAGATGAGGATTGTGGATGAGCTGACACTGATTTAAGCATTGGAACAAGCAACCAACTCCTCTCAATATCCGCTGACTCATGACTTAGAGAAATTTCAGATTTCATATGGTCCTTCATGTTGGGGAACGTAGTAATTTCAAAAATTTCCTACGCACACACAAAATCATGGTGATGCATAGCAACGAGAGGGGAGAGTGTTGTCTACGTACCCTCGTAGACCGAAGCGGAAGCGATCACAACGTAGAGGAAGTAGTCGTACGTTCTCCTCGCGATCCAACCGATCCCAGCGCCGTTACTCGGCGCCCGAAGTTCTTGACACACGTACAGCTCGGTGACGCTCCTCGGGCTCCGATCCAAAGAAAGCTCCGGGAGAGAGAGTTCCGTCAAGACGACGACGGCGTGGTGACGATCTTGATGTTCTATCGACGCAGGCTTCGCCTAAGCACCGCCACGATATGACCGAGGTGGAATATGGTGGAGGGGGCACCGACACGGCTAAGGAACGATCTCAAGGATCAACCTGTGTGTTCTAGGGTGCCCCTGCCCCGTAGATATAAAGGAGCAAGGGGAGGGCAGGCCGGCCTAGGAGGCGCGCCAAGGGGGGAGTCCTCCTCCTAGTGGGAGTAGGACTCCCTTTCCTAGTCCAACTAGGAAGGAGGAAGGGGGAAGGTGTTGGTTATGTAGTAATTTCAAAAATTTTCCTACGCACACGCAAGATCATGGTGATGTATAGCAACGAGAGGGAGAGTGTTGTCTCACGCCCTCGAGACCAAGCGAAGCGATCACAACGTAGAGGAAGTAGTCGACGTTCTCCTCGCGATCCGACCGATCCCGCGCGTTACTCCGACGCCCCGAGTTCTTGACACACGACAGCTCGATGACGCCCTCAGACTCCGATCCAGCCGAGTGTCGAGGAGAGTTCCGTCAAGACGACGGCGTGGTGACGATCTTGATGTTTCACGGCGCAGGGCTTCGCCTAAGCTTCATGACAGTATGACCGAGGTGGAATATGGTGGAAGGGGCACCGACACGGCTAAGGAACGATCTCACGATCAACTTGTGTGTTCCAAGGTGCCCCCTGCCCCGTGATATAAAGGAGCCGGGGGGGGGGGCCGGCCAAGCTAGGCGCGCTAAGGAGTCCTACTCCCTCGGGAGTAGGATTTCCCCAATCCTAGTTGGACTAGGATTCCGGAGGGGGAAGAGAGAGAGGGGCGGCCCTTCTCCTAGTCCTAATAGGACTAGGGAAGGGGAGGCGCGCAGCCCTCTTGGGCTGCCCTTCTCCTTTCCACCAAGGCCCATAGTGGCCCATTTACCTCCCGGGGTTCCGTAACCTCCGGTACTCCATAAATTCCGCCGCGCGGAACCATTCGAACTCCAAACATAGGCTTCCAATATATCAATCTTTATGTCTCGACCATTCCGAGACTCCTCGTCATGTCCGTGATCACATCCGGGACTCCGAACTCCTTCGGTACATCAAAATACATAAACTCATAATAACTGTCATCGAAACCTTAAGCGTGTGGACCCTACGGTTCGAGAACAATGTAGACATGACCTAGAACCATTCACGGTCAATAACCAACAGCGGGACCTGGATGCCCATATTGGTTCCTACATATTCTACGAAGATCTTTATCGGTCAGACCGCATAACAACATACGTTGTTCCCTTTGTCATCGGTATGTTACTTGCCCGAGATTCGATCGTCGGTATCCAATACCTAGTTCAATCTCGTTACCGGCAAGTCTCTTTACTCGTTCCGTAATACATCATCTCACAACTAACTCATTAGTTGTAGTGCTTGCAAGGCTTCAGTGATGTGTATTACCGAGAGGGCCCAGAGATACCTCTCCGACAATCGGAGTGACAAAACCTAATCTCGAAATACGCCAACCCAACATCGCCTTTGGAGACACTGTAGTACTCCTTTATAATCACCCGATTACGTTGTGACGCTTGGTAGTACCAAAGTGTTCCTCCGTAAACGGAGTTGCATAATCTCATAGTTACAGGAACATGTATATGTCATGGATAAAAGCAGTAGCAACATACTAAACGATCGTGTGCTAAGCTAATGGAATGGGTCATGTCAATCGATCATTCTACTAATGATGTGACCTTGTTAATCAAATAACAACTCTTTGTTCATGGTTAGGAAACATAACCATCTTTGATTAACAAGCTAGTCTAGTAGAGGCATACTAGTGACTGTTGTTTGTCTATGCATTCACACATGTATCATGTTTCCGGTTAATACAATTCTAGCATGAATGATAAACATTTATCATGAAATAAGGAAATAAATAATAACTTTATTATTGCCTCTAGGGCATATTTCCTTCATCTCCCACTTGCACTAGAGTCAATAATCTAGATCACATCACCATGTGATTAACATCGATAGTTCACATCATCATGTGATTAACACCCATAGTTCACATCGCCATGTGACCAACACCCAAAGGGTTTACTAGATTCATAATCTAGTTCACATCGCTATGTGATTAACACCCAAAGAGTACTAAGGTGTGATCATGTTTTGCTTGTGAGAGAGTCTTAGTCAACGGGTCTTTCACATTCAGATCCGTTATGTATTTTGCAATTTTTCTATGTCTACAATGCTCGCATTAAGCTACTCTAGCTAATTGCTCCCACTTTCAATATGTATCTAGATCGAGACTTAGAGTCATCGGATCGTGTCAAAACTTGCATCGACGTAACCCTTTACGACAAACCTTTTGTCACTTCCATAATCGAGAAACATATCCTTATTCCACTAAGGATAATTTTGACCGCTGTCCGATGATCTACTCCTAGATCACTATTGTACTCCTTGTAAATTCGGTGCAGGGTATACAATAGATCTGGTACACAAGCATGGCATACTTTATAGAAACTATGGCCAAGGCATAGTGAATGACTTTCATTCTCTTTCTATCTTCTGCTGTGGTCGGGTTTTGAGTCTTACTCAATTTCACACCTTGTAACACAGGCAAGAACTCTTTCTTTGACTGTTTCATTTTGAACTACTTCAAAATCTTGTCAAGGTATGTACTCATTGAAAAACTTATCAAGCATCTTGATCTATCTCTATAGATCTTGATGCTCAATATGTAAGTAGCTTTACCGAGGTCTTTCTTTGAAAAACTCCTTTCAAACACTTCTTTATGCTTTGCGAATAATTCTACATTATTTCCGATCTACAATATGTCATTCACATATACTTATCGAAATGTTGTAGTGCTCCCACTCACTTCCTTGTAAATACTGAGCTTCACCGTAAGTCTCAGATAAAACTATATGCTTTGATCAACTCATCAAAGCGTATATTCCAACTCCGAGATGCTTGTACCAGTCCATAGATGGATCGCTAGAGCTTGCACACTTTGTTAGCTCCTTTGGATCGATAAAACCTTCGGTTGCATCATATACAACTCTTCCTCCTAAAACCCATTCAGAATGCAGTTTTACAACCATTTGCCAAATTTCATAAATTGTGGCAATTGCTAACATGATTCGGACAGACTTAAGCATCGCTACAGTTGAGAAAATCTCATTGTAGTCAACACCTTGAACTTGTCAAAACCTTTTTGCGACAAGTCGAGCTTTGTAGATAGTAACACTACTATCGGCGTCCGTCTTCCTCTTGAAGATCCATTTATTTTCTATGGATTGCCGATCATCGGCAACGCCACCAAAGTCCACACTTTGTTCTCATATATGGATCTCATCTCGATTTCATGGCCTCAAGCCATTTCGTGGAATCTGGGCTCATCATCGCTTCCTCATAGTTCGTAGGTTCATCATGGTCTAGTTACATGACTTCCAGAACAGGATTACCGTACCACTCTAGTGCGGATCTCACTCTGGTTTACCTACGAGGTTCGGTAGTAACTTGATCTGAAGTTACATGATCATCATCATTAACTTCCTCACTAATTGGTATAGCAGTCACAAGAACAGATTTCTGTGATGAACTACTTTCCAATAAGGGAATAGGTACAGTTACCTCATCAAGTTCTACTTTCCTCCCACTCACTTCTTTCGAGAGAAACTCCTTCTCTAGAAAGGATCCATCTTAAGGAACGAATATCTTGCCTTCGGATCTGTGATAGAAGGTGTACCCAACAATTTCCTTTGGGTATTCTATGAAGACGACTTCTCGATTTGGGTTCCAGCTTATCAGATGAAACTTTTTCACATAAGCATCGCAACTCCAAACTTTAAGAAACGACAACTTGGGTTTCTTGCTAAACCACAGTTCATATAGTGTCGCCTCAACGGATTTAGATGGTGCCCAATTTAATGTGAATGCAGCTGTCTCTAATGCATGATCCCAAAACAATATTGGTAAATCAAGAAGAAACATCATAGATTGCACTATATCCAATAAAGTGCGGTTACGATGTTTGGACACACCATAACATTGTGGTGTTCGGTGGCGTGAGTTGTGAAACTATTCCACATTGTTTTAATTGAAGACCAAACTCAGAACTCAAATATTCGTCTCTCGCGATCGATCGCAGAAACTTTATTTTCTTGTTACGATGATTTTTCCACTTCACTCTGAAATTCTTTGAACCTTTCAACTATTTCAGACTTATGTTTCATCAAGAAGATATACCCATATCTGCTCAAATCATCTTGTGAAGGTCAGAAAATAACGATACTTGCCACGAGCATTAACACTCATTGGATCGCATACATCGGTATGTATTATTTCCAATAAGTCAAGAGCTTGTTCCATTGTTCCGAGAACGGAGTCTTAGGCATCTTGCCCATGAGGCATGGTTCGCAAGCATCAAGTGATTCATAATCAAGTGATTCCAAAATCCCATCAGTATGGAGTTTCTTCATGCGCTTTACACCAATATGACCTAAACGGCAGTGCTACAAACAAGTTGCACTATCATTATTAACTTTGCATCTTTTGGTTTCAATATTATGAATATGTGTATCACTACGATCGAGATCCAATGAACCATTTTCATTGGGTGTGTAACCATATAAGGTTTTATTCATGTAAATGAATAACAGTTTATTCTCTTACTTAAATGAATAACCGTATTGCAAAAAACACGATCAAATCATATTCATGCTCAACACAAACACCAAATAACATTTATTTAGGTTCAACACTAATCCCGAAAGTATAGGGAGTGTGCGATGATGATCATATCAATCTTGAAACTACTTTCAACACACATCGTCACTTCACCTTTAACTAGTTTCTGTTTATTCTGCAACTCCCGTTTCGAGTTACTACTCTTTAGCAACTGAACCAGTACCAAATACCGAGGGGTTGCTATAAACACTAGTAAAGTACACATCAATAACATGTATATCAAATATACTTTTGTTTACTTTGCCATCCTTCTTATCCGCCAAATACTTGGGGTAGTTCGCTTCCAAAGGACCAGTCCCTTTGCAGTAGAAGCACTTAGTCTCGTGCTCAGTCCAGACTTGGGCTTCTTCACTTGAGCAACAACTTGCTTGCCGCTCTTCTTGAAGTTCCTTCTATCCCTTTGCCCTTTTCTTGAAACTAGTGGTCTTGTTAACCATCAACACTTGATGTTCTTTCTTGATTTCTACCTTCATCGATTTCATCATCATGAAAAACTCGGGAATCATTTTCATCATCCCTTGCATACTATAGTTCATCACAAAGTTCTACTAACTTGGTGATGGTGACTAGAGAATTCTGTCAATCACTATCTTATCTGGAAGATTAACTCCCACTTGATTCAAGCGATTGAAGTACCCAGACAATCTGAGCACATGCTCACTAGTTGAGCGATTCTCCTCCATCTTTTAGCTATAGAACTTGTTGGAGACTTCATATCTCTCAACTCGGGTATTTGCTTGAAATATTAACTTCAATTCTTGGAACATCTCATATGGTCCATGATGTTCAAAACATCTTTGAAGTCCCGATTCTAAGCCATAAAGCATGGTGCACAAAACTATCAAGTAGTCATCATCTTGAGCTAGCCAAACGCTCATAACGCGCATCCGCTCCTGCAATAGGTCGTCACCTAGCGGTGCATTAAGGACATAATTCTTCGTGCAGCAATGAGGATAAACCTCGATCACGGATCAAATCCGCATCATTGCTACTAACATTTTTCAACATAATTTTCTAGGAACATATCAAAATAAACATATGAAAACAACAACGCAAGCTATTGATCTTACAACATAATTTGCAAAATACTACCAGACTAAGTTCATGATAAATTTAAGTTCAATTAATCATATTACTTAAGAACTCCCACTTAGATAGACATCTCTAGTCATCTAAGTGATCACGTGACCCAAATCAACTAAACCATAACCGATCATCACGTGAGATGGAGTAGTTTTCAATGGTGAACATCTTATGTTGATCATATCTACTATATGATTCACGCCGACCTTTCGGTCTCCGTGTTCCGAGGCCATATCTGCATATGCTAGGCTCGTCAAGTATAACCCGAGTATTCTGCGTGTGCAAAACTGGCTTGCACCCGTTGTAGATGGACGAGAGCTTATCACACCCGATCATCACGTGGTGTCCGGGCACGATTTAACTTTGGCAACGGTGCATACCGGGAGAACACTTCTTGATAATTTAGTGAGAGATCATCTTATAATGCTACCGTCAATCAAAGCAAGATAAGATGCATAAAAGGATAAACATCACATGCAGATCAATATAAGTGATATGATATGGTCATCATCATCTTGTGCTTCATGATCTCCATCTTGCAAGCACCACCATGATCACCATCGCCACCGGCGCGACACCTTGATCTCCATCGCAGCATCGTTGTCGCCTCGCCAAACTTATGCTACTACGACTATCGCTACCGCTTAGTGATAAAGTAAAGCATTACAGGCGATTGCATTGCATACAATAAAGCGACAACCATATGGCTCTCGCCATTGCCGATAACCGGTTACAAAACATGATCATCTCATACAATAAAATATAGCATCACGCCTTGACCATATCACATCACAACATGCCCTGCAAAAACAAGTTAGACGTCCTCTACTTTGTTGTTGCAAATTTTACGTGGCTGCTACGGGCTTAAGCAAGAACCAGTCTCACCCACGCATCAAAACCACAACGATACTTCGTCAAGTAGACTCGCTTTAACCTTCTCAAGGACCGGGCGTAGCCACACTCGGTTCAACTAAAGTGAGAGAGACAGGCACCCACCAGTCACCTTTAAGCAACGAGTGCTCGTAGCGGTGAAACCAGTCTCGCGTAAGCGTACGCGTAATGTCGGTCTGGGCCGCTTCATCTCACAATACCGCTGAACCAAAGTATGACATGCTGGTAGGTAGTATGACTTGTATCGCCCACAACTCACTTGTGTTCTACTCGTGCAAAACATCAAACCATAAAAACCTAGGCTCGGATGCCACTGTTGGTTATGTAGTAATTTCAAAAATTTTCCTACGCACACGCAAGATCATGGTGATGTATAGCAACGAGAGGGGAGAGTGTTGTCTACGTACCCTCGTAGACCCGAAGCGGAAGCGATCACAACGTAGAGGAAGTAGTCGTACGTTCTCCTCGCGATCCGACCGATCCCGCGCCAGCATCCGACGCCCGAGTTCTTGACACACGACAGCTCGATGACGTCCCTCGATCCGATCCAGCCGAGTGTCGAGGGAGAGTTCCACAAGACGACGGCGTGGTGACGATCTTGATGTTTCACGGCGCAGGCTTCGCTTAAGCTTAAGCTTGACGGTATGACCGAGGTGGAATATGGTGGAAGGGGCACCGACACGGCTAAGGAACGATCTCACGATCAACTTGTGTGTTCCAAGGTGCCCCCCCCCGTGATATAAAGGAGCCAGGGGGGGGGGCCGGCCAAGCTAGGCGCGCTAAGGAGTCCTACTCCCTCGGGAGTAGGATTCTCCCAATCCTAGTTGGACTAGGATTCCGGAGGGGGAAAGAGAGAGAGGGGGCGGCCCTTCTCCTAGTCCTAATAGGACTAGGGAAGGGGAGGCGCAGCCCTCTTGGGCTGCCCTTCTCCTTTCCACCAAGGCCCATAGTGGCCCATTTACCTCCCGGGGTTCCGTAACCTCCGGTACTCGATAAATTCCGTTTTACCGGAACCATTCGAACTCCAAACATAGGCTTCCAATATATCAATCTTTATGTCTCGACCATTCCGAGACTCCTCGTCATGTCCGTGATCACATCCGGACTCGAACTCCTTCGGTACATCAAAATACATAAACTCATAATAACTGTCATCGAAACCTTAAGCGTGTGGACCCTACGGTTCGAGAACAATGTAGACATGACCTAGAACCATTCACGGTCAATAACCAACAGCGGGACCTGGATGCCCATATTGGTTCCTACATATTCTACGAAGATCTTTATCGGTCGACCGCATAACAACATACGTTGTTCCTTTGTCATCGGTATGTTACTTGCCCGAGATTCGATCGTCGGTATCCAATACCTAGTTCAATCTCGTTACGCAAGTCTCTTTACTCGTTCCGTAATACATCATCTCACAACTAACTCATTAGTTGTAGTGCTTGCAAGGCTTCAGTGATGTGTATTACCGAGAGGGCCCAGAGATACCTCTCCGACAATCGGAGTGACAAAACCTAATCTCGAAATACGCCAACCCAACATCTGCCTTTGGAGACACCTGTAGTACTCCTTTATAATCACCCAGTTACGTTGTGACGTTTGGTAGTACCCAAAGTGTTCCTCCGGTAAACGGGAGTTGCATAATCTCATAGTTACAGGAACATGTATATGTCATGGATAAAAGCAGTAGCAACATACTAAACGATCGTGTGCTAAGCTAATGGAATGGGTCATGTCAATCAGATCATTCTACTAATGATGTGACCTTGTTAATCAAATAACAACTCTTTGTTCATGGTTAGGAAACATAACCATCTTTGATTAACAAGCTAGTCTAGTAGAGGCATACTAGTGACCTGTTGTTTGTCTATGCATTCACACATGTATCATGTTTCCGGTTAATACAATTCTAGCATGAATGATAAACATTTATCATGAAATAAGGAAATAAATAATAACTTTATTATTGCCTCTAGGGCATATTTCCTTGAGGAAGGAAGGAGAGGAGAGAGAGGAAGGGGGCGCGCCTCCTCCTTGTCCTATTCGGACTCCCCATGGGGGGCGCCACCTCCGGTGCGGCCCTCTCTCTCCCTCTTGGCCCAATAAGGCCCATTACTTCCCGGGGTTCGGTAACCCTCCCGGCACTCGATTTTCTCCGAAACTTCCGAACCTTTCCGTGTCCGAATATAGCCGTCAATATATCAATCTTTATGTCTCGACCATTTCGAGACTCCTCGTCATGTCCGTGATCACATCCGGACTCGAACTCCTTCGGTACATCAAAATACACAAACTCATAATATAACCGTCATCGAAACCTTAAGCGTGCGGACCCTACGGTTCGAGAACAATGTAGACATGACCGAGACACGCGTCTCGGTCAATAACCAATAGCGGGACCTGGATGCCCATATTGGCTCCTACATATTCTACGAAGATCTTTATCGGTCAGACCGCATAACAACATACGTTGTTCCCTTTGTCATCGGTATGTTACTTGCCCGAGATTCGATCGTCGGTATCCAATACTTAGTTCAATCTCGTTACCGGCAAGTCTCTTTACTCGTTCCGTAATACATCATCTCACAACTAACTCATTAGTTGTAATGCTTGCAAGGCTTAAGTGATGTGCATTACCGAGAGGGCCCAGAGATACCTCTCCGACAATCGGAGTGACAAATCCTAATCTCGAATACGCCAACCCAACATCCGCCTTTGGAGACACTGTAGTACTCCTTTATAATCACCCATTACGTTGTGACGTTTGGTAGTACCCAAAGTGTTCCTCCGCAAACGGAGTTGCATAATCTCATAGTTATAGGAACATGTATAAGTCATGGATAAAAGCAAGAGAAACATACTAAACGATCGGGTGCTAAGCTAATGGAATGGGTCATGTCAATCGATCATTCAACTAATGATGTGACCTTGTTAATCAAATAACAACTCCTTGTTCATGGTTAGGAAACATAACCATCTTTGATTAACAAGCTAGTCAAGTAGAGGCATACTAGTGACACTCTGTTTGTCTATATATTCACACATGTATTATGTTTCGGTTAATACAATTCTAGCATGAATAATAAACATTTATCATGATATGAGGAAATAAATAATAACTTTATTATTGCCTCTAGGGCATATTTCCTTCATCTCCCACTTGCACTAGAGTCAATAATCTAGATCACATCACCATGTGATTAACATCGATAGTTCACATCATCATGTGATTAACACCCATAGTTCACATCGCCATGTGACCAACACCCAAAGGGTTTACTAGATTCAGTAATCTAGTTCACATCGCTATGTGATTAATCACCCAAAGAGTACTAAGGTGTGATCATGTTTTGCTTGTGAGAAAATCTTAGTCAACGGGTCTTTCACATTCAGAGCCGTATGTATTTTGCAAATATTCTATGTCTACAATGCTCGCACGGAGCTACTCTAGCTAATTGCTCCCACTTTCAATATGTATCTAGATCAAGACTTAGAGTCATCCGGATCGGTGTCAAAACTTGCATCGACGTAACCCTTTACGATTTAACCTTTTGTCACTTCCATAATTGAGAAACATATCCTTATTCCACTAAGGATAATTTTGACCGCTGTCCAGAGATCTACTCCTAGATCACTATTGTACTCCTTGCCAAACTCAAAGGCAGGTTATACAATAGATCTGGTACACAAGATGGCATACTTTATAGAACCTATGGCCAAGGCATAGGGAATGACTTTCATTCTCTTTCTATCTTCTGCCGTGATCGGGTTTTGAGTCTTACTCAATTTCACACCTTGTAACACAGTGCAAGAACTCTTTCTTTGACTGTTCCATTTTGAACTACTTCAAAATCTTGTCAAGGTATGTACTCATTGAAAAACTTATCAAGCGCCTTGATCTATCTCTATAGATCTTGATGCTCAATATGTAAGCAGCTTCACCGAGGTCTTTCTTTGAAAAACTCCTTCAAACACTCCTTTATGCTTTGCAGAATAATTCTACATTATTTCCGATCTACAATATGTCATTCACATATACTTATCGAAATGTTGTAGTGCTCCCACTCACTTTCTAGTAAATACAGCTTCACCGCAAGTCTCAGATAAACTATATGCTTTGATCAACTTATCAAAGCGTATATTCCAACTCCGAGATGCTTGCACCAGTCCATAGATGCACATTTTGTTAACACCTTTAGGATCGACAAAACCTCTTGGTTGCATCACATACAACTCTTCTTCAATAACTCCATTAAGGAATGCAGTTTTGTTTATCCATTTGCCAGATTTCATAAAATGCGACAATTGCTAACATGATTCGGACAGACTTTTAAGCATCGATACGAGTGAGAAAATCTCATTGTATTCAACATCTTGAACTTTGTCAAAAACCTTTTTCGACAAGTCTAGCTTTGTAGATAGTAACACTACTATCAGCGTCCGTCTTCCTCTTGAAGATCCATTTATTTTTATGGCTTGCCGATCATCGGGCAACTCCACCAAAGTCCACACTTTGTTCTCATACATAGATCTCATCTCGATTTCATGGCCTCAAGCCATTTCATGAATCTGGGCTCATCATCGCTTCCTCATAGTTCGTAGGTTCATCATGGTCTAGTTACATGACTTCCAGAACATGATTACCGTACCACTCTGGTGCGGATCTCACTCTGGTTTGCCTACGAGATTCGGTAGTAACTTGATCTGAAGTTACATGATCATCATCATTAGCTTCCTCACTAATTGGTGTAGTAGTCACAGGAACAGATTTCTGTGATGAATTACTTTCCAATAAGGGAGAAGGTACAATTACCTCATCAAGTTCTACTTTCCTCCCACTCACTTCTTTCGAGAGAAACTCCTTCTCTAGAAAGGATCCATTTTTAGCAACGAATATCTTGCCTTCGGATCTGTGATAGAAGGTGTACCCAACAATTTCCTTTGGGTAACTATGAAGACGCACTTCTCCGATTTGGGTTCGAGCTTATCAGGATGAAACTTTTTCACATAAGCATCGCAACTCCAAACTTTAAGAAACGACAACTTTGGTTTCTTGTTAAACCACAGTTCATATAGTGTCGTCTCAACGGATTTAGATGGTGCCCTATTTAACGTGAATGCAGCTGTCTCTAATGCATGATCCCAAAACGATATTGGTAAATCGGTAAGAAACATCATAGATTGTACTATATCCAATAAAGTATGGTTATGACGTTTGGACACACCATTATGATGTGGTGTTCCAGGTGGCATGAATTTGTGAAACTATTCCACATTGTTTTAATTGAAGACCAAACTCGTAACTCAAATATTTGTCTCCGCGATCAGATCGTAGAAACTTTATTTTTCTTGTTACGATGATTTTCCACTTCACTCTGAAATTCTTTGAACCTTTCAACTATTTCAGACTTATGTTTCATCAAGTAGATATACCCATATCTACTCAAATTATCTGTGAAGGTCAGAAATAACGATACTTGCCACGAGCATCAACACTCATTGGATCGCATACATCAGTATGTATTATTTCCAATAAGTCAGTTGCTCTTTCCACTGTTCCGGAGAACGGAGTCTTAGTCATCTTGCCCATGAGGCATGGTTCGTAAGCATCAAGTGATTCATAATCAAGTGATTCCAAAATCCCATCAGCATGGAGTTTCTTCATGCGCTTTACACCATTATGACCTAAACGGCAGTGCCACAAATAAGTTGCACTATCATTATTAACTTTGCATCTTTTGGTTTCAATATTATGAATATGTGTATCACTACGATCGAGATCCAATGAACCATTTTCATTGGGTGTGTAACCATATAAGGTTTTATTCATGTAAACAGAACAACAGTTTATTCTCTTACTTAAATGAATAACCGTATTGCAATAAACACGATCAATCATATTCATGCTCAACGCAAACACCAAATAACATTTATTTAGGTTCAACACTAATCCCGAAAGTATAGGGAGTGCGATGATGATCATATCAATCTTGAAACTACTTTCAACACACATCGTCACTTCACCCTTAACTAGTTTTCGCTTATTCGCAACTCCCGCTTCGAAGTTACTACTCTTAGCAACCGAACCAGTACCAAATACCGAGGGGTTGCTATAAACACTAGTAAAGTACACATCAATAACATGTATATCAAATATACCTTTGTTCACTTTGCCATCCTTCTTATCCGCCAAATACTTGGGGTAGTTCGCTTCCAAAGGACCAGTCCCTTTGCAAGTAGAAGCACTTAGTCTCGTGCTTAGGTCCGACTTGGGTTTGTTCACTTGAGCAGCAACTTGCTTGCCGCTCTTCTTGAAGTTCCCTTCTATCCCTTTGCCCTTTTCTTGAAACTAGTGGTCTTGTTAACCATCAACACTTGATGTTCTTTCTTGATTTCTACCTTCATCGATTTCATCATCATGAAAATTCGGGAATCATTTTCATCATCCCTTGCATACTATAGTTCATCACGAAGTTCTACTAACTTGGTGATGGTGACTAGAGAATTCTGTCAATCACTATCTTATCTGGAAGATTAACTCCCACTTGATTCAAGCGATTGTAGTACCTGCATAATCTGAGCACATGCTCACTAGTTGAGCGATTCTCCTCCATCTTTTAGCTATAGAACTTGTTGGAGACTTCATATCTCTCAACTCGGGTATTTGCTGGAAATATTAACTTCAACTCCTGGAACATCTCATATGGTCCATGATGTTCAAAACATCTTTGAAGTCCCGATTCTAAGCCATAAAGCATGGTGCACAAAACTATCAAGTAGTCATCAAATTGAGCTAGCCAAACATTCATAACATCTGCATCTGCTCCTGCAATAGGTCTGTCACCTAGTGGTGCATTAAGGACATAATTCTTTTGTGCAGCATTGAGGATAAACCTCAGATCGCGGATTCAATCCGCATCATTGCTACTAACATTTTTCAACACAATTTTCTCTAGGAACATATGAAAAGCAACAACACGAGCTATTGATCTACAACATAATTTGCAAAATACTACCAAGACTAAGTTCATGATAAATTTAAGTTCAATTAATCATATTACTTAAGAACTCCCACTTAGACAGACATCTCTCTAGTCATCTAAGTGATCACGTGACCCAAATCAACTAAACCATAACCGATCATCACGTGAGATGGAGTAGTTTTCAATGGTGAACATCTTATGTTGATCATATCTACTATATGATTCACGCTCGACCTTTCGGTCTCCATGTTCCGAGGCCATATCTCGCATATGCTAGGCTCGTCAAGTATAACTCGAGTATTCTCGTGTGCAAAACTGGCTTGCACCCGTTGTAGATGGACGAGAGCTTATCACACCCGATCATCACGTGGTGTGCGGGCACGATTTAACTTTGGCAACGGTGCATACTCGGGAGAACACTTCTTGATAATTTTAGTGAGAGATCATCTTAAAATGCTACCGTCAATCAAAGCAAGATAAGATGCATAAAGGATAAACATCACATGCAATCAATATAAGTGATATGATATGGCCATCATCATCTTGTGCTTGTGATCTCCATCTTCAAGCACCATTGTGATCACCATCGTCACCGGCGCGACACCTTGATCTCCATCGTAGCATCGTTGTCGTTACGCCATCTATTGCTTCTACGACTATCGCTACCGCTTAGTGATAAAGTAAAGCAATTACAGAGCGTTTGCATTTCATACAATAAAGCGACAACCATATGGCTCCTGCCAGTTGCCGATAACTTCGGTTACAAAACATGATCATCTCATACAATAAAATATAGCATCACGTCTTGACCATATCACATCACAACATGCCCTGCAAAAACAAGTTGGACGTCCTCTACTTTGTTGTTGCAAATTTTACGTGGCTGCTACGGGCTTAGCAAGAACCGTTCTTACCTACGCATCAAAACCACAACGATAGTTTGTCAAATAGACTCGTTTAACCTTCACAAGGACCGGGCGTAGCCACACTCGGTTCAACTAAAGTGAGAGAGACAGACACCCGCCAGTCACCTTTAAGCACGAGTGCTCGTAACGGTGAAACCAGTCTCGCGTAAGCGTACGCGTAATGTCGGTCCGGGCCGCTTCATCTCACAATACTGCTGAACCAAAGTATGACATGCTGGTAGGCAGTATGGCTTATATCGTCCACAACTCACTTGTGTTCTACTCGTGCAAAACATCAAACCATAAAACCTAGGCCCGGATGCCCTGTTGGGGAACGAGTAATTTCAAAATTTCCACGCACACGCAAGATCATGGTGATGCATAGCAACGAGAGGGAGAGTGTTGTCTACGCCCTCGTGAGACCAAGCGGAAGCGATCACAACGTAGAGGAAGTAGTCGACGTTCTCCTCGCGATCCAACCGATCCCAGCGCGTTACTCGGCGCCCCGAAGTTCTTGACACACGACAGCTCGGTGGACGCCTCGGGCTCCGATCCAGCAAAGCTCCGGGGAGAGAGTTCGTCACAAGACGACGCGCAGGACGATCTTGATGTTCTATCGACGCAGGCTTCGCCTAAGCACCGCCACGATATGACCGAGGTGGAATATGGTGGAGGGGGCACCGACACGGCTAAGGAACGATCTCAAGGATCAACTTGTGTGTTCTAGGGTGCCCCCTGCCCCGTGATATAAAGGAGCAAGGGGAGGGCCGGCCGGCCTAGGAGGCGCGCCAAGGAGGGGGAGTCCTCCTCCTAGTGGGAGTAGGACTCCCTTTCCTAGTCCAACTAGGAAGGAGGAAGGGGAAGGAAGGAGAGGGAGAGAGAGGAGAGGGGGGGCCCCCCTCCTTGTCCTATTCGGACTCCCCATGGGGGGCGCCACCTCCTGGTGCGGCCCTTTCTCTCCCTCTTGGCCCAATAAGGCCCATTACTTCCCGGGGTTCCGTAACCTCCGGCACTCCGTTTTCTCCGAAACTTCCGAACCTTTCCGTGTCCGAATATAGCCGTCAATATATCAATCTTTATGTCTCGACCATTTCGAGACTCCTCGTCATGTCCGTGATCACATCCGGACTCAACTCCTTCGGTACATCAAAATACACAAACTCATAATATAACCGCCATCGAAACCTTAAGCGTGCGGACCCTACGGTTCGAGAACAATGTAGACATGACCGAGACACGTCTCCGGTCAATAACCAATAGCGGGACCTGGATGCCCATATTGGCTCCTACATATTCTACGAAGATCTTTATCGGTCAGACCGCATAACAACATACGTTGTTCCTTTGTCATCGGTATGTTACTTGCCCGAGATTCGATCGTCGGTATCCAATACTTAGTTCAATCTCGTTATCGCAAGTCTCTTTACTCGTTCCGTAATACATCATCTCACAACTAACTCATTAGTTGTAATGCTTGCAAGGCTTAAGTGATGTGCATTACCGAGAGGGCCCAGAGATACCTCTCCGACAATCGGAGTGACAAATCCTAATCTCAAATACGCCAACCCAACATCCGCCTTTGGAGACACCTGTAGTACTCCTTTATAATCACCCGATTACGTTGTGACGTTTGGTAGTACCAAAGTGTTCCTCCGCAAACGGAGTTGCATAATCTCATAGTTATAGGAACATGTATAAGTCATGGATAAAAGCAGTAGAAACATACTAAACGATCGGGTGCTAAGCTAATGGAATGGGTCATGTCAATCAGATCATTCAACTAATGATGTGACCTTGTTAATCAAATAACAACTCCTTGTTCATGGTTAGGAAACATAACCATCTTTGATTAACAAGCTAGTCAAGTAGAGGCATACTAGTGACACTCTGTTTGTCTATATATTCACACATGTATTATGTTTCCGGTTAATACAATTCTAGCATGAATAATAAACATTTATCATGATATGAGGAAATAAATAATAACTTTATTATTGCCTCTAGGGCATATTTCCTTCACTTCATAGTTTCTTTGCAGAGGAGCTGGATAAGGTTCTGTCGGATTAGAAATGACCAAATTAGAGGGAGGAACAGTATATTGCAAAAATTCATGGGAAACAGAAGGAGCAAGTTTCCTTGCAAGAAGAGGTACAAAAAGCACACCAATATGGCTTCTCAATATTAGCAGAGACATCATTATTCACAAGCATAATAGTATTAATGGGCAGGTCACTACTACCTTCAACAAACATCATGTTGAAAGAAAAGACTCATGTCAAACCCATGATGTAGGTGCCAACCTGTTAATATTTAGAGCGACAAAAGATAATGGGCCCAAATTCATAGTCCCATCAAGGAGTTTCATCTCTGGGCCAAGAGAAGCCAAATTCAAATCCAATATGGGTTGGGCTACAAGTCCAGGCCACCCAGAAAACTAGCTGCACTTGAATTGCTGGAGAGATTTAAAGAGGGAGTAAACCCACGATTATCTTCTAATTCATGTTATGGATTTTTTTTATTGTTTTCCGTATCCAGTGGTCTGTCAAGGAGTTCCAAAAATTTCTCCTGCTGAATTTCAATATGAACTAGTTGTTGCCGAGGTGGCATAGAGCAATGTCCCTAGTCAGGATCTTCCTCTATATTCATTTGGCCATGTGCATCTTGAGGTGCAGCAGCAGGTGCAATACATGGATCATTATAGGGAAAAGGACCAATAATATGATTTTCTTGTTTGGGTGAAAATGTTCCTGATCAGGCAATGGATGGGAATTCTCATTTGGAGGAATTGAGCCCTAATCTGGTGCCCCTCCTCCACCAAGGAGTTTTTGCTGCAAAATTATAACAAGAACATATCAGGACCCCCCCCTTCAGAAGGCATATGATTTGGACTACACTATGCTTATAGAAATATATTTTAAGTCATCCACTCTTACTTTGATGATGATATGAGATTTTGTGACTCCCCCCTTATCCCAAACTAACATTTTTACAAAGCTTCTAATAGCATTAACAATATAAAACTTCCAAGATCATCATGAAACTCTACAAGTATGATCCAAGCTTCTATATTGAGGTGAAACTTACTCCAATTTATCCCCTAATCAAGTTTTCAAAAACAATAGCAACATCAACAAAATTATGTGGACTATTACTAACACACTCATATGTGTCAAAAATCGATTCGAGCCTGAAAAAAGCTTGCCCATGGGGACAAGAGTTGACCTCCTTAAACCCTAATCTCTCCACATCTCTTATGAATTCAGTAATGATCACTCTGATATTGATGAAATGTACCTCACCTTGGGCATAGGAACAAATGTTGAAATGGCAAGGTCTTCATTTGCAGGATGAATGTGCAAAAAGATTACCCTAACTCGAGGAAGCCAAACTTCAACCTCAATCACTTGATGCCCCATTGACAGGAAGGACGTTAGATCGAAGGGGAACAATGCAGCATGCGTATAATGGTCTTCAACAGTGTTTCGAGCAAAGGAGGAATTGATCGAGGAAGTTGAAGAGACCACCTTTCTATATTCTTTAACTAGCCGCCCCGCTGACATCATCCCAAGAACTGTCAACATTCATGATGATCTAGGGGAGATCACAACTTTCTGTTACCAATGAGACTGGTTAGGCTGATGACTTGAGATTTGAGTTGCAGTGATTCCCACATGTGATTTGGGATTAGCGGAAGGATTAGGAAGTCTAGGCCTGGAGCGGCAAGAGCAGGTCACATGTTCCAACGCTTGCAGTCCCTACATCAAATCTTGTTAGTGCACGCGGGACGGAAGTGGCAAACACCAGATGGAGAACACAAAATGTTTGTCCATCACGAGGCCTTGGGCTCGACCCATAAGAAGTTCTAGCCTGCTGCTTAGAATTTTGAAATTCCTGAGATCCCGCCCATGAACGATCCCTGAAGGTCTCTTCCATTACACTTTTTCCCTAAGAATTCAAGGTGTTGGAAAACAAAATTATGGTGCTTGCTTGGAACAGGATTCTTCAGACAAACTTGATCATAAAAAACAAGGAGATCTAACAACATTTGCCAAAGATTTACCTTGAATTTTTGAAGGAGTGACCATGGTCCATTTTGTTGGGGAACACAGTAATTTCAAAAAAAATCCTACGATCACGCAAGATCTATCTAGGTGATGCATATCAACGAGAGGGGAGAGTGTTGTCTACGTACCCTCATTGACCGAAAGCGGAAGCGTTATGACAACGCGGTTGATGTAGTCGTACGTCTTCACGATTCGACCGATCCTAGCACCGAAGGTGTGGCACCTCCGCGATCTGCACATGTTTAGCTCGGTGACGTCCCACGAACTCTAGATCCAGCTGAGGTCGAGGGAGAGTTTTGTCAGCACGATGGCGTGATGACGGTGATGATGAAGTTATCCATGCAGGGCTTCGCCTAAGCACTACAACGATATGACCGAGGTGGAAATCTGTGGAGGGGGGCACCGCACACGGCTAAACAATCAACTTATGTGTCTATGGTGTGCCCCCTTGATACGTCTTGAGCTTGCGTTGGTTTTCCTTGAAGAGGAAAGGGTGATGCAACAATAGTAGCGTAAGTATTTCCCTCAGTTTTTGAGAACCAAGGTATCAATCCAGTAGGAGGCTCCTCAAAAGTCCCACGCACCTACACAAACAAACAGGAACTCGCAACCAATGCAATAAAGGGGTTGTCAATCCCTTCACGGCTACTTGCAAAAGTGAGATCTGATAGAGATAATATGATAAGATAAATATATTTTTGGTATTTTTATGATATAGATTGGAAAAGTAAAGATGCAAATAAAAGTAGATTGAAAGCTTCTATAATAAAAGATAGACCCCGGGGCCATAGGTTTCACTAGTGGCTTCTCTCAAGATAGCATAAGTATTACGGTGGGTGAACAAATTACTGTCGGGCAATTGATAGAAAAGCGAATAGTTATGAGATTATCTAGGCATGATCATGTATATAGGCATCACGCCCGTGACAAGTAGACCGACTCCTGCCTGCATCTACTACTATTACTCCACACATCGACCGCTATCCAAAGATGCATCTAGAGCATTAAGTTCATAAAGAAAGAGTAACGATTAAGAAAGATGACATGATGTAGAGGATAAACTCATGCAATATGAGATAAACCCCATCTTTTTATCCTCGATGGCAACAATACAATACGTGCCTTGCTGCCCTAACATCCTTTGGGAAAGGACACCACAAGATTGAACCCAAAGCTAAGCACTTCTCCCATTGCAAGAAAGATCTATCTAGTAGGCCAAACCAAACTGATAATTCGAAGAGACTTGCAAAGATAACTCAATCATACATAAAAGAATTTAGAGGAGATTCAAATATTTCTCATAGATAAACTTGATCATAAACCCACAATTCATCGGATCTCGACAAACACACCGCAAAAAGAGTTACATCGAATAGATCTCCAAGAAGATCAAGGAGAACTTTGTATTGAGATTCAAAGAGAGAGAAGAAGCCATCTAGCTAATAACTATGGACCCGAAGGTCTGTGGTAAACTACTCACAACTCATCGGAAGGGCCTTGGAGATGATATAGAGACCCTCCATGGTGGATTCCCCCTCCGGCGGAGCGCCGGCGAAGGCTCCAAGATGGGATCTCGCGTATACAGAAGGTTGTGGCGGTGGAATTAGGTTTTCGTGGTCCGTTCTGATGGTTTCAGGACGTGGGTATATATAGGAGGAAGAAGTAGGTCGGTGGATGCTCAAGGGGCCCATGAGGGTGGGGGGCGCACCCAGCCCTAGGGGGCGCGCCGGGCACCCTCGTGGTCGCCTCGCTTGTTTCTTGACTTCCACTCCAAGTCTCCAGGTTTGCATTTGTTCCAAAAAGATCGTTCCCGAAGGTTTCATCGCGTTTGGACTCCGTTTGATATTCCTTTTCTTCGAAACACTGAAATAGGAAAAAAAACAGCAATATGGCTGGGCCTCCGGTTAGTAGGTTAGTACCAAAAATGATATAAAAGTGTAAAGTAAAGCCCATAAACATCCAAAACGGGTAATATAATAGCATGGAGACGTATCAAGCATCCCCAAGCTTAATTCCTGCTCGTCCTCGAGTAGGTAAATGATAAAAACAGAATTATTGATGTGGAATGCTACCTAGCATAATTCTCAATGTAATTTTCTTTATTGTGGCATGAATGTCTAGATCCAAATGATTCAAAATAAAAGTTCATATTGACATAGGAAATAATAATACTTCAAGCATACTAATCAAAGCAATCATGTCTTCTCAAAATAACAAGGCTAAAGAAAGTTATCCCTACAAAATCATATAGTCTGGCTGTTGCTCTATCTTCATCACACAAAGTATTTAATCATGCACAACCCCGATGACAAGCCAAGAAATTGTTACATACTTTAGTAATCTCAAACTTTTTCAATTTTCACGCAATACATGAGCGTGAGCCATGGACATAGCACTATATGTGGAATAGAATGGTGGTTGTGGAGAAGACAAAAAGGAGAAGATAGTCTCACATCAACTAGGCGTATCAATGGGCTATGGAGATGCCCATTCATAGATATCAATGTGAGTGAGTAGGGATTGCCATGCAACGGATGCACTTAGAGCTATAAATGTATGAAAACTCAACAAAAGAAACTAAGTGGGTGTGCATCCAACTTGTTTGCTCACGAAGACCTAGGGCATTTTGAGAAAGCCCATCATTGGAATATACAAGCCAAGTTCTATAATGAAAAATTCCCACTAGTATATGAAAGTGACAACATAGGAGACTCTCTATCATGAAGATCATGGTGCTACTTTGAAGCACAAGTGCGGTAAAAAGGATGGTAGCATTGTCCCTTCTCTATTTTTCTCTCATTTTTTATTTGGCCTTTCTCTTTTTTTAAAGTTCGAAGTCTCATCCCGACTTGTGGGGGAATCATAGTCTCCATCATCCTTTCCTCACCGGGACAATGCTCTAGTAATGGAGATCATCACACTTTTATTTACTTACAACTCAAGATTACAACTCGATACATAGAACAAGATATGACTCTATATGAATGCCTCCGGTGGTGTACCGGGATATGCAATGAATCAAGAGTGACATGTATGAAAATTATGATGGTGGCCTTGCCACAAATACGATTTCAACTACATGATCATGCAAAGAGCAATATGACAATGATGATGCGTGTCATATAAAGGGAACGATGGAAAGTTGCATGACAATATATCTCGGAATGACAATGGAAATGCCATAATAGGTAGGTAAGGTGGCTGTTTTGAGGAAGGTATATGGTGGGTGTATGGTACCGGCGAAAGTTGCACGACACAAGAGAGGCTAGCAATGGTGGAAGGGTGAGAGTGCGTATAATCCATGGACTCAACATTAGTCATAAAGAACTCATATAATTATTGCAAAAATCTACAAGTCATTGAAAACAAGGTACTACGCGCATGCTCCTAGGGGGATAGATTGGTAGGAAAATACCATCGCTCGTCCCCGACCGCCACTCATAAGGAAGACAATCAGTAAATAAAATTGTGCTCCAACTTCATCACAAAGCTGCTCACCATACGTGCATGCTACGGGAATCACAAACTTCAACACAAGTATTCTTTAAATTCATAATCACCCAACTAGCATGACTCTAATATCACCACCTCTATATCTCAAAACAATTATAAGTATCAAATTGATCATAGCATCCAATTCACTTTCTATGATAGTTTTTATTATACCCAACTTGGATGCCCATCATTCTAGGACCAATTTTATAACCATAGCAAATACCATGCTGTTCTAAGAGACTCTCAAAATAATATAAGTGAAGCATGAGAGATCAACAATTTCTACAAAATTAAGCCACCGTCGTGCTCTAAAAGATATAAGTGAAGCACTAGAGCAAAAACTATCTAGCTCAAAAGATATAAGTGAAGCACATAGCGTATTTTAATAAATTCTAATTAAGTGGGTGATACGTCTCCAACGTATCTATAATTTTTGATTGTTCCATGCTATTATATTACCCCTTTTGGATGTTTATGGGCTTTATTTTACACATTTATATCATTTTTGGGACTAACCTACTAACTGGAGGCCCAACCCGTATTGCTGTTTTTTTGCCTATTTCAGTATTTCGAAGAAAAGGAATATCAAACGGAGTCCAAACGGAATGAAACCTTCGGGAGCGTGATTTTAGGAACGAACGTGATCTAGGGGACTTGGAGTGCAAGTCAAGAAGCAGCCGAGGCGGCCACGAGAGGGTAGGGCGCGCCCCCCTATAGAGCGCCCCCTGTCTCGTGGGCCCCTCGGGCGGCCACCGACGTACTTCTTCCTCCTATATAAGCCTACGTACCCCGAAAACATCCAGGGAGCCAACGAAACACAATTTCCACCACCATAACCTTCTGTATCCGCGAGATCCCATCTTGGAGCCTTCGTCGACGCTCCGCCGGAGGGGGAATCGACCACGGAGGGCTTCTACATCAACACCATAGCCC
The DNA here is from genome assembly GCA_021437245.1 of Aegilops speltoides. NCBI lineage: Eukaryota > Viridiplantae > Streptophyta > Magnoliopsida > Poales > Poaceae > Aegilops > Aegilops speltoides. The sequence continues at coordinate 136,496,594 of CM038147.1, forward strand.
CTCCGATGAGTTGTGAGTAGTTTACCACAGACCTTCGGGTCCATAGTTATTAGCTAGATGGATTTTTCTCTCTCTTTTTGGATCTCAATACAATGTTCTCCTCCTCTCTTGTGGAGATCTATTCGATGTAAACTCTTTTTGCGGTGTATTTGTCGAGATCCGATGAATTGTGGGTTTATGATCAAGTTTATCTATGAGAAGTATTTGAATCTCCTCCGAATTCTTTTATGTATGATTGAGTTATCTTTGCAAGTCTCTTCGAATTATCAGTTTGGTTTGGCCTACTAGATTGATCTTTCTTGCCATGGGAGAAGTGCTTAGCTTTGGATTCAATCTTATGTGTCCTTACCCAAAGGATGTAAAGGGTTGCAAGGCACGTATTGTATTGTTGCCATCGAGGATAAAAAGATGGGGTTATATCATATTGCATGAGTTTATCCCTCTACATCATGTCATCTTTCTTAATGCGTTACTCTGTTCTTTATGAACTTAGTACTCTAGATGCGGGCAGGAGTCGGTCGATGTGTGGAGTAGTAGATGCAGGAAGGAGTCAGTCTACTTGTTACGGACGTGACACCTATATACATGATCATGCCTAGAAAATCTCATAATTATTCGCTTTTCTATCAATTGCTCGATAGTAATTTGTTCACCCACCGTAATACTTATGCTATCTTGAGAGAAGCCTCTAGTGAAACCTATGCCCCCGGGTCTATCTCTTATCATATTTGCTTCCAATCTACTTTTATTTGCATATTTACCTTTTGCATCTATATTATAAAATGCCAAAAATATATTTATCTTATCATACTATCTCTATTAGATCTCACTTTCGCAAGTGGCCGTGAAGGGATTGACAACCGCTTTATTGCGTTGGTTGCGAGTTCTTTCTTTGTTTGTTTAGGTGCGTGGGACTTTTGAGAAGCCTCCTACTGGATTGATACCTTGGTTCTCAAAAACTGAGGGAAATACTTACGCTAGTATTGCTGCATCACCCTTTCCTCTTCAAGGAAAACCAACGCAAGCTCAAGACGTAGCAAGAAGGATTTCTGGCTCCGTTGCCGGGGAGGTCTTCGCTCAAGTCAAGACATACCAAGTACCCATCACAAACTCATCTCCCTCGCATTTACATTATTTGCCATTTTCCTCTCGTTTTCCTCTCCCCCACTTCACCCTTGCCATTTTATTCGCCCTCTCTTTCCCAATCTCCTCCTCTCTCTTTCGCTTGCCTTTTTTTCTGTTTGCTTGTGTGTTAGATTACTTGTTGCCATGGCACAAGATAATACCAAATTGTGTGATTTCTCGAATACCAATAATAATGATTTCCTTAGTACTCCGATTGCTCCTCTTAATGATGTTGAGTCTTGTGAAATCAATACTGCTTTGCTGAATCTTGTTATGAAAGATCAATTCGCCGGCCTTCCTAGTGAAGATGCCGCTACTCATCTAAACAACTTTGTTGATTTGTGTGGTATGCAAAAGAAGAAATATACGGATAATGATATTGTTAAATTGAAGTTATTTCCGTTTTCTCTTAGAGATCGTGCTAAAGTTTGGTTCTCGTCTTTGCCTAAAAATAGTATTGATTCTTGGAACAAGTGCAAAGATGCTTTTATCTCTAAGTATTTTTCCTCCTGCTAAGATTATCACTCTTAGGAACGATATTATGAATTTTAAGCAACTAGATCATGAGCATGTTGCCCAATCTTGGGAAAGAATGAAATTCATGCTTCGCAATTGCCCTACTCATGGTTTGAATTTATGGATGATCATACAAATTTTTAATGCTGGTTTGAACTTTGCTTCTAGAAATCTTTTAGATTCGGCCGCGGGAGGCACGTTTATGGAAATCAGTTAAGAGATGCTACAAAACTTCTTGATAATATTATGGCTAATTATTCTCAATGGCACACCGAAAGATCTTCTAGTAAAAATGTGCATGCTATAGAAGAAATCAATGTTTTGAGTGGAAAGTTGGATGAACTTATCAAATTGTATGCTACTAAAAATACTCCTCTTGATCCCAAGGATATGCCTTTGTCTACTTTGATTGAGAATAATAATGAATCTATGGATGTGAATTTTGTTGGTAGGAATAGTTTTGGAAACAATGCTTACAGAGGAAACTTTATTGCTAGACCGTTCCCTAGTAATTCCTCTAATAATTACGGAAATTCCTACAATAATTCTTATGGTACTTTTAATAAGATTCCCTCTGATTTTGAGAATAGTGTGAAAGAATTTATGATTTCTCAAAAGAATTTTAATGCTTTGCTTGAAGAAAAATTGCTCAAAGTTGATGATTTGGCTAGGAAAGTTGATAGACTTTCGCTTGGTGTTGATTCTCTTAAACTTAGATCTTCTTCTCCTAAGCATGATATCAATGAGTCTCTCAAAGCAATGAGAATTTCCATTGATGAGTGCAAAGAAAGAACCGCTAGATTGCGTGCGAAGAAAGATAGCTTTATAAAGGCGTGTTCCTCTAGTTTCCATGAAAATAATGATGAAGATATTAAAGTTATTGATGCATCTCCTATTAGATCTTTGTTTTGCAATATGAATCTTGATAGTTATGGGACTGAAGATGAGTCAACTTTACCTAGAAGGCGTTCCAAGAATTCGGAGTTTTTAGATCTTGATGCTAAATTTGGTAAAAGTGGGATTGGAGAGGTCATGACTCTAAAATCATTGAACCCACCATCTCGGATTTCAAGGAATTTGATTATGATAATTGTTCTTTAGAAGGTTGTATTTCCTTGTTGCAATCTGTTGTTAATTCTCCTCATGCTTATAGTCAAAATAAAGCTTTTACCAAATATACCGTTGATGCCTTGATGCAATCTTATGATGAAAAACTTAATTTGGAAGTTTCTATATCTAGAAAACTTAATGATGAGTGGGAACCTACTATAAATATTAGAATTAAAGATCATTAGTGTTTTGCTTTGTGTGATTTGGGTGCTAGTGTTTCCACGACTCCGAAAACTTTATGTGATATTCTAGGTTTCCATGATATTGATGATTGCTCTTTAAATTTGCACCTTGCGGATTCCACCATTAAAAGGCCAATGGGAAGGATCAATGATGTTCTCATTGTTGCAAATAGAAATTTGGTGATTTTATCGTTCTTGATATAGATTGCAATCTTTCTTGCCTTATTATTCTTGGTAGACCTTTCCTTAGAATGATTGGCACGATTATTGATATGAAGGAAGGGAATATTAGATTCCATTTCCATTAAAGAAAGGCATGGAGCACTTTCCAAGAAAGAAAGTCAAATTACCTAATGAATCTATCATGCGGGCTACTTATGAAGTTAGTGCCAAAGATGGCACTACTTAGATCTATCTTCGCTTTTAAAACCTAGCTAGGGGCGTTAAACGATAGCGCTAGTTGGGAGGCAACCCAAATTTCTTTGTGTTTTTTGTTTTTGTTTCTGTTTAGTAATAAATCTTGCATCTACCTTCTGTTTAGATGTGTTTTTATCTTTTAATTAGTGTTTGTGCCAAGTAGAACCTATAGGATAACCTATGATGATAGTTGATTTGATTCTGCTGAAAAACAGAAACTTTGCACGCACGAATTTAGTTTTGTTAAATCACAAAAACGTGCTTTTGCGTTGATTCTTTTTTATGCTCATCAATAGACAAATTGTCCAGGACTTACTATTTTGGTAGGATTTTTAGAGTTCCAGAAGTTTTCGTTAGTTACAGATTGCTACAGACTGTTCTGTTTTTGACAGATTCTATTTTTCGTGTGTTGTTTGCTTATTTTGATGCATCTATGGCTAGTAAAATAGTTTATAAATAAAATTGTGCTCCAACTTCATCACAAAGCTGTTCACCGTACGTGCATGCTACGGGAATCACAAACTTCAACACAAGTATTTTTTAAATTCATAATCATCAAACTAGCATGACTCTAATATCACCACCTCTATATCTCAAAACAATTATCAAGCATCAAATTGATCATAGCATCCAATTCACTTTCTATGATAGTTTTTATTATACCCAACTTGGATGCCCATCATTCTAGGACAAATTTTATAACCATAGAAAATACCATTTTGTTCTAAGAGACTCTCAAAATATATAAGTGAAGCATGAGAGGTCAACAATTTCTACAAAATTAAGCCTCCGCCGTGCTCTAAAAGATATAAGTGAAGCACTAGAGCAAAAACTATCTAGCTCAAAAGATATAAGTGAAGCACATAGCATATTCTAATAAATTCTAATCAAGTGGGCTTCTCCCAAAAGGTGTGTACAGAAAGGATTATTGTGGTAAACTAAAAATCAAAGACTAATATCATACAAGATGCTCCAAGCGAAACACATATCATGTGTCGAATAAAAATATAGCTCCAAGTAAAGTTACCGATAGACGAAGACGAAAGAGGGGATGCCTTCCGGGGAATCCCCAAGCTTAGGCTTTTGGTTATCCTTGAATATCTTGGGTTGCCATGGGCATACCCAAGCTTGGGCTCTTGCCACTCCTTATTCCATAATCCATCAAATCTTTACCCAAAACTTGAAAACTTCACAACACAAAACTCAACAGGAAATCTCATAAGCTCCTTTAGTGCAAGAAAGAAAAACCACCACATAAGGTACTGTAATGAACTCATTCTTTATTTATATTGGTGTTAAACCTACTATATTCCAACTTCTCTATGGTTCATACTAGCCATAGATGCATCAAAATAAGCAAACCAACACACGAAAAACAGAATCTGTTAAAAAGAGAACAGTCTGTAGAAATCTGTAACTCTCGAATACTTATGGAACTCTAAAAATCCTAACAAAATAGGAAGTCCTGGGAAATTTGTCTATTGATCTACAGCAAAAAGAATCAATGCAAAATCACGTTTATGTTAATTACTAAAATTATTTTCGTGCGCGCAAAGTTTCTGTTTTTCAGCAGAATCAAATTAATATCACCGTAGGTTATCCTATAGGTTCTACTTGGCACCAACACTAATTAAAACATGAAACCACATCTAAACAGAGGCTAGATGAATAATTCATTGAATAACAGCAAGGAAAAATATTGGGTTGTCTCCCAACAAGCGCTTTTCTTTAAAACCTTTTTAGCTAGGCATTGAGATTTCAATGATGCTCACATGAAAGACAAGAATTGAAGCATAAAGAGAGCATCATAAAATATGTGACAAACACACTTAAGTCTAACATACTTCCTATGCATAGGCATATTATAATCAAACAAATTTGCAAGGCAAGCAAAAACTAGCAGATGCAAGGAAGAAGAAACAGACGATAGCAATCTCAACATAACGAGAGGTAATTTAATAACATGAAACTTTCTACAACCATATTTTCCTCTCTCATAATAATTACATGTGGGATCATGAGAAAATTCAACAAAATAGCTATCACATAAAATATTTTCAACACGTTCCACATGCATACGAAGTTGACACTCTTCCAAAATAGTGGGATTAACATTAACTAAAGTCATGACCTCTCCAAACCCACTTTTATCAAAAATTTCATACGATTGAACATTTTCCAAATATGTGGGATCCAAAGTTGACACTCTTCCAAACCCACTTTCAATATTATTGCAAACACTATTATCAATCTCATATTCATCATGGGGTTTAAATAAATTTTCAAAATCATACGAAGAATCACCCCAATCATGATCATTGCAACAAGTAGTAGACATAGCAAAACTAGCATCCCCAAGATTAGGGTTTTGCATATTTTTAGCACAATTGACATTAATAGAATTTATAATAAATCATTGCAATCATGCTTTTTATTCAAGGAGCTATCGTGAATCTCTTCATAAATTTCTTCATCACAATTTTCACATTCACGAATTTCAAGCAAAACCTCATAAAGATAATCTAGTGCACACAACTCACTAGCAATTGGTTCATCATAATTGGATCTCTTAAAAAGATTAGCAAGTGGATGAGGATCCATAAAATTTTAGCAAGCGAAGATGCAAGCAAAAAGAAGGCACATGGAGACACAAGATCAAACAGAAGAGGGGCGAAGAAAAGGCAAGGGTGAAGTGGGGGAGAGGAAAATGAGAGGCAAATGGCAAATAATGTAATGTGAGGGAGATGAGTTTGTGATGGGTACTTGGTATGTCTTGACTAGAGCGAAGACCTCCCCGGCAATGGCGCAAGAAATCCTTCTTGCTACGTCTTGAGCTTGCGTTGGTTTTCCTTGAAGAGGAAAGGGTGATGCAGCAATAGTAGCGTAAGTATTTCCCTCAGTTTTTGAGAACCAAGGTATCAATCCAGTAGGAGGCTCCTCAAAAGTTCCGCGCACCTACACAAACAAACAAAGAACTTGTCGGTGTACTAAAGTAGGGGTACCTTAGTATCCCGAACTTGTGCACGGGCAGTCGCAGCGTCCCGCGGCAAGGCTTGCCGGGCGTCCACCAAGATCCTCCACAGTTTCTATTGATGCCATTCAAGAACAAAGTGTTTTAACTGAGAAGACAAGACTCCGGCAAGAAGAGCTTGCCGGGAAGGACAAGGCCCCGGCAAGAGGAACTTGCCGGGAAGGCCAACCAAGGCATTTTCAAGAAACTTGCCGCGACGCACCGCGCGTCCCGGCAAGACCCGGCGAGCGACAAGCTTCCGGGCGCGACAAGACAACGACATGCAAGGCACTTGTCGCAATGGCCACCACTCTGCGCCCATGCTCCAGCGCATCCGACGACGTGTCGCCGCAGGATCATTCCTGGCGCACGTGGCGGGTGGCTGTGCAGCCAAGCGGTGCGAGGTGGCAAGCGAAGATGACGAGATGGCCATCGTGGCGAACGATGGCGCCCCTAACGGTCGTTTTCTGCACTGTTTGGGCGACCGGACGGGCATTAAATGCCCTTGTCCCCTGCCGTCAGAGTTAGGTAGGATGCACTATAGATAGTAGTTGTACCAACCCTCCTTTTTACATTTGTACCCTTGCCTGCGTTGCCACCTATCGGTGACCCCTTTAGCCTATAAAAGGAGGCCCATGCACAACATAGAGGGGGTTCGACTCATTCGAAACTACAGAACGCTCATGCTCTCAAGCAAGAAACAATACAATCACAAAGCAGCAGTAGGAGTTTTATCTCTCCGGAGAGCTCCGAAGCTGGGTAAAATCCCTCGCGTGCCTCGCCTCGATCTGCTCTTCGTGCGCCCTCCGCTCCCTGCCGGACCGAAAAGGGGCCCTGCCCCATAGGTGTTCGTTCCCACGACATCTTTGGCGCGCCGGTGGGGCGCCGAGGTTGTGCGAACTGATCCGTGTTCGCGCGCTACATCATCATCTTCATCGACATGCCACCGAAGAAGAAGGCTTCGGAGGTGGTTGGTCCGTCTGCGTCGATTCCACCGCCACCGGAGCAAACGGGCGGTGGGGTAGACGCCGGCGGAGGAACGGGCGCCGGCGAGGGAGCTCACGATGCCGCCAGGTCCAAGGACAAGGCTGCACAGACCTCGGCGTCCGTACACGCACCGCGCCCATCTCAGGAGGCGCGGGACCGACAACGCCATGGTATGCGCGGTACCATACGTTCGTTGGGTCAATGCCAAGCTGGTGGATCGCGGGATGCTCAAGACCAGCGTGCATGTCAACATGCTGGCACGAGCGCGGCACGGTCGCCTGGACGAGATGCTGCTCCTTCTAACATTATTAGAAGTACAAGCATATCTCGCTCTCGCGCTCGCCGTCACCACCTAAGACTCTGTATAGCGTTGCCCGAGCCCAATCGCTTAGATTACCCTCCAGCGCCAGACAAGATCGACGATTGGAGGGCCACCATTCAGAGCCTCATCGGCTTCGCCAACGGCGACACTCCCCGGCAACCGAGCACATCGAAGCCGTGGCAAGACGCCCAGGCGCGAGCCGATGACGACAAGACCGGTGGGGGCGCAACCACTGTGCACTCCCCACCCCGAAGGCCAAGATCGCCAACTCACCGGGTCAACCTCGACACTGACTCCACAGCGTCATCAGATCCACGAGCTCGTCGTGATCAGCGCCAAGTTCTTCAAGAACGACAACAAGAAGATGCTCGCACTTGCATCGAGCGTGGAAGAGAAGCGCGGCGTCAGTCAGACCAGCGCGCTGGGCCCACTGTCGACATGCATGCGCTAGGGGAACCAGGCGACTTGCCGTACGCGGTAGGTTGTCCTGCGTTTACTCGTGAGCTGCGGCAAGTCCAGTGGCCCAGCACAAAGAACTTCAAGCCAGATGTACCCGAGAAGTACGATGGCAGGCTACATCCGTCGGAGTTCCTCAGCATCTACACCATTGCGGTGCAGGCTGCCGGGGGGCGCGATGAGAAGATCCTCGCCAACTACTTCCCGCTGGTGCTCAAGCCCAATGTCAGATCTTGGCTCATGCACTTGCCGGACAACTCCATCTCCTCATGGGCAGATCTGTGCCATCAGTTTGTCGGCACCTTCACAAAGCGCCACAAGCCCCATGGCCGGAGAGCGATCTTCATCTGCCGCCTGAAGGAAGGAGAACCCCCGCAAGTACATTCAAAGATTCAGCCAGTGCAGCGCAACATCCTGCACGTCCACCTGCCGTGGTTATCACGCGTTCCATCGAACGTGCGAATCGCAGGATGAGGGAGGAGATGGCGATGTGCAAAATCAGAGATGTCGAGGAGCTATATGCTCGCCGACAAATGTGCACGTCTTTGAGGAGGAGGAAACTCCCGGAGAGAACGCAGGAGCGAATGATCGGCGGTGAGGATGCCGCCCCGCAAAGAAAAACCGCTGCGGAACAACAAAAAAGGAAAGCAAAAGATGTGCTAGTCGTCGAGCAGTCCGGCAATGCGGTGGCGCCGAGAAGGCCAAAGTTAGTAACTCCGGCGAGGCCGTGGTGGCGCCGACAAGCAAGACGGCTCCGCAAGCGATCTTGCAAGATCCACCGCACTAAGGGCCATGATCTCCGGACACGCAAGAAAGTTGAGCAGCTTGTTGAACTGCAGAAAGCTGAATACGAACGACGCGACAAGGAGAAGGTCCAAGAAGGTGGTGGAGGATCCGGCAAGAAGCGTCCCAGCCGGGGAGGGCGCCGCGGCAAGGCCAAGCAGCGGCAAGGAGACAGGCCTCCCCGCGGCCGCGACAAGGATGAAGACGAAGACGAAGATGAAGAGATGGATGAGGATGAGGCCGACGGCAGGAGTTCGAGCGGCGGAGGTTTTGTGCGTCGACGGTGGTGCTTCTCTGCATACTTCGCACCGCCAGCTCAAACGGTGGGTGCGGGAAGTTAATGCAACAGAACCGTCAGTTGAATCGTGCAAGCCTCTGAAGTGGTCCAGCACGCCTATCATCTTTGATGTTGAGGATCACCCTGATCGCATAACTGCGGTCGGGTGCTTGCCGATGTTGGTTTCACAAACTATCCGCAACCTCAAGGTCACGAAGATGCTAGTTGATGGCGGGGCCGGCTTGAACCTGATCTCCTCAGCGGTACTCAAGAAGCTCCAGATCCCCGACAGCGAGCTCGAAGAGACTGGTACTTTCCAAGGAATCAATCCGGGAAGGAGCAAGCCGAAGGGGAAGATTACATTGCCAGTGACATTTGGCAGCAAGCTGAACTTCAGGACAGAGAAAGTCGACGTTGCTGATTTCCCATTGCCCTACAATGGGATACTCGGCTGTCCAGCACTCGCCAAGTTCATGGAAGCCTCTCACTATGCCTACAACGTGCTCAAGATGCCCGGTCCGATAAGTGTCATTTCTGTCCCTGGCGACAAGAAGGATGCCCTTATCTGTATCGACAAGATCTACCGGGAGGCAGCAGCCGCAGCAGATCGCAAGACACTTGCCGCTGAAGCTCCCGGGCGGAAGAAGAAGACCAAGTCCGGCAAGAGCTTTGATGCCCACTCCGGCAAGCGCACCTCTTCGGAGTGCTGCGCTACCGTCGAGGACGCACCATCGAGCTCCACCGGCAAGTGTAAGAAGGCAAAGACAGCTTCACCAGAGACCAAGAAAGTGGCCGCCAAGGAGGACGGCACTGGTGGTACCTTCACCATCAGTGCCACGCTTGACCCTAAATAGGAAAGCGCGCTCGTTGCTTTCCTGCGGGCAAATGCCGATGTGTTTGCATGGCAACCGTCTAACATCCCCGGTGTTCCCAGGAAAGTAATTGAGCACCACCTTGCCGTCTATCCTCATGCGCGGCCCGTCAAGCAGAGAGTCAGGAAGCAAGCAGTGGAGCGACAAGAATTCATCGCAGAAGAGATCAAGAAGTTGGAAGCAGCAGGCCATGTCCGAGGAGTGCTCCATCCCACGTGGTTGGCCAATCCTGTAGTCGTGCGCAAGGCGAACGGGAAATGGAGGCTTTGTATTGACTTCATTGATGTTAATAAAGCTTGTCCCAAGGATCCATTTCCCTTGCCGCGCATTGACCAGATTGTCGACTCCACGGCAGGATGTGATTTGCTTTCATTTCTTGATGCATACTCAGGATATCATCAGATCTTCATGGCAGAAGAGGATGAGGAGAAAATCGCATTCATTACTCCGTGTGGCACCTACTGTTTTGTACGGATGCCTTTCGGACTAAAGAATGCTGGTTCAACATTTGCAAGAGTAGTCAGTCATGCTTTTGAGCCACAGTTGCACATAAATGTAGAAGCTTACATGGATGACATAGTGGTCAAGAGCAAGGACAAAGCAACTTTGATCCAAGATTTGGACGAGACCTTTGCAAATCTGCGCAAGATCAATCTCAAGTTGAACCCCGAGAAGTGCGTGTTTGGAGTCCCCTCCGGCAAGCTTCTCGGGTTCTTTGTATCTCAGCGGGGGATTGAAGCCAATCCCGACAAGATCAAGGCCATTGAGCAGCTCGAAGCACCGAAGCACGTCAAGGATGTGCGAAGGCTTGCCGGGCTGTGTTCTTTGCTCTTAGCAGGTTCATCTCTAAGTTCGTTGAAGGCCCCGCCATTTTTCAAAATTTTGAAAAAGGCAGGTCCAATGAAATGGACTCGAAGCGGAGGCTGCACTGCAGACTTGAAGAGATACATCCTCCACTCCAATACTTGTCGCACCTAAGCCACAAGAGAAGTTGCTGCTGTATCTAGCGGCAACCAATAAGGTGGTTAGTGCTGCGTTAGTAGCGGAAAGGGAGGCGGATGATGAGCCAGCGACCACAGCAAGCGAGTCCAGCGACAAGCACGGGGCTTCCCCGACAAGCTCTGGTCCCGACAAGGATAGATCTGTGCAGCCACAGGAAGAGAAAAAAAAAGAAGATGGTGCAGCCCCCAGTTTATTTTGTCAGTTCCCTTCTGCTGGGGGCTAGATCAAGGTACTCTGGTGTGCAGAAGTTGCTTTTCGGCCTTCTCATGGCCTCGAGGAAGTTGCGCCATTACTTTCAAGCACATGAGATTACAGTTGTCACCGCTTTCCGCTGAAGAGGATATTGCGTAATCCGGAAGCAACAGCAGGATCGCCGAGTGGGCCTTTGGAATTGTCAAGCTTTGGCCTCAAGTTTGAGAGTACTTCAACTATCCAGAGCCGAGCATTGGCAGAATTTATAGCAGAATGGACGCCAACACCTGATGAAGAAACTCCAGAGACGAGCATCCCCGTCAAGGAAGCAAGCAAAGAATGGATCATGTACTTTGATGGTGCCTTCTCGCTGCAAGGCGCCGGTGCGGGCATGTTACTTATCGCACCCACCGGAGAGCACCTCAAGTACGTCATCCAGATGCACTTTCCCAAGGAGCAAGCGACAAACAATACTGCAAAGTATGAAGGCCTGCTTGCCGGACTCAGGATCGCAGCAGACCTTGGGATCAAAAAGCTCATTGTCAAGGGTGACTCGCAGCTTGTCGTCCGCCAAGTGAACAAAGATTATCAGAGTCCGTTGATGGAAGCTTACATTGATGAAGTGAGAAAGTTGGAAGAGCATTTTGACGGCCTGCAGATGGAGCATGTTCCAAGAGCCCAGAACGATGTTGCCGATGGCCTTTCGAAATGCGCTGCATTAAAGTTACCTGTGGAACCAGGGATCTTTGTGCTCAGGCTGACTCAACCATCTGTGATACCATCAACTGGACAGAGCAAAAAGAGAAAGTTGGTTTCCGGTGACTACTTTCCGGCTGAGCTCCCCGAAGCCACCGCCAGGAAGGTCCCCAAGATCAACACCAAGAGTGCTGAGGAGCAGTCTGCTCCGACAAGCCCTAAGGTTTGTTCTGTTGAAGCAGACGCTCCCGACAAGTTTTGCTCCGGCAAGCTTGCCGGGGAACATCAAGCTCCGGCTGAACCGCAGGTTCTTGCCGTAGAAGCAGATGTTCCCGCAGCAGCGTTTGTGCCTTTAGTCCTTGTTGTTGAGCCACAAGCTCCGGCATGGGTGCAGCGGATTGTTCGTTTCCTTCAAACAGGAGAACTTCCCGAAGAGCAAGAAGAAGCGGAGAGAGTAGACCGGCAATCAAGTATGTATCAGTTTGTCGACGACATACTGTACAGAAGAAGATTAAACGGAGTGAAATTGAAATGTATTCCCCGGGAAGAAGGACAGGAGCTATTGGCGGAGATACATGGAGGCATATGTGGTCACCACATTGGCGCAAGAGCACTTGCCGGCAAAGCCTTCCGGCAAGGTTTCTTTTGGCCAACAGCCTCCGGGATGCAATCGCACAAGTAACCAAGTGTGAAGCGTGCGGCCCACTCCAAGCAGATACATCAACCAGCTCAAGCTCTCCAGACGATCCCTTTATCCTGGCCATTTTTGGTCAGGGGCTCGACATCCTCGGCCCCTTTCCCGAAGCTGTCGGGGGCTTTGAGTACTTGTACGTGGCAATCGACAAGTTCACAAAGTGGCCGAAAGTGGAAGCAGTGAGGAAGGTGACGGCACAGTCAGCAGTCAAGTTCTTCAGGTTGATTGTTTGCCGTTTCGGAGTCCCTAACAGGATCATCACCGACAATGGCACACAATTCACAAGCCGCACCTTCATGCAGTACGTCCAAGATCTTGGCGCCAAGATCTGCTTCGCTTCTGTTGCTCACCCGAGAAGCAACGGTCAAGCGGAGAGGGCAAACGCTGAAGTGCTGCGCGGGCTTAAGACCAGAACTTTCGACAGGCTGCACAAGTGCGGAAGGAATTGGATCGAGGAGCTACCAGTGGTTCTTTGGTCGATCAGGACGACGCCAAATCGAGCCACCGCCGGACACTTTTGCTCTAGTCTATGGAGCGAGGCGTTCTCGCCACGGAACTCAGATACGGATCGCCTCGGTGCTTACTTATGATGAGCTTGAGCAAGAGCAGCTGCGACAAGATGACGTGCTGCTCCTTGAGGAAGATCGTCTTCAGTTGTCTTGACGAGCTGCTCGCTACAACAAGCTTTGCGCCGCTACCATAGCCGCAGTTAATGCCGAAGTTTCGAGGAAGGCGACCTTGTTCTTCTCGTAGCGTTCAATCCGCCAAGAATTCCAACAAGTTGAACCGAAGTGGGAAGGCCCTTATCGGGTGAAGCGAGTCACTAGGCTCGGCGCCGTCGCTTTGAGACCGAAGATGGCTTTCCGGTGAGCAACTCCTGGAACATTGAACATCTTCGTAAGTTTTACCCATAAGGCGCGGTTGCCGGAACCTGTTCCGGCAACCACCTTTTTGTACAAGCCTTGCCGCCGTTGCATGTAACCCTTTGTACAAAGCCGGGCGCAGATCCCGTGCATAAATAAAGATCATATGCTCCGCACATCTTGTCAAATTTCATGCCTTTTTCTTTTTTGCATGTATTACCTGACACATTGTGCAGCACTTGCCCCCGGTAAGTAATAACGAGCCTTAAGGCTCCATATCTTTATTTTCTCTTCTTTCTTTTTCTCAAAAAGAAGGTTCCTTCACCCACAAGTTCACCGGGGAAGGAGGAGATAATGGTGTGGACCAAAGCGTCGCTCAAAGAAGTATAGCCTTGCCGGACGCAGCATTTACGTAAAAGCTAAGTTGCCAAAGTTTGAGCACAATCAGTTTTAAAATTTCTTAAGTTATCTTCCTTGAACGACCATGCTTTGTATGGAAAACCTGTGCACGGAGGAACCAACTCGTAGTTAGTTGCGCCCTTACTTTGTTTCGAGTCTGCTCAACAACTTAAGTGTGATGCGACTGGTTGCGACAAGGTTTCTTGCCGGAGGCAAGATCGCCAAGAGTCTGCGATGTTCCCTTTCGGCGCTTCGCGGCAAGGGTGCCTACACCGGCAAGTTCCCTAAAAGCGTAGGGTAAAAACATACAAAGGAAGGAATCAAGTAAAGGAAATAACATAGCAAATATTGCCCAAAATAAAGTTATATTACAATGATAACTTGCCACGCTCTAAATAGATTGTTCCTGTAACATGTTTGGCAGCGGCAAGAAAAAGGAGAAAACACGCGGCCTAATCTACGCGGTCGCCATCAACCCTCCTGACTTCATTCACCTTGTCCACAATGGGTGCGACAAGGGCCTTGAGCTCTTCAAGATCAGCACCTGCCGGCAGCTTCTTGAGGACGTTGGTGAGGTTGAGGCCCGGATTGCGGAAGAGCACCTTCACCAACACCTTCTCCAGGACTCTGGCACAGATTGCGTGCGACTTGTCATCCAGCTGCCTTGGGATCCTTTCCCGGAGTTGCTGGAGAGCCGTCGCCACGCCCTTGAAGAATAGAGTGAGCTTGGCGCTGGGCTGAAGGTTCTCGTCGGAGGAGTACCCGAAGCCCGCCAAGTCCAGTTGCGCCAGCTCCTCGTCGATGACTGCGGCAATGTTGACGAGGCCCTCTGTCCAGAGCTCCACCGTAGCCCTGAAGGTGTTTTGAGTTTCGGCGACCCTCGTCAGCAGCTCCTCGTTGGCCTTGAGTTCCTGCTTCAAGTCCTCCTCTCGCTTCTTGGTGCCGTCTAGTGTCTCAGTCAGTGTGGCCAGCTTCAGCTCCAGATCAGCATTTGAGTCTTTGGCGGCGTTCAGTTCCTTGCCCTTATCGGCGAGTTGAACTTGCAGATCACCATGAGCGAGGGCGTCCTTCTCGCGCTCGCGCTGGAGCGCGGCAAGCTCCTCATCCTTCCCTTTCAGATCAGCCTCCAGCTGCATCAACTTCACCTCCAGTTCCTTCTTGGCAGCCTCGGCAGCTACAGCCGCGTCCTTCGCTTCCTTGAGTGCCCCACCAAGCGATTGCTCGCGCGCAGCAAGCTCCTCCTCGTAGCTGTCCAGATTAACTTTCCGCTGCGTCAGTTCACCTTCCCGGGTGGACAGATCCTCGGCGGCAAGCTGCTGCTGTTCTTCGGCTTCAGCCTTCTCGAGGAGGAAGGCCTTCCGCACCTCGACGAGCTGCGCCCTCTCCTCCGTGATGGATCGGAGGGCCTCTTGGTTGCGGCTCTGGAGCTCTTCCGCATGCTTTTCTATGTCCACTCCCGCCTGCGCGACAAGTGCTTCCTGAGACTCCAGCTTCACTTGTCGGGCGCGGTAGAGCGACACCAACTTCCGGAGCAGCTGCTCCTCCTCAGACTCGCCGCTGCTACTACTTGGCGCATCAACCACCGTCAGCCCAGCAGAAGCGAGCACCTCTCCGTCAAAAGGCTCTCCCTCGACCGGCGCCCTGGAGCTCGACGCCCAGGGAAGCTTGATGAAGACACCCTCGTCGGCCTTCAAGTAGGCGCCTGGCTGGGGCTCTTCGGAGCCCGGCGCTACATCAGCGGCGGAGGGGTCGGCGGTCGGTGTAGCGCCTTGCGCTCCTGCGCCCTCGGGGTCGTCAGTGCGATCGCCGGACCCCTCGCCAGCCTGCGCCAAAGAGCCTTGGCGGCCTCTTCGCCGGCGGGATCGTCAGCGCCGGCCTCTTCCTCGGTGGCAGCGGCATCATCAGTGTTGCCGCGTGCATCATCCTCGCCGGTGGCCTCGGTCTCCATCGGATCTGTGGAAGGGGGATCTAAAGACAGGAAGAGGAAGAAAAAGTCAAGCAAATATCCAAAAAGAAGATCAAGAAGAAGAACCCAAGGGAAATTTTTTCGACAAGAAGGATTACCCTGGCTTTGGGCTCAGTAGTCATGGGCTCCACCATCGGGGATCGCTGGTCCCATCCTTGTCGGAGAATTACCCTTGCTGGGGACCTCTCCTTGCCGGAGAGCGCCCTTGCCGGGATCGCCCTTGGCGGCGTAGTTGAAGCAGATAGCACCTCAGGAGCGGCTTCTGGTTGTTCCTGATGGGCCTGTTCTGCTCCTACACAAGCAAACCAACGATCAAGACATCAGCAAGGAAAGAGCACCCATGCGCGCCCCACAACAGGAAGTGAACAAATACTTACGCTGGGGGCTGCACCGGGGGCTGCTTTGGGGAGAGGTTGCCGGGTCCGACATGGTGGTCTCGGACGCGTCCTCTACTGTCATAGCAAGATCGTCCTCGATGACAACCACGGGGACCTTGGCCCTCTTCGCCGCTCTCTCGGCCAGAGTCCTGAAAAGGAACGAGGTTCAGAGGGAAGCAGATCAGATACAAGACAAGAAACAGCAAGAATCAATGAAATATAAGTACAACAAGAAGAAAGTCTTACTCCTCCTGTCAGGACCCCGACTCAATGCCACATCGATCTAGCATGTAACACCTCATATCACTTTGCGGCCTCACGCACGGTATTCCCACGGGTGTCGTCTTACCTTTGCCTGGGACCGTTTGCGCCTTTTGGCACACGTATATGATAGTGTCGCTAGCATCCATATGATAAGGAGCCCGGCTGACATGGCTAGTCGTAAACCCAAAGTGGCACAAACTTACAGGACAGCATCCATGACCCAAAGATCGAACGTGTCGGTCATCACGAGTGAATCCAGCTGTAAAGATCGGGCTAACAGACTCGGTATTCATCGCGTGACATTTCGAAGGGATGAATACAGAACGAAGAAGGACACATGCCGGCCAGCCTAAATGTTCCGGAGCAGTAGCAAGCTACCAGGGCTCAGTGGAAACACTAGGAGACATTTCCCGGTAAGAGAGGCTACTAAAGATAAACAACTAGATAGTCAGATCCCACACATAACAATACACGTTACACGTACGCATAACATGCAAGTATGTGCCGTACAACATGGCGTCACAGCAAAACTCTACAACTCATATAGATAAGGCTCAAAGAGCCAACATAGCATTTATTGCAAACAGGGGTCACAAGACCCATCATACAGAGCATACAAGCAACAAGCGGAAGCATTACATGTCTGAGTACAGACATCTACAAATGAAAAAGGCTGAAGAGCCTGACTATCTACAACATCCGATCAAGATCGAGCTGAGGTACAAGCTACTTGTCAAGTCCACGAGACACTAGTAAGACCGAAATCTCATTGCAAAAACATAAATAAAGCACCATGAGTACAAAGGTACTCAAGAAGACTTACATCGATCCTATCATACATGCATTTGTATCAAGAGGATAATGTGGGGTTTAGTTGCGACAAGCCAGCTTTGACTCTGTGGCTATCCCGTTTCTCGACTACTGAACTTCTTTGAGGTGATATGGCGCACGAGTCCACTAATCACCACACAATACACTACTATGGATTCATCCCCGCTCTCTACGAGAAGGCCATCCATAGTACTCACACTTTTCTTGAGCATTTTAGAGTATCCACTTCAAGTTGTCTATGTACCATGTAAGCATTCAAGAAGTCCATATCCATGGACCCGCTATTCAATAGATCATGTTAACCCGCAGGGTGTACTTCTTCACACACGCCTCGCCACTTACCACCATGTACACGCGTGTATCTCGGCAACCTTCAAGCGGAGGCTGGCGAGGAGTCGGCCACGACCTA
Organism: Aegilops speltoides; assembly: GCA_021437245.1. NCBI lineage: Eukaryota > Viridiplantae > Streptophyta > Magnoliopsida > Poales > Poaceae > Aegilops > Aegilops speltoides. The sequence continues at coordinate 136,514,344 of CM038147.1, forward strand.
ACTAACCACACAAGACTCTAGCCCAGGTTTATCGCCTATTGGGTTCTATCCGCAAGGAGATCCGCCGGGTGTCGCCACGGCCCCAAACGATGTGAGCAGGGTTCCCAAGCCCACCATCCGGTGCCACTTGGTACACCGTACACTTGTGTTTAGTCTGTCCCAAGCCCACCCTGCCGGGTGCCACTTGGTAGAAAAATAGCACTACCTACAAACACCAGAAACTAGTTGCGACTCCTGGACAGAGATCAAGTCGGTTAATAAGTCGAGAGGGCTTGGAGCACCCGGAGCCCAATGTGTGGTAGTATCGAGTCATTGGACAACATACATAGAACTCAGTGCTTAAGGATGGTTCCAGTGAGACAACCCACCATGTACTCCTACATGGCCTCTCACCGCTACCTTTACCAGATCGTGTTCACACGTTCACTCTCAGCATCAGAACATATCGTAACACTCCAATTCATTCCCAATGAACCAGACCTGACACAACTCTAAGCAATAGCAGGCATAGCATGGTAGGAACACAACATGGGCTCAATCAACTCCTACACATGCTAGTGGGTTTTAACTATTTACTGTGGCAATGACAGGTCATGCAGAGGATGGGTTCAACTACCGCAGCACAATGTAGCAGATGAATCGTTGTTGTCCTAATGCAATAACTGAGAGCAGGAGCGAGAGAGTAGGATTTTATCGGAATGAACAAGGGGGTTTGCTTGCCTGGTATATCAACAAGGAAGGCACTGCTTCACAGACAGGTACTCTGGAACGATCTCCGGAGCAAGACCTATCGAGAAGGAACGGTGCCAACAATCAATACACAAGCATATGCAACAATATGATGCATGAACATGGCATGAAGATGTGATGCTGTTTGAGCTAATGCAACTAGTATTCATTTGGTTTGAAGTCCATTTGAACCTTAAGTTCAAATGCAATTCTAATTTAAGTCTTTTAATATGCCATAATGTGTTTCCTCATATTCAGCATGTATAAGTTGGTTTGTCATGCATGAAACTAGTACAGATGGAAAGATTGCATTTTTCTGATAATTTTTCATATATAAATTATTTAAATCTGAGCTACGGTTGAATTTCTATGAATTTTTGAAGTTTAAATCATTTTCTGGAATTTCCTGATTTATTTTAATTTCAGAAATATATATTGCGTCAAGATGACGTCAAGATCAAGCGTCATCATCAACCGTGGCTGACTAGGGTCAAACCCGTGTGTGGGGTCCACACGTCGATGTGGGGTTTTAACAGGGTTAGTTTAATCCTAATTAACAGGTTAGTGGCGCTGGGGCCCACTGTCAGTGACTGGGTAGTTAGCTAAATTAATTTAACACTAATTAAACCTACGCTAATTAAGCAGGGGCCTGGCCCCACTTGTCAGCGACCCAGGGGAGGTCAAACCCCTGGTCAGCGGGGTCAAACCCGCCGGCGACTCGCCGCCGGCGAGGCCAGACGCGGCGGAGAGTCTCGGAAACACGTCTCCGGCGACCAAAAGGGCCGCGGAGACCATCTCCGAGGAGCTGGTGCCCGTCCGCATCCAGCGGAGGCGACGGGAGGGGCTGGGGTGGCCGGAGCTCGCCGGAGCAGAGCTGGGCGCGGCCAAGCTTCGGGCTCGAGCGGGGCGCGGCTTCTGGCGCACGGGAGAGCAGGGGAGGAGGGGGAACCGGCGCGGAAAGGCTCACAGGGGACCGGAAGAGACGACGGCGAGCTCGGGGAAGGCGCTGACGGCGGCGAGCGGCGACGGAGATCCACGGCGGCCGGCGAAGAAGACGACGACGGTGGCGATGATGGAGGCCGTCCGGAGGTGCTTGGCTTGACGAGGAGGTAGAGGGGGTCGTGGCGGAGCTCCTGGGCACGACAGCAGGGCGAGGGGAGGCCGGTGGCCACGGCTACGGCGAGCGGCGGCGACGGGCGCGTTCGGTCGTCGCGCGAGAGAGCGAGGGAGAGGAGGGAAAGGCACGGGAGAGTGAGAGGGTTCGAGGGGGGGGGTGCGTGGCGACGTGCGGCGCATCCAGGAGAGGAGGGGAGAGGGCAGGCAGGCGAGCAGAGAGGTGGCGTGGCGCTGGCGGCGGGCGCTGTAGCGCTGTCGGCACGCGCCCCTCTCCCTGTCGAAGACGAAGACGACAGAGGAGGGGTGGGCTGGGCCGGCTGGGCAAGACAAAGTCTTGGCCAAGACAGGAGGAGGCCAGTAAGCTTTCCTTTTTTATGTTTTACTTTTTTGTTTTATGCAATTTGTTTTGATTTAGTTTAAAATACTAAATCATTTTATTTACTTATGCCAATTTTGCAGGAGCTAACTATATTATTCCGAGCTCCTCGGCAAGTGGCATAATTTTTGGACAACATTATATATATATAATAATATATATCCAAAGTAAATAACTATTGCATTAATTCCAAATGCCCAAAATAAATATTTATGAGCTCCTAAAAATATTGGTTGATTTTATCTCATCCAATATTTTCAGAGAAAGACATGAACATTTTCTTGGACCTTTTTGGAGCAACTTTTATTTGGGTCATTTTAGAAATGATTCTGAGGGTTTCACCAATCCTCATTTCACATTTAAATGAAATTTAAACATGATGCACAAATGACTAGCTAGCCTTGAGCATACCAGAACTAGGGATGTGACAACTCGCCCCCACTTGAAAGAATCTCGTCCCGAGATTCGGGGGTCGACGGAAAGAAGGTGGGGTACTCCAGTCGAAGACGATCTTCTCGCTCCCAAGTAGCTTCTCTCGGAATGATGAGACCATCGAACCTTGAGAAACTTGATGTTATGACGCCGAGTGACACGCTCGCTTGATCGAGAATGCGAACCGGGTACTCTCGGTATGTGAGGTTATCTTGGAGATCAAGCGCTTCGTGGTCCACTCCGCGGATAGGATCCGAGAAGCAACGCCTGAGTTGAGAGACGTGGAAGACATCATGAACTCGAGAAAGATGTGGGGGTAGTTCCAATTGGTAGGCAACCTCTCCTCGTTTAGCGAGAATGCGAAAAGGACCAATGTAACGAGGAGCCAACTTGCCCTTGATACCGAAACGATGGGTACCCTTCAAAGGAGTAACCCGAAGGTAAGCTTTGTCGCCAACTTCATAAGTCATATCCTTATGATGACGATCATACTGGCTCTTTTGACGAGACTGGGCTGTTTTCAAATTCTCACGAATGATGCGAACTTGCTCTTCTGCCTCCTGGATCATGTCCGGTCCAAAGAATTGTCTTTCACCGGTTTCTGACCAGTTCAAAGGTGTTCGACATCTTCGTCCATAGAGAATCTCAAAAGGAGCTTTCTTGAGACTGGATTGATAGCTATTGTTATAAGCAAACTCGGCGAAAGGAAGACATTTCTCCCAATCCATACCGAATGAGATAACGCAAGCTCTAAGCATGTCTTCGAGAATTTGATTGACCCGTTCCACCTGACCACTCGACTGAGGGTGGAAAGCGGTACTGAAGGAAAGATGGGTTCCCATGGCAGTTTGGAAACTCTCCGGGAATGAGAAGTGAAAAAGCGCCACGGTCTGAATTGATCTCTAGTGGAACACCGTGAAGTGATACTATTCGAGAATATATAAGTCGCGAGCTGACTAGCGATGATACTCTCTCGAGCAGGTAGGAAGTGAGCCACTTTGGAAAGACGATCAATGACTACAAAGATAGCGTTATTCCTCTCTTGGTCCTGGGAAAGCCGGTGATGAAGTCCATACCAACTTTATCCCATTTCCATTCAGGAATAGCTAAAGGTCAAGGGTGCCGGCAGGTCTTTGATGCTCGCCTTAACGCGACGACAAACGTCACAATTAGCGGCTTAAGTCAGCGATTTCTCTCTTCATCCTAGTCCACCGAACCTCGGCGAGGTCCCGATACATCTTAGTACTACGGGATGAATCGTGAGAGGGATTCATGCGCCTCCTTAAGAATCGGTTGTCGAAGATGTTGATTCTTGGGAACCACCAAGCGATTTTCAAGAAAACAACACCACGATCATCCATAGAGAAACATCCACCAACTTCCTTCTTAATGTTTCTCTTGATCCGGAAATACCCGTGTCTGCTTTTGAGCAGCGATAATCCGATCCTCAAGGTCAGGTTTCGCCACCAAGGTAGAAAAGAACGTGAGGAGCAATGTGAAGGTTAAGCTTACGTAATTCCTCATGGAGAAGTGGTTGGCCCTGCCGCAACATGAGATTGTTGCAATAGGATTTGACTTAGAGCATCAGCCATGACATTAGCTTTGCACAGGTGTAAGTAATCCCTAAGTCGTAATCTGAGATCAATTCCAACCAACGTCTTTGCCTAAGGTTCAGATCTGGTTGGGTGAAGATATACTTGAGACTCGGTGATCGGTGTAGATCTCGCAACGTTTACCAAGGAGGTAATGTCGCCGGTCTTGAGTGCATAGACTACATTTGCAAGCTCTAGATCATGTGTGGGATAATTCTCCTCATGTGGATGCAAGCTGCCGAGATGCATAGGCAATCACATGACGATCCTGCATAAGAATGCAACCTAGTCCCCTGTCGTGAGGCGTCGCGAGAGATAACAAAGTCTTTAGTGAAATCCGGTGGCACAAGTATGGGAGCAGAAGTCAGCGTCTTTTCGGTTCTGAAGTCTGTACTCACCATCGTGGGGACCACTCAAACTTTTATCTTTCTTGAGAAGTTCCGTGAGGGTTTGGCTACTTTGGAGAAGTTTTCAACAAAGCGACGGCAATAGCTGGCTAGACCAAGGAAACTCCTAACTTGCTTAACGGTTTCAGGTGGAGTCCAATCAAGAACGGCCTTAACTCTCTCGGGATTGACGGCAATGCCCTTACCAGAGATTACGTGGCCCAGGTAGGTCACTTCTGGCAACCAAAATTCACACTTGGAGAACTTGGCATAAAGGCGGTGCTCTCTGAGTTTTTCTAATACAAGTCTAAGATGTTCGGCATGCTCTTCCTCGTTCTTCGAGTAAATAAGAATATCATCGAGGTAAACCACGACGAACTTATCTAGGTACTCCATGAAGATCGAGTTCATCAAGCGGGAGAAGGTAGCTGGGGCGTTGGTTAGACCGAAGGACATAACGGTGTACTCGTACTGACCATAACGAGTGACAAAAGCCGTTTTGGGAATGTCCCCGTTTCTGATTTTGATTTGATGGTAGCCTAACCTCAAATCCATCTTGGAGAAGATCGAGGATCCAATGAGCTGATCATACTGTGTCGTTGATCCGGGAGCGGATATTTGTTCTTTATCGTGACCAAATTAACGGACGATAATCTACAACCATCCGGTCCGTACCATCCTTCTTCTTGACGAAGAGGACGGGGCAAGCCCAAGGAGAAGAACTAGGACGGATGAAACCCTTTTGCAAGGACTCATCAAGTTGTTTCTTAAGCTCGGCTAGTTCTAAGGGTGCCATCTTGTAAGGTCTCCTAGAGATTGGAGCGGTTCCTGGGATAAGATCTATGACGAACTCTACATCTCTGTCAGGTGGAACACCTGGCAGTTCCTCTGGAAAGACATCCGGAAAGTCACGGACTACCGGGATATCTTGAAGGTCTGGAAGAGGGCTGGCATTAAGAGAATAGAGCTGACGCCTTGCAACTCTAGTGGAAACAGTGACTATCTTGCCAGATGGGTGTGTAAGCTGAACAGACCTGGTGTAACAATCAATCTTGGCATAATGAGCTGTCATCCAGTCCATACCCAAGATGATGTTAATATCTGTAGACTTAAGGGCTATAAGTGATGCAAGGAATACAAGTCTGTCTACAAGGATTTCGTTACCATGGCTTACACTAGAAGTTTGCCATTTGGATCCAGGAGTTTGAATGACTAATGGAGAGGGCATATCACAAAATGACATGTTGTGCAAATTAGCATAGCTTTCAGAAATGAAGGAGTGAGACGCTCCAGTATCGAACAGAACCGATGCTGGATGACAGTTGACAAGGAGTGTACCAAGAACGACATCCGGATCATCATGAGCGTTACTAGCTGAGACGTGATGCACACGTCCACGTTCAGTGGGAGCTGACTTGACACTGATCATCTTGTGTGATGGCTTAGCACAGCCAACAGTCTTCTCGGGCTGGGGTGGAGCATAACTAGTCTGAGGGCAGTCACGTGCATAGTGTCCTGGCTTCCCGCATGTGAAGCAAGTCCCTGAAGTTGGATGTGGACCAAGACCGACAAGCGGTCTACCAGAGGCCTGGGTGGAGCATCTGATTGAGCTGGGGAGGCACCACATGAGATGGCCTTGGTGAATATCCGGAGGAAGAGCGGAGTTCGAACCCAAATCCGCGCTTCGAGAGCTGGAGCGGAAGAAGATCCCAAATCACGGGTGTGCTTACGAGACTCCTCGTAAGTGAGCTGAGCTGTCTCTGCATTGATGGCCTTGTTCACAAGAGCTTGGAGCGTATCACAATGATGCAAGTGGAGATCACGACGCAACTTGGGGTTGAGACCCTTAGGAACCTAGCACGCTTCTTGGCGTCCGTGGACACTCTTACGTGGCATAGCGGGCGAGGTTCTCGAACTCTCGCTATAGGCATCAACAGCCATCTTATTCTGGGTGAAACTACAGAACTCTTCTCTTTTGCGATCGATGAGGGCCTGAGGAATGTGATGCTCGCGAAAAGCCTCAGTGAAATCCCTCCAAGTAGGAATCTGGCCAGCTGGAAGCATAGCCTCATAGTTCTGCCACCAAAGACTAGCAGGACCTTCCAGGTGGTATGCAGCATAGGTGACCTTGTCATCTTCAGCTACGTTCGCAGAACGGAGCTTGTGTGTGATACTACGGAGCCAGTCATCTGCATCGAGTGGCTCGATGGAATGATGAAAGGTAGGTGGGTGCAAGCGAATGAAATCATGAATGGTCACCGATCCTTTGAACTGATGTGCGGTGTTCTCCTCGATTCGTGCCAACAAGCGGTTAGACTCACGCTTGTTCCTCTCCATTTCTAACATGAACTCTGTCAATGAAGGTTGGTCGGGAGGATCCTCATCCCTACCATCTCCGTGATACTGACTACGAGCAACAAAGCTTCGCTTAGCTGATGACATCCTGAGAAACGAAGCGAAGGACGAAATCAGCATCAACTATAGGCCACAGAATGTAGGACAAGGAAATTAGTATCTCTCGAACTCCTAGGGCAATTCCAGCAGCATAACGGTAGTAAAATGCTCAGAATGAGACATCCTGCTAAAATGGGGTAGTAACATACTCAACATCATCACTGAAGGTTCTGAGATCATACTAGATAGACTACACCGGAAGTACTTGAAAACTGGAATATGACTCTGACCAACCAATCCTATGGAACTACGGAGTAGTAACACGTGATCGATAGGCGGAAGAGAAGCCTAGTTCCTTAAGCCCGCAGGAAAGATAGGATGATTTCGGATCGAAGGCCATGAGGTATAAGGAGTAAAAAGAGCCTTCGTTCCTTCCCACAATCAATTCCCTTACATAACTAAAGAATTTCTAGACTCAACTTGACCAGTTTGGCTTGGTAATCCTACTGCAACAAAGCTCGATACCAAAACTGTCGGGACCCGACTCAATGCCACATCGATCTAGCATGTAACACCTCATATCACTTTGCGGCCTCACGCACGGTATTCCCACGGTGTCGTCTTACCTTTGCTCGGCACCGTTTGCGCCTTTTGGCACACGATATGATAGTGTCGCTAGCATCCATATGATAAGGAGCCCGGTGACATGGCTAGTCGTAAACCCAAAGTGGCACAAACTTACGAGGACAGGCATCCATGACCCAAAGATCGAGCGTGTCGGTCATCACGAGTGAATCCAGCTGCTGTAGACGGGCTAACAGGACTCGGTATTCATCGCGTGACATTTCCCAAGGGACGGATACACGAACGAAGAAGGACACATGCCGGCCAGCCTAAGTGATCCGGAGCAGTAGCAAGCTACCATGGCTCAGTGGAAGCACTAGGAGACATTTCCCGGTAAGAGAGGCTACTAAAGATAAACAACTAGATAGTCAGATCCCACACATAACAATACACGTTACACGTACGCATAACATGCAAGTATGTGCCGTACAACATGGCGTCACAGCAAAACTCTACAACTCATATAGATAAGGCTCAAAGAGCCAACATAGCATTTATTGCAAACAGGGGTCACAAGACCCATCATACAGAGCATACAAGCAACAAGCGGAAGCATTACATGTCTGAGTACAGACATCTACAAATGAAAAAGGCTGAAGAGCCTGACTATCTACAACATCCGATCAAGATCGTAGCTGAGGTACAAGCTACTTGTCGAAGTCCACGAGACACTAGTAAGACCGAAATCTCCGCTGCAAAAACATAAATAAAGCACCATGAGTACAAAGGTACTCAGCAAGACTTACATCAGATCCTATCATACATGCATTTGTATCAAGAGGATAATGTGGGGTTTAGTTGCGACAAGCCAGCTTTGACTCTGTGGCTATCCTGTTCTACGACTACCAGAACTTCTTTGAGGTGATATGGCGCACACGAGTCCACTAATCACCACACAATACACTACTATGGATTCATCCCCGTCTCTCTACGAGAAGGCCATCCATAGTACTCACACTTTTCTTGAGCATTTTAGAGTATCCACTTCAAGTTGTCTATGTACCATGTAAGCATTCAAGAAGTCCATATCCGCGGACCCGGCTATTCGAATAGATCATGTTAACCCTGCAGGGGTGTACTTCTTCACACACGCTCTCGCCACTTACCACCATGTACACGTCGTGTATCTCGGCAACCTTCAAGCGGAGGCCTGGCGAGGGAGTCGGCCACGACCTAACTAACCACACAAGACTCTAGCCGGGTTTATCGCCTATTAGGGTTCTATCCGCAAGGAGATCCGCGGGGTGTCGCCACGGCCCCAAGCGATGTGAGCAGGGTTCCCAAGCCCACCATCCGGTGCCACTTGGTACACGTGTACATGTGCCTAGTCTGTCCCAAGCCCACCTGCGGGTGCCACTTGGTAGAAAAATAGCACTACCTACAAACACGAAACTAGTTGCGACTCTGGGACAGAGATCAAGTCGGTTAATAAGTCGAGAGGGCTTGGAGCACCGGAGCCCAATGTGTGGTAGTATCGAGTCATTGGACAACATACATAGAACTCGGTGCTTAAGGATGGTTCGGTGAGACAACCCACCATGTACTCCTACATGGCCTCTCACCGCTACCTTTACCGGATCGTGTTCACACGTTCACTCTCGACATCGTAACATATCGTAACACTCCAATTCATTCCCAATGAACCGGACTGACACAACTCTAAGCAATAGCAGGCATAGCATGGTAGGAACACAACATGGGCTCAATCAACTCCTACACATGCTAGTGGGTTTTAACTATTCTTGTGGCAATGACAGTCATGCAGAGGATGGGTTCAACTACCGCAGACACAATGTAGCAGATGAATCGTTGTTGTCCTAATGCAATAGCGAGAGCAGGAGCGAGAGAGTAGGATTTTATCGGAATGAACAAGGGGTTTGCTTGCACGGTATATCAACAAGGAAGGCCTTCGCTCACGCACAGTACTGGAGCGATCTCGGAGCAAGACCTATCGAGAAGGAACAGTGCCAACAATCAATACACAAGCATATGCAACAATATGATGCATGAACATGGCATGAAGATGTGATGCTGTTTGAGCTAATGCAACTAGTATTCATTTGGTTTGAAGTCCATTTGAACCTTAAGTTCAAATGCAATTCTAATTAAGTCTTTTAATATGCCATAATGTGTTTCCTCATATTCAGCATGTATAAGTTGGTTTGTCATGCATGAAACTAGTACAGATGGAAAGATTGCATTTTTCTGATAATTTTTCATATATAAATTATTTAAATCTGAGCTACGGTTGAATTTCTATGAATTTTTGAAGTTTAAATCATTTTACGGAATTTCTGATTTATTTTAATTTCAGAAATATATATTGCGTCGACATGACGTCAAGATCGCGTCATCAGTCAACCGTGGCTGACTAGGTCAAACCTGACGTGTGGGGTCCACACGTCGATGTGAAGGTTTTAACGAGGTTAGTTTAATCCTAATTAACGAGTTAGTGGCGGCTGGGCCCCTTGTCGATGATTGGGTAGTTAGCTAAATTAATTTAACACTAATTAAACCTCGCTAATTAGCGAGGGCTGGCCCCACTTGTCGGCGACCTGGGGAGGTCAAACCCTGGTCACGGGTCAAACCTGCTGGCGACTTCGCCTGGCGGGCGAGCCGAGACAGCGGAGAGTCTCGAACACGTCTCCCGCGACCAAAAGGGCATGGAGACCATCTCCAGGAGGCTGGTGCCCGTCCGCATCCAGCCGGAGGCGACGGAGGAGGCTGGGGTGGCGGAGCTCGCGGAGCAGAGCTCATGGGCGGCGGCAAGCTTCGGGCTCGGCGAAGGCTGCTCTGGCGCACGGGAGAAAGCGAGGAGGGGAACGGCGCGAAAGGCTCACGGGGACCGGAAGAGACGACGGCGAAGCTCGGGAAGGCGCCGACGGCGGCGAAGCGGCGACGGAGATCCACGGCGGCAGCGGCGAAGAAGACGACAGTGGCGATGATGGAGGCCGTCCGGAGGTGCTTGGCTTGACGAGGAGGTAGAGGGGTCGTGGCGGAGCTCTGGGCACGACAATAGGCGAGGGGAGGGTGGCCACGGCTACAGCGGCGGCGGCGCGGCGCGTTCGGTCGTCGTCGCGAGAGAGCGAGGGAGAGGAGGAAAGGCACGGAGAGAGAGAGAGGGTTCGGGGTGCGTGGCGACGTCGCGGCGCATCCAGAGAGGAGGGGAGAGGGCAGGCGGCGGAGGAGAGGTGGCGTGTGGCTGGCGGCGGCTTGTAGCGTCGGGCACGCGCCTCTCCCTGTCAAGACGAAGACGACAGAGGAGGAGGGGTGGGCTGGGCAGTGGGCCGCCTGATCTTTGAGGCAACCAAGACAGGAGGAGGCCTGTAAGCTTTCCCTTTTTTTATGTTTCTGTTTTTGTTTTATGCAATTTGTTTTGATTTAGTTTAAAATACTAAATCATTTTATTTACTTATGCCAATTTTTGCAGGAGCTAACTATATTATTCCAGAGCTCCTCGGCAAGTGGCATAATTTTTGGACAACATTATATATATATAATAATATATATCCAAAGTAAATAACTATTGCATTAATTCCAAATGCCCAAAATAAATATTTATGAGCTCCTAAAAATATTGGTTGATTTTTATCTCTGTCCAATATTTTCAGAGAAAGACATGAACATTTTCTTGGACCTTTTTGGAGCAACTTTTATTTGGGTCATTTTAGAAATGATTCTGAGGGTTTCACCAATCCTCATTTCACATTTAAATGAAATTTAAACATGATGCACAAATGACTAGCTAGCCTTGAGCATACCAGAACTAGGGATGTGACACCTCCTCCTCTTCTTCCTCCTCGTCGGAGCTCAGCGCGGAGAGGTCGAAGTCCGGTACTCTTTCAGCGTGGCGAGGCGGAGGAGTAGGCTCCCTTGGACGCTTGGCGGGAGCTGCGGCAGGATCAGGTGCGGAGGTTGAAGAAGACCCTGCTCCAGTTACCGGCACGACATGAGATGCTCCCGCGGCAACGGTGCTTGTCGCGGTGGAGGCGTGTCCATGGCGCGGCTGTTGGCCTGCTCGCCCGCCTGCTGTGTCTCGAGCCCCTGAGGCGCCTCCTTGGTTGAGCTGGGGGCTGCGCTGGGGGCTCCGCCTACGGCAAGCTGCTCGAAGACGGCTGGCCGCTTGCGCCCTCGGCGGGCTCGCTCGCTTCGGCTTCGGGCTCTCCCTCGCCAACGACCTCCCCGACAAGCTCCTCTCGGTCGGCAAGGCTTGCCGCCTCGGCCGCCTCTGCCTCCTCCAACGTAAAACCAAACTCGCCCGCGGCGGCGGCTGCCGCCGCCTCCTCCGCCCTGGTGGCGATGCGCCGCATCTCATCATCAGTGGTGTCGCGGGTGAGGAGCCTCTGCTCGTCGGCACGGACCGCTACCTCCACCAAGCCGTCGAAAAATTGCTGCACGACGTCGTCGGAGGGCTCCTGCCAAGTTGGGATAATCCCATGCGAGTCGCACTCCGGCATCATTGAGTGGATGCGATCGAGCTGGGAGTTGTTGCACAATGGGACGACACCCTGCGGCAGCCTGAACCACTCTGGATGGTTGGGGTCGTGCTTGAACAGCTCCTAGAGCGTCCCGTCCAACTCCAAGACAGTGAAATTAAAATTGAGGCCTGGGCGCAGCCTCATGATATCCGCCGGGCCCCCGAACAGCCCGGCGGGCCTCCCCTCTCTGCAGAGGGGCGTCGGCGATGAAGAAAGTCCGCGCCAACAGCCCCTACAGTGAGCCCGGCAAGCCTGAGCCGCAGGATCCGGGTGGTGGCGATCTTCAACCTAGCATCGTCCGCCGCCAGGGTGCTCCAATCGCCGCCGCGCACTACTCGGGCTTGGCGCAAATTGGTGAATGGCTGCGGATCTGCATCAACAATCCAACACCACTCCGCTCTCCACTCCTCCCACTTGCTACGGAGCTCCCCCTCCAGATAGACCTCGTTCTTGCTGGCTCTCGAGATCCAGGCAATCCCGCCAGACAAGGGCTCCCCTTTCTCGAACCGGGGCATGAAGTAGTGGCGGAAAAGGGCTACGTTTGGGTGGATTCCTACGAAGTTCTCGCAAAGATGCGTGAAAACCGCCATGGTCAGAACGGCGTTGGGGGTGAAATCAAGGAGATGGAGCCCGTATGTGTTCATGATGTCGCAGAAGAAATCAGAAAAGGGCGGGCAGAGCCCGCAATAGAAGAACAATGGGAAGAAGTAGTATCCTTTTGGACACCGCTTCGAAGTTGAAGCTTCGGCAGAGAGTACCTGCGTGCGCGGATGCGCCCGCGTCTCCGTCGACCAGAAAAGATAGAACCACTCCCGCAACTCCTTCGCGGAGAGCTCGGTGGGGAAAAGTGCTCGCTCCTTGCGCAGCGCCTCGAGCCGTAGCGCCTCGACCGACTTCGCACCCTTCCCGGTCTTCGGAGCCATGGCGGAGGCGGTGGGGGAGAGAGGGGGCGTTGGCGGCAACGGCGGCGACGGGCGGCGGAGCGCTGCTCTCTTCGGCTTGGGAAGCGGAGGGGCGGCGGAGATTTCGAGGAAGGAACCGCAAGTAGCGAAGGTGGGGAACGGCCCTGTTTCTCTGCTTATAAAGAGGAGAGGCGAGCGTTCGCTTTTTTCGATTAAAGAATCACCCACGATCTCTCCCACGACGCCGCAATGATCGACGCGTGCCGTTCTGGGAGGGCGCGGTGGATACGGAGTTAGATTTGGTATGGACCCAGGCCGCGCGTGCCCGTGCCCTGTTTTGGACCTGGCCCAACAGCGCTCGGCATCGTGTGTGGCCCAGGCCCGGGGGCTCCTGTCGGTGTACTAAAGTAGGGGTACCTTAGTATCCCGAACTTGTGCCACGGCAGTCATGGCGTCAGCGGCAAGGCTTGCCGGGCGTCCGCCAAGATCCTCCGCAGTTTCTATTGATGCCATTCAAGAACAAAGTGTTTTAACTAAGAAGACAAGACTCCGGCAAGAAGAGCTTGCCGGGAAGGACAAGGCCCCGGCAAGAGGAGCTTGCCGGGAAGGCCAACCAAGGCATTTTCAAGAAACTTGCCGCGACGCACCGTGTGTCCCGGCAAGACACGGCGAGCGACAAGCTTCCGGGCGCGACAAGACAACGACCGCGGCCTTGCCGCGGCGAAGCCACCACTCTGCGCCCACGCTCCAGCGCATCCGACAACGTGTCGCCGCAGGATCGTTCCTGGCGCACGTGGCGGGTGGCTGTGCAGCCAAGCGGTGCGCGGTGGCAAGCAAAGATGACGAGATGGCCATCGTGGCGAACGATGGCGCCCCTAACGGTCGTATTCTGCACTGTTTGGGCGACCGGACGGGCATTAAATGCCCTTGTCCCCTGCCGTCAGAGTTAGGTAGGATGCACTGTAGATAGCAGTTGTACCAACCCTCCTTTTTACATTTGTACCCTTGCCTGCGTTGCCACCTGTCGGTGACCCCTTTAGCCTATAAAAGGAGGCCCATGCGCAACGTAGAGGGGGTTCGACTCATTTGAAACTACAGAACGCTCACACTCTCAAGCAAGAACACAATACAATCACAAAGCAGCAGTAGGAGTTTTATCTCTCCGGAGAGCTCCGAAGCTGGGTAAAATCCCTCGCGTGCCTCGCCTCGATCTGCTCTTAAAGGCGCCCTCCGCTCCTCTTGGGACGAAAAGGGCCCTGCCCCATAGGTGTTCGTTTCCGATGTAACTCGCAACCAACGCAATAAAGGGGTTGTCAATCCCTTCACGACCACTTCGAAAGTGAGATCGATAGAGATAGTATGATAAGATAAATATATTTTTGGTATTTTATAATATAGATAGGAAAAGTAAAGATGCAAATATAAGTAGATTGAAAGCTTATATGATAAAAGATAGACACAGGGCCATAGGTTTCACTAGTGGCTTCTCTCAAGATAGCATAAGTATTACGGTGGGTGAACAAATTCTTGTCGAGCAATTGATAGAAAAGCGGATAATTATGAGAATATCTAGGCATGATCATGTATATAGGCATCACGTTAAGTGACAAGTAGACCGACTCACCTGCATCTACTACTATTACTCCACACATCGATCGCTATCCAAAGCATGCATCGAGAGTATTAAGTTCATAAAACGAGTAACACATTAAGAAAGATGACATGATGTAGAGGGATAAACTCATGCAATATGATATAAACCCCATCTTTTTATCCTCGATGGCAACAATACAATACATGCCTTGCTGCCCCTGCTGTCACTGGGAAAGGACACCACAAGATTGAACCCAAAGCTAAGCATTTCTCCCATTGCAAGAAAGATCAATCTAGTAGGCCAAACCAAACTGATAATTCGAAGAGACTTGCAAAGATAACTTAATCACACATAAAAGAATTCATAGGAGATTCAAATATTTCTCACAGATAAACTTGATCATAAACCCACAATTCATCGGATCTCGACAAACACACCGCAAAAAGAGTTACATCGAATAGATCTCCAAGAAGATCAAGGAGAACTTTGTATTGAGATTCAAAGAGAGAGAAGAAGCCATCTAGATAATAACTATGGACCTGAAGGTCTGTGATAAACTACTCACAACTCATCGGAAGGGCCTTGGAGATGATGTAGAGGCCTCCGTGGTGGATTCCCCCTCCGGCGGAGCGCCAACGAAGGCTCCAAGATGGGATCTCGCGGATACAAAAGGTTGCGGCGGTGGAATTAGGTTTTTGTGGTCTGCTCTGATGGTTTCAGGGTACGCGGGTATATATAGGAGCAAGAAGTAGGTCGGTGGATGCTCGAGGGGCCCACGAGGGTGGGGGGGCGCCCAGCCCGCACCGGGCACCCTCGTGGTCGCCTCGCTTGTTGCTTGACTTCCACTCCAAGTCTCCAGGTTTGCATTTGTTCCAAAAAGATCGTTCCCGAAGGTTTCATCGCGTTTGGACTCCTTTTGATATTCCTTTTCTTCGAAACACTGAAATAGGAAAAAAAAACAGCAATACGGTCTAGGCCTCCGGTTAGTAGGTTAGTCCCAAAAATGGTATAAAAGTGTAAAGTAAAGCCCATAAACATCCAAAACGGGTAATATAATAGCATGGAACAATCAAAAATTATAGATACGTTGGAGATGTATCACCCCTTCCCCCGTATATAAAGGAGTGGAGGAGGGGAGGGCCGATCCTCTCTATGGAGCGCCCAAGGGGGGAGTCCTACTCCTAGTAGGAGTAGGTTTTCCCCCTTCCCTAGTTGGAGTAGGAGAAGAAGGAAGAGGGAGAGGAAGAGAAGGAAAGGGGGACCGGCCCCCTTCCCAATTCGGATTGGGCTTGGGGGGGCCCCCACCTTGGCCGTCTCCTCCTCTCTTCCATCATGGCCCATTAAGGCCCATTAACTCCCCGGGGGGCTCCGGTAACCTCCTGGTAGTCCGAAAAAATGCCCGAACCACTCGGAACCTTTCCGGTGTCCAAACATAACCTTCCAATATATCAATCTTTATGTCTCGACCATTTCAAGCCTCATCATGTCCGTGATCACATCCAAGACTCCGAACAACCTTCGGTACATCAAAACACATAAACTCATAATACCGATCATCATCGAACGTTAAGCGTGTGGACCCTACGGGTTCGAGAACTATGTAGACATGACCGAGACTCACTTCCGATCAATAACCGATAGCGGAACCTGGATGCTCATATTGGTTCCTAGATGTTCTACGAAGATCTTTATCGGTCAAACCGCATAACAACATACGTTGTTCCCTTTGTCATCGGTATGTTACTTGCCTGAGATTCGATCGTCGGTAACATCATACCTAGTTCAATCTCGTTACTGGCAAGTCTCTTTACTCGTTCCGTAATACTTCATCCCGCAACTAACTCATTAGTTACAATGCTTGCAAGGCTTATAGTGATGAGTATTACCGAGAGGGCCTAGAGATACCTCTCCGAAACACGGAGTGACAAATCCTAATCAAACACCTTCTGAGACACCTGTAGAGCACCTTTATAATCACACATTTACGTTGTGACGTTTGGTACCACACAAAGTGTTCCTCCGGTATCGGGAGTTGCATAATCTCATGGTCCGAGGAACTTGTATAAGTCATGAAGAAAGTAGTAGCAATGAAACTGACACGATCATAATGCTAAGATAACGGATGGGTCATGTCCATCACATCATTCTCCTAATGATGTGATCCCGTTCATCAAATGACAACACATGTCTATGGTTAGGAAACTTAACCATCTTTGATTAACGAGATAGTCAAGCAGAGGCATACTAGGGACTATAAGTTTTGTCTATGTATTCACACATGCACTAAGTTTCTTAATACAATTCTAGCATGAATAATAAACATTTATCATGAATTAAGGAAATAAATAATAACTTTATTATTGCCTCTAGGGCATATTTCCTTAAGTCTCCCACATGCACTAGAGTCAATAATCTAGATTACATAGTAATGATTCTAACACCCATGGAGCTTTGGTGCTGATCATGTTTTGCTCGTGGAAGAGGCTTAGTCAACGGGTCTGCAACATTCAGATCCATGTGTATCTTAAAAATCTTTATGTCCCCTTCCGACACTTGATGATGGATGGAATTGAAGTGTCTCTTGATGTGCTTGGTTCTCTTATGAAATCTCGATTCCTTTGCCAAGGCAATTGCACCAGTATTGTCACAAAATATTTTCATTGGACCCGATGCACTAGGTATGACACCTAGATCGGATATGAACTCCTTCATCCAAAATCCTTCATTTGCTACTTTCGAAGCAGCAATGTATTCCGCTTCACACGTAGAGACCACCACGACGCTCTGTTTGGAATTGCACCAACTGACAGCTCCTCCATTCAATAAAAACACGTATCCGGTTTGCGACTTAGAGTCATCCGGATCAGTGTCAAAGCTTGCATCGATGTAACCATTTATGACGAGCTCTTTTTCACCTCCAGAAACGAGAAACATATCCTTAGTCCTTTTCAGGTATTTTAGGATGTTCTTGACCGCTGTCCAGTGCTCCACTCTGGGATTACTTTGGTACCTCCCTGTTATACTTATAGCAAGACATACATCAGGTCTGGTACACAGCATTGCATATATGATAGAACCTATGGCTGAAGCATAGGGAATGACTTTCATTTTCTCTCTATCTTCTGCAGTGGTCGGACATTGAGTCGACTCAACTTCACACCTTGTAACACGTGCAAGAACCCTTTCTTTGGTCGATCCATTTTGAACTTCTTCAAAACTTTATCAAGGTATGTGCTTTGTGAAAGTCCAATTAAGCGTCTTGATCTATCTCTATAGATCTTGATGCCCAATATGTAAGCAGCTTCTCCGAGGTCTTTCATAGAAAAACTCTTATTCAGGTATCCCTTTATTGCTATCCAGAAATTCTATATGATTTCCAATCAACAATATGTCATCCACATATAATATTAGAAATGCTACAGAGCTCCCACTCACTTTATTGTAAATACAGGCTTCTCCAAAAGTCTGTATAAAACCATATGCTTTGATCACACTATCAAAGCGTTTATTCCAACTCCGAGAGGCTTGCACCAGTCCATGAATGGATCACCGGAGCTTGCATACTTTGTTAGCACCATTTGGATCGACAAAACCTTCTGGTTGCATCATATAAAACTCTTCTTCCATAAATCCATTCAAGAATGCAGTTTTGACATCCATTTGCCAAATTTCATAATCATAAAATGCAGCAATTGCTAACATGATTCAGACAGACTTAAGCATCGCTACGGGTGAGAAAGTCTCATCGTAGTCAACTCCTTGAACTTGTCGAAAACCTTTCACAACAACTCGAGCTTTGTAAACAGTAACATTACCATCTGCGTCAGTCTTCTTCTTAAAGAATCATTTATTTTCTATGGCTTGCCGATCATCGGGCAAGTCCACCAAAGTCCACACTTTGTTTTCATACATGGATCCCATCTCAGATTTCATGGCCTCAAGCCATTTCACGGAATCTGGGCTCATCATCGCTTCCTGATAGTTCGTAGGTTCATCATGGTCTAGTAACATGACTTCCAGAACAGGATTACCGTACCACTCTGGTGCGGATCTTACTCTGGAAGACCTACGAAGTTCGGTAGTAATTTGATCTGAAGTTTCATGATCATCATCATTAACTTCCTCACTAATTGGTGTAGGAATCACTGGAACTGATTTATGTGATGAACTACTTTCCAATAAGGGAGAAGGTACAACTACCTCATCAAGTTCTACTTTCCTGCCACTCACTTCTTTCGAGAGAAACTCCTCTAGAAAGGATCCATTCTTAGCAACAAAGATTTTGCCTTCGGATCTGTGATAGAAGGTGTACCTATCAGTTTCCTTTGGGTATCCTATGAAGATGCACTTCTCCGATTTGGGTTCGAGCTTATTAGGTTGAAGCTTTTTCACATAAGCATCGCAACCCCAAACTTTAAGAAACAACAGCTTTGGTTTCTTGCCAAACCATAGTTCATAAGGCGTCATCTCAATGGATTTTGATGGTGCCATATTTAAAGTGAATGCAGCCGTCTCTAAAGCATAACCCCAAAATGATAGCGGTAAATCAATAAGAGACATCATAGATCGCACCATATCCAATAAAGTATGGTTACGACGTTTGGACACACCATTTCGTTGTGGTGTTCCAGGTGGCGTTAATTGTGAAACTATCCCATGTTGTTTCAAATGAAGACCAAACTCATACTCAAATATTCTCCTCCACGATCAGATCGTAGAAACTTTATTTTCTTGTTACGATGATTTTCCACTTCACTCTAAAATTCTTTGAACTTTCAAATGTTTCAGAATTATGCTTCATTAAGTAGATATAACCATATCTGCTCAAATCATCTGTGAAGGTAAGAAAATAACGATACCCACCACGAGCTTCAATACTCATTGGACCGCATACATCGGTATGTATTATTTCCAACAAGTCAGTAGCTCGTTCCATTGTTCCGCATGACGGAGTTTTAGTCATCTTGCCCATGAAGCACAGTTCGCAAGCACCAAGTGATTCATAATCAAGTGATTCCAAAAGTACATCAGCATGGAGTTTCTTCATGCGCTTTACACCAATATGACCCAAACGGCAGTGCCACAAATAAGTTGCACTATCATTATTAACGTTGCATCTTTTGGATTCAATATTATGAATATGTGTATCATCACTATCGAGATTCAACAAAAATCAGACCACTCAGCAAGGGTGCATGACTGTCGGTGTCAAAACCGGCGGATCTCGGGTAGGGGGTCCGAACTGTGCGTCTAGGCGGATGGTAACAGGAGACAAGGGACACGATGTTTTACCTGAGTTGGGCCCTCTCGATGGAGGTAAAACCCTACGTCCCTGCTTGATTAATATTGATGATATGGGTAGTACAAGAGTGGATCTACCACGAGATCAAGGAGGCTAAACCCTAGAAGCTAGCCTATGGTATGATTGTTGTAATGTATGTTGTCCCACGGACTAAAGCCCTCCGGTTTATATAGACACCGGAGGAGGCTAGGGTTACAGTCGGTTACAATGGTAGGAGATCTACATATCCAGATTGCCAAGCTTGCCTTCCACGCCAAGGAAAGTCCCATCCGGACACGGACGGAGTCTTCAATCTTGTATCTTCGTAGTCTTGGAGTCCGGCGGATAATGATAGTCGGCTGTCCGGACACCCCTAGTCGAGGACTCCTCGGTAGCCCCGAACCAGGCTTCAATGACGATAAGTCCGGCGCGCATAATGTTCGGCATTGCAAGGCGGGTTCCTCCTCGAATAATCCAGAGAAGATCACGAACACCAGGATAGTGTCCGGCTCTGCAAAAAATAATTTCCACATTCCACCGTAGAGAGAATAAAATGTACACTTAGCTTAATCCGCTGACATATTATGCGGCGTGACATCATGCCGCCACCAAGCCTTTGTTTGAATAATTTTTACTATACCACCTCAGACGTTTAGCGGCGGTTTCCTTGGCACGTCTTGTCGAGCGAGATCGTGTTCCCCTTATCCCGGATTCTCATCAATACGTGCGTGGGTAACCCAACCGTTCCGTCGCCACGCCTTCTCTATCGAAGGGAATCCCAAGCAGTCACGGAGGCGGCCCTTGGTATTTCTTCCCTTTATAAGAGGACCAAGGCTCGCCCTTGTTCTTCAATCTCGCATCGAATCTCTTCCCACTCCCGGCCCAACACCCGAGCCTCAGATTCGGCGCCGGATCCTCAATCATGTCGGCTCCGACCTCCGGGGCGGTGGATGCCCTCCTCCGTCACGGAGGAGGACATAATGAAGTTACGTGAAGCCAAGTACCAGCCCACGAGGTTTCAAGACAGGTTGCTGCCCAAGGGCAGGCCATGCCCGCCCCGAGCCGGTGAATCGTCGTCTTCGTATCCCACCTCCGTCGGGGTTTAGGCTTTCCAGCGGATCCCTTCGTGAGAGGGCTCTGTTCTACTATGGGCTGGACTTTCATGACTTGGCCCGAGTCCATCCTCCACATCTCTGCATTCATTATCGTCTGCGAAGCCTTCCTCCGCGTCACTCCCCACTTCGCCTATGGTGAAGACCTTCAAGTGGAGCCGAAGATGATCGCGGGGCGTCAAGCGGAGTCGGCGGGCGACCATAAGCAAAAGGCCGATGCCCGTGGCCGAGGGTTCCTTCCAAGAGGAACTTGGACTGTGGCAGCAGGAGTGGTTCTATATCACCGCTCCGAAGGGCAGCAGGCAAAAGCCGCCGCCTTTATTCCGCCCGGGACCTCCATGCCAACTGATGTCGTGGTTCAACCAAGGGCTCAACTAGGGGCCGTCCGAGGACGTGCCCTCACTGCAGGGCCGGATTCGAGACCTCCAAGCGAGGGAGATCGACCTGATCAAGGTGATGCAGGTTATGCTAATCAGGCATCTTCGCGCTCGCAAGCGCCGTCCTCTCCGTCTATGGGAGTTCAACCCGGAGGGACCTCGGATTCTCCAACACTTTATGGGTGCGACACCCGTGGAGATGTACAAGTTGTTCTTCGGACCGCAGGTGGCATGTCCGGAATTAGCCGAGGATGCAGGTCTAAGCCGCAATCGCCTGGATACTCAGGTAAATAGCTCCGAATCCGGGCACCCTGTTTATATGCCCTTCTAGAGTTCGCCTCCTGACCCATTACTCTTCACAGGAATGGGTGGCGCGATCAAGGCTGATAAGGTGTCCGGCCCCTCTCCCAGAGACCGCACTGGAGCCCGTGCTGGTCAGAATGTTGGAGGTCGCGCCCACAGAAGGGGGCGACGGGGAAAATAGAGGAGCTAATATTTCGCCCAAAGGCGATCAAGAGGGGGAACCAAGAACCCCTCCATTCAGGGGGAGAAGAGGACCGCCTCCGAAGATCCGGAGGCCAAAGCCCCTAAGCGTGGGAAGAGATCTTCACCGGGGGGTCCGGCGTCCGGAGAGAATCCGGACGCACAATCATCGCCAAAGGATCGGCCCTCCAGCGAGCCATGAGTATGAAAGAGGGAGTTAATTAGTAAGGAAATACCTTCATTCGTGTTTCTATGGGCGACCGAAATATTTATATTGCAGTTCGGATCTACAGCCTTCTCAAATGAGTTCTTCTTCGGGGGACCTTCTTAGGAGATGATGGAAGCGTCGCCTCCGTCTGCAGCCGCCAGATGAGGCAAAGCGAGCCGAAGTGTCGCCACGGAGGGTATCCCCGAGTCCGGAGGGGCCCGAGAGTTCGGCACCCACTAGTATCCGGCCGGGGGAAATGAAGAATCTGCTTGAGAGGGCGTCTGTTTCAGAAGATCACCGTGCGTTGATGCGTATGGTGATTGGAAGGATTTCGTCCGCCGAGAGCGGATTCGCAATGCCGCCATGAGTTTCTTTGGCGGGATTTGAGGTATCGAGAATAGCGCACCCTTTTGTCTTTTAACAGTTTCGCACATAAAAATGCGCCCTGTATAGATAGTAGCCCCTGAGACTCAGTAGGTTGTCGAAAACGACAGCGTACCGAGGATCAAAATCTAAAGTAATGTATTCCGTCGTTCCTATGCAGGTGGCGGATAGTCCGGGGGCTAGCCGGACTAGTGAGTTTGCCGAATTAAATCGGCAACTGGACTTGGCAGATGCGGACATCGCACTTGTCAACAGGCGACTTGACGAGTCGCAAGGTAAAAAGTTCTCCGCATCGCTTTATTAAGGGGTCAAAGCCCTCCTCCGTAAATTATATGCTGTTATGTGACGGTCTTTGCTGCTGTGGAGAGCCTTCGGGCGAACTTGCTCGAGCTAAGGAGCAAGCCGAAGAGTGACACGGCTGCCTCGAGGGCGGCCGAGGAGTTGAAAGCCGAAAGGGCTGCGCCTTTGCCTAAGTAGGCGTAGGTGGCGAATTGGCCATGAAAGTAAAGGATGCTGCCGACCGCAATGAGGCTCTTGAAAAGGAGCGCTTATTGGAGCGGGAAGACCTGCGGAAGGCCACCGCCGAAGCCAAGGATGCCCGCTCTGCAATGCGGGCTATGAAGGAGGAACTGCGCCAGGCCGGAGATATCGTGGCTGGCAAGCCTTTTCTGCCGCGTCGCCGGTTTATGGATGGAAAGTATGCTCAATTTGAGCGGCTGTGGAGTCCGGAGGATCCGTATATGGACTTGGCTGCAAGTGCGGCCGATGCCGTTAAGCACTTCCGGAGCCAGAAGGATCACGAGACGGAAGAGCTATATTGGTCTCAATTCCACAGTCCGGATCGCTCACTTCCGTTGACAGATCGGTTGGCCAAATGGGCCGAGCTAAATAGATTGTCCGGACTTGCCATGACTGACATCGTGGCCCATGTGCGGCGAGAGGTCCAAGGCGACGAGCTACTTCGCCTTCGCAGCAATTCCTTGGAGCGGTGCCACATATAAAGGAGATAAAGCGGTCGGCCTGCATCGAGGGCGCGCGGATGGCTCTTGCCCGTGTGAAGGCGCATTATCCGGAGATGGATGCCACCGCTGTTGCAGCCCAGGGTTCGGATGAAAGCCGGCTCCCCGCCGAGCACTATTTCGGGGAAGTTATGCGTGGCGCTCGTGTAATAGAGTCGCAGTGCTCGAAAAATGTCACGTTCAAATGAACGTATTAGCTTGTAAATCGATGATTATGTTATAACTGCTTTTTATACTTGTGCTTCCCAAGTAGTAAAACTTCTCCTGTGCGGCCGTTTACGTATACTTGTGTATAACTTGAAAGATGGCAGTCTTCGGCTTCAGCCCCCACGCACAAGGTGCGGGGGTGTTCGCAAAAATAGCGCGTTTTCACACTTAATCCGACGTCTCGGTCCTGTTATAAGGAGGTGGTAGCGTAGCGAACGAGGCAATCCGGACTATAATGCTTTATCACTTTCACTTAGCCAGTGGAGCTCGAGGGTGGGACTACGATATAGCCCCTGGTGGCATCGCCCTTCTCCGAAGTCGGAGCGCGTGTGTGCCTGACCGGGAAATGGTCCTTCGTCAAAGCGGGGAATTCTAAACATTCCGATAGTCGATCGAGTGGTTGACCAGTCTCTCGCTGTATCATGACAGTCA
Source organism: Aegilops speltoides (assembly GCA_021437245.1). Lineage (NCBI taxonomy): Eukaryota > Viridiplantae > Streptophyta > Magnoliopsida > Poales > Poaceae > Aegilops > Aegilops speltoides. The sequence continues at coordinate 136,538,470 of CM038147.1, forward strand.
GTTTTCGGCTTTCTCTACTGAGGTGCTCACCCAGCCGAACTGGGGCACAATCGAGTAGTTCTCCTGGTGCCGCGTTAGTCGATGATACGGAACGTAAGGCAGCAAAACACAGGAGCCTGGCAAACCCAACATTTGACCAAAGGTATGATTCGGAGCTGATGCATATAATGCCTAACTCGAGACGCCGAACACTCCCGAAGGTGTTCGGTCTTTATAATAATGGGCAGAACGATGCCCTAAGCCCCTAGTGTCCAGGTACGGGCATGGTCTTCGACGCGGCCGATGCTAAAGCGTCAGGCTCCGCTTTGGCTATAGGAAGAAACCAAGGGAGAATAACAACAAGAGACGGTAAAAAAGGTTTACGCAGGGTCTTAATCTGAAAAGAATCCTCACAACGGGTCCCTGCTGCACGTCTGCGCCGCTATCCTGGACGGGTATGCACGTTGTTCATCTGTAGAAAGAGAGGAACTTTTAGTTTTAAAAACAATTCGTGCGAAAAAATATGTGTAAAATAAGAAATATAAATAATTAAAGCAGGGTTTGTATGAACCCGCTGTTGTTTGTGCGCGCAGCCCCCTGTGATGGGGTATGCGGCTAGGGAGCCCCTAGCCTACTGAAGCCGGATTCGTCTATCCGAGTACGGGGTCTTTAAGTTACACTCGCACTGAAATGACGCCACGCGGACCGGGCATCTTGAGTGTAAGAGACGCGTAATGCGGTATAGCGTTGAAGCGGACAAAAGCCTTTCGTCCCATGAGTGCTTGATATTCACTTTTAAATGGGACGATGTGAAAAATTATTTTTTCTCGTCGAAAATTGTTCGCGATCGAACCGACTTCTAGTAATATGGAGCCTGTGCACTTGGCGTAAGGGCTGGCGTCACTCCTTTGAAGGAAGTGCGGCTGTGTCGGATTTTGGCAGGGTTTATTCCCATCCTACGGATTGTTTTTGAATCTGCAGGTTTAAGTCGCTGCCTCCGTCCATTAGGGCGTTAGTAAATTGTAATCCGTCTATTATGGGATTCAATATCGGGAGTCCGCCCCGCGTTTGAACGCTCGAATAGTCCAGGTGGTCGAAAGTGATTGGTTTTGATATCCAATCTCTACGGTCCGCTGGGTTGGACCGCGCGAAGCTCTTTTTAGAAAGTGCCGCACTTTTTTTTCCGTATCATCACATGAAGTGAGTTTACTACTTTGACCCCTTGTGGGAAAGTCTTTTGTTTTCCGGTGCTCTGCTGGTGGGGTTTATCGTCTTCGCTTGACGCGTCGAGCCCCTTGTGTTCGGCGTTTAGTCGGCCGGACTGTTTAAAAACCCAACAATCCCGGTGGGTGTGATTTGCAGGCCTTCCGGGGGTACTGTGGATTTGACATATCCGACCCAAAATCTTGTTTAAGTTGGACAATTCGTATTTGTCATCTTTAGAGGCTGTGTTTTGTTGTTGGGCATGAGCTTTTGAATCCGGCGTTGATCGCCGTGCTCTTTGGGCTTTTCTCTTTATTCCGCGCTGCTCTTTTTCTGTAGTGATTTTCCGTTTCCATCTCTTATCTCGGATGTACTTGGGTCGCTGGTGCTGCATCTTGCTAGCCAGCTATCCTCTCCCGCGCAGAAGCGGCTCATGAGGCTTGTTAGTGCGGACATTGCCTTCGGTTTCTCTTGACCGAGGTGCCTGGTGAGCCATTCGTCTCGGACATTGTGCTTGAAAGCTGCTAAGGCTTTGGCGTCTGGACAGTCGACTATTTGGTTCTTTTTAGTAAGAAACCTGTTCCAGAATTTCCGCGCTGACTCTCCGGGCTGTTGAGTTATATGACTTAAATCGTCTGCATCCGGAGGACGGACATAAGTCCCTTGAAAATTTGCTCTAAACGCGTCCTCGAGCTCTTCCCAACTTCCAACAGTGTTTTCAGGGAGGCTTTTAAGCCAATGAAGGGCTGGCCGTTTGAGCTTGAGGGGTAGGTATTTTATGGCGTGGAGATCGTCTCCTCTGGCCATGTGTATATGTAGTATATAGTCTTCTATCCGGACTCCGGTCATTGTTCCATCGTAGGCCTCTATGTTTATGGGTTTAAATCCTGCTGGGAATTCGTGGTCCGGCACCTCATCGATGAAACATAGTGGGTGTCTGGCGCCCTGTATTTGTGTGTGCCGCTATCATCGGACACTTGGCATGTTGCCTTGCTTCTTGGGGCCTTCTCCTTTGGCCCGTAGATGGACTGGCTGGGCCATCTATCCTTCAAGTTCGTTGGTTAGTTTATGTGTGGCGCCCTGTCGAGTTTGGTCATTATCCGGCCGTCTATCCAACCGAGCAGCCCCTTTATTTTTGGACGGTGGAGGCTCTATGGCCTCCTCGTCAATCTCTCGCAGCAGCTTGCGCCGGGTAGCTCTTTGATTGGTGGCCATTGCCGCATTTATCTCTGCGGTTTTGAGCACTTTGCTCCATCTCATTACGAGTGTGTCTTCCGCTGTTTTGAGCCTCCGTTTTCCTTCTTGAGCTTCTTGCAAGATCTTGACAAGTCTTTTTTGAAGGTTCTTGCTCTTCGGCGGCGTGTCCGGCATGAGGTCGTCCGGACTGTTGTTTTCACCGGGCCTGGACTGATTATCTGACTCGTCATGTTCGGACGGTTGCTTGTTTGCATGTTCGTCGTCCACTTGCGAGCCCTGCCGTATTGCGGGCTCCTTTGGAGCGTTGTTGTCGTCGAGGCGGGACTTAGGGCGGCGTCTGCGCCGCCGTTTTGGTTGTTTATTGGTGGGGTCATGTTCTGCCGCGGCCCGTTGGTCCTCGTTATCGCTCTCCTTTGGGGTGTCCACCATATATATGTCATGTGACGAGGTAGTTTTCCAGTGCTCTGTAGGCGCTGGTTCTGTTCGTCTCCGGCATCGTCGTCCATAGCGTCGATGTCGTCGGAGTCGTAATCTAGCATGTCGGTTAGATCATCGACAGTGGCTACAAAGTGGGTGGTGGGTGGGCTTTGAATTTCTCCGTCGACCGTACCCCAACCATCCTGGCCATAGTCCGGCCAGGACTCTCCTGATAACGAGAGATGTTTTAGCGAATTCAGGATATCGCCAAAAGGCGAGTATTGAAAGATGTCCGCGGTGGTGAATTCCATAACCGGCGCCCAATCCGGATTGATTGGTGGGGGCACGGGAGTTTCGGAGTCCGGCAAGGAGTCCGGCGTCTCGGAATCGCGAGTTTCGCAGGGGACAAGATTAGTGTTCGGCTCCATCGCCGTGGATGTGGAAGCCCCCAGGGCGGCGTCTATCCACCGGCCCTTGATCTGGGCGATCGCCTCCGGACTAATAGCCGAAGCGGATCCAATTACGGCCACCAAGGCACTGTTCGGTGGCAGAGCTAGATCATGCCCGTCGTCATAGTGCGGCGCGCTTGGTTGTGGCTCGAGCCCGTCGAAGATCAAGTCTCCGCGGACATCGGCCGTGAAGTTTAAGCTTCTGAATCTGACCTGACGGCCAGGGGCGTAGCTTTCGATCTGCTCCAGATGGCCAAGTGAATTGGCCCGCAGCGCGAAGCCGCCGAATACGAAGATCTGTCCGGGGAGAAAAGTCTCACCCAGGACAGCGTTGTTGGTTGAAGATGCCATCAAGCCTATCGGTGGCGACACGGAGGAACTCTCAATGAAAGCACCAATGTCGGTGTCAAACCGGCGGATCTCGGTAGGTGGTCCCGAAGCGTGCGTCTAGGCGGATGGTAACAGGAGACAAGGGACACGATGTTTTACCTGTGTTCGCGCCCTCTCGATGGAGGTAAAACCCTATGTCTGCTTGATTAATATTGATGATATGGGTAGTACAAGAGTGGATCTACCACGAGATCAAGGAGGCTAAACCCTAGAAGCTAGCCTATGGTATGATTGTTGTAATGTATGTTGTCCTACGGACTAAAGCCCTACGGTTTATATAGACACCGGAGGAGGCTAGGGTTACACAGAGTCGGTTACAATGGTAGGAGATCTACATATCCGTATTGCCAAGCTTGCCTTCCACGCCAAGGAAAGTCCCATCCGGACACGGGATGGAGTCTTCAATCTTGTATCTTCGTAGTCTTGGAGTCCGGCGGATAATGATAGTCCGGCTGTCCGGACACCCCCTAGTCCAGGACTCCCTCAATGACCATAAAAGATATTACTCATATAAATAGAACAACCATTATTCTCTGATTTAAATGAATAACTGTCTCGCATTAAACAAGATCTAGATATAATGTTTATGCTCAACGCTGGCACCAAATAACAATTACTCAGGTCTAAAACTAATCCCGATGGTAGATGTAGAGGTAGCGTGCCGATGGCGATCACAACGACCTTGGAACCATTTCCCACGTGCATAATCACCTCGTCCTTGACCATGCTTAATCCATAGCCCCTGTTTCGAGTTGCAAATATGAGCAACAGAACTAGTATCAAATACCCAGGCGCTACTGCGAGCATTAGTTAAGTACACATCAATAACATGTATATCAAATATACCTTTCACTTTGCCATCCTTCTTATCCGCCAAATACTTGGGGCAGTTCCGCTTCCAGTGACCAGTCCCTTTGCAGTAGAAGCACTTAGTTTCAGGCTTAGGTCCAGACTTGGGTTTCTTCTCTTGAGCGGCAACCTTTTTGCTGTTCTTCTTGAAGTTCCCTTTCTTCCCGTTGCCCTTTTTCTTGAAACCAGTGGTCTTGTTGACCATCAACATTTGATGCTCCTTTTTGATTTCTACCTCCGCGGCCTTTAGCATCGCGAAGAGCTCGGGAATAGTCTTTTTCATCCCTTGCATATTATAGTTCATCACGAAGCCTTTATAGCTTGGTGGAGTGATTGAGGAACTCCGTCAATGACACAATCAACTGGAATATCAACTCCCAGTTGAGTCAAGTGGTTATGGTACCCAGACATTCTGAGTATGTGTTCACTGACAGAACTATTCACCTCTATTTTGCAGCTGTAGAACTTGTTGGAGACTTCATATCTCTCAACTCGGGCATTTTCTTGAAATATTAACTTCAACTCTTGGAACATCTCATATGCTCCATGACGTTCAAAACGTCTTTGAAATCTAAGCAGTAAAGCATGGCACACTGAACTATCGAGTAGTCATCAGCTTTGCTCTGCCAGACGTTCTTAACGTCATTAGTAGCATCTGCAGCAGGCCTGGCACCCAACGGTGCTTCCAGGACGTAATTGTTCTGTGCAGCAATGAGGATAGTCCTCAAGTTATGGACCCAGTCCGTGTAGTTGCTGCCATCATCTTTCAACTTAGCTTTCTCTAGGAACGCATTAAAATTCAAAGGAACGGTAGCACGGGCCATTGATCTACAACAACACAGACATGCAAAATACTATCAGGTACTAAGTTCATGATAAATTAAAGTTCAATTAATCATATTACTTAAGAACTCCCACTTAGATAGACATCCCTCTAATCATCTAAGTGATCACGTGATCCAAATCAAATAAACCATGTTCGATCATCACGTGAGAAAGAGTAGTTTCCAATGGTGAACATCACTATGTTGATCATATCTACTATATGATTCACGCTCGACCTTTCGGTCTCAGTGTTCCGAGGCCATATCTGCATATACTAGGCTCGTCAAGTTTAACCTGAGTATTCTGCGTGTTCAAAACTGGCTTGCACCTGTTGTATGTGAACTTAGAGATTATCACACCCGATCATCACATGGTGTCTCGGCACGATGAACTGTAGCAACGGTGCATACTCAAGGAGAACATTGTACCTTGAAATTTAGTAAGGGATCATCTTATAATGCTGCCGCCGTACTAAGCAAAATAAGATGCATAGAAGATAAACATCACATGCAATCAAAATATGTGATATGATATGGCCATCATCATCTTGTGCTCATGATCTCCATCACCGAAGCATCGTCATGATTTCCATTGTCACTGGCGCGACACCTTGATCTCCATCGTAGCATCGTTCTCGTCTCGCCAACTATTGTTACTACAACTATCACTACCGCTTAGTGATAAACTAAAACAATTACATGGCGATTGCATTGCATACAGTAAATCGACAACCATATGGCTCCTGCCAGTTGCCGATAACTTTGTTACAAAACATGATCATCTTATACAACAATTTATATCACATCATGCCTTGACCATATCACATCACAGCAAGCCCTGCAAAAACAAGTTAGACGTACTCTACTTTGTTATTGCAAGTTTTATGTGGCTGCTACGGGCTTAGCAAGAACCGTTCTTACCTACGCATCAAAACCACAACGATTTTTTATCAAGTGTGTGTTTTAACCTTCAACAAGGACCGGGCGTAGCCACACTCAATTCAACTAAAGTTGGAGAAACAGACCCTCACTAGCCACCTGTGTGCGAAGCACGCCGGTAGAGCTAGTCTCGCGTAAGCGTACGCGTAATGTCGGTCTGAGCCGCTTCATCCAACAATACCTCTGAATTAAAGTATGACATGCTGGTAAGCAGTATGACTATTATCGCCAACAACTCTTTGTGTTCTACTCGTGCATATAACATCTACGCATAGACCTGGTTCGGATGCCACTGTTGGGGAACACAGTGATTTCAAAAAAATCCTACGAACACGCAAGATCTATCTAGGTGATGCATAGCAACGAGAGGGGAGAGTGTTGTCTACATACCCTCGTAGACCGAAAGCGCAAGCGTTATGACAACACGGTTGATGTAGTCGTACGTCTTCACGATCCGATCGATCCTAGCACCGAAGGTACGACACCTCCGTGATCTGCACACGTTCAGCTCGGTGACGTCCCATGAACTCTAGATCTAGCTGAGGTCGAGGGAGAGTTTCGTCAGCACGACAGCATGATGATGGTGATGATGAAGTTATCGACACAGGGCTTTGCCTAAGCACTACAACGATATGACCGAGGTGGAAATCTGTGGAGGGGGCACCGCACATGGCTAAATAATCAAGTTGAGTGTCTATGGGGTGCCCCCTTCCCCCGTATATAAAGGAGTGGAGGAGGGGAGGGCCGGCCCTCTCTATGGCGCACCCAAGGGGGGAGTCCTACTCCCAGTAGGAGTAGGTTTCCCCCCTTCCCAAGTTGGAGTAGGAGAAGAAGGAAGAGGGAGAGGGAGAGAAGGAAAGGGGGGACGGCCACCTTCCCAATTCGGATTGGGCTGGGGGGGGAGGGGGCATGACCCTAACTTGGACGCCTCCTCCAATCTTCCACCATGGCCCATTAAGGCCCATTAACTCCCCGGGGGGTTCCGATAACCTCCCGGTACTCCAAAAAATTGCCCGAACCACTCGGAACCTTTTCGGTGTCCAAACATAGCCTTCCAATATATCAATCTTTATGTATCGACCATTTCGAGACTCCTCATCATGCCCGTGATCACATCCGGGAGTCCGAAAAACCTTTGGTACATCAAAACACATAAACTCATAATACCGATCATCATCGAACATTAAGCGTGCGGACCCTACGGGTTCGAGAACTATGTAGACATGACCGAGACTCACTTCCAATCAATAGCCAATAGCAGAACCTGGATGCTCATATTGGTTCCTACATATTCTACGATGATCTTTATCGGTCAAACCGCATAACAACATACGTTGTTTCCTTTGTCATCGGTATGTTACTTGCCCGAGATTCGATCGTCGGTATCATCATACCTAGTTCAATCTCGTTACCGGCAAGTCTCTTTACTTGTTTAGTTATACTTCATCCCGCAACTAACTCATTAGTTACAATGCTTGCAAGGCTTATAGTGATGAGTATTACCGAGAGGGCCCAGAGATACCTCCCTAGAACACGGAGTAACGAATCCTAATCTTGATCTATGACAACCCAACAAACACCTTCGGAGACACATGTAGAGCACCTTTATAATCACCCATTTACGTTGTGAAGTTTGGTAGCACACAAAGTGTTCCTCCGGTATTCGGGAGTTGCATAATCTCATAGTATGAGGAACTTGTATAAGTCATGAAGAAAGTAGTAGCAATGAAACTGACACGATCATAATGCTAAGATAACGGATGGGTCATGTCCATCACACCATTCTCCTAATGATGTGATCCCATTCATCAAATGACAACACATGTCTATGGTTAGGAAACTTAACCATCTTTGATTAACGAGCTAGTCAAGTAGAGGCATACTAGGGACTATAAGTTTTGTCTATGTATTCAAACATGCACTAAGTTTCCAGATAATACAATTCTAGCATGAATAATAAATATTTATCATGAATTAAGGAAATGAATAATAACTTTATTATTGCCTCTGGGGCATATTTCCTTCACATTTATCTTCTTGTTCTTTGTAATATAAGCCAAACTCCTTGCAAGAATTCATGCCTCCTTTGCCCCTAAGCTAGAATTGCAAATTGATTTTTCATTAGCAATATGACTGCCATTATAAATAGGAAAACCCACCTCTCTAGATGAAACGATGAATTTGAATGACCAATATTGAACTTGAGAAAGTTTGAACCTGGCTGCGTTTCCGCCAAAGCAGGATTGAAGAATAAGTCCAACTAATTCAGTGTTGAAATGGATCCTTCACCTCGAGAATTTAGCCACCAAGAGAAATTCATGAAGACTATGACCATCAAGAAGATTGTCTGGAACTCTAAAGTTCTTCCAAATCATCGCTTTGAAATCTAGCCTTGGTCGAATTGGAGACCAAAAAACACCATGCGATCATGGGAAGGTGGCCGACGTCTTCAGAAAGAAGGATGGTGATATCACTACTAGGGAAAACCCTAGTAGTAGCTTGGGTAACCGCGCTACTAATAAGGCGCTACAACTATTACTTAGCAGTAGCGCGTGCGACATGCGCTACTGCTAAGACACATAGCCGCAACGTTTGTTCTTTCCCGCGCTGCTGCTAATCTAGCTAGTAGCAGCGTGTTTTCTGTCCATCGCTACTAGTATTCCTTTTTTTAATGTATTTATACGCTGTTATACAAATTTTGGTACAATACCAATTATCAGGTTTATATCATTATGTCCATAACAGTGTGTGAAATAAATGTGGATTAGGTTCAAGTGGAGGCAATATGTGGTGCATGTCAAAAGTATACTACTAATCCAAATTTGATCTAGTTTGGACTAGTTGTACTTTCGATGTGCACCACATGTTGCCTCCACTTGAATCCAATCCGCCAGCACAAGCTATTTAATCATCATCATAGTCATTACCACCAACAGTAGTTATTTAATCATCATAGTCATAGTGTAGCACATCATCATCTTCAACCTCATTCTAGCTAGCTAATCACCACCAACACTAGCTGCGGTAGCTATCTAATCACCACCAACACTAGCTAATAATAATCATCATAGTCATTACCACCAACACTAGCTATGTAATCATCATAGTCATAGTGTAGCACATCATCATCTTCAAACTCATTACTAGCTAGCTAATTAATCACTCCTGCTGCTCTCTCTCAGGTAAAATAACATAAAACATGTGTAGCAGTCCTGCTTCATCAAGTTGGAGCATGCAAATGAACCTGTCTCCTAATCGTGGGCTGCGCTTCTGATTGCTGCCTCCTAGTACTTCTCTGGATCGTTCACAATTTTGCTCCAGTCTTTCACTATTAAGAATTCCTCGCTATTAGAAATCCTGTATGCACTAAAGTGCATTGTAGGATATCTTGGTCGTAAGCTAACAATTCTCATGCGACCTTTAGTCTCGATCCAATGATGCACAACATTCATCGGGAGTCCCTATTGAAGAACATTGTATAGTAACATACTTAGCAATGAAGTTTAGCTTAAAAATAATGTATGCAAAAGATGCACTGAGGACAAATAGTAAAAATCTTACCATCTTTCCTAAATAGATGTGACCGTCGTTAAGTAGGAACACTATTGGTCGCACGTTTTGAGTACTAAGATTTTCAAGTCCAGAAAAATAATTTGTCTTGACAGTATTAAGATCCTCAAGCCATGAAATATAATGACTTATCTCCTCGCAGTTTAGTTCAGCCCCGGGACAGTAGTAGGTCCTGTCTACCAAGCGCTGAACATGTTTGCTTGAATGGAAATAAGCTGTCAATAGAAATTAGTTGTCAACTATTTTTGAATAAACAATATCAAAGACATAAATATGGTTGAGAAACTCACATAATGGTATAACTGGAGGCGTCTCCACATTGACCCAGATGTCGATATTACCTTCAATATCATCTTCCCGACGAATATCAAAGGTGATAACCATATCAGGCTCAAATGCATAAGTCTTGCATAGTGCTTGCTAAGTTTTGCATCCAAAATAGGTGTAGGTGTCTGCGTTTTATAATTTTGCGTGGAAAATACAACCATGCTCAGTCTTCAAGTAAACTCTCTTTACCACCATAGTAGTTTTCATAGGACTGAAACCTATCTTATCCAAGAAAAAAAACTCTTGCATGGCAGGGGATACGCTAGTAGAATAGTAAAAAAAATAATTATAAGTTGAAGCAAATGAAGCAGATGTCATGCTTAATTACGAAAAAAGACATGTCGTTGTGACTTACTGTATCCACCTCGAAGTTCTCGTCCGACTTGATGTCAAGCGCCTATCATCATCTAGGAAGATTTACAGACAGCCAGGCCGCTCGTCTTCGCAGTATTTGCAAATACCGAAATCCTTTTCATCGTCAGACATTTCCTATATTCATAGTTGAAACATTAATTGAAAATCGATCGAAGACAACTACTAGGATACTCAACACACAAATCAGGGGCACTCGATATTTCCTACATATTCTGGCACAAGTCATGCCAAAATTCACGGAAAAATCCGGCATGACATTTGCTAAAATAGGACATATCGAGCGCCTGAAACTTGCCGGAACGGAAATGAATCTACACTCCGGCAAAACATAGGCCACTCGGAGGTGTAACCTGCAAACATGAACGGCCACTTGGGCAAGCATATATCCTATTTGAGTAACACAAGATACACATTTCATAATATCTTATAGGACTCATATTGACATGAGCATTCAATAAGCAAAACCAAATTGTAAAGTAAATAAGTATTCAAGTTAGCATGCATTCAATAAGCAAAAGTAAATCATCTCTTGCGTCCGTACATCATCGAATATTATCACTAATACATCCTGAATAGTATCATACATATAAGATCACTAATACAACTAAAACCCTAGCGAACGACGGGTATCGGCGCGGGCGGTGGACACCCAAAGAGAAGGAACCATCACATGATCATAGCTCCAGTGAGATCCCTGGAGAACCTGCCAGGTATTGGAGAACCTGTGCTCCAGCGCGAACAAGTAGCGACGGACGTGCGTGTCCTCCTCGCTGAGACGGTGACGTACCACGTCCGCGGGGTCCTCAAGCCTCTCGACCATCACTGGCCCACGCGACCGCCACCAAAGAAGATTCGAGTCAACGACGGGCTGACTCCTCACCAAGTTGCGCCCCCCGGTAGGTAGTGCCTCCCAGTACCAGCTCGACGGAGCCCAGTCCCGGACATGGCCCACCTGGGTAAGCAGGCGTCCTCCACCGAGTCGACGACGAGGATGCGGGATTGGCATCGTCGATGTTGATGCGGGAAAATTTGCTTTAACTAAAAAAATAACAACAAATGTGACATGTTCAACTAGTTCTATTAATTCAACTAGTTCTTACTAAAAATAAACTTACTATAAATAAAAATAAACTAGTACCTAATTAGTACCTAGGAACTACTGTCCTAATTGCCATATAATTTGATGAACCTAAGGCTGCAAAGTGGTAGCGGATATTCCAATTATCCAACTTAAAAGTGAAATAAGTGGTCCAATTTTACTCGTTTTATGATTAATCTTAGAAATTATTATGCATTACAATAGTGTTTATTCGTCATCTAAGAAAACATCATCTAAGAAAACATCCGAGCCGCATCCGTATTCGATAACATCCGCATCCGATTCGTTTCCACCCTTACATGAACCCTAACTAATTTGATGCAACTAAAATTTAAAGAACGCTAGGCAGAGGTAGGGGAGGGGGAGGAGCGGGCATGCTCACCTCGGGTGCCCACGGCGAGGGAGGGGCAGGCGGCGTCGAGGTCGGGTCGGGCTCGGGCGCGCGGAGGCGGCGTCGAGGTCGGGTCGGGGCGGCGTCGAGGTCGGGCGGGGCGTGTCGAATCCGGGGTTGAGGGCGGTGTCGAGGGTGTGCGGAGAGCGTGCGGCGGCCGACGGGCGACGTCGCCGTCGACAGCGGAGGAGTTGGATTTGGGGGAAGTGGCCGTGGGGAAGAACGAACCCCGTGGTTAAGTCAGAAGTAGCAGTAGCGTGTTCCAGGAAGCGCGCTACTGCTAAGTTAGCTACAGCGCGTTCCACGATATGCACTACTGCTATTCCTTTCTCTTTTCCCCCCTTTTCATTTATTTTTCTTTACATTTTATTTTTTCCTTTCACCTTCTTCTATTTCTTTCATTTTCATTTACTTTTCTATTTACTTTCCATTTAATTTTATATCCTTTAGCAGTAGCGCTTTTCAGCGTAAATGCGCTGCTACAAAGCAAGTAGCGGTAGCGCGGTTCGATGTAGATCGCTACTACTATGTGTAGCCTATCTGCTAAGCCGTGGGAATTTTAGTAGAAGCGCTTTTAACGGAAACTGCCTTTGGTGACCGACCTCACTGGAGGCCTCCTGATTCAAAATTCAAATATCATTGAAATTCATATTTTTTTACATTTCAAAAAATTCTGAAAAAAGTACAAATATACATGAAGGCGTAACACACATGTGTGTAAATTTTCAGTTCAAAATACGTTGAAATGAGGGCTGCGTAAAAAAGACAAATCTGGGCATATTTAACACATGATACTATTCATCCTCCCGGGTCATAAATTTGTCTTTTTTGCACAGGTTGCATTTCAACGCATTTCATCATGAAATTTTACACACGTGTGGGTAACATTCTTACATGCACGCATATTTTTTTGAGAATTTTTGAAACATAAAAGTTCTAATTTGTTTTTTTTTAAATAAAGGCCTCCATGGAGCTCGGCCTCCAAAACGCCATTCTCCGCTTTTAACTACAGGCGCGCTACTGCTAGAACTTTATATGTAGCGCCGTTTACATAAGCGCGCTACTGCTACTCAGCACCGGCGTGCTTTCTTGACACGCGCTACTGCTAAAATTCTGTGTATAAGGTTTTCCCTAGTAGTGTATGGTGGCTACCATGGCCAGAGTGGCCAACATCGGTTTGGGGGTGGGGCTGGGGAGGGCGAGGTGGCCACTAGCGGCGGGGAGCCAACGACGCTAGGTTGGTGGAGGAGGGGGGGGGGGGGGTTGATCTTTTGCATGTATTTTAGTTCAGTGGGAGCCGAGCTTGAAAATAAATCTATCTTTCTTCGGTGCAGGGTGCAGCATAGTCGTAGGCGCCAATCCAGTAAGTCACACACCATAAGAAGGTGTTCTGACATGCGCTCTTTGGCATGATCTGTCAGTGAGCATAACTTCCAATGACAAAATATCACTTTTTTTTTTGCGGACAACAAAATATCACTTCGAAACCAAGTTTCAGAGAAAACAGATGAAAACCATGTGAAAATAGTATTTTAAAGTTTTGAAAAAAATCTTAAGAGTGATGTTTTATTAGCATGTGAGATTCCCAAGTTCAAAACATTACCATTTATAAACAAAATCAACATTGAATAGTGTCAAATAGTAAACGTCACTTATCATTGCTAATTTTTTCTCATAGCTCGTAAATACTAATGTGTTTGAACTTGGAATTTCGCATGACAACGGAGCATCAAGCTCTTAGCATCTCTTGTTTGTTTTTTCAGGTTTTTGAAAACTTTCAAACATGGTTTGCATGAAGTTTTTTACGAAACTTGGTTTCCATGTAATATTCTCTCACTTATAATAAGGCGGGAGAGAATATCTAGTGCTCCCAACAATAAGGCGTTGCCATGTTCACATGTCTAAAAGTGCAATTTCAAATATTTCAAAAAATTCTGAAAAAAATTGTGAATGTTCCCAAGACACCTGTCCATGACCTTTCAAAAATTTACATCCAAACTCAAAATACACAATGCTATATACATATAAAAGACAACAGCAAAATTTACACTATTCACGTCAAGATTTTTCTTTTTTGTTTCCTAATGTGCATTTGGATTTTGGATCTAAAATTTTTAGGGGTTTGTTTTCCCGAATAAGGCGGTATCTACTTTCACCAAGACGATTTTTCTGCATATGTTTCAAGTATACTCACCAATAATCATTACACGAACACGCCCCATCCCTGAAATGATGGAACCGGTTCCTGTCCCTCACCACGATCTCCCGCTCAAAGACGCGAGATATCAACTTGGTCGCCTCATGGCAGTCTCGACAGACCCGCAGGTTCTTCGTGACGCGCATCGTATCTCCCGGCCTGGTGCGCAGCAGCCCGAACGCGATGGCCAGCTTCTCGCTGTGGTACAGCAGCGACGCCTCCTTCGCTTCCTCCGCGACGTCGTGCAGCACGTCGCTGGTGTCCGGCGCGTAGCCCTCCAGCCCGATCTTCCTCATCATGTCCTTCGCCATGCCGAATATCTCCTTCTCCTCGGGATGGCGCAGGGTCCCGCACTGGAACTCGCAGACCTCGCTGTCGATCTCGATCACGGACCGCCCCGCCTCCTTGCTCACGTTGCGCTCGTCCATCAGCTGCCGGACCTTGGCCACGTCTCCCCATCGGCCGGCGCTGGCGAGGAGGTTGGCCAGCAGCACGTACCGCCCGCTGTTCTGGGGATCCAGCTCGATGACGCGCCATCCGATCGCCTCGCCTAGATCGAGGTCCCTGTGGATCTTGCACGCTCCAAAGAGTGCTCCTAGGACACCAATGTCAGGCTCCATTGGCATGTCGTCGATCACCTTCTTGGCTTCGTCCAGCAGCCCTGCCCTCCCGAACAGGTCGACCATACAGCCGTAATGCTCCATCTTGGGCTCAATGCCGTATCTCTGCACGATGTAGTCCAAGTAGTGGCGACCGCCGCTGACATTGCCGGTGTGGGCGCAGGCAGTGAGGACGTTCACCAGCGTGACATCATCGGGCGCCACATCTTCCCTCTCCATCTGGTGGAACAGCTCAATGGCTTCCTTGCACCTTCCGTGCACCGCCAACCCACCGATCATACAGTTCCACGACGTGAGCCCCTTCGTCGGCAGCCCCTGGAATACGCGCCATGCCTCCTCGACAGACCCACACTTGCAGTACATGTCGACCACCGCCGTGGCTAGCTTCTCATCCATCTGCATCCCGCTCTGCTCCACCCACCGGTGCACCTCCCTCCCACGGGCCAGCGCGCCAGCACCCGTGCACGCCACCACCGCGCTCGCCGCGACAAACCCATTTCCCTCCAGCCCCGTCGCCCGCATTTGGTCGAACACCTCCAGCGCGTCCAAGAACCGCCCAGCCTTGACATACCCGGAGATCATCGCGTTCCAGGAAATAAGGTTTCTCTCGGGCATTCCGTCGAACAGCTCCCGCGCGTCGTCCACGAGGCCCAGCCTGCACAGCCCGCCCACCATGGTGGTCCACGACACGACGTCGAGGACTGCCGACGAGCCGCCGCCGCCGAAGAGGCGGAAGGCGAGGTCCGCGCGCGCGTTGGCGAGGTAGGCGGCGAGGAGCGCGTTGAAGGAGTGCGCGTGGGAGTGGAAGTTGAGCTTGAGGAGGAGCGCGTGGAGCTGGACGGCGAGCGGGAGCGGCGCGGCGGGGAGGATGCGGGGCAGGGTGAAGTGGTCGGGGTGCAGGGGCAGGGAGAGCATGAGGGAGAGGAACGCCGCGGCGTGGCGCGGCGGGAGGGAGGCGAAGAGCGGGTTGAAGAGCGCCGGGTGCGGGTCCGGGTGGTGCGCGAGGAGGCGCGCGGCGTAGGGGAGGCCGGCCGGGTCGCGCGCGAGGAAGGCGAGGAGGCGGCGCGCGTGGGCGGGGTGGGAGGCGAGGCCGAGGCGGACGAGCTGCGAGTGGTGCTGCTTCAGCTCGGAGATGGTGGTGATGGGGATGGGGGTCACGCTGGGGGCGGACATTTGCGGGAGCTCGATGAAGAGGGGCGACCCGATGGCCGGAGAGAGCAGCTCCCGCGCCTCTGGTGGATAAGACACGAGCAATGCTATTCCCCACGTACTACAGGTTTACAAAAAAGAAAAGAAAAGAAAAGGTTAGGCACTGTACTACTGCATCCCTTCGGTTTATTAGTGCCATCGTATTTTGGATTAAGTTTTGATAAATATTTTGAACTAAGTTTTGATAAATATTTAACTAGCAAAAATATTAATGCATGATATTAAAAATTATATTATTGGATTCGTATTCAAATATTGTTTTCAATGCTATAATTTTACTAGATATAATATATTTTTATTAGTTAAGTTATGGTCAAAATATGACCCAAATTACAAGGAGAGCTAGTAAATTCGGACAAAGGTAGTTCATCGAGACTGTTAGCAAGAATAAAGGGGTACTTACCAAGCGGAATCAACCTAGTACGTAAATATTTCGTAGAAGCCGTACGTAAGAATATGACGCATATTTTCGGATACAACACCGTGTCTGCCTTCGATAAATCAAGATACTACAAGTATATTTTCCCTCAAATATACAAGCTTGTATTTTCATTGTCTTACCTAAAGTTCAAATGTTTTTTCTTAGGAACATTACACCTAATAAGAGTCACACAAGGCGCGACCGTTGGCGATAGCCACGTCTTTTTTTTCTACTGTGCCGAAGTAAGAAAGAAACGAAGCGAATGTGAGAGAAAAATGCGAAGGGGGGGGGGGGGGGACGTGTTCGCATCTACCGTCCTGAGATAATGCCTCCACCGGATAAAAGTTCCTTCCCCACGGAGCCAACCTGCCGCCTTCCTCTCGTCCTTCGCATCTCCCTCCTTCATGAACGTAGCCACTTGATGCCCCTTGTCTCTTCCCCTTCTGCTCCTCTTGTTGACGACGAAGGAGAGAGTGAAGTGGCACGTGCATCCTCACCGCAGCACAAAGGTAACACCCACCTTCTTAGTTGTGGCTAACTGACGGCTCGACGAATTGGTGGCGGCGACGGCCGCCCTCACTCCTCTTCCTCCGCTTTCTCGGAATCATGACCTCCCCTTTGCTCAAGCTTGTCGTCTTCCACAAGGTATGACTCGCCTCCGTCCTGGCCTAGTGACCTCCTAGATTCCCTCGCCTCGCCCTTCAATCCAGTGATTCATTAGGGCGGCATCAACACAGGAGGCTCAAGGGGGCGTAGCGGCTGCAAGGAGGTAGCATATGGACTTCGGTGAACGGACGAGGGCAAGGGCGCCGATGTTCCTCCCCCTACTCCCCATCCCGGCGCGGCCACCATCGAACAGATCTTCACCACGCCAGGTACACCCACTCTTCCCCTCTCTGCAGCACTTGGATCCCTATTTTTCTTCCCCGTCCTCTTTTACATCAAAATATCAACCGATGATGAACAAATTAATGTGCCTGTGCACCTTGTTAATTAGTAGTATTACTGATGGTGGCATTAATTACCCCCTTTTGTATTATATTAGAAATAGTTAGGAAATAAGCAGATGTATCTCATATTTGGAAACAATGGCAACACCTTTATCCATTAATTTGCAATCTGCTTGATTAGCTCATGCACACAATCATGTTCCAACTGTGATGATTGAAGTTCAATTGGTAATCTTGTGGAAGCTAACTCATTGGTTTACAAGGATGGAAGATTTGTGATTTGATGGACGTAGTTAGCAAACAATTGGATTTCATGTAAGTTTCTTAGTCCTATATTCACTAGAATATTGTTATTGAATTGTGTCATAGAGGTTCATTAGTAGAGGTGTCTTAGACTTCTAGTCATGAATTATTCAGTAAGTGGATGCTTATGTCCTCAACTATCCGGAAGAACAATTGTTGGATATCAAAATTGACATTATAAAAAGCACTTTCGGTATTATTTGTTTGCTCTTGATTTTTATTTAATATAAAAGCCCTTGATTTTAGTAGAACAAGGATCTAGAGAAAATTTATCGTTGGTCAATGGCCTGGTGCTGAGTTTGCATCATTATATTAACGAGGTTCACAACTCATGTCATCTATTATCAATTTTCTATCTCGTTGTCTAATGCGTTGGTCAGACTATAATTAGATGCATTAGTGATTTTGTTTTGAAGCATCACTATTGATGCCCACCACATTTGTCAAAATGACATGTTGAATGCGCTGTGTGTATTAGTAATGCCTCTTTTGATGTTCACCCAGAGTAATTCCATTTAGTTACATCTTTGAGCTTTCCTAGAATTCTCCTTCGCTTATTTTATGAATTTTCTATTGATTCAACTCTCCGTTGCATAATAGTTTCTGTAAAATGGTTTACACAGACTTTGATTGAGCAAAAAATATACAGGTCATTACTGTCATGTCAATCAAAGTGTAATTGAGGGAATGGCAGTAAAGGAGATGTTCTGCACGCACTAACAAATGGTCGAGCAGACAAACCGACAAGTAAGTTTATTTGGCAATGCAATGATGTTATGTCGTCTAGGGCTATATTAGGAGGATCTTACGAGTGATGCTTACTTTCATTTTGAGTAGTTGATTACACTTGCCATGGGTGCTTTGATTGCTTGACAATTGTACTTAAAAAGTCACATATTCTTATGGGCAGGTCATTATCTTCAACGACGATATTCACATTGTTGTCGGGATAGGTAGTAAGAGATATAGATCTTCATTTTCACGAGCTCTAGTTCCGTGATCCTAAGCCTTCATCTGCTGTCAATTTGTGAAATTTACGACAATACCCTTTTTTGTGCGCTGTATGAGTGTTCGTTCTCATCTATTTGCCTCGCATAGGAGATGCGCTAGTAGATCAGCAAATATGAAGGGTTGGTAGAAGCTCACTAGTTGGCTGGAATTTGTTCAATTATTCCTATTCTACTTTCCCTATTTTTTGAAAGGTCCAACAATAGATGGCTTTTTATTCATCATTAGTGGAGAGCAGCGGCATAATGTGACAAGGTGGTGATCTATGGATCAAAGAAGAAAACAAAAAGAAAGTAGAAAAACTAGATGCCCGAAGGCAAAACCACATGCTAACAATCTCATGGTGGATCCCCAAAGAGGCTCTCTATGCATGTTGCACCTGCATGTCTCCAAAGATAGATTGATAATTTGATTACAATGATGATATCTCCTGCACATGCAACCTTAGCTCTAATGGTGCACCAGTTGCTTTCCTGCCACATTTCCCAAAGCGTCAGGATTGCCACTGATTTGACCCCCTTTTTTGTGTCCAGACGCGGTAGAATTGATAATGGATGACATTATCTACATGGAATTTCTTCCAGCCTTTCATGAATTGTGTCCAGGAATTGAGCAGCCATGCCAACGTGCGATCTCATTCCAAATTGTCACAACAATATTGCAACGCCAGAACAGGTGTTCACAACTTTCCATATTACGCATGCACAACTGATAGAAAATACCTCTTTTCCCATCCGCATCATTGAAGATGATCATTACACCAAAGACGGTTTTAGTGGAGCAGCCAGGCAAATATTTTGGGCTTCCCAGGTGCCCAAGCTTCTCAGAACATCTTACTAAAGAACTCCTTCCTAGACCCCCAAGAATTGGAGGCGATAGGCAGATTTTGCAAAGAATCTAGGCTTCGTTCCAAGCGGGGGTAAGTTCCCTGGCGCCGATTTTCTTGAACCAGTCCCAACTTTAGAGTATATCGTCCATCAATGATGTATATCTAAACTTGCAAAGGACAATCCAATTTTCAACCACCGGATAACAACTTAAACATAATATCACAAGTAGTCAAATTTGTTTTTTTTTCATACTCCATAATTTTGCTTTGTTAGGTTCCTCACCACAAACACATTGACTGACTTGGCCTTCAAGACTGTTAATGTGGAAACCTGATTACCCTCGATCTTTCATCCCATTAATGAGGACGTTAGTTGCCTTTGGGAAGGATGCTATCATAAAACCTGTGGCATGGGGCAGTCCCCACATATATCATGGCCTGCTTCAAGCTACCACGTGTACTTTGTCAACATTTGAATTCAATCCTCCAAAAATATTGATGGTGGGGGTGTGGGGGGAGGGGCAAAGAAAATTGTATTAGGTATCTTAGGAGGAGATGTCCAAAACCAGATATATGGGGGCTTAGATTTTTTGGAGTATGAACTATTTAACCTTGCTTTATTAGCTCGACAACTTTCCCGTGTCTGGTGGTTGAAAGGCAAGGCTAGCTCCATGTTTGTAGCGAGGAACCTAACAAACCGAAATGATGGGAGTATGGGACAAATCAAACTTTGACTATTGGTGAAATTATGTTTGTGGACTCGTTGAAGGCAAGTTGACTGAAAAACAGTTCGTGGCCGACCGGTTTGTCAGCACCTTCACATGGCAATCCAACGGCTCCTAGGCCTTCTTCTTCCTCCAGTAGTTACTCTTCTTCCTCCTGTGCCTCCTGCTGCCACCGGCCAAACTGCGGCCGCTGGTGCTCACGTGACCGCCTCGCCGCCCTGCCCTCCCCCCATCATGGGGCTTGCACTCGCCCCGACCATCCCACTAAAGCCGACGAACCAACTGAATTCTCCGGCGAACCTGCAACCCCCAACACCTATAAGATAGACGCTCAGCGAACCTGCACCCGCACCCTTAAGATAGACCCAGAGACTGCTGCTTCCCCTAAGATAAACAAGATAAAACTTGTCGCCGAAAGCATCGGTGCTCGAAAATTTCTCTGCGGCTGCTGCTTCCTTTCTTTGGAAATCGACTGCCACTGTCGTCTAACTAAAGTGTTACGTTTAAGCCGTAGGACTAGGAACAGTATGCAAGAAGTGCTTCATCCCCAACTTTTATTATGGTAGTGTTAGTGAAACCAATTAGTAATGCACGACGGCCAAACACAATCGATTTTGCACGAGCGCAGACGTTCGCTCATTGTAAAATCCGATATTTTATTAGCTGATCGACTTTGCCAGCTCGTGATTAATTAATTGGCCAGGAATGGCACCCACTTACTAATCACGAGCTGCATTAAGAAGGGTCTTATTGCTAACTCAACGGCGTGGAGATATGCAGCAGAGTACTGCGAAAGTACCAGCAATAGCAATGCATCATCAGTGAGGCGGTCACCGTCACGGTGAGAGGCACCTAGCTGCAGGGCGCGAGCGGGCGGCCGCAGAGGCACTTGTTGGGCGCGAAGTGCTTGGGGCCGAACCTGTGCGTGTACCGGCCCTGCGGGATCGGCCCGCACAGACTGTTGTAGCTCACGTCGAACGCCAGCCACCTCCTCGCCGCCGCGGCCGCCGGGATGCCCCCGTAGATCATGTTGTGGTCGACGGCCAGTATGTCCAGAGCCCCCGGCAGCTCGACGCGGCCGAGGTCGAACGCGAACCGGTTGCGCGACAGCCGCACCGAGTTCACCCGCTTCCCGGCGCCGAACAGCGCCGACGCGTCGCCGGTGAGCTGGTTGTCGGCGACGTCCACGCTGCCGAACTCCGCGCCCGCGAAGGCGGCCGGGAGCGGGCCGGCCAGGCGGTTGCCGGCGACGGAGAGGTCATACACGGTGGCCGTCGGCGGGACGGGCCCGTCGAGGCGGTTGCCGTCGAGGCGGAGGAAGGTGAGGTCCGGGAGGGCGCGCGGGCCCAGGAACGCCGGGATGCGGCCGTAGAGGCGGTTGTAGGCCAGGTTGACGGTCTGCAGCGCGGTGAGGTTGGCGATGGCGGCGGGGACCGGCGCGGAGATGTTGAGCGCGAAGACGGTGAGCTCCGTGACCCGGCCGGTGGCGGCGTCGCAGGAGATGCCCGGCCAGGCGCAGCAGGGCGCGGTGGAGTTCCAGCCGGAGAGGTCCGGGTGGTTGCCCAGCGCAGACTTGACGGCCAGGAGAGCCGCCTTGTCCGCCTTGTCGCAGAGGACGCCGTCGGCCCCTGCCGCCGCCGCGAGGACAAGGACGGCGACGAGGAGCGGCATGGTGTGGCGGCACGGACTCATGAGCTGCATGTTGGTTCGCCGGCCGCTTTGTGCTGTGTGGGAGGAGACTGTGATCTGTGAGTGTGTTGTGGAGGCTGAGAACCACATAAATAGGAGTCGAGCTAGCTGTACATTGCTGACTGAGACCCGGTGTGGAGCGCAGTGCCATGCCACACATGCATATGTCGTGCGCTCTGTTGGTCGGCATGGTACCACACGGCGGCATCCCTACGTACTGTACCAGGCATGTGGAATATCTGCCCTCGTCAATGATATCTGCCCTGCTTGAATAATGCTACACGTACGAGCTTTTTTTACAGAAGATTACGGAGGAGATGATTTGGAGACGTGATATTAGTCGAGGATTGCCCCCACCTGAAATCAGGGGGGCGGAGAGTTTATTGACGAATCACAAACTGCATCGCCGTAACAACTCCGTGAAGCCCTGTATGTCCAACATTACAGCGTGTAACACGAAAGGAACAAAAATCCCCTTCC
Source organism: Aegilops speltoides (assembly GCA_021437245.1). Taxonomy (NCBI): domain Eukaryota; kingdom Viridiplantae; phylum Streptophyta; class Magnoliopsida; order Poales; family Poaceae; genus Aegilops; species Aegilops speltoides. The sequence continues at coordinate 136,560,910 of CM038147.1, forward strand.
CTGTAGGCTGTAGGGAGGGAGGGTATGGACCCCATCAAAGAACTATCAGAACTACAGTTACTACTACCAATCTACAGTGTGTGTCTAGTTCCATGGTCCACTCGGTTGGTGTGATCATGATCAATCATGCTAACTGCAAGGTAAGGCATGTTCATACCCGCCGCTACACATTGAGTTCACATGCTAAAAATTGAAACACTATCAGATTCAGTACCAAAAGGCTAACTCAATCCTAGCTTACACAGTGCCATTCGATCAGAGCATTACTGCAAGAACCTTAACGAGCCATTGCATTGCGCACACATACACATATAAACTTTGCCCTAGCGCCTACCAGCGAAGGGGAGAAAAAGATGCATGTATGTGCAGTGGCTGGCTAGTGACGTTACATGTAGGAGCGCTCACATTTTGTGCTGCACATTCAACGTTTAATTTTGTTTAAAAATGTACAGGTAGGCACAGTAAATTAATTTCAAGGAATAACACCCTGCATTTCATATGATCGTGAATCGTGATGGTGCATGTTAATGATCTTGCATGTAATAGAAACAGACACATAGGCCGACCCCTACATATCCATGATGCGCCGTGTTATACATGCATCATGCTAAACGAAATGGACAACAAAGTGGAGCATTTGATCTTCCAATGGAAGATGCAAATATCAGCACAGAACGATAGAGTAGCAATGTACCAGCGTCAGAATTAGAGCATATGAATAAGCAACACGAGCAAGCATACAGAGTTTGAACAAAACAGGGACAATCTAATACCACAAAACTGCAATGCATCAGAATTTGATTGTTTGCAGGGTGAAAGTGCTGTCCAATGCAGCAGAGGTTCTAATTAAGTTCTACTCCCTCCATTCCGATTTACTCGTCGTGGTTTTAGTTCAAATTTGAACTAAAACCACAACAAAGTGGAGCATTTGATCTTCCAATGGAAGATGTAAATATCAGCACAGAACGATTGCATTAGCAGTGAGCGACCAGCGTCAGAATTAGAGCCTATGAATAAGCAACACGAGCACACAGAGTTTGAACAAAACAGGGACATCTAATACAGTAATACCACAGAACTCCAATGCATCAGAATTTGTTTGTTTGCAGGCCATAATATGCTAAATGCAGTGCTGTCCAATGCACCAGAGGTTCTAAGTTCTACTCCTAGATGAACAGTTGAACTGGCAAAACATAATCAAGGAGTAACTGGCAAAGGCCATGCTGGATGAACACTAGTGCTAACTGCAAACATGCAAAGTAATATCCCATCTCCCAGTTCCTACCACTTTTGCGGGCAAAACATAATCCAGAACCAGACATGAAAGTACAACAGAACAAGCCATACATGTGGACTGCATAGTACTAGTACTAACAACCATCAGGTTGCAAACTTAACCAACTGAACCCTCCAGAACGTAATGCTTTCAATTTCTAATAGACTAGCTAGTACTGCAATGAAATGACTTGTACTAGATTATAATCTACACTTGACTGGTGGTAAGGCTCTTTGGATTTTACATGAACTTGATGCAGGATTGGATCCTAATTCTGGCATCACAAATGAAGTTAATCATTATGACAGATTAGTAATTAAGAATTCTCTACCTGCATGCAACTACTTAAATTTAAAGCCAAGTGTTGATGCCAAAACAACAGAAACATTCAACACAGCTCCAGCCTCCAACTTGACAAGAATATGCATGAAAGGGTAAACATAGATGCATGGTTAACTACCAGATCATATCCGTTGAGCGAAAGCGATCAACAAAACATTGCTCACTTGATGATTCAAAGCTTAAAACACTTTCAGTGAACACTTGCAAAATGCCGAGTAACTAGATGTTCATTCAGCACCTTGTCGAAACGAACATAATACTCCATGCTAATACGCTATCGAGTAAAATTCGATGCATGTAACAATCATCAGGATGCAAACTTAATCAATTGAACTCTTCGGAACTTAATGTTTTCAATTTCAAATAGACTAGTACTGGAATGAAATCGACTTGTACGATAGTAGATCATAATCTGCACTTGACTGGTGGTAAACGCTCTCACTCTGAAAGAGAGCTGAAATAAATCTGACCAGAGTTTTAGATGAATTTGATGCAAGATTGGATCCTAATTTTGGCATCACAAATCAAGTTAATCATTCTGATAGATTACTAATTCAGAATGCTTTACCTGCATGCAACTACTAAAATTAAAGCCATGTGCAGATGCAAAAAAAACAACAGAAAAATTCAACACAGCTCCAACTTGAAAACAATATGCATGAAAGGGTAAACATATATGCATGGTTAACTACCAGATCATATCCATTGAGCGAAAGCGATTAACAACACATTGCTCACTTGATGATTCAAAGCTTAAAACACTTTCAGTGAACACTTGCAAATGCCGAGTAACCTGATGTTCATTCAGTACCTTGTCGAAACTAACATAATACTCCATGCTAATATGCTAGTATCAAGCAAAAATTCAATGCACGTAACAATCATCAGGATGCAAACTTAATCAGTTGAACACTCCGGAACTTAGTGTTTTCAGTTTCTAATGGACTAGTACTGGAATGAAATCGGCTTGTACTGGATTATAATCTACACTTGACTGATGGTAAACGTTCACACTGTGAAAGAGAGCTGAAATAAATCTGACCAGAGTTTTACATGAATGTGATGCAAGATTGGATCCTAACTTTGGTATATCACGAATGAAGTTAATCATCAGGATAGATCACTAATTAAGAATTCTGTACCTGCATGCAACTACTTAAGTTAAAGCCAAGTGTTGATGCGAAAACACCGGTGCTAACTGCAAACAAGTGCAAAATATCTACTACCACTTTGCGGACAAATCATAATCCAGAGCCAGACATGAAAGCCCAACAGAATAGGCGATATATGCAGACTGCAGAATACTAATACTAACAATCACCAGGATACAAACTTAATCAATTGAACTCTCCGGAACTTAATGTTTCCAATTTCTAATGGACTAGTACCGGATTGTTAGATTACTAATTCAGAATACTTTACCTGCATGCAGTGCAACTATTTCAATTAAAGCCAAGTGTTGATGTGCCAAAACAACAAAAACATTCAACACAGCTCCAACCTAACAGGAATATGCATGAAAGGGTAAACATAGATGGTTAACTACCAGATCATATCCATTGAGCAATAGCGAGCAACAAAACATTGCTCACTTGATGATTCAAAGTTTAAAACGCTTTCAGTGAACACTTGCCAATGCCGAGTAACTAGATGTTCATTCAGTTCAGTACTTGTTGAAACGAACATATATAACACTCCTGGCTAATATGCTAGTATCAAGTAAAGTTCAATGCACGTAAACTAGACAATGTCGCAAGATGATCAGATAATAGCAAGATTGGATCCTAATTTATGCATCACAAATGGAGCTAATCACCACAATAGACCACTAATTCAAAATACTTGACCTGCATGCAATGCAACTAGTACTTAAATTAAAGCTAAGTGTTGATGCCAAAACAACAAAAACATTCAACACAGCTCCAACCTGACAAGAATAATTAACTATCAGATCATATCCATTGAGCGAAAGTGATCAACAAAACATTGCTCACAGGTACAAGTAAAATGATCAACGTACGGATGATTCAAAGCTTAAAACGCAGAGTAACTAGATGTTCATTCAGTACCTTGTCGAAACGAACATAACACTCCATACTTTTAATATGCTATGAAGCAAAATTCGATGCACGTAAACTGGACAATGTCGTAAGATGATGAGATAATAGCATGATGTGAAGTTCTAAGCCGCGATTGGCAGGTAAAACAGAGGCATGCATCAGGGGACAATCTTGTCAACCTTCATCTTGTTGATCCAGGTATTGAAGGACCTCACCGTGTTCCGGAACCCGAAGAATCCATACTCCTTGCTCTTGTTCATGGTGTCCAGGTTCTCCCGCTCCACGTTGACCATGGCGTCGACGCAGAACCAGTTGGTGATGTCGTTGAGCTCGGTCTCCACGAGCCCGTTCTCGTTGACGATCTCCGACCACACGCCCTCCTTCCCGGCCATGGCCTCCTCCAGCATGAAGCGCTGGTCCTCCCCCTGGTACCCCGTCCACGCCACGCCGAATTGGCTGGCGAGGATCGGCCATAGCTGCTGCCACTTGAAGAGGTCCCCGTTGCTGCAGTTGAAGGGTTCGTTCCTGCCATTGGGCTCCATGGCCGCCCAGAGTGCGTGCTCGGCGACGAGCTCCGCGTCGGAGGCGTCGCTGAAGCCCTCCCAGGCGACACGGGATCCTGGCCAGCGCAGCACGAGGCCCTCCTTGCCGCAGATGGCGGCGTAGACGCAGAGGCTGGCGACGACGTTTCTTGCGCTCCGCGGGGAGAAGCCGAAGATGGTGGTGGGGCGGTGCACGGACCAGGTGACGCGGTTGTTGCTGGCGAGCCCGTCGAGGAGGACGTCCTCTAGGTCGGGGTAGTCGAGGCGCGGGAGGTCTTCGGAGTAGGGGCGGAGCGCGAGGGGCACGTCGGTGAGGGGCTCGAACGGGTCGACGTAGTGCTTGCGGCCGGTCTGGAGGCAGACGTGGAGCAGGCCGGGGCAGTTGGGGACGAGGGCGGAGAGGACGTTGCGGAGCATGGCGCCGTTGGCCTCGCGGCCCTCCGCGTGCGTGGGGCGAGGGTCCCAGGCGACGTAGAAGACGTGGGTGACGTCGGTGAGGGGCGCGAGGGCGTCGGCGACGGCGGCGGGGTCGGCGAGGTCGAGATGGTGGTGGAAGACGTCGGGCGGGAGGGGCGCGGACCAGGGCGGGAGCGGGCGGCGGGAGAGCGCGTAGACCTTCCACGGGCCCCCGGGCGTGTCGCGGAGCGGGAGGATGTCGAGGAGGGCGGCGCCGACGATGCCGGTGGAGCCGACGACGAGGGCCACGTTGTTCTGGGGCTTCTCCGCGGCGGCGCGGGCGCGGCTGCTGGCCCGGCGCTTCTTGAAGGCGCCGAACGCCCCCGCCCACCACCACTTCATCATGGTGGCGCGGCGCTGGGAAGGGCCGGCGCGGTGGATCGGCGAGAGGAGAGGAGAGGAGAGGAGAGGAGCGGAGCGGAGCAGGTGGGGAGTTTGGGTTCTGGGTTTTGCGTCTTGGTCTTTGTTTGCTAAAGCTGCTTTACTTTATGGCTGGCGATTCTGTTGCGGCCTGTCTCTCTCTTCCCGTTCCTTCCCACCGCCTCTCTCGCTCTCTCTCTCTCTAATTCCTCTCTTTTGAACTCCTTCCTTCTCTCTCTAATTTAAACACTCTCTCTTTTGAACTCCTTTCTATCTCTCTCTCTCTCTCAAAACAGAGAGCAGTTTTATGTGACGAGAGCTTTGTCGTTTCTCAAAGGCCCATAGGCCCAATCAACCTGCCTCGAAGGCCCATAGGCCCAATCAACCTGCCTCAAAGGCCATCATGGCAACTTGTTTCAAAGCCAGTTCTCAAAGAAATTAAAAAGAGGCAAGAGCACTAGAGACCCACAAACTTGCGAGACACGTGATAATTTAGTACAAAAACTTGCAAAACATAATTCCGCCACCCGTAAACTCATAAAACAGGTGATGGTTTAGTCCACAGCCAACCAGGAGCTGACAAGTGGCACCACGCTGGCCGTGTCGTGGCCTAGCCGCTTGCCCTGTATTTTTGCGAAAACCCCCTTCATCTTTCTCGAAACCGTACGCGCAGTTTTCCTGTCGGTCCACATGTTGCCTAACCTGTTGAAAATATAGCCTACTTTTACCAATCCCGTACCATGGCTATACATACTACTAGTAGCTAGCCACCTATACTTGCCTAAGAAGTTGATCGTACTGCTGAAACCGCCTATACATACTGCTCTCTTCCCGTTCCTTCCCACTGCTCAAACCTCCTCTTTCTCTCTCTCTCTCTCTCTCTCTCTTGAATTCCTCTCTTTTGAACTCCTTCCTTCTCTCTCTAATTTAAACACTCTCTCTCTCTCTTCTCTCTCTCAAAACAGAGAGTAGTTTTCGTCACGAGAGCTTTGTCGTTTCACAAAGGCCCATAGGCCCGCCCAATTAACCTGCCTCAAAGTCATCATGGCAACTTGTCTCAAAGCCAATTCTCAAAGAAATAAAAAACCTTGTTACAAAGCAACATAATTCTCACCGACACAATAACTTTTGTACATTCACAACATCATCGTCGTAGCATTTTTTTCTTGGTCCATGGAAGGAAAAGGTGTTATATCATTCGGAACACACACCCAATGTAATTGTTTGTTGTATGTACTGATGAGTACAAATTATGAGACCTTTTTACCGTTATTTTTGTGCCTATTAGGTAGGCTTTGCGGAATTTTACCTCATTCGTGCACTTCTTTTTGTTGATAATCCTTCTGATAAAGGTTTTGGAGCAATATTCATTTGATACAGAAAATCCCAAAAAATGCCAGTGGAATCACGTACTAAAGGTGATAAACACTTTTCATAAGAAAATCAAGCAACAAGGCCAAAGAAATCGCCATCGTCGCGCTTCCAGAGCAAACGACGGCGTTCCATGCGACTGCGGCGCGCTCGCACGAGCGGCCGTTTGGCGCGCCGCTGCCTTTAGGAGATCAGCTACTTTCACCCCGTCGAAGCGAATCGCGAATGAGACGCACATAGACTCCAGAAGCTCACCTAGAAGGTAGAACCCTAGCCTCCGGAACTCATCCGGAGGGAGGAGCATCCAGGAGGAGAAGGGGATCCCTCTCACCGCGAGGGGAATGAAGTCATCATCATCATCTTCATCACCACCGACTTCATCATCATCATTATCATCATCATCATCATCCGCATCCTTATCAGCTGTAACATCAAGAACCCTAGTGGATCCCTCAGTGTATTGGTTGATTCGTTCACTCATGTATTCCATCACCATTATTATGATGATTGTCATCCCCATGTGTGAGTAGACCCGTTGTTCCCGGGTATGGATGAACCCTAGTGTGTAATAGGATGTTTGATATTAGGATTTAATATCCTCTTTGCATGTTTATGTTGATAATCTTCTTGACATTGGGTGAAGTTGACCGTCCAATGTTTGCCAACCTTGGATGGAAGGTTATTACTGTTGGTTAACTGTGTGGTTGTGCAGTTGGGTGACATGACAAGCCCCTTCTCCATTCGTAGCGGATAGTTGCAACAGTGGGTAAAACGGAGACCACTTTGGCTGCGTCCATGAGGATCTCTTTCCCCTTAATCACTGTTTGATAATCGGAGTGGGGAAGAACGGCGGTGGCGTATGGGATACAGAGTGAAGGAAATATGCCCTAGAGGCAATAATAAAGTTGTTATTTTATATTTCCTTATTCATGATAAAGGTTTATTATTCATGCTAGAATTGTATAGATCAGAAACTTAAATACATGTGTGAATACATAAACAAATACCGTGTCCCTAGTAAACCTCTACTAGACTAGCTCGTTGATCAAAGATGGTTAAGGTTTCCTAACCATAGACATGTGTTGTCATTTGATAACGGGATCACATCATTAGGAGAATGATGTGATGGACAAGACCTTTCCGTTAGCTTAGCATAATGATCGTTCAGTTTATTGCAATTGCTTTATTCATGTCAAATACATATTCCTTCGACTATGAGATTATGCAACTCCCGAATACCGGAGGAATACCTTGTGTGTTATCAAACGTTACAACGTAACTGGGTGATCATAAAGATTCTCTACAGGTATCTTCGAAGGTGTTTGTTGAGTTGGCATAGATTGAGATTAGGATTTATCACTTCGAGTATTGGAGAGGTATCTCTGGGCCCTCTCGGTAATACACATCATAAACTTGCATGCAAATGACCAAGGAGTTAGTTACGAGGTGATGTATTACGGAACGAGTAAAGAGACTTGCCAGTAACGAGATTGAACTAGGTATGAAGATACCGACGATCGAATCTCGGGCAAGTAACATACCGATGGACAAAGGGAATTACGTATGTTGTCATAACGGTTCGACCAATAAAGATGTTCGTAGAATATGTAGGAGCCAATATGGGCATCCAGGTTCCGTTATTGGTTATTGACAGAGAGGTGTCTCGGTCATGTCTACATAGTTCTCGAACCCGTAGGGTCCGCACGCTTAGCGTTTGTTGACGATATAGTGTTATATGATTTGGTGACTGGATATTGTTCGGAGTCCTAGATGAGATCACGGACACAACGAGGAGTCTCTAAATGGTTGAGAGGTAAAGACGGATATATAGGATGATGGTATTTGGACACCCGAAGAGTTTCGGGACGTACCGGGTAGTCATCGGGTCACCGGAAGGGGTTCCGGCAAGTCTCGGGAGGTCTATGGGCCATATGGGCCAAGAGAAGGGAGCACACTAGCCCATAAGGGGCTGGTGTGCCCCTCTATGGCAGCCGGCCCTAGGGAGAGAAGGAAAGAGGGGAATAGGTCTCCTCCTTCCTTCCCACTCCTCCTCTTTCCTTCCCCCTTAGGGGAATTATGGCAAGGGGGGCGGAGGGCAGGGCAGGAGCCCTAGGGCTGGCCGACCACCTTTGTGGTGCGCCTGGTTGCCTCCCATCTTCCCCGACCTATATATATATATATATATATATATATATATATATATATATATATATATATATATATATATATATATATATATATATATATATGGAGGGGCGCTACACAGGGGGCACAACATTGTCTTAGCCGTGTGCGGCGCCCCCCTCCACCGTTTACACCCTCGGTCATATTTTTGTAGTGCTTAGGCGATGCCCTGCGGAGATAGCATCACCATCACCGTCACCATGTCGTCGTGCTGCCGGAACTCATCCACTACTTCGCCCATCTTGCTGGATCAAGAATGTGAGGACGTCTCCGAGCTGAATGTGCAGAACTCGGAGGTGCCGTACGTTGGGTACTTGATCGGTTGGAGCGCGAAGATATTCTACTACATCAACCGCGTTACTAAACGCTATCACTTACGGTGTACGAGGGTACGTAGACACCCTCCCTCTCGTTGCTACGCATCTCCATGGATAGATCTTGCATGTGCGTAGATTTTTTTGTTTTCCATGCAACGTTTCCCAACAGTGGCATCAGAGCCAGGTCTATGCGTAGATGATATGCACAAGTCGAACACAAAGAGCTGTGGGCGGTGATAGTCATACTGCTTACCACCAACGTCTTATTTCGATTCGGCGGTATTGTAAGATGAAGCGGCCCGGATCAACCTTACATGTCCACACACATGAGACCGGTCCCACCAGCTGACATGCAACTTGTTTTGCATAAAGGTGGCTGGCGGGTGTCTATTTCTCCTACTTTAGTTGAATCGAATTTGACTGCAGCCGGTCCTTGAAGAAGGTTAAAACAGCAAACTTGATGAATCACTGTTGTGGTTTTTGCGTAGGTAAGAAGGGTTCTTGCTAGAAGCCCGTAGCAGCCATGTAAAACTTGCAACAACAAAGTAGAGGATGTCTAACTTGTTTTTGCAGGGCATGTTATGATGTGATATGGTCAAGACATGATGGGATATACGTTATTGTATAAGATGATCATGTTTTGTAATTTATCGGCAACCTACTGGAGCCTTATGGTTGTCTCTTTATTGTATGAAATGCAAACACCATGTAATTGCTTTAGTTTATCGCTATGCGTTAGCAATAGTTGTAGAAGCAATAGTTGGCGAGATGACCCCGACGCAACGATGGAGATCAAGGTGTCGAGCCGGTGACGATGGAGATCATGATGATGCTTTTGAGATGGAGATCAAAAGCACAAGGTGATGATGGCCATATCATGTCACATATTTTGATTGCATGTGATGTTTATCTTTTATGCATCTTATTTTGCTTAGAATGACAGTAGAATTATAAGATGATCCCTTCATTAAATTTCAAGATAAAAGTGTTCTCCTCGAGTATGCACCATTGCTAAAGTTCGTCGTTTTGAAGCACCTCGTGATGATCGGGTGTGATAGACTCTATGTTCACATATAACGGGTGTAAGACCGTTTTGCACATGCATAATACTTAGGTTAAACTTGACGAGCCTAGCATGTACAGACATGGTCACGGAACACTAGAGACCAAAAGGGCAAACATGAGTCATATAGTAGGTATGATCAACATAGAGATGTTCACCATTGATGACTACCCCATCTCACATGATGATTGGACATGGGTTAGTTATTTTGGATCATGTATCACTTAGATAACTTGATGGATGTTAATTTAAGTGGGAGTTCATTAGTAATTTGATTAATTGAACTTAATTTATCATGAACTTAGTCTTGATAGTTTTTTGCATATCTATGTTGTAGATCAGTAGCTCGCGATATAGCTCTCCTATTTTTGACATGTTCCTAGAGAAAACTAAGTTGAAAGATGTTGGTAGGAATAATGCGGACTGGGTCCGTGATCTGAGGGTTATCCTCATTGCTGCATAGAAGAATTATGTCCTTGATGCACCGCTAGGTGACAGACCTATTGCAGGAGTTGATGCAGGCGTTATGAACGTTTGACAAGCTCGATCTAATGACTACTTGATAGTTTAGTGTGCCATGCTTTACAACTTAGAATCGGGGCTCCAAAGACGTTTTGAATGCCATGGAACATATGAGATGTTCTAAGAGCTGAAATTGGTATTTCAGGCTCATGCTTGTGTTAAGAGGTATGCGACCTCTAACAAGTACTTTGCCTACAAGATGGAGGAGAATAGCTCAGCTAGCAAGCATGTGCTCAGAATGTCTTGGTACTACAATCGCTTGAATCAAGTGGGAGTTAATCTTCCAGATAAGATAGTGATTGACAGAGTTCTCCAATCACTATAAACAAGCTACTATAGCTTCATGATGAACTATAATATGCAAGGGATGACAAAAACAATTCCCAAGTTCTTCGCGATGCTGAAATCGACAGAGGTAGAAAAGGGCAAGGGAAAGAAAGGGAACTTCAAGAAGAACATCAAGAAAGTTGCCGCTCCCATGAAGAAGCCCAAAGCTGGACCCAAGCCTGAAACTGAGTGCTTCTACTACAAAGAAAATGGTCACTGGAAGTGAAACTGCCCCAAATACTTGGCGGATAAGAAGGATGGTGTAGGATCGAAAGTATGTCTAGAGGGGGGGGGTGATTAGACTACTTGACCAAATAAAAAACTTGCCTTTTCCCAATTTTAGTTCTTGGCAGATTTTAGCAACTTAGCACAAGTCAAGCAATCAACCTACACATTCAATTCTAAGAGTATAGCAGCGGAATGTAAAACAATTGCATATGAAGGTAAAGGGGAGGAGTTTGAGAAGGCAAACGCAAGTGGAGACACGGATGTTTTTGTCGTGGTTCTGATAGGTGGTGCTATCATACATCCACGTTGATGGAGACTTCAACCCACGAAGGGTAACGGTTGCGCGAGTCCATGGAGGGCTCCACCCACGAAGGGTCCACGACGAAGCAACCTTGTCTATCCCACCATGGTCGTCGCCCACGAAGGACTTGCCTCACTAGGGTAGATCTTCACGAAGTAGGCGATCTCCTTGCCCTTACAAACTCCTTGGTTCAACTCCACAATCTTGTTGGAGGCTCCCAAGTGACACCTAGCCAATCTAGGAGACACCACTCTCCAAGAAGTAACAAATGGTGTGTTGATGATGAACTCCTTGCTCTTGTGCTTAAAATGATAGTCTCCCCGACACTCAACTCTCTCTCATAGGATTTGGATTTGGTGGAAATAATATTTGAGTGGAAAGCAACTTGGGGAAGGCTAGAGATCAAGATTCATATGGTAGGAATGGAATATCTTGACCTCAACACAAGTCTAGGTGGTTCTATCTCAAAAAATTTATGTTGGAAGTGTAGGCATGTTCTGATGGCTCTCTCCATGAATGAAGAGTGGGTGGAGGGGTATATATAGCCTCCACACAAAATCTAACTGTTACACACAACTTACCAATCTCGGTGGGACCGAATCGTCAAACTCGGTCGGACCATTTAGCAAATAATGTGACCATAAGAATTTTCGATGGGACCAACATGTCAACTCGGCGGGACTGATATGGTTAGGGTTAGGGCATAATGTAATCTCGATGGACCGATTACTCAAACTCGGTGGGACCGATTTTGGAAATAAGCTAACGAGAGAGTTGGTCAGGCAAACTCGGTAGGACCGATTCGCTCATCTCGGCTGGACTGAAACGTTACAGAAGGGAAACAGAGAGTTTGCATTGCAATCTCGGTGGGACCGATCACTCATATCGGTTGGACCGAAACGTTACGAAGGGAAATAGAGGGATTACAATCACATCTCGGTGAGGCCGATTTGACTAGGGTTTGTGGCAGTGGCTATGACATCTGAACTCGGTGGCGCCGGATAGAAAGAATCGGTAGGGCCGAGTTGTACTTTTGGTTTGGGTCATATGTGGATATAAGAAAGTAATTGAGGGCTTTGGAGCATATCACTAAGCATTTTGAGCAAGAGCCTCATTAAGCAACACCTCATCCCTCCTTGATAGTATTGGCTTTTCCTATAGACTCAATGTGATCTTGGATCACTAAAATAGAAAATGTAGAGTCTTGTGCTTTGAGCTTGAGCCAATCCTTTTGTCCTTAGCACTTTGAGGGATCCACTTTTCTCATCCATGCCATTCCAATCATTGAGCTTTCCTGAAATATTTATCTTGAAATAGCATTAGCTCAATGAGCTATATGTTGTTAGGAATTACCAAAACCACCCAGGGATAGTTGCAATTTCAATCTCCCCCTTTTTGGTAATTGATGACAACATATAGATCAAAGCTTTGAAAATAATAATAAGATTTAAAAACATTGTCGCTTTGAGAAGTATGTGAAAAGTAAGAGCTCCCCCTAAATTTGTGCACTATTTGAAATTTGCTTTGGACTGCAAATGCACAATGAGTTAGGATCATGAGTCACTCTTCCATGTCACATACATCTTGGTGGAGCGCTCAAAATGATAATAATTAAACACATGCACTCATCACCAAGCAAAGTGAATGATCATATGAGGATATAAGAGATAATATCACCCAACAAGCATTAATGTAGCATAGCATATGATCAAACACATGATCAACCAAGTATCTCACAAAAGGCATAAAGTATCAAGCACACACATAATAAAAAGGTTCAACCACCAAAACAAGAGAGATCAAAAGCAACACTCTCTCTCGAAGCCTATGATCTATACATTTTTCTCCCCCTTTGGCAACAAGTTACCAAAAAGTTCACAAAAATGCATAGTGCTAAACGACTCTTAGGCTTGGTCATCATGAGGTGGTGTAGAGATGACTCCAAGGACGAAAGCATCAGTTGATGTAGCTGGAGCTGGTGGAGTGGGTGCTGGAGCTGGAGGCACTAAAGCTATAGCTGGTGCAGATGATGTAGATCTGGTGTCTGGAACAGGCACTGCAGCAGATCTCTCTCCTCTGGGCACTCTAGCAAAAGCATCTGTGGTAGACTTGCCCTTCTTCTCCTCCACATCCTCCTGAAGTTGCTCAACTGCAGTTTGGATCTCAGTAACTTTGACATCAAGAGCATAAAACTTCTGCTCTATGATTCTCTCCAAGCTCTCCTGGTTTTGAGTCAGGGTGGCCAAGCCCTTCTCAATCCTCAAGGTGGAGGCAATCAAGTAGCCAAGCTGTTCTTGCTTGCTCTTCAGGAAAATCTGAGATGCCTCTTCAGCAGTTGGCATCTTTGCAACTTTCTCTGCCCTTGCTTTCTCTCAAATTTCTTGTGCTTGCATAGATGATGGATCCTCCTCATTCATCTCAACCGTGTTGTCTTCAAATTCACGGTATAGGGGTAGATGCTCCTTATCCAAAAGATATGTGCCTGTGCCCATCTTTGAGTTGATGAGCTCCTAAATGTGTGGAGCATATGCACAACTCCTCTTCTGATCAGCATCAGTCCTTTTGATTGTTTCCACAATCAGGCTCATGACTTTGAACTTTTGAGGAATGTCAAACAAGTGCATCAAGTTAATAGCATGACCTCTGATCATCTTGTGATCACCTAATTTTGGCAGTAATGTGTGCCTACGGATCCAATTGATTGTAGGCAGACCAGACAACAGGTAGTGTACAGATCCAAGCTTGTGAGTTTCCAAAGCTCTATCTGGGATCTCTCTATACATGTGAGCCATAGTGTTGTGGTCTTTCTTCTTCTCTGCATACACATCTAGGTCATCTTCAAATTCCTTAGGGGCATTGATCAGCTCAGCCCATTCCTCAACTGTGGATTGGTACCTAGTACCCTCAGACATCCAGACAATCTTCCCATGTAGGTAGAAGTGAGATGTGGAGTAAAACTGCATAATGAGCTCATCATTCCACTTGGTGAGCTTCTGGGCAACAAAGTCATCAACTCCACAAGACTTGAAGCTGTCATAAACTCCTGGATAGTGAGCTTCATTCTTCTTAATGTAATCCCAGTTGATCCATCTCATGTCACACACAATGGGCTTCTTGTCGAGTAGAATAGTCTCATAGAAATCCTGTTGCTCCTTTGTGTGGAATCTACAGTCAACTGCTGTCCTTAACCTCACAACATAAGGATCTGACTGTCTCCACAATCTCAGTCCAGCATCCTTTCTGATATGCATGTCTTCTGCAACTGGATGAGCGTCATTGTGATCAGGAATCTTGGGCTTCAGCTTTCTTAAAACAAGAGAATCTTCGTCTTCTTCAGCTTCAGGCACTGGGGCCTTGTTCTTCTCAGATGCAAGTATGCTTCTGGTGTTCCTCTTGGGTTTAGGCTTGGGTGCAGGTGCAACAGCCTTGGGAGCAGACTTGGGCTTAGATGGAGCAGCCCCTTACTTGATAGCATCTCCCATGAGCTTTTGAGCTTTAGGAGCTGGTGCAGCATCCTCTTCCTCTCCTTCCATCATTGAGGGCTTCCCAACTACTCTGGCCATGGTCTTCTTGACCCTTTATTTCCTTTTCTTCTCAGCCACAACTGGTTCTTTGGGTTCAGATCCCAAAGTTTCTTGAGTAGAGGCTCTGGCCTTAGACATTGGAACTCTTCTTGCAGGAGCCTTCTTTTGCATTCCTGTCTTAGTGGATGCAGCTGTGCCATACTCCTTCTTCAGCACCTTCTTCTTGGAAGTGGCCTCATCTTCAATAGCAACATAGTCCTCATCTTCAAAATCAGAGGTTTTCTTCTTCCTTGCCCTGGTTGCTGCCTTGGGCAAATTGCTGGGTGTGCTCCTGCTACCCTCATCATAATTGCTAGAGGGACTAGTGCCCTCACTCATATGAACTTGCTCCTCAGACTTGTTCTGACTGTCACTCTAATCTGACGTGATGCAAACTCTGACAGCAGACCCTGTGAATAGATGTAGATGAGGTAGAGCAGATGAACATCACAAAGCACAAAGGTTTTTGCAAAAAAATGAGTCAAAAACTTAGTTTTAGTTTTCCACATAAAGCATTTCGGAGTTACCGATTTGTAAACTCGGTGATACCGAAGCGGCTTTTGGAACCTAAACTAGTGAACTCGGTCAGACCGAGTCACAGTTCGGTGGCACCAAGACTGCTAGGGTTTCACAGAGAATTAATCTCGGTCACACCGATTTGCAATTCTTGGTCAGACCGAGAATCACATGTGCAATGGCCTGAGCCAAATCGGTGAGACCGATTTCTACAACTCGGTCGGTCCGAGATGAATTCTGCGGAAACCTAACCCTAAATTTTCAATCCAAGACTAATCAATGGAGTAGTTTTGCTGGATAGGAAGATTTCAAACATGGCAAGATTCATGGCAATGCAATGTGCTAGGAATCAGAGTTAAGAATAGCACAATGTTCAAATCCATACCCTAATGCGGCGATGGACTTGCTACGGCGGCAACGATGGAGCAGAATCCCGTTGACGGCGGCGGAGACCAGCGGTGGGAGGTCGCCGGTGATGAGGAGGACGATCCAGAGACCCGAAGAGGCAGAGTGGGGGCGAAGGGGTTTCGGAAAATTTTCCAAATTTTGACCCGTGAGTATATATAGCCTGACCCTGTCGGTGTGACCGAGTGGAACAACTCGGTGGCACCGAGATGCATTACTGCAAGTAGTTACTACAACTCGGTGTGACCGAAAAGTTCTAATCGGTTGCAGCGAGATTGAAAACCTAGATCAACTTAGTGATCTCGGTATGACCGAAGGTTGAATCGGTCAGACCGAAACGCACAAAGTGGTTTTGGAAGTTTAAGTCTATGACGAATCGGGGACTCCGAGTGCTCCTCACACAGAGTGGTTTGAATCTGACTTGATCAAACTTTGTGATATAGCATGAATAGAGTTCGAGACAAGAAAGTCATAGATAGCTAGAGAAGGTTCTTAGGCATTCTTGTCCATCCACTTGGCAAAATAAAAAGAAACCAAACAATCAAAGCAACAAGTGGATGTCCTCGAATGAGTAAATTATGCAACCAACATGCTCACACAATAAAATGGCAGATGAAATATGTGGCAAAGCATGAAAAACAATTCTAGCATCTATCAAACAATTGGCGATGACTAGGTCATCTATATATGAGTATATTGACTTAGGAGTCAAATGAGAACATTTGATCATATGTCATACTCATCGTTTAAGCACAAGTGGGGTTACCACTTTTACATAAAGCATCGTTGTGTTCACACCATTAGAGTTGCTTTAGCTCAATTCTTACAGTAAAGCTCCCCTAGATGTGAGATCCCCCCTAACGGGTTTTGTCAATGATGACTTCATGTAGGTGTTGAAGATGTGGATGCTCAATGTTGATGTAGATCATTTGGAGCAATCCTTTGGAGTGAGTTGCACTTTCAATACCTACACGGGTTAGTCCCACAAGGAACAAACAAGGATATCCATAGACATAGAGTGATGCACGCACACAAGATGATGTCTATGAAAGCATTAGGTTACCTTGTCCCTTGTCTTACCAACAAGAGGGTTCGTGACTCCTTGAAATAGTGCAAGATGTGGAATTTGATTGCACTTGTTCTTGCCAAAATGATAAGAGTGAAGTATGTTGGCGGAGTCACCCTCAAGAACTCTCTAGTTCTTCTTCTTCGGGATCCACATCATCTTGATGGGAATCCTTGGAGTTGTAGTTGTACTCGATGAAGTAGAACTTGATGTAGTCTTGGGAACCCACTTGACCAAGGCCTTAGGAGCTTCTTCAAAGGCATCAATCTCCTATTGAAGCTTGTCCTTGCCTTTTTGCTTGTGGTCTTGTGGTGGAAGATCATCTTGAGCTTGTGTTCCTTTGAAAGAAGTAGGATCATACTTCTCTTGTTGAGGAACAAACTTCGTCTTGGGGTATTGATCTTCTTCCCACTCAACTCCATTGGCATTGAACTTTCGTTCAAAACCAACACCTTGGTTCTTCAGGTGCCTTCCTTGCTTGCGTACAATTTCCTCGAATTGCTTACTCCCGGCAAGGCTCTTGTAAACACCTTTCTCTATAATCCCCTTCAATAAGCTATTTTCTTGCTCAAGTGTAACTTGGCTAAGAGAATCGTTAGTGGAATCAAGAGAACTACTAGAAGCAACACCATTGGATTTAGCATGATTATTTTTACTACTAGAGGAAGAATCTTTCTTGTTCTTGTTACTAGAGTTGACTTGAGGCATGTAAGTAGATAAGAGTAAACGCTTGGCAATGTAAGAATAACTTTTCTTGTGAAGATCATCATTGATTGCCTTTAAGAACTCATGTTCTTTCTCAAGGTTGAGCTTTTCAAAGCGTAACTTATCATGAGTCCTTAAAAGTTCTCGATGATCTCCTAAGATAGTTTCATGAGCTAACTTAAGAGTGTTTAGTTCTTTTGTTAGGAGCTCAATCTTCTCCTTATCATTGTCATTCGTTTTATCTTGATTAGCATGATTATTTGTTGTTTCATCATAGTATTCATCACTAGAGTTGTCAACAAGTAAATCATCATCACCTAGCAAGTCATTTTCATCACTATTGAAATCAACATACTCGGGGTGTGTTACCTTTGGGCCTTTAGCCATGAAGCATCTTCCAAGTCCTTCATTTGGTGAATCAAATATGTCGTAGGAGTTGGTTGACACAAGTGCTAGACCGGCAACACCTTCATCTTGAGTATATTCGGAGTCGGAGTGATCGCTTCTCTCGGAGTGATTGTGGGAGACGGAGCCGGATACCCATTCACCAACATGGGCTTGATGTCTTCGTTTTGTGTAGCTCCTTGATGACTTCTCCTTCCTTTCCGAATCCTTGCTTCTCCGGGATGTTCTTCGTTCATAACGATCACCTCTACTCCTTCTTTCTCTTGATGGTGATTCTTCTCTTCTACTTCTTCTTTTTGGAGAGTCTTCTCTTCTTTTGTAGGGTGTCGTACACTCATTGGAATAGTGTCCGGGTCTTCCACAATTGTAGCAATTACGCTCTCGACTAGAAGATCTTTTGTCATTGTAGGACCTTGAGTTGGAACTTCTTTCCTTGCTTCTATTCTTGTAGAACTTGTTGAAGTTCTTCACCATTAGGCTCAATTCTTCATTGAAGGTTTGTTTCTCACTTGATGAGTGGGAGCTTCACATGAGGCTTTGTAAGCACCACTTGACTTGTTGTGGAGCTCCTCCTTATCCTTGAGTGACATCTCATGAGCAACAATTCTTCAAATGACTTCCGTTGGCTTGAGATCTTTGTAATTGGGCATCATTTGGATCAATGTGCACACGGTATCATATTTTCCATCCAAAGCTCTTAGGATCTTCTTGATGATGAATTTGTCGGTCATCTCTTCACTTCCTAAGCCGGCAATCTCATTTGTGATAAGAGCAGGCCTAGAATACATTTCAGTGACACCTTCACCATCCTTCATTTTGAACTTGTCAAGTTGACTTTGAAGCACATCCAATTTGGATTCCTTGACGGAGTTGGTACCTTCGAGCATATCAATCAAGGTATCCCAAATTTCCTTTGCATTCTCAAGACGGCTGATCTTGTTGAATTCTTCAGGGCACAATCCATTGAAGAGGATATCACAAGCTTGAGCATTGTATTATAGCATCTTCAAATCTTCCGCGGTAGCTTCACAGTTCGGTTCTCTCCCATCAAAGAATTCACCTTGCAAGCCAATACACACAATAGCCCAAACGGCGGGGTTATGTCCAAGAATATGTATTTTCATCTTATGCTTCCAACTAGCAAAATTAGTACCATCAAAGTAAGGACCTCTATGATGGTAATTTCCCTCGCTAGACGCCATACTCTCCTATGTTGTGAAACCAAGGCTATGAGTACCAAAAGCTATGGAAATCAAAACAAATGGAGACTAAGGCTCTGATACCACTTGTAGGATCAAAAGTATGTCTAGAGGGGGGGGGGTGATTAGACTACTTGACCAAATAAAAAACTTGCCTTTTCCCAATTTTAGTTCTTGGCAGATTTTAGCAACTTAGCACAAGTCAAGCAATCAACCTACACATGCAATTCTAAGAGTATAGCAGCGGAATGTAAAACAATTGCATATGAAGGTAAATGGGAGGAGTTTGAGAAGGCAAATGCAATTGGAGACACAGATGTTTTTGTCGTGGTTCCGATAGGTGGTGCTACCGTACATCCACGTTGATGGAGACTTCAACCCACAAAGGGTAACGGCTGCGCGAGTCCATGGAGGGCTCCACCCACGAAGGGTCCACGAAGAAGCAACCTTGTCTATCCCACCATGGCCGTAGCCCATGAAGGACTTGCCTCACTAGGGTAGATCTTCATGGAGTAGGCGATCACCTTGCCCTTACAAACTCCTTGGTTCAACTCCACAATCTTGTCGGAGACTACCAAGTGACACCTAGCCAATCTAGGAGACACCACTCTCCAAGAAGTAACAAATGGTGTGTTGATGATGAATTCCTTGCTCTTGTGCTTCAAATGATAGTCTCCCCAACACTCAACTCTCTCTCACAGGATTTGGATTTGGTGGAAAGAAGATTTGAATGGAAAGCAACTTGGGGAAGGCTAGAGATCAAGATTCCTATGGTAGGAATGGAATATCTTGACCTCAACACAAGTGTAGGTGGTTCTCTCTCAGAAAATGTATGTTGGAAGTGTAGACATGTTCTGATGGCTCTCTCCACGAATGAAGAGTGGATGGAGGGGTATATATAGCCTCCACACAAAATCTAACCGTTACACACAACTTACCAATCTCGGTGGGACCGAATTGTCAAACTCGGTCGGACCGATTTAGCAAATAAGGTGACCGTTAGGATTTTGGGTGGGACCGACATGTCAACTCGGTGGGACCGATATGGTTAGGGTTAGGGCATAACGTAATCTCGTTGAGACCGATTACTCAAATTCGGTGGGACCGATTTTGGAAATAAGCTAACCAGAGAGTTGGTCAGGCAAACTCGGTAGGACCGATTCGCTCATCTCGGCTGGACTGAAACATTACGAAAGGGAAACAGAGAGTTTGCATTGCAATCTTGGTGGGACCGACCGCTCATCTCGGTTGGACCGAAACGTTACGAAGGGAAACAGAGGGATTACAATACCATCTTGGTGAGACCGAGATCCCTATCGGTGAGACTGATTTGACTAGGGTTTGTGGCAGTGGCTATGCCATCTGAACTCGGTGGCGCTAGATAAAAAGAATCGTTAGGGCCGAGTTGGACTTTTGGTTTGGTTCATATGTGGATATGAGAAAGTAGTTGAGGGATTTGGAGCATATCACTAAGCATTTTGAGCAAGAGCCTCATTAAGCAACACCTCATCCCTCCTTAATAGTATTGGCTTTTCCTATAGACTCAATGTGATCTTGGATCACTAAAATAGAAAATGTAAAGTCTTGTGCTTTGAGCTTGAGCCAATCCTTTTGTCCTTAGCATTTTGAGGGATCCACTTTTCTCCTCCATGCCATGCCAATTATTGAGCTTTCCTGAAATATTTATCTTGAAATAGCATTAGCTCAATGAGCTATATGTTGTTAGGAATTACCAAAACCACCCAGGGATAGTTGCACTTTTAGATGGCAAAGTGAACAAAGGTATATTTGGTATACATGTTATTGATGTGTACCTTACTAGTGTTCGTAGTAGCCCCTGGGTATTTGATACCGGTTCAGTTGCTGAGATTAGTAACTTGAAATAGGAGTTGCAGAATAAACGGACACTAGATAAGGGTGCGGTAACGACGTGTGTTGGAAGTGTTTCCAAGATTGATATGATCATCATCGCACACTCCTTCTACCTTCGGGATTAGTGTTGAGCCTAAATAAATGTTATTTGGTGTTTGCATTGAGCATGAACATGATTAGATCGTGTTTATTGCAATACGATTATTCATTTAAGTCAGAGAATAATTGTTGTTCTGTTTACATGAATAAAACCTTCTATGGTCATACACTCAATGCAATTGGTTTGTTGAATCTCGATCGTAGTGAGACACATATTCATAAATATTGATACCAAAAGATGCAAAGTTGATAATGATAGTGTAACATATTTGTGGCACTGCCGTTTAGGTCATATATTGGTGTAAAGCGCGTGAAGAAACTCCATGCAGATGGAGAATCACTTGATTATGAATCATTTGATACTTGCGAACCATGCCTCATGGGCAAGATGAATAAAACTCCGTTCTCCGTAAAATGGAGCGACCTAATGACTTATTGGAAATAATACATACGGATGTATGCGGTCCGATGAGTGTTAAAGATCGCGGCGGGTATCGTTATTTTCTGACCTTCACAGATGATTTGAGTACGTATGGGTATATCTACTTGATGAAACAAGAGTCTGAAACCATTGAAAAGTTCAAAGAATTTCAGAGTGAAGTGGAGAATCATCATAATAACAAAATAAAGTTTCTATGATCTGATCGCAGAGGTGAATATTTGAGTTATGAGTTTGGCCGTCATTTAAAACAATGTGTAATTGTTTCACAACTCACGCCACCTGGAACACCACAGCGTAATGGTGTGTCCAAACGTCGTAACCGTACTTTATTAGATATGGTTCATTCTATGACGTCTCTTACCAATTTACCACTATCGTTTTGGGGTTATGCATTAGACACAACCGCATTCACGTTCAATAGGGCACCGTCAAAATCCGTTTAGACGACACTGTATGAACTGTGGTTTGGCATGAAACCTAAGCTGCCATTTCTTAAATTTTGGGGATGCGATGCTAATGTCAAAAGGCTTCAGCCTGATAAGCTTGAACCTAAATCAGAGAAGTGTGTTTTCATAGGATACCCTAAAGAAACTATTGGGTACACCTTCTACCACAGATCCGAAGGTAAGATCTTTGTTGCTAAGAATGGGTCCTTTCTAGAGAAGGAGTTTCTCTCGAAAGAAGTGAGTGGGAGGAAACTAGAACTTGATGAGGTATTTATATTTTCTCTCGAATTGGAAAGTAGCACATCACAGAAAACCATTCCCGTGATGCCTACACCAACTAGAGAGGAAGCTAATGATGATGATCATGAAACTTTAGATCAAGTTACTATTGAACCTTGTAGGTCGACCAGAGCACGATCCGCACCAGAGTGGTACGGTAATCTTGTCCTGGAAGTCATGTTACTAGACCAAGGCGAACCTACGAACTATGAAGAAGCTATGATGAGCCCAGATTCCGGCAGATGGCTTGAGGCCATGAAATCTGAGATAGGATCCATGCATGAGAACATAGTATGGACTTTGGTGGATTTGCTCTATGATCGGCAAGCCATAGAAAATAAATGGATCTTCAAGAAGAAGACTGACGCTGATGGTAATGTTACTGTCTACAAAGCTCGACTTGTCACAAAAGGTTTTTGACAAGTTCAAGGAGTTGACTATGATGAGACTTTCTCACCTGTAGCGATGCTTAAGTCTATCCAAATCATGTTAGAAATTGCTGCATTTTGTAATTATGAATTATGGCAAATGGATGTCAAAACTGCATTCCTTAATGGATTTCTTAAAGAATAGTTATATATGATGCAACCAGAAGGTTTTGTTGATCCTAAAAGGTGCTAACAAAGTGTGGAAGCTCCAGCGATACATCTATGGACTGGTGCAAGCATCTCGGAGTTGGAATGTATGCTTTGATGAGGTGATCAAAGCACATGGTTTTCTACAGACTTACGGTGAAGCCTGCATTTACAAGAAAGTGAGTGGGAGCTCTATAGCATTTCAGATATTATATGTGGATGACATATTGTTGATTGGAAATGATATAGAATTTTTGGAGAGCATAAAAGGATACTTGAATAAGAATTTTTCAGTAAAAGACCTCAGTGTAGCTACTTACATATTGGGAATCAAGATCTATAGGGATACATCGAGACGCTTAATAGGATTTTCACAAAGTATATACCTTGGCAAAATTTTGAAGAAAGTTCAAAATAGATCAGTCAAAGAAAGGGTTCTTGTCTGTGTTGCAAAGTGTGAAGTTGAGTAAGACTAAAAACCCGACCACGGCAAAAGATAAGAGAGAGAATGAAAGTATGCCATGGTGTGTACCAGACCTAGGGGGTACAATAGTGATCCAGGAGTAGATCACTAGACAACGGTCGAAATTATCCTTAGGTACGTAAAGAGGACTAAGCAAATGTTTCTCGGTTATGGAGGTGATGAAGAGTTCGTCGTACAGGGTTACATCGATGCAAGATTTAACACAAATCTAGATGAATCTTAGTCTCAATCTGGATACATATTGAAAGTGGGAACAATTATCTAGAGTAGCTCCAAGCAGAGCATTGTAGACATAGAAATTTGCAAAATACATATGGATCTAAATGTGGCATACCCATTCACCAAACTTCTCTCACAAGCAAAACATGATCACACCTTAGTACTCTTTGGGTGTTAATCACATGGCGATGTGAACTAGATTATTGACTCTAGTAAACTCTTTGGGTGTTGGTCACATGGCGATGTAAACTATGGGTGTTAATCACATGGTGATGTGAACTAGATTATTGACTTTAGTGCAAGTGGGAGACTGAAGGAAATATGCCCAGAGGCAATAATAAAGTTGTTGTTTTATATTTCCTTATTCATGATAAAGGTTTATTATTCATGCTAGAATTGTATTGATCGAAAACTTAAATACATGTGTGAATACATAAACAAATACCGTGTCCCTAGTAAGCCTCTACTAGAATAGCTCGTTGATCAAAGATGGTTAAGGTTTCCTAACCATAGACATGTGTTGTCATTTGATAATGGGATCACATCATTAGGAGAATAATGTGATGGACAAGACCCATCTGTTAGCTTAGTATAATGATCGTTTAGTTTACTGCTATTGCTTTCTTCAGGTCAAATACATATTCCTTCGACTATGAGATTATGCAACTCCCGAATACCGAGGAATACCTTGTGTGCTATCAAACGTCACAAGTAACTGGGTGATCATAAATATGCTCTACAGGTATCTCCGAAGGTGTTTGTTGAGTTGGCATAGATCGAGATTAGGATTTGTCACTTCGAGTATCGGAGAGGCATCTCTGGGCCCTCTCGGTAATACATATCATAAGCTTGCAAGCAAATGAGTTAGTTACGAGGTGATGTATTACGAAACGAGTAAAGAGACTTGCTGGTAATGAGATTGAACTAGGTATGAAGATACCGACGATCAAATCTCGGGCAAGTAACATACCGATAGACAAAGGGAATTAGATATGTTGTCATAACGGTTCGACCGATAAAGATCTTTGTAGAATATGTAGGAACCAATATGGGCATCCAGTTTCCTCTATTGGTTATTGACCAGAGAGGTGTCTCGGTCATGTGTACATAGTTCTCGAACCCATAGGGTCTGCACGCCTAACATTCGTTGACGATATAGTGTTATATGAGTTATATGATTTGGTGACCGAATGTTGTTCGGAGTCCCAGATGAAACCACGGACATGATGAGGGGTCTTGAAATGGTCGAGAGGTAAAGATTGATATATAGGATGATGGTATTTGGAAACCGGAAGAGTTTCGGGACGTACCAGGTAGTCATCGGGTCATCGGAAGGGGTTCTGGAAAGTCCCGGGAGGTCCGTGGGCCATATGGGCCAAGAGAAGGGATCACACTAGCCCGCAAGGGGCTGGTGCACCCCTCTATGGCAGCCAGATCTAGGGAGATAAGGAAAGAGGGGAATAGGTCTCCTCCTTCCTTTCCTCCCCTCCTCTTACCTTCCCCCTTAGGGGAATTATGGCAAGAGGGGCACAGGGAAGGTCAGGAGCCCTAGGGTTGGACGGCCACCTTTGTGGTGCGCCTGGCTGCCTCCCCTCTTACCCCCACCTATATATATGTGGGAGAGGGCACCACACAGGGGACACAACATTGTATTAGCCCTAGTGCTTAGACGAAGCCCTGCGGAGATAGCATCACCATCACCATCACCACACCGTCGTGCTGCCGAAACTCATCTACTACTTCACCTGTCTTGCTGGATCAAGAAGACGAGGATGTCACCGAGCTGAACATGTGCAGAACTCGGAGGTGCAGTACTTTTGGTTCTTGATCAGTTGGAGAGCGAAGATGTTCGACTAGATCAACCGCATTACTAAACGCTTCTGCTTACGGTCTACAAGGGTACGTAGACATGCTCCCCCTCTCGTTGTTATGCATCTCCATGCATAGATCTTGCGTGTGCATAGAATTTCTTTTGTTTTCCATGCAATGTTTCCCAACACAGAGATACCACGAGTATGCACTAATCTGTACCGGCTCCGCCCACAAAGAGAAACATGTAAAGTGGCATAGGAAACCAAAATAGCTTTGTGTTTAGGCACCACCGTAGATGCACACTAGTTGGGATTTTGGACCCCTGGGGACTCTTTTAATCATTTATCTCAAGTCTAGCTATTTATTATTATTACTATTGTTCTGGATCACTTATAGTTTCTATACACATTATTTGCACCTTGCAAAGGACCAAAGATTGATTCATGTGCTCCTTGTGTGTCGGAGTAATGGGCCACGGGTAGGCTGACCCGGGACCCAGGATCTTTCAAGACATCGGGACAGGCTACGCCCCTCCAGCCGAGTCCCAGCTGGCGACCTCCGGGGAGGCCGAGTCCCAGCTGGCGATCTCCCAAGAAGCCGAGCCTCAACTGGCGATCTCCGGAGGAGCCGAGTCCCAGATGACGACTTCAAAGCAAGCCGACTCCAAGCTTGCGACCTCCAGGAGTGCCGACTATGGGAGTCAGCCCATGACATTTCATGAAGACCGATGCGGGGTACGGCCCCGACATGGCCGTCCCTTCCTGCCTACGAGGGGCTGGCATGGCTACAGTAAGCCGTATCGCTGGGAGATCTCCGGCGAGGCGCGACACTGTTGCCATGCCTGCCCTGACCTCAGCCACAGTGCGTGATGCACTGTGCCCACGACGCCGGCTGTGACGCCCGGAGATCGCAGGCCACTGTTAGTGGATGAATCAAAGGCGGCGGGCGCCGAAGACGGCCTCAGGAGTCGGCCTCCTCGGTCGGCCGTCTCCCGCCAGGCCCCACAAACCATAAACCAGTTGGATGGGGAGTGGCGGCGGTGATCGCTGACGACGGCGGCACATTGTTGTTACGACGACCCATGACCAAGCCTACGTCATCAGGAGCACCGCCTGATGTCCGGCTCGTCATGGGACCCACCGGACAGCGGGCCCCAGAAGCCGGCGGGAAGGACGGCGGCATGAGAGACAGACGGCTGGGGGCCACACCCAGTCAGATTACCATTGTACCCCCGGGAGGTAGGCCTATATAAACCCCCCGGGGCACCCATGCAAACGGTTCGGCCCTTGATAGAGATAGACACATAGACCAGGGAGGAGAGAACTAGCCTTGCTCTCTCCTGCCTCCCGAAACCGCTCTAGGAGCACCATTGTAGCCACTTCGCCATAGTGACCATGCGGAGACCCCGCAGAGCAGCAGTAGGGGTGTTATCTCCTCGGAGAGCCCCGAAGCTGGGTAAGATTCGCCGGCGTGCATGTCTACGGCTCATCCCGTTTCCAGGCACCGGCGACGTTCTACTCGCCCCCACCATGATAAGCCATCCTTTGGCATATGTCGCACCCAACCCCCGACATTTGGCGCCCACCATGGGGCCTGGTGCACCATCGTCCGGAGATCTGTTCTGGACGGGAACCTTCTTCCTCCCAGGCGAGCGCAGCCAGCCAGGCTCGCCTGATGGAGTCTGCATCAACACGCTGCGCGGCGCTGAGGCCGCCTGTGCCGCTAGCGGCCTCGCCGAACTTATCGGTGAGGTGCGCCTCTCCGACGAGCCTGCAGCCGACGCAGGCACGGGTGGCCCCGAGAACCTTCTCACGGGCCTCCTCGACCAACTCCACGTCGCCGGCGAGCCTGCCGCAGACTTGGAGTCCGTAGGCTCCTCCGACCCGATGCTGGTCGACTCCGACGCCGTGTCGATTGACATCTTCCCCACCAACGTGGTGGTCTACGACGAGCCGCTTCCGTACGAGGAGAGCGACGGAAGCGCCGTCACGGAAGTGCTCGTCATAAGCCACGGCGAGCACTCCGGCGAAGAAGCCCAGGACCCGCTAGCCGCGGCCCTGCAAGACCTAACCGCGCCCATTCCTGAGGACGTAGACGCCGAGACGCTGGAGGCGCGCCGCCTTCAGATCATCGAGAGCGCAAAGAAGCTGGCAAGCATGAGACGCTTGTCAGAGGCATACCAACGCGAGATGGATCGCGCCATAGGCGGCTCGCCGGCTCCAACTGGGCCGAGCCGTCTAGGTGCGGTCCGGCAGCGCGGCGCAGCCATCGCCGACTTGCTCGGGCGTAAACGCCCGTGTCGCCACCAGCGGAGAATATCCGCGCGCCAGCGGCGGCCATCGAAGCTGAAGAACTTTGAGGGCGAAGAGCGCCGTGTGATGACGGAGCGAGTCCAGCAGCTCCTTGACGCGGTTGCTGCGCAAAACGCAGCCGGCGGCCGCGCAGATGCACTGCAGCAGCCGAACGACGACTTACCTCCCCGCCGAGATCAAGGCGCGACCTCCCGGACGCTGACTGGCGGAGTCCGCGGAAGGAAAGAGAAGGAGCCACCGCTAGTCACAGCCGGACCCATATCACCATCGAAGCGACCAAGACGGCCGCCCAAGAAGCGAGAAGCGGCGGGGCGATTATCCGCCTCCCCGCCCGAAGAGAACGGCGAGTCTCCCGCCGCTGTTGAGCATCCGACTCTCGAAGGTCGCCTTTGGCCGAGAAGGAGTCGGAGAGAATGACGCCGCCATTGGATCGATCGACTCCACCGATCCTCGGCGCTGAAGAAGAAGATGAGCTGGGTCCGCCTTGGCGGGCCCCGTGATCGAGACGAGCCCTTCCTAAAGGGTTCACGCCCCCGAGACACCCCAAGTACACCGGCTCCGTGAAGCCGGAGGATCTGGCTGATAGACTACTCCACGACCGTCGGATAGCAAACGGCAACAAGCGAGTTGCCGTGAAGTACGTTCCTCTCATGCTCGAGGCACGGCCCGGACATGGCTGAACAACTGAAGCCCGCAAAGCATCAACAGCTGGGTCGACTTCATGAAGCCTTCATCCGCAACTTCACCAAAGACGCATAAGCGACCTCCCAAGCCGCGCCAACTCTCCTTGTACATGCAAGGCCCTGAAGAATCAACGCGCGACTACCTCACGCGCTGGGGCGAGCTTGAAACTCCTGCGAGGGTGTGCACGAGGTGCAGGCTATCGAGTACTTCACCGCCGGGTGCCGAGAGGGCACCCTCCTCAAGCATAAACTCCTCTGCGATGATCCAGAAACCCTCGACGAACTGCTAGTCATAGCAGATAAGTACGCCACGGCCGACTCTTCTATGAAGACTGAGATTCAAATCAACGCGGCTGGCAAAGTGACTCCCCATGCTCCCAGGACTCCGGCTGGAGACACCAGTCGGCGACAGCAATAGAACGACAACAAACGCAAGGCCCCACCGCCGACTTCCAACAGTCGGCGGTCGCTGGCGATTGAAGATCGGCAACGGAAGGGCAGCCTCCGGCTAAGCGGCGAAGGGCGGCAAGTCCAATTGGTTGCGGCTTTCTCCTCTGAGCGAACTTTGGATGGTCCATGCAAGTTCCACAGAGGCGCGAAGCCGTCTAACCACACCACCGAAAGTGTCACCGCTCACCAGATCGCCAAGGAGACGGCCTCGCTCCTCCGCCGCTGGCTTTGGCCGCGGCTCCCCGCCAAAGAGCCCGGCGGTTCGGCGGCGATCGGGCTTGATACAAAACGAGTTCCCGAAGAGCACGGAGCCTACGTGGTGTTCACAGTGTGTGCAGATGACCGGTGCAAAGAAAGCGCCAACAGCGAGAAGAAGTAAACGCATGGCAGCGGATGCTCGAGTTCATGCATTGGTCGAGAGGCCTATCAGTTGGAGTCGGGCGGATCACCCAGAGGTGATGCCGAGTCCAGGCTCTTATGCCCTGGTCTTAGGTGCGACCTTGGCTACTGATAGGCGGGCCGCCCGTTTTTCGCGGGTCCTGATAGATGGAGGCAGCAGCATAAATATCCTGTACAAAGACACCATGGAGAAGCTAGGAATCAGGCGAAGGCAGCTGCAGAGCAGCCGCACCGTGTTCCATGGAATTGTACCCGGCCTCTCCTGTTCACCGATCGGAAAAATCATGATAGATGTCCTTTTCGGAGACAAAGATCACTTCCACCAAGAGCCGGTCTGGTTCGAGGTAGTGGACTTGGAGAGCCCGTACCACGCTCTGCTTGGCCGGCCTGCCTTGGCCAAGTTCATGGCGGTTCCCCACTACGCCTACCTCAAAATGAAGATGCCGAGTTCCAAAGGGATTCTGACCGTAGCCGGCGACTACAAGAAGTCGTCCGCCTACGCGGCCGAGAGCAGTCGGCTGGCCGAGTCCTTGGTGATCGCGGCCGAGAAGCGGCTCTTGACCGAGTCGTGGCGATGGCCGGAAAGCAGCCAGAGATGTCGCCCGACCCCAAGGAGTCGGAAGCAGAGGGATCATTCAAGCCGGCCAAAGAGACCAAGAAGATACCCTTGGACCCGGAGCACCCAGAGAGATACGCTGTCATGGGCACATGCCTTGACAGCAAATAGGAAGGCGAGCTCGCCGATTTCCTTCGTGAGAATCGGGACATCTTTGCATGGTCCCCCAAGGACATGCCGGGTGTACCGACGGAATTCGTCGAGCACAAGCTACACGTCAGGCCAGATATGAAGCCCGTCAGGCAGCCCTTGCGCCGCCTGTCAGAAGAGAAAAGAAGAGTTGTTGGAGAAGAGATAGCCCAGCTCTTGGCAGCCAATTTCATCATGGAAGTATTTTTTCCAGAGTGGCTGGCAAACCCGGTTTTGGTGCTGAAGAAGAACAAGCAGTGGCGGATGTGCATCGACTACACAAGCCTCAACAAAGCCTGCCCGAAGGACCCATTTGCTCTGCCAAGGATTGATCAAGTGATAGACTCCACAGCCGGATGCGAGCTGCTGAGTTTCCTAGATGCATACTCAGGATACCACCAGATTGTCAGGACCCCGACTCAATGTCACATCGATCTAGCCTGTAACACATCATATCACTTTGCGGCCTCACGCACGGTATCCCAACGGGTGTCGCCTTACCTTGGCCCGGGACCGTTTGTGCCTTTTGGCACACGTATATGATAGTGTCGCTAGCATCCATATGAAAAGGAGCCCGGGCTGACATGGCTAGTCGTAAACCCAAAGTGGCACAGACTTACAGGGACAGGCATCCATGACCCAGCATCGAACGTGTCGGTCATCAGCAAATAAGTTCCGGGCTGTAGCACTGGGCTAGCAGGACTCGATAAACCGGGCATGGCGGGCTAACGGGACTCCGGTACTCAATGCGTGACATTTCCCGAAGGACGGATACGAGAGCGAAGAAGGACACATGCCGGCCAGCCTAAGTGTTCCGAGCAGTAGCAAGCTACCATGGCTCGATGGAGACACTAGGAGACATTTCGGTAAGAGAGGCTACTAAAGATAAACAACTAGATAGTCAGATCCCACACATACCAAGCATTTCAATCATACACACAATATGCTCGATATGTGCAAATACAACAAGGCATCACAACATGACTCTCGACACAAGTACTTTATTTTAAAGGCTCAGAGAGCCATACATATCATACACACAAGTACGGGTCACACGACCCACATACAAGTCATACAAGCATACAAGCCACAGCGGAAGTGTTTTGTCTGAGTACAGACAACTGGTAAAATAAAAGAGGCTTGGGTAAGCCTAGCTATACTACATGGTCCTTCTCTAGCTCAGGATCACCACCTGGGCCTTAGTCTACTAAATCGATGTCAGCGTCTCGAAGAACCCGTCGGAAGGGTTTGTGGCATCTTCTGAAAAATGTAAATTAAAGCAACATGAGTACAAAGGTACTCAGCAAGACTTACATCAGACCCTACATACATGCATATTATCAAGAAGGGTTGGTGGGGTTATTGCAGCAAGCCAGCTTTGACTCATGGCTAAGCTATCCTACGAGACACCAACTGGAAATAGTTTTGCGCACTCGAGTCCACTACTCATCACTTCAATACACTACCGAGGATCCACCTCCGTCTTCCTACGGAAGAGCCATCCTCGGCACTCACGCTTATCTTGAAGCTTTTATTAGTATCCATTTACTTGTCTATGAACTGTATAGGCAACCAAGTAGTCCTTTACCGCGGACGCGGCTATTCGAATAGATGATGTTAACCCTGCAGGGGTGTACTCCTTCATACATGTTTCCACCACTTAGCGTCTGCACACGACATGTGCTCGGCGGAGACTTCAAGCTTAAAGCCGGCGTGGGTGTAGACCACGACCTACCTAGACACCTAAGTCTCTAATCCAGGTTTATCGCCTATTTGGGTTCCATCTATGAGGAGTTCGGCCGAAGTCTCGCTCACAGCCCCAAGCGATGTGAACAGGGTTCCCGAGATACCAAGCGGGCATCCGTACGCCCGCCACGTACCTACCGCATCACAGCCCACCCCTACGGTCGGTGCTGTCCACGGCCTCGATGAGGCTACAAACACGAAACTACTTGCAAGTCACGGACAGAGGACTAGGGTGCATAAGAAGTCGGCGGGGTCATATTTGGGGCCCAATGTATGGTAGTAGCTGATTCTTAAATCACACATACAGATCTCGGTGCTTAAGGGCGGCCTCAATGAAACAACCCACCATGTACTCCTACGTGGCCTTTCATCGATACCTTTACCAAATCGTGTTCAACACCTTACTCTCATACCGACTCGATCATTTCACTCTAGCCATCACCCGGATGAACCGGACGACACGACTCTAAGCATAGCAGGCATAGCAAGGTAGGAACAACACAATCATATGGCTCAATCAACTCCTACACATGCTAGTGGGTTTCATCTAGTTACTGTGGCAATGACAGGTCATGCAGAGGAAATGGGTTCAACTACCGCAGCACACAGCAGTTTGAATCGCGTTGTCTTAATGCAGATACGAGAGCAGGAGCAAGAACATGGGATTTTATCGATATGATCAAATGGTTGGTTGCTTGCCTGACGGGTCGGTGCACGGGTATTGCTCTTCGTCGGGGTTATCACGGTACTCCTCGGGGGCAGAACCTGCCGCAGGAACACCGATACACAAGCATTACCAAACAATATGCAACAATATGATGCATGCATGAGACATGGCATATATGAGTGTGTTGGGCTAATGCAACTAAGACCAGATGGGTTTGAACCAATTTGAACCAAAGATTCAAAATTCAAACTCATATATTGCCACTTAGAGTGCTTTATCTTGTTCTGCCATAAACAGAAGGTTAGCTTGCTTAAACATGCATGAAACCAGTACAGATGGATAGGTTGGATTTTTCTGATCATTTTTCATATATAATTTGTTTCATTTGGAGTTCTGATTATTTTCTATGAATTTTTGAAGTTTGAAACATTTTTCGAATTTCTGTGTAAAAATAATTCGATAATTTAAATTATCTGCACAAGACCTTGTGTCATGATGACGTCAGTGGTCAACGGGCTGGTTAGGTCAAACTGACCAGTGGGTCCCGCATGTCAGTGGGGTTAGTTTAGTTAGAATTTAATTAAAACTAAACTAAGTTAATTAACAGGGCTGGGCCCACATGTCATAGTCCCAGGGGGGTCAACCTGGGCCCACCCGTGGTCAAGGTCAGGGTCAAACCCTGCCGGCGTTTAGCCGCCGGCGAGCCCGACGCGGTGGCGGAAGTGGTTTTGGCCGTTCCGGCCACCAAATGGGGCGCGGAGGCCACCGGAGTGAAGCTGAGGACGAGCCGCAGCTCTTGGCGGAGTCCGTTGGGGTCGGGGTGGCCGGAGTTGGCGCCGGCGGCGACTTTGGCGGCCGCCGGAGTTCGGTTGAAAGTGAACTCGGCCTGGGGTGTGCGGTGAGGTGCGGGGAGTGCATAGTTAGCTCCAACGCGACGTGGTGGACGCGTTGGACACGGTTAGAAGGCCGGAGGATGACCGGGAGCACGTCGGCGACGAGGTCCGCGGCGGTGCGTGCGGGTGAGCTTCGTGCGCTTGCTGTGGTGCACGGGAGCGAGAGAGAGAGGGTGGGGAAGGTAGCTAAGCTCACGGAGCTCTCGTGAGAGGCCACCGGCGGGTCGGGACGAGCTGTGGCGGCGGCGGCGTTGAAGGGGATCTCCGGCGACGGCGGACTCGGGCGAGGTTGGTGCGGCGGACTCGGGCCTTGCGAGCGCTCGGGGCTCGGCTAGCTCGATGAAGTGGACGACGGCGGAGCTCCTGGACACGGTGGCGCGGCGTGGGGTCGACGGAGAGCGCGGTTACGACGGAGGAGCGGCGGCGGTGGCGTCGGCCATGGCTGGGGAGCGCGAGGGGGACGAGTTGGAGAGGAGAGGGGGCGTCTGGGGGGTGCGGGAGAGAGAGGGGGAGTGATCCCCGACGTGGCGTGGCGAGGGAAACGGCGAGGCAGCGAGCAGGTGCGTGGCACCCATGCGGCTTCGCTGCCGAGCACCTCGCCGCCTGCTGCTGGTCGACAAGCAGCTCATTGGCCTTGGTGCTGGCTGGGCGGCAGTGGGCTGGGCTGGTGGGCAGGCGCCGGAGTAAGTTCTTTCCTGTTTTTTTCTTTTTCTATTTTTCTGTAACTTTGTTGACTTATTAAAAATACCTAAAGGACTCTAAAATTCACCAAACTACTCCTGGTCCATTGTTGGAATATTCCCAACATGAAACATTTTAGTTTGGGAATATTTGAACATTTGAAATGTTTTATAAATTTTAAATGCCCAAATTCAAATACTTATGATTTAATTCAAAGACCTTAGGATGACCTAGGAAATTGTGCACCACTTTTGGCAGAGGTTCTGAACCAAGACAAAAATGATGGACATTTTAGAAGGGCATTTCAGGTTCATCGAAAATATTTTTAGTAAACCCTAGTTTGTTTCAGAGGGGTGGGGGTTACGGCAATCCCATTTCAGGTTTACATTGAAAAAATAGACATGATGCAACATTCTAATGCATGAACTAGCTAGGTGTGACAACTCACCCCCACTCAAAAGAATCTCGCCCCGAGATTTAGGTTCCTCGGAAAGAAGGCGGGTATTCAAGTCGAAGGCGATCCTCCCTTTCCCAAGTAGCTTCCTTCTCGGAATGGTGCGACCATTGAACCTTGAGAAACTTGATATTATGCCATCGAGTGGTACGCTCGGCTTGATCGAGGATCTGAGCGGGTATTCTCGATAAGTGAGATTATCTTGAAGATCAAGCGTTTAGTGGTCCACTCCACGGATAGGATCCGAGAAGCAACGCTGAGTTGAGAAGCGTGGAAGACATCGTGGACTTTGGAGAGATGTGGAGGTAGTTCAATTGGTAGGCAACTTCTCCTCGTTTGGCAAGAATGCGAAAGGGTCCAATGTAGCGAGGAGCCAATTTGCCTTTGATACGAAGCGATGGGTTCCTTTGAGGAGTAACCCGAAGGTAAGCTTTCTCGTCAACCTCGTAAGTCATAGCCTTATGTTTTCGGTCATATTGACTCTTTTGACGAGATTGGGCTGTTTTCAACTTTTCACGAACGATGCGAACTTGCTTTTACGCTTCTGGATCATATCCGGGCCAAAGAATTGTCTTTCCCCGGTTTCTGACCAGTTAAGAGGTGTTCGACACCTTCGTCCATAGAGAACTTCAAAAGGTGCTTTGCCCAAGCTAGATTGATAGCTGTTGTTATAAGCAAACTCGGCAAATGGAAGGCATTTCTCCCAATCCATTCCGAAAGAGATAACAGAAGCTCGAAGCATGTCTTCAAGGATTTGGTTGACACGTTCTACTTGACCACTTGATTGAGGGTGAAAAGCAGTGCTAAAGGAAAGATGGGTTCCCATAGCGTTTTGGAAACTTTCCCAAAATCGAGAGGTGAAGAGACTTCCTCGATCCGAGTTTATTTCCAATGGAACACCATGAAGAGACACTATTCGGGAGATGTACAAGTCTGCTAGCTGACTAGCGGTTATACTCTCGCGAACAGGTAGGAAATGGGCTACTTTGGAGAGGCGGTCGATAACGACAAAGATAGCATTATTCCCTCTCTTGGTCCTAGGAAAACCAGTGATGAAATCCATACTGATTTTATCCCATTTCCATTCAGGAATAGCTAAGGGTTGAAGAGTGCCAGCAGGCCGTTGATGCTCTGCTTTTACACGACGACAAACGTCGCAGTTAGCAACAAATTGAGCAATGTCTCTCTTCATCCTAGTTCACCAGAACCTCTGGCGTAAATCCTAATACATTTTAGTGCTACCGGGATGAATGGTGAGAGGAGAGTCATGAGCCTCCTTAAGGATCAGCTGCCGTATGTGCTGATTCTTGGGAACCACTAGGCGGTTCTCAAAATATACAACACCATGATCATTGGTAGAGAAACATTTAGCATCTCCGCTAGCAATGTTCTCCTTAATCCGGGATATTCCTCTATCTCGTTTTTGGGCAGCGATGACTTGATCCATAAGAGTAGGTTTCGCCACCAAGGTGGAAAGGAACCCTCGAGGAACAATGTGAAGGTTAAGCTTTCGAAATTCCTCGTGGAGAAGTGGTTGACTTTGTTGCAACATCAGGTTGTTGCAATAAGATTTACGACTTAGCGCATCAGCCATAACGTTGGCTTTCCCTGGGTTATAAGTTATCCCTAAGTCGAAATCTGTGATCAACTCAACCCAACGTCTTTGCCTGAGATTCAAATCTGGTTGGGTGAATATGTACTTCAGACTTTGGTGATCGGTGTAGATTTCGCAACGATTACCAAGAAGGTAATGTCGCCAGGTTTTGAGTGCATGGACTACAGCTGCAAGCTCTAGATCATGAGTGGGATAGTTTTCCTCATGTGGGTGTAATTGCCGTGAAGCATAAGCAATTACGTGTCGATCTTGCATGAGAATACAACCTAGCCCTTGTCGCGAGGCGTCGCAATAGATAACAAAGTCTTTAGAGAAATCTGGTGGTATCAACACGGGAGCAGAAGTTAAGCATCTTTTCAGTTCCTGAAAACTGTGCTCACATTGTGGAGTCCACTCGAACTTTTTATCTTTCTTGAGGAGTTCAGTTAGAGGTTTAGCAACTTTGGAGAAGTTCTCGACAAAGCGGCGACAATAGCTCGCTAAGCCAAGGAAACTCCGAACTTGCTTGACCGATTCAGGTGGAGTCCAATTGAGGACGGCTTGAACTCGCTCAGGGTTGACAGCAATACCTTTACCAGAAATTACATGTCCTAGATAGGTCACTTCTGGCAGCCAAAATTCGCATTTAGAAAACTTGGCATAAAGGCGATGCTCTCGAAATTTCTTCAAAACTAGCCTTAGATGTTCGGCATGTTCTTCCTCGTTCTTAGAGTAGATGAGTATATCATCGAGGTAAACCACGACGAATTTATCCAAGTACTCCATGAAAATTGAGTTCATTAACCGGGAGAAGGTGGCTGGAGCATTGGTTAGACCGAAGGACATGACGGTGTACTCGTATTGGCCGTAACGAGTAACAAAGGCCGTTTTGGGAATGTCCCCGTTTCGGATTTTGATTTGATGGTAGCCTAACCTCAAATCCATCTTAGAGAAGACTGAGGATCCTGCGAGCTGATCATACAGATCGTTGATCCTGGGGAGCGGATACTTGTTCTTAATTGTGACCAAGTTAACGGGTCGATGATCTACAACCATCCGGTCCGTACCATCCTTCTTCTTGACGAAGAGGACGGGGCAAGCCCAAGGAGATGAACTAGGACGGATGAAACCCTTTTTCAAGGCCTCATCGAGTTGTTTCTTAAGTTCGGCTAGTTCTAGGGTGCCATCTTATAGGGTCTTCTAGAAATTGGGGCAGTTCTGGAATGAGATCTATCACGAATTCAACATCTCTGTCAGGTGGAACACCTGGCAATTCTTCTGGAAAGACATCCGGAAAGTCACGGACTACCGGAACGTCTTCGAGGTCTGGCAATGGACTGGCATTAAGAGAATATAGTTGGCGCTTGGATATTCGGGTCAAGACATTGACTATCTTTCCCGAAGGGTGCGTAAGTTGAACAGTCCTAGAGAAACAATCAATCTTGGCATGATGGGCTGACATCCAGTCCATACCCAAGATGATATTTATATCCGAAGATTTGAGAGCTATCAACGATGCCAGAAAAACAAGTCTGTCGACCTGAATTTCATTACCATGACTTACTCTAGAGGTTTGCCATCTAGAACCTGGAGTAGAAATCTCCATGGTGGAAGGCATGTCGCAGAATGCAGTGTTATGCAAACGAGCATAGTTTTCGGATATGAATGAATGAGATGCTCGATGTCGAAAAGAACGGATGCCGGGTGGCAATTAACAAGAAGCGCATCGAGCACGACGTTGGGATCCTCTTGGGCCTCTTCGGTGAGACACAATTAACATGGCCACGTGCGGTGGTGGCTTGGCATAGAACACCTTTCTGGCGGCTTGCCACGGCCAACAGCTTTGCGGGCTGGTTGGGGTTGGTGCTGGGACAATCACGCATGTAGTGGCCTGATTCCCCACACTTGAAGCACGCCACGGGCTGGCGCGAGAGGAGTGTTGTTGGTTGGCCCACCATAGGGCTTAGCTGGTGCATCTTCTTTGAAGCGGGCGAGGCGCTGGAAGGATGGCCTCGGTGTGAATCTGGTGGTAGGGGTAGATAGGCACCCACACACGACGCTTACGTGGTCCAAAGACCGGATGAGGAACCCATATCACGACCATGCTTGCGTGTTGCTTCAAATCGGTCGACCGGTTTCAGCTGATGGCTTTGTTAACAAGCTTACGGAAAGAGGTGCACTCATGCGACGGAGATCTTGGCGGTTCGGGCTAAGTCCTGCGGAACCTTGCACTTTCTTGGCGTCGATGGAGACCTCTTGATTGCATAGCGTGCGAGGTTACCGAACTCTCTCTCAGAGGCATCCACGGAGAGCGGCCTTGGGTGAAACTCGCAGAACTCCTCACGTTTACGATCCATGAGACCCTCCGAATGTGATGTTCACGGAAAGCCTCGCTGAATTCTGCCCAAGTAGTGACATGACCAATCTGGGCGCATAGCCATATAATTCTCCCACCGAGATCGGCGGGGCCTTCAAGATGATAGGCAGCGAAGGTGACCTTATCAGCCTCACTACCGGTCTGTAGCGTAGCTTGTGAGTAATTCTTGAAGGATCATCGGCGTCGAGAGGCTCGGCGGAGTGGTGGAAGGTAGGTGGGTGTAACTTGATGAAGTCACCGAGCGACACCAAGTTATTTCTCGATGATGGGCTGTGTTACATTCGATACGCTCAAACAAACGGTTGGTCTCCGTTTGTTTCTCTCGGCCTCAAAGATAACCCGGCCGAGAAGGAGGGTGGGGCAGGTTCGCTTCTCCAACTCTGCTTGCCTTGCTGCTCTGGCGAGCAGGGTTGTTATGGTGTTAACCATCCTAGGAAAAACAAGACAAGGATTTAGTCCAGGATGGCAAGATTCTGACATAGAAATGTAGAATGTAATGGATAACTTGGAATGCAAGATGATCATCCGTATGACATGGTAGATACAGAAACTGCTTCTTTATTCCATTGTCATACACACCATACAAGGTTTAGTACAAGACCAACAAAGTACTACTACGGTGAAAGGAAGATTACATCTCGTCGAAGGCATACCAAGCTCCTATACATTATTTTTCTTACACCTCCGGGATTAGTACACACTAAGTCATATTCCACGAGTCACGCAGGACGGTGGAGATACAACCATTACAATACTAGTGGGACTACTACTAACTCAGACGTCTCCGTAGTAGTTCTCATAGAAGTCTCCTCCGTAGCCTGGGAGTTCGACGTGATCGTCCGGAAACAGACAGTCCTGAGGAGCCTGTGGACCATAAGGGCATGGGTGAGGTCTTGGTCCAACGAACGGTGGCCTGCGAGGACCACGAGGTGGGGTGATGCCCCCCACATCACGCCAGTCCATCATGTCCAGCAGAGCAGATCTGACAGGATACAAGTCTCTCATATCCATATATCCAGCTTGAACAGCCGGTGCAAAACGAGTCAAGGTGGCCCAGTGATCAGCACGGGCGTTGAAGAGCTCCATCCTCAAGGCCCGACTCTCTCGGTCCTTGTCCTCGAGCAGCTCGGCGGGTAATGCGGGTTAGTGAGTCCTCCGATCGAATCGGCATAGATGGCTCAAGATAACCAAACGCCCAGGAGTGATCCGGCATATCTGGGAAGTCGGTGTTGCGGAGCAGCCGATCTGGCTCGTATGATGGTCATCCTGGAATAAGCAGCATCTTGCACCGCCATGTCAATAGTAACACCAAGCCCATAGGAGCTGTGAAGGGCCTCGGTGGAACCAGGATAAGAGGGAAACACCGACAGCGGCGTAGATATCTGGCTTTGATTAAAATCTCGACATCGCTCTTCAACTGTGTATTCGGGTACCAACGGTATCCCGCTTCGATCATAACCCGAACTAGCATGGCTGTATGACGGTCACACCAATGCATCTGGTCGATTTAACCACTTGATTTTGGTCACGAGTGGCCATCCGAAGCATAACCACAATGCAAAGACATTAGAATTACTAGCAGAATTTGGACAGCATAACGACTGTAAATGCTCAAAGAATTGAGACATTTTACAAAGAATTGCATAGCCACTCAACAATATCATATCAAGGTTCTGGGTCCAATTTAGTAACATAACAGGAGGTAAAACTGAACCAGGCTTGTAACCATCAAACCTACAAGGTACTCTTGATTAGTAACACGTGAGCCTAATAGAGAGAAGAGATCCTAATCCTTAACCCCGGTGGAAGAATGGAGTGACTCAGATCAGAATGCCATGAGGTAAAGGAGTAAAAAGAGCCTTACGTACCATCCCACAATCAATTCCCTACATATAAAGCATTTCTAGACTCAACATCGACCAGTTTGGCTTGGAGAACCTACAGCAGTCGGCTCGATGCCAACGCTGTCGGGACCCGACTCAATGTCACATCGATCTAGCTCAGTAACACATCATATCACTTTGCGGCCTCACGCACGGTATCCCAACGGGTGTCGCCTTACCTTGGCCCGGGACCGTTTGCGCCTTTTGGCACACGTATATGATAGTGTCGCTAGCATCCATATGAAAAGGAGCCCGGGCTGACATGGCTAGTCGTAAACCCAAAGTGGCACAGACTTACAGGGACAGGCATCCATGACCCAGCATCGAACGTGTCGGTCATCAGCAAATAAGTTCGGGCTGTAGCATGGGCTAGCAGGACTCGATTAAACCGGGCTGTGGCGGGCTAACGGGACTCCAGTACTCAATGCGTGACATTTCCCGAAGGAACGAGACACGAGAACGAAGAAGGACACATGCGGCCAGCCTAAGTGTTCGGAGCAAGTAGCAAGCTACCATGGCTCGGTGGAGACACTAGGAGACATTTCCGTAAGAGAGGCTACTAAAGATAAACAACTAGATAGTCGATCCCACACATACCAAGCATTTCAATCATACACACAATATGCTCGATATGTGCAAATACAACAAGGCATCACAACATGACTCTACGACACAAGTACTTTATTTAAAGGCTCAGAGAGCCATACATATCATACACACAAGTACGGGTCACACGACCCACATACAAGTCATACAAGCATACAAGCCACAGTGAAGTGTTTTGTCCGAGTACGGACAACTAGTAAAATAAAAGAGGCTTGGGTAAGCCTAGCTATACTACATGGTCCTTCTCTTGCTCAGGATCACCACCTGGGCCTTAGTCTACTCGTCGATGTCAACGTCTACGAAGAACCCGTCGGAAGGGTTTGTGGCATCTTCTGAAAAATGTAAATTAAAGCAACATGAGTACAAAGGTACTCAGCAAGACTTACATCAGACCCTACATACATGCATATTATCAAGAAGGGTTGGTGGGGTTATTGCAGCAAGCCAGCTTTGACTCATGGCTAAGCTATCCTACGAGACACCAACTTGAAATAGTTTTGCGCACTCGAGTCCACTACTCATCACTTCAATACACTACCGAGGATCCACCTCCGTCTTCCTACGGAAGAGCCATCCTCGGCACTCACGCTTATCTTGAGGCTTTTAGTAGTATCCATTTACTTGTCTATGAACTGTATAGGCAACCAAGTAGTCCTTTATCATGGACGCGCTATTCAATAGATGATGTTAACCCTGCAGGGTGTACTTCTTCATACATGTTTCCACCACTTAGCGTGCACACGACATGTGCTCGGCAGACTTCAAGCTTAAAGCCGACGTGGGTGTAGACCACGACCTACCTAGACACCTAAGTCTCTAATCCGGGTTTATCGCCTATTTGGGTTCCATCTATGAGGAGTTCGGCCAAGTCTCGCCACAGCCCCAAACGATGTGAACAGGGTTCCCGAGATACCAAACGGGCATCCGTACGCCCGCCACGCATACCTCAGATCACAGCCCACCCCTACGGTCGGGCATTGTCCACGGCCTCCAGTAGGCTACAAACACCAGAAACTACTTGCAACTCCTGGACAGAGGACTAGGGTGAATAAGAAGTCGAGCGGGGTCATATTTCAGGGCCCAATGTATGGTAGTAGCTGATTCTTAAATCACACATACAGATCTCAGTGCTTAAGGACGGCCTCAATGAAACAACCCACCATGTACTCCTACATGGCCTTTCATCGATACCTTTACCAAATCGTGTTCAACACCTTACTCTCATACCGACTCGATCATTTCACTCTAGCCATCACCCCGATGAACCAGACCTGACACGACTCTAAGCATAGCAGGCATAGCAAGGTAGGAACAACACAATCATATGGCTCAATCAACTCCTACACATGCTAGTGGGTTTCATCTAGTTACTGTGGCAATGACAGGTCATGCAGAGGAAATGGGTTCAACTACCGCAGCACACAGCAGTTTGAATCGCGTTGTCTTAATGCAAGAACGAGAGCAGGAGCAAGAACATGGGATTTTATCGATATGATCAAATGGTTGGTTGCTTGCTCGACGGGTCGGTGCACGGTATTGCTCTTCGTTGGGGTTATCACGGTACTCCTCGGGCGAGAACCTCGCCGCATGAGAACACCGATACACAAGCATTACCAAACAATATGCAACAATATGATGCATGCATGAGACATGGCATATATGAGTGTGTTGGGCTAATGCAACTAAGACCAGATGGGTTTGAACCAATTTGAACCAAAGATTCAAAATTCAAACTCATATATTGCCACTTAGAGTGCTTTATCTTGTTCTGCCATAAACAGAAGGTTAGCTTGCTTAAACACGCATGAAACCAGTACAGATGGATAGGTTGGATTTTTCTGATCATTTTTCATATATAATTTGTTTCATTTGGAGTTACAGATTATTTTCTATGAATTTTTGAAGTTTGAAACATTTTCTGGAATTTCCTGTGTAAAAATAATTCCAGTAATTTAAATTATCGTCAAGACTTTGGTCATGATGACGTCAGTGGTCAACGGGCTGGTCAGGTCAAACTGACCAGTGGGTCCCGCATGTCATGGGGTTAGTTTAGTTAGAATTTAATTAAAACTAAACTAAGTTAATTAATGTACCGGGCCCACATGTCATAGTCCCAGGGGGGTCAACCTGAGCCCACCCGTGGTCAAGGTCAGGGTCAAACCCTGCCGGCGTTTAGCCGCCGGCGAGCCCGACGCGGTGGCGGAAGTGGTTTTGGCGTTCCGCCACCAAATGGGCGCGGAGGCCACCGAGTGAAGCCGAGGACGAGCCGCAGCTCTTGGCGGAGTCCGTTGGGGTCGGGTGGCGGAGTTGGCGCCGGGCGGCGATTTTGGCGCCACCGGAGTTCGGTTGAAAGTGAACTCGGCCTGGGTGTGCGGTGAGGTGCGGGAGTGCATAGTTAGCTCCAACGCGTGGTGGACGCGTTGGACACGGAGAAGGCCGGAGGATGGCCGGAGCACGCCGGCGACGAGGTCCGCGGTGCGCAGGCGGTGAGCTTCGCGGCGCGCTGTGGTGCACGGGAGCGAGAGAGAGAGGGTGGGGAAGGTAGCTAAGCTCACGGAGCTCTCGTAGAGGCCACCGGCGGGGTCGGGGACGAGCTGTGGCGGCGACGGCGTTGAAGGGGATCTCCGGCGACGGCGGACTCGGGCGAGGTTGGTGTGGCGGACTCGGGCCTTGTGAGCGCTCGGGGCTCGGCTAGCTCGATGAAGTGGACGACGGCGGAGCTCCTGGACACGGTGGCGCGGCGTGGGGTCGACGGAGAGCGCGGTTACGACGGAGGAGCGGCGGCGGTGGCGTCGGCCATGGCTGGGGAGCGCGAGGGGACGAGTTGGAGGAGAGGGGCGTCTGGGGTGCGGGAGAGAGGGGAGTGATCTCGACGTGGCGTGGCGAGGGAAACGGCGAGGCGGCGAGCAGGTGCGGCACCATGCGGCGCGGCGCCTGCCGAAAGCACCTCGGCTCGCCTGGTCGACAAGCAGCTCATTGGCGCCAAGGCCGGGCTGGGCGGCCAGTGGGTGGGCTGGTGGCCGGGCGCCTGTAAGTTCTTTCTGTTTTTTCTTTTTCTATTTTTCTCAGAACTTTGTTGACTTATTAAAATACCTAAAGGTTCTAAAATTCACCAAACTACTCCTGGTCCATTGTTGGAATATTCCCAACATGAAACATTTTAGTTTGGGAATATTTGAACATTTGAAATATTTTATAAATTTTAAATGCCCAAATTCAAATACTTATGATTTAATTCAAAGACCTTAGGATGACCTAGGAAATTGTGCACCACTTTTGGCAGAGGTTCTGAACCAAGACAAAAATGATGGACATTTTACAAGGGCATTTCAGGTTCATCGAAAATATTTTTAGTAAACCCTAGTTTGTTTCAGAGGGGGCTGGGGGTTCTGGCAATCCCATTTCAGGTTTCTGTTGAAAAAAATAGACATGATGCAACATTCTAATGCATGAACTAGCTAGGGTGTGACACAGATCAAGCTGAATCCAGCGGACAGACTGAAGACCGCATTCATCACGCCATTTGGAGCCTTCTGCTACCTGAAAATGACGTTCGGCCTGAGGAATGCCGGCGCCACCTTTCAGCGTTGCATGCAGAAGTGCCTCCTCAAGCAACTCGGCAGGAACGCCCACGTCTACGTGGATGATGTAGTGGTGAAGACGAGCGTGGGGACGCTCTTTGGAAGACCTCAAAGAGACCTTTGAGAATCTGCTACGATTCGGATCAAGCTCAACCCGAGAAGTTCGCTGAGTACCACCGCCAGCTCCTTGGCTTCCTGGTCTCCGA
The DNA here is from genome assembly GCA_021437245.1 of Aegilops speltoides. Classification (NCBI taxonomy): domain Eukaryota; kingdom Viridiplantae; phylum Streptophyta; class Magnoliopsida; order Poales; family Poaceae; genus Aegilops; species Aegilops speltoides. The sequence goes on from CM038147.1 coordinate 136,605,623, forward strand.
ACGCGCATAGAGTGCAACCCCATAAAGATCAAGGCCATTGAGAGAATGGAGGTACCCAGCCGATCTGTTGGATGTGCGAGTTCACCGCTCGCTGGCGCCCATCACCGGTTTATCACCGGTCTGGGCGAAAGCTCGCCTTGTATCAATTGATGAAGAAGACCACCTTTTTGAGTGGAACCACAAGGCGGATGAAGCATTTCTCCAGCTGAAGAAGATGCTGGCTACTCCCCCCGTGTTGGCGGCCCCGACTCCCAAAGAGCCCATGCTCTTGTACATCGCCGCCACCACCGAGTAGTCCAGATACCATTGTAGTCGAGCGCAAGGAGGAAGGCAAGGCGCCTCGCCCGAGACCGGTATATTACGAGCGAGGTAATCGCCGACCTCCAAGCGTAACTACCTCACTACGGAAGATGTGCTACTGGCGTGCATTTTGCCGCCAAGAAGCTGAAGCCCTACTTTCAAGAGCATCCAATCACTGTGGTCTGCACCGCTCCACTCGCCGAGATCATTGGAAGCCAAGACGCCTCTGGCCGAGTGGCCAAATGGGCTATAGATCTAGCTCCTTACACCATTTACTACCAGCCCCACACCGCCATCAAGTCGCAGGCGCTGGCCGACTTCCTCGTCGATTGGGCCGAGACCCAGTACCTACCGCCAGCGCCTGACTCCACCCATTGGCGGATGCATTTCGACGGCTCAAAGATGCGCAACGGCCTTGGAGCCGGTGTCGTCCTCACCTCCCCTAAGGGCGACAAGCTCAAATACTTGCTGCAAATCCACTTCGCCGCCTCCAACAACATCGCCGAATATGAGGCGCTCATTCATGGGCTCCGGCTTGCCAAAGAACTCGGCATTCGCCGGATCCTATGTTACGGCGACTCCGACTTGGTGGTTCAGCAATCATCCGGCGACTGGGACGCCAAAGACGCAAACATGGCGAGCTACCGCTTCCTAGTATAGCAACTCAGCGGATACTTCGAGGGGTGCGAATTCCTTCACGTGCCAAGAAATGACAACGAGCAAGCAGATGCCTTGGCACGAGTCGGCTCCACTCGCCAAGCGATACCTTCCGGCGTCGCCCTACAGCGCCTCCTCAAGCCGTCTATCAAGCCTTCACCAGAGTCGGACTCCATCTTTGTGCCGGCTCCTCCAGAAGTAGTCGGATCCAACTCCAAAGCCCCAGCAGGCGACCTCAAGAAAACCACAGTTGAAGCCGGCCCGGGGACTCCAGAGCCCGGCCAGGGGACTGCGCCAACCGGCCCGGAGACTTCAGAGCCCGGCCCGGGGACTACGCCAACCGGCCCGGGGACAGAGTCGGCCGGGGCGCCGCGCCAGTCGGCCTGGGACTTGAACCCGCCCGAGCTGCCCCAGTCGGCCCAGAGACTCCGCTAATTCAGCCAGCGGCTGCAGCCTCCAGCCCGCCGCCTCCCGGCCTAGCCACCCTTGTCCAAGTCATTGTGGTAGCGAGTTGAAGAGATAGTAGCACCTTCATGGGCGCAGCCCATCCTCAAATTTCTAGTGAACAAAGAATTGCCGACGATGAGATCTGGCTCGGCAGAAGTGCAGCGCCAGCGGCATCATACACCATAGTCAACAGAGAGCTTGTCAGCGCGATGTCCTCACCGGTGTCTACCAAATGCAGTAAAATCGAGAACAAGGCCAAGCGATTCTCGGAGACATCCATCGTATGTCACGGCCACCATGCGGCTTCAAGGGCGCTCGTGGCCAAAGCCTTTCGGCACGGTTTCTTTTGGCCGACTGCCCTAGAAGAAGCTAAAGAGCTAGTCCAAAAATGCAAGGGGTGCCAGATGTTCCGCTCCAAGCCACTTCACCGCTTCGTGATCAAGACAATCCCCATCGCCTGGCCCTTCGCAGTTTGGGGCCTGGATATGGTAGGACCATTCAAGACGGCCCGAGGCGGCCTAACTCATCTGCTTGTCGCGGTGGACAAGTTCACCAAGTGGGTGGAAGCAAAGCCCATCAAGAAGTTGAATGGCCCGACTGCAGTAACCTTCATCGCCGACATCACGGTGCGGTATGGCTTACCGCATAGCATCATCACCGACAACGGCACAAACTTTGCCAAGGGCGCCTTGGCTCGTTTCTGCGCGACGCAGGGCTTCCGACTGGACTTAGCGTCCGTTGCCCATCCGCAGTCAAACGGCCAGGTGGAACGAACCAATGGCCTTATCTTGTCCGGCATCAAGCCTCGACTGGTCGAACCACTCGAGCGTTCGGCCAGCTGTTGGGTCGAGGAGCTGCCAGCCGTCCTCTGGAGTCTGCGCACGACCCCAAACAAGTCAACCGGCTTCACGCCTTTCTTCCTCGTTTATGGTGCCGAAGCCGTCATCCCGACGGATATAGAGTTCGACTCTCCACGAGTCACCATGTACACCGAAGAGGAAGCTGAAGAAGCACGCCAAGACGGCGTCGACCTGCTGGAAGAGGGCCGACTGTTGGCACTCAGTCGGTCTGGCATCTACCAGCAGAGTCTGCGCCGATACTACAACCGCAAGGTCAAGCCAAGATCGTTCCAAGAGGGCGACCTTGTGCTCCGGCTGATTTAGAGAACGGCCGGCCAGCACAAGTTGTCGGCACCTTGGGAAGGTCCCTTCATCATCAACAAGGTGCTAGGGAACGAGGCCTACTATCTGATTGATGCTCAGAAGCCTCGAGCACGCAAGAGGGACGACTCCGGCAAGGAAACAGAGCGCCCGTGGAACGCGAATCTTCTTCGAAGATTTTACAGTTGATGCAGTATGTATCGCGCTACCCCCTTTGTATTAAAGTACTAAGACCTTAGGCCCCCCGGGACGAGCTCGGGGACTGCCTTTTTGTTATCTGTATGATAAGAATTACGCTTCCGAACATGCTATTGTTTTTTATCATACCGTCTGGCACCGGGTTCGACTAGTCGACCCGAGGACTTGCCGTCTTGCGCTATGAAAAGCTCCCTGCAGTCGGACAAGTAATGTGTTGCGTTCAAGCCGTCTCTTGTCGAAAGCCACAGCTCGCAGAGCGACTGCTGGTAGGCAGGGAACAAGCAATAACGAGCGCATGCATGAAAAATGGCTAAGGACCTAAAAGCTTATGCATAGCACAAGCCGGCTACCAGCCTCCCCCCACAGAGCCGACTCATGAGTAGTCGGCTCGCCGTCTTAATTTTATCAAAGGACAGCCGACTCTCGGATAGTCGGCATGTCACTTTCTAGCCGACTTGCTAAAGAAACTCTAAACGGCTAAGTACTTGCCTTCCTGAAGTAGCCAAGCACTTGGCCTGGCGACAGTCCGCAGAGCGGCTGCCCAGCCGGCAAGACGGCAACTAAAGGAAGGCGGCAAAGTAAAAAAGTCTAAGGAGCAATAAGCAAGGAAAGGCAGAAATCAGATAAATATTTTACATAGGCCCTTGGCCGAATCGCAGAATAGAAATTCAGGATACACCCCGCGGGTGGAATTGTTCGAACTTAACAAGTTTTTCAAAAAGATTATTGAAGATGCAGAAATGCGAGCAGTTCTAGGAGGCGGCCTCGGGCCGAGGATCGGAGGTGACGGCGTGTCGGATGCCGGGGGCGTCAAATGGGCGGTTCAGCCTGGTCGCCCGGGCAGCCGCCTGCTTCAAGCTGCTCGTTCTTTGGAGGTGCGACGGGCGAGGCTAGCCGCTGCCTCGCTTTTCTGGTGCCTCCTCCTCGCCTCCATCCTCCGACTCGCCCTCCTCGGCGCCTGAGTCGATCACCTCCACCGAAGTCTTCCTCAGTACTCCGGGTTCATCCGAACCAGTCCGGGCGGCGCTTCTCGCCGCCTTGATCCTTCGGGCACGAAGACGCTTAGTGTCCCTGACTCGGCGATGGCGCTTGTAGCTCAACAAGGGCGCCTTTGTACGGCCTCGGCTCGGCTGGGCTTCGACCGAATGCGGCCAGCGGTCCGAGTCAGCCCGGATACGCCTTGACAAACTCAAGGCCGGCATGCTCGGCCGGGCCGAGAGCCCTTCCAAGCCTCAAGGCGGCCGGCGGCGACTTCTAGCTAGTCGGCGATCCGACTGCGATCTGTGAGCCGCACGTCCGACTGGCAGGGCAACCACTGGGCATGTGCGCTGGTGAAGACGCAGCGCAGCAATGGTGAGCGGACGAAGACGGGCCCCTATGCTCGAGCTGCTCGCCGATGGTTGAGGCGTTGGCGGCGATCACCTCCCCTTCGCCCCGCCGCCCCGAGCCGCCTGGCTGTGAGGGACGGCCTGTGAATGACCAGGAAAGAAGTCTGCCAAGACAAAAAAGAAGATAGTCGGAAAATGAGAAATCGGCCTGACACGAAGACGGAAGACCAAAGAAGCGAAAGAGACTTACCATCGACGATGTCCTCGAGTTCGTGGTAGCCGGAGGTCAGCACCGCCTCCCTGTCAGTCCAGGCGGAGCGCTCGATCTCGAACTCAGCCATGAGGGCGGCCTCCCGCGTCTTGGCCTTGTCCTGCGCCTTCTGGAGCAGCTCCTTCTGCTCGGCCAGCTGCGTCGCCAGCAGATCGCGCTCTTTGGCGAGCTGGCTGCACTCCTCCTCCTTGGCACGACGGGCAGTATTGGCCTCGCCCAGCTGCTCCTGAAGGGCGGCTGTCGGTGTCAAAACCGGCGGATCTCAGGTAGGGGGTCCCGAACTGTGCGTCTAGGCGGATGGTAACAGAAGATGAGGGACACGATGTTTTTACCCAGGTTCGGGCCCTCTGGATGGAGGTAAAACCCTATGTCCTGCTTGATTAATATTGATGATATGGGTAGTACAAGAGTAGATCTACCACGAGATCAAGGAGGCTAAACCCTAGAAGCTAGCCTATGGTATGATTGTTGTGATGTATGTTGTCCCTCGGACTAAAGCCCTCCGGTTTATATAGACACCGGGAGGCTAGGGTTACAGAGTCGGTTACAATGGTAGGAGATCTACATATCCAGTATTGCCAAGCTTGCCTTCCACGCCAAGGAAAGTACCTTCGGACATGAGCGGAGTCTTCAATCTTCTATCTTCGTAGTCTTGGAGTCCGGTGGATAATGATAGTCCGGCTGTCCGGACACCCCTAGTCGAGACTCCTTAGTAGCCCTGAACCAGTCTTCAATGACGATAAGTCCGGCGTGCATAATGTTCGGCATTGCAAGGCGGGTTCCTCCCTTGAATAATCCAGAGAAGATCATGAACACCAGGATAGTGTCCGGCTCTGCAAAAATAATTTCCACGTTCCACCGCAGAGAGAATAAAATACATACACTAGCTCAATCTGCTGACGTATTATGCGGCGCAACATCACACCGCAACCAAGCCTTTGTTTGAATCTATACCACCTCAGCACATTTAGCGAAGCGGTTTCCTTGGCACGTCTTGTCGAAGCAAAGATCGTGTTCCCCTTATTCCGGGATCCTCATCAATACGGACGTGGGTAACCCAACCGCGCCATTGATGGTGGCGCTTGGGAGATAAGCGAGTTTTACCAGGCCGGTGGGGGACGCATAGTTCTCGTCCGCCTATATAAGGGATAAGGATTTACCTTCTCACCTACGCCTTCTTCCTCCTTTGCTTATCCATCTCCGCGTACTCAAGCTCCAACGCCCAAGCTTGCGCATCTCGCCTCGACCTTCTCCGAATATGTCCGGAGCGGGAGGTAAATGGTTAGCCTCCACCGCCAAGGAGGAGGACATCACCAAGCTGCGCGACGCCGGATACCTTTCCCACGATATCGCGCATCGGCTGCCCGACGAGGGGCAGCTCATCCCCACCCCTGAGCCTCAAGAGAGGGTTGTCTTCCTTCCCCACTTCCTCCGCGGACTGGGCTTTCCGCTCCATCCATTTGTCCGGGGGCTCATGTTTTACTACGGCCTGGATTTCCACGATCTGGCGCCGAACTTCATCCTCAACATCTCCGCGTTTATCGTCGTGTGTGAGGCCTTCCTCTGCATCCGGCCCCACTTTGGCTGTGGCTCAAGACCTTCAACGTCAAGCGAAGGTTGTGAAGAACGCATAAGCGGAATGCGGGGCGCCATGTTGGGCAAATTGCCTGGCGTCCCTTGGCTAGAAGGGACCTTCGTGGACTCCGTCAAGGGGTGGCAATCGGGTGGTTCTACATCACCGAGCAGCGCAAGCCCACATGGGTGGCGGCCCCGAGTTTAGATCTGGAATCCCCACGCAGCTCACCTCCACGGAAAGAGAAGGGCTTGCGGTGGGGCAATCCGTGGAGGTGACGGGACTCGAGCCTACATCAAGAAGATGGTGAGCAATAGGCTCCGGCTCGTCGACGTGGTCCAAGTCATGCTCCTCCGGCGGATTCTCCCATGCCAAACGGGCATTCAATTTGTGGGAGTTCAATCGGAACAACACTAGCGCTAAGCGGGCTCTTGATACAACATCTGAAAGGCGCTGGAGGGTGCTGTTCAAGGGCGCCGAAGCCCCGCATCCGCGACGGAAGATCGCGGATTCAACTCGCAGTGTCCAACTAACGCGGTAAGTGATTCAACCCCATTACAGGACACTTGTGATAATTAAATTAACTTTTAGTGGGATTTCATTCTGCCACTTCCTTTGACAGGAATGGATGGAGAAGGCCAAGCTGCTTATCAGCCCGGCTCCCATGCCAGAAGACCCAGTGAACGCCCAGCCAACAGAGCTCTTGATTCGGCACCGCACGTGGTGCCGGAGAAGAAAACCAAGAAGGTGTACGGGGACTCGAAAAGTTCCATAATCGAGCGTCTGACGGCGGCGAGGACTCCTCCCCGAAGGCGAGGAGGAGGTATTCCCTCGAAGGAGGGAGAGAAGAAGAGGAAGGCTTCCCCAATAGGGGAGGCGAAGGGTCCAAGAGGGGAGAACTATCCCCGGACAGTTTCGCCAACATCAACGTTGGCGAGGATGAAATGGCCTCAAGGGCGAGCGTCCGCAAGATCGTAAATATTTGGATCATTTATATGCGTATATTTTATGTCATGCAAGTATCCTTCTAACACCGCATTCTGCCGTAGTCCGGCGGTGGCGATCTCCCGACTTCGATGGCGAAGTCGTTAGCCTCGTCGGATGTAAATTCTGTCCCGATTGCCTCTACCCCACGCAGCGACGAGGACGCCGAGGTGGGATCCCAAAGAGGACCCATCGGGAGGAGGCTCGGGAGTGCCGTCGAGCGACCTCCGGACTTTGCACGGAATCTACGCCGGAACCCTTGATGGTTCGAGTCCGCAAGCGGCCCCTTCGGAAGAAGGGCAGGACCGTGACACCGCGGCCTCCGCCCAACCGAGGCGCCGGATAACCTGTTGAGGCGCTTAAAGGCGCTTCCATCGAGGAAGAACACCGCACTATCATGAGTGCGGTGATTGAAAAGGTTCACTTGCTAAGGCGGGCTGACGAAGCTTCTGCAGCGACCTTCTAACGAGCTTTGAGGTAAGAAGTTAAAATTATGTAATGTAATACCGCATAGATAGTAGCCTCGATGCTTAGTTGGTGTTAGGAAAGAAAAGCCGGATGAGGATCTAACAAGATATACGCAGGTTGCCTAAAATATGTCAATATGGGTTTGCAGGCTGCTATTCTTGACCTCTGCCGCACTACTTGGCGGAGGTCGAGGTCTTGAAGAAGGATCTCGGCGGTCAGAGCAAGAGCTCGGCCATGCCAAGAGGCAGCTCGAGGAAAAAGAAGGTGAATAACACCACTTTAAATAAGTACCTTCTGAGACAAGGGTTTTGGTTGCAAATAAAATTAACAAGGATAATATGTGTATTGCAGGGGCCACTAACGAGGTGGCAGCCACGAAGGATCTTGTGTCATGACGAGCAGATCTTGCGGCCATGAACAAACTGAGCGAGAAAAGCAAGAGGCGCGGGTGGCGGAAGTTCGGCAAGAGCTCTAGGCTCTCATGGAAAAGCATGAGAGTTTGGAGTGTGACTCCAAGACTCGAGAGTCCGAGCTTGCCTCGGCTCTCGAAAGTGCCAAGTCCGCCAAGGCCGAGGCCCATAAGGCCCTTCAGGAAGTTGAGGACATAAAGAAGATAGCGGCGGGTAAGGCATTTTTCATGCAAAGCAGGCATGTTAATGTGAACTACCTGACACTTACCCGAATTCGGAGCTCTCCAGGGGCGTTTGCAGATCTGCCGCGTAGTGCGTCTGATGCCGCCACATTCTATTGTGGCGAGGAGGGGAGCTCGACGGAGAAGGTCTTCTGGTCTCAGTACTCTGAGGCCGGTCATCCGGTGCCCCAAGAGACCAGGTGAAGCGGTGGTCGAACTCCTAAGGTAGCTGAGGAGGCCATGAAGGGCCTCATAGTCCATTATGTGGCTGGACAGGCCATGCACAGGAGCTACTTTGGCATCGTCAGGCGGGCTGGTGGATGCATGCCCAGGCTGGATGTAGTCAAGCGCTCACTTTATGTCGAAAGCGCTCGTCGGGCCCTTGCCGCATAAAGGTGCAATGGGGCAAACTGGATGCGAGAAGCTTCTCACGGACCCGCCGCCGGGCAAGGAGCATCGCACGCCCGGGCGGTATTATAAAGTTGTCTGAAGGAGCCTGCGATATTGCGGATGAGTGCTCCCGAAATGTAATCTTTGAGTGAACTTGTATGTGTATTTATCTATCGCTGAAAACTTAGTTTATATCGCCATGAGCAACACTTGTTTAATTTAAAATATTACCTTCATGCGGCCGTTTGTAAAATCGAGAGATGGCAAGTCGTTGGCTTCAGCCCCAAGCCGCAAGTCTTTGGGGTGTTCGGATAAACTTGAGCACTCTTGTTCCCATTTTGGGTCCATCTAGGAGGCACTCAACCACGACGAACAAGGCAACCGGACTTATAATGCTTGAACACTCTCACTTAGCCATAGAATTCTATAATTTTAAATTTGGTGAAGCCCCGGTATCGGAAGACCGAATCTGGGCGCTATCCACGCCTTCATCGGACATTATCCGAACTTTGCTCAAGCGGCGTGAGTCTTTAAGGACCGAAAAAACCTCTCGAACAGCGACCGTCTCTCGCCTTATCATGCCGGTCGGTTTTAGCTTTCTCCGAGGCGTTAACCCGGCTCAACCGGGTGCAATCATGATGGTTCTCCAGTGCCACCTTAGCCGAGCAGAATGGGCGTAAGGCACCAAAAGCGTGGGGCCGGGCAAACCCAACTATTGACCCAAGACATGATTCGGAGCTGATTCATATAATGCTATAAGTTCGGGGTGCCGCACTTGTGAAAGTGTTCGGACTTTATCACACCATAATTTGGGAACAAAAGCCCCTGGCGTATTCGGCCGTACCAACTTATACGGGTGCAAGATGTCATGTAATGAACATATATATAAAAGATAATGCAATTGCAATAAAGAGGTGCTGCATTATTTATGAAAGAAAGTCTGCTAGTAGAGCGGTGATACAAATAGTCTTGGTAAGCAAGGGATTTGGACTAAATAAACATGTCCCCCTCCAGGGATGAGCTGCAGACTTGGTGTATATAATCGAATTTAATGCTCGTAATTGAGACCACCTGAGTGTTTGTCGCGCCTTCTTTAGTCCCTGACTGTTGCATCATGAGTTGGCGGAGTCGCCACCGGGATGTGGCTTCATTAACGGAGTCTGTGTACACAAAGTAGTAAAGTGAAAAAGAAAAGAAGGGGGGCACACTTGCGAGCCCCTGGTGTGGTCGAGCCGCACTCTGGGTCCATTGTGATCGTGCCCCTTTCCCTGCGCCCATGGTATCTCCAAAGCGTAATGATGTACGCTGAGTGTTATTCTTGCGATCATGGGCGGCGAGGTTGGGGCCGCATTACTGCGCGATGCTCGATCGCGCCAGTGGTCTTAGTTGGCATTGCTCGGAGGCGCTTTCTTTGTGTCCGGCCTTTTAACTGCGGACTTGAGAATTGCCTTAGAAGGCTGCTCATTTCGCTTCTGCGAGAGCATTGTATGTTCCTCCGTTCGAGGGGGCGTTCCGTATTCCCATTGACCGTGATGACTCCACGAGGGCTGGCATCTTGAGCTTTAGGTATGCATAATGCGGCACGCGTTGAATTTTGCAAAGCGGTTCGTCCGAGCGAGCGTGATAGCCGCTGCGAAATGGGACTATGTCGAAGATTAACTCTTCGCTCCGGAAATTATCCGGGATCCGAAGACCATTTCGGTGTGGTGAGCACATCTGATTGGCCTCCACTCTGGATGACACCTTTAAAGGTTGTCTTTGTAGGTTTGATCCTTGATGGGTCTATTCCCATTTTGTGCCTTTGTATCCGATAAAGCAGGTTCAGAGGCTACTACCGCTGTCCATCGGGACTCTTGTGAGGTGAAATCCATCGGCGATTGGGTCTAGAACCAATGCGGCGAATCCGCCATGGCGTATGCTGGTCGGATGGTCTCTTCGATCGAAAGTGATCGGACAAGAGGACCATGGATTGAACTTGAGGCGTGGCTCCATCGCATAGGCGTCCACGAGTCGCGTTTCCTCTCCCTCTTGGGTATGTGGGTCGCGTATATCATATTCACCGTCCGCACTTGTGGGGAAACCCTTTGTCCTCTGTTGTTCGGGTGGTCGGGTCTCTTCCTCGTCGTCGCTGTTTAGCCCTTGTCATTGTTTTCGACAATTAACTTGCGGCCTGCTTGAACACCCAGCAATCTCTATTGGTGTGGTTAGCTGGCTTTTCGGAGGTGCCATGTATCGGCATAAGCGGTCGAGTATTCGGTCCAGTTGGATGGACCGGAGTGGTTCTTTTGAATGGCTTCTTCCGGACGGGTTTAGAGCCTCGGAATCCGGCATTACTGTCGTATCCTCCTTATAAATGCGCCGTTAATCGGCGCTTTGTTTTGTTTCGGCGTGACCTGCCGTTGTTGTCCTTTGTATCCAAACTGCCAAAATTTTTATGGAGGTTGTTGCTACGGGCTAGCCACTGTCCTCTCCCGCAAAAGCGGGTCATTAACGATGTGAGGGCTGCCATGGATTTGGCTTTTCCTGCCCTGTGCGGGCTAGCCATTCGTCCCGGATGTTATGTTTGAAGGCTGCAAGGGCCTCTGCATCCGGACGGTCGGCGATTTGGTTTTCTTTGTCAGAACCGTGTCGAGAATTATGCGGCGATTCGTCTGGCTGCTGAATAATGTGGCTTAGGTCATCGGCGTCTGGTGGTCATACGTCGTCCACGAAGTTGTCGAGGAATGCGGCTTCAGGTCTTCCCAACCCAATTGACTCTGCGGGCAAGCTGTTTAGCCAATGCCGAGCTGGTCCTTTAAGCTTGAGTGGGAGATATTTGATGGCATGGAGATCGTCGCCGCGGGCCATGTGAATGTGGAGAAGATAGTCTTCGATCCAAACCGCGGGGTCTGTTGTGCCGTCGTAGGATTCGATGTTTACGGGTTTAAACCCTTCGGGGATCTGATGATCCATTACTTCGTCAGTGAAGCATAGAGGGTGTGCGGCGCCCTTGTATTGAGCAATATCGCGACGCAGCTCGAGAGAGCGCTGTCTGCTGTGTTCGGCCCGGCGGGTTATTGTATCCGGCACGACGGTATTCGTCGTGGGTCGTAGGGCACCCACGTGATCTGTAGATGGATCTGGATTGCCTTGCTTTGTCCTCCAATATGTCTCACAAGTCCGGCGCGTTCCCTCTTGGCTTCGTACTCTTGGAGCGATGCCGGGGTACGGTTTTGGCTGGGGGCCTGGATGCCTCTCTGTCACGACCACGGGGTGGTCGGTCAGCCATATCGTGCACTGGCGATGAAGGTATGTATGCTTCCTCCTCTAATCGGGGGAGCAGCTTGCGTCTTGGGTAACTTTTGGAGGGGCGTTCGAGTTTATACTCTTCGGCCGCGAGGACCTCGGTCCATCGATCGGCCAGCAGGTCTTGATCAGCTTGGAGCTGTTGCTGCTTTTTCTTTAGGCTGTTTGTCTGTGGCTATAAGCCTGCGCTTGAAGCGCTCTTGTTGACAGGATCCTCGAGTGCAGCGAATTCATCATCGTTGAGGCTTGCCGTCTTGGAGGAGGCATATAGTTATCATCCTCAACCCTTAAATGCCGCCCTCTCGTGAGGGCTTGCTTCCGCATCCTCCTCGCTGAGTCTTCTTTGGAGGGATTGTCTTGGCACTCTCCGGGTGTTATTATCTCCCGTGCGGAATCTTCATTCTTGCTATGGCGGGATTTAGAGCGGCGCCCGGTGACGTCGGCGTTTGGGCTGCTTCTTTAGAGAATCTGCCTCCGCTTCTTCGCCATCCCGTCTTTCGGGTGTCCACCATATATATGTCGTATGGCGAGGTGGTCTTCGATTGCCACAGTAGGTCTGGCTCTGTTAAATCTCGGCATCGTCGTCCATGGCGTCGATGTAAATCCGAGTCGAAGTCTAGCATGTCGGTTAAATCATCGACAGTGGCTACAAAGTGGGTGGTGGGTGGGCTCTGAATTTCTTCGTCGTCCGTACTCCAACCATCCTGGCCATAGTCCGGCCAGGATTCTCCTGATAGCGAGAGATGCTTCAGTGAATTCAGGATATCGCCAAAAGGCGAGTGTTGGAAAATGTCCGCGGCGGTGAATTCCATAACCGGCGCCCAATCCGGATCGATTGGTAGGGGCGCGGGAGGTTAGGAGTCCGGCGAGGAATCCGGCGCCTCGGAATCACGGGTTTCGCAGGGGACACGATCAGTGTTTGGCTCCATCGCCGTGGATGTTGAAGCCCCTGGGGCGGCGTCTATCCACCGGCCCTCGTCTGGCGATCGGCCGGGCTAATGGCGAAGTGGATCAGTGCGACCACCAAGGCTTTGACCGTTGGCGGCAGAGCTAGATCGTGCCCATCGTCACGATCTTGGCGGCTTGCTTGGCGTGGCTCGAGTCCGTCGAAGATCAAGTCTCCGCGGACATCAGCCGTGAAGTTTAAGCTTCGAATCGACTGACGGCGGGGCATAGCTTCGATCTGCTCCGGATGGCCAAGTGAATTGGCCCGCAGCGAAAGCCGCCGAATATGAAGATCTGTCCGGGAGAAAAGTCTCACCACGACAGCGTTGTTGGTTGAAGATGCCATCAAGCCTATCGGTGGCGATACGGAGGAACTCTCAATGAAAGCACCAATGTCGGTGTCAAAACCAGCGGATCTCGGGTAGGGGGTCCCGAGCTGTGCGTCTAGGCGGATGGTAAGAGGAGGCGAGGGACACGATGTTTTACCAGGTTGGGCCCTCTCGATGGAGGTAAAACCCTACGTCCTGCTTGATTAATATTGATGATATGGGTAGTACAAGAGTAGATCTACCACGAGATCAAGGAGGCTAAACCCTAGAAGCTAGCCTATGGTATGATTGTTGTGATGTATGTTGTCCTACGGACTAAAGCCCTCCGGTTTATATAGACACCGGGGAGGCTAGGGTTACACAGAGTCGGTTACAATGGTAGGAGATCTACATATCCGTATTGCCAAGCTTGCCTTCCACGCCAAGGAAAGTACCTTCCGGACACGAGCTAGAGTCTTCAATCTTCTATCTTCGTAGTCTCGGAGTCCGGCGGATAATGATAGTCCGGCTGTCCAGACACCCCCTAGTCCAGGACTCCCTCAGCGGCGTTGGCGCCTGAAGAACGAAGAAGAAGACAAGAAAAGTCATCAGTAAGATAGATTGCCGGGGAGATCCGGCCCGCTCGTGATCGGCCCGAATCTCGGGATTACAGCCAGAGGTAGCCGCCGCCCAAGAAAGAAAAATTAGATCGCCGGGGAGATCCGGCCCGACTACTCAGCAGTCCGCCCGAATCTCGGGGACTACAGTCCACGGGTGCGCCAGCGTGCCCCCGCGAAGAAGGAAGAAAAGAGCTCACCCCGGCTTTCCGTCAAGTCGGCGGTCCGCTTGTTCAGCTCCTCGACATTGCGGTTAAAGGCAGTGGCGCGGAGGTTATGATATTCCTACAAAAAGCCGGCAAAGGCAAAAGTTAGAATTCGGAGCTCGCTAGAAGGAGTTCCGGACCGCCTACTCAGCAGACGGCCCGGAACTCGGGGACTACACCCAGTGGGTGCTGTTGGCCTTACGGAGAAAACGAGAATTAAAAAGAAAGGAAACATACCGGGACGGATGTCCTGCGGCGAATGCGCTCTGAGTGCGAGACACAGGCGTGGCTCTCAGCAGCGATTTTGCTGGGCGCCCAGAGAGGCTCGATTCAGCGGGCCGGTGCCGCCTCCGCGCAACCAGCCGGTGGGCACAGCACTGGAGGCCTCGACATCCAGACTCGCCGAGCTGGCTGCGCCAGTCTCCCGAGCTCGCGGCGCCGAGCTCGTCCTCTCAAGTCGGCGGCGTGCCGACACGGCGACTTGAAGAAGCAGCCGCGCCTCGGCATCGTCCGTGGTCGGTGGATCCTGCGGGCCCACCGGCTGCTTACTGTGCGGCCTCCCAGACGGTGATGGAGGCGGCGGAGGCGGCGCGAGGGTGTCCGAGCCTGAAGCCTCGCCGCCCTCCTCCATGAGGGGGTTCTCGGTGCCGACCTCTTCGGTCTACCCCGTGAACTCTGGAGCCGGCGGCGCCGACGACAACGGAGGGACGAGTATCGCCGATCGGCGACGCGCGACCTCCTCAGCGCGCCGTTTCGTCGCGGCGGCAGCCTCGGCCTCCTCTAGTTTCTTCTGGGCGTTGGCGGCCGCCTTCTCGGCCTCTGCTTTCTCCAGGCGGTCGGCCTCCTCCTCGTTGCGCTTCTCCCGCGCGTTCCGTTCCGTCGCCTCCCGAAGGTCGGCGGCGGGATCGACCCGCCGGGTGTTGGCGGACGTCTCCACCGACCCCATGACAGAGGGGACGGCGGCTCTCTCAAGGGAGAGGGGGGCTCTGGAGAAGAATGAAGGAAAAATCAAAGAAGACTCGGACAAGGTCCAACAAAGAAAATAAAAGAGTGAAAAAGACTTACGCGGAAACTAATGGCGGCCTCCTCACTTCCCTCCGGAAGCGGTTGGCCTTCGCGGCCGCCTCCTCCCGCTTGGTCGCGACGGCCGCCCCCTTGAACTTCTTCTGCTTGCCGCCAGGCGCGCTCGGCCCGGCATGGCGCCTCTTCGCGCCGCCTTGGCCGGAGGGGCCGGCCCTCGGCTGGGGGCGTGGAACGACCTCCACGTCGGCATCGTCATCGGGCCAGTCAGCGAACGTGGCCGATGGCCTGAGGCCGCCGTCTGCCCCTTCGTCGCCGCCTTCGGCGTCGGCCTCCAACGCCGCCGCCCCCAAGTCGGGGTTGTCGACGTCGCTATCCTCGCGGATGGGGACGTAGTCGCGGGGCTCTCTCATGGCGCCGGTTGCGGGCGCCATGAGGGGGTTCTGCTCAAAAGGAACCAATGATGATTAGAGGCCGAAGTCGGCTGCAAAGAAGATCGAGCTACAGAAAGATGCAACTTACCACTGGAGGGGGGTTGTCGCGCGAGTACGGCTCCTTACCTAACTGCCAGTCCTCCGTGAACTCGCAGTGGGCGATGTGGTTCACCAAGTTCGCCACCTCCCTGCGGGGCATCTCCTTGGTGCATAGCTGGCTCGGGTCGTGGCGGCCGCTCATCTGACAGATGAGGTGAGGCCGGCCTTGGAGTGGGAGGACTCGGCGCGCCACGAAGGCGGCCAGAAGGTCGGACCCGACGAGGCCCTCCATTGCATGGGAACTGGTCGCGCCACGGCGGCGGCTCCGGAGGGAGACAGCGACTTGGACCGGTGGGACCAACTAGCAAGCCTGCCAGTCAGTGGCTCGGGGTTGAAGGGCGACAAGTTGACCCAGTCGCCGTCGGTGGAGAGGTTCTTCACGTAGAAGTAGGAGCGCTGCCACATCTTCACCGACTTCACCAGCGAGATGAGAGGGAAAGGGTTGTCGGCCCTCGAGCACCGCACCGCGATGTAGGTGCCGCACTGAGCCGGCGTGCCGGCGGCTTGCGTGCCGAGCTTTGAAGAGAAGAATTCCCCCCACAACTCGAGGGTGGGGAGAACACCGAGGAAGCCTTCGCACAGAGTGGCGAAGGCGGAGAGTAGCACCACCGCTTTTGGAGTGAGGTGGTGCGGCTGAAGATTATGGAACTCCAGGAACGAGCGGAAGAATCCGCTCGCCGGCAGCCCCAGCCCGCGCATGAGGTGCGAGCGGAAGACGACCCACTCGCCCTCCTCCGACGCGGGCCTGATCTCTCCCGCCGGCGCGGGACGGGCATGCACCAGGTCCGCGCTGGGGAGACGGCGGGTCCGGCATAGGAACTCAATGTGCTCCGCTTCCACGTCCAAGCCGTCCCACACGCCAGAGCGTGAGGTAGGGGGCGCGACGGAGGAAGAGCTCATCGCCGACGAGAGAAGGTGCTCTTGCTCGCGGCGGAGGAAGAGGAGAAGGTAGGAGAGCGGGGGAGAGGATGCGCGTGCAGTGCCGCCCCGCTCCTCCCCGCCTATTTATAGCCCTACAGGTTGAGGAGCCGAGGGGGCGGGCGTGGGATTAACTGCGCTCGAGGCCCCACGCCGCCCACGATTTACCCCATAAATTCTGCGCGCGGTAACAGCGTGGGGAAGCCAACCGTTAGCGACCGCCGTGGATCCGCTTCGAAGCCGTATGATAGTGGCGGGCCCGCCTAGCGGCCCGTCCGTCCGCAGCGTGGGTGGGCAGACTATCCTCCCCACGTGGCGCCGCGCGATAGGACCGCCACGATGGCGGCAGGGAAGCGTATCTGATATGCCGCCTGATTTCCCGCCGCGACTTACAGACAGTGGCCCCTCGCCAAATAAAGTCCGACTTTGGCAAGTCGGCCCAAGAAGACAAAGGCCGGGTCTTGGAGTCGGCGCTGGGAAGCAATAAACTGCTGAAGCCCCATGAGGCGGCTCCGCAGGGCTTTACCAGCTTCGGGGACTACTGTCGGAGTAATGGGCCATGGGTAGGCTGACCCGGGACCCAGGATCTTTCAAGACATCGGGGCAGGCTACGCCCCTCCAGCCGAGTCCCAGTTGGCGACCTCCGGGGAGGCCGAGTCCTAGCTGGCGATCTCCCAAGAAGCCGAGCCTCAACTGGCGATCTCCGGAGGAGCCGAGTCCCAGATGACGACTTCAAAGCAAGCCGACTCCAAGCTTGCGACCTCCAGGAGTGCCGACTATGGGAGTCAGCCCATGACATTTCACAAAGACCGATGCGGGTCTGGCCCGGCGTGGCGTCCTTCACGCCACGAGGGTGGCATGGCTATAGTAAGCCGTATCACTGGGAGATCTCCGGCGAGGCGCGACACTGTTGCCATGCCTGCCCTGACCTCAGCCACAGTGCGTGATGCATTGTGCCCACGACGCCGGCCTGTACGGCCCAGAGGTCGCAGGGCCACCTGTCAGTGGATGAATCAAAGACGGCCAGAGCGCCCGAAGACGGCCCTGTGGGAGTCAGCCTCCTCGGAGTCGGTCGTCTCCCCGCCAGGGCCCCACAAACCATAAACCAGATTGGATGGGGAGTGGCGACAGTGATTGCCCAACAGACGGCGGCACTATTGCCATGACCCCATGACCAAGCCTGCGTCATCAGGAGCGCCGCACAGTGTCCGGCCTGTCCGCAGGACCCACCGGACGGCGGGCCCTAGAAGCCGGCGGGAAGGACGGCGGCATGAGGGACAGACGGCTGGGGGCCACACCCAGTCAGATTACCATTGCACCCCGGGGGTAGGCCTATATAAACCCCCCGGGGCACCCATGCAAACGGTTCGGCCCTTGATAGAGATAGACACATAGACCAGGGAGGAGAGAACTAGCCTTGCTCTCTCCTGCCTCCCGAAACCGCTCTAGGAGCACCATTGTAGCCACTTCGCCATAGTGACCATGCGGAGACCCCGCAGAGCAGCGGTAGGGGTGTTATCTCCCCGGAGAGCCCCGAAGCTGGGTAAGATTCGCCGGCGTGCATGTCTACGCCTCATCTCGTTTCCAGGCACCGGTGACGTTCTACTCGCCCCCACCATGATAAGCCATCCTTTGGCATATGTCGCACCCAACCCCCGACATTGTGGGAGCGGTACTCTTACTCTGAAAAGGCTACAACTAAACCCTGTGCACTTGCAGGTTATCTAGCTTTTTCTGGCGTTGTTGCCAGGGAGCTGAGCGCTTTTGGTCTTAGTTCCGAGTTTGATTTGAATCTTGTGTACTAAGTTGTTTGCAAGTATGGAACAATCATGGCTGAGTATGGACACTAATATCAACTAGCAGCCATGTGACTTACAGGTCCACCTGTTCGAGAAATGTTCACATATTGGGTCCTAATCCCATCGTTGTAGCTTATGCAGTGAACCAAAGTGTCCTCGACTTGTTGCATGGTAAACAGTTTAAAGGTGAGGCCGGTGAGGATCTTATCAACATTTGTAATTTTTGATGATGTCTGTGGGATAGTTAAGTTGAATGCTTTTAGCCTAGATGATATGAAACTGAAATTATTTCCTCTCACTCTAGCTAAAAAGACAAGGAATTGGTTAGTGTCTCACCCTGCAAGTACCTTTGATACATGGAGTAAACTAGCAGGAACTTTTTTTACAGATCTTTATCCATAGAAGAAATCATATGAAGTAAGGAGGAGGATTTTAAATTTTTGACAGAGGTCTAGAGAAAGTCTGGTAAATGCATATCAAAGGTATAAAATTTTACTAAATGATTGCCCTCGTCATAAGCTCCCTGAATGGTCAGTATTAAATCTTTTTATGGAGGAGTGCAATATGATTCAAATGAAGAACTAGATTTAGCACATGCTCTTTTATTAGCAAATTCCCAGAAGCATTGGAATTATTAGAAGGGAAGCTCGCTAACCATGAAGCTTGGGGGAGCGATGAAGGAGAGGGTAAAGTATAAGTGGATTTTGATTGCATAAAAGCTTATCTAAACTCGAGGAGAGTTGAACAAATAAGTAATGAATTATACCTTGACCCTGATGTTGTTTTAAAATCTGTTCAAAGCTATGCAGAGCATATGGAGTTCATGAAGAGGAAATGGGAGAATCATACCGATGAGGACCCCAAGGAAGAGGTCATAGTTGATACTTTAGAGGTAGAAACATCAGTGCTCCCCATGGAAGAAGATTTTGAACCCGAACCGACATTGCCATATCCGGTGAGGAAAAGCACAACTTGAGTATTTTAGCAGGGAACATCAAAGGATGAAAATGAGAACAAGAGCAAAGCTAAAGTGTAGCCTCCAAAAAGGAAAAAACAGGAGAAACCCATTGAAACAATCGAAGAGGAGGTAAATTGTTTTGTGAAAGGTTGCATTAAAGCTACAGATACTGGTTAACCGATGGTGCCTTTATATTTTGGTAGTACTTCTTATTTTGGTCTTTGTGATATAGGGTCTTCTATTAACGTTATACCTGACACTCTTTACACTAAGCTTTCATGATGAAATTTATGCTTGTGACTTACAGCCAACCGATATGGAAATTAAATAAGCAGATGGTAGTCTAAGGAAACCTTATGGGATGGTATCTGATGTTTATGTCATATTGGGAACCTTTACTTATCTTGTAGACTTCGCTGAAATGGAGATCCTTGAAGATGATTATTGTCCCATAATATTTGGAAGACCATTCCTTAACACTGCGGGTTCAAGCATTGATTATAAGAGGGAAATTGTCTCTCTCAAGTGTGGGGAACAGGTAAGAGAATTTCATTTTTTCCAGGTTCAAGAATCACCCCAACCAAGAGAGCATGACAACAATGAAGAGAAGACCATAGCTCAACTAGGAGCTATCTACTTCGGAACCTTTGAAGATGATCCGGAAAGGAGTTTAACTGAATACAAGAAAGAACCAAAAGACCCAGCTAAGGAAGATATAGATCATCATTTGAATGAAACACTGGTTCAAGATCCGTTATCTAGCGAGCAATATGATGTACTCTCTCCGTCCGGAAATACTTTGCATCAAAATGAATAAAAGGGGATGTATCTAGATGTATTTTAGTTCTAGATACATCCCTTTTTGTCCATTTTGATAACAAGTATTTTTGGACGGAGGGAGTACCTGAGAAGAAAGGAGATGAGGAACCATCGCCACCAGAACTAAAATCTCTACCAAAAGAGTTAAGGTATGAGTTTTTGGATGAAAAAAATAGATACCCTATTATTATTAGTGCCAATCTTTCAGAGGAAGAAAAGGAGGGATTGATGAATGCCATGAGGAAACATAGAAAAGCATTTGGATATTCAATGGATGATTTAAAAGGCATCAGTCCCTCTATATGTACTCATCGTATATTCATGGAGGAAGGAGCTGAACCATTTCATGAGTACCAGAGGAAGCTGAACCCTGAAATGAAGGAAGTGGTAAGAAAAGAAATTGTTCGTCTACTGGATGCAGGTATTATATATGCAATTTTTGAAAGAAAACGGGTAAATTCGGTTCATCGTGTACCTAACAAAGGGGGGATTTATAGTAGTTCCTAATAGACATAATGAACTAACCCCTACTAGAACAATAGTTGGGTATAGAATGTCCATTGATTTCAGGAAGCTGAATAAGGAAACCCGTAAGGACCGTTACCCTTTACCATTCATTGATTAAAAGCTTGAAAGACTAGCAAATCATACCCATTTTGGGGGGGGGGGGGTGTAGTAATTTCAAAAAAAAAATCCTACGCACACACAAGATCATGGTGATGCATAGCAACGAGCGGGGAGAGTGAGTCCACATACCCTCGTAGACCGAAAGCGGAAGCGTTAGCACAATGCGGTTGATGTAGTCTTACGTCTTCATGATCCGACCGATCCAAGTACTGAACGTATGGCACCTTCGAGTTCAGCACACGTTCAGCTCGATGACGTCCCGCAAACTCCGATCTAGCAGAGCTTCGCAGGAGAGTTCCATCAGCACGACGGCGTGATGATGGTGATGATGTTGCTACCGATGCAGGGCTTTGCCTAAGCACCGCTACGATATGACCGAGGTGGAATATGGTGGAGGAGGGGCACCGCACACGGCTGGGAGAGATCAACAGATCAACTTGTGTGTCCATGGGGTGCCCCTTGCCTCAGTATATAAAGGAGGAGTGGAGGGGAGGCCGGCCGGCCCCTATGGGCGCGCCAAGTGTGGAGTCCTACTAGGACTCCAAGTCCTAGTAGGAGTCCACCAAAGGGAAGGAGGGAAGAAGGAACGGGAGGGAGGAGAGAAAGGAAAGGGGGGCCGACCCCCTAGTCCAATTCAGATTGGGCTAGGGGGGCCACGCGCCCTGCCTTGCCCTGCCTCCTCTCTTCCACCACTTGGCCCATGAGGCCCAATACTTCTTTCCCCTATTCCCGTATCTCCCCGGTACTCTGAAAAATACCCGAATCACTTGGAACCTTTCCGATGTCCGAATATAGTTGTCCAATATATCGATCTTTATGTCTCGACCATTTCAAGACTCCTCGTCATGTCCCCGATCTCATCCGGAACTCCGAACTACCTTTGGTACATCAAAACACATAACTCATAATATAAATCGTCATCGAACTTTAAGCGTGCGGACCCTACGGGTTCAAGAACTATGTAGACATGACCGAGACACGTCTCCGGTCAATAACCAATAGCGGAACCTGGATGCTCATATTGGCTACCACATATTCTACGAAGATCTTTATCGGTCAAACCGCATGACAACATACGTTGTTCCTTTTGACATCGGTGTGTTACTTGCCCGAGATTCGATCGTGGGTATCTCAATACCTAGTTCAATATCGTTACCGGCAAGTCTCTTTACTCGTTATGTAATGCATCATACCGCAACTAACTCATTAGTCACATTGCTTGCAAGGCTTATAGTGATGTGCAGTACCGAGAGGGCCCAGAGATACCTCTCCGACAATCGGAGTGACAAATCCTAATCTCGAAACGCCAACTCAACAAGTACCTTCGGAGACACCTGTAGAGCACCTTTATAATCACCCAGTTACGTTGCGACGTTTTGTAGCACACAAAGTGTTCCTCCAGTAAACAGGAGTTGCATAATCTCATAGTCATAGGAACATGTATAAGTCATGAAGAAAGCAATAGCAACATAGTAAACAATCAAGTGCTAAGCTAACGGAATGGGTCAAGTCAATCACATCATTCTCTAATGAGGTGATCCCGTTAATCAAATGACAACTCATGTCTATGGATAGGAAACTTAACCATCTTTGATTCAATGAGCTAGTCAAGTAGAGGCATACTAGTGACACTATGTTTGTCTATGTAT
Organism: Aegilops speltoides; assembly: GCA_021437245.1. Lineage (NCBI taxonomy): Eukaryota > Viridiplantae > Streptophyta > Magnoliopsida > Poales > Poaceae > Aegilops > Aegilops speltoides. Next base: position 136,627,714 of record CM038147.1, read on the forward strand.
CCACACATGTATTATGTTTCCGGTTAATACAATTCTAGCATGAATAATAAACATTTATCATGAAATAAGGAAAAATAATAACTTTATTATTGCCTCTAGGGCATATTTCCTTCAGTCTCCCTGTCGGTGTCAAAACCGGCGGATCTCGGGTAGGGGGTCCCGAACTGTGCGTCTAGGCGGATGGTAACAGGAGACAAGGGACACGATGTTTTACCCAGGTTCGGGCCCTCTTGATGGAGGTAAAACCCTACGTCCTGCTTGATTAATATTGATGATATGGGTAGTACAAGAGTGGATCTACCACGAGATCAAGGAGGCTAAACCCTAAAGCTAGCCTATGGTATGATTGTTGTGAGGTATGTTGTGTCCCACGGACTAAAGCCCTCCGGTTTATATAGACACCGGAGGAGGCTAGGTTACACAGTCGGTTACAATGGTAGGAGATCTACATATCCGTATTGCCAAGCTTGCCTTCCACGCCAAGGAAAGTCCCATCCGGACACGAGACGGAGTCTTCAATCTTGTATCTTCGTAGTCTTGGAGTCCGGCGGACAATGATAGTCCGGCTGTCCGGACACCCCCTAGTCCAGGACTCCCTCAGTAGCCCCTGAACCAGGCTTCAATGACGATAAGTCTGGCGCGCATAATGTTCGGCATTGCAAGGCGGGTTCCTCCCTTGAATAATCCAGAGAAGATCATGAACACCTGGATAGTGTCCGGCTCTGCAAAATAAATTCCACATTCCACCGTAGAGAGAATAATGCACATAAATCCAATCTGCTGACATATTTGGCAGCATGATATCACACCGCTACCAGGCCTTTACTTGAATCGTTTTTTATTATACCACCTCAGCACGTTTAGCGAAGCGGTTTCCTTGGCACGTCCTGTTGAAGCAGAGATCGTGTTCCCCATATTCCGGGATTCTCATCAATACGGACGTGGGTAACCCAACCGCGCCATTGATGGTGGCGCTTGGGAGATAAGCGAGTTTTACCAGGCTGGTGGGGGACGCATAGTCTTCGTCCGCCTATATATAAGGGATAAGGATTTACCTTCTCACCTACGCCTTCTTCCTCCTTTGCTTATCCATCTCCGCGCACTCAAGCTCCAACGCCCAAGCTCACACATCTCGCCTCGACCTTCTCCGATCATGTCGGGAGCGGAGGCAAATGGTTAGCCTCCACCGTTAAGGAGGAGCACATCACCAAGCTGCGCGCGCGGATACCTTTCGGCGATATCGCGCATCGGCTGCCCGACGAGGGGCAGCTCATCCCTACCCCGGGCCCCATGAGAGGTCGTCTTCCTTCCCCACTTCCTCCATGGATCTGGGCTTTCCCTGCACCCTTTCGTCCGGGGCTCATGTTCTATTACGGCTGGATTTCCACGATCTGGCGCCGAACTTCATCCTCAACATCTCGGTGTTTATCGTCATGTGCGAGGCCTTCCTCTGCATCCGGCCCCACTTCGGCCTGTGGCTCAAGACCTTCAACATCAAGCCGAAGGTTGTGAAGGGCATGCAAGCGGAATGCGGAGGCGCTATGTTGGGCAAGTTGCCCAACGTCCTTTGGCTCGAAGGGGCCTTCGTGGACTCCGTTAAGTGGTGGCAATCGGGGTGGTTCTACATCACCGAGCCGCGCGAACCCACTAGATGGCGGCCCCCGAGTTCAGATCTGGCATCCCCACCCAGCTCACCTCCTGAAAAGAGAAGGGCTTCTTGTGGGGCAATCCGGCGAGGCAGCGGGACTCGAGCACGTATCCAAGCTGGTGAGCAATAAGCTCGGGCTCGTCGGCGTGGTCAAGTCATGCTCATCCGCGGATTCTCCCATGCCAAACGGGCATTCAATCTGTGGGAGTTCAATCCGGAACAACACCAGCGCTAAGCGGGCTTTTCGACCACGACGATGAAGGCGCTGGAGGTGCTGTTTAAGGGCGCGAAGCCCCGCATCCATGACGGAAGATCATGGATTTCGCTCGTAGCATCCGGCTGACGAGGTAAGTGATTCAACCCCTTTACGGGACACTTGTGGTAATCAGATTGATTCTAAGAGGGTTTCAATCTCTCTTTTCCTTTGGCAGGAATGGATGGAGAAGGCCGAGCAGCTCATCTGTCCGGCTCCCATGCCAGAAGACCAGTGAATGCCCGTCTAGCAGGAGCTCTGGTTCCGCACCGCACGTGGTGCCGGAGAAGAAGGCCAAGAAGGTGGCCACGGGGACTCGAAAGAGTTCCCGCAATCAAGCGTCCGACGACGAGGCGGACTCCTCCCCCGAAAACGAGGAGGAGGAAGAAGAATCTCTCCCTGAGGAGGGAGAGAGGAAGAGGAAGGCTTCCCCAATAGGGGAGGCGAAGGGTCAGAGGGGAGAACTATTCCCGGATAGTTCCGCCAACACCATCGTTGGCGAGGAGGAGTGGCCTTCAAGGGCCGGGCCTCGGCGAGATCGTAAATATCCGGATCACGATATGCAATTTCTTTCCTGTCACCTAGTGTCCTACTAATGCAGCGTCTTGTCCATGATCCGGCGATGATGATCTCCCGCTTCATCGAAGCGGGTCGTTAGCCCGTCGGATGTGGATTCACTTCATTCGCCTCTACCCCAGCGCCGATGAGGACGCCGAGGTGGGATCGAGAGAGGACCCATCGGAGGAGGCTCGGGCGCCGCCAGCAGCCTCCGGACTTTTGCGCGGACTCTACATTGGAACTTGCAGCGGTTCCGAGTCCGGCAGCGGCCCCTTCGAAAGAAGGGCAAGACTGTGACACCGGCGGCCTCCGTCCAACCGAGGCGCCGGACAACTTGTTGGGCGCTTAAAGGCGCTTCCATCGAGGAAGAACACCGCACTATCATGAGTGTGGTGATTACTCAAGGTTTGACTTGCCAAGAGCGGGCTCGACCAAGCCTGCAGCAGCCTTCTAACAGTCTTTGAGGTAAGAAGTTATAATTATGTATTGTAATACCGCATAGACAGTAGCCCCTGATGCTCAGTTCGGTGTTCGGAAAGAAAAGTCGGGTTGAGGATCTAAGAAGATATACGTAGGGTTGCTTAAAATATGTCAATATGGGTTTGCAGGCTGCGCTGCTGACCTCTGCCACACTGACTGCGGAGGTCGGTGCGTTGAAGCAGGATCTCGAGCGGTCCAAGCAAGAGCTCGGCCATGCCAAGAAGCAGCTCGAGGACAAAGAAGGTGAGTAACACCACTTTGAATAGTTACCTTACAGAAAAGGATTTTGGTTGCAATAAAATTAACAAGGATAATATGGGTATTGCAGGGGCCACAAACGAGGTGGCAGCCCTGAAGGAGGCTGTGTCCGCGACGAAGCAGGCTTGGCTCTTGAGCGGGCAGAGCGAGAAAAGGAGGAGGCACAGGTGGCGGAAATGCGGCAAGAGCTCCAGGCTCTCATGGAGAAGCATGAGAGCTTGGGCGTGACTCAAGACTTCAGGCGTCGAGCTTGCCTTGGCTCTCGAAATTGCCAAGTCCGCCAAGGCCGAGGCCCGTAAGGCCCTTTAGGAGGTTGAAGATGTAAAGAAGATAGCGGCGGGTAAGGCATTTTTCATGCAAAGCAAGCATGTTAATGTAAACTACGACACTTACCGCATTCGAGCTCTCTAGGGGCGTTTGCAGATCTGCCGCGTAGTGTGTCCGATGCCGCCGCATTCTATCATGGCGAGGAGGAGAGCTCGACGGAGAAGGTCTTCGGTCTCGATCGCTGAGGCCGGCCATCCGGTGCCCCCAAGCGACCGGTGAAGGCTGGTCGAACTCCTAAGGTAGCCGAGGAGGCCATGAAGGGCCTTATAGTCATTTGTGGCTCGACAGGCCATGCACAGGAGCTACTTGCCTCGTCTGGCGGCTGGTGGATGTGTGTCCCTGGGTGGAGGTCATCAAGCGCTCCGCCTGTATTGAAGGTGCTCGTCGGGCCCTTGCCCGCACAAAGGTGCACTGGGGCAGGCTGGATGCGGAGAAGCTTCTCACGGACCCGCCGCCACCGGGCAAGGAGTATCGTACGCCCGAAATGTATTATAAAACTATCCTGAAGGGAGCCCGCGATATTGCGGATGAATGCCCCAGAGATGTAATTTTTGAGTAAACTCGCTATGTATTATCCTGTGCGCTGAAAACTTTGTTCATATGCGCATTAAGCAACACTTGTTTAATTTAAAATATTACCTTCTGTGAGGCCGTTTATAAAATCTGAGAGATGGCAAGTCTTGAACACTCTCACTTAGCCATAGAATTCTATAATTTTAAATTTCGGCGAAGCCCCTGGTATTCGGAAGACTGAATCCGGGGCGCTATACACGCCTTCGTCGGACATTTATCCGGAACTTCGCTCGAAGCGGCGTGAGTCTTTAAGGACTCGAAAAAACCTCTCGAACAGCGACCAGTCTCTCGCCTTATCATGCCGGTCAGTTTTAGCTTTCTCCACTGAGGTGCTCGCCCGGCTCAACCGGGGCGCAATCGCAGTGGTTCTCCCAGTGCCACCTTAGCCGATAGAATGGAACGTAAGGCACCAAAACGTGGGAGCCGGGCAAACCCAACTATTGACCCAAGACATGATTCGGAGCCGATTCATATAATGCTATAAGGTGCCGCACTTATGAAAGTGTTCGGACTTATCACACCATAATGTGGGGAACATAAGCCCCTGGTGTATTATACCGTACCAAAATATACGGGTGCGAGATGTCCTGTAATGAACATATATATATATATAAAGTAATGTAATTGCAGTCGAAAAGTGCTGCATTATTTATTAAAGGAAGTCTGCTATGAGTGCGGACTGATACATATAGTGCGGTAAGCAAGGGATTTGGACTAATTACACATGTCCCCCTCCAGGGATGAGCTGCGGACTTTGGTGTTTAATGCTCGTAATTGAGACCACCTGAATGTTCGTCGCAGCCTTCTTTCTTCCCTGGCTGTTGCATCATGAGTTCGGCAGGTTCACCGCCGGACAGGGCCTCTGGTTAACGGAGTCCTGTGTATACAAAGAAGGAAAATAGAAAAAAAAGAGGGGGGCGCACTTGTGAGCCCCTGGTGTGGTCGAGCCGCACTCTGGGTCCATTGTGATCGTGCCCCTTCCCACGCGCCCATGGTATCTCCAAAGCGTAATGATGCACGCGGAGGGTTGTTCTTGCAATCATGCGAGGGCGGGAGTTAGGGCCGCATTGCTACGCGTGCTCTGATCGTGCCAGGTTGTCTTGGTTGGTATTGCTTCGGGCGCGTTTTGCTGTGTCCGGCCGTTTAACGGCCGAACTCGAAAATTGCCTTAAAAGGCTGCTCTGTACTTTTGCCGCGAGAGCCGCTGTATGTTCCTCCGTTCGGAGGGAGCATTCCGTATTTCCGTTGACCGTGATGACTCCGCGAGGGCCTGGCATCTTGAGCTTGAGGTATGCATAATGCGGCACCGCGTTGAACTTTGCAAACGCGGTTCGTCCGAGCAGAGCATGATAGCAGCTGCGAAATGGGACTATGTCAAGATTAACTCTTCGCTCGGAAATTATCCGGGATCCGAAGACCACTTCGGTGTGGTGAGCCCGTACAATTGGCTTCCACACTGGTATGACACCTTTAAAGGTTGTCTTTGTAGGTTTAATCCTTGAGGGGTCTATGCCCATCTTGCGCACTGTATCCTGATAAAGCAGGTTCAGGCTACTACCACCGTCCATCAGGACTCTTGTGAGGTGAAATCCATTGACGATTGGGTCTAAGACCAATGCGGCGAATCCGCCATGGCGTATGCTGGTCGGATGGTATCTTCGATGGAAAGTGATCGGACAAGAGGACCATGGATTGAACTTCGGGGCGACTGGCTCCATCGCATAGACGTCCCTTAGTGCGCGCTTCCTCTCCCTCTTGGGTATATGGGTTGCGTAAATCATGTTCACCGTCCGCACTTGTGGGGGGAAACCCTTCTATCCTCTATTGTTCGGGCGGTCGGGTCTCCTCGTCGTCGTCATTGTTTAGCCCTTGTCATTGTTTTCGCAATTAACTTGCTCGCTGCTTGAACACCCAGCAATCTCTGTTGGTGTGATTGGCTGGCTTTTCGAAGTGCCATGTATCTAGCATAAGCGGTCGAGTATTCGGTCCAAGTTGGACGGACCCGGAGTGGTTCGTTTGAATGGCTTCTTCCGCTGACCGGGTTTAGAGCCTCGAAATCCGGCATTGACTGCCGTATCCTCCTTCTCGTCGCCGTTAATGGGGCGTTTGTTTTTGCTTCGACGTGACCTGCCGTTGTGGTCCTTAGTATCCGGACTGCCAGAATTTTTATTGAGGTTGTTGCTGCGAGCTAGCCAGCTATCCTCCCCCGCGCAAAAGCGGGTCATTAATGATGTGAGTGCTGCCATGGATTTCGGCTTTTCTTGTCCCAGGTGCCGGGCTAGCCACTCGTCGCGGATGTTATGTTTGAAGGCTGCGAGGGCCTCTGCATCCGGACAGTCGACGATTTGATTTTTCTTTGTCAAGAACCGTGTCTAGAATTGTCTGGCCGATTCCTCTGGCTGCTGAATTATGTGGCTTAGGTCATCGGCATCTGGTGGCCGCACTTTACGCGCCTCGAAATTGTCGAGGAATGCGGCTTCCAGGTCTTCCCAACACCCAATTGACTCTGTGGGCAAGCTGTTAAGCCAATGCCGAGCTGGTCCTTTAAGCTTGAGTGGGAGGTACTTGATGGCATGGAGATCGTCGCCGCAGGCCATATGGATGTGAAGGAGATAATCTTCAATCCAAACCGCTGGGTCTGTTTTCTTTGTCGTAGGATTCGATGTTTACGGGTTTAAACCCTTGAGGATTTGATGATCCATTACTTCGTCGATGAAGCATAAGCGGGTGTCGGCGCCTCTATATTGAGCAATATCACGACGCAGCTCGAGGGGCGTTATCTGCTGTGTTCGCCCGGCGGGTTATTGTATCCGCGCGTGGCGGTATTAAATCATGCGGTCGTAGGGTGCCCTCGTGATCCGTAGATGGATCTGGATTGCCTTGCTTTGTCCTCAATCGTCTCACAAGTCCGGTAGCGTTCCCTCTTGGCCGTACTTTTGGAGCGATGCGGGTACGGTCTTTGTGGAGGGTGCGGATGCCTCTCGTCGCGACCACGGGGTGGTCGGTCGGCCGTATCATGCGCTGGTGATGAAGGTATGTATGCTTCCTCCTCTAATCGGGGGAGCAACTTGCGTCTGGGGTAGCTTTTGGAGGGGCGTTCGAGTTTAAACTCTTCGGCCGCGAGGACCTCGGTCCATCGATTGGCCAGCAGGTCCTGATCAGCTTGAAGCTGCTTCTGCTTTTTCTTTAGGTTGTTTGCCGTGGCGATAAGCCTGCGTTTAAAACGCTCTTGTTCGACAGGATCCTCGGGCACGATGAATTCGTCGTCGTTGAGGCTTGCCTCGTCTTCGGAGGGAGGTATATAGTTATAATCCTCGACCTCTTTGTCTGCCGCCCTCTCGTGGGGCTTGCCTGCGTCCTCTGCTTGAGTCTTCTTTGGAGGGATTATCTTCGGCACTCTACGGGGTATTATTATCTCCGTGCGGAATCTCTATTCTTCTTTGTGGCGGGATTTAGAGGCGGCATCACGGCCGACGGCGCTTGGGCTGTTTCTTTAAGGAATCTGCCTCTGCTACTTCTTCGCCGTCCTCGTCCTTTGGGGTGTCCACCATGTATATGTCGTATGACGAGGTGGTCTTCAGTGCCTGTAGGCGCTGGTTCTGTTAAATCTCGGCATCGTCATCCATAGCGTCGATGTCTTGGTCGTAGTCTAGCATGTCGGTAAGATAAATCGACGGTGGCTACAAAGTGGGTGGTGGGTGGGCTCTGAATTTCTTCGTCGTCCGTATCCCAACCATCCCGCCATAGTCCGCCAGGACTCCCGATAGCGAGAGATGCTTTAGCGAATTTAGGATGTCGCCAAAGGGCGAGCATTGAAAGATGTCCGCGGCGGTGAATTCCATAACCGGCGCCCAATCCGATTCGACTAGCAGGGGCGCGGGAGGTCCGGAGTCCGGCAAGGAATCCGGGACCTCGGAGTCACGAGTTTCGCGAGGGACAAGGCTAGTGTTCGGCTCCATCGCCGTGGAAGTTGAAGCCCCCGAGGTGGTGTCCAACCACCGGTCCTCGATCTGGGCGATCGGCTCCAAGCTAAGAGCCGGAGCGGACTCGTGTGCGGCCACCAAAGCACTGTTTGGCGGCAGAGCTAGATCATGCCCATCGTAACAGTGCGGCGCGCTTGGCTGTGGCTTGAGCCCGTCGAAGATCAAGTCTCCGCGGACGTCGGCCGTGAAGTTTAGGCTTCCGAATCTGACCTGATGGCCAGGGGCGTAGCTTTCGATCTGCTCTAGATGGCCAAGAGAATTAGCCCACATCTTGAAGCCGCCCGAATCTGAAGATCATGCTGGGGAGAAAAGTCTCACCTGGACGCGTTGTTGATTGAAGATGCCATCGAGCACTGTCGGTGGCGACGGAGGAACTCTCAATGAAAGCACCAATGTCGGTGTCAAAAGCGGCGGATCTCGGGTAGGGGTCCCCTTTGGCGCGTCTAGGCGGATGGTAACAGGAGACAAGGGACACGATGTTTTACCTGTGTTGGGCCCTCTTGATGGAGGTAAAACCCTACGCCCTGCTTGATTAATATTGATGATATGGGTAGTACAAGAGTGGATCTACCACGAGATCAAGGAGGCTAAACCCTAAAGCTAGCCTATGGTATGATTGTTGTGAGGTATGTTGTGTCCTACGGACTAAAGCCCTCCGGTTTATATAGACACCGGAGGAGGCTAGGGTTACACAGAGTCGGTTACAATGGTAGGAGATCTACATATCCGTATTGCCAAGCTTGGCTTCCATGCCAAGGAAAGTCCCATCCGGATACGGGACGGAGTCTTCAGTCTTGTATCTTCGTAGTCTTGGAGTTCGGCGGACGATGATAGTCCGGCTGTCCGGACACCCCCTAGTCCAGGACTCCCTCACTCCCATTTGCACTAGAGTCAATAATCTAGTTCACATCGCCATGTGATTTAACACCAATATTCACATCTATCTGTGATTAACACCCACAGTTCAAATCGTCATGTGACCAACACCCGAAGAGTACTAAGGTGTGATCATGTTTTGCTTGTGAGAGAAGTTTAGTCAACAGGTCTGTCACATTCAGAGCCATATGTATTTTGCAAATATTCTATGTCTACAATGCTCTGCATGGAGCTACTCTAGCTAATTGCTCCCACTTTCAATATGTATCTAGATTGAGACTTCGAGTCATCTAGATCAGTGTAAAAGCTTGCATCGATGTAACTCTTTACGACGAACTCTTTTATCACCTCCATAATCGAGAAGCATCTCCTTAGTCCTCACTAAGGATATTCTTGACCGTTGTCCAGTGATCTACTCCAAGATCCAAATTGTACTCCCTTTCCAAACTCAGAGCAAGGTATACAATAGGTCTAGTACACAACATAGCATACTTTATAGAACCTATGACTGAGGCATAGGGAATGACTTTCACACCTTTGCAACATAGGCAAGAACTCTTTCTTTGACTGTTCCATTTTGAACTACTTCAAAATCTTGTCAAGGTATGTACTCATTGTAAATCTTATCAAGCGTCTTGATCTATCTCAATAGATCTTGATGCTCAATATGTAAGTAGCTTTACTGAGTTCTTTCTTTTGAAGAACTCCTTTCAAACACTCCTTTATGCTTTCCAGAAAATTCTACATTATTTCTGATCAACAATATGTCATTCACATATACTTATCAGAAAGGCTGTAGTGCTCCTACTCACTTTCCTGTAAATACAGGCTTCACCGCAAGTCTGTACAAAACTATATGCTTTGATCAACTCATCAAAGTGTATATTCCAACTCCGAGATGCTTGCACCAGTCCATAGATGGATCACTGGAGCTTGCACACTTTGTTAGCACCTTTAGGATTGAAAAAACCTTCTGGTTTCATCATATACAACTCTTCTTTAAGAAATCCATTAAGGAATGTAGTTTTGACATCCATTTGCCAAATTTCATAAAATGCGGCAATTGCTAACATGATTTGGACAGACTTTTAAGCATCGATACGAGTGAGAAAATCTCATTGTATTCAACACCTTGAACTTGTCGAAAACCTTTTTCGACAATTCGAGCTTTGTAGATAGTAACACAACTATCAGTGTCCGTCTTCCACTTGAAGATCCATTTATTTTCTATGGCTTGCCGATCATCGGGCAAGTCAACCAAAGTCCACATTTTGTTCTCATACATGGATCCTATCTCAGATTTCATAGCTTTAAGCCATTTCACGGAATCTGGGCTCATCATCGCTTCCTCATAGTTCATAGGTTCGTCATGGTCAAGTAATATGACCTCCAGAATAGGATTACTGTACCACTCTGGTGCGGATCTTACTCTGGTTGACCTACGAGGTTCGGTAGTAACTTGATCCGAAGTTTCATGATCATCGTCATTAACTTCCTCACTAATCGGTGTAGGCATCACTAGAACTGGTTTCTGTGATGAACTACTTTCCAATTCGGGAGAAGGTACAATTACCTTATCAAGCTCTACTTTCCTCCCACTCACTTCTTTCGAGAGAAACTCATTCTCTAGAAAGGATCCATCTTAGCAACGAATATTTTGCCTTTGGATCTGTGATAGAAGGTGTACCCAACAGTTTCCTTTGGGTATTTTATGAAGACGTGCTTCTACGATTTGGGTTCGAGCTTATCAGGTTGAAACTTTTTCACATAAGCATCGCAGTCCCAAACTTTAAGAAATGACAACTTTGGTTTCTTGCCAAACGACAGTTCATAAGGCGTCGTCTCAACAAATTTTGATGGTGCCCTATTTAAAGTGAATGCAGCTGTCTCTAATGCATAAGCCCAAAACGATAGTGGTAAATCAGTAAGATACATCATAGGTCGCACCATATCCAATAAAGTGCAGTTACGACGTTCGGACACACCATTACGCTATGGTGTTCCATGTGGCGTGAACTATGAAACTATTCCACATTGTTTTAAAATGAAGGCCAAACTCGTAACTCAAATATTCTTCTCTACGATCAGATTGTAGAAACTTTCTTTTCTTGTTACGATGATTCTCCACTTCACTCTGAAATTCTTTGAACTTTTCAAATGTTTCAAACTTGTGCTTCATTAAGTAGATATACTCATATCTGCTCAAATTATCTATGAAGGTCAGAAAATAACGATACCCGCCACGAGCATCAACGCTCATTGGACCGCATACATCGGTATGTATTATTTCCAACAAGTCGAGAGCTTCGTTCCATTGTTAGGAGAAGCGGAGTTTTAGTCATCTTGCCCAAAAGGCACGGTTCGCAAGCATCAATTGATTCATAACCAAGTGTTTCCAAAAATCCATTTTTATGGAGTTTCTTCATGCGCTTTACACCGATATGACCCAAACGGCAGTGCCACAAATAAGTTGCACTATCATTATCAACTTTGCATCTTTTGGCATCAATATTATGAATATGTGTATCAGTACGATCGAGATCCAACAAACTATTTTCATTGGGTGTATGACCATCGAAGGTTTTATTCATGTAACAGAACAACAATTATTCTCTGACTTTAAATGAATAACTTATTGCAATAAACATGATCAAATCATATTCATGCTCAACGCAAATGCCAAATAACATTTATTTAGGTTTAACACTAATCCCGAAAGTATAGGGAGTGTGCGATGATGATGATATCAATCTTGGAACCACTTCCGACACACATCGTCACTTCACCCTCAACTAGTCTCTGTTTATTCTGTAACTCCTGTTTCGAGTTACTAATTTTTAGCAACCGAACAAGTATCAAATACCCAGGGGCTACTATAAACACTAGTAAGGTACACATCAATAACCTGTATATCAAATATACCCTTGTTCACTTTGCCATCCTACTTATCCACCAAATATTCAGGGCATTTCCGCTTCAAGTGACCATTTCCTTTGCAGTAGAAGCACTCAGTTTCAGGCTTTAGTCTAGCTTTGGGCTTCTTCACGGAAGTGACAACTTGCTTGTCATTCTACATGAAGTTCCATTTCTTTCCCTTTGCCCTTTTCTTGAAACTAGTGGTCTTGTCAATCATCAACACTTGATGCTCTTTCTTGATTTCTACCTTCATCGATTTCATCATCATGAAAAGCTCGGGAATCGTTTTCGTCATCCCTTGCATACTATAGTTCATCACGAAGTTTTATTAACTTGGTGATGGTGACTAGAGAACTCTGTCAATCACTATCTTATCTGGAAGATCAACTGCCACTTGATTCAAGCGATTGTAGTACCCAGACAATCTGAGCACATGCTCACTGCTTGAACTATTCTCCTCCATATTTTAACTATAGAACTTATTGGAGACTTCATATCTCTAAACTCAGGTATTTGCTTGAAATATTAACTTCAACTCCTGGAACATCTCATATGGTCCATGACGTTCAAAACGTCTTTGAAATCCCGATTCTAAGCCATTAAGCATGGTGCACTAAACTATCCAGTAGTCATCATATTGAGTTAGCCAAACATTCATAATGTCTGCATCTGCTCCTGCAATAGGTCTGTCACCTAGTGGTGCATCAAGGACATAATTCTTCTGTGCGGCAATTGCTACTATCATCTTTCAACTTAGTTTTCTCTAGGAACACATATAAAACATAGGGAAGCAACAACGCGAGCTATTGATCTACAACATTATTTGCAAAATATTATCAGGACTAAGTTCATGATAAATTAATGTTCAATTAATCATATTAATTAAGAACTCCCACTTAGATAGACATCCCTCTAATCATCTATGCGATCACGTGGTCCAAATCAACTAAACCATGTCTGATCATCACGTGAGATGGAGTAGTTTTCAATAGTGAACATCACTATGTTGATCATATCTACTATATGATTCACGCTCGACCTTTCGGTCTCAGTGTTCCGAGGCCGTATCTGCATATGCTAGGCTCGTCAAGTTTAACCCGAGTATTCTGCGTGTGCAAAACTGGCTTGCACCCGTTGTAGATGAACGTTGAGCTTATCACACCCGATCATCACGTGGTGTCTCGGCACGACGAACTTTGGCAACGGTGCATACTTAGGGAGAACACTTTTACCTTGAAATTTAGTGAGAGATCATCTTATAATGCTACTGTCAATCAAAGCAAAATAAGATGTATAAAAGATAAACATCACATGCAATCAAAATATGTGATATGATATGGCCATCATCATCTTGTGCCTTTGATCTCCATCTTCAAAGCATCTTCATGATCTCCATTGTCATCGGCATGACACCACGATCTATATCATCTTCATCTATATCAATGTGTCGTCACATGGTCGTCTCGCCAACTATTGCTCTTGCAACTATTGCTATCGCATAGCGATAAAGTAAAGCAATTATTTGGCGCTTGCATCTTATGAAATAAAGAGACAACCATAAGGCTTCTGCCAGTTGCCGGTAACTTCAACAAAACATGACCATCTCATACAACAACTTATATCTCATCATGTCTTGACCATATCACATCACAACATGCCCTGCAAAAACAAGTTAGACGTCCTCTACTTTGTTGTTGCAAGTTTTACGTGGCTGCTACGGGCTTAGCAAGAACCATTCTTACCTACGCATCAAAACCACAATGATATTTCGTCAACTTCGTGTTGTTTTAACCTTCACAAGGACCGGGCGTAGCCACACTCGGTTCAACTAAAGTTCAAGAAACAGCCACCCGCCAACCACCTGTGTGCAAAGCACGTCGGTAGAACCAGTCTCGCGTAAGCGTACGCGTAATGTCGGTCCGGGCCGCTTCATCCAACAATACCGCTGAACCAAAGTATGACATGCTTGTAAGCAGTATGACTTGTATCGCCCACAACTCACTTGCGTTCTACTCGTGCATATAACATCTACGCATAAACCTGGCTCGGATGCCACTGCTGGGGAACATAGTAATTTCAAAGTTTTTTCCTATGCACACACAAGATCATGGTGATGCATAGCAACGAGCGGGGAGAGTGAGTCCACGTACCCTCATAAACCGAAAGCGAAAGCGTTAGCACAACATGGTTGATGTAGTCATACGTCTTCACGATCCGACCGATCCAAGTACCGAACGTACGGCACCTCCGAGTTCAGCACATGTTCAGCTCGATGACATCCTGCGAACTCCGATCCAGCAGAGCTTCACAGGAGAGTTCCGTCAGCACGACGGCGTGATGACGGTGATGATGTTGCTACCGATGCAGGGCTTCGCCTAAGCACCGCTACGATATGACCGAGGTGGAATATGGTGGAGGAGGGGCACCGCACACGGCTGGGAGAGATCAACAGATCAACTTGTGTGTCCATCGGGTGCCCCTTGCCTCAGTATATAAAGGAGGAGATGAGGGGAGGCCGGCGGGCCCCTATGGGCGCGCCAATTGTGGAGTCCTACTAGGCCTCCAAGTCCTAGTAGGAGTCCACCAAAGGGAAGGAGGGAAGAAGGAAGGAGAGGGAGGAGACAAAGGAAATGGGGGCCGTGAAGGAAATATGCCCTAGAGGCAATAATAAAGTTATTATATATTTCCTTATTTCATGATAAATGTTTATCATTCATGCTAGAATTGTATTAACCGGAAACATGATACATGTGTGAATGCATAGACAAACAGAGTGTCACTAGTATGCCTCTACTTGACTAGCTTGTTAATCAAAGATGGTTATGTTTCCTAACCATGAACAAAGAGTTGTTATTTGATTAACAAGATCACATCATTAGTAGAATGATCTGATTGACATGACCCATTCCATTAGCTTAGCACACGATCGTTTAGTATGTTGCTACTGCTTTTATCCATGACATATACATGTTCCTGTAACTATGAGATTATGCAACTCCCGTTTACCGGAGGAACACTTTGGGTACTACCAAACGTCACAACGAATCGGGTGATTATAAAGGAGTACTACAGGTGTCTCCAAAGGCAGATGTTGGGTTGGCGTATTTGAGATTAGGTTTTGTCACTCCGATTGTCGGAGAGGTATCTCTGGGCCCTCTCGGTAATACACATCATGAAGCCTTGCAAGCATTACAACTAATGAGTTAGCTGTGAGATGATGTATTACGGAACGAGTAAAGAGACTTGCGGTAACGAGATTGAACTAGGTATTGGATACCGACGATCGAATCTCGGGCAAGTAACATACCGATGACAAAGGAACAACGTATGTTGTTATGCGGTCGACCGACAAAGATCTTCGTAGAATATGTAGGAGCCAATATGGGCATCCAGGTCCGCTATTGGTTATTGACCGGGAATAGTTCTAGGTCATGTCTACATTGTTCTCGAACCGTAGGGTCCGCACGCTTAAGGTTTCGATGCGATTATATTATGAGTTTATGAGTTTTGATGTACCGAAGGAGTTGAGTCCCGGATGAGATCGGGGACATGACGAGGAGTCTCGAAATGGTCGAGACGTAAAGATCGATATATTGGACGACTATATTCGGAGTTCGGAAAGGTTCCGAGTCATTCGGTATTTTTGAATACCGGAGAGTTACGGAATTCGCCGGGAGTATATGGGCCTTATTGGGCCATACGGGAATAAGGAAAGAGGCCAAAGGAAGAAGGGCGCAGCCCCTCTAGTCCGAATTGGACAGGGGTGCAGCCCCTTTCCTTCCTCCTCTCCCCTCTTTCCCCTTCTCCTACTCCAACAAGGAAGGAGGAGTCCTACTCCGGTGGGAGTAGGACACCCTTGGCGCGCCTCTCCTAGGCCGGCCGCACCCTCCCCCCTTGCTCCTTTATATACGGGGGCAGGGGGGCACCTCTAGACACACAAGAGACACAAGTTTGATCGTGAGATCGTTCCTTAGCCGTGTGCGGTGCCCCCCTCCACCATATTCCACCTCGGTTATACCGTCGCGAAGCTTAGGCGAAGCCCTGCGCCGGTGAAACATCAAGATCGCCACCACGCCGTCGTCGTCGACGGAACTCTCCCTCGACACTCGGCTGGATCGAGTCGAGGGACGTCATCGAGCTGTACGTGTGTCAAGAACTCGGGGCGCCGAGTAACGGCGCCGGGATCGGTCGGATCGCGAGGAGAACGTCGACTACTTCCTCTACATTGTGATCGCTTCGCCGGGTCTACGAGGGTGCGTAGACAACACTCTCCCTCTCGTTGCTATACATCACCATGATCTTGCGTGTGCGTAGGAAAATTTTGAAATTACTACGTTCCCAACAAGTGGCATCCGAGCCTAGGTTTTATGGTTTGATGTTTTGCACGAGTAGAACACAAGTGAGTTGTGGGCGATACAAGTCATACTACCTACCAGCATGTCATACTTTGGTTCAGCGGTATTGTGAGATGAAGCGGCCGGACCGACATTACGCAGACGCTTACGCGAGACTGGTTTCACCGCCACGAGCACTCGTTGCTTAAAGGTGATTGGCGGGTGTCTGTCTCTCTCACTTTAGTTGAACCGAGTGTGGCTACGCCCGGTCCTTGAGAAGGTTAAACGGAGTCTATTTGATGAAATATCGTTGTGGTTTTGATGCGAGGTGAGATTGGTTCTTGCTTAAGCCCGTAGCAGCCACGTAAAATTTGCAACAACAAAGTAGAGGACGTCTAACTTGTTTTTGCAGGGCATGTTGTGATGTGATATGGTCAAGGCGTGATGCTATATTTTATTGTATGAGATGATCATGTTTTGTAACGAAGTTATCGGCAATGGCAGGAGCCATATGGTTGTCGCTTTATTGTATGAAATGCAATCGCTACTGTAATGCTTTACTTTATCACTAAGCGGTAGCGATAGTCGAGAAGCATAAGATTGGCGAGGCGACAATGATGCTACGATGGAGATCAAGGTGTCGCGCCGGTGGCGATGGTGATCATGGTGGTGCTGCAGAGATGGAGATCACGAAGCACAAGATGATGATGACCATATCATATCACTTATATTGATTTGCATGTGATGTTTATCTTTTATGCATCTTATCTTGCTTTGTTTGACGGTAGCATTATAAGATGATCTCTCACTAAATTATCAAGAAGTGTTCTCCCGAGTATGCACGTTGCCAAAGTTAAATCGTGCCCGCACACCACGTGATGATCGGGTGTGATAAGCTCTCGTCCATCTACAACGGGTGCAAGCCAGTTTTGCACACGCGAATACTCAAGTTATACTTGACGAGCCTAGCATATGCAGATATGACCTCGGAACACGGAGACCGAAAGGTCGGCGTGAATCATATAGTAGATATGATCAACATAAGATGTTCACCATTGAAAACTACTCCATCTCACGTGATGATCGGTTATGGTTTAGTTGATTTGGGTCACGTGATCACTTAGATGACTAGAGAGATGTCATCTAAGTGGGAGTTCTTAAGTAATATGATTAATTGAACTTAAATTTATCATGAACTTAGTCCTGGTAGTATTTTGCAAATTATGTTGTAGATCAATAGCTCGCGTTGTTGCTTTCATATGTTTATTTTGATATGTTCCTAGAGAAAATTGTGTTGAAAAATGTTAGTAGCAATGATGCGGATTCGATCCGTGATCGGAGGTTTATCCTCATTGCTGCACAGAAGAATTATGTCCTTAATGCACCGCTAGGTGACAGACCTATTGCAGGAGCAGATGCAAAAGGTTATGAACGTTTGGCTAGCTCAATATGATGACTACTCGATAGTTTAAGTGCACCATGCTTAACAGCTTAGAATCGGGACTTCAAAGATGTTTTGAACATCATGGGCCATATGAGATGTTCCAGGAATTGAAGTTAATATTTCAAGCAAATATCCGAGTTGAGAGATATGAAGTCTCCAACAAGTTCTATAGCTAAAAGATGGAGGAGAATCGCTCAACTAGTGAGCATGTACTCAGATTGTCTGGGTACTACAATCGCTTGAATCAAGTGGGAGTTAATCTTCCAGATAAGATAGTGATTGACTGAATTCTCTAGTCACCATCACCAAGTTATTAGAACTTCGTGATGAACTATAGTATGCAAGGGATGATGAAAATGATTCCCGAGTTTTTCATGATGATGAAATCAATGAAGGTAGAAATCAAGACAGAACATCAAGTGTTGATGGTTAACAAGACCACTAGTTTCAAGAAAAGGGCAAAGGGATAGAAGGGAACTTCAAGAAGAACGGCAAGCAAGTTGCTGCTCAAGTGAAGAAGCCCAAGTCTGGACCTAAGCACGAGACTAAGTGCTTCTCTGCGCAAAGGGACTAGTCCTTTGGAAGCAGAACTACCCCAAGTATTTGGCGGATAAGAAGGATGGCCAAGTGAACAAAGGTATATTTGATATACATGTTATTGATGTGTACTTTACTAGTGTTTATAGCAACCCCTCGGTATTTGGTACTGGTTCAGTTGCTAAGAGTAGTAACTCAAACGGAGTTGCGAATAAGCGAAACTAGTTAAGGGTGAAGTGATGATGTGTATTGAAAGTAGTTTCAAGATTGATATGATCATCATCGCACACTCCCTATACTTTCGGGATTAATGTTGAACCTAAATAAATGTTATTTGGTGTTTACGTTGAGCATGAATATGATTTGATCGTGTTTTTTTTGCAATACGGTTATTCATTTAAGTAAGAGAATAAACTGTTATTCTGTTTACATGAATAAAACCTTATATGGTTACACACCCAATGAAAATTGTTCATTGGATCTCGATCGTAGTGATACACATATTCATAATATTGA
Source organism: Aegilops speltoides (assembly GCA_021437245.1). NCBI lineage: Eukaryota > Viridiplantae > Streptophyta > Magnoliopsida > Poales > Poaceae > Aegilops > Aegilops speltoides. Next base: position 136,646,417 of record CM038147.1, read on the forward strand.
AACCAAAAGATGCAAAGTTAATAATGATAGTGCAACTTATTTGTGGCACTGCCGTTTAGGTCATATTGGTGTAAAGCGCATGAAGAAACTCCATGCTGATGGGATTTTGAAATCACTTGATTATGAATCACTTGATGCTTGCGAACCATGCCTCATGGCAAGATGACTAAAACTCCGTTCTCCGGAACAGTGGAGCGAGCAACTGACTTATTGGAAATAATACATACCGATGTATGCGATCCAATGAGTGTTAAGGCTCGCGGTGGGTATCATTATTTTCGACCTTCACAGATGATTTGAGCAGATATGGGTATATCTACTTGATGAAACATAAGTCTGAAATAGTTGAAAGGTTCAAAGAATTTCAGAGTGAAGTGGAAAAATCATCGTGACAAGAAAATAAGATTTCTACGATCGATCGCGGAGACAAATATTTGAGTTCTGAGTTTGGTCTTCAACTAAAACAATGTGGAATAGTTTCACAGCTCACGCCACTGAACACCACAATGTTATGGTGTGTCCAAACATTGTAACCGCACTTTATTGGATAAAGTGCAATCTATGATGTTTCTTCTTGATTTACCAATATCGTTTTGGGATCATGCATTAGAGACAGCTGCATTCACGTTAAATTGGGCACCATCTAAATCCGTTGAGGCGACACTATATGAACTGTGGTTTAGCAAGAAACCCAAGTTGTCATTTCTTAAAGTTTGGAGTTGCGATGCTTATGTGAAAAGTTTCATCTGATAAGCTCAAACCCAAATCGAGAAGTGCGTCTTCATAGAATACCCAAAGGAAATTGTTGGGTACACCTTCTATCACAGATCCGAAGGCAAGATATTCGTTGCTTAAGATGGATCCTTTCTAGAGAAGGAGTTTCTCTCGAAAGAAGTGAGTGGGAGGAAAGTAGAACTTGATGAGGTAATCTTGTACTGTTCCCTTATTGGAAAGTAGTTCATCACGTAAATCTGTTCTTGTGACTACTATACCAATTAGTGAGGAAGCTAATGATGATGATCATGTAACTTGAGATCAAGTTACTACCAAACCTCGTAGGTAAAAAGCAGTGAGATCCGCAATGAGTGGTACGGTAATCCTGTTACGAAAGTCATGTTACTAGACCATGATGAACCTACGAACTATGAGGAAGCGATGATGAGCCCAGATTCGCGAAATGGCTTGAGGCCATGAAATCTGAGATGAGATCCATGTATGAGAACAAAGTGTGGACTTTGGTGGCGTTGCCCGATGATCGGCAAGCCATAGAAAATAAATGGATCTTCAAGAGGAAGACGGACGACGATAGTAGTGTTACTATCTACAAAGCTCGACTTGTCGCAAAAAGGTTTTGACAAGTTCAAGGTGTTGACTACAATGAGATTTTCTCAAGCTGTAGCGATGCTTAAGTCTGTCCGAATCATGTTAGCAATTGCCACAATTTATGAAATTTGGCAAATGGATGTAAAAACTGCATTCCTGAATGGGTTTTAGGAGGAAGAGTTGTATATGATGCAACCAGAAGGTTTTATCGATCCAAAGGGAGCTAACAAAGTGTGCAAACTCCAGCGATCCATCTATGGACTGGTGCAAGCATCTCGGAGTTGGAATATACGCTTTGATAAGTTGATCAAAGCATATAGTTTATACAGACTTGGAGTGAAGCCTGTATTTACAAGAAAGTGAGTGGGAGCACTACAGCATTTCTGATAAGTATATGTATGACATATTGTGGATCAGAAATAATGTAGAATTATTCTGTAAAGCACAAAGGAGTGTTTGAAAGGAGTTTTTCAAAGGAAGACCTCGGTGAAGCTGCTTACATATTGAGCATCAAGATCTATAGAGATAGATCAAGATGCTTGATAAGATTTTTCAATGAGTACATACCTTGACAAGATTTTGAAGTAGTTCAAAATGAAATAGTCAAAGAAAGAGTTCTTGCCTGTGTTACAAGGTGTGAAATTGAGTAAGACTCAAAACCCGACCACGGCAGAAGATAGAAAGAGAATGAAAGTCATTCACTATGCCTTGGCCATAGTTTCTATAAAGTATGCCATCTTGTGTACCAGATCTATTGTATACCCTGCTTGAGTTTGGCAAGGAGTACAATAGTGATCTAGGAGTAGATCACTGGACAGCGGTCAAAATTATCCTTAGTGGAATAAGGATATGTTTCTCGATTATGGAAGTGAAAAAAGGTTCGTCGTAAAGGGTTACGTCGATGCAAGTTTTGACACTGATCTGGATGACTCTAAGTCTCGGTCTAGATGCATATTGAAAGTGGGAGCAAATAGCTAGAGTAGCTTCGTGCAGAGCATTGTAGACATAGAAAAATTGCAAAATACATAACGGATCTGAATGTGAAAGACCCGTTGACTAAGACTCTCTCACAAGCAAAACATGATCACACCTTAGTACTCTTTGGGTGTTAATCACATAGCGATGTGAACTAGATTACTGAATCTAGTAAACCCTATGGGTATTGGTCACATGGCGATGTGAACTATGGGTGTTAATCACATGATGATGTGAACTATCGATGTTAATCACATGGTGATGTGATCTAGATTATTGACTCTAGTGCAAGTGGGAGACTGAAGGAAATATGCCCTAGAGGCAATAATAAAGTTATTATATATTTCCTTATTTCATGATAAATGTTTATCATTCATGCTAGAATTGTATTAACCGGAAACATGATACATGTGTGAATGCATAGACAAGCAGTGTCACTAGTATGCCTCTACTTGACTAGCTTGTTAATCAAAGATGGTTATGTTTCCTAACCATGAACAAAGAGTTGTTATTTGATTAACAAGATCACATCATTAGTAGAATGATCTGATTGACATGACCCATTCCATTAGCTTAGCACACGATCGTTTAGTATGTTGCTCTGCTTTTATCCATGACATATACATGTTCTGTAACTATGAGATTATGCAACTCCGTTTACGGAGGAACACTTTGGTACTACCAAGCGTCACAGCGTAAGCGGGTGATTATAAAGAAGTACTACAGGTGTCTCCAAAGGCAGATGTTGGGTTGGCGTATTTGAGATTAGGTTTTGTCACTCCGATTGTCGGAGAGGTATCTCTGGGCCCTCTCGGTAATACACATCACTTTGAAGCCTTGCAAGCATTACAACTAATGAGTTAGCTGTGAGATGATGTATTACGGAGCGAGTAAAGAGACTTGCGATAGCGAGATTGAACTAGGTATTGGATACCGACGATCGAATCTCGGGCAAGTAACATACCGATGACAAAGGGAACAACGTATGTTGTTATGCGGTCGACCGACAAAGATCTTCGTAGAATATGTAGGAGCCAATATGGGCATCCAGGTCCGCTATTGGTTATTGACCGGGAATAGTTCTAGGTCATGTCTACATTGTTCTCGAACCGTAGGGTCCGCACGCTTAAGGTTTCGATGACAGTTATATTATGAGTTTATGAGTTTTGATGTACCGAAGGAGTTCGGAGTCCCGGATGAGATCGGGGACATGACGAGGAGTCTCGAAATGGTCGAGACGTAAAGATCGATATATTGGACGACTATATTCGGAGTTCGGAAAGGTTCCGAGTCATTCGGTATTTTTCGGAGTACCGGAGAGTTACGGGAATTCGCCGGGGAGTATATGGGCCTTATTGGGCCATACGGGAATAAGGGAAAGAGGCCAAAAGGAAGAAGGGGCGCAGCCCCCCTCTAGTCCGAATTGGACAGGGGGTGCAGCCCCCTTTTCCTTCCTCCTCTCCCCCTCTTTCCCCTTCTCCTACTCCAACAAGGAAGGAGGGAGTCCTACTCCCGGTGGGAGTAGGACACCCCTTGGCGCGCCTCTCCTAGGCCGGCCGCACCCTCCCCCCTTGCTCCTTTATATACGGGGGCAGGGGGGCACCTCTAGACACACAAGAGACACAAGTTTGATCGTGAGATCGTTCCTTAGCCGTGTGCGGTGCCCCCCTCCACCATATTCCACCTTGGTTATACCGTCGCGAAGCTTAGGCGAAGCCCTGCGCCGGTGAAACATCAAGATTGTCCACGCCGTCGTCTTGTGGAACTCTCCCTCGACACTCGGCTGGATCGAGTCGAGGGGCGTCATCGAGCTGTACGTGTGTCAAGAACTCGGGGCGCCGAATGCTGGCGCGGGATCGGTCGGATCGCGAGGAGAACGTCGACTACTTCCTCTACATTGTGATCGCTTCCGCTTCGGGTCTACGAGGGTACGTAGACAACACTCTCCCCTCTCGTTGCTATACATCACCATGATCTTGCGTGTGCGTAGGAAAATTTTGAAATTACTACGTTCCCCAACAGGCCGGCCCCCTAGCCCAATTCGGTTTGGGCTAGGGGCCGCATGCCCTGCCTCCTCTCTTCCACCACTTGGCCCATGAGGCCCAATACTTCTTTCCCGTATTCCCGTATCTCCCCGGTACTACAAAAAATACCCTAATCACTCGAAACCTTTCCGATGTCCGAATATAGTCGTCCAATATATCGATCTTTACGTCTTGACCATTTCGAGACTCCTCGTCATGTACCCGATCTCATATGGGACTCCGAACTACCTTCGGTACATCAAAACACATAACTCATAATATAAATCGTCACCGAACTTTAAGCGTGCGGACCCTACGGGTTCGAGAACTATGTAGACATGACCGAGACACGTCTCCGGTCAATAACCAATAGCGGAACCTGGATGCTCATATTGGCTCCCACATATTCTACGAAGATCTTTATCGGTCAAACCGCATAACAACATATGTTGTTCCTTTTGTCATCGGCATGTTACTTGCCCGAAATTCGATCGTCGGTATTTCAATACCTAGTTCAATCACGTTACCGGCAAGTCTCTTTACTCGTTATGTAATGCATGATCCCGCAACTAACTCATTAGTCACATTAATTGCTTGCAAGGCTTATAGTGATGTGCATTACCGAGAGGGCCCAGAGATACCTCTCCGACAATCGGAGTGACAAATCTTAATCTCGAAATACGCCAACTCAACAAGTAACTTTGGAGACACCTATAGAGCATCTTTATAATCACCCAGTTACGTTGTGATGTTTGGTAGCACACAAAGTGTTCCTTCGGTAAACGGGAGTTGCATAATCTCATAGTCATAGGAACATGTATAAGTCATGAAGAAAGCAATAGCAACATACTAAACGATCAAGTGCTAAGCTAACCGAATGGGTCAAGTCAATCACATCATTCTCTAATGATGTGATCCCATTAATCAAATGACAACTCATGTTTATGTCTAGGAAACTTAACCATCTTTGATTCAACGAGCTAGTCAAGTAGAGCATACTAGTGACACTATGTTTGTCTCTGTATTCACACATGTATTATGTTTCCGGTTAATACAATTCTAGCATGAATAATAAACATTTATCATGAAATAAGGAAAAATAATAATAACTTTATTATTGCCTCTAGGGCATATTTACTTCATTTTTGTTATTTGGATGGATATTCAGGGTTTTCACAAATTGTAGTGCACGTAGAAGATCAAGAAAAGACAACATTCACCTGCCCTTTTGGTATGTACTCTTACCATCATATGCCTTTTGGCCTATGCAATGTACTAACTACATTTCAAAGATGCATGAATGCTATTTTTGTTGATTCTGTCGAAGAAATCATGGAAGTCTTCATGGACAATTTTTCAGTCTATGGAACTTCTTTTGATGATTATCTTCGCAATCTTGATAAAGTAGAGATGTGAGGACACTAACCTCATATTGAATTCGGAGAAATGCCACTTTATGGTCAATGAAGGTATTGTTTAGGGGCACGGAATATCTTGTAAAGGCATAGAGGTTGATAAAGCAAAGATAGATGCCCTAGAGAAACTCCCTCATCCTCATGATATCAAAGGGATAATGAGTTTTCTCGGTCACGCGGGTTTCTATAGACGCTTTATTAAGAATTTTTCTAGTATTTCGAAACCCTTGACTAACCTTTTGCAGAAAGATGTTCCCCTCACTTTCACGGATGAGTGTAAAAGTGCCATCAAAAACTGAAGCATGCTCTACTTAATGCTCCTATCATTACACCTCCAGAATGGGACATGCCTTTTGAAGTCATCTACGAAACGAATGATAATGCGGTGAGTGCGGTTTTGGTCCAACAGGTAGTTGAGAAGTTTAATGTTATTTATTTTGCAATGCTTAAAGAAATTATGCGAAGAATGACAGAGAACTCTATGCAGTGATATTTTCTTGTGAAAAATTTAGACCTTATATCACTGATACAAAGGTTATATTTTATACAAACCGCCGGGCAATTAAAGAGGTGTTGGATGTTAAAGAAATTAAGCCTTGCTGGATGAGGTGGTCTCTTTTGCGGGAATTTGATGGTGAAATTTTAGACTGCGAAAAGATAGGAGAAGTGTTGACAAACATCTCCCTGCTAAAGGAGGAGCGTCAATAAAATCCAACAAGTATATGTATCCCCTACGGAACGGTTGTGGCTTTGGACATAGCTAAAACTCGTACTTTTGGAGACATAAGACCACCATTCATTGGCCTGGAGAATCCTTTTGCAAAACTAAGGGCGAGGGAGGAGAATGATTTATTTTACTATAACAATTCTTTGCACCAGGATAGCACCTCTTCCTCAACCCTTGAGAATAAAGACGCCTGGGATGAAGATCTTCGGAAAACACAAGGAGCGGAATGTACTAGGGAACATAGGAAAGTTCTCTCTTTTTCCTTAAGATCTCCTCTAATTTGTATTTGTTGTATTTTTCTGTATAAAATTTTATGTTTTACATAGCCAAATGGGCGCAAAAACGACCTCTTGCGGTCGTTTGAAGCATTGTCTTTGATTCTATTTTTTTAAGCCCGCAGGCAAAACGAGGAAATGACCACTCAAACGGTCGGTCGCGGTCTCTTGGAAAGTCATCATTCGCTCTATTCTCTGGAGCAAAATTGAGCCTTTACCTCTTTTCCTATTAAAAAAAGTTTTTGTCACGCAAGAGTAGGGGGTCAAACGGACGCCCGGACGATTGGGAGCGCCCGTTTTTAAGGTCGTCTGATACATCCATTTTGCATCATGGTTTCCAACTATTATTTATAGTGTTTTTATTATATATAACACTTTGTGGAGTAATTCTAATGCCTTTTCTCACATAATATGTAAGGTTTACACAAAGAGGGAGAATACCGGCAGCTAGAATTCTAGACCTGAAAAAGCTACGTTAGAAATACCTATTCTGCACTTCTCCAAATGAGTTGAAATTTTATGAAGAATTATTTTGGAATATATAATAAATATTGGAGAAAAAAATACCAAAGGGGGCCACCCAGTTGCCCACTAGGCACCAGGGCGCACCACCCACCCCAGGCGCGCCCTGGTGGGTAGTGGGGGCCCTGGCCCACCTCTGGTGCCCATCTTCTGGTACATAAGCTATTTTGACCTAAAAAAATAAGGAGAGGACTTTCGGGACGGAGCACCACCATCTCGAGGCAGTACTTGGGAAGGAGCACTTTTGCCCTCCGGTGAAGTGATTCTGCCAGGGGAAGTTCCCTCCGGGAGGGGGAAATCGAAGCCATTGTCATCACCAACAACCCTCTCATCTTGGGGAGGCCAATCTTTATCAACATTTTCAACAACACCATATCATCTCAAACCCTAGTTCATCTCTTGTGTTCAATCTTTGTATCATAACCTCAGATTGGTACCTGTGGGTGACTAGCCGTGTTGATTACTCTTGTAGTTGATGCTAAACGGTTTATTTGGTGGAAGATTATATGTTCAGATCCATTATGATATTTAATATCCCTCTGATCTGGAGCATGAATATTATTTGTGAGTAGTTGCCCTTGTTCTTGAGGCCACGGGAGAAGTCATGTTGAAAGTAATCATGTGAAATTGATATCGTTCGATACTTTGATGGCATGTATTGTGATTCCCTTAGTGGTGTTATGTGAACATCGACTACATGACACTTAACCATCTTTTGGCCCAAGGAAATGCATTGTGGAGTAGTTATTATATGATGGGTTGCTAGAGTGATAGAAACTTAAACCCTAGTTTATGCGCTATTCCGTAAGGGGCTGATTTGGATCTATATATTTAATGCTATGGCTAGATGTTATCTTAGTTCTTCTTTCCTAGTTGTGGATGCTTGCAAGGGGGTTAATAATAAGTGGTGTGCTGTAACGCCCCGGATTCGATGCGCCAGGTGTCTTCCAGTTATTCGTCGTCGTTGCCATGTCTTTTGCTTGCGTGTTGCATTTTATCATGTCATCATGTGCATTTCATTTTGCATACGTGTTCGTCTCAGACATCCGAGCTCTTTCCCCGTTGGCCGTTTTGCAATCCGGCACTCCTATGTTCCCCGGCATCCCCTTTTGTCTCACGTTGTGTGCGGGTGTTAAACTTTCTCGGAATGGCCCGAGGTTTGCCAAGCGGCCTTGGTATACCACCGGTAGACCGTCTGTCAAGTTTCGTGCCATTTGGAGGTCGTTTGATACTCCAACGGTTAACCGGGTAACCGCAAAGCCCTCTTTTGTTGCAGCCCAACACCCCTTCCAAAGTGGCCCAAAACCCATCTAACTCCCCTCCATGCTCTCGGTCGTTCAATCACAATCGCGTGGCCGAAAACCACTCCTCATTTGGACTCTCCTAGCTGCCTCTACCTATAAATATGCCCTCCCCGTCCAAATTCGCGGTCTAACCCTAGCTTCTTCCTCCTCCCGCCGACGGACACGTCCACCCGCCGCCCGGACATGTCCAGCCGCCGCCCACCGGCCAACCAAGACCCGCCACGTCACTCTGCCGCCGTCTCCACCACGCCTCCAGCGCCGGCCCTGCAGGCCCATCCGGGGCCCGCCGAAGTCCATCGGGGCAATAGAAGATATTGATGCACTATTAAACTTGCTAATAGAGATACCATCACACCACTTGAGATTGTTAGAGATGTTGAAGTCTTGTGTGGAAAATTAAAATACCCCACCGATTTTCTAGTTCTTGGTTCTCCACAAGATGATTTTTGTCCCATAATATTTGGAAGACCTTTCTTGAACAATGTTAATGCTAAGATAATGCTAAGATAGATTGCCATAAAGAAACGGTCAATGTCAATTTTGGTGATGTGTCTCATGACTTTAATTTCTCTAAGTTTCGTAAACAACCTCATAATAAAGATTACCTAGTAAGGATGAAATAATTGGTCTTGCTTCTATTGTCGTACCTCCTACTGATCCACTAGAATAATATTTGCTAGACCATGAAAATGATATGTACTTGCATGAAATAAGTAAATAGATAGAATATTCTTTGAACAACAACCTATCCTTAAACGCAATTTACCTGTTGAAACTCTAGGAGGTCCTCCTCCACCTAAAGGTGATCTGGTGTTTGAATTAAATCAATTGCCTGATGCTCTGAAGTACGCTTATCTTGATGAGAAAAAGATATATCATGTTATTATTAGTGCTAACCTTATGGAACATGAAGAAGAGAGATTATTAAAAATTCCAAGGAAGCACTGTGCTGCTATTGGATGTACTCTTGATGATCTTAAGGGCATTAGTCCCACTCTCTGTCAGCACAAGATTAATATGGAACCTGATGCTAAACCCGTAGTTGATCATCAACGGTGATTGAATCCTAAGATGAAGCAAGTGGTAAGAACTGAAATACTAAAGCTTCTAGAAGCAGGTATAATCTATCCCATAGCTGATAGTATATGGGTAAGTCATGTTTATTGTGTCCCTAAGAAAGGAGGTATTACTGATGTTCCTAATGATAAAAATGAACTCACTCCACAAAGGATAGTGACTAGCTATATAATGGTAATTGATTTTAGAAATTAAACAAAGCTACTAGAAAAGATCATTACCCTCTGTCTTTCATTGATCGAATGTTAGAAAGATTGTCAAAGCACACACACTTTTGCTTTTTGGATGGATATTCTGGTTTCTCTCAAATACCTGTATCACAACCTGATCAAGAGAAAACCACCTTTACTTGTCCTTTTGGAACTTATGCTTATAGACGTATGCCTTCTGGTTTATGTAACGCACCTGCTACCTTTCAAAGATGTATGACTGTTATATTGCTTAAGCAACCTTCTGGTTTTGTGAAAATATTGTTGATGTTTTCATGGATGATTTCTCCATTTATGGAACTTCTTTTGATGATTGCTTAAGCAACCTTGATCGAGTTTTGCAGAGATGTGTGCAAACTAATCTTGTCTTGAATTGAGAGAAGTGCCACTTTATGGTGAATGAAGGTATTGTCTTGGGGCACAAAATTTCTGAACAACGTATTGAAGTGGATAAAGCTAAAGTTGATGCAACTGAGAAAATGTCATGTCCTAAAGATACTAAAGGTATTAGAAGTTTCCTTGGTCATGCTGGTTTCTATAGGAGGTTTATTAATGACTTCTCTAAAATTTCTAGGCCTCTTGCCAATCTTTTGCAAAAACATGTTCCATTTATTTTTGATGATGATTGTCTAGAAGCCTTTGAAACACTTAGGAAAGCCTTAACTTCTGCACCTATTGTTCAACCACCTGATTGGAACTTGCCTTTTGAAATTAAGTGTGATGCTAGTGATTATGCTGTTGGTGCTATTCTAGGACAAAGAGTCGATAAGAAATTAAATGTTATTCATTATGGTAGTAAAACTCTAGACAATGCTCAAAGAAATTATACTACACTAAAAAAGAATTTTTAGCAGTTGTGTTCGCTTGTGATAAGTTCAGATTTAAATTGTTGATTCTAAAGTAATTGTTCACACTGATCATGTTGCTACTAAATACCTTATGGAAAATAAAGATGCTAAACCTACACTCATTAGGTGGGTTCTTTTGCTACAAGAATTTGACTTGCACATTACTGATAGGAAGGGAGCTGAGAATCATATACCCGGTAACTTGTCTAGGTTAGAAAACATTCTTGATGACCCACTACCTATTGATGATAGCTTCCTTGATGAACAACTAGCTGTCATAAATGCTTCTCATAATACTCCTTGGTATGCTGATTATGCTCATTATATTATTGCTAAATTTATACCACCTAGATTTACATACCGACAAAAGAAAAAATTCTTCTATGATTTAAGACATTACTCTTGGGATGACCCACATCTATCTAAAGAAGGAGTAGATGGTATTATTAGACGTTGTATACCTGAGCATGAACAGGAACAAATCTTACGGAAATGTCACTCCAAAGCCTGCGGAGGGCATCATGCAGGAGATAGAATTGCACACAAGGTATTACAATCTGGTTTTTATTGGCCTACTCTTTTTTAAGGATGCGCGTAAGTTTGTCTTCATTATCTTGTGATGAATGTCAAAGAATTGGTAATATTGATAGACGTCAGGAAATGCCTATGAATTATTCACTTGTTATTGAACCATTTGATGTTTGGTGCTTTGATTATATGGGACCTTTTCCTTCCTCTAATGGATATACACATATTTTGGTTGCTGTTGATTATGTCACTAAGTGGGTAAAAGCTATTCCAACTAGTAGTGCTGATGAAGGAAATATGCCCTGGAGGCAATAATAAAGTTGTTATTTTATATTTCATTATTTCATGATAAATTTTTATTATTCATGCTAGAATTGTATTAACCGGAAACTTGATACATGTGCGGATACATAGACAAAACACCATGTCCCTAGTAAGCCTCTACTAGACTAGCTCGTTAATCAAAGATGGTTAAGTTTCCTAGCCATAGACATGTGTTGTCATTTGATGAACGGGGTCACATCATTAGGAGAATGATGTGATGGACAAGACCCATCCATTAGCTTAGCATAATGATCGTTCGGTTTTATTGCTATTGCTTTCTTCATGTCAAATACATATTCCTTCGACTATGAGATTATGCCACTTTTGGATACCGGAGGAATGCCTTGTGTGCTATAAAATGTCACAACATAACTGGGTGATTATAAAGATGCTCTACAAGTATCTCCGAAGGTGTTTGTTGAGTTAGCATAGATCGGGATTAGGATTTGTCACTCCGAGTATCGGAGAGGTATCTCTGGACCCTCTCGGTAATACACATCAAAGCTTACAAGCAAACGACTAAGGAATTGGTCACGAGGTGATGTATTATGTAACGGGTAAAGAGAACTACCGGTAATGAGATTGAACTAGGTATGAAGATACCGACGATCGAATTTTGGGCAAGTAACATACAGATGGACAAAAGGAATTACGTATGTTGTCACAATGGTTTGATCGATAAAGATCTTCGTAAAATATGTAGGAGCCAACATGGGCATCCAGGTTCCGCTATTGGTTATTGACCGGAGAGGTGTCTCGGTCATGTCTACATAGTTCTCGAACCCGTAGGGTACGCACGGTTAATGTTAGATGACGATATAGTGTTGTATGAGTTATGTGATTTGGTAACCGAATGTTGTTCGGAGTCCCGGATGAGATCACGGACATGTCGAGGAGTCTCGAAATGGTCGAGAGTTAAAGATTGATATATAGGACGATGGTATTCAGACACCATAATGGTTTCAGAGTGCACGGGGTACTTATCGGTCACCGGAAGGGGTTCCGGGCACCCCCCTGACAATATGTATGGGCTTAAAGGGCCAAGGAGGGACAGACCAGCCAACAAGGGGCTGGTGCGCCCCTGCCCTGGTCAGCCGGCCCTAGGGGAAGGAAAGGGGAAGGGGGAGGCCCCTCCGCCTTTCCTCCTCACGGGAGAAAGGAAAGGGGGGGATCCCTCCCCTGCCTTTCCCCTACACACATATATGGCAGGGGGCGCGGCTTGGGAGGATGCTGAAGTAGGATTCCTCCTACTTGGGGCGCGCCTATGGCTGCTCCTCCCTCCCTCCCACCTATATATACATGGGGGGCGCCACATATAGCACCCCAGACAATTGCCTAGCCGTGTGCGAAGCCCTGCGGAGATCACTTCACCATCACTGTCACCATGTCGTCGTGCTGATGGAACTCATCTACTACATCGATGTCTTGCTGGATCAAGAAGGTGAGGGACGTCATCGAGCTGAACATGTGCAGAACTCGGAGGTGCCGTACTTTCGGTACCCGATCGGTGGAACATGAAGAAAGTTCGACTACATCAACTGCATTGTGAAACGCTTCCGCTTACAGTCTACGCGAGGGTATGTAGACACACTCTCCCCCTCGTTGCTATGCATCTCCTAGATAGATCTTGCGTGAGCGTAGTAATTTTTTTGAAAGTGCATGTTACGTTCCCCAACAGCTGATCATAACACCTCCGTTAAAATGCTTAAATAAATTATCTTCCCGAGGTTTGGAGTCCCTAGATATTTAATGACTGATGGTGGTTCACATTTTATTCATGGTGCTTTCCATAAATTGCTTGCTAAATATGATGTCAACCATAGAATTGCATCTCCTTATCACCCTCAATCTAGTGGTCAAGTTGAACTTATCAATAGAGGAATAAAGTTAATATTACAAAAAACTGTCAATAGGTCCTAAAAGAATTGGTCTAAGAAACTTGATGATGCACTTTGGGCCTATAGAATAGATTATAAGAATCCTATGGGTATGTCTCCATACAAAATGGTTTATGGAAAAGCTTGTCACTTGCCTCTTGAGTTAGAACATGAAGCATACTGGGCAATTAAAGAACTCAATTATGACTTCAAACTTGCCGATGAAAAGAGGTTGTTTGATATTGGCTCACTAGATGAATGGAGAACCCAAGCTTATTAAAATGTCAAACGTTCAAAGAAAAAGTAAAAAGATGGCATGACAAAAGAATCCAAAAGCAGGAATTCAAAGTCGGTGAATAGTTCTATTTTATAGTTCTCGTTTTAGATTTTTTGTAGGAAAACTTATTTCCAAATGGGAGGGGTCATATATCATCGAAGAAGTTTACCGGTCTGGAGCTATTAAGATCAATAATGCAGAAGGCACTAATCCGAAGGTGGTCAATGGACAAAGCATTAAGCACTATATTTCAGGTACACTATTAATCTTGAAACTAACATTATTAAAACCATGACACCAGAGGAATACATAAAAGAAACCTTCTAGAACACTCCAGAACCATGAAAAGGAGAGGTACATGATACGGTAAGTAAACGGACTCCAAAAATTCCGCAAAAATATTTTCTGTTAGTTTTGAATATTAGAAAAAATAAAAATAAAAATAAGAAACACCCAGGAAGGCAACCCAGGTGCCCACTAGGCAGCAGGGCGCGCCTGCCCCACCTGGCACGCCCTGGTGGGTAGTGGGCCCCTCAGGCACCTTCTCGATTCTGTTTTCCTGCGGTATACTTGTTTACCAAGATACAAATTCTCTATATATACTCCCGGACACTTTGATCACCGTATCACGGAGAAATCCTCTATTGTTGTTTCGTGCTATTTTTCTAATAGATCTAGATTGACATGGCTGCACCAAGCTCTTCCAAGGACAAATTGTTCGAGAAGGTCATCAGCCCCTACCTACTGGAGGAGTTAAAGCACCCTCAAGCCATTGAGATGCGTGAGGGGGTGCTCCACATCCGGGACATTCAAGGCCCCAAGAATATTGGAAGCGTAGAGGCCAGGCTCGAGGCGGTGGAGCAAGAGATCTTCAAGTGCCAAGGGATGGTGGAGCATGGACTCAGTGCCAATCACTCCATGATTACAGAATTCAACCATGATCACAAGGTGGATGGCCGGTCTATGAAGGACATCGTCTTCACCTTCAACGAGCAAATCAATTTTTGCAAAGCCAAATCTATTATCTTCAAAATCAAGTTTTCGAGTATGAAGCAAGATTTAAAGGTATGAGTTTAGCTGCTAATTTCAGGACTCAGGAGACTCGCGCATCCTCTTAATGTGGTGAACCCCTACCATGGAACCCTGAGGAAAAGCTTACTACTTCATCACCACCACCATCACCATCATCACCAAAGAAGGAGACCTAAGCACACGTGTATGGGCACTCCCCTTGGCTTGTGCCAAGCTTGGAGGAGATGTCGCGGTATCGTATCACCATCACTTCTATTATCTTCACCAGTTTTAGTTAGATCCTTAGTTATTTCGTTATTTAGTTGAATAAAAGTTTAGTACGGTCTATTTTTGAGTGCTAGTTTCGTGATCTATCTAGCTATGTAATCGAGTGAGACTTATATAATAAATTTAGTGTGAGTTTTTGCTTCTTTCCTTTTATGTTTCAATCAAAATAAAGGAAATAATGAAAAAGATCATATGCTGATCTTATGATAAGTAATGACATTACATAAGGAAAAGTATAAGTGGTAAAATTTATTGAAAGTTGACAAACATAACATTGGTCAATGATGCAATTCATGAAAGAATTAATAAGGGAAGAGAAGTTTCACATGCAAATATACCATCCTAGACATTTTCTATGATTGTGAGCCCCCATTAAATATCTTATGCCAAATTGTTGACGTTGGGCAAGGAAGACAACGTAATGATTTATATTTGTTCATATTCACATAGAAGTTATATTGTCATAGATCCTCGAACGGGTGGTGCTTGTCCAATATCTTTGCTAGCCAAAAAAATCCGCACTAAGTAGAGATACTACTTATGCATCCAAAAACCTTAAGCCCAAATTCATGTTTTGAGAGTCCATCATACCTACCTATGGATTGAGTAAGATCCTTCAAGTAAGTTGTCATCGGTTCATAAGGCAATAAAAATTGCTTCTAAATATGTTTGATCTTTTAGTGTAAAGGAAAACAAGCATTGTACGAACTTGTGATGGCAAAGTAATAAAAGCGACAGACTGCATAATAAAGGTTGCTATCATAGGGGGCAATATAAGGTGACATTCTTTTGCATTAAGAGATTGTGCATAGAAAACCAAAAAGCGCATGACAACCTCTGCTTCCCTCTGCGAAGGGCCTATCTTTTACTTTTATGTATTTACTTTTTATGCAAGAGTCAAAATGTTATCCTCTCTTCCTTTTTATTTTCTATTTTTCAAGCACCATGTGGTGGGGAAAGATCTAGGTACATATATCCAGTAGGATACGAGTGATCATGAGTTATTATTGTTTACATCACCCTTGAGGTGAATAAGTTGGGAGGTGAAACTATAAGCCCCTATCTTTCTATGTATTCGGCTGAAACTTTTTGCTCATATATATGTTGTGAGTGTTAGCAATCATAGGATGTGAACCATCGGATCAAAGCCGGATGGATGAAGTGGAACCAAGCTTCTGGCATTCTCTGTGACAAGAGAGTGCCACAAAAGCTAAAAGGCAAGTTCTACAAGATGGCATTTTGACCCGCAATGTTGTATGGCGCTGAGTGTTGGCCGACTAAAAGGCGACATGTTCAACAGTTAGGTGTGGCGGAGATGCGTATGTTGAGATGGATGTGTGGCCACACGAGGAAGGATCGAGTCCGGAATGATGATATACGAGATAGAGTTGGGGTAGCACCAATTGAAAAGAAGCTTGTCCAACATAAATGCGAGATGGTTTGGGCATATCCAGTATGAGCCTCGAAGCTCCGATTGCATAGCGGATGGCTAAAGCGCGCGGAGAATGTCAAGAAAGGGCGGGGTAAACCGAATTTGACATGGGAGAAGTCCGTTAAGAGACCTGAAGGATTGGGGTATCACCGAAGAGCTAGCTATGGACAGGGGTGCATGGAAGCTTGCTATCCATGTGCCAGAGCCATGAGTTGGTTGCGAGATCTTATGGGTTTCACCTCTAGCCTACCCCAACTTGCTTGGGACTAAAGGCTTTGTTGTTGTTGTTGTTGTTGTTGCTGTTGTTAGCAATCATAGAAGACTAAATGATGGTTGAGTATGTGGACTTGACAAAAGGCTCCAATACGAGACCCTTCCTGAAAATATGATGAATTGCAATTGCAAAGTTGATTGAGAACATAGTTTGTTAGTTTTCAAGAAAGTTTATGCTTTATACTTCGATGTTGTGATGAATTGTTATTTGCTCATGAGAAGTCTTATGATAAAGTGCATTGCTGTTATAATAATAAGCATGATGCTACTATGTCCATATTTTGTTCTTATGGACACCTCTCTCTCTCTCTTTAAACATGTGGAGATGATTTTCGATATCGGCTTTCGCTTGAGGACAAGCAAGGTCCAAGCTTGCGGGAGTTGATACGTCCATTTGCATCATGTTTTCCTGCTGTTATTTATAGTTTTTTTATTCAATAGAACACTTTGTGGAGTAATTCTAATGCCTTTTCTCCCATAATATGCAAGGTTTATACAAAGAGAGAGAATACCGGCAGCTAGAATTCTGGACCTAAAAAGCCATGTTAAAGATACCTACTCTGCACATCTCCAAATGAGCTGAAATTTTACGAAGAATTGTTTTGGAATATATAATAAATATTGAAGAAAAGAAATACCAAAGGGGCCACCCAGGTGCCTACTAGGCACCAGGGCGCACCCCCGCGCGCCCCTTGGTGGGTAGTGGGGGCCCTGGCCCACCTCTGGTGCCCATCTTCTGGTACATAAGGTATTTTGACCTAAAAAATGAGGAGAGGACTTTCGGGACGGAGCACCACCGTCTCGAGGCGGAACTTGCGCAGGAGCGCTTTTGCACTCTGGTGAAGCGATTCTGCCGGGGGAACTTCCCTCCGGAAGGGGAAAATCAAAGCCATCGTCATCACCAACAACCCTCTCATCTTGAGGAGGTCAATCTTTATCAACATCTTCAACAACACCATATCATCTCAAACCCTAGTTTATCTCTTGTGTTCAATCTTTGTATCATAACCTCAGATTGGTACCTGTGGGTGCCTAGCAATGTTGATTACTCTTGTAGTTGATGCTAGACGGTTTATTTGATGGAAGATTATATGTTCGGTGCATCCAACGCTCCAGAACTTTTTGATCGAACACTCATCTACTTTTTTTTTAGGGGTCGAATGCTCGTCTACTGGTCTGATGGCAAAGATGATTCCCTCATTTGCGAGGGCCACTGTGCTAGTTAGGGCATCAACAGGAAGACAATAGTCATTTTTTCTCACGTTAACCTCCATAATCAACCCACTTTGACTTAGTTGTTTGGTTCAATCTTTGTATGTGAATCCAACTAAACTCTGTCAAAAATGCCAACTATTTCGAAATTATCCAACAATCAGTTCTCATGACAGCAAGAAGAACATAAAAGAGGCCTAAATCATTGATACTTTTTGTGTAGAATCATTCATAAGGGCAACCAAGACCATCTCGTACCTGTTGGTAGCAATGGGGAAAATATCCCAGATTCCCAATGCAAAACAGACAGAACCATGGCCTGGAGGGGCAGAGATAGTACTGGTTATTTATGCATCAGAAGCAGGTCAAACTTAGGTCACTTACACATCTCAACTGAGTGGGAAAAGAATGATCCTCGGAATATCTTATGTACATCGCCGTTTTATTTTCAATGTAGAAACACATGCATGGCTTGATTTATACTGCTATTTACCTTTCTATGTACCATGAGAACAAGCATTTTACACAGCTGTGTTACCTACATTCTAAGAATATAGCACAACAAGACATCATATATTACACATCTTGCCTACAAACAGGGCACGAACCATGGCCAATGAGCCATTTGTCCACACAGGGCTGATGGAAGGTGTGACAACACTTCGGCAGCCTCCTCGCCATTTCTCCCGTCACGATATCCTAGGACAAGAACAGAGTGTCGGGGCGTAAGAAACAAAGTTCAAATACGGACTCCTCCGTCCAGATACATGGGTGATATTAAGGGTGTATTTCGATTGGTTAAAACAAATTTCACTGGATTCATATACAGAGTACTAACAATTGTGATTCCGACATTTGGTACCACATAAAACACTACATATTAAAGGAGTAATTGTTGATCAAAACCTTGTTTTAACCAATTAAAATACACCCTACATATCCGAACAGTTCAAATATCGAGGTTGTGTCATCATATATAAATGAGAGTACATATTAAACTCCCATGCATTCATTAATCAACTCAAAATTTCAAATAAAGCAGAGACAAAATTTGCTTACTTACACTGAAAAGACATCAATTTGGAAAATAACATATAACATGAGGGTGACAAGTGGAGCCTACAGCAACATGGCTAGGGCGCGTTGGTGTTATTCATGCTACTAACTAATTTGCTCCCGAGAGCTGGTCAACAAATTTGCTAAGTATACAGAAATAACACATAGGTCTGGGTAAAACAAAAATTAAGCAAGGAAGAGAAACTCCAGGTACAAATTCGACCAAGTATTGTCTGGTTATCTACTAAGTTTTAAATTTTGAGAATTCCAATCATTACCCACCTTCAAGAAGCACATTATCACATAAGATTATTTCAAATAGTCCAACTCCAATCAGATAAGATGTCACCACCACATATTTTAGACAATAAATAATTCCAGCTTCTGAACAGTGAAATCCATATAGAGTTACTTAGATTAAGGAAATTAAAAATAAGATGGTTTGGAAATAATTTCCATAATTCTCACCTCCGTTATACCAATCAAAAGTAAGATGACTTCGAACCGTTCAGCCAGACAACATATACACCTACCAGACTATCTATTAAGGCAGCATAAATTACAGATTGGTTGGTGAAGTTATTTCCCTGCTAGGTAAAATCCAATAAATCATATATGTAACTGTTAGACTTGTACCTGTAGGCAAATAGGGCAAGACAAGTTTTCACCAGCTGGCTCTTGTTTCTGATCAATCACCACATGGTATGGCAACTTCTTCAAGTTATCCTGTGAGAGCCCATCGGATGAAACTTCTCCAATGATATCATACGGATCATCATTGCCAAACTCTGCAATACCAACCTGTTGAATGTCTTAATTTCAGTACGAAAAATTATGTGTGCAGCAAAGGGTAGAAACTTCACTATAACAATTATATTTTGTTTTAGCTGACCTCACCATACAATTTACATAAAACACACTATGAAATGGATTAGTATACAGGTAAAAAACGTGGTCACTAAAATGAGCAACTGCAAGAACGACTCTTGCAAGAACAATTAGTAGGAAGCATGAAGAGAATAACTATCATTTGGGCACTTTCCCTTGCAGAGGATACTGCATTAGCACTGTTAGGGGTATAGAACAACTGACCTGCCAACGATATGACATATACACTGATGGCTCATACTGCTCTCCCACAAACCGAGCATGAAGGAGCTGATCCACGAAATCCCCCTGGAAATCGAACAAACATTTTCCATAAGCAAATCCTCAATGGATGGATCAATAACATGTCATCCACTGCCTGAAGTATAATATATTTAACAAACGTACTTTAAAAACAATGAAGAATACTTTCTGTAATCCAGGCAAAAAAAATATGCAAGCAGCTGTTCTAATTTAAAGCAGCATCAAAATGACGAGCTGCGGCAGTAATGTTACTATCCAATCGCATTTATTTGGCAAAAATAAAAACGTTATATTCTGCCAAATTTTGTAGACTGATTTGCTGAAGAATCTTACAGTACGGACCATGGATGATGTACTCTGTGGTGTTGACCTGTCGGCGCACCAATAGGCGCGGGAAGCCTCCAGGACCTCAATGGACAGGACAGCGCCAGCAAATGCCCCCAACCCAGCTCCCCGGAGAACGCCGCTGTCCGAAGCTCTCCCAGCCAACGCGCCGGTGACCGCCCCCGTCAAGCCTCCAGCTTCGGACAATCACAAATCGACATCAAAATACGATCACACGAACCAAAAGATTCGGCTGCTAAGTCAATAAAATTTGCTATCACTACGAAAAAAATAGCCTTGTGTCGGAAGAGAAAATGGCTAAAGACCAAGAGACCCAATCCCTTCTCCACCAACCAATAGAGAGCTCGAAATCACCGACAAACGCGTCACAGCCAAACACAGGAGCCAGGACGCGTACCGACCGCGAAGAGGCCGGTGAGCACGCCGGAGAGAACGCCGGCGACGAGCCTGGGGAGGTACGGCGGGGCGGGGCGCTCCTGCTCCGCCGCCGCCGACGCCGGGGGTCGCGGCCGGGCCGCCTCTCGTGGCGCCGCCTCCATCACGATCCACGGCCACGAGGCCTCCGCGCTGAAGCTTAGCACGGCGTCGGCTGTGGCGTGCGCGCTGGCTGGGGCATAGAGGAGGAGGGTGGCTCGCCGGGAAGGGAGGGGGGTGGGGGGATGAGGCGTGACGCAACCCGGAAACAAGTCGCCGCTTGGCTGCTGCTTGGTTGCTGGTGCCTGTTGCTTAAAGATTTTCTGTGTTCTGTTCCATTTTCTACGTTTTTGCGCTGATTACTGCTACATGGAGTACAAATATGTATTCGTGGACTTTTTTAACACGGTACGATCGCATATACCAACATACACACACATATCTCTATAGGTACCTTCAAAATACTGAGGCGGTATTGATGCAAGGTTGGAGCTATGTTTGGGCCAACCAAGGCTATGGCCCGTCCAGCCCAGAACCGGATCCTCTCACATTGTGGAGAGATGTCATGGCTTGACATCCATTGAAGACGGACGCGTTTTGCTGGAAAAAAACAATTCAAGATCCTATACACCACGAGAAGAAAGTAGGGCCAGCGAGGGCCCACAATCAAATGGAAGGTTTTAGAACAGCTCTTGCATATTGTGGCCTTAGGGATTTGGGCTACACCGGAGACAAATACACTTGGCGAAATAATAGTTGGGATGCTAGTCGGTACATAAAAGAAAGGTTGTTTAGAGTTGTAGCTTCAAGGGGATGGTGTGCAAGATTTCCATACTTCAAAGTTCTGCATGGAGATCCACACCAATGGTAGGATTGTTCAAGTCAATGACCCAATGGTAGGATTGTTCACGTCAGGGGATCCTCATCCCCCGACGTGCGCCTCATCCCTCTCGGCTCCACCGCTCCTCTGCCTTTGTGTGCATGACATGCGGGCCAGCTGAACTGCGGCAACCATCAACTTCACCCGATTGGACGCGGTTTGCCTACTCCGCTGCTGTGCTCCGATCCGTACTCCCGCACCATCGAATTTTCATCCAGCACCTGTGACACATTTCGTCCCGGGCATCAATCCTCAGCTGGAATACTTCTGTACTACAGGTAGTGAAGGAAATATGCCCTAGAGGCAATAATAAAGTTATTATTTATTTCCTTATTTCATGATAAATGTTTATCATTCATGCTAGAATTGTATTAACCGGAAACATGATACATGTGTGAATGCATAGACAAACAATATGTCACTAGTATGCCTCTACTAGACTAGCTTGTTAATCAAAGATGGTTATGTTTCCTAACCATGAACAAAGAGTTGTTATTTGATTAACAAGGTCACATCATTAGTTGAATGATCGATTGACATGACCCATTCCATTAGCATAGCACACGATCGTTTAGTATGTTGCTACTGCTTTTATCCATGACTTATACATGTTCCTATAACTATGAGATTATGCAACTCCGTTTACGGAGGAACACTTTGGTACTACCAAACGTCACAACGAATCGGGTAATTATAAAGGAGTACTATAGGTGTCTCCAAAGGCGGATGTTGGGTTGGCGTATTTGAGATTAGGTTTTGTCACTCCGATTGTCGGAGAGGTATCTCTGGGCCCTCTCGGTAATACACATCATTGAAGCCTTGCAAGCATTACAACTAATGAGTTAGCTGTGAGATGATGTATTACGGAACGAGTAAAGAGACTTGCCGTAGCGAGATTGAACTAGGTATTGGATACCGACGATCGAATCTCGGGCAAGTAACATACCGATGACAAAGGGAACAACGTATGTTGTTATGCGGATCGACCGATAAAGATCTTCGTAGAATATGTAGGAGCCAATATGGGCATCCAGGTCCGCTATTGGTTATTGACCGAGACGTGTGTCTCGGTCATGTCTACATTGTTCTCGAACCGTAGGGTCCATGCGCTTAAGGTTTCGATGGCGGTTATATTATGAGTTTATGTATTTTGATGTACCGAAGAAGTTGAGTCCGGATGTGATCACGGACATGACGAGGAGTCTCGAAATGGTCGAGACATAAATATTGATATATTGGAAGCCTATATTTGGAGTTGGAATGGTTAGGGTGAAATCGGGATTTTCTCAGGAACACCGGGGTTACTGGAACCCTCCGGGGTTATTGGGCCTTAGTAGGCCATGAGGGAGAAGAGGAAGGGCCGGCCGGGGCAGGCGCGCCCCCCCCTAGTCCGAATAGGACAAGGAGAGGGGCGCCCCCTTCCTCTTTCCTCCCCAATCCTACTCCAACTAGGAGGGGAGTCCTACTCCGGTGGGAGTAGGACTCCTCCCGCGCCTCCTCCAAGGGCGGCCGCACCCCCCTTGCTCCTTTATATCTGAGGGGGGGGCACCCTAGAACACACAAGTTGATCTACGGATCGATCCTTAGCCGTGTCACGGTGCCCCCTCCACCATATTCCACCTCGGTCATATCGTCGCATAAAGCTTAGGCGAAGCCCTGCGCAGTAGAACATCAAGATCGTCACCACGCCGTCGTCCGACGGAACTCTCCTCCTCGAAGCTCTCTTGGATTGGAGCCCGAGGGCGTCATCGAGCTGTCGTGTGTCAAGAACTCGGGGCGCCGAGTAACGGCGCCGGATCGGTCGGATCGCGAGGAGAACATCGACTACTTCCTCTACGTTGTGATCGCTTCGCCCGGTCTCACGAGGGTACGAGACAACACTCTCCCTCTCGTTGCTATGCATCACCATGATCTTGCGTGTGCGTAGGAAATTTTTGAAATTACTCGTTCCCCAACGGTGGCATCCGAGCCTAGGTTTTTATGGTTTGATGTTTTGCACGAGTAGAACACAAGTGAGTTGTGGGCGATACAAGTCATACTACCTACCAGCATGTCATACTTTGGTTCAGCGGTATTGTGAGATGAAGCGGCCCGGACCGACATTACGCCAGACGCTTACGCGAGACTGGTTTCACCGCTACGAGCACTCGTTGCTTAAAGGTGACTGGCGGGTGTCTGTCTCTCTCACTTTAGTTGAACCGAGTGTGGCTACGCCCGGTCCTTGTGAAGGTTAAAACAGAGTCTATTTGACGAAGTATCATTGTGGTTTTGATGCGTAGGTGAGATTGGTTCTTGCTTAAAGCCCGTAGCAGCCACGTAAAATTTGCAACAACAAAGTAGAGGACGTCTAACTTGTTTTTGCAGGGCATGTTGTGATGTGATATGGTCAAGACGTGATGCTATATTTTATTGTATGAGATGATCATGTTTTGTAACCGAAGTTATCGGCAACTGGCAGGAGCCATATGGTTGTCGCTTTATTGTATGAAATGCAATCGCCGTGTAATGCTTTACTTTATCACTAAGCGGTAGCGATAGTCGTAGAAGCATAAGATTTGCGAAACGACAACGATGCTATGATGGAGATCAAGGTGTCGCGCCGGTGACGATGGTGATCATGATGGTGCTGCAGAGATGGAGATCACGAAGCACAAGACGACGATGACCATATCATATCACTTATATTGATTTGCATGTGATGTTTACCTTTTATGCATCTTATCTTGCTTTGATTGACGGTAGCATTATAAGATGATCTCTCACTAAATTATCAAGAAGTGTTCTCCCGAGTATGCTTTGTTGCCAAAGTTCGTCGTGCCCGGACACCACGTGATGATCGGGTGTGATAAGCTCTCGTCCATCTACAACGGGTGCAAGCCAGTTTTGCACACGCAGAATACTCGAGTTATACTTGACGAGCCTAGCATATGCAGATATGGCCTCGGAACACGGAGACCGAAAGGTCGGCGTGAATCATATAGTAGATATGATCAACATAAGATGTTCACCATTGAAAACTACTCCATCTCACGTGATGATCGGTTATGGTTTAGTTGATTTGGATCACGTGATCACTTAGATGACTAGAGAGATGTCTATCTAAGTGGGAGTTCTTAAGTAATATGATTAATTGAACTTAAATTTATCATGAACTTAGTACTGATAGTATCATGCTTGTCTATGTTTGATTGTAGATAGATGGCTCGTCTTTGTTGTTCCGTTGAATTTTAATGCGTTCCTTGAGAAAGCAAAGTTGAAAGATGATGGTAGCAATTACACGGATCGGGTCCGTAACTCGAGGATTATCCTCATTCTTTGCACGTAAGAGTTATGTCTGGATGCACCGCTAGGTGCCAACTTCTTCGCCGATGCAATGACGACGTTAAGAACGTCTGGCGAGCAAAGCGATGACTACTCTATAGTTCGATGTGCCATGCTTTACGGCTTAGAACCGGGACTTCAACGGCGTTTTGAGCGTCATGGAGCATATGAGATGTTCCAGAGTTGAAGTTGATATTCCAACAGAATGCCCGGATTGAGAGATATGAAGTCTCCAATAAGTTCTATAGCTGCAAGATGGAGGAGAATAGTTCGTCGGTGAGCACATACTCAAAATGTCCGGGTATTACAATCACTTGACTCAAGCGGGAGTTAATCTTCCGGATGATTGTGTCATTGATGTAATTCTTCAATCACGCCACCAAGCTACAAAGGCTTCGTGATGAACTATAATATGCAAGGGTTAGTAAAGACTATACCGAGCTCTTCGCAATGCTAAAGGCTGCGGAGGTAGAAATCAGAAGGAGCATCAAGTGTTGATGGTCAATAAGACCACTAGTTTCAAGAAGAAAGGCAAAGGGAAGAAGAAGGAACTTCAAGAAGAACAAGCAAGTTCAAGTTGCTCGTCAGAGAAGAAACCCAAGTCTGGACCTAAACTGAAATCGAGTGCTTCTACCGCAAGCGATAGTCCTTTGAAGCGGAACTGCCCCAAGTATTTGGCGGATAAGAAGGATGGCAAGGTGAACAAAGGTATATGTGATATACATGTTATTGATGTGTACCTTACTAGAGCTCGCAGAGCACTGGTATTTGATATTGGTTACATTGCTAATATTTGCAACTCAAAGCAGGACTACGGATTGCGAACAACGGCAAAGGGCGAGGTGACGATGCGGCGTGGGAAATGGTTCCAAAGTCGATGTGATCGCGGTCGGCACGCTACCTCTACATCTACCTTCGGGATTAGTTTTAGACCTAAATAATTGTTATTTGGTGCTGCGTTGAGCATGAACATTATATCTGGATCTTGTTTGATGCGAGACGGTTATTCATTTAAATCGAGAGAATAATGGTTGTTCTATTTATATGAGTAATATCTTTTATGGTCATGCACCCTTAAAGAGTGGTCTATTTTGATGAATCTCGATAGTAGTGATACACATATTCATAATGTTGAAACCAAAAGATGCGAGTTGATAATGATAGTGCAACTTATTTGTGGCATCGCCGTTTAGGTCATATCGGTGTAAAGCGCATGAAGAAACTCCATCTTGATGGACTTTTGGAGTCACTTGATTATGAATCACTTGGCACTTGCGAACCGTGCTTCATGGGCAAGATGACTAAAACCCGTTCTCGGTACTATGGAGAGAGCAACAGATTTGTTGGAAATCATACATACTGAGATGTATGTGGTCCGATGAATGTTGAGGCTCGTGGCGGATATCGTTATTTTCTCACCTTCACAGATGATTTAAGTAGATATGGGTATATCTACTTAATGAAACATAAGTCTGAAACATTTGAAAAGTTCAAAGAATTTGAGTGAAGTTGAAAATCATCGTAATAAGAAAATTAAATTTCTACGATCGATCGTGGAGGTGAATATTTGAGTTCTGAGTTTGGTCTACATTTGAAACAATGCGGAATAGTTTCGCAACTCATGCCACCGGAACACCACAACGTAATGGTGTGTCCGAGCGTCGAATCGCACTTTACTAGATATGGTGCGATCTATGATGTCTCTTCTGATTTACCGCTATCGTTTTGGGGTTATGCTCTAGAGGCGGCCGCATTCACCTGAATAGAACACCGTCAAAATCCGTTGAGGCGACACCTTATGAACTATGGTTTAGCAAGAAACCAAAGTTGTCGTTTCTTAAAGTTTGGGGATGCGATGCTTATGTGAAAAAGCTTCAACCCGATAAGCTCGAACCCAAATCGAGAATGTGTCTTCATAGGATACCCAAAGGAGGCAGTTGGGTACACCTTCTATCACAGATCCGAAGGCAAGACATTTGTTGCTAAGAATGGATCCTTTCTAGAGAAGGAGTTTCTCTCGAAAGAAGTGAGTGGGAGGAAAGTAGAACTTGATGAGGTAATTGTACCTTCTCCCTTACTTGAATGTAGTTTATCGCGAAACCGGTTTCGAGACATCTACACCAAATAGTGAGGAAGTTGATGATGTTGATCATGAAACTTCAGATCAAGTTACTCTGTAACCTCGTAGATCAACCGAGTAAGATCCGCACTGAGTGGTACGGTAATCCTGCTCGAAAATCATGCTACTAGATCATGATGAACCTACGAACTATGAAGAAGCGATGGTGAGCCCAGATTCGCAAAATGGCTTGAGGCCATGAAATGCGAGATGGGATCCATGTATGAAAACAAAGTATGGACTTTGGTTGACTTGCCCGAGGGTAGGCAAGCAATAGAAAACAAGTGGATCTTCAAGAAGAAGACCGACGACGACGGTAATGTTATCGTCTACAAAGCTCGACTTGTCGCAAAGGGTTTCGACAAGTTCAAGGGGTTGACTACGATGAAACCTTCTCACCCGTCTCGATGCTTAAGTCGTCAGAATCATGTTAGCAATTGCGCATTTTATGATTATGAAATTTGGCAAATGGATGTAAAGACGCATTCTGAATGGATTTACGGAAGAAGAGTTGTATATGATACAACCGAAGGTTTTATCGATCCAAAGGAGCTAACAAAGTGTGCAAGCTCCAATGATCCATTTATGGACTGGTGCAAGCATCTCGGAGTTGGAATAAGCGCTTTGATAGTGTGATCAAAGCATTTGGGTTCATCTGAGACTTTTGGAGAAGCTGTATTTACAAGAAAGTGAGTGGGAGCTCAGTAGCATTTCGATATTATATGTAGATGACATATTCTTGATCGGAAATGATATAGAATTCTGGATAGCATAAAGGGATACTTGAATAAGAGTTTTTCAGTGAAAGACCTCGGTGAAGCTGCTTACATATTGGGCATCAAAATCTATAGAGATAGATCAAGACGTTTAATTGGACTTTCACATAGCACATACCTTGACAAAATTTTGAAGAAGTTCAAAATGGATCAAGCAAAGAAAGGGTTCTTGCCTGTGTTACAAGGTGTAAAGTTGAGTAAGACTCAATGCCCGACCACTGCAGAAGATAGAGAAAATGAAAGATGTTCCTATGCTTGACCATAGGCTCTATCATGTATGCAATCTGTGTACCGGACTGATGTGTGCCTTGCTATAAGCTTAGCAGGAGGTACCAAAGTAATCCAGAGTGGATCATGGACAGCGGTCAAGAACATCCCGAAATACGAAAAGGACTAAGGATATGTTTCGTATATGGAGGTGACAAAGAGCTCATCGTAAATGGTTACGTTGATGCAAGCTTTGACACCGATCCGGATGATTCTAAATCGCAGATGGATCGTATTTACACTAAGCGGAGGAGCTGTCGGTTGGTGCGGTTCTAAACAAAGCGTCGTGGCGGGATCTACATGTGAAGCGGAGTACATAGCAGCTTCGAAGCAGCTAATGAAGGAGTGCGGATGAAGGTGTTCATATCCGATCTAGGTGTCATACCTAGTGCATCGGGTCCAATGAAAATCTTCTGTGACAATACTAGAGCAATTGCCTTAGCAAAAGAATCCAGATTTCACAAGAGGACCAAGCACATCAAGAGACGCTTCAATTCCATCCGGGATCTAGTCCAGGTGGGAGACATAGAGATTTGCAAGATACATACGGATCTGAATGTAGCGAACCGTTGACTAAGCCTCTTCCACGAGCAAAACATGATCAACACCAAGACTCCATGGGTGTTAGAATCATTACTATGTAATCTAGACTATTGACTCTAGTGCAAGTGGGAGACTGAAGGAAATATGCCCTAGAGGCAATAATAAAGTTATTATTTATTTCCTTATTTCATGATAAATGTTTATCATTCATGCTTGTATTAACCGGAAACATGATACATGTGTGAATGCATAGACAAACAATATGTCACTAGTATGCCTCTACTAGACTAGCTTGTTAATCAAAGATGGTTATGTTTCCTAACCATGAACAAAGAGTTGTTATTTGATTAACAAGGTCACATCATTAGTTGAATGATCTGATTGACATGACCCATTCCATTAGCATAGCACACGATCGTTTAGTATGTTGCTCTGCTTTTATCCATGACTTATACATGTTCCTATAACTATGAGATTATGCAACTCCGTTTACGGAGGAACACTTTGGTACTACCAAAGCGCCACAACGAATCGGGTGATTATAAAGGAGTACTACAGTGTCTCCAAAGGCGGATGTTGGGTTGGCGTATTTGAGATTAGGTTTTGTCACTCCGATTGTCGGAGAGGTATCTCTGGGCCCTCTCGGTAATACACATCATGAAGCCTTGCAAGCATTACAACTAATGAGTTAGCTGTGAGATGATGTATTACGGAACGAGTAAAGAGACTTGCGTAGCGAGATTGAACTAGGTATTGGATACCGACGATCGAATCTCGGGCAAGTAACATACCGATGACAAAGGAACAACGTATGTTGTTATGTGGTCGACCGATAAAGATCTTCGTAGAATATGTAGGAGCCAATATGGGCATCCAGGTCCGCTATTGGTTATTGACCGGAGACGTGTCTCGGTCATGTCTACATTGTTCTCGAACCATAGGGTCCTGCACGCTTAAGGTTTCGATGGCGGTTATATTATGAGTTTATGTATTTTGATGTACCGAAGAAGTTGAGTCCGGATGTGATCACGGACATGACGAGGAGTCTCGAAATGGTCGAGACATAAAGATTGATATATTGGAAGCCTATATTTGGAGTTCGAATGGTTCGGGTGAAATCGATTTTCTTGGAACAGGGGTTACTGGAACCCTCCGGGGTTATTGGGCCTTAGTGGGCCATGAGGGAGAAGAGGAAGGGCGGCGGGGCAGGCGCGCGCCTCCCCTAGTCCGAATAGGACAAGGAGAGGGAGGGCGCCCCCCCTCTTCCCTCCCCAATCCTACTCCAACTAGGAAGGGGGAGTCCTACTCCGGTGGGAGTAGGACTCCTCAGCCGCCTCCTCCAAGGGCGGCCGCACCCCCTTGCTCCTTTATATACGGGGGGGGGCACCCTAGAACACACAAGTTGATCTACGGATCGATCCTTAGCCGTGTGCGGTGCCCCTCCACCATATTCCACCTCGGTCATATCGTCGCAAAGCTTAGGCGAAGCCCGCGCGCGATAGAACATCAAGATCGCCACCACGCCGTCGGTCGACGGAACTCTCCTCCCCAAGCTCTCTTTGGATTGGAGCCCGAGGAGCGCCATCGAGCTGTACGTGTGTCAAGAACTTCGGGGCGCCGAGTGTGGCGCGGGATCGGTCGGATCGCGAGGAGAACGTCGACTACTTCCTCTACGTTGTGATCGCTTCGCTTCGGTCTCACGAGGGTACGAGACAACACTCTCCCCTCTCGTTGCTATGCATCACCATGATCTTGCGTGTGCGTAGGAATTTTTTTGAAATTACTACGTTCCCCAACAGGTAGTACCCGCCGGTGTGGCCATCTACGCCTCGTAACGCCCCGACGCCCAGATGTGGCACCCTCGCCACGGCTACGCCACCACCGGCCTGTTCATCTCGAACGAGTGAGTCGCGAACCACGCCACCACCTTGAGAATGACATGTGGGCCAGCCGCATTTAAGGTCCGCATGTCATTAACTCTAGGCCGGTGCACTAAGCCACTAAAGCTCGGTCCCGTGGGCCCCGAGAGGAAAATGTAACTCCTGTGGCAGGCCTTGTGGTGCTTCCGCGGTACGAGCTCGTGCCAAACCCGGAATTTGTTTCTTACTACTACCAACTAGTAAGGTACACATGCATTGCACGCATGAGATTATGGTGGTTTGTGCTGCCACGCCTAAGCTTAGGCGTGCCACAATACCTTAGGCATGTGTTTGGTTCATTGCCACACTTGTGGCTTGCCACACTTTTCTAGCTACATGGTCCACATGTCATAGACTCAACTTCTTGCCAAATCTTGCCACACTTTGGGCCGTTTGGTTGTAGGCCTGAGAGTGCCACACTTTGCCATACAATGTTGCCAAACTTGCCTAAGGTTAGTTCTTCAAAATGAGAGCCACAAGTTGGCAAGCCTAAGGGAATCTTGCCACACTTAGTGTGTGTATGTGATGTGGGACCATAGTGTGGCTTGCCTAAGATGTGGCTTGAACCAAACACACACCTAAGTTGGTCAAATTTTCCTAACCTTAGGTGTGGCAAGCTTTGGCGAACTTAGTCTCAAACCAAACAGCCCCTGGTGGCCATTTTGTTACAAACACTTTTTGTGGCAGACACACTTTGCCTAGGCTTAGTTGTGGCAAAGTTATCATGAACCAAACAGACCCTAATTTCAACCATGGAGTCTTCTGGATTCTACATGTGGCAGAATCTGGTGAAATGTAGATGATATCCAACGGCCAGTAGTGCTCGGATTTGCCATCTTTGTACCGTCGGATTGGCTTCATCCAGTGACCAACTTTCAAAGTTATTCACACACCATATAGGGGTATAGATGTTTGGTTTGCAGCCTAAGGTTTCCACGCCTAAGCTTAGGCGTGCCACAATATCTTAGGCATGTGTTTGGTTCATTGCTACGCTTGTGGATTGCCACACTTTTCTAGCTACATGGTCCACATGTCATAGACTCAAGTTCTTGCCAAATCTTGCCACACTTGTGGTGCCATTTTGTTAGCCACATTTTTTATGGCAGACATACTTTTCCTAAGCTTAGTTGTGGCAAAGTTAGTCACGAACCAAAAAGACCCTAAGTTCAACCATGGAGTATTCTAGATTCTACATGTGGCAGAATCTGGTGGAATGTAGATGATATCCAACGGTCGGTAGTGCTCGGATTTTCCATCTTTGTACCATCGGATTGGCTTCATCCAACAAACAACTTTTAAAGTTATTCACACACTATATAGGGGGTATAGATATAGATGTGTCGGCCAGTGTTGCAATGGATCCAAAGTATATCTATTTAGTGGAGTGCACTCTAAAAACATTATCTATTTATTTTTCTCTAACATTTCGTAGCCATGCAACCAAGCCACATAAGCTTCATGGGTGCCCCCCCCCACATCATATTATTCATACTACGTTGACTGAAAAAAAAGATAAATCACCCAAAACAAGATCTTCCCCTTTTTTGTTCCTACGATGTTGTGTCGTGCACATACCTAGTTGTATAGTGGTGGTACTAGTTGTATAGTACAAACTTGGTACTAGTAGGAGTAGTAGTACGGAATGCTCCTACTCTATCAACGAGCCCCATCTGACACCAAATTTCTTGGTTTTCGTGCTACAGCTAAATCGTTTCTGTTTTCCAACCCGGCGGCGGACGGGGTGCGGTTTGCCAATAGTCGGTTTGCTCAACGGCGGTCCCACATGAAAGTGAAAAATGCTAGGCAACATGCCTTCCCTAAGCTATGTGTCGTGCCAGACGGGCCGTGGAGTACTCCCGATTCCCCGGCGTGTGGGGGCGCGATGCAAACACGACAGGCCTTTTCCTTTTACTAGCAATGTGCCCGTGTGTTGCGACGGATCCAAAGTAGTAGAATAGTAGTACTTGTTCACAAACTTGAAAGAAATCACTCTTGTTTTGATATACTCCTAATATATTACTTTTCACTCAAAATATATTTCTCAGGCTGTTTTGATGAGGTGAGGGAGGGATGTGGTTGCTTTCAAGATAATAAGGGGTTTTCTGCAAATTGGAGCAGAAAAGTGGGCTCTTGTTGCAAAAATGCCACAACTTACCTCATAGCCGTTAGATGCAGATCTAATGGTCAGAAATGACGGATGGCAGACACACCACCATCACCAACTGAGTCTTTTATAGGAGTAGGAGTAGAGAAACATGTATAAATTGTAACATTTGGTTCTGCTCCTTGGCACGATTGATAGATAGAAATAACGATTGGAAACGCTAGGGCGGGGCTATTTCCTCCAGATAAGCAGGGTACGTAGTAGCTGGGTTGGTGCATCGTCGGTTTGGTCACATGCGGTCCGACATGTTCTAGTGTTTCTAGCAAGATGCCCGCGCGTTGCACGAAGTTGATGGAAAAGGTAAGCACAACTTATAAATTGACGGATGGAGTACTAGTTACAGTGATGCATATAGTTAAGCAAAGGAATCGCACTTGTCGGTATTGACTGGAACGAGAATGCAACAACATAATAAGAATTAAGGCCACGATGATGCGATCACAGTGGTGGTTACAGGAGGCAAGAAGAAAGACGCATCCATCGACGTACGACCTCCTCCTCCTCAACTTAGTGTGCCGGGCCACTGATTGGCGGCTAAGGAGCGGTAGCTTTTGTGGCGAGGTCAAGGTGCTTCTCAGCAAAGGCATCCAAGGCTTCCAGCCGGTTGAGGAAGGCCAACATCGTAGCGTCTTCACTGGCCTTGTAGATACCTATGTACACGATTTGCTCGTATACGTGGATGTGTAGGTCGACGAATTCTTGCAGGGCGAGGCACCTCGTGACGAGCGCGACCTCCAGGTGGACATTCTTCGTGGCATCGGCGGGCAGTCGCAGGGCCACCAGTGCTTGAAAGAGGTTCCAGCCATGGAGGCCGATTAGGCTGGAAGGCAATGAGGAGCCCGGGCGTGCGGGCTGTAGGAGTACGGTGATGTCGTCCACGGGCTTCTTGAGGACGGTGAACTTGTTGGTGGTGGCAACGATCATCTGGTCCAACTGAGAGTCGTAGTTGGCGTCGACAGCGGCCATCCACCAGCCGGTCTCCAACACCGTCTGGAGACGATCCTCGACGCCGTGCCGCAGGCCGGCGGCATGGACCATCTGGCATAGCCGCTCGCCACTCGCGCGCATCGCCACCATGGGTCTGGAGTGAGCACTTTTGTGCTTTGTGTAGGTGCTTAGGCAAATGCTTAGGTGCGTACGATGTGGTAGATGCATTGGAATGGAGGGGCGCCTTTATATGAGAGCAAACTGCGTTGCATTCACATCGTGTAGCCTCTTTTCTCGGTCCTCCTCCCATTACTTCCCTCATGCATTAATTGAAGGAGGATGCATTGGCCGTTCAACATTTCGGGAACCGCTACTCCCTTCCTCGTCTGCATTAAAGCCGTATCGAGAACTGCGCCGCCTGCTGTCAAATCGAATATTACTGCGCCGCTCGTTGCATGCCCAGCTGAACATGCCTCCTCTCCTCCATCAAACCCCTCCGTTAAACCCGCATGCAAACCGAGAAACCTACTTCGGCCACACGTTCGTTCATGAGCGGGCGGAAATTAAACGCAACACTGGCCGAGCTCCTCCCGTCCGCCCTCATTTTAAACGAGGCCAGACGCCGGCCAAGCTCCTACCATCCGCCCTCTATTTAAATGAGGCCAGACAGACAACAGGCAAGAATCGCACCCCTCCGCCGCTCCTCCATCTTCTCCTTCACCATTTTCTCCACTCTTCCAATGGCTTCCGAGGAGCCGTTTTCCGGCATACTACCCGGTGTGTGGCCCGCCGAGCCCTGATGATACGGGCGAGGCCGCTCGGTGCTTCACGAACCTCGCTTGGCCCAACGGACCCAGTTGCCGCCCTATGCAGGCGCGTGGTTTAGCAACTCGCCGCTCTAGTTCAGCTCGATGAGGAGTGGCGAGTTGCTCCACGCCGGCACGGCGGCGAGCACGGTGGTACATGTGTCATCGCTGCCGCGTCGTACCATGCCACCAGTGTCCGCGGTGGTCGTGCCTCCCGTGCCTGCGGCCGTGCCTCCCGTGCCTGCGGTAGCGCCATGCGGGCAGAGACAGAAGTCGGGTGCGTGGAGATCGACGAGTCGGTGGCCAGCTTCTCCGTGTCCGCCGCCATCGTCGAGGAGAAGTAGAACATGGGAGGTCACATGAAGGCCACCGCCGAGGCGACGACTACGCATTTAGGTGGTTTCTTTGCTGCTTCGTCTCTTCCGAGGACCTTCGTCGACCCCACAAGTGTTTGCCGGACATGAGGAAGACAAAGGGATCCGCGGGCGGCCATTTAGATTATGTACTCCCTCTGCAGCTGGCGGGAAACATTTGTTCTAAGAATGGATAAATTATATGTATCTATAACTAAGATAAGTCTAGATACATCTATTTCTAGGACAAGTATTTCCGGATGGAGGGAGTATTAATTATACCAAGAGAGCCAGATTAGCACCGCTTAGTTCATGTAAATGTAATGAAATCCATCATGTTTATATGAAGATCCGACTTTTTTATACGAAATCCTTCATGCTTATATGAAATCAGCCTGTGTTTGCACGAATTTCATCTGGTTGGTTAGAGTTGTGAAAATGTATGTCGCTGGTGTTTGATGTTGTCCTCCGTGGAAGGAAGCGGGAGGAAATTTGCCGGTTGTCGTTGGAGATGCTCTTATGCTGGAAATAATAGAGTGACATCCAATCCATTTGAGTTAATTGTGTGAATGATTGTCCCTCTATAAAAAGTTAATTGCATGTACAATGTACACGTGACTTGCAAGGTGGCTACAACTTCATACAGAAAGTTAAAAAGAAACAAGTCCATCCTTAATCTTGTATTCTAAGTACTCTGTGGGTTCCACTATCAGTACAGTAGCGAAAGAAGTATATATTAAATAAGTAATATATAATACAAAAATCTAAAGTTAAAGTCAGAATTCAAACTCATGTCATCGCGTTGCGAGCATCCGACGCTAACCAGTCCAACACATTTTTGTTGTAGACCATGCTGGAGACATATCTCCATGTCTACTCTTATACTCCATCCGTTCCTAAATATTTGTCTTTTTCAGATTTTAAATGGACTACCATATACGGATGTGTATGTAGACATATTTTAGAGTGTAGATTCCCTCATTTTGCTCCGTATGTAGTCACTTGTTGAAATATCTAAAATGACAAATATTTAGGAACGGAGGGAATAGAAAACAGAGTTGGTGATGATGGTGTGTGTGCATCCTGCAATATAGGCCGTCGGATTTATATCTAACGGATAGGAAGGAAATTATGGCAATTTTGCAAAAATATACCCACAACCCTCTCCACGTTCACAAATAAGGCCTTCCCTCGTTCATCCTTTTCTCTCACAAGATAAACTACTCATACAAATGCATCTTGATGTTCCGTGCAACGCACGGGCATCTAGCTAGTTCTTTTAAAATTGTTACTGCGATTGGGTTGAAGTGATATATTTTATGTCTGCACCGAATGATTTCAGATTCACTAGTAGTAACAAAGAAAAGGTTGCCTTGTTAATTAACAGAAAACATGGTGAAAACTATCACATGAGGCCGGTAAAAACGAGGCACACTGTGTTCAGCGCCATCGTCACTGCTGATGTGCGCGCGCGAGAAGTCTACATATCGAGGGGGCTACCAGGCAAGGCACAGAGACACAATGTTTGAGAGATAAACCAATTGACAGATTACGATCAGATCGAGTTGTCACCCTTCTGCAGTCATTGTTGGGGTGGGGGAGGGAGAGAAAGACGCATCGAGAGTGTGCGCGGTAGGCACAGAGGCACAACTAGTGAGTGTGTGTGTGTGTGTGTGTGTATGTGTGTGTGTTTGAAAGAGGAGTAGATAGATTACTATCAATATCGAGGTGCCACCCTACTCCTTCGGTGTCAGATAGTGTGTGTGTGTGTGTGTGTGTGTGTGTTTGTGTGTGCGTGTGTGTGTGTGTGTTCGAGAGGGAAGCCAGTCGATAGATTAGTATCAAGATCGAGGTGTCACCCTACTCCTTCGGTGTTGGGAACTGTGTGTGTGGGGGGGGGGCGGGGGCAGTGACACTTACATATCTCTACTCTTATAAAAACAGAGATGGTGATGATGGTGTTCCTGCCATCCTGCAATATAGGCCATCCGATTTATATCTGACGGATAGGAAGGAAACTATGGCAATTTTGCAAAAAGATACCCACACCCCTCTCCACATTTGCAAATAAGGCATTCCCTCATTCATCCTTTTCTCCCACAAGATAAACTACTCATACAAATGTATCTTGATGTTCCATGCAACGCATGGGCATCTTGCTAGTAGGGAGAAGGAGTTTGTGTGACACATATCTAGCTATATTAAGGGATAGGTAGATAGCATGTGTGCGAGGCATACTTGCATCACGAAGATAAACAAAAAGTGTGCATGCAGGTGCCGGAAAAAATGAAGCGAGAAACAATGTGTACGCGCGCGTGTGTGTGTATGTATGTGTGTGTGTGTGTGTGTGTGTGTGTGAGAGAGAGAGAGAGAGAGCGAAATCTCAAAACAAAAGGTGCTCTGCTGGAATCCCATTGTATGTATTCATATGGTTCCGGAACTCGAGTTAACCTTAGGCATATGTGTGAGAGACATAATTATACTTTGAGACATTAGTGGCTGTGGGTGGGCGGAACTAAAGGGGTAGGCGTATTTGACAGAGAGAGTGTGTGTGTTTCTGTGTGAGAGACTTGTAGGGCGGGGTAGAAAGACGAATTCTAACCTTGACGGAGGGAGATCGAGAAATATATGAAGTGCGCGTGTGTAATTCTGATGCCCACAGGGAAATGAGATATGTATGCGTGTGAGAGAGATTGCACAATTCATTCATGTATCACTATCTAGCGATCGTGGACGTGCATCGCTTGAACATAAATCAATATCTATTTCATATCGTGGACAAAGGTACAATATCGATTCAATGCTATAAAGATTGGACCCTCACATATCACATTTTTTCTATCTAAATAAACCTTTTCAGTTGTGCATGCCAAAGTTACAGTGATGTTTCTTCAAACAACCAATGTAGCTATCATGTACATGCACCATTGTTACTCTTGCATTCAAATTCATTAGTCTTGGATGATTTAAGGTTCTATTATGAAGTAATATATGTAATATTAATATATGAATTCAACGGGTACGCAATCTATGAAATGGAGGCTATGTAATCATATGAGGTAACACTTTTAAGTAGCGGACTACAATATCCATTTCTTTTTGTGCACCTCTACACTAACATGTCAATGCATTATGTTTAAAGTAAATAACCAATGGCACTAAATTATCTATTTAGACGAGAAATACATAGGCTGAGCGTTTGATCCCTTTTTTTGTGAACGCGCCTCTACACCCATACGATTGGCCACGCCCGTGTGAACATCCAAGTTATCGGCGCATCATCTCGAGTTATTGTCTTTTTTTCTGGGCTGGACTTCACACCAGTTATTAACTGCTGACGCGTGCCCCGTGTACACAGTCTCGCATGGCCTTCCCACTAGCATGGTCCAAAATTAGTTGAAACTGGATACGAACGATTCCGCGGGCGGCAAAATCTCCCGCCTCCTTCAAAAATTTCCGCCACCTAGTCTTTAGCATGCGAAATTCCCCTTTTGTCCTTGGTGCACGGAGACCAACAGTTAAAATACCGCACTCATCTACATAATAGGTCGGGGCTGCTTTGGTAACTTCCGGTTCCCCCACTACACGGCACCCCCATTTCCTCTCCCTTTCCCGCAAAAACGACTAACTCCACAACACCAGAGCATCTTACATCACGCCGTCCATACTCATCCGCCTTTCTTCCCTCCCCTCTCGAAATCCTAGACTGCTCATCCACCAGCGTACCAGAGCCCATTCACTGCCAGCGGCGACCACCTCGCTGGATCTGCTTCTGCAGCCGCATCTACCCCTCGCACCTCCCCTAGAAACAAGTAGACTGCTCATCCACAACTGTACCACAACCCATTCAGTGCCGGCCTTGTCCACGATGCCGGATCTTCTTAGCCGGTACTCTCGTCAACTGCAGCGCATCTGCAGCGGCTCATTCGTACTCCCCACTGGAGACGCTTCGTCCACACCCCCCGGAGCCGCCCCACCGACGCACCCGTCGACGGCCTCTGATCCTCTTCGCCGACACCTTCCTCAACCCTACCAGAGCCGCTTCGCCGACACCATCATCAACCCTACTGGAGTAGCTTCGCCTATACCATTCTCAACCCTACCAAGGCTGCTTTGCCAACTCACAAGTCCACGACCTCAGGTCCGCTTCCTCGCACCCTCAACCAACCTACCAGAGCAGCTTCTGACGCCCCGTCCACGGGCGTAGATCCGCATCATCGACACCATCCTTAACCCAAACACCAGAGCAGCTTCACCTACGCCCTCATCCACGGCCACAGATCTGCTTCACCCACATCATAGTCCACCCTACCGGAGCCGCTCCACAAACACCCTACTCGACGGTTCTAGATCTACTTACGGGACCCCGACAGCCAGCGCAGCGTCATCACCCTTGACGTTTCTAACCTGATTCCCACCGTCTGGAAAGATGCCAAGCACCCGCCATGGCCTAGGTACTTGTCACCTTTAAACCCGTCCAACATCACCTGCCCGATGTACTTCAAATATACTAACAAGTCATTTGTTACTGTTATGCGGTGGCAAAACTACAAGGACGATGTTTCTTGTGGATCTAACAGCTTGGCCAACCAAGATCCTGGACTGAGGAATTGCTATGATCTTGTAAGTGCGTCTCTCTCTCTCTCTTGTATTGTTCTGTGCCTGCCAGCGTGCTTTGCTAGGATTTTTGACCAGTAATCCCTTTGTGCAGACAATGATTTCTACTATTGGCTGCTAAATTAGATATGTAGATGTCATACATGATACTACCTCGTACCTCCATTCCTAAATATAAGTCTTTCTAGAGATTCCACTATAGGCTACATACGGAGCAAAATGAGTGAATCTACACTCGAAAATGCATCTATATACATCTGTATGTGGTCCATACTGGAATATCTACAAAGACATATGTTTAGGAACAGAGGCATTACATTACACAAAATTGTAGGTGGCATGTAGGAATTCCAGTGCACTACATTAGGCTCCCTTAGAGTGCCCGCTAGTCCAGCACACAGAGTCATGGCTAGTTTATGCTACGCACACAATCATTAATTGGTGGTTTAAATATGCGCAAGGGATATGCAATGTATTATCATGTAGAGATGTCTGAAATTAGCCGTGTCAACTTGCAGATAGGGTTACGCAATGAAAAAGTACAAGATGTATGTGGAAATTTCATGGAACATTGCAAAAAAAAGGAGAGGCAGCGGTGAGCCTATACAGTGTGCTATGGTACGTCACTCCTCCATTGCAATCATCGTGACATGTTATTTGTATGTCAGTTCTATTGGCCAAGTTTCTTAGGGACAATTATTACGAGTTATCCTAAGAAAATAAGCTCCATGTAATAAGCCAACCAGTTCTTTTCATTGCCTTCCTTTTCAACTTATCTTTGGTATGATCAGCAAAAAGTCTAGATTGCATTATATTTTTTCATTTGACTTGCAAACATCACAAATTGAACCTAGTGCAGTAATTAATATCATAGGAAAACAGACCATCACTATTTGTTCAAAATGCAAATACAAAGATACCATCTACTTGGCACAATCTACTTTGGTCAATGTTTTCCATAGAGATCCCATTGCCTAATTTAAACGAAGAATGCATGACCTACATTTAAATGAAGAACAATTATTTTTCAAATTCGATGGTCCAAGTGGCTGGTTATTATCATATAGCAGCACCACCTAAAAGCATCAATAGCAGCAGCAGCAGCTCATAGCAACTCATCATACAACAGCAACAACAGCAATGTGCAATTCATCATATACCAGCAGCAACTCATAGCAATTCATCATATAGCAGCAGTAGGAGTAGTTCATAGCAATTCATCATATAGCAGCAGTAGGAGCAGCTCATAGCAATTCATCATATAGTAGCAGCAGGAGCAACTCATAACAATTCATCATATAGCAGCAGCAGGAGTAGATCATAGCAATTCATCATACAACAGCAGCAGGAGCAGCTTATAGCAACTCATCATATAGTAGCAGCAGCAGCTCATAGCAATTCATCATATAGCAGCAGCAGCTCATAGCAATTCATCATATAGTAGCAGTAGGAGCAGCCCATAGCAATGCATCATATAGCAGCAGCAGAAACAGCTCATAGCAATTCATCGTATAGTGGATCAGAATGAAAATTTGGCAAAAAATCAGAGGAGATCATCACCTTGTTGGATGAGCTCATCCTTCAACAGCACCTCAAGGCCATGGCCTGAGAGGAGGGGAAGGGGAATAAGGTGCCTTCTGCCGTAGTGTGGCATTAGCCTAGTTGTGCGGCGCCCGGTGGAGTAGTGTGTTGGACGGACCACAATGGAGCAGCTGCTGGAGACCATGAGAATGAGGGGCGGCGCTAGAGGGAGGAGCGGCCTGGGAGATTTGCCCCTACCCACCGGCAATGTAGCCTAGCTAGATAGAGCATCATCAAGGACAAGGTCAGATGGGACCAGTGGCGACGGCTCGCTGGAGGAACCCTAGTGCTGCACGCAGGGGATCGAGGTAGAGGGAAAGGGAAGAGCAGATGCAAGCGGGCAGGGCAATGAATGCTTCCGTGTTTGTTTTTACTTGAGGGTCTGGTGTGACGTAGGCGTCGGCAGTTGCATTTTGAGTGTAATATAGACAGACAACATAGTCATTTCACCATTCCCCTTCCCTTCAATTTTTAGTGAGGTTCTACCCGAAACACCCCCCTCCAAAGCAAAATAAGTTAAGCCCAA
Organism: Aegilops speltoides; assembly: GCA_021437245.1. Classification (NCBI taxonomy): domain Eukaryota; kingdom Viridiplantae; phylum Streptophyta; class Magnoliopsida; order Poales; family Poaceae; genus Aegilops; species Aegilops speltoides. The sequence goes on from CM038147.1 coordinate 136,688,083, forward strand.
GCCTATAACTCAAAAATGGCTTCTTTACATCTTTTATGGCTTATTTTGACAATAATCCCTGAAAAGGCGGAATCGAACTGGCCCTTAACCTGTAATTCAATTGTGCGTGCAATGATGAATCACTCCTGCCTGCCATAGTGTACATTTAGGCATCATCGTACATGGCATAACCTAATACATGTGCATTCCATTGTAGAATCTGGAATATGCAATGTTTATGTTAGTTCATACCTTGCAGATGATGTTTAAATGCCCCTTAAATTCAGGTGATGGTCTTTAAGCCTCCTTCTTTGCTTCTTTTCTTGATATGTAAGATTTGCTCACACATCTGTTCAATTGCTTGTTTGCATCAGCCAGCCATACTAGGACTGTTTGCTTTGATTACTTGTTGTTCTTGACCTAACACTCTAACAGAGCTTGTCAATGATTTAAACACTAGAGGAAGCTGTAGTGGGGCCTTGTCTAACTCATAGGTGACATAAAGGTTTAGCTGTACACTAAAGTAGGCTCTCCAAGAGTACCTGGAGATCCAGTTTGAAGGTATGCCTAGTTTTTACATAGTGCAGACATAGTAAATACTCATTTCATTGTGTGCAAGTGCAAGAGATGCGGCATGTTTCATTATGTGGTGTTGTTTTGTTATAATCTCATCCTTTTGTGTTCACAGACTGGAAAGTATGCATATTTATCTTCCAAGGAGACGAGTAACTAGTTTGTGTCACCTTGCTGAGGGGTTGCAATGAAGATAAGATTGAGGATTTCCAAGTACAAGATGTTAGGAAGGAGCCTTGTAAGAGAAGTAGGAGCTACGCTAAGCCTCTTCAACCAGTTAAGGTAAGTCACTGTATCCAACTCAACAATTCAATTCCTTGTTTGTTTCAGGCATAGTTAATTTGCTCTTTTCAATTGCTTTATTTGTCCTCAGTTAATGAGATGCCCAAACAATGATGCCTGATGTTGGGTACTTGTATAACTATTAGTTGACATAATTAAAGGCCTTACCATTTAATTACTCTGCCGAAGTGTGCCTGAAGCTTTGAAGTCTATTAACCAACTATTATTGCATGAGGCTCACAATCTAGTTTATACTAGGCTAATGATTGCATAGTTTTGCTTGCTCTAGTAGGTTTGTATGAATCCCTCTACTGTTCATTATGCTCCCTAAGACTTTAATTGAGCTACAGAATGGCCAACTGCTTTCTTACTTATACACAACATGCTGTCTAAATTTGTAACTTGTCTGTGTTTTTGATTGGGCCCCAACATCATGCTCCTTTGGTGAGCTAAGAGAGATTTCTGTATGCAAGCTGCACATACTACCTTTTTTATAATTTTTAAAATATCACCTGGGCTTCATGACGTGTAACATTATTGTTAGTCCTGTTTTGCCATGTACAAAATAGACTGTCTTGCTCGCTTCACTGTTGTAACTATATTTTTACCCTAGTCATGTGTACTTACAGAAACATTTCAGGATGAAGTGACATCAACACAAAGATCTGCGAGCAGTGCGGAATGGCCGTTACCGAATGATTATGGATTGGAATTGGAATGTGTTGATGTTCTCGAGCATTAACTAGAGGTGGCAAGACAACGTGTACCTAATTCTCAATGTACAATCAACAAGTTGAGACTGGACATGCAGGTATTAGATGCAGGAGTCAAAAAATGAAACAAGACACTGAGGTAACCACGAAGGAATTGGAGATTTTGCAGACTGAAATTTGTGCTATCTGAATCCGGCCAATCCTATTTTCTGAAGAGATTATAGTTCAAATGGTAAGTTCTGTTGATGCGTGTCCATGATGTATGATCTTTATTTGTCCAGTGTATGTAATTTGCTATTTGTGTACGCTTTATTATCACTGGTGCCGAACTATAATTCCCAGTGGGTATATTCGGCTGTAATTTCTTTATTGTATAGTGTAGCATTATTCTACGTTTCTATGCCATCTTTTTATTGTACAGTGTACATTTTTTAGAGGCGATAGTATAGAGTTGGATATTTCTTGAATATGCTATATCGTTGAAACGGGGGCCAACACGCCTAAACATTTCCTGGACACCATACAAGCGAGTAAACATGTGTAGTCAAAGCGGGCCTTAATTGGGATGGTCAAAATAATATTAAGTGGATCCCAAACGATGTGGCCATCCATAACAACGACTTTTGGCAGGCCGTCAACAAGCCTAAAGCTCGATAGGACCGTATGAATGGAAATGGCCCACGGGCCTTTAGCAGGCCGAAATAAATGTCAATTGTGTCTCGGCCCTTTTACTTTACGAGCCAGTAAGAGGCCGAAAGTGTTATGGGCCAGAGGAGGCCCAATTTGCAAACTAGGCTTTTAACAGGCCGAAAGTCGCGTTGGGCTGAAATGTTTCCTGCGGAACGTGGGCCCCTAATGGACCTAAAGTCAAAGGCCCAACTGTTGTGCGGGCCGTTAGCAGGCCGAGGGACAAAATGGGCTAAGAGTTGGCCCATTTACCGAATGGGCCGAGGACAGGCCTAAAGTCACAACGGGCTAGAATTGTCCCAACTGCAGAATGGGCCGAGAAAAGGTCGAAAGAAATTTCGGGCCGCTAACGGGCTAGAACTGACGATGGGCTGCTAATAGGACGAAAGAAGCTCGGGCCGCAATTGGGCCCAAAAACGTAGCGGGCTGTTAACGGGCTTAAACTAACGATGAGATGGAAATTGTAGAATCTAGAATGGGCCTTTGATGGGCCAATTCTGTGTAACTTGTATGGGCCGTACTTGTAAATGGGTCTGACTCAAGTAGGCCGCTAGGCCCACTTATTTTGACAAGCCCAGCCTTTTCACCGGAATGGGCCTCTGTTGGGCCATGCCACATGTCGACGTATCATAGGAGGCTCATGTCCAATGAGTGGATGACATCTGTCCCAACGGTGAGGCAACACGTGTTTCCTCTGGCCAATGACAATTTTACACGTGGAAAGTCCCCATTGGTCGTGGCTGTTAGCGGGTTATCGGATCCAAAACCGGACCCGATAGCTTAACGGCGTTCCATTACGGTGGATGCCACATGTCAGTCACCCTTGACAAAAGAACTTCTATGACACGTGATTTATCGTCATGGAAGTGGACACTTCCATGATGATAATTTTGGTAATGTCATGAACACTTCTACGACATCACAGGTATGACTATCTTGATTCTGTCATAAAATTGTCATGGATGTACATGCATGACAGAAAATGTGACCTACTGTGACAAACACGTATCGTCATGAAGTGTATTTTTTGTAGTGCTAATAATACCATCTACTCCTTTACAATGATCTGGGTCATCCCAAAAGTAATGTCTTAAATCACAGAAGAATTTTTTCTTTTGTTGGTATGTGAAACTAGGTGGTATGTATTTAGCAACAATATAATTAGCATAGTCAGCATACCAAGGTGTACTATTAGAAACATTTATTGCAGTTAATTGTTCATCAGGAAAGCTATCATTAATAGGTTGTGGGTCATCAAGAATATTTCCAAGCCTAGACAAGTTATCAGCTACGGGGTTCTCTACTCCTTTCCTATTAGTAATATGCAAATCAAATTCTTGTAGTAGTAGAACCCATCTAATGAGTCTAGGTTTAGCATATTTCTTTTCCATAAGATATTTTATAGCAGCATGATCGGTGTAAACAATTACTTTAGAATCAACAATGTAAGATCTGAATTTATCACAAGCAAACACCACTGCTAAGAATTCTTTTTTAGTAGTAGCAAAGTTTCGTTGAGCACTCTCTAGAGTTTTACTAGCGTAATGAATAACATTCAGTTTTTTATCAACTCTTTCTCCTAGAACAGCACCAACAACATAATCGCTAGCATCACACATAATCTCAAAAGGCAAGTTCCATTAGGTGGTTGAACAACAGGTGCAGTAATTAAGGCTTTCTTTATTGTTTCAGAGGCTTCCAAACAATCATCATCAAACACAAAGGGAATATCCTTTTGCAAAAGATTCGTAAGAGGCCTTTAAATTTTAGAAAAGTCTTTGATAAACCTCCTATAGAAACCAGCATGAGCAAGGAAACTATGAGTACCTTTGATATCTTTAGGACATGACATTTTCTCAGTTGCATCAACCTTGGCCTGGTTCACTTCAATGCCTCTTTCAGAAATTTTATGACCCAAAACAATACCTTCGTTAACCATAAAGTGTCACTTCTCCCAATTCAAGACAAGATTTGTTTGTTCACATCTCTGCAAAACTCAATCAAGATTGCTCAAACAATCATCAAAAGACTTCCTATAAACGGAAAAGTCATCCATGAAAACCTCAACAATCTTTTCACAAAAATCAGAGAATATAGCAGTCATACATCTTTGAAAGGTAGCAGGTGCATTACATAAACCAAAAGGCATACGTCTATAAGCATAAGTTCCAAAAGGACAAGTAAAAGTGGTCTTTTCTTGATCAGGTTGTGAAACAGGTATTTGTGAAAAATCATAATATCCATCAAGGAAGCAAAAATGTGTGTGCTTAGATAATGTTTCTAACATTTGATCAATAAAAGGCAGAGGGTAATGATCTTTCTAGTTGCTTTGTTTAATTTTCTATAATCAATTACCATCCTATAGCCTATGACAATTCTTTGTGGAATAGGCTCATTCTTTTCATTAGGAACAACAGTAATACGCCCCTTCTTAGGGACAATGAACAGGACTTACCCATCTACTATCAGCTATAGGATAGATTATACTTGCTTCCAGAAGTTTCAATATTTCCATTCTTACCACTTCTTTCATCTTCAGATTTAACCGTCATTGGTGATCAACAACGGGTTTACCATCATGTTCCATATTAATCTTGTGCTGACATAGAGTGGGACTAATGCCCTTAAGATCATCAAGAGTATATCTGATAGCAACTCTATGCTTCCTTAGAACTTTCAATAATCTTTCTTCTTCATGTTCTGAAAGGTTAGCACTAATAATAACAGGATATATCTTTTTCTCATCAAGATAAGTATATTTCAAAGTGTCTGGCAATTGTTTTACTTCAAACACAGGATCACCTTTAGGTGGAGGAGGACCTCCTAGAGTTTCAATAGGAAAATTGTGTTTAAGCAGAGGTTGTTGTTCGAAAAAGATTCTATCTATTTCATTTCTTTCACGCAAATGCGAATCATTTTCATGGTCTAGCAAATATTGTTCCAAAGGATTAGTAGGAGGTACAGGAATAGAAGCAAGACCAATAATTTCATCCTTACTAGGTAAATCTTTCTTATGAGGTTGTCTACTAAACTTGGAAAAATTAAATTCATGAGATTCATCACCAAAGCTAACACCGACAGTTTGTTTCTTGCAATCTATTTTGGCATTGAGGTGTTCAAGAAAGGTCTATCAAAGATAATGGGACAAAAGTCATCTTGTGGGGAGCCAAGAACAAGAAATCCAGTAGGGTATTTTATTTTCCCACACAAGACTTCAACATCTATAAGAATCCCGATTGGTGATATAATATCTCTATTGGCAAGTTTAATAGTGACATCTATGTCTTCTATTTCAGCAGGTGCTATTTCATTCTTAATTTCATCATATAAGGAAAAAGGAATAGCACTCACTAGCACCTAGGTCACATAACCCATGATAACAGTGATCTCCCATCTTAACTGAGACAACGGGCATGCAACAACTGGTCTAGGTTTATCGTTTTTATCAGGTTTGGCAATTCTAGAAGCTTCATTATGGAAGTAAATAACATGCCCATCAATATTATCGACTAAGAGATCTTTAATCATAGCAACACTAGGTTCAACTCCGATTCGTTCAACTGGTTTGGGTGTTCTAACATAACTTTTGTTAACCACAGTTGAAGCTTTAGCATGTTCCTTCATCCTAACAGGGAAAGGTGGTTTTTCAATATAAGTAGTGGGAACAACTAGATCAACATTGTAAATGATAGTTTCTTCTTTAGCTTTTACCGGTTCTTGAACTTTGTCTTTAATAGGTGGATGATATGTAAACCACTTCTCCTTATGGAGATCGACATGAGTAGCAAAAGATTCACAAAAGGAAGGTACTGTCTCAAAATCAAGTCCATATTTAGTGCTAAACTTCTGAAAAGCATCGGTATTAATAAAAGACTTAACACAATCAAACTTAGGTTCAATACCCGACTCTTTACCTTCGTCAAGTTCCCAATCTTCAGAGTTGCGTTTAATTCTTTCTAAAAGATCCCACCGGAATTTAAAAGTCTTCCTCATAAAAGAACCAGTATAAGAAGTATCGAGCATGGATTGATCTTTACGAGAAAGCCGAGCATCACAATTCTGAATAATAATTTCTCTTGAGAGCTCATGATTGGGGCATGAATATAACATTGAATTAAGCCTCCCCCAAGCTAGAGCGGTACTTTCTCCTTCACGAGGCCAAAAATTATATATATAGTTCCGATCACGATGAACTAGATGCCTAGGATAATTGTTTTTGATGAAATTCCAATTTCAACCGATTCCAGTTCCAAGATCCAATATCATCGCATAGCCTATACCATGTCAATGCTTTGACCTTCAAAGATAAAGGGAAAACCTTCTTCTTAGCTTCATCTACGGGTAAACCTGCAAGCTTAAACAATCCAAAAATTTCATCCACATATATCAAGTGCATATCAGGATGTTCGGTTCCATCTCCTACATAAGGATTAGCTAGTAGTTGTTCTACCATACCCGAAGGAATTTCATATTCATTATTTTTAGTAGGTGCAGTAGGTTGAGGGGTAACTAATTGTGGTTCCGGTCGAGGTGAAGATACCCCGAACAAACCCCTCAAAGGATTGTTTTCCATAGTAGCAAGTGACAATAAATTTCAGCACATAGTAATAATGTTTCCTTACCAATTTCCACTTACCAAGAGCGCTTCACTCCCCAGCAATGGCGCCAGAAAATAGCCTTGATGACCCACAAGCATATGGGGTAAATTGTAGCCTTTTCGATAAGTAAGAGTATCAAACCCAACGAGGAGCAGAAGGAAATGACAAGTGGTTTTCAGCAAGGTAATGTCTGCAAGTGCTAAAATTGTAAGTAGCGGAGTAGTTTGATAGCAAGATAATTTGTAACGAGCAAGTAAAGATAGTAGTAACAAAAGTGCAGCAAGGTAGCCCAATCCTTTTGAGGCAAAGGACGGGCCAAAACAGTCTCTTATGATAAGCAAAGTGTTCTTGAGGGCACACGGGAATTTCATCTAGTCACTTTCATCATGTTGGCTTAATTCGTGTTCGCTACTTTGATAATTTGATATGTGGATGGACCGGTTCTTAGGTGATGTTATTACTTGAAAAACCCTCCTACTTATGATTAACCCTCTCGCAAGCATCCGCAACTATGAGAAAAGTATTAAGAATACATTCTAACCATAGCATTAAAATTTTGGATCCAATCGGTCCCTTACGGAATAGCACATAAACCGGGGTTTAAGCTTCTGTCACTCTCGCAACCCATCATCTAATAGCTACTCCACAATGCATTCCCTTAGGACCAAATATGGTGAAGTGTCATGTAGTTGACGTTCACATGACACCACTAAGAGAATCACAACATACATATCATCAAAATATCAAACACACATGAAGTTCACATGATTACTTGCAGCATGATTTCTCCCGTGACCTCAAGAACGAAAGTAACTACTCACAAATGATAATCATGCTCAAGATCAGAGGGGTATTAAATAGCATAATGGATCTGAACATATAATCTTCCACCAAATAAACCATATAGTAATGAACTACAAGATGTAATCAACACTACTAGTCACCCACGAGCACCAATCTATAGTTCCGGTACAAAGATTGAACATAAGAGATGAACTAGGGTTTGAGAGGAGTTGGTGTTGTTGAAGATGTTGATGAAGATAGCCCTGCCCAAGATGGGAGAGTTGTTTGTGATGATGATGACAATGATTTCCCCCTCCGGGAGGGAAGTTCCCCCGGCGGAATCGCTCTGCCGAAGGGCAAAAGTGCGCATACCCAAGTTCCGCCTCGAGACGGTGAAACTTCGTCCCGAAACTCCCCCCCTCAATTATTTTAGGTCAAAATGACTTATATACCAGAAGATGGGCACCGGAGGTGGGCCGAGGAGAGCAGCACCCACCAGGGCGCGCCTGGGCCTCCAAGCGCGCCCAGGTGGGTTGTGCCCACCTAGTGGCCCCCCTCTAGTACTTTTTGCTCCAATATTTCTTAAATATTTCATAAAAAATCCTCGTGTAGTTTCAGCTAATTGAAGTTGTGCAGAATAGGTAGCTTGACGTAGCTTTTTCAGGTCGATATTTCTAGCTGCCAGAATTCTCCCCCTTTGTGTATACCTTGCATATTATGAGAGAAAAGGCATTAGAATTACTCCAAAAATTATTATTATACAACAAAACAACATAAATAACAGTAGGAAAACATGATGCATGATGAACGTATCACATCCACTTGAGGAAAATTTGCTACTGTCCTGCAAAACTCTGCGCTTGGAGGCCCAACATGAGTCTACAAGAAGAAGGTTGCATAGTAGACACCAAGCTCTTTTCTGGCGCCGTTGCCGAGGAGGTGAGTGCTTGAAGGTATATCTGATCTTGCAATTGAATCTTTTAGTTTCTTGTTTTATCACTAGTTTAGTCTATAAAAGAAAACTACAAAAGATGGGAATTGAGGTTGCCTCATATGCTTCATCTATTTAATGTCTTTCATGGAAATGATGGAAAGAAAAATTGTGCTCAAGTGTTAGAAGATGAAGTCTATACAATGTTTGGCATAAAATCTTTGTATGATAAGCATGATTGCAATGTTGTTAGTATGAATTCTTTGAATATCCATGATGCTAATGATATGCAAAGATACAAGCTTTGGGATGCTATGTTTGATGAATATGATATTTTTAGGCCCCCATGTTTTGATGAGAATATTTATTATGATGAAAGCATGCCTCCTATTTATGATGATTATATTGATGAAAGTGGATTTGGAGAGGTCGTGACTTTATTTAGTGATGGATCCACTATTTCGGAAGAGGTTCCAATTGATTATGAGAACAAAGTTGCTATCTATGATGATTATTGTGATGACATGTGTGGTATAAAGAATAATGATAACCATGAAACTTGTCATCTTGATTCTAAATTTTCAATTGGATTATGCTTCACATGATAGTTATTTTGTTGAGTTTGCTCCCACTACTATTCATGAGAAGAAATTTGCTTATGTGGAGAGTAATAAAAATTCAATGCTTGTGCATCATGAAAATAATGCTTTATGTGATAGTTATATTGTTAAATTCATTCATGATGCCACTGAAAATTATTATGAGGGAGGAATATATACTTGTAGGAGTTGCAATAATATCAAGTTTCCTCTCTATGCGTTGAAAGCTTTGAAGTTATGCTTGTTTTGTCTTCCTATGCTAGTTGATTCTTGTTCCCATAAATTGTTTGCTCACAAAATCCATATGCATAGGAAATGTGTTAGACTTAAATGCGCTAGTCATATGCTTCATGATGCTCTCTTTATGTTTCAATTCTTATCTTTTATGTGAGCATGATTGAAATCATCATGCCTAGCTAGAAAGGCATTAAAGAAAAGTACTTGTTGGGAGACAACCCAATATTTACCCTACTGTTTTTGTGTGTACACATGATTATGCTACCATAGTAATCATGTTTATAGCTTTTGTTTCAATAAAGTGCCCAAGTAAAGCCTTTGGGATAGTGTGGATGATAGTTGACTTGATTCTGTGCAAAAACGGAAACTTTTGCGCTCCGTCCAGGAATTTGCAAAATTCATTGGAACGTGATTTTGATCTGAGTTATTTACACATGATAGATATACAAATTTCATGTCTTTTCCTATTTTTTCAGAATTTTCGGAGTTACAGAGGTATGGAAAGTTTCTAGATTACTATAGACTGTTCTGTTTTTGACAGATTCTGTTTTCTATGTGTTGTTTGCTTATTTTGATGAATCTATGAGTAGTATCGGAGGGTATGAACCATTTAGAAGTTGGAATACAATATATATAACACCAATATGAATTTAGAATGAGTTCACAACAGTACCTAAGTGGTGATTTGCTTTCTTATACTAACGGATCTCATAAAATTTTTTGTTGTGTTTTGTGTCGTGAAGTTTTCAAGTTTTGGGTAAAGTTTCGATGGACTACGGAATAAGGAGTGGCAAGAGCCTAAGCTTGGGGATGCCCAAGGCACCCCAAGGTAATATTCAAGGACAACCAATCATCTAAGCTTGGGTATGCCCCGGATGACATCCCCTTTTTCCGTCTTCGTCTATTAGTAAATTTACTCGAGGCTATATTTTTATTCACCACATGCTATGAGTTTTGCTTGGAGCATCATTTTATTTTATTTATATTTGCTTGTTGTTATTCAGAGACATATTTTCTATCTTTTAGTTCAATAAAAAGGTCAAGTATAGCCTTTACCATTCTTATTTTACAAGTCTATACGTTGTTGTTTTGAAAACAGAAAGTTTGTTGTTATTTTTTGAATATTGGTGAATAGTCAGAACATGATAAAATCTTGAAACTTTTACACAATGAGTAACAACAAATTTTCTATAGGGTGGTAAGTTTTCAGAATTTTTGGAGTTAGGAAAGTATGATTCCTCTCATTCTTTACATACTGTTCTGTTTAGACAGATTGTTGTTATGTTTGCTTGTTTAATGATTCTGTTTGATGATGGGAGTATTAAATATGCAGAGGAATTTAGTATGCAATGTCAAATTATAATTTTAGTGATTTTCTATAGTAGAGAATGATAAGGTTTTGCATGGATTTATACTAACTTATCTCACAAGTTCTTGTTGAGTTTTGTGTTGATGAAGTTTTTAAGATTTAGGGAAACCATGATATGAGAGGAATTAAGGAGACGCAAAAGCTCAAGCTTGGGGATGCCCCGGTTGGCATCCCACCTTTCTTCCTCAACAACTATCAGTCAGTTTTGGTTGAGCCTAAGTTTTTGCTTCTTCACATGATATGTGCTATACTTGCAATGTCATTTTATTTTGTTTTGCTTGCTGTTTGAATAAAGTACCCAAGATTTGAAAATTTTAAATGTTAGAGAGTCTTCACATAGTTATATAATTATTCGACTACTCATTGATCTTTACTTATATCTTTTGGAGTAGTTTGTCATTTGCTCTAGTGCTTCACTTATATCTTTTTAGAGCATGGTGGTAGTTTTATTTTGAAGAAATTTATGAACTATCATGCTTCACTTATACTCCCTCTGTAAATAAATATAAGAGCATGTAGATCAATACTGTTTAGAGAGACTCTGAAAGTAATACTCCCTCTGTAAACAAATATAAGAGCGTGTAGATCAATACTTTAGTGATCTAAACGCTCTTATATTTGTTTATGGAGGGAATATTACTTTGAGAGTCTCTCTAAACAACATGGTGATTTGCTTAGGTTATGAATTTAGTCCTAATATGATGGGCATCCAAGAGGGATATAATAAAAACTTTCATATAAAGTGAATTGAATACTATGAGAAGTTTGATTCCTTATGATTGTTTTGAGATATGAGGATGGTGATATTAGAGTCATGCTAGTGATTAATTCTGGATTGTAGAAATACTTTTCTTGAGGTTTGTGATTCCCGTAGGATGCACGTATGGTGAACCGTTATGTGACGAAGTTGGAGCATGATTTATTTATTGATTGTCTTCCTTATGAGTGGCGGTCGGGGACGAGCGATGGTCTTTTCCTACCAATCTATCATCATTATTAGAACATTGTCCCATGTGAGGAAATAAAAAAAGAGAGGCCAAAGAAGCCAAAGAGAAAAAGAGAGAGGCCAAAGAAGCCATTCAAAAAAAGAGAGAGAAAAGAGAGAAGGGGCAATGTTACTATCCTTTTTCCACGCTTGTGCTTCAAAGTAGCACCATGATCTTCATGATAGAGAATCTCCTATGTTGACTTTCATATACTAGTGGGAATTTTTCATTATAGAACTTGGCTTGTATATTCCAACGATGGGCTTTCTCATGATGGGCTTCCTCAAATTGCCCTAGGTCTTCATGAGCAAGCAAGTTGGATGCACAACCACTCAATTTCTTTTTGAGCTTTCCTACACTTATAGCTCTGGTGCATCCGTTGTATGGCAATCCCTACTCACTCACATTGATATCTATTTATGAGCATCTCCATAGCACGTTGATACGCCTAGTTGATGTGAGACTATCTCCTTCATTTTGTCTTCTCCACAACCACCATATTATATTGCACCTATAGTGCTATGTCCATGGCTCACGCTCATGTATTGCGTGAAAGTTGAAAAGGTTTGAGAACATCAAAAGTATGAAACAATTGCTTGGTTTATCATCGAGGTTGTGCATGATTTGAATATTTTGTGTGATGAAGATGGAGCATAGCCAGACTATATGGTTTTGTAGGGATAACTTTCTTTGGCCATGTTATTTTGAGAAGACATGATTGCTTTATTAGTATGTGCTACTTCTTGACTTGCATTGGTTTTTCCCTTGAAGATGAAAAAGTGATGCGGCAAAGTAGAGATAAGTATTTGCCTTAGTTTGAGAACCAAGGTATTAATCTAGTAGGAGACAACGCACAAATCATCGAATACCTGCACAAACAACCAAACAAACTTGCACCCAGTGCGATAAAGGGGTTGTCAATCCCTTCACGGTTACTCGCAAAAGTGAGATCTGATAGAGATAGATAAACGATAAAGTAAATATTTTTGCTATTTTTGGTTTATAGATTAGAAAGTCAAAGATTGCAAGAATAGTAGATCGGAAACTAAAATTGTAGATCGGAAACTTGTATGATGGAAAATAGACCCGGGGGCCATAGGACTCACTAGAGGCTTCTCTCAAGATAGAAAATAATACGATGGGTGAACAAATTACTACCGAGCCATTGATAGAAAAGCACAAAGTTATGACGATATCTAAGGCAATGATCATGAATATATGCATCATGTCCGTGTCAAGTAGACCGAAATGATTTTGCATCTACTACTATTACTGCACACATCGACCACTATCCAGCATGCATCTAGAGTATTAAGTTCATAAAGAACAGAGTAACGCATTAAGTAAGATGATACGATGTAGAGGAATTAACTCAAGCAATATGATGAAAACCCCATCTTTTTATCCTCGATGGCAACAATACAATACATGCCTTGTTGCCCCTACTGTCACTGGGAATGGACACCGCAAGATTGAACCCAAAGCTAAGCACTTCTCCCATTGCAAGAAGAACCAATCTAGTTGGCCAAACCAAACCGATAATTCGAAGAGACTTACAAAGACATCAAATCATGCATATAAGAATTTAGAGATGATTCAAATAATATTCATAGATAAGCTCATCATAAATCCACAATTCATCGGATCTCGGCAAACACACCGCAAAAAAAGTATTACATCGAATAGGTCTCCAAGAACATCGAGGAGAACATGGTATTGAGAATCAAAGATAGAGAAGAAGCCATCTAGCTACTAGCTATGGACCCCTAGGTCTGAGGTAAACTACTCACGCTTCCTTAGAAGGGCAATGGTGTTGATGTAGAAGCCATCCGTGATCGAATCCCCCTCCGGCAGGATGCCAGAAAAAGCCCCTAGATGGGATCTCATGGGTACAGAAGGTTGCGGCGGTAGAAAAGTGTTTTCGTAGATCCCTCTGTTGGTTTGGGGATATATGGGAATATATAGGCGAAGAATTAGGCCAGGTAGTGCACGAGGGGCCCACAAGGGTGGGGGGAGGGCTACCTCCGTAGGCGCGCCCTCCGTCCTTGTGGCTGCCTCATGGTTCCTCCGACATCATCTCCAAGTCTCCTGGTTGTCTTCTGGTCCAAAAAAATCATCGCGCAAGTCTTATTCCTTTTCTGCGAAACTCAAAAACAGGGAAAAAACAAGAACTAGCACTAGGCTCTATGTTAATATGTTAGTCCCAAAAATAATATAAAATAGCATAATAATGCATATAAAACATCTGTCGGTGTACTAGAGTAGGGGTACCCTAGTATCCCGAACTTGTGCACGGGCAGTCGCAGCACCCCGCGGGAAGGCTTGCCGGGTGATCGCCAAGGTCCGCCGTGGTTCCTTTGGAGCCATTCAAGAACAAAGTGTTTTAAGCCAAGGAGACAAGGCCCCGGCAAGAGGAGCTTGCCGGGAAGGCCAACCGAGGCATCTCAAGGAACTTGCCGCGACGCGCCATGCGTCCCGGCAAGGCCTGGTGAGCGACAAGCTTCCGGACGCGACAAGACAACGACCGCGGCAAGGCGCTTGCCGCGGCAAGCTACCACTCGTGCTGCGCTCCAAAGACATCCACCAACGTGTCGCCTCGGTACCTTCCCAGTAGCGGCGTGGCAAGAGGCTGGGAAGCCCGGTGGTGGTGGTGCGGCGCCGACAAGATTGCCATCGTGGCAAGCGGTGGCGCCCGACGGTCCTTTGCTGCCTTTGTTTGGGCGACCTGGATCGGCATTTAATGCTTTTGTCCCCGCCATCGGGGTTAGGTATGATACACTGTACAAGTAGTTGTACCAACCGCAATTCTTTTCCATTTTTACCCTTGTCTACGTTGCCACCTGTCGGTGACCCCTTGAGCATATAAAAGGAGGCCCATGCGCAATGTAGAGGGGGGTTCGAGAGGTTCGAAGCCAGAAAACATTCACGCTCGGTCTAGTTAGCAGCTGGAGTGTACTGTAGCATTCAGCGCTCCCGAGCAAGAACACAATACCATCAGACATGCAGTAGTAGGAGTATTATCTCTCCGGAGAGCTCCGAAGCTGGGTAAATCGCTCGTGTGCTTCGCCTCGATCTGCTCTTCGTGCGATCTCCTCCCCCACCGAACCGAAAGGGGCCCGGTCCGCCGGCCCCATAGGTGTCCATTCCCACGACATCTTTGGCGCGCCAGGTAGGGGGCGTCGAGGCTGTGTGGACCTGATCCGGCGTTCGCACGAGCTACATCTTCATCATCTTCATCGACATGCCACCGAAGAAGAAGGCTTCGGAGGTGGCCGCTCCGTCCACGTCGATCCCACCACCACCGGAGCAAACGGGTGGTGGGGTAGATGCCGGCGGAAGAACGGGCGTCGACGAGGGAGCTCACGGTGCTGCCAAGTCCAAGGACAAGGCCCTGCAGACCTCGGCATCCGTACACGCGCCGCGCCCGTCCCAGGAGGCGCAGGACCGAGAACGTCATGGTACTCGCGGTACCATACGTTCGTTGGACCAAGATCGAGCTGGTGGATCTCGGGGTGCTCAAGACCAGCATGCACGCCAACATGCTGGCACGAGCAAGGCACGGTCGCCTGGACGGGATACTGCTCCTTCTAACATAGTTAGAAGTCCGAGCATATCCCGCTCCTCGCACCGTTCGCCAATGCCACCCACCACTTCAGCAGAAGCTTTAGCACGAGCTCAACTGCTCCTGGATTACCCTCCAACGGCGGACAAGATCGACAAATGGAGGGCCACCATTCAGAGTCTCATCGGCTTCGCCAACGGCGACACTCCACGGCAGCCGGGTACATCGCAGCCGCGGCAAGATTGCCAGGCACGAGCCGATGGCGACAAGACCGGTGGGGGTGCAACCACCGTGCACTCTCCACCCCGAAGGCCAAGATCGCCGACTCGCCGGGTCAACCTCGACACTGACTCCACCGCGTCATCAGATCCACGAGCTCGTCACGATCAGCGCCAAGTTCTTCACGAACGATAGCAAGAAGACGCTCGTACTCGCATCGAGCGCCGAAGAGAAGCGCGGCGTAAATCGGACCAGCGGCTGGGCTCACTGTCGACATGCATGCGCCAGGGAACCAGCGACTTGTCCGACGCGATAGGTTGCCCTGCGCTCACTCGTGAGCTGCGGCAAGTCCAAATGGCCCAAAGACGAAGAATTTCAAGCCGACGCATTCGAGAAGTACGACGGCAAGTCGCATCCGTCGGAGTTCCTCAGCATCTACACCATCGCGGTGCAAGCTGCCGGGGGACGGGACGACAAGATCCTTGCCAACTACTTCCCGCTGGTGCTCAAGCCCAATGTCAGATCCTGGCTCATGCACTTGCCGGACAACTCCATATCCTCATGGGCAGATCTATGCCATCAGTTTGTCGACGCCTTTACAGGCAGCCACAAACCTCATGACCAAGAAAGCGACCTTCATATACTCGTCCAGAAGGAAGGAGAGTCCTTGCGCAAGTACACTCGGAGATTCAGCGTGTACAAAGACAACATCCAGATGTCCACCGCCATGGTCATCGCTGCGTTCCATCGAACGTCGCGCGAATCGCAGGATGCGGGAGGAGATGGCGATGTGCAAGATCAGAGACGTCAGTGAGCTATATGCCCTGGCCGACAAGTGTGCACGTGCTGAGGAAGGGAGGAGACTCCCCGGAGAGAATACAGGAGCAGGAGGATCTGACAGTGAGGATGCCGCCCCGGCAAAGAAAAACCAGCGGCAGAACAATAGGAAGAAGAAAGGCAAAGATGTGCTAGTTGTTGAGCAGTCCGGCAACAGAGGTGGTGCCGAGAAAGCCAAAGCTGGTAGCTCCGGCGAGGCTGTGGCTGTCACCGACAAGCAGGACGGCACCAACAAGCAGTACTGCAAGATCCACCGCACCAAGGGCCATGACCTCCAGAGCTGCAAGAAGGTCGAGCAGCTTGTTGAGCAGCAAAAAGCTGAGTACGAGCGACGCAACAAGGAGAAAGCCCAAGAAGGTGTTGGAGGATCCGGCAAGAAGCGCCCCGGCCGGGGAGGACGCCGCGGCAAGGGCAAGCAGCGACAAGGAGACAGACCTCCCCGCGGCCGCGACAAGGATGAAGATAACGACGATGATGAAGAGATGGATGATGACGAGGCGAATGAGCAGGAGTTTCAGAAAGCCACAGAGGTCCTGTGCGTTGACGGCGGTGCTTCTCTGCATACTTCACACTGCCAGCTCAAGCAGTGGGTGCGGGAAGTCAATGCAGCAGAACCACACGTCGAGTCACGCAAGCCTCTGAAATGGTCCAGCACGCCTATCATCTTTGATATTGAGGACCACCCTGATCGCATAACTGCGGTCGGGTGCTTGCCGATGTTGGTTTTGCCAACTATCCGCAACCTCAAAGTCACTAAGATGCTAGTTGATGGCGGGGCCGGCTTGAACCTGATCTCCTCCGCAGTACTCCAGAAGCTCCAGATCCCTGACAGCGAGCTCGAAGAGACCGACACATTCCAAGGAATCAATCCGGGAAGGAGCAAGCCGAAGGGAAAGATCACGTTGCGGTGACATTTGGCGCAAGTTGAACTTCAGGATCGAGAGGGTCACTTTTGACGTTGTTGACTTTCCATTGCCTTACAATGGGATACTCAGCCGTCCAGCACTCGCCAAACTCATGGCAGCCTCTCACTACGCATACAACATGCTGAAGATGCCAGGTCCGATAAGTGTCATCTCTGTCCCTGGCGACAAGAAGGATGCTCTTATCTGCACCGACAAGATCTATCGGGAAGCAGTAGCCGCAACAGATCACAAGTCACTTGCCGCTGAAGCTCCCGGGGGGAAGAAGAAGACCAAGCCCGGCAAGAGTTCTGATGCCCACTCCGGCAAGCGCACCTCTTTCGGAGTGCTGCGCTACCGTCGAGGACGCACCATCGAGCTCCACCGGAAGTGTAAGAAGACAAAGGCAGCTCCACCAGAGACCAAGAAGGTGTCCGCCAAGGAGGACGGCACTGGTGGTACCTTCACCATCAGTGCCACTCTCGACCCTAAATAGGAAAGCGCGCTCGTTGCTTTCCTGCGGGCGAATGTCGACGTGTTTGTGTAGGATCGAAAGTATGTCTAGAGGGGGGGTGATTAGACTACTTGACAATATAAAAGTTTAGCCTTTTGATTAGGACAAGTTTTTAGCAAGTTCACAATGATGATCAAGTCAAGTATCACCCTACACATGCAATTCTAGAGTAATGGCAGCGGAAAGTATATTGCACATGTAGTAAAGGAGAGGTGGAGAAGAGCAAACGCAATTTGGAGACACGGAGATTTTTTCTCGTGGTTCCGATAGGTGGTGCTATCGTCAATCCACGTTGATGGAGACTTCAACCCACGGAGGGTAACGGCTGCGAGAGTCCATGGAGGGCTCCACCCACGAAGGGTCCACGAAGAAGCAACCTTGTCTATGCCATCATGGCATACGCCCACGGAGGACTAGCCTTACTCGGGGTAGATCTTCACGAAGTAGGCGATCTCCTTGCCCTTACAAACTTCTTGGTTCAACTCCACATCTTGACGGAGGCTCCCAAGCGACACCTAACCAATCTAGGAGGCACCACCCTCCAAAAGGTAATAGATGGTGTTGGTGATGATGAACTCCTTGCTCTTGTGCTTCAAATGATAATCTCCCCAACACTCAACTCTCCTCACTGATTTGGCTGTGGTGGAAGAAAGGATTGAGTGGAAAGCAACTTGGGAAGGCTAGAAATCAAGTTTCATATGGTGGGAGTGGAGCAACTTGATCTCAACACAAGGGTAGGTAGTTTTCTTCTCGAAATGTAAGGTAGGAGTGGTAGTTCTTTCGATGGCTCTCTCCACGAATGAAGAGGAGGTGGAGGGTATTTATAGCCTCCACACAAAATCCAACCGTTACACACATTTGACCAATCTCGGTCGACCGAAGTTGACAACTCGGTGAGACCGAAAGTTCAAATCTTGTGAACGTTGGGATTTTCATGGGACCGAAAATACAATCTCGGTTAGTCCGATTATTCCAAAGACTAGGGTTTGCCAATCTCGGTGGGACCGACTTTATCATCTCGGTGACACCGATATGATGATGAATGGTTCTGAAGCTTGGCAACACTAGTTTCGTGAGACCGAGTTTGGAATCGGAAAATCCGAAATTTCTAGGGTTTGGCTATATGGTGAGGTGGTTCATCTCGGTGTGACTGAGTTTATGGAATCGGTGAGACCGAGATTACTTATGAGTATATGTTGGAATGAAAGATTGCGATAGTTTGGGAGATAGATCACTAAGCACTTTGAGCAACAGATCATTATCATAACCTCATCCCTTTTAATAGTATTGGCTTTCCTATAGACTCAATGTGATCTTGGATCACTAAACCAAAAATGGAGTCTTGAGCTTTTGCCAATGTTTTCCTTAGCATTTTGAGGGGTCCACATCTTCAGTCATTGCCATACCCATATCATTGAACTTTCGAAATGTTCTCAAGAAACTATTAGTTCAATGATATATATGTTGTTATTAATTACCAAAACCACCCGGGATTAGTTGCACTTTCAATCTCCCCTTTTGGTAATTGATGACAACATATAGATCAAAGCTCGACAAATGATATAATCAATGAATAATATCGTCGCTTTGAGAAGTATGTGATAAGCAAGAGCTCCCCCTAAATTTGTGCATTATTTAAGATTTGCGTTTGAATGCAAATGCACAATCGATTAGGATCATGAGTCACTCTTCCATGTCACATACATCTTGGTGGTGCGCACAAAATGATAAGAATGAATAACATGCACCCAATCACCAAGACATGAGTAAATGATCATACAAGATATGAATAGCATATGATAAGCATTAAGCACACATTAAGGCATAGTATGATCAAGCACTCATCAAAGTAGAGCAAACGTAGTATCAAACACACGAAATGTCTCGAAAAACTCAAAAGTATCTCAAAGAAACCGCAAACGAAAGAGCAAAAGCGAGCACTCTCTCTCTCGAAGTCCTATGATCTATACAATTTCTCCCCCTTTGGCAACAAGTTACCAAAAAGTTCGAAAGGTATAGAGCTAAACATCACTAGGGACTCTGCTGGCGGCTCCTGTCTGGGTTGATGGAGTTGAGATAGCTGCATCTGCAAAGGCTTCGGTTGAAGTCTGTGGAGCTGGAGGAGTGGACACTGGAGCTGGAGCTGGAACTGATGGAGCTGTGGGAGGTGCTAATGCTGTAGTCCTGGTGTCTGTCACTGGGATAGCAGCTGATCTGGGTCTTGTGGGAACCGGAGCAGGCTGCTCATAGTCATCCTGAACAAGGTCATCCTGCATCTCCTGCATGAGCTCTGCCTTCTCCCTCTTGGCTTCCTCGATATCTGCCTCAAGCTTGTTGTGGTGACTTGCACTTGATCCACTTGACATCCAGAGCATGGAACTTGTCTTCAACTATCCTCTCAAGACTCTCCGAGGCGCACTATGCTGGCCAGCGTAGTTCAATCCTATGGGTAGCTTCAAGGAGCTGTTCTCCAACGCTCTTGGGTTTAGCTGCTGCTGCCGCCGCTTCCTTCTCAGCTTTGGCTTGTTTGGCGCTTCAGACTTTGCTTGACCTTCAACAGACGTGGGATCATCCTCGGTCATCACAACTTCATTGTCCTCATGCTCAGGCTGCAGTGGCAAGTGTGGTCGTTCCAACAAGTAGGTGCCCGTGCCAAACTTGGCATTGATAAGCATCTGAATGTGCGGGGCAAAACCACATGACCTCTTCTGGTCTGCTGCAGTCCTCTTGATAGTCTCAACTATCAGGTCCATCACCTTGAAAGGTGCCTTCTGATCTAGAATATGCAGCATGTTGATAGAATAGCCTCTTATCATGCGATGATCTCCAGACTTGGGCATCAAGGTATGCCTCAGAATTGTGTTTGTGGTAGGGAGACCTGCCTGAAGATGATACACTGAGCCGAGCTTCCAGATCTCTACATCCTTAGCTGGTACCTCATTGTACATATTTCTCATAGACTCATGGTTTTTCTTGGGAATTCCATAGACATCAACATCATCATCTCTTGACACTGGAGCATTCAGCAGTGCTGCCCACTCTTCAACAGTTGAAGAGAATCTCTGGCCTTCAGTCATCCATACAATCCTGCCATCTGGATAGAAATGAGCTGTGGCATAGAATTGCATGATCATCTCATCATTCCAAGTGTCGGTTTCGACCAACGAACTCAGCAACACCACATGCAGTGAAGCTCTCATGCACATGTGGAAAGTAGTCTCTGTGCTCTTCACTGTCAATGTATGCCCAGTCAACATATCTAGTGTCAGCAACAATGGGCTTCTTGTCCATAAGCACCGCCTCATAGAAATCTTCTTGCTCTCGGTGTGGAACCTTGGGTCAACAGCAGTCCTTCTTCTCACGGCATATGGATCAGCTTGTCTCCATAGCCTGAGACCTTTGTCCTTTCTTTCCTTCATGTTTTCAGCTCGAGGATGAGCATCATTGTGAATTGGCAGTTTCTGACGGAGTTTCAAAGAACACAGTGCCTCATCATCCGACTCATTTGGTGGCACATTGTCTTTCTTCTTCTCTGAAGCAGGAATGTTTCTCACTGTTTTCTTGGGCTTGGCAGCAGGCTTGGCTTGAGCTGCCTTTGCTGGAGCAGACGGCTTAGTCTTTGAAGGTGCTCCTGCCCTGATGGCATCACCCATCAACTTAGACTTCTGAGGAGGAGGCTGGGGTGCTTCCTCATCAGAATCATCAGAATCTGCTGCTTGATCATGCACAATCCTCTTCCTCTTGGAAGTTTTCTTTACCTTGCTGGAGGTTTCTTCTTCCATGCTCAACTTCTTGGCAACAGTGGACTTCTTCACTTTACTGGTGCCTTTCTTGGTTTGTTGCCCTTGATGCTCTTTGGCAACAACTTTCCTCTTAGGCTTAGATGTGATCTCTTCCTCGGCTATGAAATCGTAATCCTCTTCATCGAATTTCTCTTCTTCCCGCCCCGTGGTGGCAGGAGGCAAACCACTTGGTGTGCTCCTCTCACCATCATCGGAAAAGCTGCTGGCTTCGGGACTAGTGCCCGCCTCGAATTTCAGCAATTGGAGATTCAGACTGTTCGGCTGTCACGGCATCCGACATGGTGACAACCTTGTGAATAGATTAGGTATAGGCGAGAATAGAAGAGTTATCACAAACTGCGAAGATTTTGTAAAAAATGAGTTCAAATTTCAGTTTTAGGTTTTCACAGAATGCATTTGGTCGACCGAGTCTAAAATTCGTGAATCCAAGTGTCTAAAATGTAACCATTCACACCACTTTTGGTTGGACCGAAATGGGTTTCGGTCTAGCCGAGAACACTAGGGTTTCACTAAATCCTCATTTCGTCACACCGATTTGCACAACTTCGGTTGGACCGAAAAGCAAAGGCAATGGCCAGAGGCCAAATCGGTCATACCGAAAATGTAGGATCGGTCACACCGAGATGTGTTCGTGAAACCTAACCCTAAAACTTTTACTCGAATTTCGTTCTAAGAACTAATCTGCTGGATAGGAAGATCTCAAACGTGGCAAGAAGCTAGGCAAACCAATCGTGTATTGAATCGGAGGTTGAACACGAGAGGATCAAACTCACCCTAACTTGGTGGAGTTTTCTCGGCGGCAACGGCGCGGAGAGATTGTCCGCTGACGGCGATGGAGACTGCGGCGAGGGCGCCAAAGCGCATTTACGGAGACGATCCGGAGACCACGGCGACGGCGGCAAAGGGTTTGGGGCGAGACGTTTTGAAGAAAGAATCAACGCGCTGCCCTCAGGTATATATACCCTTTAGCTGTCGGTGGGACCGAGTTGTAAAACTCGGTGGCACCAAGATGGTTAACTGCAAGCAGTTACACACTTCGGTCACGCCGAAATTTGCAACTCGGTTTCACCGAGGTGAAAACCTAGATCAATCCAAGTGCTTTCGGTCTGTCCGATTTTGAGTGGGTTGGTCTGACCGAAAATACTTAGAAGGTTTTGGAAGTTTAGCCCTAGACGGATTGGTGGCTCCGAGTGCTCCTCACTCGGTGGGTCCGAAAAAGACTTGTCCAAAGTTTGTGATATAAGCATGAATAGAGTTTGAGACAAGAAAGCATAGATAGCTAGGGGAGGAACTTAGGCATTCTTGTCCATCCATTTGGTCAAAAAGAAAAATCCAAAAGAGACCAAAGCAACAAATGGATGTCCTCGAATGGATAAAATCATGCATCCAACATGCTCACACAATAAGATAGCAAATGAAATATGTGTCAAACATGCACAAACAAAACACTAGCTACTATCACACAATTTGTCGATGACTAGGTCATCTATATATGAGTATATTGACTTAGGAGTCAAATGAGAACATTTGATCATAGGTCATACTCATCGTTTAAGCACAAGTGGGGTTACCACTTTTACATAAAGCATTAATGTGTTCACATCATTTGAAGATGCTTTAGCTCAATTCTTTAGAGCAAAGCTCCCCTTGATGTGAGAACCCTTTAGAGGGTCAAACTAACCTTGGGTTGTCGAGAAGACTTCATGTAGATGTTGAAGATGTGGATGCTCAATGTTGATGAAGATCATCAAGAGTTGGGAGCAATCCTTTGGATTCGGGCACTTTCAATACCTACATGGGTTAGTCCCACAAGGAACAAACAAGAATATCCATGGACATAGATTGAAGTACACAAAAATGATGTCCATGAAAGCAATGATTACCTTGTCCCTTGACTTACCAACAAGAGGGTTTGTGACTCCATGAACTAGTGCAAGATGTGGAAGTTGATTGCACAAGTTCTTGCCAAAATGAATGAGAGTGAAATATGTTGGCGGAGTCACCCTCAAGAACTCTCTAGTTCTTCTTCTTCGGGATCCACATCATCTTGATGGGAATCCTTGGGGTAGTAGTTGAGCTTGACGAAGTAGAACTTGAATTTTCCTTGGGAACCCACTTGACCATGGCTTTGGGTGCTTCAGTAAATGCATCAATCTCCTCTTGAAGCTTGTCCTTGCCTTTTAGCTTGTGGTCTTGTGGTGGAAGGTCATCTTGAGCTTGTTCCACATTGGAAGAAGTAGGATCATACTTCTCCTTTTGAGAAACAAACTTTGGAGTGGGATATTGACCTTCTTCCCATTCAACACCCTCGGCGTTGAACTTTTGCTCAAAACCAATTCCTTGATTCTTCGGTGCCTTCCTTGCTTGCGAACAATTTCCTCAAAGTTCTTGCTTCCGCAAGGCTCTTGTAGACACCTTTCTCTATAATCCCTTTCAATAAACTATTTTCTTGCTCAAGTGTAACTTGGCTTGAAACATTGTTAGTGGAATCAAGAGAACTACTAGAAGTAACAACATTAGATTTAGCATGGTTATTGTTACTACTAGATGAAGAATTTTTCTTATGCTTGTCATGCTTAGTTTTAATCGGTGGCAAGAAATTAGACAAGAGAAGTCGTTTGGCAAGATATGAAGAACTCTTCTTTCGAAGATCGTCATTGATAGCTTTTAGGAACTCATGTTCTTGCTCTAGATTGAGCTTCTCGAAGCGTAGCTTCTCATGAGATCTTAGGAGCTCTCTATGACCTTCTTGAGTTGTTTCATGAGCTAACTTAAGAGTGTTTAGTTCTTTAGTTAGACGCTCAATCTCCTTCATAGCATTGTCATTCGACTCTTCTTGACTATAAAGACTACTAGCATGTTTATCATTACTAGGCTCACTAGATTTGTCATGTAAAAGCTCATCTTCACCAAGCAAGTCATCCTCATCACTATCAAAGTCAACGAATTCAGGGTGTGATACCTTGGGGCCTTTAGCCATGAAGCATCTTCCAATTCCCTCATTTGGTGAATCAAATAAGTCATAGGAGTTGGAGTTGGAGGATACGAGAGCAAGACCGGCAACACCTTCATCTTGACTGTATTCGGAGTTGGAGTGATAGCTTCTTTCGGAGTGAATGTCGGAGTCGGAGCCGGAGACCCATTCACCTACATGAGCTTGATGTTTTCTTCTTGTGTAGCTCCTTGATGACTTGTCTTTCCTTTCCGAATCCTTGCTTCTCCGAGAGGATTTTCGTTCATAACGATCATCTCTACTCCTTCTCTCTTTTCGAGGCGACTATTCTCTTGAGCTTCTTCTTCTTGGAGATTCTTCCCTTCTCTTGTGGGGAGCCGAACACTCATTTGAGTAGTGTCCGGGTCTTCCACAATTGTAGCAGTTTCGATCACGACTAGAAGATCTCTTTTCATCATATGATCTAGACTTTGAGCTTCTTTCCTTGCTTCTGCTCTTGTAGAATTTGTTGAAGTTCTTCACCATTAGGCTTATCTCTTCATTGGAAACTGGCTTGTCACTTGAGGTTGTGGGAGCTTCAACTGTAGCTTTGTAAGCACCACTTGACTTGTTGTGAAGCTCTTCCTTATCTTTAAGTGTCATCTCATGAGCAACAATTCTTCCAATGACTTCGGTAGGCTTGAGATTCTTGTACTTTGGCATCATTTGGATCAAAGTGCACACGGTGTCATACTTTCCATCCAAAGCTCTGAGAATCTTCTTGATGATGAATCGGTCGGTCATTTCTTCGCTTCCTAAGCCAGCAATCTCATTTGTGATGAGAGCAAGCCTAGAGTACATTTCAGCGACTCCTTCACCTTCCTTCATCTTAAACTTGTCAAGTTGACCTTGAAGAACATCTAGCTTTGATTCCTTCACGGACTCGGTACCTTCGTGCATTTCGACCAAAGTATCCCAAATCTCTTTTGCATTCTCAAGACGGCTGATTTTGTTGAACTCCTCGGGACACAAAGCATTGAAGAGAATGTCACAAGCTTGAGAATTGTTTTGCAACATCCATAATTCATCCGCTGTAGCTTCACGATCGGAACTTTTCCTTCCTCAAGAACTCACCTTGCAAGCCAACACAAATAATGCCCCATGCGGCGGGGTTATGTCCAAGAATATGCATTTTCATTTTATGCTTCCAACTAGCAAAATTTGAACTATCAAAGTAAGGACCTCTCTGAAAATTACCCTCACTAGACGCCATACTCTCCTAGGTTGTGAAACCAAGCTTATGGAGTCCAATGCAATGGAAACCAATCCAATGGAGACCAAAGCTCTGATACCACTTGTAGGATCGAAAGTATGTCTAGAGGGGGGGTGATTAGACTACTTGACAATATAAAAGTTTAGCCTTTTGATTAGGACAAGTTTTTAGCAAGTTCACAATGATGATCAAGTCAAGTATCACCCTACACATGCAATTCTAGAGTAATGGCAGCGGAAAGTATATTGCACATGTAGTAAAGGAGAGGTGGAGAAGAGCAAACGCAATTTGGAGACACGGAGATTTTTTCTCGTGGTTCCGATAGGTGGTGCTATCGTCAATCCACGTTGATGGAGACTTCAACCCACGGAGGGTAACGGCTGTGAGAGTCCATGGAGGGCTCCACCCACGAAGGGTCCACGAAGAAGCAACCTTGTCTATGCCATCATGGCATACGCCCACGGAGGACTAGCCTTACTCGGGGTAGATCTTCACGAAGTAGGCGATCTCCTTGCCCTTACAAACTTCTTGGTTCAACTCCACATCTTGACGGAGGCTCCCAAGCGACACCTAACCAATCTAGGAGGCACCACCTCCAAAAGGTAATAGATGGTGTTGGTGATGATGAACTCCTTGCTCTTGTGCTTCAAATGATAATCTCCCCAACACTCAACTCTCCTCACTGATTTGGCTGTGGTGGAAGAAAGGATTGAGTGTAAAGCAACTTGGGAAGGCTAGAAATCAAGTTTCATATGGTGGGAGTGGAGCAACTTGATCTCAACACAAGGGTAGGTAGTTTTCTTCTCGAAATGTAAGGTAGGAGTGGTAGTTCTTTCGATGGCTCTCTCCACGAATGAAGAGGAGGTGGAGGGTATTTATAGCCTCCACACAAAATCCAACTGTTACACACATTTGACCAATCTCGGTCGGACCAAAGTTGACAACTCGGTGAGACCGAAAGTTCAAATCTTGTGAGCGTTGGGATTTTCGTGGGACCGAAAATACAATCTCGGTTAGTCCGATTATTCCAAAGACTAGGGTTTGCCAATCTCGGTGGGACCGACTTTATCATCTCGGTGACACCGATATGATGATAGAAGGTTCTGAAGCTTGGCAACACTAGTTTGGTGAGACCGAGTTTGGAATCGGAAAATCCAAATTTCTAGGGTTTGGCTATATGGTGAGGTGGTTCATCTCGGTGTGGACTGAGTTTATGGAATCGGTGAGACCGAGATTACTTATGAGTATATGTTGGAATGAAAGATTGCTGATAGTTTGGGAGATAGATCACTAAGCACTTTGAGCAACCAGATCATTATCATAACCTCATCCCTTTAATAGTATTGGCTTTCCTATAGACTCAATGTGATCTTGGATCACTAAACCAAAATGGAGTCTTGAGCTTTTGCCAATGTTTTCCTTAGCATTTTGAGGGGTCCACATCTTCATCATTGCCATACCCATATCAATCGAACTTTCGAAATGTTCTCAAGAAACTATTAGTTCAATGATATATATGTTGTTATTAATTACCAAAACCACCCGGGATTAGTTGCACTTTCAGTTATGCGTGGCAACCGTCGACATCCCGGTGTTCCTGTGAAAGTAATCGAGCACCATCTTGCCGCCTTTGTCCTCATCGCGCGCCCGTCAAGCGAAAGTCGAAACAAGCAAAGTGGGCGCCAAGAATTCATCGCAGAAGAAATCAAGAAGTTGGAAGCGGCAGGCCTTGTCAGAGGAGTGCTCCATCCTACGTGGTTGGCCAATCCTGTAGTCGTGCACAAGGCAAACGGGAAATGGAGGCTTTGTATCGACTTTACCGATGTTAATAAAGCTTGTCCCAAAGACCCATTTCTCTTGCTGCGCATTGACCAGATTGTTGACTCCACGACCGGATGTGACTTGCTTTCATTTCTTGACGCATATTCAGGATATCATCAGATCTTCATGGCAGAAGAGGATGAGGAAAAGACCGCATTCATCACTCCATGTGGCACGTACTGTTTCGTACGGATGCCTTTTGGTTTAAAGAATGCTGGTTCAACATTTGCAAGTGTAGTCCATGACACTTTTGAGCCACAGTTGCACAAAAATGTGGAAGCCTACATGGATGACATAGTGGTCAAGAGCAAGGACAAAGCAACTTTGATTCAAGATTTAGACGAAACCTTTGCAAATCTGCGCAAGATCAACCTCAAGCTTAACCCCAAGAAGTGTGTGTTTGGAGTCCCCTCCGGCAAGCTTCTCGGGTTCTTCGTGTCTCAACGGGGAATTGAAGCCAATCCCGACAAGATCAAGGCCATTGAACAGATCAAAGCACCAAAGCGCGTCAAGGATGTACGAAGGCTTGCCGGTTGCGTGGCTGCTCTCAGCAGGTTTATCTCTAAGTCTGCTGAGCGCGCCCTGCCATTTTTCAAAATATTGAAAAAGGCAGGTCCAATGAAATGGACTCGAAGCGGAGGCTGCTTGTTGCAGACTTGAAGAGATACTGTCCTCCACTCCAATACTTGTCGCACCTAAACCACAAGAGAAGTTGCTGCTGTATATAGCGGCAACCAATCAAGTGGTTAGTGCTGCGTTAGTAGAGGAGAGGGAGGCAGATGATGAGCCAGCAACCACGGCAGATGCATCCAGCGACAAGCAGGGGGCTTCATCGACAGGTTCTGGTCCCGACAAAGATGGATCTGCGCAGGCGCGTGAGGAGATGCAGAAGAAAATGGTGCAGCGCCCAGTTTACTTTGTCAGTTCCCTTCTGCAGGGGGCTGGATCGAGATACTCTGGTGTGCAGAAATTGCTTTTCGGCCTTCTCATGGCCTCGAGAAAGCTGCGCCATTACTTCCAAGCACATGAGACCACAGTTGTCACTCATTTTCCACTGAAGAGGATACTGCAGAATCCAAAAGCAATAGGCAGGATTGTCGAGTGGGCACTGGAACTGTCAAGCTTTGGCCTCAAGTTTGAGAGCACTTCAACTATCCAAAGCAGAGCATTGGCAGAGTTCATAGCAGAGTAGACGCCAACACCAGATGAAGAAATTCCAGAAACGAGCATCCCCGTCAAGGAAGCAAGCAAAGACTGGTTGATGTACTTTGATGGTGCCTTCTCGCTGCAAGGCGCCGGTGCGGGTGTGCTGCTTGTCGCGCCCACCGGAGAGCACCTCAAGTACATAGTCCAGATGCACTTTCCCAAGGAGCAAGCAACAAACAATACTGCAGAGTATGAAGGTTTGCTTGCCGGTCTCAGGATCGCAGTAGACCTTGGGATCAAGAAGCTCATTGTCAGGGGTGACTCGCAGCTTGTCGTCCGCCAAGTGAACAAGAGTTATCAGAGTCCGTTGATGGAAGCTTACGTTGATGAAGTGAGAAAGTTAGAAGAGCGCTTTGACGGCCTATAGATGGAACATGTTCCAAGAGCTCAGAACGACATTGCCGATGGCCTGTCAAAGTGCGCCGCACTTAAGTTACCTGTGGAACCAGGGATCTTTGTGCTCAAACTGACTCAACCGTCCGTAACGCCATCAACTGGATAGAGCAAGAAGAGGAAGTTGATTTCTGGTGACTATTTTCTGGCAGAGCTCCCCGAAGCCGCTGCCAAGAAGGTCCCCAAGATCAACACCAAGGATGCTGAGGAGCAATCTGCTCCGGCAAGCACTAGTGTTTGTTCCGTTGAAGCAGACGCTCCCGACAAGTTTTGCTCCGGCAAGCTTGCCGGGGAACATCAAGCTCCGGCTGGGTCGCAGGTTCTTGCCGTAGAAGCGGATGTTCCTGCAGCAGCATATGTGCCTTTAGTCCTTGTTGTCGAGCCGCAAGCTCCAGCATGGGCACAACAGATTCTCCGTTTCCTTCAGACAGGAGAGCTTCCCGAAGAGCAAGCGGAAAGAGTAGCCCGGCAGTCAAGTATGTACCAGTTTGTCGACAGCACACTGTATAGAAGAAGACTCAACAATGTGAAATTGAAGTGTATTCACCGGGAAGATGGACAAAAGCTGTTGGCAGAGATACATGGAGGCATATGTGGTCACCACATTGGCGAAGAGCGCTTGCCAAGCAAAGCGTTAAAGCAAGGTTTCTTTTGGCCGACAGACCCTCCGGATGCAACCGCACAAGTAACCAAGTGTGAAGCGTGCGGTTCCATTCCAAGCAGATACACCAGCCAGATCAAGCTCTCCGGGACGATCCCTTTATCCTCGCCATTTTCGGTGCGGGGCTCGACATCCTCGGCCCCTTTCCCGAGCTGTCGGGGCTTTGAATACTTATGCGTTGCAATCGACAAGTTCACAAAGTGGCCGAAGTGGAAGCGATGAGGAAGGTGACAACACAACAAGCGATCAAGTTCTTCAGGTCGATTGTTTGCCGCTTCGGGGTCCCTAACAGGATCATCACCGACAACGGCACACAATTCACGAGCCGCACCTTCATGCAGTACGTCCAAGATCTTGGCGCCAAGGTCTGCTTGGCTTCTGTTGCTCATCCGAGAAGCAACGGTCAAGTGGAGAGGGCAAATGCTGAAGTGCTGCGCGGACTCAAGACCAGGACTTTCGACAGGCTGCACAAGTGCGGAAAGAACTGGATTGAGGAGCTGCCGGTGGTTCTTTGGTCGATCAGGACGACGCCAAATCGAGCCACTGGCCAGACACCTTTCACTCAAGTCTATGGAGCAGAGGCAGTTCTCCCCACGGAACTCGTATACGGGTCACCTCGAGTGCTCGCTTATGATGAGCTTGAGCAAGAGCAGCTGCGACAAGATGACGCGCTGCTCCTTGAGGAGGACCGTCTTCAGGCTGCTATACGAGCTGCTCGATACTAGCAAGCTTTGCGCCGCTACCATAGCCGCAAAGTTAATGCCAGAAGTCTCGAGGAAGGTGACCTTGTTCTTCGGCGCGTTCAGTCCGCCAAGAATTCCAACAAGTTGACACCAAAGTGGGAAGGCCCTTACCGGGTGAAACGAGTCACTAGGCCTGGCTCTGTCCGCCTTGAGACCGAAGATGGCATTCCGGTGAGCAACTCCTGGAACATTGAGCATCTTCGTAAGTTTTACCCATAAGGCGCGGTTGCCGGAACCTGTTCGGGCAACCACCTTTTGTACGAGTCTTGCCGCTGTTGCATGTAATCCTTTGTACAAAGCCGGGCGCAGACCCCGTGCATAAATAAAGCTCATGTGCTCCGCACATCTTGTCAACTTCATGCTTTCTATTTTTTGCATGTCTTATCTGACACTTTGTGCAGCACCTACCCCCGGTAAGCAATAACGAGCCATAAGGCTCCATATCTTTATTTTCTCTTCTTTCTTTTTCTCAAAGAGAAGAAGGTTCCCTCGCCCACAAGTTTGCTGGGGGGGGGGGGAAGGAGAAGATAATGGTGTGGACCAGGCATCGTTCAAGAAAGTTCCGCACCAGGCGTCATTCAAGAAAGTTTCGCCTTACCGGGAAGCAGATGACAAAAAAGCTAAGTTGCCAAAGTTTGAGCAATCAGTTTTAAAATTTTTAAGTTATCTTCCTCGAACGACCATGCTTTGTATGGAAAACCTGTGCGCGGACGAACCAACTCGTAGCTAGTTGCGCCCTTACTTTGTTTTGAGTCCGCTCAACAACTTAAGTAGGCTGCGACTAGTTGTGACAAGGTTTCTTGTCGGTAGCGGCACCGCCAGCAGGCTGCTGACGCCCCGCACTCAGCGCTCGCGGCTAAGGTGCCTGCGCCGACAAGTTCCCTAAAAGCGTAGGGCAAAAACATACAAAGGAAGGAATCAAGTAAAAGAAATAACATAGCAATTGATACCCAAAATAAAGTTATATTACAAGATAACTTGTCGCAGCTCTAATAGATTGTTCCCGTAACATGACCAACAGCGACAAGAGAAGGAGGAAACGGGCGGCCTAATCTACGCGATCGCCATCAACCCTCTTGACCTCGTTCACCTTGTCCACAATGGGTGCGACAAGGGCCTTGAGCGCTTCCAGATCAGCATCCGCCGGCAGCTTCTTGAGGACGTTGGTGAGGTTGAGACCTGGGTTGCGGAAGGCCACCTTCACCAACACCTTTTGAAGAACCCCCGCGCAGATCTGGAGCGACTCGCCGGCCAACTGCTTTGGGATCCTCTCCCGGAGTCGCTGGAGGGCCGTCGCCACGCCTTTGAAGAACAAGGTGAGCTTGGCACTGGGTTGGAGGTTCTTGTCGGAGGAGTACCCGAGATCCTCCACCCCCAGCTGCGCCAGCTCCCCGTCAATAACTGTGGCGATGTTCACGAGACCCTCTGTCCAGAGCTCCACAGTCTCCCTATAAGTGTTCTGGGTTTCGGCAGCCCTCGTCAGCAGCGCTTCGTTGGCCTTGATTTCCTCCTTCAAGGCCACCTCCTGCTCCTTGGCACCGTCCAGCGTCTTGGTTAAAGTAGCCAGCTTCAACTCAAGATCTGCGTTGGAGTCCTTGGCGGCACTAAGCTCTTTGCCCTTCTCGGCGAGACTACCCTGCAGCTCGCCAAGAGTGTAGGCGTCCTTCTCGCGCTCATGCTTGAGCGCGGCAAGCTCTTCGCCCCTCGCCTTGAGATCGGCCTCCAGCTGCGCCACCCTCGTCTCCAGCTCCTTCTTGGTGGCCTCGGCAGCCGCGACAGCATCCTCTGCTTCCTTGAGAGCCCCGCCAAACGTTTGCTCGCACGTGGCAAGCTCCTCCTCGTGGCTGTCAAGGTTGACCTTCCGCTGCGCCAACTCGCCCTCCCGCGCAAACAGCTCCTCGGCGACAAGCCGCTGTTGCTCTTCAGCTTCGGCCTTCTCGAGGAGGAATGCTTTCCGCGCCTCGGCGAGTTGCGCCCGCTCCTCTGCAAGAGACCGGAGGGCTTCCTGATTGCGTTCCCGGAGCTCCTCCGCGCGCTTCTCGATGTCCACTCCCGCCTTCGCGACAAGCGCTTCTCGGGATTCCACCTTGGCCTACCGAGCGCGGTAGAGCGACAGTAGCCTCCGCAGCAGTTGTTCCTCCTCAGGCTCGCCGCCGCTGCTGCTCGGCGCGTCGACCAGTGTCAACCCAGCGGAGGCGAGCACCTCTCCGTCAAAGGTTTCTCCTTTGACCGGCGCCCTGGAGCTTGACGCCCAGGGGAGCTTGATGAAGACGCCATCGCAGGCCTTCAAATAGGCGCCGGGCTGGGGCTCCTCGAAGCCTGGCACTGCGGTAGCGGCGGAGGGATCGGCGGTCGGTGTAGCGCTTGACGCTCCTGCGGCCTCAGGGCCGTCAGTGCGATCGGCAGATCCCTCGCCGGCTCCTGCGGCGGCATCTTTGGCGGCCCCTTCGCCGGCGGGCTCATCAGCGCTAGCCTCTCCTTCGGTGGCAGCGGCGTCATCAGTATTGCCGCGCACGTTCTCCTCGCCGGCAACCTCGGTCTCCATCAGATCCATAGAAGATGGATCTGACGGCCGGAAGAGGGAGAAAAAAATCAAGAAAATATCCAAAAAAGAAAATCAGAAGAAGAAGAACTCAATGGAAGTTTTCAAGCAAGAGTGTTACCTGTACTGGGCTCCACCACCGGAGGGTCGCTGGTGCTGTCCCTTGCCGGAGAACGGTCCCTTGCCGGAGACTTCTCCCTTGCCGGAGAACGCTCCCTTGCAGGGGAATCCTCCCTTGGCGGCGTAGTCGAAGCAGATAGCATCTCGGGGGTGGCTTCCGGGTGCTCCTGGTGAGGCTGCTCTGCTCCTACACAAACCAACAGTCAGATGTCAGCAAAAGGAAAAGCACCGATGCGCGCCTAACAGCAGGAAGTAAACCATATACTTACGCTGGGGGCTGTGCTGGGGGCTGCTTTGGGGAATGATTGCCGGGTCCGGCAAGGTGGTCTCGGGCGCGCCCCCTGCTGTCGCGATGGTTTCGTCCTCGATGATGATCACTGGGACCTTGGCTCTCCTCGCCGCTCTCTGGGCCAGCGTCCTGAAAAGGAATAGGTTTAGAGTAAAGCAAATCAGATGCAAGACAAAACAGCAAGAATTGAAGAAACTACAAGTACAACAAAGGATCTTACTCTTCTTCTTCCTCGTCGGAGCTGAGCGCGGAGAGGTCGAAGTTCGGCCCACCTTCGGCGTGACGAGGCGGAGGAGTAGGTTCCCTGGACCGCTTGGCGGGGGCGGCGGCAGGATCAGAAGCGGTGGTCCGGAAGACCCGCGCCGATTGCCGCTGGCGTGACGCGCTCCTGCTGCAACAAGATTTGCCCCGTGGAGCGTGTCACGCGGCGCGGCGGCTGTTGGCTCCTCTGCCGCCCTACTACGTCCCCGGCCTTGCGGAGACGCCTTCTTGGTGGAGCTGGGGGCTGCGCTGGAGGCTCTGCTTGCGGCAAGCTGCCTGAAGATGGCGAGCCGCTCGCACCCTCGGCGGGCTCACTCGACTCAGCATGAGGCCCGGCAAGCTCTTCCTCCCCGGCAAGCTCTTCCTCGCCGGCAAGCTCTCCCTCGCAGACAAGCTCATCTCGATCGGCAAGGCTTGCCGCCTCTGCTGCCTCTGCCTCCTCCACGGTGAATGCAAACTCACCCACGGCAGCGGCTGCCGCCGCCTCTTCCACCCTGGTGGCGATGCGCTGCATCTCCACATCGGTGGTGTCGCGGGTGAGGCTCTTCTGTTCGTCGGCGCGGACCGCCACTTCCACCAAGCCGTCGAAGAACTCCTGCACAACATCATCCGCAGGCTCTTGCCAGGTTGGGACAATTCCATGCGAATCGCACAGCGGCATCATTGCACGGATGCGGTCGAGCGAGGAATTGTTACACAGCGGAACGACGCCCTTCAGCAACTTGAACCATTCAGGATGTTGAGGGTCGTGCTTGAACAGCTCCTTGAGCATCGCGTCCAGTTCCAGGACCGTGAAGTTGAAATTGAGGCCCGGGCGCAGCCTCATGATGTCCGTCGGACCCCCGAACTCCCAGGCGGGTCTCCTCCTCTCTTGCAGGGGGGCGATGCAGCGGCGAAGAAAATCTGCGCCAACGGCGCCTACAGTGAGCCCGACAAGCCTGAGGCGTAAGATCCAGGTGACGGCAATCTTTAGCCTATCATCTTCCGGGGCCACATTGCTCCAATTGTTGCCGCGCACTACTGGGGCTTGGCGCTGGGCGGTAAATGGCTGCGGGTTCTCCTCGACAATCCAGCACCATTCCGCTCTCCATTCCTCCCATTTGCTGCGGAGCTCTCCTCTAGATAGGCTTCCTTCTTGCGGCTCTCGAGATCCGGCGATTCGCGGATAAGGGCTCCCCTCTCTCAACCGGGGCATAAAGAAGTGGCGAAAAAGAGCTACGTTTGGGTGGATTCCGACAAAGTTTTCGCAGAGATGTGCGAAAACTGCCATGGTCGTAACATCGCTGGGGGTGAAGTCAAGGAGGTGGAACCCGTAGGTGTTCATAATATCGCAGAAGAATTAGAGGAAGGCGGCGAGCCCGCAGAGAAGAAACAAGGCGAAGAAGGGATATCCATTCGGAGCCCATTCCGAAGCGGCGGCGGAGAGTACCTTCATGCGCGGATGCGCTCGCGTCTCCGTCGACTAGAAGAGGTAGTAGTACTCCCTCAGCTCCTTCGCGGCGAGCTCGGGGAGGAAGGTTGCCCGCTCCTTCCGCAGCGCCTCGAGCCGCAGCGCCTCGGCCGACTTCACGGCCTTCCCCTTGCCGGCTTTCGGAGCCATGGCGGAAGTGGTGGGGGAGATCGACGGTGTTGGTGGTGCTGGTGGCAATGGGGGGTGGAGCGCTGCTCTCTTTCAGAAGGAGGGAGCGGCGGAGGTTTCTGAGATTGGGACAAGAATCGGCGAGATGGGGAACGCCCTGCTTCCCGCTTATAAAGAGGGAGGGGCGACGCCCGCTTTTCCGAATAAAGAACCACCCACGATCTCTCCCACGACGCCGCATTCAACGCGTGCCGTTAGGGGAAAGCGCGGTGGATACGGAGCAAGATACGGCGTAAACCAGGCCGCGTGTGCCCGTGCCCTGTTTTGGGCCTGGCCCAACAGCGCTCGGCACCGTGTGTGGCCCAGGCCCGGGGGCTCTTGTCGATGTACTAGAGTAGGGGTACCCTAGTATCCCGAACTTGTGCACGGGCAGTCGCAGCACCCCGCGGCAAGGCTTGTCGGGTGACCGCCAAGGTCCGCCGTGGTTGCTTTGGAGCCATTCAAGAACAAGGTGTTTTAAGCCAAGGAGACAAGGCCCCGGCAAGAGGAGCTTGCCAGGAAGGCCAACCGAGGCATCTCAAGGAACTTGCCGCGACGCGCCATGCGTCCCGGCAAGGCCCGGTAAGCGACAAGCTTCCGGACGCGACAAGACAGCGACCGCAGCAAGGCGCTTGCCGCGACAAGCTACCACTCTATGCCCGCGCTCTAGCACATCCACCAACGTGTCGCCCTGGGACCTTCCCAGGCGCGCGTGGCAAGAGGCTGGGCAGCCAGCGGTGCGAGGTGGCAAGCGGCGCTGACAAGATTGCCATCGTGGCAAGCGGTGGCGCCCCTGACGGTCCCTTTGCTGCACTGTTTGGGCGACACAGACGGGCATTTAATGCTTTTGTCCCCTGCCGTCAGGGTTAGGTATGATACACTGTACAAGTAGTTGTACCAACCGCAATTCTTTTCCATTTTTACCCTTGTCTATGTTGCCACCTGTCGGTGACCCCTTGAGCATATAAAAGGAGGCCCATGCGCAACATAGAGGGGGGTTCGAGAGGTTCGAAGCCAGAAAACATTCACGCTCGGTCTAGTTAGCAGCTGGAGTGTACTGTAGCATTCAGCGCTCCCGAGCAAGAACACAATACCATCAGACATGCAGCAGTAGGAGTATTATCTCTCCGGAGAGCTCCGAAGCTGGGTAAATCGCTCGTGTGCTTCGCCTCGATCTGCTCTTCGTGCGATCTTCGGCCCCCGCCGAACCGAAAGGGGCCCAGTCCGCCGGCCCCATAGGTGTCCATTCCCACGACAACATCCAAAACAGACAATATAATAGCATGGAACAATAAAAAATTATAGATACATTGGAGACGTATCAAGCATCCCCAAGCTTAATTCATGCTCGTCCTTGAGTAGGTAAATGATAAAAAAAGATTGTTTGATGTGGAATGCTACCTAACGTATTTATCTATGTAATTTCCTTTTTGTGGCATGAATGTTCAAATCCGTAAGATTCAAAATAAAAGTTTAATATTGACATAAAAATGATAATACTTCAAGCATACTAATAAAGCTATTATGTCTTCTCAAAATAACATGGCCAAATAAAGCTATCCCTACAAAATTATATAGTCTGGCTGTGCTCCATCTTCATCACACAAAAATATTTAAATCATGTACAACCTCGATGACAAGCCAAGCAATTGTTTCATACTCTTGATGTTCTCAAACTTTTTCAACTTTCACGCAATACATGAGCGTGAGCCATGGATATAGCACTATAGGTGCAATATAATATGGTGGTTGTGGAGAAGACAAAAAGAAGGTTATAGTCTCACATCAACTAGGCATATCAACGGGCTATGGAGATGCCCATCAATAGATATCAATGTGAGTGAGTAGGGATTGCCATGCAACAGATGCACTAGATCTATAAGTTTATGAAAGCGCAAAAAGAAACTAAGTGGGTGTGCATCCAACTCGCTTGCTCACGATGACCTAGGGCAATTTTAGGAAGCCCATCATTGGAATATACAAGCCAAGTTCTATAATGAAAAATTCCCACTAGTATATGAAAGTGATATCATAGGAGACTCTCTATCACGAAGATCATGGTGCTACATTGAAGGACAAGTGTGGAAAAAGGATATTAACATTGCCCCTTCTCTCTTTTTCTCTCATTTTTTTGGGCCATTCTCATTTTTTGGCATTTTTTTCTTTCTTTTTTTCGTCCGGAGTCTCATCCAGACTTGTGGGGGAATCATAGTCTCCATCATCCTTTCCTCAGTGGGACAATGCTCTAATAATGAAGATCATCATAGTTTTATTTACTTACAACTCAAGAATTACAACTCGATACTTAGAACAAAATATGATTCTATATGAATGCCTCCGGCGGTGTACTGGGATGTGCAATGAATCGAGAGTGACATGTATGAAAGAATTATGAAAGGTGGCTTTGCCACAAATATGATGTCAATTACATGATCATGCAAAGCAATATGACAATGATGAAGCGTGTCATAATAAACGGAACATTCGAAAGTTGCATGGCAATATATCTCGGAATGGCTATGAAAATACCATAATAGGTAGGTATGGTGGCTGTTTTGAGGAAGGTATATGGTGGGTGTACAGTACCGGCGAAAGTTGCACGGCACAGGAGAGGCTAGCAATGGTGGAAGGGTGAGAGTGCGTATAATCCATGGACTCAACATTAGTCATAAGGAAATCACATACTTATTGCAAAAATCTATTAGTTATCGAAACGAAGTACTACGCACATGCTCCTAAGGGGAATAGATTGTTAGGAAAAGACCATCGCTCGTCCCCAACCGCCACTCATAAGGAAGACAATAAAAAAATCATGCTCCGACTTCATCACATAACGGTTCACCATACGTGCATGCTACGGGAATCACAAACCTCAACACAAGTATTTCTCAAATTCACACTACTAACTAGCATGACTCTAATATCACCATCTTCATATCTCAAAACAATCATAAAGAATCAAACTTCTCATAGTATTCAATGCACTTTATATGAAAGTTTTTATTATATCCTTCTTGGATGCCTATCATACTAGGACTAAATTTATAACCAAAGAAAAATACCATGATGTTTAGAGATACTCTCAAAATAATATAAGTGAAGCATGAGAGTTCATCAGTTTCTATAAAATGAAACAACTTTCATGCTCTAAAAAGATATAAGTGAAGCACTAGAGCAATATTGCCTAGCTCAAAAGATATAAGTGAAGCACATAGAGTATTCTAATAAATCACGATTCATGTGTGTCCCTCTCAAAAGGTGTGTAAAGCAAGGATGATTGTGGAAAACTAAAAAGCAAAGACTCAAATCATAAAAGACACTCCAAGCAAAACACATATCATGTGGTGAATAAAAATATAGCCTCAAGTGTAGTTAGCGATAGTCAAAGACGAAAGAGGGCATGGCTTCTGGGGCATTCCCAAGCTTAGGCTTTTGGTTGTCCTTGAATATTACCTTGGGGTGCCATGGGTATCCCCAAGCTTAGGCTCTTGCCACTACTTATTCCATAGTCCATCAAATCCTTACCCCAAATTTGAAAACTTCACAACACAAAACTCAACAAAAAATCTCATAAGCTCCGTTAGTATAATAAAACAAATCACCACTTTGTGGTACTGTTGCAAACTCATTATTTATTTATATTGGTGTAATATCTACTATATTCCAACTTTTCCATGGTTCATACCCCCAATACTACCCATAGATTCATCAAAAGAAGCAAACAACACATAGAAAACAAAATCATCAAAAATGTAAGCATCAGAGTAATCAGAACTCTCGAATACTTCTATAACTCCAAAAATTCTGAATAATTAGGATGGCCTTGGAAATTTGTGTACCAATAGAGAGAAAAAAAGAATCTGATCAAAAGCACGCTTCAAAAAAATCCAGGAAATTATTTTCTAGGTGCAAAAGTTTCTATTTTTCAGCAAGATCAAAACAACTATCACCGTAAGCTATCCCAAAGGTCTTACTTGGCACAAACACTAACTAAAACACAAAGCCACATCTAACTAGAGGCTAGATGAATTATTCAAAGCAAAACAGGGACAAAAAGCAAAGAGCAAAAATAAAATTGGGTTGCCTCCCAACAAGCGCTATTGTTTAACGCCCTTAGATAGGCATAAAACACGAATAGATCTAGGTATTGTCATGTTTGGTATGCAATCCATAAGTAGCTCTCATAATAGATTCATAAGGCAATTTAATTTTATTTCTAGGAAAGTGTTCCATGCCCTTCCTTAGCGGAAATTCAAAGCTAATGTTTCCTTATTTCATTTCAATAATTGCACCAATCGTTCTAAGGAAAGGTCTACTAAGAATAATACGA
Source organism: Aegilops speltoides (assembly GCA_021437245.1). NCBI lineage: Eukaryota > Viridiplantae > Streptophyta > Magnoliopsida > Poales > Poaceae > Aegilops > Aegilops speltoides. The sequence goes on from CM038147.1 coordinate 136,727,846, forward strand.
CATGTAGGATTGCAATCTATATCAAGAACAATGAAATCTGCCGGCACGTAATTCCTATTTGCAACAATAAGAACATCATTAATCCTTCCCATAGGTTTCTTAATAGTGGAATCCGCAAGATGCAAATTTAAAGAACAATCATCAAATTCACGAAAACCTAACACATCACATAAAGTTTTTGGAATTGTGGAAACACTAGCACCCAAATTACCCAAAGCATGGCACTCATAATCTTTAATTTTAATCTTATTAGTAGGTACCACTCATCATAAAGTTTTCTAGGGATAGAAACTTCCAATTCAAGCTTTTCTTCAAAAGATTGCATCATAGCATCAACGATATGTTTAGTAAAACCTTTGTTTTGATTATAAGAATGAGGAGAATTCAACATGGATTGCAACAAGGAAATACAATCTATTAAATAACAATAATCATAATTAAATTCCTTGAAATCCAAAATAGTGGTTCATTGCTACTTAAAGTCTTGACCTCTCCAATCCCACTTTTGTCAATTTTTGCATCAAGATCTAAAACTCCGAATCATTGGGATGCCTTTTAACTAAAGTTGACTCATCTCCAGTCCCATCTTTATAAAGATTTATATTAGAAAACAAAGATTCAATAGGTTTCACATCAATCACTTTAAGATCTTCATCATTATTTTCACGAAAACTAGAAGAACACGCTTTTACAAACCAATCTCATTTAGCACACATCTTAGCGGTACTTTCTTTGCACTCATCAATGGAAATTATCATGGCTTTGAGAGACTAATTGATATCATGCTTGGGTGGAATAGATCTAAGTTTCAAAGAATCAACATCAAGAGAAATTCTATCCACGTTCTTAGCCAAATCATCACTCTTGAGAAATTTTTATTCAATCAAAGCATTGAATTTCTTTTGCAAACTCATAAATTCTTTAACACTAATCTCAAAATTAGAGGGCATCTTATTAAAATTTCCATAAGAATTGTTGTAGGAATTACCATAATTATTAGAGGAATTACTAGGAAACGGCCTAGGATTAAAGTTACCTCTATACGTGTTATTACCAAAATTGTTCCTACCAACAAAATTCGCATCCATAGATTCATTATTATTCTAATCAAAGTGGATAAAGGCATATCATTAGGATCAATAGGAGCACTCTTACTAGCAAATAATTTCATAAGTTCATCCATCTTTCCACTCAAAACATTAATTTCCTCAATTGCATGCAATTTTTTACTAGTGGAAGATCTTTCGGTGTGCCACTGAGAATAATTAACCATAATATTATATTGGATTTTAGTAGCTTATGCTAAAGTAATTTCCATAAAAGTGCCTCCCGCAGCCGAATCTAAAAGATTTCTAGAAGCATAATTTAGTCCAGCATAAAAAATTGTATAATCATCCACAAATCCAAATCATGTGTAGGCAGTTTCGTATCATCAATTTCATCCTCTCCCAAGATTGTGCAACATGTTCATGATCAAGTTTCTTAAAATTCATAATATCGTTCCTATGGGAGATGATCTTAGCGGGAGGAAAATACTTAGAGATAAAAGCATCTTTACACTTGTTCCACGAATCAATACTATTTTTAGGCAAAGATGAAAACCAAGTTTTAGCATGATCTCTAAGCGAAAACGGAAATAGCTTCAATTTAACAATATCATTATCCACATCTTTATTTGTTTGCATATCACACAAATGAACGAAATTGTTTAGATGGGATGCGACATCTTCACAAGGAAGGCCAGAAAATTGATCTTTCATAACAAGATTCAGCAAAGCGGCATTAATTTTACAAGATTCCACACTAGTGGCGGGAGCAATCAGAGTACTAATAAAATCATTATTATTGGTGTTGGAAAAGTCACACAATTTTCTATTCTCTTGAGCCATCGTGACAAAGCAAACAATCCAACACACGAGCACACAAAAAGCAAGCGAGAAAGACGAACGGAAGAGGGCAAAAAAAGCAAATCTTTTCGAAAATCGTTTTAAAAGTGGGGGAGAGGAAAACGATAGGTGAATGGCAAATAATGTAATGCAAGAGATGAGAGTTTATGATGGGTACTTGGTATGTCTTGACTTGGCATATTTCTCCCGGGCAATGGCGCCAGAAATTCTTCCTGCTACTTCTTGAGCTTGCGTTCGTTTTTCCCTTAAAGAGGAAAGGGTGATGCAACAAAGTAGAGATAAGTATTTCCCTCAGTTTGAGAACCAAGGTATCAATCCAGTAGGAGACAACACACAAATCACCGAATACCTGCACAACAATCAAACAAACTTGCACCCAACACGATAAAGGGGTTGTCAATCCCTTCATGATTACTCGCAAAAGTGAGACCTGATAGAGATAGATAAATGATAAAGTAAATGTGGGGGGAGTCCTACTAGGACTCCCACTAGGATTCGGCCCACCCCTTCCTATTTCTGGAGGAGAAAGGGGGAAGGAGAGGGAAAGGGAGAAGGAAAGGGGGCCCGCACCCCCTCCCCTTGTCAAATTCGGACTCCCCAGGGGGGGGCGCCACCTCCTTGTGGGCTACCTTGCCTCCCCCCTATGGCCCATATGGCCCATTACTTCCCCCGGGGGGTTCCGGTAACCCCTCGATACTCCGATAAATACCCGAAACACTCCGGAACCATTCCGGTGTCCGAATACCACCTTCTAATATATCAATCTTTACCTCTCGACCATTTAGTGACTCCTCATCATGTCCGTGATCTCATCTGGGACTCTGAACAACCTTCGCTCACCAAAACACATAACTCATATAATACATTACGTCATCGAACGTTAAGCGTGCGGACCCTACGGGTTTGAGAACTATGTAGACATGACCGAGATGCCTCTCCGTTCAATAACCAATAGCGGAACCTGGATGCTCATATTGGTTCCCACATATTCTACAAGATCTTTATCTATCGAACCGCAATGTCGACATACATTATTCCCTTTCTCATCAGTATGTTACTTGCCCGAGATTCGATCGTCGGTATCTTCATACCTAGTTCAATCTCGTTACCGGAAAGTCTCTTTACTCGTTCCGTATGCATCATCCCACAACTAACTCATTAGTCACATTGCTTGCAAGGCTTCATATGATGTGCATTACCGAGAGGGCCCAGAGATACCTCTCCGATACTCAGAGTGACAAATCCTAATCTTGATCTATGCCAACCCAAGAAACACCTTCGAAGATGCCTGTAGAGCATCTTATAATCACCCAATTATGTTGTGACGTTTGATAGCACACAAGGCATTCCTCCGGTGTCCGGGAGTTGCATAATCTCATAGTCGGAGGAATATATATATGGCATGAAGAAAACAGTAGCAATAAAACTGAATGATCATTATGCTAAGCTAATGGATGGCTCTTATCAATCACATCATTCCACTAATGATGTGATCCCGTTCGTCAAATGACAACTCATGTCCATGGCTAGGAAACTTAACCATCTTTGATCAACGAACTAGTCTAGTAGAGGCATATTGTGTCAGGACCCCGACTCAATGCCACATCGATCTAGCATGTAACACCTCATATCACTTTGCGGCCTCATGCATGGTATTCCCACGGGTGTCGCCTTACCTTTGCCCGTGACCGTTTGTGCCTTTTGGCACACGTATATGATAGTGTCGCTAGCATCCATATGATAAGGAGCCCGGGCTGACATGGCTAGTCGTAAACCCAAAGTGGCACAAACTTACATGGACAGGCATCCATGACCCAAAGATCGAACGTGTCGGTCATCACGAGTGAGTCCAGCTGTAGCACTGGCTAGCAGGACTCCGTGAACTGGCAGAAGCGGGCTAACAGAGTCCGGTATTCATCGCGTGACATTTCCCCGAAGGGACTGACACAGGAACGAAGATGGACACATGCCGGCCAACCTAAGTGTTCCAGAGCAGTAGCAAGCTACCATGGCTCAGTGGAAGCACTAGGATACATTTCCCGGTAAGATAGGCTACCAAGGATAAACAACTAGATAGTCATATCCCACACATACCAAGCATTTCAATAACATACACACAATATGCTTGATATGTGCAAATACAACATGGCATCACAACATGACTCTACAACTCAAGTATTTTATTCAGTAGGCTCCGAGGAGCGAGATATTACAAACATGGGTCTCTCGACCCAGAATTCAGAGCATACAAGTCAAAGCACAAGCGGAAGCTTAGCATGTCTGAGTACAGACATCTACAAATGAAAAAGGCTGAGAAGCCTGACTATCTACCAGATCCTGCCGAGGGCACAAGATCGTAGCTGAGGTAACAAGCTAAACGTCGAAGTCCACGCGGAACTACTAGCAAGACTGAAGTCTCTCTGCAAAAACATAAAATAGTAAAACGTGAGTACAAATGTACCCAGCAAGACTTACATCAGAACTAACTACATATGCATCATTTTCAACAAAGGGATGGTGGGGTTTAACTACAGCAAGCCAGCTTTGACTCAGTGGCTAACCTGAACTATGACTGCAAGTAACTCTTTTGAGGTGGCGCACACGAGTCCACATATTCACCATATTAATACACACTATGGATCCGCTCCCGTCTCCCTACGAGAACGCCATCCATAGCACTCACGCTTATCTTGCGCATTTTAGAGTATCCACTTTCACTTGTCTATGAACTGTACAGGCAACCCAGAAGTCCTTTACCGCGGACACGACTATTCGAATAGATGATGTTAACCCTGCGAGGGTGTACTTCTTCACACACGCTCTCGCCACTTACCGCCATGTACACGTCATGTATCTCGGCAACCTTCAAGCGGAAGCCGGGCGAGGGTGTCGGCCACGACCTGACTAACCACACAAGTCTCTCGTCCAGGTTTATCGCCTATTCGGGTTCCATCCGCAAGGAGATCTGGCCGGGGTGTCGCTCACGACCCCAAACGATGTGTGTAGGGTTCCCAAGCCCACCTCGACGGGTGGATCTACTCTTGGTACACCGTGCCATGGTGCCTAGTCTGTCCCAAGCCCACCTGTACTGGGTGCCACTTGGTAGACTACTAACACTACCTACAAACACCAGAAACTAGTTGCGACTCCTGGACAGAGATCAAGTCGATTAATAAGTCGAGAGAGTCAATTAAGGATCCCAATGTGTGGTAGTAGCTGTTCATGGATCACAAACACAGAACTCAGTTCCCGAGGACGGCTGCAATGAGACAACCCACCATGTACTCCTACATGGCCTCTCACCGCTACCTTTACCAAATTGTGTTCACACACTTAGCTCTCAATAGTAGGACATGTTCACACACCTCCGATTCATCCCCGATGAAGCAGACCTGACTCAACTCTAAGCAATAGCAGGCATGAAAAACAAGCATGAATGAGTAGGCACATCAGGGCTCAAACAAATCCTACTCATGCTAGTGGGTTTCATCTATTTACTGTGGCAATGACAGGTCATGCAGAGGAAAGGGGTTCAACTACCGTAGCATGTAACAGCTGAATCGTTGTTGTCCTAATGCAGTAGAAGAGAGCAGGAGCAAGAGAATGGGATTGTATCATAATGAACAAGGGGTTTTGCTTGCCTGGCACTTCTGAAGATAATATAGTTCTTCATCGGTGTCATCGAACTCATCGTCGGAACCACGTCTACTGAGGGGGAACAAACACCGACAACAGAGAAAGAACACAATCAATGCAATGCAACAATATGATGCATGAGTGTGACATGGCAATATGATGTGATTTGAGCTATTGCAACTAGCAGCAAGTTAAATGGAGTTGGTTTGAACCCTAGGTTCAAATTCAAACTCCATATGTGAAGGTTTAAATGCCATTATAAAATTTGGCCTTAACAGCAGCCCTAAGTTGTTATATCATGCATGAAAATGGTACAGATGGATAGATTGGATTTTTCTAATCATTTTTCATATATAATTTATTTAATTTGGAGTTATGGTTGAATTTCTATGAATTTTAGAAGTTTAGATCATTTTATGAAATTTATAAATCATTTTTGATTTATTTTAATACCAGAAAATGTTTACTGCGTCAGCATTACGTCATGCTGACCTCAGCAGGTCAACAGCGCTAGCCAGGTCAAACCTAATGGCTGGGACCCACGGGTCAGTGTAACAGGGCTGGTTTGGGTGGATGACAGGTGGGACCAGTCAACGCCGATCAAGCGTGTCAACCACGACGATCGGGGCCCACTTTACTTAATCTAATCCTAAACAGAAATAATCTTATACTTAATTATTGTGGTGGGGTCCACTGTTAGTGTCTGTGGGTGGTTTAGCTGGCGGTGATTAGCACTAAATACGCGGCCACGTCGGCACGCCGGAGTTTGGCCGGCGGCGACCTCAAGCCGCGGCGGAAGCTCGCCGGAAAACTGCTACGGGGCTCGGTTTTGCGCGTGGTTTGCGTCTACGGGTAGCTGAAGGTGCGCCGCATCCAACTGGGCAAGCGACAGCGGCTGGGGTGGCCTGTAGTCGCCGGAGACAAGCTCGCGGCGGCGGCCGGAGTTTGGCAAGCTCGGGTTCGGCGTTAAAGTGCGCGGGAAGGTTAGCGGATGGGTGCGCTCGGCTCCTGGGAGCGTGCTGAGCACGGGGCGATGCTCAGGCGCAAGCTACAGCGGCTGCAACAACGACGGCGACATGGCCGGTGGCAGGGGAAGCTCGGCCACGGCGGTTACGGACGCTGGAGGTCGCAAACGACAAAGATAATGAGGGGGAAAAGACGGGGAGCTCACAGCGGTCACGTAGACAAGCTCAGCGGGCTCGGGGACGTCCTGCATGCAGCAAATCGACGATGGCGATCACCTGACAGGGACGAGGAAGATGGCGACGGTGATGACGCTGCAGGGCATCCGCGGGCGTGTTCTTTGGCTTGGAGCTTCACAGCATCAAGGCGGAGCTAGAGGAAACAACAACGGGGCAAGGGGATGGCGGTGGGCGCGGTGGCAGTGAGCGGCGGCGATGAACGCGCTCGGCGCGGGTGAGAGAGAGAGAGAGCAGAGGAGGGGATGGGGATGAGGGAAAGTGAGAGGGGGTCGGGGAGGCACCGAGGAGACTCTTCGAGGACTGCCTGGGCGCGGCGAGGCGGCGTGGTGGTGGTGGCGTGGCGAGCTCGGCAGCGTCGCGGTGTCCCTCCTCTGCCTACTGGCAGAGGTAGGCGATGACTGGCACCGGGCCAGTGGGCTGGGCTGGCCAGGTAGGGCGCTAGGTGGGCTGCAGGTAGGTGGCCCAGGTAGTTCCTCTCTCTTTCTCTTTCTTTTGTTTCAGTTTTCTATTTTTTTTCTGTTTTGTTTTGATTTAGTAAAAATACCAAACCATTTGATAAAATGCTGAAAATAACTGTGGGCACTTGTGAAATTATTCCCAACAACCCTCAAGTAGTTTCAGAATTTTTAGAGCATTTAAAATATTTATAGGATTTGAATGCCCTAATTCAAATACAATATGAGTTAATTTAAAAATCCAAAAATGATCTAAGAATATATTCATCATTTTTGGCAGAGGTTTCCACCTTAACCAGAAATCATGAACTTTTCTTAGGGACATTTTGGGTTTATTGAAAAGATTTTATGGTTGACCCTATTTGATTTAATTTTGGTGCTAGGGTTTGTCAATCCCCATTTCAGGTTTAAATGAAATTTAAACATGATGCAGCAACCAAGCTAGTCCAAGTGCATAGCAAGGCTAGGGATGTGACATATTGGGGACACGGTGTTTTGTCTATATATTCACACATGTATCAAGTTTCCGGTTAACACAATTCTAGCATGAATAATAAGCATTTATCATGAATAAGGAAATATAAAATAACAACTTTATTATTGCCTCTAGGAAATAATTCCTTCAGTCTCCCACTTGCTCTAGAGTTAATAATCTTACATTGTAAGGAATCTAACACCCATGGAGTCTTGGTGCTGATCATGTTTTGCTCATGGAAGAGGCTTAGTTAATGGGTCTGCCACATTCAGATCCATATGTATTTTGCAATCTCTATGTCTCCCTCCTTGACCAAATCTCGGATGGAGTTGAAGCGTCTCTTGATGTGCTTGGTCTTTTTTGTGAAATCTGGATTCCTTCGCGAAGGCAATTGCTCCAGTATTGTCACAAAAGATTTTTCATTGGACCCGATGCACTAGGTATTACACCTAGATCGGATATGAACTCCTTCATCCAGACTCCTTCATTTCTGCTTCTGAAGCAGCTATGTACTCCACTTCACACGTAGATCCCGCCACAACGCTCTGCTTGGAACTGCACCAACTGACAGCTTCACCATTCAATAAAAATTGTATCCGAATTGTGACTTAGAGTCCTCCAGATCAGTGTCAAAGCTAGCGTCGACGTAAGCACTTATGAAAAGCTCTTTGTCACCTCCATAAACGAGAAACATATCCCTAGTCCTTTTCTGGTACTTTAGGATGTTCTCGACCACTGTCCAGTGATCCACTCCTGGATAACCTATAGCAAGGCACACATCAGGTCTGGTACACAGCATAGCATACATGATAGAACCTATGGCTGAGGCATAGGGAATGACTTCCATTTCTCTCTATCTTCTGCAGTGGGTCGCATTGAGTCGACTCAACTTCATGCCTTGTAACACAGGCAAGAACCCTTTCTTTGACTGATCCATTTTGAACTTCTTCAAAACTTCATCAAGGTATGTGCTTTGTGAAAGTCCTATCAAGCGTCTTGATCTATCTCTACAGATCTTGATGCCCAATATATAAGCAGCTTCACCGAGGTCTTTCATTAAAAAACTCTTATTCAAATATCCTTTTATGCTATTTCCAATCAACAATATGTCATCCACATATAATATTAGAAATGCTATAGAGCTCCCACTCACTTTCTTGTATATACAGGCTTCTTCAAAGTCTGTATAAAACCATATGTTTTTATCACCTCATCAAAGCGTATAGTCCAACTCCGAGATGCTTGCACCAGTCCATAAATGGACCGCTGGAGCGTGCACACTTTGTTAGCACCTTTAGGATCGACAAAACCTTCTGGTTGCATCATATACAACTCTTATTTAAGAAATCCATTAGGGAATGCAGTTTTGACATCCATTTGGAAGATTTCCTAATCATAAAATGCGGCACTTGATAACATGATTCGAATAGACTTAAGCATCACTACGGGTGAGAAAGTCTCATCGTAGCCAACTCCTTGAACTTGTCAAAAACCTTTTGCGATAAGTCGATCTTTATAAACAGTAACATTACCATTAGTGTGAGTCTTCTTCTTGAAGATCCATTTATTCTCTATGGGTCGCCGATCGTCGGGCAGATCCCCCAAAGTCACCTTGTTCTCGTACATGGATCCTATCTCAGATTTCATGGCCTCAAGCCATTTATCGGAATATGGGCTCATCATAGCTTCTTCATAGTTCATAGGTTCGTCATGGTCAAGTAACATGACCTCCAGAACAAGATTACCATACCACTGTGGTGCGGATCGTGCTCTGTTTGACCTACGAGGTTCTGTAGCAACTTGATCTGAAGTTTCATGATATTTATCATTAGTTTCCTCTCCAGTTGGTGTAGGCATCATGGGAACAGATTTCTCGGATGAGCTACTTTCCAAATTGATAGTAGGTACAATTACCTCATCAAGCTCTACTTTCCTCCCACTCACTTACTTCGAGAGAAACTCCTTCTCTAGAAAGGTTCCGTTCTTAGCAACAAAGATCTTGCCTTCAGACTTGTGGTAGAAGGTGTACCCAATTGTTTCCTTAGGGTATCCTATGAAGACGCACTTCTCCGATTTGGGTTCAAGCTTATCAAGCTGAAGCCTTTTGACATAAGCATCACAACCCCAAACTTTAAGAAACGACAACTTAGGTTTGTTGCTAAACCACACTTCATACGGTGTCATCTCAACAAATTTTGATGGTGCCCTGTTTAACGTGAATGCAGCTGTCTCTAATGCATAACCCCAAAACGATAGTGGTAAATCGATAAGAGATATCATCGATCGCACCATATCCAATAAAGTGTAGTTACGATGTTCAGACACACCATTACGCTGTCTTGTTCCAGGTGGCGTGAGCTCTGAAACTATTCCACATTGTTTTAAATGAAAGCCAAACTCGTAACTCAAATATTCACCTCCACGATTAGATCGTAGAAACTTTATTTTCTTATTACGATGATTCTCCACTTCACTCTGAAATTCTTTGAACTTTTCAAATGTTTCAGACTTGTGTTTCTTTAAGTAAATATACCCATATCTACTTAATTCATGTGTGAAGGTCAGAAAATAACGATACCCGACATGAGCCTCAACACTCATTGGACCGCATACATCGTTATGTATTATTTCGAGTAAGTCATTAGCTCGTTCCATTGATCCAGAGAACGGAGTTTTAGTCATCTTGCCCAGAAGGCACAGTTTGCAAGTATCAAATGATTCATAATCAAGTGATTCCAAAAGTCCATCTTTATGGAGTTTCTTCATGCGCTTTATACCGATATGACCCAAACGACAGTGCCACAAATAAGTTGCACTATCATTATCAACTTTGCATCTTTTGGCATCAATATTATGAATATGTGTATCACCACGATCAAGATTCAACAGAAATGGACCACTCTTCAAGGGTGCATGACCATAAAATATATTACTCATATAAATATAACAACCATTATTCTCTAATTTAAATTTATAACCGTCTCACACTAAACAAGATCCAGATATAATGTTCATGCTCAACGCTGGCACCAAATAACAATTATTCAGATCTAAAACTAATCCCAAAGGTAGATGTAGAGGTAGCATGTCGACGGTTATCATCCACCTTGGAACCATTCCCGACGCGCATCGTCACCTCGTCCTTAGCCAATCTTCGTTTGATCCATAGGCCCTGCTTTGAGTTACAAATATGAGCAACCGAACCAGTACCAAATACCCAGGCACTACTACGAGAATTAGTAAGGTACACTGTCGGGGAGAGAGCTAAGCAAAAAGCAGGCCTGGTGATCAGCACGAGGGGTTTTTACCCAGGTTTGGGCCGCAATGGTGTGTAAAACCCTAGTCTTGCTTTTGTGTGTATTTAGTGTTCTTGAGTTCTAAGACTAGTTGCTATGCATGCCCAGTCCAAAAAGTCCGAATCCTCCTCCAGTATGCCTTGGGCCTCCTTTTATATGTCAAAAGGGTCGCCAAAGTGGCACACAGGAGGTGTAAAGTATCTACAGTGTTCAAACTTACCGCTGACATCATAGGACAAACGCATTTAATGTGCTACTTACATGCCCTCTAACTTTATCGGGGATGGTAACAGAAGTCGCCCCGTCCATCGCCGCCTCTCCTTGCCTTGACACGCGTCCAGGATGACGAGGCATGCAATGCTAGGCTGGATGGCTAGCTGTTGCGTTGGGGCGGTGGTAGAGCCTCCACGAAGATCTACATGCCGCCATGCAGGCGTCTGCCTAGTTGGCAAGCTGGTCGTCGTGCCGGAATGGCTGTGAGGTGGTGAAACCTTGTCAGGTACGGCCCTGGCTATGGCCCCGCAATTGTCTCCAGGAAGGGTCTTGCCGGGGGCCTCGCAGTCAACCCCGGCAAGGGCCTTTCTAGGGGTCTTCGTTCTCTGGTCCCTACGTAGACCTGCAGGCCAGTAGTCTCCACAAAGATCTGCATGCTACTATGCACGCGCCCCCGAGCCTTGGCCTTGACATTGTCAATGATGTCAGAGCTCTCAGCCTCAAGGGTGATGGCCTTGCTAGTGCTTCGCAAGTTGCCCCGGCAAAGAGCTTGTTGGGGCTACGCAAGCCGCCCCGGCAAGGATGTTGCCAGGGGAGGTCTAGCTCGTCTTCTGCTCTCTGCTCACTATCTTGAATGGTGTCTTGGTAGTCTTGTATTCTGTCTCCTACTGCCCCGCCAAGCCCTGCCGCAGGTGTGGCTACGACTGCCCGTGCACAAGTAAGGGGTATTGAAGAGCCCATAGTTTTATACACCATCGGGAGCCCCCGACACTGGGCCACACATAAGCGCAAAGCATTGTTGGGCCATGCCCAAAGTAGTGTGCGGGCACGCGTGGCAGAGATCAACCACCGTAGTCTTCTCATCAGTTGCACTTCCCCATGATCCGCATTGAGTGCATGACGTGGGGGTCATGCATGGAACGGTCACAGCACGCCCGCGTCACCTCGCAGTGAATAGTAAAGATGCAGCCCACGCCTTCCCCATAAAAGAGGAATGCGGGCTGGGGCGGTGCTCATTTACAAAGTGGACTTGGGTCGTGGCCTGCATGGCGCCCACACCCCATGATCACGGGGTTGAAAACGGTCGTCCCACTTGTCTTTATGCCTCTGGCTTGCTCGCCACATGTCCTCCATGCCTTAGGAAGGGTAGGCGATGGATGCGGAGGGCATGGGCATTAACGCCGAGGCAGGAAACCGGGCGTCGCTGATTGTAGCTGCGGGTCAGTTCTGATTCCCCGCGCCTCAGGAGGCCACATTGGTCGAGCGGGGCGGCCGCCCTTGGGTTGGGAGGCTAGGCCCCGGCCCCGCCTTTCTATAAAAGGGAGAGGGATGGTGCCTTTCCGTACTCACCTCCTTCCTCCCCTTTCTGCTTGGTATCCTTCTTCCACTCGCCATGGTGAGAGCTCGTGTTGGTGCTTCAATGGTGGTGACTAGGGCTTATGCTCGACAGCACATCCCCCTCCTCTGGAGTTCACGGTGATGGAGCCTGCCGTGAGAGGAGAGGGAGGGGGCGAGGCTGAGGTCGTCGTGGCGCTTGGGGAAGAGGAGGACGGGGCGGCGAACCAGTTGCGCCTCCGCCGGCAGCCCCTCCTCCAATGGAGGGCCATGTCGGAGACCAGCCCCGCGAGTTCTTCATCAGGTTTTACAAGCCCGCATGCGGTCATCTCCGCCTCCCTACCCTGTTTGCTTAGATAATGGAGCTTCACCCGCCGCAGGCCTTGAGGCTCCACATGAGGGGCTGTGGGAACGGTAGCATGTGGGTCGGCGTCGACTTACCCGCCCCTCACGTCATGTATCTCCTCCATGGGTGGAAGACCTTTACTCGCGCCCATAGCTTGTCGGAGGGGCACATTCTCCAGTTCAAACTAATGGAGAACAACCTACTCTCCGTCAAGGTCTTTGGGCGCTTGGGAGTCTGCTTAGGGTGCTGCGCGGAGAGCTCCACCGACAACGAAAGCTCCTCCTCGAGCGATAGTGATGAGGAGGACAGTGACATCGATGATGACGGTAGCGGGCAGGAGGACGATTACTCCGACTCCTGCCAACCATCAGTGGTAGCACCATCATCTGCACCACCCCCTTCCCCGGCAACCCGCCTTGCCGGGAGTTGCGCCCTGCTGGCTCTCGCATCGGTGGTCGACGGGCTACCCCCGCCATGCTCTCCGTTGACGCGTTCCCCATGCCTCCCTCTGTCTTCGCTTGCCGTGCTAGGGTAGGAAAAGGGCAAGAACAGGGATTACGGGGCACTTATCTTTTATTAGAGGAATCTTGTAGGAATTTCATAGGATAGCATTTCTCAGGGTGGGAATGGGCCGGGTCGACCCATCGGGTCTTTGGCCCGACCCAAGAAAACAAGGCCAATGGGTCAGTCGGGTCGGCCTCGTACAAAAATCGGGCCAATAGAGCCGGCACTGAGTGACCCATTGGGCAAGTGAACCGACCCATCTCCGAGTACTGGAGTCCATCGGTATCACCAAATTCATCTTTAGCTTAGCTTATACCGTTATACGGCAACTAGCGATCAACTAATTACAGTATACTAATTAGCCGAAACATCAATTAGCTAACATTTATACATGTACTGGAATCCATTAACCCAATCCTCCTTTATAAACCGGACGTGTAAAGAGCTGAAACTGTATATTGTGGTTCATTTATAAACTTTAATTATTTCAATCATGCATGTTTAGGTCATAATTTGTTTGACTTCTAATAACATATTTTTGAGAATATTCTATGTGTAACCACAACCAAATATTGTATAAGAAAATAAAATTTGGGTCGACCCGAAGTACCCATCGGGCCGGCTAGGCCATTAAATTTTTTGAATTGGGTCGACCCGTAGCCTCTCAAATTGGCCTCGAGGCCAACGGGGCCGGGTCCAAGGCCAGGTCCGGGCCGACCCGTTCCCACCCTGAAGCATTTCTATAGGAAAAATTTCTGTAGAGCCTTTTGATTTATAGGAATGGAATCATATCCTATGGAGGAATTCTTCTTATTCTCCACATTTCATAGGAAAATAAACATTAGCCTAGACTCAATGGAAAAAAAATCCTATGATGTGAATCAAAGGGCATCTCCTTTCCTATTCCTACTGATAGGATTTAAGATACATGTCATCTCATTTCCTATGAATTTCCTATTGCTACGATTTTCCTACCCTATGAACTAAATGAGGCCTGAATGTATACGTGAACCAACTCTTTGAGTTTGATGTGAATTAATGTATAATTGTGGACTATTGTTTGATCGATCACTAAGCCCTCAATTTTAGGAGCTTGGGCTACTGGACGATCGATAACGGATCAGACCTATAAGCGTACCACGAGCTCATCAGCCCCAACTTTTATCTTTGGTGAGTGTTTTGCAAGTACTATAGCTCGCACAGTAGCTAGCCTACTAACACCAAGAATCATCAAACAAGCCCTGCTGATATGATAAACAGTTCAAACTTACATCTAAGTATGCCATATATTACATCAAAAGCTGGTGACGATACATCTGTTTCCATAACTCGGAGAGGGTTTGGATGATTCACTATCAAACAAAAGTAGCAAGTATAGCCCACACAAGACAGTGCACTAGCCCTAAGATGGTTTGATAACATGCATCGTTCTAGTAATTAAACACAATGCAAACTACATTGAAGGATTAGCGCGACCAACTATTTCTTGTCATCGATCTCTCGGGCAATGACCACAGCACGGACATCGGCATGGGAATCGATCTCTAGGGTGATGTACAGAGGACGGACCTCGACATCGGAATCAATCTCTGGGGCGATGTCCACAGGACGGACCGCGACATCGGAATCGATCTCTAGGGCGATGACCACAGGACGGACAGCAGCGTCGGAATCGATCTCTGGGGTGATGTCCATAGGACGGACCGCGACACTGAAAACGATCTCTGGGGCATTGTCCACAGGATGGACTGCGACACCGGAATCATCAAGGGCGTCCACCAGCACCTGCACAACCCTAACATATTAGCTAATGAAGGTTTCACATTGTTCCTACTTATGCAAATAGGGATCATGTTGTGCCAATCATACATTTTATTGGAGCTTCACAAGAGAATACAATGAACCGTATCCCAACCTGTGCTTTAACTCTACTTGAATTTCCTGATAATCTTTCGATATAATCTCACC
Source organism: Aegilops speltoides (assembly GCA_021437245.1). Classification (NCBI taxonomy): domain Eukaryota; kingdom Viridiplantae; phylum Streptophyta; class Magnoliopsida; order Poales; family Poaceae; genus Aegilops; species Aegilops speltoides. The sequence continues at coordinate 136,743,183 of CM038147.1, forward strand.
ACTGGTAAACAAAAGTTATTTCAACCATACATTTGAAGTGCACAAAAATATATACTATTGAGTGATTCCGGTGAGTGCTTTATCAACTCTTCTAGGACTACTTGAATAAGCTTTTGTGCTTAGGTTGGTATCGGCCTAAGGCCTTCAGCCATATTAGTTTGTTGTACCTATATATGTATCATGCTACTGTGTTGCTACTGTCATGAGAAACTCCTTTATCTTTGCACGTTAAAGTTTTGCAATCTATGATGCATGGCAATGCTTTGAGTGTTGAGCTAATTGACACTAATTAAATAAAGTAATACCTCTCTTTAAGCAAGCAAGACTACTATGTTGCTAACTTTCACCCATTAAGATAATGAGGGTGCTTCTATTTGTTAGTGCATGTTTCATCAACTAGTCCCACTATTACATTAATCTCACTCTCTCAATATATGCGCCAACAGGGATGCTCGATTTTGGTGGAACTGCACAAAAACTTTGGGTGCTTCATTGCCTCAACCGCTTCCTTCCCTTCCTATCGGTCACTTTGTCTGGGCTTGCTTGCTTGCTTCCTTTCCTGTCAGTCGCTTATCTCAGCTTCTAGTCAAAGGAAATAGTAAATGATATGCCACCTCACACAGGTTGGTACCGGTCTTTATCTTGATTATTATGCTTGTCATATTTATTGGTAATTTGGTATTGTGCTGTTGTTTGTCGATTTCATAAAGGAGTAACTTGGAGCATGAACTCGCGGGCAAATCATTACACTGGGCAATTTCAGTAGAACTGCACAAAAAGATCTGACGGATAGATACTTATGCTGCCGCTATGTACTCCAAAGTTCACTCAAACAAGCATCAATGTTGACAAGAAGAAGTGCGTATATTCATTCGAGTATCAACCGGCGTTAACCAGTTGTCAAACTCCAAGTATTAGGAGTGAACACCAAAAATATTGCTTGGATCATAGCCCAGAAAAACACAGTCCAGTATTTGGTCCCAACTTCTTCCTTCTGGTTATCGGCACATATGGTAGCGAACTATATGGCATGGAGTCTAAAGATTCTAGACAAGTTAGTTGACGCGTATATTCATCTGCACTTAATCAGTCCGCATGCCAGGGATGCTCCATTTCAGTTGAACTGCACAAAAAATTTGGGTGGTTCATTTTATCGACCGCCTCCTTTCTTGTCTGCAATGTAGAATTTTGGTGAGCAACATGACCAAGACGAGCCAGTAAACAAGTTGGATGAAAGTAGTGGCCAAGTTGCTCAAACCTCCCTCGCCCCTCGGCATCGAGGCCACTATCTCGAGGATAAACCTACAAGCAAAGTTCAGATTGTCTGTGCTGCCTCTTATGTACTCGAAAGTTTACTCGTACAAGCAATAATTTTAGCAAGAAGTACCTCAGACTGAACACCATTTAGCTGTATGTACCCTAGGTAATTAAAGTTTGTACATGGATGATATTCACTGTGATGTCAATCATTTGGATGCATACTGAACATGCATATATCTGAATCTTTTTGTGAATTATCTATGAATATTGTTTGTGATCTATCAATCATTTGGATGCATAGACATGCCGAACTTGTGTATATATGAATTGAGTTGTTGATTGTGAATGTTGGCTATGAATATCAACGTGTCCTATGAACCTGAGTTTGATACGAATGTTTACCTTTTCTCTTATACTTGTGTGTGAACTTGTTAGTATGTCTACTATGGGATTTGTGACATGTGGGTGTCAATTGCACACCTTCCCGAGAAGAATTGCACCTGCTTGTTAGGGTAGCAATGGTGCATCAGCTCTTTTTTATCTTTTTGCTCTATCTTCCCCCTCCCCCGCCCAACCCCTTCCGTAATGTTTTCGACCTTAAAACTAACATAGTACTATGTTGTTTTGGGGGCTTGATGAAAAATTGAGTGATGCTTTCTGTAGGCTGGCCCGCCCAGCAAATGGGCTGCTGGTCCACCACGGACTGGGAGGCTAAAAATACAAGTTGTATGGTGCAGAGGCAAGTAAAAAAACACCGTCAAGAGCCATCCACTGAGACTTTTATCCAGTTCGCTCCATTCCCCAACCAGCAGCATGGGATGGAAGTTTATTCCCCCCTCGCGCTGCCGGGGGAAGCGCGGCATTGAATCTAACAACACTGATGGCGCTTGTCCAAGTGATTTTCAGATAAAAATCTGCATGTTTCAGAGGCATAGCATTTAAATCAACAAGCAATTTTCAAACATGGATAACAGAATGTTGGAAATTTTATTCATGGTAAAAAATGGAACTAACAACAAGTTAACATCATGCTGATCAACATTCCGTATAACAGATCTTCATATGATGCAAAGTCAAAAAGATATGCTATTTTCAAAATGGCAAGACAACGTTGAGTGTACAAAACTGGGTAAACTAGGGATGAATTTTGTCAAGTGTTAGATATTTTTCAACTACACCAGTTGGAATCGAACCCGGGCAGTACAACTTTTGGGTGAGAGGGCTGCAGCCACCGAGTTAGTGCGGTATGTTCGAAAGAATGAAGGCGTCTTCCCCGGTTGCGGTTCTTTCTGGTCCGTGTGCGCTCGCCGTGGCGCTGCCGTATGCCATTGTGAACATGCTCAACAAACGAGAGGAATTGAGAGAGGACTGTACACCGAGAGACTGACGGTGGGGACCCACCAGCTCCAAGCCGTACGCCAGCAATTGCCTCATTGGAAAAAAAGCTTCCTCCTAATTGTATAATGACATTGGGGCCCACGGGTTTGTCAAGCTATAGTCAATAAACGAAATAAATTTCCAACGATGTCATCAGGGAGCTTTTTTTAGGGGTATCGAGGATCTTTTTTTTGTCGTTGCAGGAAAGGGGTATCAGGGATCTAGATGGTATCATTTTTTTCCAGAGGGCGAACAAGTATCAGCTAGGCCTAGGTTTTGTTTTTTAACATGCGTAGCCCACGACATACCAAGACAGTGGTTTCAACTTATTTTTTGAGCTCCATCATGTATGTAACGGCCTATGGGCCTCCAAGCGTAGGTTTTACTTTTTCTCAAAGATGGCAGCCCAATGTATTTTTTTTAATAAAACGCAGGCCTCTATTGTATTTATCTATATATAAGAATAATAATGTTATGTCTAATTTATGTTTTCCCTTCTAACCACATTATATATATTTATATTATTACTATTATCGTATATTTAATAGAGACTTATATATACATTACAAAAACATCCCACGTCTTATTAACTTATAAAAGTAAATGTTTAATAGAAGTTGGCAAGGAAAATCCTGGTTGTTTTTGACTCACAGGCAAGGAAAATCCTGGTGATTGCGTACAAAAGCTTGCGAAGATTTTAAGGACCAATGTACTAATAATGCGCTCATTTTTCTTTTGAGCAATAACTCGCTAATTTGTTAATTTTATATATAAAAAATGTGTCGCTCCGGTTTATTTTTTGATATTAATTGCTCCTTCTAACCTAACATTATATATAGAACAAGCCCAGCTAATTTATGTATTTCAAGTAAGTGCAAATGTGCTAGGATATCTTAGAAAATATTAAATGGGCCACATTTGACACAAAATTATTTGTTCACCCAGCCCAGCAAATGGACTGTAAATTCTAGAAAACATGGATTAAATATATGCCACATTTTTGCAGGCTGACATGTGGGCCAATAGGTCCAAGCCTACGCAAGGCGTTGTCAACTTAGTCAACAAATGATTCTGACATCCACAGCCATTGGATTTATATCCAACGGCCGACATGCACCTTCAATCTCTCGTCTTCTTCCTCCAGCGTCTCCAGGACCGCCTGTTCCGGCCTCCGGCAGCTAGCGGCTCTTCTTAGCATGCATCACTGCGAAGCGCTACCCCAACGCCGGCCAGGCTATCCCTCCATCCGTCTACACCTCCTATTATTCTCCACCAACTGCAGCCCCACGCTGCACCAGAACCTTGTACTCCTCTCAATCTGCGACCCTTGTACTCCTCTCGATCTGCGACTCCACTGCCACGTCTTCCCATCTCTGGGTCATTCCCATCCGGGGCCTCGCCGTCGTCCACTGCCTTGCTGCGCTCGGTGCGACGTGGTCAACAAACGAGAGTCATCGGAAGAGGACTGTACATGGAGAGCCTAATAGCTGGGACCCACGAGGTCCATGGTCGCATGAAAGGAAAGTTCCTCCTTATTAAGATGAAAAAATGTTTCCTCCCCCTGACAGCTGGGCCCACCGGCTGTATCTTTGCATGGAAGGAAGTGCCTCCTTGTTATGCGGAAAAAAAACTATTCCTCCCGATGACAGCTGGGACCCAGCAGATTTGGTGGCTGACTTGTGGGCCTACTAAGCTGACATGTACGCAGGGCTTTGTCAACTTAATCAACAAATGATTCTAGCAGGTGGGCCGTTGGATTTTAATCCAACAACCGTGCTGCTTTTTCGACCTCTGTTCTTACTCCTATCTCACGTGGGTGGCAGTGCTGTCGTGGGCCCAAAACAGTCAAGTTTCCCACTCCTCTCCATCTGTGACTCCACTGCTCTGTCTTCCTCATCTTCGGGTCATTCCAGTCTGGGGCCTCGTCATCGTCCATCGGTCTTGGTGCGCTCGGCATGGTGTGGTCAACGTGGTCAACAAACGAGAGTCATCGGAAGATGACTGTATGTGAGGGGCTAACAGTGGGACGCACCACGCCCATGGACGCATGCATGCAATTGCATCCTTTTTACCTTGAAAAATAATGTTTTCTCCCCCTAAGAGCTGGGACCCACCAGCTACATCTTCACACGCAAGGAAGTGCGTCCTGATTACGGGCAAAAAAAGATTCCTCCCTTGACAGCTGGGACCCAGCAGCTATATCTTTGCACGCAAGGAAGTGCGTCCTTATCCTCCCTGGTAGCTGGGACCCATCCGGTCGAAGCGTAAGTAGCGTTGTGTGACCGTGTAAGCACATACTGGTAGATCGGCCACTCTGCAACGATGAACCGTGGTCGAGTAAGTAGCGACACATGTCATAGTAGAGCCGCCCACGTAGCAGCTCGGGCTGTCCCGTCTAAACCATGTACACGTACATACAGCCACACGCCAAAAAATATGGTCACGTACGTACATATGAGCGGGGTCTCGAAACACGTACTCGTGCATATGGACGGCTAGTGCTCGTGTACATGGAGAGGCAACGGACGGCAGCAATGTTGTCCTGTTCATCTTCACCTAACCGGCTGGGTCGGAACGGAGGAAGCAACATCGTGTTTGCTAGGAGCCAAGTGACTGGGTCGGAACGTGTCCTGTTCATCGGGAGGCAACAGACTGGGTCGAAATGCGCCGTGTGTTCATCGGGAGCCAACCGGCTTGGACGGAACAACCGAAACGAGGCCTGGCATTCCGTAGAACGGAGGAAACGTGTTGGGGAACGCAGTAATTTCAAAAAATTTCCTACGCACACGCAAGATCATGGTGATGCATAACAACGAGAGGGGAGAGTGTTGTCCACATACCCTCATAGACCGAAAGCGGAAGCGTTAGAACAACGCAGTTGATGTAGTCGTACGTCTTCACGATCCGACCGATCAAGTACCGAACGCACGACACCTCCGAGTTCAGCACACGTTCAGCTCGATGACATCCCTCGACCTCCGATCCAGCCGAGCTTTGAGGGAGAGTTCTATCAGCACGACGGCGTGGTGAAGATGATGATGTTCTACCGACACAGGGCTTCGCCTAAGCACCGCTACGATATTATCGAGGTGGATTATGGTGGAGGGGGCACCGCACATGGTTAAGAGATCAAAGGGATCAATAGTTGTGTCTATGGGGTGCCCCCCTCCCTCGTATATAAAGGAGTGGAGGAGGGGGCCGGCCAGGAGGAGGAGGCACGCCCAAGGGGGCAGTCCTACTCCCACCGGGAGTAGGACTCCTCCTTTTCTTATTTGGAGAGGGAGAGGGAAGGAAGAGGAAGGAGGGAGGAAGGAGGGAGGAAGGAAAGGCGGCCCCGGCCCCCCTCCCAATTCGGATTGGGCTTGGGGGGCGCGCCCCCTCCCTTGCTCCTTTCCCCTCCTTTCCACTAAAGCCCATTAAGGCCCATATACCTCCCCGGGGTTCCGATAACCTCCCGGAGCTCCGGTATTGTCCCAATCTCACCCGGAACCATTCCGGTGTCCAAATATAGTCGTCCAACATATCGATCTTTATGTCTCGAAAATTTTGAGACTCCTCGTCATGTCCATGATCACATCCGAGACTCCGAACTACCTTCTATACATCAAAACACATAAACTCATAATATAACCGTCATCAAACTTTAAGCGTGTGGACCCTATGGGTTTGAGAACTATGTATACATGACCGAGACTCGTCTCCGGTCAATAACCAATAGCGGAACCTGGATGCTCATATTGGCTCCCACATATTCTACGAAGATCTTTATCGGTCAAACCGCATAACAACATACCTTGTTCCCTTTGTCATCGGTATGTTACTTGCCCGAGATTCGATCGTCGGTATCTTAATACTTAGTTCAATCTCGTTACCGGAAAGTCTCTTTACTCGTTATGTAATGTATCATCCCACAACTAACTCATTAGCTACATTGCTTGCGAGGCTTATAGTGATGTACATTATCGAGAGGGCCCAGAGATACCTCTCCGACAATCGGAGTGACAAACCCTAATTTCGAAATACGCCAACTCAACATGTACCTTCGGAGACACCTGTAGAGCTCCTTTATAATCACCCAGTTACGTTGTGACGTTTGGTAGCACACAAAGTATTCCTCCGGTAAACGGGAGTTGCATAATATCATAGTTGTAGGAACATGTATAAGTCATGAAGAAAGCAATAGCAACATACTGAACGATCAAGTGCTAAGCTAACGAAATGGGTCAAGTTAATCACATCATTCTCCTAATGATGTGATCCTGTTTTGCTCGTGGAAGAGGTTTAGTCAACGGGTCTGCAACATTCAGATCCGTATATATCTTGCAAATCTCTATGTCTCCCACATGGACTTGGTCCCGGATGGAATTGAAGCGTCTCTTGATGTGCTTGGTTCTCTTGTGAAATCTGGATTCCTTTGCCAAGGCAATTGCACTAGTATTGTCACAAAAGATTTTCATTGGACCCGATGCACTAAGTATGACACCTAGATCAGATATGAACTCATTCTTTGCTGCTTCCGAAGCAGCTATGTACTCCGCTTCACATGTAGATCCCGCCACGATGCTTTGTTTAGAACTGCACCAACTGACAGCTCCACCGTTCAATATAAACACGTGTCCGGTTTGCGAATTAGAATCATCTGGATCAGTGTTGAAGCTTGCATCAACGTAACCATTTACGACTTGCTCTTTTTCACCTCCATAAACGAGAAACATATCCTTAGTCCTTTTTAGGTATTTCAGGATAATCTTGACCGCTGTCCAGTGATCCACTCCTGGATTACTTTGGTACCTCCCTGCTAAGCTTATTGGTAAGCATACATCAGGTCTGGTACACAGTATTGCATACATGATAGAGCTTATGGCTGAAGTATAGGGAACATCTTTCATTTTCTCTCTATCTTCTGCGGTGGTCGGGCATTGAGTCTGACTCAACTTCACACCTTGTAATACAGGCAAGAACCCTTTCTTTGCTTGATCCATTTTGAACTTTTTCAAAACTTTATCAAGGTATGTGCTTTGTGAAAGTCCAATTAAGCGTCTTGATCTATCTCTATAGATCTTGATGTCCAATATATAAGCAGCTTCACCGAGGTCTTTCATTGAAAAAAATTTATTCAAGTATCCTTTTATGCTATCCAGAAATTCTATATCATTTCCAATCAACAATATGTCATCTACATATAATATCAGAAATGCTACAGAGCTCCCACTCACTTTCTTGTAAATACAAGCTTCTCCAAAAGTCTGTACAAAACCATATGCTTTGATCACACTATCAAAGCGTTTATTCCAACTCCGAGAGGCTTGCACCAGTCCATAAATGGACCGCTGGAGCTTGCACACTTTGTTAGCACCTTTTGGATCAACAAAACCTTCTGGTTGCCTCATAGACAACTCTTCTTCTAGAAATCCATTCAGGAATGGAGTTTTGACATCCATTTGCCATATTTCATAATCATAAAATGCGGCAATTGCTAACATGATTCGGACAGACTTAAGCATCGCTACGGGTGAGAAAGTCTCATCGTAGTCAACCCCTTGACCTTGTCGAAAACCTTTCGCAACAAGTCGAGCTTTGTAGACAATAACAATACCATCAGCGTCAGTCTTCTTCTTGAAGATCCATTTATTCTCGATGGCTTGCCGATCATCCGGCAAGTCAACCAAAGTCCATACTTTGTTCTCATACATGGATCCCATCTCAGATTTCATGGCCTCAAGCCATTTTGCAGAATCTGGGCTCATCATCGCTTCCTCATAGTTCGTAGGGTAGCCATGGTCAAGTAACATGACCTCCAGAATAGGATTACCGTACCACTCTGGTGCGGATCTTACTCTGGTTGACCTACGAGGTTCGGTAGTAACTTGATCTGAAGTTTCATGATCAATATCATTAGCTTCCTCACTAATTGGTGTAGTCGCCACAGAACCGGTTTACGTGATGAACTACTTTCGATGAAGGGAGCGGTATAGTTACCTCATCAAGTTCTACTTTCCTCCCACTCACTTCTTTCGAGAGAAACTCCTTCTCTAGAAAGGATCCAAATTTAGCAACAAAAGTCTTGCCTTTAGATCTGTTCTAGAAGGTGTACCCAATATTCTCCTCTGGGTATCCTATGAAGACACATTTCTCCGATTTGGGTTCGAGCTTATCAGGTTGAAGTTTTTTCACATAAGCATCATAGCCCCAAACTTTAAGAAACGACAACTTTGGTTTCTTGCCAAACCATAGTTCATAAGGCGTCATCTCAATGAATTTTGATGGTGCCCTATTTAATGTGAATGTTGCCGTCTCTAAAGCATAACCCCAAAATGATAGCGGTAAATCAGTAAGAGACATCATAGATTGCACCATATCTAGTAAAGTATGATTACGACGTTCGGACACACCATTACGTTGTGGTGTTCCGGGGGGCGTGAGTTGCAAAACTATTCCGCATTGTTTCAAATGTAAACCAAACTCGTAACTCAAATATTCTCCTCCACGATCAGACGTAGAAACTTTATTTTCTTGTTACGATGATTTTCCACTTCACTCTGAAATTCTTTGAACTTTTCAAATGTTTCAGACTTATGTTTCATTAACTAGATATACACATATCTGCTCAAATCATCTGTGAAGGTGAGAAAATAACGATACTCGCCGCGAGCCTCAATGTTCATTGGACCACAAACATCAGTATGTATTATTTCAACAAATCTGTTTCTCGCTCCATAGTTCAGGAGAACGACGTTTTAGTCATCTTGCCCATGAGGCACGGTTCGCAAGTACCAAGTGATTCATAACCAAGTGATTCCAGAAGTCCATCAGTATGGAGTTTCTTCATGCGCTTTACACCAATATGACCCAAACGGTAGTGCCACAAATAAGTTGCACTATCATTATCAACTCTGCATCTTTTGGCTTCAACATTATGAATATGGTGTATCACTACTATCGAGATTCAATAAAAATAGAGCACTCTTCAAGGGTGCATGACCATAAAAGATATTACTCACATAAATAGAACAACCATTATTCTCTGACTTAAATGAATAATCGTCTCGCATCAAACAAGATCCAGATATAATGTTCATGCTTAATGCTGGCACCAAATAACAATTATTTAGGTCTAAAACTAATCCCAAAGGTAGATGTAGAGGTAGCGTGCCGACTGCGATCACATCGACTTTGGAACCATTTACGCGCATTGTCACCTCGTCCTTAGCCAATCTTCGCTTAATACGTAGTCCCTGTTTCGAATTGCAAATATTAGCAACTGAACCAGTATCAAATACCCAGGTATTACTGCGAGCATTAGTAAGGTACACATCAATAACTTGTATATCACATATACCTTTGTTCATCTTGCCATCCTTCTTATCCGCCAAATACTTGGGGCAGTTCCGCTTCGGTGACCAGTTTGCTTGCGGAGAAGCACTCGGTCTCGTGCTTAGGTCCAGACTTGGGTTTCTTCTCTTGAGTAGCAACTTGTTTGCCGTTCTTCCGAAGTTCCCTTCTTCTTCCCTTTACCCTTTTCTTGAAATCGGTGGTCTTGTTGACCATCAACACTTGATGCTCCTTTTGATTTATACCTCCGTAGCTTTTAGCATTGCGAAGAGCTCGAGAATAGTCTTGTTCATCCCTTGCATATTATAGTTCATCACGAAGCTCTTGTAGCTTGGTGGCGATGATTGAAGAATTACATCAATGACACTATCATCGGGAAGATTGACTCCACTTGAATCAAGTGATTATTATACCCGGACATTTTGAGTATATGTTCACCGACAGACTATTCTCTTCCATCTTGCAGCTATAGAACTTCTTGGAGACTTCATATCTCTCAATACGGGCATTTGCTTGAAATATTAACTTCAACTCTGGAACATCTAATATGCTCCATAGCGTTCAAAATGTCATTGAAGTCGAGTTCTAAGCCGTAAAGCATGGCACCTTGAACTATCGAGTAGTCATCGCTTTGCTCGCCAGACGTTCTTAACGTCGTCGGTTACATCTGCGCAGAGTTCGGCACCCAGCGGTGCTTCCAGGATGTAATTCTTCTGTGCAGCAATGAGGTAATCCTCAAGTTACGGACCCAGTCCGTGTAATTGCTACCATCATCTTTAAACTTAGCTTTCTCAAGGAACGCATTAAAATTCAACGGAACCACATCACGAGCCATCTATCTACAACAAACATAGACAAGCAAAATACTATCAGGTACTAAGTTCATGATAAATTTAAGTTCAATTAATCATATTACTTAAGAACTCCCACTTAGATAGACATCCCTATGATCATCTAAGTGATCACGTGATCGAAATCAACTAAACCATGTCCGATCATCACGTGATATGGAGTAGTTTTCAATGGTGAACATCACTATGTTGATCATATCTACTATATGTTTCACGCTCGACCTTTCGGTCTCAATGTTCCGAGGCTATATCTGTATATGCTAGGCTCATCAAGTTTAACCTGACTATTCCGCGTGTGAACCTGTTTTGCACCCGTTGTATTTGAACATAGAGCCTATCACACCCGATCATCACGTGGTGTCTCAGGACGAAGAACTTTCGCAATGGCACATACTCAGGGAGAACACTTATACCTTGAAATTTAGTTAGAGATCATCTTATAATGCTGCAGTCAATCAAGGCAAAATAAGATGCATAAAGGATAAACATCACATGCAATCAATATAAGTGATATGATATGGCCATCATCATCTTGTGCTTGTGATCTCCATCTCCGAAGCACCGTCATGATCACCATCGTCACCGGCGTGACACCTTGATCTCCATCGTAGCATCGTTGTCGTTTCGCCACTTATTTCTTCTATGACTATTGCTACCGCTTAGTGATAAAGTAAAGCAATTACAGGGCGATTGCATTGCATACAATAAAGGTACAACCATATGGCTCCTGCCTGTCGTGGATTTGTCACGGCAGATGTCCTAGCGTAAGGACTTAGTCGTGGAGCCATCGCTACGGGTTTACTTGAAGGGGTTAAAGCGGACACAAAGACACAAGGGTTTTATACTAGTTTGGCCCCTTCGATAAAGGTAAAAGCCTACGTCTAGTTGTGATGGAATTGATGTAGTCTCGATGGCTAGGGAGCAAAACAAGCTTCGCCTAGGCTCGAGTTGTGGTTGTCTCTCTTTGAACCGTCGCCGGGTCGTCCCTTATATACAGTGGCGCTTGTCGGTTCATAGAGTCCCAACGGTTCATACTCATATCCCGGTTGGTATCTCTCTATTCCTAACTTACAATACAAGTTATACATCAGGCCGGTTTACGGCTACAAGTTCTAAACCGACTACAGGCCTTGGGCCTTTCTCTGCTTATACCACTAACAGAGTTAACTCGGCCCAAGCTGGCCGGTTTACACCTAGTGGTAATATCCCCAACACTGCCAGTTGCCGATAACTTGGTTACAAAACATGATCATCTCATACAATAAAATATAGCATCACGTCTTGACCATATCACATCACAACATGACCTGCAAAAACAAGTTAGACGTCCTCTACTTTGTTTTTGCAAGTTTTACGTGGCTACTACGGGCTGAGCAAGAACCGTTCTTACCTATGCATCAAAACCACAATGATAGTTCGTCAAGTTAGTGTTGTTTTAACCTTCTCAAGGACCGGGCGTAGCCACACTTGGTTCAACTAAAGTTGGATAAATTGACACCCGCCAGCCACCTATGTGCAAAGCACGTCGGTAGAACCAGTCTCGCGTAAGCGTGCGCGTAATGTCGGTCCGGGCCGCTTCATCCAAAGATACCGCCGAACCAAAGTATGACATGCTGGTAAGCAGTATGACTTGTATCGCCCACAACTCACTTGTGTTCTACTCGTGCATATAACATCTACGCATAAAACCTAGCTCTGATACCACTGTTGGGGAACGTAGTAATTTCAAAAAAAATCCTACGCACATGCAAGATCATGGTGATACATAGCAACGAGAGGGGAGAGTGTTGTCCCTGTACCCTGGTAGACTGAAAGCGAAAGCGTTAGCACAACGCGGTTGATGTAGTCGTACATCTTCACAATCCGACCGATCAAGTACCAAACGCACGGCACCTCCGAGTTCAGCACACGTGTAACGCCCTCGATGCGGCTATATCTCCCACGTGTCGAAGCACAACTTAGAGGCATAACCGCATTGAAAGCAATGTCGCAAGTGAGGTAATCTTCGCACAACCCATGTAATACATAAGGGAAAGAGATACATAGTTGGCTTACAATCGCCACTTCACACAAATACATGAATAAAGCATTACATCATCCAGATACAATCAAGGTCCGTCTACGGAACCAAAATAAAGAAGAACCCCAAATCGACATAAAGGTCGATCGACCCCAACCTGGGCTCCACTCTTGATCAACTAGAGCGAAACAACACAAAGGGCAAGATCTTCATCGAGCTCCTCCTTGAGCTTGATTGTGTCACCGCTTTCGGTAACATAGGCACATGCAAACTGGTTTTGGAAGTATCTGGTGAGCCACGAGGACTCAGCAATCCCATTACCATGGGTATCAAGACTAGCAAAGCTTAATGGGAAAGGAAGGGGTAAAGTGGTGAGGTTGCAACAGCGACTAAGCATAATATGGTGGCTAACATACGCAAATGAGAGCGAGAAGAGAAACAAGCGGAACGGTCGTCAACTAGCAATGATCAAGAGGTGATCCTGAACACCTACTTACGGCAAACATAACACGAAACCGTGTTCACTTCCGGACTCCGAGAAGAGACCATCACGGCTACACACTCGGTTGATGCGTTTTAATTCGGATCAAGTGTCAAGTTGTCTACAACGGACATTAACAAATTCCCATCTGCCACATAACCGCAGGCACGGCTCTCGAAAGTTTATACCTGCGGGGTGTCCCAACAGCCCATGACAAGCTCTCGCGATCATCGAAGGAATAGACCTTCACCCGAGACACTCCGATCGGACTCGGTATCCGGTACATCAAGACATTTCGACAATGGTAAAACAAGACCAGCAAAACCTCGGCGGCCGACATCCACGATAGTAGTAGCGCGTATCTCGTCTCGAGCCACGACCGGATGAGCACTACGTACAACTAGAACCAGCCCTCAAATTTCCCGAGGTGGCGCTGCAAGTGGCTCTAGTTTGGACCAACGCTAGACAAGCAACGGCCCGGGGGGGCTATAATAAAGATGACCCTTGGGTTAATTACTCCCAAGGGAAAAATAGGTGGTGGTGAGGCGAATGGTAAAAGGCAAAGTTGGGCCTTCTTTGGACAAGTTTTATTCAAAGCGAACTGTCGGGGGTCCCATAAATCACCCGACCGCGTAAGGGACGCAAAATCCGGGAACATAACACGGTATGGCGGAAACTAGGGCGGCAAGTGGAACAAAACACCGGGCATAAGGCCGAGCCTTCCACCCTTTACCAAGTATATAGATGCATTAATAATATAAGAGATATTGTGATATCCCAACAAAACCCTGTCCACCATGGAGAAATCTTCAACTTCACCGCAACTAGCAACGCTATAAGAGGGCTGAGCAAAGCGGTAACATAGCCAAACAACGGTTTGCATAGGAATGGTGTCAAAGGTTAGAGGTTCATGGCAATATGGGATGGCTGGACAAGCGGGTAATAGATAGCGCAGCATAGCGAAAGAACGAGGCAACTAGCATAGCAATGATAGTAGTGAGATCGAGTAGCGGTCATCTTGCACGAAATCCCGCAAGGAAGAAGAACGAGTCCATGAAGAAGACAAGCGGACGTGGTCGAACGAGTCCTCACAACTCGGAGCGAAACCGAAGCTAACGAGAGAAGCAAACCGGAAAGAAGCAAACAACATAGTAAACAACCCTCGCATAATCATGGCATGATGCACAACCAAGTATGATGCATGTCGGTTTAATGAGGCATGGCATGGCATGGCATGGCAAAGTGCACAAACAATCCTACAAATTAAGTGGAGCTCAATATGCAACGAGTTGCATATTGATTGAACACCACATTCAAGTTTTTAGTTCGCTCTCGTTTAGGTACACAACAATGTTAAATGTTGTTAAACATGGCAAGAGGTGAAGCATGAGAAAACTACCTAACTAGGCAAGTTTAAATGAGTAGGAAACAACAAACAACAATTAGGAAAATCCCCATATGCAAATTATGGATTCGGTACTGTTCTGCCCTAAACACAATTTTAAAGTTGTTAAACATGCAAGATGAGTGCACCATGTTAATCTAGGCATTTTTCCACCCCAAATACATATAAAGTTTATTTAAAAGCAGACTACGGTTAAATAGTTATGAAATAAATCATTTTAACATGGCATTTTAGCAAATTAACACAAACAGCATTTTAAACATTTCAAATATGGATGAAAATGGCATATTATGAAACTAGATGAAATTCTAAGCATTTTAGATATAAAGTTTGTTTTAATCCGATGCACGGTTGTGGAGTTATTAAATGCATGAAGTATGAGGGTTTTTCTGCAAAACTGCAGTTAACTGGATAAATAGAAAAAATTCGCAGAATGGAAAAAAATGTACGCGGGCCGAATTTGGCTGGCTGGCCCAACAGAATGGAAAAAAAAGGAAGGCGCGGGGGGGCAGCTCACCATGGGCCTTGGCAGGTTAGTGGGAGAAGGTCTTTGGGCATTGGAGCTGTTGGGCACAGGGGGGCGGCCTTGGGCGGCTTGCAGGGCCCACGTGCCCGGTGGAGGAGGCCCACGGAGGGTCAGCGACCGCCGTCGGACAGGGAGCTCCTCCGATCCGTCCGTCGGCGGCGACGGAGCATTCGGCGGTGGCGATGGCAGCGGTCCGGCCGGCGGTCGGCCGGATCTCGCACGGCGGCGGCAGGAGCTTCAGCGAGCGGGCGGGCGGCGCTGCCGACGCGACGGCGGAGCCGAGCTCTTGTGGAGGACAAGCGTGGTGGCGGGAGGCTGAGGCCGGCGGCGGGACCGGCGGTGGCCGGGCGGCGAGTGCTCTACTGACGGGCGGCGGGGCGGCTGCCGGCGAAAGGCGGGGAGCACGGAGGCGGCGCGGCACGACGGGCAGGGAGGCGGCAGCAGCGATGGCGCTGGGCTGGAGGCGACCTGGCGACGGAGGGCAGCGGCGAGGGCGCCCTCGCGGCGGCGGGCGAGCAGCGCCCATGGCAGGGCGGATGGGCCCATGGGCTCGATCTGAACCAGCGAGCTCTGGGCGGAGGAGGAGAGAGGAGGCTTGGTGAGGTGGCGGCGGTGGCGGAGGGCGCCGGTTGGCTGTGGACGGCGGCGGGGTTGACGTGGCCGGATCTGATTGGCCGGAGCGACGGGGCGGACGTGTCCGGCGAGGGAGCGGACATGTCCGGTGGCGCGAGGGGAGCGGGGCTAGGGTTTGGACTGCGGAAATTCGGGGGAGGCCACAAATATATAGGTAGAGGGAGCTAGGAGAGTCCAAATGAGGTGCGGTTTTCGGCCACGCGATCGTGATCGAACGACCGAGAGCATGGAGGGGAGTTTGGTGGGTTTTGGGCCACTTTGGAAGGGGTGTTGGGCTGGAAACAAAAGAAGGCTTTGCGGTTACCCGGTTAACCGTTGGAGTACCAAACGACCTCCAAATGGCACGAAACTTGACAGGCGGTCTATCGGTGGTATACCAAGGCCGCTTGGCAAACCTCGGGCCATTCCGAGAAAGTTTAATACCCGCTCACAACAGGAGAGAAGAAGGGGACGCCGGAGGACATAGGAGTGCCGGATTGCAAAACGGACAACGGGGAAAAGGCTCGAATGCATGAGACGAACACGTATGCAAAATGAGATGCACATGATGGCATGATATGAAATGCAGATGATGACATGGCAAATGCAACACGCAAGCAAATGACATGGCAACAACGGCGAAAAACTGGCGGACACCTGGCACATCGGATCCGGGGCGTTACAACACTCCACCACTACGAGAGGATCTCGTCCCGAGATCTAGGATGGCACCGGAGGGAAAAGGAAGAGGAAGAGGTAAAACTAAGTTGCTTCTTTGTGAGCAGAGTGAAACCATGAACCTTGAGAGGTTGAGCAATTTAAAAGAAAGAGTACAATGAGAGATGAGCGAGTTGCAAACAATCCGTTAGAAAAGAGGAAGAAGGAACATTACGAGAGCTTGAAGGTTGCAAATACATGAATCAAGAGTTTAATGGACTAGATAGAATTTGAAACCACTCCGGTTAAGACAAGATGAGAGAGGAAGAAAGATTGATATAATTTGGGTAGCACTCCGACTGTAAATGGAAGGAATTGAACATGAACTTGACAAGATGAGAGGATACTTGATGAAATCAACAACACACTGCCTCCGGAACTATTGAAAGAATGGCACAAGGGGCAAGAAAGATTTCAGACAGCAGTCCGGTTGAGAAGGGGGGGCAAAACTTGATGAGATGAAAGAACTTGAAGAGATGACACAACACTCCGGTTAAATGGATAACCATGAAAAGAACATGATCCTCACAATTGATGATGATGAGTGAAGAGAGCAGCATCACAATACCTCCGTAAGAAAGAATAGAAGATAGATCACTGGAATAACAGAATGGAGCAGAAAATGCCAACTTCTACCACAATTGAATTTGGTAGGCATCCTTGCAAGAAGGTTAGAATAGAGTTGTTGGAAGACCAACAACGAAAAGAATAAGTTTGTAGTGGGCTTATGGAAAACATCTCAAAATTATGAGGTGACAACCGGCTACTAACGGAAAACATTGATTTGATTGAGAGCACCAAAGAGATGAAAGCTTCTTCCACCGAGGTGATAGAGAGACAACTTGGATCATAGATAAACACCGCAAATAGCAACATTCCTTAGGAAAAGCTTTAGGTGAAATATAACCCAAGATAACTCCGACAAAGGGATTGATGGATTTAAAATACCTCATTCTTGACAACATGTGAATCATGAAACAAGAAGGATATTGTCAAGAGTGACATAACACCACCTCAAAAGATAAAGTAGGAATTGCACTTCGAAATGCAAGAAGAAGAATACTTGAACTCCTCAAAACAAAAACATGTGTTGAGCACCATGTTTATTTTTGAGTATAGCTTGGCGGATCATAACTTCAAGAGAAAACTTGAAGAACAAATCGAGAATGAAAGGAATCCTTGACGAACCGTCATGTAGAGCCTCCATGAAGAACTCCGGTAATAAAAGGATGATACAAAGAAAGAGAAGTTGAAAACACAAGGTGAAGCCTTGCGATGATTTAGATGGATCTTCGCGACGAGATAATGCGGAAAACTTGGAACTCCGGAAGAGAAAAGATGAAACACTAGAACCGAGAATGTGATATGATGAACAACTGAAACCAAGAATTTTTGATGAACCTCCAGATTAAGGAATTGAATTTACTTGATGAAACAAGAATAAGAATTACATTATGCCTATCCTTCACCAATTAACTGATGACAAGCAACGGATTTGGCATACCACTTATTCTCGTAGAAAGGATTAAGAGAGATATGGCGCAAGCTTGGGAAGGTCTTCAACGAACCACCGGTAGGATTGGAAAGAACGAATGAATTGATATGATGAACAAGGAAGAGAGATCTTGAAAGAACCACCGTAAGAATTGAAAATGAACATAGCAAAGGCACAATTCATCGGGAAGAATTGGAAAACGAATGAAGATACTAGAGGGGATTTAGATACCTGAGAACGAAGAGATCATGAACAGATTAGAGTATATTTGAATGATGCACTGGTAAGATTTAGAGAATGATAGCTACTTTGAGACCCGGCGAATTATGACATGATGGCCTTCGGAGGAAAGAAATGGAAACAACTCATGAGATGCTCCGGATGGGTGAAAAGAATTGTCACAACCAAAAACAATTATGAGGATGGCATGAAGCTAGAACCATGAATCTTCAAAAGAATGGACCAAGATTTAAGAGAAATCCTTCTTCGGCCTTCAAATGATGAGAATTACAACGAGAAACACCACCAAGAATTATTGAGGCACACCGGAAGAATGAAAAAGAGGAATGGTTGGACCAAAGATGAAAAGAATTTGAAAGATCTTGGAGAAAAACATTTGACTGATGAAAATTCATTCTTACGTCAAACTCCGAAAAGAATTTGAGAATGGCTCCGGAATAATTAGAAGAGTCAGGTAAGATCCTGGGAAAAGACCTGTGGGTTAGGGCCCACTCAAAAGAACACCGTTAAAAAGATTAAAAGAGATGTTGCACCGGTTGAATTAAATGACTTGAATGGGATAATAAACTCCAAATGGCTTGAACGGATTAAGAATGGAAAACACGAACCTTGAGATATCTTCAGCACTCCAGAACAAATGAATAGGAAGAAGTGAATGATTAAGAGGTGCACCAGCATGAGAAAGCATTAGAAACGAGGAAAGGAAATATGATGAATATCGAAAGCTTGAATAGGATCCACCGGAGAAGAAACAACAATGAAGGATGATGAACTTGAAGCTGTTGAGCATCTTCATGGGAAATCACCGGATAAGAACATTGATTGAAAAGAATGAAGAGACTTCACATGAATAAATGGATACTTGATTAAGAAATCTGTGACCTTGAAGAAAAAGGGTGGGAGGGCGGGAAAAACAAAGGCAACTTGGAAACGGATGAAACAAACACCGTTGAGAAGAAACGATAATTGGTCTTGTTATTGTTGAAGTGATCGGATCCACTTGAAGAGAAACACGCCGGTTGAAAAGGATTGACATGACAATCTCGATGATTAAAAGGATTAGTACTCACATAGCAATATGAGAACACCGTTTAGGAAAGGTATGGATTCAACATTTGACTTCGACGCAACTCGAATACCACAATTGAAAACAAAAACAAAGGACTGGCTTGCAGAATAAGCCGGAACAAACATATGATAGAGATTTCGTCCGAAGTTTTCGTGGTGGGGCCTACGGGCTCAATCGACTGACACCATCATGTACAAGGCAAGTGCACATGACATACTGAAGCGCCCCAGTCGGCATAGCCAAGGACTCTTTAAGACACAACGAGACTCTTGTAAAACCAACCGTGAATAGGCGGACCACTAGGCGCCGAACCCCAATTTCATATCATACATCCGTCGGAAAGATATCCGAAGAGCTACTTGAATTCCCACCTATGAAACTCCCGAAACTTTCTCGGTTATGCAATCGGTGTTGGGGATCTGAGGGAGCAATATATCTCACCCAAACTAACAATCCCTACATCCATTTGTATCCATCCGTCAACACATAACCAAGAAACCTTGAAATCGTGTACCTCAACCTTGAAAAGCATCCGTTATACAAGTCATGGCAATACTCCGTACTCACCTCGAAGATTGGGTTAGCGGGATTATCTCACCAACAAGCGCATAAAAGAGATTTTCGATGTCGGCGTACTAAGCTCGGTATTCGAGCTGCAACGATAAAATTATGGCGACAACACCTCGGAGCTCAACTCCCGGGACACCGCCACAACCCCTAAATGTCGGGAGGCAACCAAGACAATGTTGTCATCATAAAACCATCGAACGATTCCAAGATACCAGCGTGATCCTAAAAAATTTAGTGAAATTTAAGAAGAGAAGAGTCAAAACTCTCGTCGGGATACCTCACCGGAAGGTCGAAGGACCGGGAGTAAAAAGAATCCTACTCTCCGATATATATAATCCTAAATGACTCAAAACATTTTTCTAGGCACAACTCGCCACTAAAAGCGATCAAGCGGTGGGGCTCCTAAGGTCGGGAAGGCTCGATTACCAACTTGTAGCGCCTCGATGCGGCTATATCTCCCACGTGTCGAAGCACGACTTAGAGGCATAACCGCATTGAAAGCAATGTCGCAAGTGAGGTAATCTTCGCACAACCCATGTAATACATAAGGAAAGAGATACATAGTTGGCTTACAATCGCCACTTCACACAAATACATGAATAAAGCATTACATCATCCAGATACAATCAAGGTCCGTCTCACGGAACCAAAATAAAAGAAGAACCCCAAATGCGACAAAAGGTCCCGATCGACCCCAACCGGGCTCCCTCGATCAACTAGAACGAAACAACACAAAGGGCAAGATCTTCATCGAGCTCCTCCTTGAGCTTGATTGTGTCACACCTTTCGGTAACATAGGCACCGCAAACTGGTTTTGGAAGTATCCGGTGAGCCACGAGGACTCAGCAATCCCATTACCATGGGTATCAAGACTAGCAAAGCTTAATGGGAAAGGAAGGGGTAAAGTGGTGAGGTTGCAGCAGCGACTAAGCATAATATGGTGGCTAACATACGCAAATGAGGCGAGAAGAGAAACAAGCGGAGCGGTCGTCAACTAGCAATGATCAAGAGGTGATCACGAACACCTACTTACGTCAAACATAACACGAAACCGTGTTCACTTCCGGACTCCGCCGAGAAGAGACCATCACGGCTACACACTCGGTTGATGCGTTTTAATTCGGATCAAGTGTCAAGTTGTCTACAACGGACATTAACAAATTCCCATCGCCACATAACCGCAGGCACGGCTCTCGAAAGTTTATACCTGCAGGGTGTCCCAACAGCCCATGACAAGCTCTCGCGATCATCGAAGGAATAGACCTTCACCCGAGACACTCCGATCGGACTCGGTATCCGGTACATCAAGACATTTCGACAATGGTAAAACAAGACCAGCAAAACCTCCCGGCGTGCGTCGACATCCCGATAGTAGCCGCGTATCTCGTCTCGAAGCCACGACCGGATGAGCACTACGTACAACTAGAACCAGCCCTCAAGTTTCCCCGAGGTGGCGCTGCAAGTGGCTCTAGTTTGGACCAACGCTTAGACAAGCACTGGCCCGGGGGGTCTATAATAAAGATGACCCTTGGGTTAATTACTCCCAAGGGAAAAATAGGTGGTGGTGAGGCGAATGGTAAAAGGCAAAGTTGGGCCTTGCTGGACAAGTTTTATTCAAAGCGAACTGTCAGGGGGGTCCCATAAATCACCCGACCGCGTAAGGGACGCAAAATCCGGGAACATAACACGGTATGGCGGAAACTAGGGCGGCAAGAGTGGAACAAAACACCGGGCATAAGGCCGAGCCTTCCACCCTTTACCAAGTATATAGATGCATTAATAATATAAGAGATATTGTGATATCCCAACAAAACCACATCCACCATGGAGAAATCTTCAACTTCACCGCAACTAGCAACGCTATAAGAGGGCTGAGCAAAGCGGTAACATAGCCAAACAACGGTTTGCATAGGAATGGTGTCAAAGGTTAGAGGTTCATGGCAATATGGGATGGCTGGACAAACAGGTAATAGATAGCGCAGCATAGCGAAAGAACGAGGCAACTAGCATAGCAATGATAGTAGTGAGATCCAGGGTAGCGGTCATCTTGCCTGAAATCCCGCAAGGAAGAAGAACGAGTCCATGAAGAAGACAAACGGACGTAGTCGAACGAGTCCTCACAACTCCGGAACGAAACCGAAGCTAACGAGAGAAGCAAACCGGAAAGAAGCAAACAACATAGTAAACAACCCTCGCATAATCATGGCATGATGCACAACCAAGTATGATGCATGTCCGGTTTAATGAGGCATGGCATGGCATGGCATGGCAAAGTGCACAAACAATCCTACAAATTAAGTGGAGCTCAATATGCAACGAGTTGCATATTGACGGAACACCACATTCAAGTTTTTAGTTCGCTCTCGTTTAGGTACACAACAATGTTAAATGTTGTTAAACATGGCAAGAGGTGAAGCATGAGAAAACTACCTAACTAGGCAAGTTTAAATGAGGCCGGAAACAACAAACAACAATTCCGGAAAATCCCCATATGCAAATTATGGATTCGGTACTGTTCTGCCCTAAACACAATTTTAAAGTTGTTAAACATGCAAGATGAGTGCACCATGTTAATCTAGGCATTTTTCCACCCCAAATACATATAAAGTTTATTTAAAACGGAGCTACGGTTAAATAGTTATGAAATAAATCATTTTAACATGGCATTTTAGCAAATTAACACAAACAGCATTTTAAACATTTCAAACATGGATGAAAATGGCATATTATGAAACTAGATGAAATTCTAAGCATTTTAGATATAAAGTTTGTTTTAATCCGATGCACGGTTGTGGAGTTATTAAATGCATGAAGTATGAGGGTTTTTCTGCAAAACTGCAGTTAACTGGATAAATAGAAAAAATTCGCAGAATGGAAAAAAATGTACGCGGGCCGAATTTGGCTGGCTGGCCCAACAGAATGGAAAAGAAAAGGAAGGCGCGGGGGGGCAGCTCACCATGGGCCTTGGCAGGTTAGTGGAGAAAATTCTCTTGGGCATTGAGCTGTTGGGTTCAGGGGCAGCGCCTGGCCGGCTTTGGGGCCCACGTGCCCGGGTGGAGGAGGCCCACGGGAGGGTCAACGACCGCCGTCGGGACCGGGGCTCCTCCCGATCCGTCCGCCGGCGGCGGGCGACGGAGTATTCAGCATGGCGATGGCGCGGTCCGGCCGGCCGTCTACGGATTCGCACGGCGGCGGCAGGAGCTTCAGCGAAGCGGCGGCGGCGCTGCCGGGACGCGACGGCGGAGCCGGGCTCGCGGAGGACAAGCGCGATGGCGGAGGCTGAGGCTGGCGGCGGGACGGGCGGTGGCTGGGCGGCGAGGTGCTCTACCGCAGGCGGCGGGGGACGGCCGCCGGCGAAGGAGGCGGGAGCACGGAGGCGGCGTGGCACGACGGGCCGGAGGCGGCGGCGGCGATGGCGCTGGCTGGAGGCGACAGCGACGGAGGGCAGCGGGCGAGGGACCCTGCCGCGGGCGGCGGGCGCCCGGCCGGCGGCGGGCGGATGGGCCCGCCTGGCTCGATCTGAACCGGCGAGCTCGGGCGCGGAGGGAGGAGAGAGGAGGCGCGGTGAGGTGGCGGCGGTGACGTGGAGGGCGCCGGTTGGCTGCGGACGGGCGGCGGGGTTGACGTGGCGGATCTGATTGGCCGGAAGCGACGGGCGGACGTGTCCGCGAGGGAGCGGACATGTCCGGTGGCGCGAGGAGCGGGCTAGGGTTTGGGCTGCGGAATTGGGGAGGCCACAAATATATAGGTAGAGGGAGCTAGGAGAGTCCAAATGAGGTGCGGTTTTGCCACGCGATCGTGATCGAGCGACCGAGAGCATGGAGGGAGTTTGGTGGGTTTTGGGCCACTTTGGAAGGGTGTTGGGCTGGAAACAAAAGAAGGCTTTGCGGTTACCGGTTAACCGTTGGAGTACCAAACGACCTCCAAATGGCACGAAACTTGACAGGCGGTCTATCGGTGGTATACCAAGGCCGCTTGGCAAACCTCGGGCCATTCCGAGAAAGTTTAATACCCGCTCACAACAGGAGAGAAGAAGGGGACGCCGGAGGACATAGGAGTGCCGGATTGCAAAACGGACAACGGGGAAAAGGCTCGAATGCATGAGACGAACACGTATGCAAAATGAGATGCACATGATGGCATGATATGAAATGCAGATGATGACATGGCAAATGCAACACGCAAGCAAATGACATGGCAACAACGGCGAAAAACTGGCGGACACCTGGCACATCGGATCCGGGGCGTTGCAACACGTTCATCTCGATGACGTCCCTCGAACTCCGATCCAGCCAAGCTTTGAGGGAGAGTTCTGTCAGCACGATGACGTGGTGACGATGATGATGTTCTACCGACGCAGGGCTTCGCCTAAGCACCGCTACGATATTATCGAGGTGGATTATGGTGGAGGGGGCACCGCACACGGTTAAGAGATCCAAGGGATCAATTGTTGTGTCTATGGGGTGCCCCCTCCCCCGTATATAAAGGAGTGGAGGAGGGGGCCGGCCAGGAGGAGGAGGCGCGCCCAAGGGGGCAATCCTTAGGACTCCTCCTTTTCCTATTTGGAGAGGGAGAGGGAAGGAAGAGGAAGGAGGGAGGAAGGAAAGCCCCCCCCAATTTGTATTGGGCTTGGGGGGCGCGCCCCCTCCCTTGCTCCTTTCCCCTCCTTTCCGCTAAAGCCCATTAAGGCCCATATACCTCCCGGGGGGTTCCGATAACCTCCCGGAGCTCCGGTATTGTCCAAATCTCACCCGGAACCATTCCTGTGTCCAAATATAGTCGTCCAATATATCGATCTTTATGTCTCGACCATTTTCAGACTCCTCGTCATGTCCGTGATCACATGCGGGACTCCTAACTACCTTCGATACATCAAAACACATAAACTCATAATATAACCGTCATCAAACTTTAAGCGTGCGGACCCTACGGGTTTGAGAACTATGTAGACATGACCGAGACTCGTCTCCGGTCAATAACCAATAGCGGAACCTGGATGCTCATATTGGCTCCCACATATTCTACAAAGATCTTTATCGGTCAAACCGTATAAAAACATATGTTGTTCCCTTTGTCATCGGTATGTTACTTGCCCGAGATTCGATCGTCGGTATCTCAATACCTAGTTCAATCTCGTTACCGGCAAGTCTCTTTACTCGTTATGTAATGTATCATCCCCCAACTAACTCATTAGCTACATCACTTGCAAGGCTTATAGTGATGTACATTACCGAGAGGGTCCAGAAATACCTATCCGACAATCGGAGTGACAAATCCTAATCTTGAAATACGCCAACTCAACATGTACCTTCGGAGACACCTGTAGAGCTCCTTTATAATCACCCAGTTACATTGTGACGTTTGGTAGCACACAAAGTGTTCCTCCGGTAATCGGGAGTTGCATAATCTCATATTGTAGGAACATGTATAAGTCATGAAGAAAGCAATAGCAACATACTAAACGATCAAGTGCTAATCTAACGAAATGGGTCAAGTCAATCACATCATTCTCCTAATGATGTGATTGAGGGAGTCCTGGATTAGGGGGTATCCGGACAGCCGGACTATATACAACGTCCGGACTATTGAAACGTGAAGATACAAGACTCAAGACTTCGGCCCGTGTCCGGATGGGACTCTCTTTTGCGTGGAGGGCAAGCTTGGTGATCCGGATATTATATTTCCTTCCTTGTAACCGACTCCATGTAAACCCTAGCCCTCTCCGGTGTCTATATAAACCGGAGAGGTTGGTCCTTAGAAGGCCGATCACAATTACAATCATACCATCATAGGCTAGCTCTTAGGGTTTAGCCTCTATGATCTCGTGGTGGATCTACTCTTGTATTACCCATATCATCAATATTAATCAAGCAGGAAGTAGGGTTTTACCTCCATCGAGAGAGCCCGAACCTGGGTAAACATCTGTGTCCCTTTCTTCCTGTTACCATCAGCCTTGATGCACAGATCGGGACCCCCTACCCGAGATCCGCCGGTTTTGACACCGACATTGGTGCTTTCATTGAGAGTTCCTCTGTGACGATGACGCAAGGCTTGATGGCTCCTTCAATCATCATCAACGACGCTGTCCAAGGTGAGACTTTCCTCCCCGGACAGATCTTCGTGTTCAGCGGCTTCACACTGCAGACCAATTCGCTTGGCCATCTGGAGCAGATCGCGCCAGGAGCGCCGAATAGCCATGATGAGCACGGCTTAGACCTGCTGTCAGACGATGCGCGGGATATCACCCCGGCAGAATCCTCGGATCTAAATCCGGGGCAGGTTGCGTTGCCTAAGGACGGAGGGCTGGAGCCCGCCCTGCAGGCCGTACCCTCATCGGCGATGGAGCCGAACACAGGCCCCACTTCTGGGAAAGCCTGTGACTCCGGACCCCCGGATTCGTATCCGGTCGCAGGTTCCAGTCCGCGCATCTCCGAGCCAGTCGAGCTAGGCTAGGCTCCGGTAGAGGAATTCACCGCCGCGGATATCTTCCAGCACTCACCCTTTGGCGACATGCTGAACTCGTTAAAAACCACTTTTTGACAGAAAATTCCAGGCCGAACTATGTCCGGCTCGAGTAGGAAGCAGGCGACGAAGAAGTTCGTTACCCAACCACCACCCACTACATAGCCACGGTTGATGATTTAACCAACGTGCTTGGCTTCGACTCCGAAGGCATCGACGATATGGACGACGATGTAGGAGAAGATTCAGAATCTATGGGGTACCGGACTTCCGGCTCGTCACATGACATATACATGGTGGATACGCCCAAGGAGGACGACGACGACAATCCGGAAGATCAAACCCCTGGGCAAAAGCCAAAGTGATGGCGCAGACGCCGTTCCAAGTCTAGCAATAGTAGATATGAGCAAGAGCGTTAGAAGGATCGATACTCCGGTCAACCCCGAAGGCAACAACGACCACACGGAACCAGCGATGGAGCAGGACGAACCAGGTCACGCCGAACACAGTTCTGAGCAGACGCCCGAAGACAATGATCCAGAGGGACAAGTTCGTCAAACCGGCCCAGGACAAGAAGACAGTCCAGACAATGATGCATTCATCATCCCGGAAGAACACGTGCAACGAGAAAACCTCCACAGGAAGCTTATGGCCACAGCTAGAAGTCTGAAGAAGCAGAAGCAACGACTTAAAGCCACACAGGAAACGCTCTACCGCAGATGGAACAAAGTGCTAAACACTAAAGAAATATATGGCGACGACCACCATACAAAGAGCTACCCAAAACATAAGCTACTGCCAGAATTTGACGATGAGGCCGTTCCACCAAAGAATAACCTCCATAACTGCAACAAAGCAACTACCGAAGACGCGCACGATCTACATGAGCACCTGGATAAGAAAGCTGGCGCAGCTATGTAGCGACCAGACCTCAAACGATCGATCTCGTGCTCGAGTGTCATCCTGGATCGATAATGCTGACACCACACAGTACTTGGTGGATTTATAACGAGTAGCAATCACACACTTATTACATCGAATGTCTCAAAAGAGAACTTATTGAAATAAATATGGCTTAAGGCGATCTAAAACGATAACAGCGGAAGGCTTGGAAGATAAGCGAGTCCATCAACTCCAACGGCATCACTGAGTATAGAACCACGGCCTAAAAGCACCTTACTGTCGTTCGAAAAGTACGCAACATGAAGCGTTGCAGCCGAGAACAATTGACACATGGAATATCTTTGGCAATGTAACACATAGAGAATAACAATGGAGATAGGCTATACTACATGCATATTTGGCTGGTGGTAAAGCTCTATGGTTACTGATTTTTGCATAAAGCCAATTTTTCCCTCGCAAAGGAATAAATTTATTTAACTATCATGATGGTTGTTAAACATTGAGAATGGTTGTGACATTCTCAATCCCAATTAAAAGTACTCATTAAAAACCCAACAATATTAATTAAAGTAACATGATGAGATTCACATGATAATCAAGTACTAGATACTCAAGATGTCCATAACCGAGACACGACTAACCATGATTACACTACTAGGGAAAAGCCTAGCAGCAGCGCTGGTTTTAGCCCTCTCGAGCGCTGGTGCGGCGCTACTAATAAGCGCTTCTGACTAACGTATAGCGAAGAGCGTCTTGACTATACGCCTCGCTACACATGAATAGCTGCAGCGCTCTTTAGAAAAGGACGCCATTGGTATTATGTGCAGCGCCACATGAGTAAGCGCTCTTGGTAAGTCGGCGCCATCGCTAAATCCAACCTCGCTACTACTAGTTTTATTAGTTTTTTCCTGCAGATTTGTTTTTATTTGTTTTGCATTTGAATAGGCTTTATACAATAATCTTTAGCATATCATCCACATACAAATGTAATCATAGCATATACATACAATTAGTCTCATCAAATCATGTCATCATCATAATCATCATCCAACACAAAGTGGTCTCTCGTCATCAATCTAGAAAATAGCGATACAAGTCTCGATTACTTGCAAATACATCGTCATCCATCTAAACAATGATATACACGAGACTAGCTATCACTTTGAGTACATGAGTTCAGTATCCCTCTCTCGCATTAGCGTGAACCTAAACTAAATCTTGCGTGTCGCCGGAAACCGAAAACCGGTACACTGGGCACGACACTCCGGCCACTTGTCGATATATATACTCTGGCGTAGCACTTCTTCGCCATTTATGATCTATGCACTGCATCATCATATGAGTCGATGATATGCAACATATATAGTTGAGCAACACAAAGAGACAGACTTGGCAAAAATAGAAACAACATATCATAAGCATAAATAACAAAGTTCATCGTACCCAAATGACCTAACTAGAGTGATTTTAAGCTAGTCGAGGAGGACGGTTTAATTACATCACAAATAAAGTTTCACCGTGCATAACTCAAAGTTTTGTCATAAAAGAAAGTATGGACTAAACAGACACATTGTCATATATCGACAATCACTCCATCATGTCGTGCCATCCATCCAAGTCAGGGAGATAGTCATCGAGCTTAGTGAAAGGCTTCATGTCGAGACGCTGAGAGGCTATCCATGTTCGGACGTCTTCCCGCGACATTTGTCCTTCTGCATGGAACATCCCTGTTTTTTCGACGACCTCATTCATGATGATTTGGGCAAGTTCACGCTGGATGTTATAGAACTCAGCTCAAAGTCAATGATCCTCGATATCTCCTATGTCCTTTGCCCATTGCAGAATATGGGCATCACTAGATCTAGGTGCCATGTGAAGGTTTTGGTGATCCCGTCGGTACTCCAGCATGTGGTGTAGGACATAGAATCCATCATTAAGAGAATCGTTCGGTTCTTTGGATGCAGCGAAGTCGGTCTTATGGCTGAAGGCGGCCTGCCGCCCTTCTCTTCTTGTCCCTAACCTTTCCACCCCTTGCTTGGTAGCAAAACATAGCTTTGTCGAGAACATCTTTGATGTGGGTGTAATCCTTTTGTGAATGTTCTTGACGAGTCCAAGTAAAGGCGTGGGAGAATCGGGGTAGAGGATGATGAGGACGGCGCGCCCTTGCTGCATAAAATAAGTACACCTCAAATTAATTAGCCTCCACCGTGCAAATGAATTATTGAAATCGAAGGAAGGATAGCAGCGGATGACTTACACGGATGATAAGGCACGAGAATCGCCTCCTTGTCCTTATTGGCGAGCATGGGCGACGATGTAATCCCTCGCGTATTCACGATGTTGTGCACAGCCTCGTGCATGTAGTCTGGTCAGCGACACGATATGAGCTATCTGCTCAACCCCAATGATGTAGCTCATGTGCAAGGCATAAAGGCGGACAAAAGTAAAATCCAGCTTCTTCACGTGAAACATGTCGAATATGTAATCGAATCGGAGGAAGAACTTATCCACGGGAAGCCATTGACGTCGACATTTGCTGCGGAGCGTTAACCACGAGAGTGGGTATCTGGATCTTCGGCGATGAGGCCTTTCTCTACCCGCAACACATCGTCATGAAGTCTCCTTAGATCACCGAATCTGGCCCGTAGCGCTGTTTCAGGTAGGATTGGTCGACCGGGGATATGCCATTTATCCGCATCGGGGATATCTACACGGTCCCGAAGCCGAGGCTGCTGAGGCGGCTGGATCATAGAATCAGCTTTTTTGCCTTTCCTCGCTCTCTTCCTAGGATTCTTTACCACCGGATGGTCGTCAATAACACGTTGAGACGGTAATTCAGGCACCGACTCATGATGCTCAAACCCCGAGGAGGCGCCAGTATAGACATACTGTTCAGCGCCATCGTCATCCTCATCCTCATCCATGGCGACATCATCAGCCTCTAATGGAGCCACCTCCTTACCCCGTCCGCTATCACCCAACCCGACACCCGACGCTAATTGGGTAGGTGGGGTGTTGATGTTCATACCTTGCTTAGGCTGCGTGCTCGTGGGTGTGCTCCCGGCCGCCTCCAGACAAAGCAGACTCTTTGGCCACAACAGGACCCACCCACTGCAACAATCACCAAGCCGTCGCGGGGTATCGTCGTCATCCCCCACTAGTATTAGAGGAGGCAAATTCTCGTGGCCAGGTTTGACACTGGCCACAGAAACCTTGAAGACGTTCGGGGATCGACCGTCAGGAACAATGGTTCCTTCGGCTACATTATCGCCCCTTCCCCACGCCCACCTTCGTTCGCCGATGGTGTACAATATGGTCCACGGGTTTCGCTCGGCTGCAAATAAAAGTCTGCGACGTGAGACATCCAAAGGCAACAAAAACAGGAGATTATACATTTATATTGAAGGGGGCCGGTGTGGAAGATACCGTGAGGGCGTCGAGCTCAGCCAAAGAGGAGGCACCACCGAGCACCTCCGGTCAAGGGAGCCGTGAGGGAGCAAAGGGAGCCGGTGTGGGAGCGGTGCGGGGAGCCGGTGCGGGAGCATGTGCTGCCAAGAAGTCGCAAGGGAAAGTCCTCTGCATTTTTTGGATTTTCCTTGTCCAAGTGTGAACGCCGTCACCAAGGAAGTAGATATATCTCGCAATCGCTTTGTTTTGCGGCAGCTACCGCTGTTGCGATCGCTCGAGATGATTTCTTCTCAACCGCAATCTCAACCTTCTTGTCGATGCTTTCTCAGTTAACCTCCGTCTTTCCTTTTTCTCCTCCGTGGTCTCACGGTAGTACTTCTTCCACGTGGCACCGTCTCCGACAACGTGCACGCGTCCATACGACGGTCGAGTATCCACCGGTTGTCGTTTCAATATGTTCAACGCCCAGTTGAATGGAGTGTCCCACTTGGGCCTCGCCAATGCCTCAGACGGCGAGTCGCTTTTGGCCGCAATCCGGTGTTGCTCTCTATGCAAAAGGCACAAAGATCGTTTACAAATATGACTAACGTGTGCAGTCGAATTGATCAGAAACTAAAATTACCAGCAGTCTCATGAACTCCGTAATGACCGGTGTTGTCTCATAAACCTTCTTCAGTGGGTCCCAATGGTGGCGGGCCCTCGGGACGCCACGCCTCTGCGGGACGGTGAAATCCGCCAAGGGTCTCGGATGCCTGTGCTCGCGGCTTCGCGTCCTCCTTGGCCCATTTGGACCTCTTTCCGCCGTAACCACGGCTTCCGTCTTTGGATCCCAATGTTCCTCTTTAAAGCCCCTTCATGTACTTAGACTTTTCTTTGGCAGCTTCGCCTCGCAAGCCTCCTTGAATATTTGAAGCTGCTCTTCCGTGATTGTCGGACTATCCTTTACAATCTCGGAGTAGGGTTCCTGTTGTTGATCTTTGCTTTCACTCGATTTTTCCAGCGCCAATGCGTTGCTAAACTTGGTCATGGCGTGTTTGTTTATCTTCTTCATTGCGGGTCATTGTGCGGATCTTCATAATCCTTCTCATTCCGCCCGGGAACAAGAATATCTGGTGAAACTTCTTTAGGAGGAGCTCCTCATATTTTCTATCTTCTTTAGATTCTCATCGTTGATGGTGGCGGTTGTCCGTATGATGCAGCCTATTTGATTGCCGTAGCACGCTGCTGCTTCCTCAGCGCCTTTGGCTCAAAATTGCCGTTGTCCACCTCCGTGACCACCAGTCTAGTAGTCCTGAGTTTGTTAGGAACCCGTTGCCTCTTTTCTTTCGGTTCTACACCGCTCCGCTCCCGAGGCAGCACCGGTCTCGATGCCGGTCTCGATGCGTCTGAATCTCAGCGCCGGTGTCGATCTCACAGACCGGTCTGCGTGTCGATCAAAGCACCGGTCTGCGTGTCGGTCTCGATCCCCGATGCCACCGGTGGGCCCAGCAATAACATCTGCTGATGGTCGGTAAAGCTAAAAATTGCTGCCGCCCGGTGAGACGCCGCCATAAACACCGTAACCCTGTCCTTCATCGTTGCTAGCCATGTTTCCTATGATTAAATCTAGTCAATTAATTCTAGACCTAATAAAATGAATAATGACATAAAAAAGGACTATTGTTTTGCAGGAATTTTGACTCCTTCCTGGTGCGGCAAATCCCGGGCACTCGATATGTCCTAGTTTGTAGCACAAGTCATGCCGAAATTCACGGGAAATTTCGGCATGACCTTTGCTAAAAAGTGGACAAATCGAGAACCTGAAATTTGCCGGAACAGAAATGAATCAACATTCTGGCAAAACATAGGCCACTCAGCATCATTCCCTGGAAACAATGTTCAAATATCCCTCTTCGACACCGCAACACATGTCCAAATATACACAAGCAACCACATGTCCAAATTTCACAAGCTAATTCAAAAACAAAATGTAGAAGAAAATTCATTTAACTACTAATAGAACAAAATTCAGTTAACTTTAGTGCTCTATAATGATGAAAAGAAAAAAAATCAGTTAACTACTAATTTCATTCATTTAGGTTATTCATTTAACATGACATAATTAACCTACTGTACCACTACTACTAGCAGCACTACTAACCTAATTAACCTAGCAAAACTCTAGTGCCCTAACTGAAAAACATCTAATTAACATCTACTAGTACCACTATTGCCCTAACCTAATTAACATCTACTAGTACCACTATTGCCCTAACCTAATTAACATCTACTAGTATCACTATATACTATACAAGCAGCATCTACCCTAATTAAACCCTACTGCCCTAACTAACTTTTGTTGTAAACCAAATTTTTTGCTCTAAACTAATTTTTGCTCTAGCATCTACTACTTAACATCCTTTGCTCTAAACTAAATTTTTTGCTATAAACAAACTTTTGCTCTACTAATTTTTTCAGAGAGCGAGGAGTGGGGGGAGGGGTGGGGGACTTACAGAGAGGGAGAGACGGTGGCGGAGAGGTGCTCGGTGACGGAGGCAGGGGCGGAGAGGGCGGGCTCGAGCACGGGCAACGGCGGTCCTGGGCGGGCTCGGGCGGTGGTGAGTTGGAGGGTGCGGACGGTCACGTTGAGGGCGGCCTCGATCGGGCGGCGGCGGTGAGGCTGAGGGCGGCCTCGGCGGCGCGGTGAGGATGACGACGGCCCTGGGAGACAGTGAGGTTGCAGGCGTCCACGCCGGCGAGAGGCAGGCGGCAAGTGGGGCGACAGCTAATTGGGGAGACGGCGCAAGTAGGGCGAGGGATTTGGGAAGAATTGTGGCGGCCAGGCGGGAGGAAACCGCTGTTTAAGTGAAGCGTAATGGTAGCGTTTCGAAAACACGCTATAGCTAAGTTAGCTACTGTAGCGTTTTGGAAACGCTCACCGATATTCCTTTCTCCTTTTTCCCATTTTTCTTTTATTTTTTACATTTTATTTTTTTCCTTTCTCCTTTTTCTATTTCTTTTATTTTCATTTACTTTTCTACTTGTTTTTCACTTTATTTTATTGTCGTTAGCGATGGCGCCTTACACGTAAGCGCTACTGACTAAGGAGAGTAGCAATAATATTTGAGCGATATATCGCGCATCGCTAGATTGGGCTAGCCATGTGCGCCCAGTTCAAACATAGCGAGAGCGCTTTTTGTTACGCGCCATCGCTAAAGTCATAGCGATAGCTGGTTATTTTATTATTTGCTACTAAGTAGCAGCAGCGTATGATTTTGTACAGCGCTACTGGTAACATTCTGTGTATAAGGTTTTCCCTAGTAGTGTTAGTTTATACACTCTGCAGAGGTTTGTGCACTTTCCCCACATGACTCGATCACCTCCGCTTGATTTCCCGCACTACATGGTGTTTGAGAAACGGATGACCGAGACATAGTCTTTCAGAAGCACTAGCACCTTACTAGAGGGGTAGACCGTACCAACCTACATCCCCTACATCTGCTAGTCCACCCCGTAAGAGTTCGCACAACTTAGTCAACTATGCTAGAGCCCATAATAGCATGTGGCTGCACACGTAAGTTTCTAGTTTGAATAATCTCATGATCCCTTTGAGCACGGGTGGCGGTCCAAGAAATGCAGCAAGTCACGCTAGAAAACAGTGCCTCAATCCACCCAGATGTGTGTTTAAGTTGCCACCTTAAATAAACCAGTAATTAACAATCTCACATCTGTCATGGATATTCACTCACCCAATCCACGTCTACTAACATAGCATGGCATAATAAGCAAACGTAGAAGTAACTCCCAAAGGTTTGATAATAAAACAGGTGATAGGTACTACCTCATCTACTTCCCATCCCACAATTTAATTAGATCCTAATCATGCAATATTTGAGGATAGATCTAATGCATAAAAACTGAGTAGTAGAAAGGTATGATCAAGTGTTACTTGCCTTGCTGATGATCCGCGAAACCTAGAGACTCGAAGTAACAGGCGGCGCACTCCGGGTATTCTATCGCAGACAAACAAACAATCATACAATAAGTACTCATCTAATGCACAGGTAAAACTCGAACAAAAGATCCAACCAAAATGTTCAACTTAAGAACTCCGGTTTGCAAAAAGAATCAAATCGAATAAAGCAACGAAAGTCAAACGGCGAAAGAAAACAGCTTCGTTTTACTAATCTGGATCTAAGTCAAATTTTACAAACGCAAAAACTTGTTTAAGTAGATTATTCGGAAAGAGGGTTCCGAGACGAAACTCCAGGCGCTTGAATCGCCTGATTCCGATAAACGAGCGAAAAGTTATACTAGATCGAAAATCGGATCAGAAATCGCGATCAGAAAATAACCGCGGAAAATCCGAGAAAAAGAAAAACGACGAACAGATTAACGAACGAACGTTCGTTAATTTAACGAATCTAACGAAAAGCGTTCGTTAAAACGAACTAACGGACGAACGTCCGCTAATTAACCTAAAACCGAAAAAAACTGAAAACTAAAATAAAATGAATCTAAAAAAACCGAAATAAACCGTAAAGAAAAACCGCCCGGTTTTTATGAAAAACCGGCGGCACGCGATTCGAGGCAGCGACGAACCTCGGGATGCGGGGCGGCGGGGCGGCGGCTCCGGCGGCGTGGTGGCGGCGGCGGCAATGATGGCGGCGGCGGTGGTTGGGCGGCTAGGGTTAGGGTTCTTGGTGGGCCGGGCGTCTGGCGGGCGGCGGGCGATCTGGCGGGCTGGGCGCCGGGGTCCCGCGCTTTATAAAGCGCCCCCGAGCGGAGTCCCGCTCGGGTACGGCCCGAAGTCGGTACGCTCGGTAGAAAAATAAAAAGAAATACTAAAGGAACTCCAAAAATCCCGAAATAAAATTTTCCCCGACTTCTAAAATCAAGCCGGACAGATGAACATTTATTTGGGACCTAAATGCAATTTTGAAAAACGTGCATTTTTCCTAAATTCAAATAAAAAGCGAAAAACTCCAAAATAAATCTTATTTGATTTTTTTATTAAATCTTCATTATTTCTTTATTTTGGGAAAGTCATTTTATTCCCTCTCTGAATTTTTGGTAGTAGAAATAATTGAAGATAAAATAAATAAAATCAATGATCCTATTTTCAAAATTTGAGAAAACCCCAAATATGAAAATAACGAAATCCCCAACTTCTCCGAGGGTCCTTGAGTTATGAGAATTTCTAGGATCGAGCCAACAATGCAATAAAAATATGATATGCATGATGATCTATGTATAACATTCCAAATTGGAAATTTGGGATGTTACAAACCTACCTCTTAAGATGAATCTAGCCCTCGAGATTCGGGTTGGCTAGCAAATAGGTGAGGGTGGTCCTTGAGCAGATCTTCCTCTCGCTCTGTGTGGCTTCCTCCTCGGTGTGGTGGCTCCACTCGAACTTTGCAAAACTTGATAACCTTGTTGCGGGTAACTCTGCGGCATAATCCAAAATCTAAACAGGTTTCTCTTCAGAGGTCGATCTTCTTTCAATGAATCGCTTCCAATGGCACCAGATTCTCTCGGTGGTATATCAGCCATCTCTACGTGACACTTCTTCAACTGTGAAACATGGAACACGTCGTGAACTCGACAATCCCTTAGGTAATTCCAACTTGTATGCTACTTCTCCCATTCGCTCCAAAACCTTGTATGGCCCCACAAAACGTGGCGCTAACTTTCCTTTAACTCCAAAACGCTTAACTCCTCAAGTGGAGATACTCAAGATAAACTCATCTCCGACTTTGTATTCTCGTCTCCTTGCGTTTGAATCTGCATAGCTCTTACGCCTTGACCGAGCTACCTTGAGCTGTCATGAATCAACTTTACTTTACATTCGCACTCCTTAATAAAATCTGGTCCAAACAATGGCGGTCTCCAACCTCATCCCACAACAACGGGTTCTGCACCTCCTTCCGCATAAGGCTTCAAAGGGCCATCTTCAAACCGGATCGATAATTGTTGTTGTAAGAAAACTCGCGTATGGCAAGGTTGTCATCCCAACTTGATCCATAATCCAAAACACAAGCTCTAAGCATATCCTCCAAAATCTAATTGACTCTCTCGGTCCGTCCATCATGCGTGGGTGGAAAGTCGTGCTAAACTCCACTGGTTCCCAATGTTTCGTGCAACCGCTTCTGCATTTAGAGGTGAATTGGGTTCCTCTATCGATACGATACTCCTCGGAACTCCATGCAAACATACGATCCTCGTCATGTATATCTTAGCCAATTTGGCACTGCTGTAGGTAGTCTTTACTGGGATGAAATGAGCTACCTTCGTCAAACGATCCACTACAACCCAAATCGAGTCATAGCCTGAACGAGTCCTGGGCAATCCCGTGATGAAGTCCATGCCTAGTTTGTCCCACTTCCATTCGGGTATAGGCAATGGCTGCAACAATCCAGCTGGCTTCTGATGTTCTGCTTTCACCCTCTGACAAACATCACAAACTGCTACATACTCTACGATATCCTTCTTCATTCCGGTCCACCAGAATGTTTCCTTCAAATCCAAATACATCTTTGTGTTCCCGGGGTGAATCGAATATGGTGAATCATGTGCCTCTTGCAGAATCAACTTCCTGATCTCCGGGTTATTGGGCACATAAACACGGTCCTCAAATCGTAGGGTATCGTACTCATCCTAACGAAATCCCTTAGCCTTTCCTTTGCTCATCCGTTCCTTAATAGTGGCAACCTCCGTATCTGCCTTTTGAGCTTCTCTGATTTTATCCATCAACGTAGACTGAATCTCCAATGCTACTACATAGCCTCTCGGAACTATTTCCAAACATAGCTCTCGAAGTTCCTTGGCTAACTCCTTGGGTATTTCTCCCGTCATTAGAGTATTGACATGGCTCTTGCGGCTCAACGCGTCTGCTACAATGTTAGCCTTCCCGGGGTGATAATGCAATCTCATATCATAATCTTTAATAAGTCCCAACCATCTCCTTTGCCTGAGATTTAACTCCTTCTGCGTGAAGATGTACTTCAAACTCTTGTGATCCGTGTACACCTCACAATGATTTCCAATGAGAAAATGTCTCCACGTTTTCAGTGCATGTACTATGGCTGCTAACTCCAAATCATGAGTAGCATAATTCAACTCATGGGGCTTAAGCTGTCGTGAAGCATACGAAACAACTCTCCCTTCCTGCATAAGCACTGCTCCAAGTCCTCGTCGTGAAGCGTCGCAATACACTTCATAATCCTTAGTCCGATCCGCAGAATCAACTTGGTGAGGTAACCAAACGTTTCTTCAACTCTTGGAAACTAGCCTCACACTCCTCACCAAATGAATTTAGTATCCTTCTTCAACAACTCTGTCATAGGCTTCGCAATCTTCGAGAAATTTTCAATGAATCTTGGTAGTATCCTCGCGAGTCCAAGGAAACTCCGATCTCTCCAAGCGTGGTTGGTGCTTCCCGATTTGTCACAAAGGACAACTTCAGTGGGGTCTCATCGCGATACCTTCTCCGGATATAACATGTCCGAGAAATCCAACTTCCTTCAACCAAAACTCACACTTGCTGAACTTGGCGATAGTGATGTTCCCCGAGCTTCGAGTACTAATCGCAAGTGCTCCTTGTGTTCCTCTTCATTCTTGAATAAACCAAAATATCATCAATGAACACCACGATTTAAATTATCCAAAAACTCCATAAACACCTTGTTCATCATGTTCATAAAATAGGTGGGGCGTTAGTCGGACTAAATGACATAACAAGATACTCATACAGCCCGCACTGTGGTAAAAGCCGCCTTTGGTATATCTTGCTCCCTAATCTTCAATCGATGGTACCCGATCGCAAATCGATCTTGGAAAACACCTTAGCTCCTTGCAACCGATCAAACAGATCATTGATCATTGGTAGTGGGTACTTGTTCTTGATGGTTACCTCATTCAATCCTTGATAATCAACAACCATTCTTAACGATCCATCCTTCTTCTCCACTAGAAGTACTAGCGATCCCCAAGGCGAAGAACTTGGGCTTAATAAAACCTTTATCCAACAACTCCTTAATCTCGCTTCTTGATTTCCTCCAAATCTGGGCTGGCATCCCAGACGGTCTCTTGGATATAGGCCCGTGCCCGGCAAGAGCTCAATTAAGAACTCAATGTCCCTATCTGGTGGCATGCCCGAAACTCCTCCGAAATACATCGGGAAATCCTTTACCATCGGTACTTCCTCCGCACAACTCCCCGATAAGGAATTTACATGTGCTCTCCTCGGCTCATGCCGTGATACATACTTGATCCTTATCCCTTCTGGTGTTGTAAGCAAAATTGTCTTACTGGCGCAATCAATGTTCCCTCCATACTTCGATAACCAATCCATGCCTAATATCATATCCAAACCTTGCGATTCCAAAACTATTAGGTCCGAGGGAAATACATGGTGTACAATCCTTAATGGCAGCCGATCACACCATTTACTAGCCGTATACTCTGCTCCGGGTGAGGTTACTAGCATGGGTGACCTAAGTGCTTGGGTTGGCAATTTATATTTATCCACAAACCCCCTTGATATGTATGAATGCGATGCACCAGTATCAAAAAGAACAACTGCAGTAAATGCCTTAACCAAAAACTTACCTATTACTTCATCTGGCTAAGCTTCAACCTCCTCCACGGTAACGTGGTTCACTTGCCCCCTGTTGAAAGGGTTCGGCTTCTTTCCTGAGCTTCCATTGCCATTTCCATTTTGGCCTTCAGGACAATCATTTGCGTAATGCCCCGTTTTGCGGCACTTATAACAGGTGATATGGCTCAGATCTGCTTTGGATGGTGTTGACGGGGTGGTGCGGCTTTGTCCATTGCTTCCTCCATTCCCGTTTCCATTCTTTGTGCCATTGTGATTGTGCGAGCTGCCTCCTCCATGAGTATGCTGAAAATTTCCTCCTGACTTTGGGGTAAAGCGTGGCTTCTGCTGAGCTCCAGAATTATACTTCGCCTGTGCATACTTCCTCTTACGATTATCAATCTGCTGCTGCTTCCCTTCAATCATAAGAGCACGATCTACTAACTCCTGGTAGTTATTGAAAGTGGCTACCATCAACTGCATGCTCAGCTCATCATTCAGTCCTTCTAGAAACTTCTCCTGCTTAGCTGCATCCATAGCAATGTCATCTGGGGAATAACGTGCTAGTTTACTAAAATCATCCACATCTCGCCTAACCGTCTGGTCCTCCTTGGCGAAGTTGCAAAACTCACGCTTCTTCATGGCCATAGCTCCGGTGAAACATGGGCAAGACGAAAAGCTTGTTGAAACCGATTCCATGTGACGGTGTTCATGTGGTAAGTGGCTGTAAAATTCTCCCACCATGCTGTTAAGGGTCCGCTGTCGATGCGCTGCAAACTTCACCTTCTCTCCATCTATGCATCCCGCAGTGGTCAACTCCTCCCTATCTTACGGAGCCAATCATACGCTACTATTGGCTCGGTGCTACCGGAAAACACCAGTGGCTCAACCTTAAGAAACGTGCTGATGGTCAACAGTGGTGGTGGTGGATTGTTGTTGTTATTGCCTTGGTTCTGCATCAATGTTTGAATCAAGGTATTCGTCTTGAATCAACCGAGTGATCTCTGGCGGGAAAACAAACTCGGGGTCGCGTCTCGGAGGCATCTAAGGGTTTAAAGGGGAGAGTTAAGAATAGAATGAGGTCTAGTGAGAATACACTACCCATATGCACATGAGACAAAACACACAATATCATTCCAATCAATTCAAACAAGGGCATACAACGGTCTAACTATCGTTACAAAAGTGCTTGGACTAAAACTAGTTAAATGGTGGAAAATTCTACTACTGTTATGGTGGTCAACTAGAAAAACTGCTTCGATGCAGATTCCATGATATCTGCTCCAGCTTCATCAACATAGTCATCATCGCTATCATCGGGATCCGAGTCGGTGTCGTCGATGATGATATAATTATCTGGACATGTAGGTTCATCCTCTTCTCCTTTGGGTGCTGAACCTCCCATGAATACTCCAACCTTCTCCTTAAGGTCACCGTTCTGTCTTACTAGAGCGACGATTTCTTCCATATAGTCTTTACGCATAGCCTTGAGTTCTTCTTCTAGCTCCTTGATCCTGGTCATAGCCTTCTGTAGCTCCTCCATATCTGCGCACATCTGGTTCTCCTGGCGTCGGATGTGTTGGTTTAACTCCTGAATGTAATCTGCGATGGATCTGTCCCTCCTGGTGGCGATCATCTCCCAATGCTCATCTCGGCGCTCACAAATCTGGTAGATAGTATTCTTGAGATTGTTGTGATAAACTTCTCCAATTCTTCCCATGGCGATGTGAGCTGCCATGCTCTTTCCTAGGCTCCATGTTGGCACATCAAAGGTAAACTCTATTGGTTCCGTGATTGGTGCAAACGTCCTTCCTGGAATGTAGACTTGAATCCTCCAGCGCTCCTCTTCGGGTAAAGTGGCGTTGAAAGTTCCAGTGAAGCTTGGTACTCCTATGTTCAAGTACCTAGAGGCTTCCTTCAAGTGACATCCAAAAGGTGAATTCTCATCTGGTTGAGCGAACTTGATCCTTGCATCCGCCATCCTAAAGAATATAAAAGATGAGGAGTCAGAAATGAGAAGAAAGAGTAGTGATCTAGGGCTTAAGCTTAGTGGCCGTGTCCTACAGTCAGCGTGTGCTCTGATACCACCTTGTAGCGACCAGACCTCAAACAGTCTGATCTCTGTGCTCAGTGTCATGCCTGGATCAGTAATGCTGACACCACACAATACTTGGAGGATTTATAACAGAGTAGCAATCACACACTTATTACATCGAATGTCTCAAAAGAGAACTTATTGAAATAAATATGGCTTAAGGCCATCTAAAACGATAACAATGAAGGCTTGGAAGATAAGCGAGTCCATCAACTCCAACGGCATCATCGAGTATAGAACCACGACCTAAAAGCACCTTACTGTCGTTCAAAAGTCTGCAACATGAAACGCTGCAGCCCGAAAACGGTCAAGACATGGAATATGCCGCAATGTAACACATAGAGAATAACAATGGAGATAGGCTATACTACATGCATATTTGGCTGGTGGTAAAGCTCTATGGTTACAGTTTTTGCATAAAGCCAATTTTTCCCTACTGCAAAGGAATAAATTTATTTAACTATCATGGTGGAAAGAAGAACATTGAGAATGCTTGACAGCATTCTCAATCCCAATTAAAAGTACTCATTAAAAACCCAACAATATTAATTAAAGTAACATGATGAAATTCACATGATAATCAAGTACTAGATACTCAAGATGTCAATAACCGGAGACACGGCAAACCATGATTAGTTTATACACTCTGCAGAGTTTTGCGCACTTTCCCCACATGACTCGATCACCTCCGCTTGATTTCCCGCACTACATGGTGTTTGAGAAACGGATGACCGAGACATAGTCTTTCTGAAGCACTAGCACCTTACTAGAGGGGTAAATCGTACCAACCTACATCCCCTACATCTGCTAGTCCACCCCGTAAGAGTTCGCACAACTTAGTCAACTATGCTAGAGCCCATAATAGCATGTGGCTGCACACGTAAGTTTCTAGTTTGAATAATCTCATGATCCCTTTGAGCCTGGGTGGCGGTCCAAGAAATACAGTAAGTCCGCTAGAAAACAGTGCCTCAATCCACCCAGATGTGTGTTTAAGTTGCCACCTTAAATAAACCAGTAATTAACAATCTCACATCTGTCATGGATATTCACTCACCCAATCCACGTCTACTAGCATAGCATGGCATAAAAGCAAACGTAGATGTAACTCCCAAAGGTTTGATAATAAAACAGGTGATAGG
This sequence comes from Aegilops speltoides, assembly GCA_021437245.1. NCBI lineage: Eukaryota > Viridiplantae > Streptophyta > Magnoliopsida > Poales > Poaceae > Aegilops > Aegilops speltoides. The sequence continues at coordinate 136,785,723 of CM038147.1, forward strand.
TACTACCTCATCTACTTCCCATCCCACAATTTTATTAGATCCTAATCATGCAATGTTTAAGGATAGATCTAATGCATAAAAACTGGGTAGTAGAAAGGTATGATCAAGTGTTACTTGCCTTGCTGATGATCCGCGAAACCTAGAGACTCAAGTAATGGTGGCGACCGTATTCTATCGCAGACAAACAAACAAGCATACAATCAGTACTCATCTAATGCACAGGTAAAACTCGAACAAAAGATCCAACCAGAATGTTCAACTTAAGAACTCCGGTTTGCAAAAAGAACCAAATCGAATAAAGCAACGAAAGTCAAACGGCGAAAGAAAACAGCTTCGTTTTAATAATCTAGATCTAAATCAAATTTTACAGAAGCAAAAACTTTTTTAAGTAGATTATTCGAAAAGAGGGTTTCGAGGCGAAACTCCAGGCGCTTGAATCGCCTGATTCCGATAAACGAGCGAAAAGTTATACTAGATCGAAAATCGGATCAGAAATCGCGATCAGAAAATAACCGCGGAAAATCCGAGAAAAAGAAAAACGACGAACAGATTAACGAACGAACGTTCGTTAATTTAACGAATCTCACGAAAAGCGTTCGTTAAAACGAACTAACGGACGAACGTCCGCTAATTAACCTAAAACCGAAAAAACTGAAAACTAAAATAAAAAGAATCTAAAAAAACCGAAATAAACCATAAAGAAAAACCGCCCGGTTTTTAAGAAAAACCAGCGGCACGCGATTCGAGGCGGCGGCGAACCTCAATATCTTGGCGGCGGCGGCGGCGGCGGGCGGCGGGCGGCGGCGGCGGCGGCGGCGGCGGCGGCGGCGGGCAAGTGGCAAGGCTAGGGTTAGGGTTTACGGTGGGCCGGGCGATCTGGCGGGCTGGGCGCCGGGTCTCATGCGAGAAGCGCCGAAGGAGTCCCGCTCGGGTACGGCCCGGAGTCGGTGCGTGTTTTTTTAAAACATTACGCTCGGTAGAAAAATAAAAAGAAATACTAAACGAACTCCAAAAATCCCGAAATAAATTTTCCCCGACTTCTAAAATCAAGCCGGACTAGATGAACATTTATTTGGGACCTAAATGCAATTTTGAAAAACGTGCATTTATCCTAAATTCAAATAAAAAGCGAAAAACTCCAAAATAAATCTTATTTGATTTTTTTATTAAATCTTCATTATTTATTTATTTTGGGAAAGTCATTTTATTCCCTCTCTAAATTTTTGGTAGTAGAAATAATTGAAGATAAAATAAATAAAATCAATGATCCTATTTTCAAAATTTGAGAAAAACCCCAAATATGAAAATAACGAAATCCCCAACTCTCTCTGAGGGTCCTTGAGTTGCGTAGAATTTCTAGGATCGAGCCAACAATGCAATAAAAATATGATATGCATGATGATCTATGTATAACATTCCAAATTGGAAATTTGGGATGTTACAAGCTAGATCCATCTACGGATCTAAAGGACACACCCCGGCGAGGGACTATAGTCACCAAAACGATTACACCAACCAAATACCAGCTCAGAATAAACACCGAACACAACAACAGCTGACGACATGCCACAATACGTACAGATACAGAGGGCTGCTCACCCCCTGTGCTTCACCGAAGAGGTACTGGACCACGAATTCCCACCAGGCTTTAAACCTGTGAAGATAGAGGCATACGACGGAACAACAGACCCATGGGTTTGGATTGAGGACTTTATCCTACACATACATATGGCTCGTGGTGATGATCTCCACGCCATCAAATACCTTCCCCTCAAATTAAAGGGACCTGCTAGACACTGGTTGAAAAGCCTCCCCGAAAATTCGATTGGAAGCTGGGAGGAACTCGAGGACGCTTTCAGGGCGAATTTTCAAGGGACTTATGTCCGGCCTCCGGATGCTGACGATTTAAGTCACATAATCCAACAGCCGGAGAGTCCGCCCGCAAGCTTTGCAAATGATTCCTCACTAAGAAGAATCAATCGTCGATTGTCCGGATGTCAAGCCTTAGAGGCATTCAAACACAAAGATCCGCGACGAGTGGCTCGCCGACACCTCGCCAAGAAAAGCCAAGGACAATAGCAGCCCAAACAAGTTTTATGACCCGTGATTTGCGCGGGCGGAGATAGTGGCTAGCTCAGAAGGCACCAGCGACCCCAAAGACATCCGAAATAAGGGATGGCAACGGAAGTCGCAAGGCCATAAAAACAAACGCCAAAACAAGGAAGAGAGCCCGGATAACACGACGGTTAATGCCGGATTCAGGGGCTCTCGACCTAATCAGCAAAATAAGCCATCTAAAGGCAGCAAAGAGGGACCGTCCGGTCTGAACAAAGTCCTGGACAGACTATGCCAAATTCATGGCACCCCTGACAAACCTGCGAACCACACGCACAGAGAGTGTTGGGTCTTCAAGCAGGCCGGGAAATTAAATGCCGAACACAAGGGAAGGGAAACACCAAGTGAAGATGAGGATGAACCTCGCCAGCCAAACACTGGGGGAAAGAAAAAATTCCCGCCACAGGTTAAAACAGGAACATGATCCACGCGACTCGCACATCCTTGAGAAGGCACGAATGCGCCCATCAAGACGCGTGCCATATAGAGCCCATCGTACCCACAACTAACTACTGGATGTCCTATCCGATCACCTTCGATCACCTGGACGACCGAACTAGTAGTCGGCGCGAAGGATCAGATGCCTTGGTGCTTGACCCAATAATCGATGGACACCACTCACCCACGTCCTCATGGACGGCGGTAGCAGTCTCAATTTAATATATGAGGACACTGTCCGCAGGATGGGGATAGACCCATTCAGGATCAGTAAAATCAACACCACTCTTGAAGGGGCGATACCAGGCGTTGAAGCCCACAGCAGGGGCTCCGTCATACTGGAGGTAACATTCAGCTCTCCAGGCAACACCAGAAGCGAAGAACTACTCTTCATCATCACACCCTTCCAAAGCAACTATCACGCATTGCTTGGAAGAACGGCCTTTGCCCGCTTCAACGCATTGCCGCACTATGGCTACCTTATACTCAAGATGCCCGGTCCACGTGGCGTCATCACCGTTAGCGGAATAATAGAGCGCTCTTCGCGCGCAGAGGAGCACGCGACGGCCCTACCGGCAGGACTATAAGCGGCCTCCAACATAAAAAAACATGACTGGTCGTTAAGACCACAGACACGGTTAGACGAGTCCGGCAGCCCATATCGAACCAGGGCACCGTATATGTAATCCTATAGCGGATACCGGGGGCTATAACCACATAATAAAGCCCCACACTTGGCTCAACCTTATGGGCAGGCCAACATCTTACACTTTTACAATCCATCGCATACTCACGTTGTACTCTCCTATGAGTTTTCTTTTTTCACAGACAACGTTCGTGAGATACCCTTCTAGGATACGGCACAACAGAGACAAAGGCGCAGACGTGCAGCAGGGCCCCGTTCAATAGGTTTCTTTGTAGATTAAGCCCCTGTGTAAACCTTTTTATTGCCTCTTGTTGTTTACATCCCATGGGTTCTCTACCCACAGAGGATACTGCCGTTTTTTGGCATTTCGCCACGACAGATCAACGCACGTACCTGGAAACATAGGGTTTATAATGAATGGGCATTCTAGATCCCATCATCTGTCATAAAGTCCGAATACCTTCAGGAGTGTTCGGCATCACGAGTTTGGCCTTATATGCATCAGCTCTGAATCATGTCTTTGGTCAAATGTTGGGTTAGCCCGACTCCTGGGTTTGCCGCCTTACGTTCCGTTATTATCGGCTAGGGTGGCCAAAGGAGAACTACTGCGATTGTGCCCTGGTTATTCCGGATGAGCACCTCAGTAGAGAAAGCCAAAAATAGACTGTCATGATACAGCGAGAGACTGGTCAACCACTCGATGACTCACCGGAATCTTTAGGATTCCTCCGCATTAACGAAGGGCCATTTCCCAGCCAGGTACATATGCACCCGTATTCGGATGCACGCGAAGGTACCAGGGGCTACATAGTAGCCCCAAGTTAGAATCCCGTGGCTAAGCGGAAGTGTTATAGCTATATAGTCCGGTTGCCTAGTTCGTCACGCGATCACCTCCTTAATGGACCAAGACGCTGGATCAAGTGTGGTTAAGCATATTTTTTCGCGAACACCCCCGCATTGTATGCGTGGGGGCTGAAGCCAACGACCGCTAACTTTCGGATTACATATTTGTATATACATATATATAAACGGCCGCACAGGGGAAATGATCATATTCTCAGGTAAATAGTATAAATCTAGCCTCATAACCAAAATAAACATTGTTTTTACAATGATTTTATTCCTCATTCGAACAAGACATTCTTCGAGCACTGCGCCTCTATTAGGCGGGCACCTTCTATGACCTGCGCCAAGTAGTGCTCGGCCGGATATTGGCCCCCCATCGGATCCTAGGCCGCTATAATGGTGGCATACATATCCGTCCAATAGGCTTTAACGCGGGCAAGAGCCATCCGTGCACCCTCTACACACGCCGACCTCCTCATGGCATCGATCCGAGGCACAGCCCCAAGGAACTGTTGCACCAAACCAAAGTAAATGTCCGGCTTAGGCCCCTTTTGCCAAAGATGGTCTATTACAGATTGCATTGCAAGCCCGGACAGCCTATGAAGCTCCGCTACAGCAGCCATCTTGTCACTCAACGGCAGCGGGCGAATGGGAGCATGGAATTGCGACCAGAAAAGCTTCTCCACTTCCTTGTCACCTTGACCTTTGAAGAAGTCGGTAGCGCTACGACTCTTCGCCAACCAAGATATGCATCCGCAGGACTCCAGCGCCCATCCAGGGAGCGCCGGATCGAAAAATTTCGTCTCATGCAAATAGGAGCCCCACCATGATTTCACCTACCACAAAGCTCCTCCTGCACCCCTGAGCTCGGTCCAGATTTCCTTGGTGGCATTCAATGCCTTGTTCAGTTCGGCCGAATTATCCTCATGTTCCTTTTTAAGGAGCTCATACCGGTCAGCGACATTTTTTAACTCAATAGCCATTTCGGCTATCTTTTCCTTGCTTCAGCGATGAGCAGCCTGTTCGGCCCTCAATTCCTTGGCCGCCTTTAGGGCAGCCGCATTGATCACCCAAGCTTGTTCCTTGGCTTGAGCAAGTTCCGCCCTCAGGGCCTCCACGGCAGCAGCACCATCTGCAGTCCAAACATATTACATCAATATCATGCCACCTTCATATTTTCCATACAAGGGAAGGCCTAACACATACCTTGTGATTGGGCCAGCCGCTCATTCACCAACGTGATATCGGCATCAATCGATCCAATTTGCCTCGTCAGTTCGGCAACTTCAACAGCATGGCCGGCGTCCGGACCCACAGGTACCTGAACATATTTCAAGCACAATCATTGGTTTATGATCCCCCGTTTGCCGCCTAGGGCGGGCAACCAGAGTCTCAGGGGCTACTATCCATATGGAGCACACCTAGCGCGTGCCTCATAGCCAAAGAAATAGTGTATTCTTCACTACATACCTCAAAGCCTCTGAGCAGGCTTGTGAATGCTTCATTCAAACCGCTTGTAACGGATGAAATCTTCTTGAGCACCACGCTCATTAATGAGTGGTGCTCCTCCGAGAGTGCAGCTCGCCCAAGAAGCCTGCTCAAGGCGTCCGCCGACATCGAGCAAAGGCCGGATCTTCCCATCGCCCCCATTGTAGCCAAATGCTCCGGTGCGGGCGGCCGATTTAATTGACTTCCGGCTTGGCAGATCCGGATCCTCCGTGATTTACACCTCGTGTCGCCCGCTTCATGAGTCGGAGAAGGGGGTGGGGTCTCGCTCTCCATCATCTCTGGAGGAAGGTCCCCCGAAGATGAACCCTGTTGAGAAGAGCTGCTGGCCGGACTGCAAAAAGTTGAATCCTGGTTATTGATCTAGGATAAACACAGTACCCTCGGATTGTGAATTGACTTACAGCTCGGTTGAGGGCTGGCCCGTTGGAGGGCATGATGCGGTGAGGGTGCCCGTCGGGACAAGGCCCCCTGGGGATGTCTTTTTCCCTGATTTGGGCATCTTCGCCTCCAAATCTTCAGAGGCGGCCCTCTTCTTCCCGCGCGGGGAGGTGGCCTTAGCCTCCCCTCCCTTACTATTCTCCTTCGGGGAGGTAACATCCCCCGGTTCGGATGCGTAGCATGTGGGGTTCGGTTTCTTTGTTCCTCCCCTTGTCTTTCCCCAAGGGCATTCTGCTGAGTACCCGGTCTAGCATCTTGGCCATGGTGGGGGCGGGCGAGCCTTCGGGAGTGGCGCCGGACACCTGATTCTCTCCGCCTTGTTAAGCCATTCCTGGACGTGGATGATTTTCAGAATAAGCAATCATGACAAATACAAAATAGGGTGTCCGGTATCAAGGCTACTTACTTGAGTATCTAGGTGATTGCAGCTTAGGCCCGCATCCTCGATGGTGTCCGGACACACTACTTTCCGTCCGAAGAATGATTTGCACATCTCTTCGAGCTTCAAGCCGAAGAAGTGCTTATTACGGCACCTCCACACTCCACATGTCGCCCCTCGATCATCTTCGGCGTCACATTGAAGGTCTTGAGCCATAAGCCGAAGTGTGGGGTGACGTGGAGAAAAGCCTCGTACATGATAATGAATGACGAGATATGGAGGATAGCGTCTGGAGCCAGATCATAAAAATCCAACCCATAATAGAACATGAGCCCCCTCACAAATTGATCGAGGGTGAAGCCCAGGCCGCGAAGGAAGTGCGGGACAAAAACGACGCACTCATTAGGCTCCGGTGTGGGGATGACCTGCCCTGGAGCAGGAAGCCTGTGTTGGATGTCGGCGGTCAGGTATCCGACCTCCCTAAGCTTCGCAATGTCGTCCTCTTGAATCGAGGAGGCCACCCACTGACCTTGAGGGACAGATCCGGACATGTTGGAGGATCTGGGGTGTTGAAGCTTGGGTTTCGGGTGTTAGAACTCGAGGTGCAGGAAGGCGCGAGGAAGGAGGAAAAGAGGCATAGGCCTCACCCTTTTATAAAGGGACGAATATCAAGAGTCCTTGGTGTGGCTGCTTGAGGCTTATCTAAAACACGCTGGGTAATACTAACGCCATTATGGGGTCACGCACGCCCATATTAATGGAAAATCCCGTAATAAGAGGAACACGATCTCTGCCTCGACGGGACGTGCCAATAAAACCGCCTCGTAACACGAGTTGAGGTGGGGTAAGAAACGCCAGTCCGCGTTGGACCAGGCCACGATGCAAGGGCACGACGCCCGAAGATTGCCAGTGGATCGGGTTTATGCTATGTGAAGATCATCTTATAGATCCGGACATGGTCTACATGTTCGCTAACCACTTTGGAGTATTTGGAGAAGGAACCCACCTTGCAATGCCGAAGACAATACTCCGCGCCGGACTCATAATCATTGAAGCCTAGTTCAGGGGCTATTGAGGGAGTCCTGGATTAGGGGGTATCTGGACAACCGGACTGTGTACAACGTCCGGACTATTGAAGCGTGAAGATACAAGACTCAAGACTTCGGCCCATGTCCGAATGGGACTCTCCTTTGCGTGGAGGGAAAGCTTGGCGATCCGGATATTATATTTCCTTACTTGTAACCAACTCCATGTAAACCCTAGCCCTCTCCGGTGTCTATATAAACAGGAGAGGTTGGTCCTTAGAAGGCCGATCACAATCACAATCATACCATCATAGGCTAGCTCTTAGGGTTTAGCCTCTACGATCTCGTGGTGGATCTACTCTTGTATTACCCATATCATCAATATTAATCATGCAGGAAGTAGGGTTTTAACGCCATCGAGAGGGCCCGAACCTGGGGAGACATCTATGTCCCTTGCTTCCTGTTACCATCAGCCTTGACACGCAGATCGGGACCCCTACCCGAGATCCGCCGGTTTTTACACCGACAGTGATCCCATTAATCAAATGACAACTCATGTCTATGGTTAGGAAACACAACCATCTTTGATCAACGAGCTAGTCAAGTAGAGGCATACTAGTGACACTATGTTTGTCTATGTATTCACACATGTACTATGTTTCGGGTTAATACAATTCTAGCATGAATAATAAACATTTATCATGATATAAGGAAATAAATAATAACTTTATTATTGCCTCTAGGGCATATTTCCTTCAAAACGGTCTTCTGATCGACCGCCTACGGTTGAAACGGTATCCTGTTCACCGGGAGGGGTGTGGCGTACCGCAAAATGCAGGAAACGGACTTCTCTTCGACCTCCTACGGTCGAAACGGGGTCCTGTTAACCGGGAGGGGTGTGGTGTGCCGCAAAACGAAGGAAACGGATGATGACCCACAAGTATAGGGGATCTATCGTAGTCCTTTCGATAAGTAAGAGTGTCAAAGCCAACGAGGAGCACAAGGAAATGACAAGCGGTTTTCAACAAGGTATTCTCTACAAGCACTGAAATTATCGATAATAGATAGTTTTGTGATAAGGTAGTTCATAACGGGTACCAAGTAACAAAAGTAAACGAGGTGCAGCAAGGTGGCCCAATCCTTTTTGTAGCAAAGGACAAGCCTGGACAAACTGTTATATAAAGGAAAGCGCTCCCGAGAACACATGGGAATTATTGTCAAGCTAGTTTTCATCATGCTCATATGATTCGTGTTCGTTACTTTGATAATTTAATATGTGGGTGGACCGGTGCTTGAGTACTGCCTTCCTTGGACAAGCATCCCACTTATGATTAACCCCTCTCGCAAGCATCCGCAACTACGAAAGAAGAATTAAGGTAAACCTAACCATAGCATGAAATATATGGATCCAAATCAGCCCCTTACGAAGCAACACATAAACTAGGGTTTAAGCTTCTGTCACTCTAGCAACCCATCGTCTACTTATTACATCCCAATGCCTTCCTCTAGGCCCAAACGATGGTGAAGTGTCATGTAGTCTATGTTCACATAACACCACTAGAGGAAATACAACATACATCTCATCAAAATATCGAACAAATACCAAATTCACATGACTACTTATAACGAGACTTCTCCCATGTCCTCAGGAACAAACGTAACTACTCACAAATCATATTCATGTTCATAATCATAGGGGTATTAATCTGCATAGAGGATCTGAACATATGATCTTCCATCGAATAAACCAACTAGCATCAACTACAAGGACTAATAAACACTACTAGCAACCCACGGGTACCAATCTGAGGTTTTGAGATAATGATCGGATACAAGAAATGAACTAGGGTTTGAGAGGAGATGGTGCTGGTGAAGATGTTGATGGAGATTGACCCCCTCCCGATGAGAGGATTGATGGCGATGATGTTGGCGATGATTTCCCCCTCCCGGAGGGATGTTTCCCTGGCAGAACAGCTCCGCTGGAGCCCTAGATTGGTTCCGTCAAGGTTCCGCCTCGAGACGATGGCGCTTCGTCCCGAAAGCTTCCTTATGATTTTTCCAGGGCAAAAGACACCATATACTAGAAGATGGGCATCAGGGGGCTTCCAGGTGGCCCACGAGGCAGGGGGTGCTCCCAGGGGGTAGGATGCGCCCTCCACCCTCGTGGACAGTAGGTGGCCCCCCTCTGGTGCTTTCTTCGCCCAATATTTTTAATATATTCCAAAACTGGCTTTCGTGGAGTTTTTAAGTCTTTGGAGTTGTGCAAAATAGGTCTCTAATATTTGCTCCTTTTCCAGCCCAGAATCCCACCTGCCGGCATTCACCCTCTTCATGTAAACCTTGTAAAATAAGAGACAAAAGGCATAAGTATTGTGACATAATGTGTAGTAACAGCCCATAATGCAATAAATATCGATATAAAAGCATGATGCAAAATGGACGTATCAACTCCCCAAGCTTAGACCTTGCTTGTTCTCAAGCGGAAGCCGATATCGAAAAATATGCCCACATGTTTAGAGATAGAGATGTCGATAAAATAAAATACGAACATGAGGGCATCATGATCATTCTTAGAGCAGCAACATATATATTGTCATATGATTTCTTATGCTAAAGTAACAATCTATTCACAATGTAAAGTATGAATCAGAAACTTGATTGAAAACTAGCAAACTATAATCTCAGTCATTGGAGCAGTTGCAATTTATCATAACATCGGAAAGAGTCAATATATAAGAGCTTTTTAGCAAGTCCACATACTCGACTATCATTTAATCTTTCATAATCGCTAGCACTCACGCAATACTTATGGGTATGAAGTTTTAATCGGACACAGAGAAAGATAGGGGCATATAGTTTTGCCTCCCAACCTTTTACCTCAAGGATAATGTCAACAATAATGCTTTATTAAAACCTACATCCAATTGGGTATATATATCAAGATCTTTCCAACACATAGTGCTTGCTAAAGGATAAAGTGTAAAGAGGAAAGGTGAAGATCACCATGACTCTTGTATAAGGTAGAAGACAAAAATAAAAGATAGGCCCTTCACAGAGGGAAGGAGAGGTTGTCATGTGCTTTTATGGTTGGATGCACAATATCTTAATGCAAAAGAACGTCACTTTATATTGCCACTTGTGATAGGGACCTTTATTACACAGTCCGTCTCTTTTATTTCTTCCATATCACAAGCTCGTATAAAGCTTATTTTCTCCACACTAATATATCATACATATTTAGAGAGCAATTTTTATTGCTTCCAACAATGACAACTTACTTGAAGGATCTTACTCAATCCATAGGTAGATATGGTGGACTCTCATGGCAAAACTGGGTTTAAGGATATTTGGAAGCACAAGTAGTATCTCTACTTGGTGCAAAGAGTTTGGCTAGCATGAGGGGGAAGGCAAGCTCAACATGTTGGATGATCCATGACAATATAATTTATTTCGGATATGGGAAAACATAACCCATTACGTTGTCTTCCTTGTCCAACATCAACTTTTTAGCATGTCATATTTTAATGAGTGCTCACAATCATAAAAGATGTCCAAGATAGTATATTTATATGTGAAAACCTCTCTTTCTTTATTACTTCCTATTAATTGCAAAGATGACCAAAACTATGTTTGTCAACTCTCAACAACTTTTATTCATCATACTCTTTATATGTGAAGTCATTACTCTCCATAAGATCAATATGATCTTTTTATTTCTTTTTATTCTTTCTTTTTCTTTTATTCCCTCAAGATCATAGCAAGATAGCAAAGCCCTCAACTCAAAACTAATCTTTATTATATAGCTCATGGACTCGATTACATAGATAGGGATCAACACAAAAACCCAAAGCTAGATCATACTAAAACTTTATTCTACTAGATCAAGATATAACCAAAAGGATCGAACTAACAAAAATAGTAAAAATAGAAGTGTGATGGTGATACGATACCCGGGCACCTCCCCCAAGCTTGGCAGTTGCCAAGGGGAGTGCCCATACCCATGGATTTAGGTCTCTTTCTTCGGGGGTGGTGATGGTGGAGTTGTTGATGATGTAGGCTTCTTCCTTAATTTGCGCTTGAGGATAGAATTTTGCTCCCTTAAGTCGTCAATCTCCTCCTCAAGGCTTAATATCTTTTTACATAATTCTTGTTTGTTCTCCTGCAAGAGACGAAAAGGGATAAACTTGATCTTAGGTTTGTTTGCTCTACCAGGGAGGCTTGACTTTTTAAACTCCACATGCATGTACCCAGGCTGAGGTAGTGGGACTTCACACCTTAATCTTTCCAGAATGTTTCAGACTCCAAAACAAACTTACGGGCATCTTTGAAAGGAGTAGGCCAATAAAAACCGGATTGCAATACCTTATGTGCAGTTCTATCTCCCGGGTGGTGTCCTCCATATGCCTCGGAGTGACACTTGCGTAGGATCTGTTCATGTTCATGCTCAGGTACACAACGCCTAATGACACCATCTACTTCTTTATAAAGGTGTGGGTCATTGTAATGCCCCAAGACCGGAGCTTCAGATGCCTTCCTTGTATTCCGAGATTCGTCGTGTGATTTATTTGTTTGATGCATTCATCATTGCATCATTTGCATTGCATCATGTCATCATCCAACCCTTTTTAAAACTCATCTAAATAAACCGTATGGATCTTCGGTCCATTTAAATCGAGGGCGTTACAAGTTGGTAATCAGAGCCTTCCCCGACCTTAGGAGCCCCACTGCTTGATCGTTTTTAGTGGCCGAGTTGTGTCTAGAAAAATGTTTTGAGTCATCTAGGAATTATATATCGGAGAGTAGGATTCTTTTTACTCCTCAGTCCCTTTGTCGCTCTGGTGAGGTCTCCTGACGTAGAAGTTTTGACTCTTCTCTTCTCAAATTTCACTAAATTTTTTTTAGGATCACGCGGGTATCTTGGAATCGTTCCGATGGTTTTATAATGACAACATTGTCTTGGTGCCTCCCGCCGCCAGGGGTTTTTTAGTGGAGGTGTCCCGGGAGTTGAGCTCGAGGTGTTGTCGCCATAATTTTATCGCTGCATTCTCGAATACCGAGTTTAGTACGCCAACATCGAAAATCTCTTTTATGCAGTTGTTGGTGAGATAACCCCGCTAACCCAAAGATCGAGGTGAGTACGGAGTATTGCCATGACTCGATAACGGATGCTTTTCGAAGGTTGAGGTAAACGATTTCCGAAGGTTTCTTGGTTATGTGTTGACGGATGGATACAACTTGGATGTAGGTATTGTTAGTTTGGGTGAGATATATTGCTTCCCCTGTATCCCCAACACCAGATTGCATAACCAGAAAGTTTCGGGTGTTTATAGGTGGGAATTCAAGTAGCTCCTAGTATATCTTTCCGACAGATGCATGATATGGGATTGGGTAAATCTCTATCATATGTTTGTTTCCGGCTTATTCTGCAAGCCAAATCCTTTGCTTTGTTTTATTTGTGGTATTCGAGTTGCTTCGAAGTCAAATGTTGAATCCATACCTTTCCTAAATGGTGTTCTCATATTTCTATGGGAGTACTAATCCTTCTTGATCTCGAGGTCGTCATGTTAATTCTTTTCCAACCGGCGTGCTTCTCTTCAAGTGGACCTGAGCATTTTCAACATCCGCAAGATCAATTCTAAGTTTTCTCAATGGTGTTTATTTCATCTGTCCCAAGTTGCCTTTGTTTTCCCGCCCTCCCACCCTTTTTCTTCAAGGACACAGATTTCTTAATCAAGTATCCATTTATTCATGTGAAGTCTCTTCATTCTTTTCAATCAATGTTCTGATCCGGTGATTTCCCATGAAGATGCTCAACAGTTTCAAGTTCATCATCCTTCATTGTTGTTTCTTCTCCGGTGGATCCTATTCAAGCTTTCGATATTCATCATATTTCTTTCCTCGTTTCTAATGCTTTCTCATACCGATGCACCTCTTAATCATTCACTTCTTCCTATTCATTTGTTCTGGAGTGCTGAAGATATCTCACAAGACTTGTGTTTCCATTCTCAATCCCTTCAAGATATTACGAGGTTGTTATCTCATTCAAGCCATTTAATTCAACCGGTGCAATTTCTCTTTAAAATCATTTTCAATAGTGTTTTTCTTTTTAGTGGGCCCTAACCCACAGGTCTTTTCCCAGGATCTTACCTGACTCTTCTATTTTCCCAGAGCTATCCCAAATTCTTTTCAAAGTTTGACGTAAGAATGAATTTTCATCAGTCACATGCCTTCTCCTAGGCCGCTTTCAAATTCTTTTCATAGTTGGCTCAACCTCTTCGCTTTTAATTCTCCCGGAGTATCTCAACAATTCATGGTGGTGTTTCTCCTTTTTCATTCTCAGCTTTTAGCTCTTCTTCTCCATAATCTTGCCGGTGCATCAATTAAATATCCTCTAATCAGTACGTGATCTCTTCATTCTCATGTATCTAAATCCCTTCAAGTATCTTCATTCGTTTTCAAACTCTTTCCGGTGAATTGTGCCCTTGCTACTCTCTTTTTCAATTCTTACGGTGGTTCTTTCAAGATCTCTCTTCCTTGTTCATCATATCAATTCATTTGTGGTTTCAATCCTACCGGTGGTTCGTTGAAGACCTTCTCAAGTTTATGCTATATCTCTCTTAATCCTTTCTACGAGAATAAGTAATATGCAAAATTCATTGCTTGTCATCAATTTAATTTGATGAAGGATAAGCATACAATAAATCTTATTCTTATTTCCTCGAGGTGATTAATTCTTTTCTTCCGGAGATTGTTCATGATGAAGTAATTATCGGTTCTAGTGTTTCATCTATTCTTTTATCGGAGTTCTTCATGGAGACTCTACATGGTGGTTCGTCAAGGATTCTTTTCATTCTTTAATTGTTCTTCAAGATTTCTCTTGAAGTTAAGATCAGCCAAGCTATACTCAAAATAAACATGGTGCTCAACACATGTTTTGTTTTGAGGCGTCTCTTCTTGCATTCCAATGTGCAATTCTTTCTACCTTATCATTTGAGATGGTGTTATGTCACTCTTGACAATTTCCTTCATGTGTCATGAGTCATATGTTGTCAAGAATGAGGTATTTTAAATCCATCATTTTCTCTTCGTTCAAGAGATCTTTTCGACCAATCAACTTCTTCGTTGGAGTTATCTTGTGTCATATTTCATCTAAAGCTTTTCCTTAAGGGTTGTTGCTATTTGTGGTGATTATGCATGACCCAAGCTTGCTCTTTAACCTCTTGATGGAAGAAGTTTTCATCTCTTTGGTGCTCTCAATCAAATCAATGATTTCCATTAGTGGTTGGTTGTCACCTCATAGTCTTGAGATGTTTTCCTTAAGCCCACTACAAGCTTATTCTTTTCGTTGTTGGTTTTCCAACAACTCCATTATAACCTTCTTGGAAGGGTGCTTTCCAAACTCATTTGTGACAGAAGTGGGCATTTCTTCTCCATTCTGTTATTCCAATGATTTATCTTCTATTCTTTCTTTCGGAGGCATTGTGATGTTGCTCTTTTCACTCATCATCTCGAATTGTGAGCATCGTGTTCTTTTCATTCTTATCCATTTAACCGGAGTGTTGTGTCATCTCTTCAAGTGCTTTTCATCCTATCTAGTTTTCCTTCTTCTTTCAGTCGGACTGCTGCCCAAATTATATCAATCTTATTCCTTCTCTATCTAGTTTTAACCGGAGTGGTTTCAATATCTATCTTATCACTAAACCTCTTGGTTCTCATCATATTCCTTGTTCCTCTTGGCTAACGGATTGTTTGCAATCTTGGTCATCTCCGTTATTTTGTTTCTTTCAATGTGTTCAACCTCTCAAGGTTCGTGGTTTCACTCGTTCGTCAAAGAAGCAACTTAGTTTTACCTCTTCTCTTCCTCTTTCGTTTCTCTCCGGTGCCATCCTAGATCTCGGGACGAGATCCTCTCGTAGTGGTGGAGTGTTGTAATGCCCCAAGACCGGAGCTTCAGATGCCTTCCTTGTATTCCGAGATTCGTCGTGTGATTTATTTGTTTGATGCATTTATCATTGCATCATTTGCATTGCATCATGTCATCATCCAACCCTTTTTAAAACTCATCTAAATAAACCGTATGGATCTTCGGTCCATTTAAATCGAGGGCGTTACAGTCATCCCAGAAGTAATGTTTTAAATCATAGAAAACTTTTTCTTTTGCTGATATGTGAAACTAGGTGGTATAAATTTAGCAACAATGTAATTATCATAATCAGCATACCATGGAGCAGTATGAGAAGCATTTATGACAGCAAATTGTTCATCAGGAAAGCTATCATCAATAGGTAGTGGGTCATCAAGAACATTCTCTAACCTAGACAAGTTGTCTGCAACGGGGTTCTTAGCTCCCTTTCTATCAGTAATATGCAAATCAAATTCTTGTAACAAAAGAACCCATCTAATAAGTCTAGGTTTAGCATCTTTATTTTCCATAAGGTATTTAATAGCAGCATGGTCAGTGTGAACAGTTACTTTAGAATCAACAATATAAGGTATGAACTTATCACAAGCAAATACAACTGCTAAAAATTCTTTCTCAGTAGTAGCATAATTTCTCTGGGCACTGTCTAGAGTTTTGCTAGCATATTGGATAGCATTTAATTTCTTATCAACTCTTTGTCCTAGAACAGCACCTACAGCATAATCACTAGCATCACACATAATTTCAAAGGGTAAATTCCAATCAGGTGGCTGAACAATAGGTGTAGAAATCAAGGATTTCTTAAGTATTTCAAATGCTTCTACACAATCATCATCAAAGACAAAAGGAACATCTTTTTGTAAGATATTAGTCAGAGGCCTCGAAAGTTTTGAGAAGTCTTTAATGAACCTCCTATAAAAACCGGCATGACCAAGGAAACTTCTTATACCTTTGATGTCCTTGGGACACGTCATCTTTTCAATTGCATCAAATTTAGCTTTATCAACTTCATACCTCTTTCAGAAATTTTATGCCCCAAGACAATACCTTCATTAACCATAAAGTGACACTTCTCCCAATTCAAGACAAGATTAGTTTCTTCACATCTATGCAATACTCGATCAAGGTTGCTTAAGCAATCATCAAAAGAAGTTCCATACACGGAGAAATCATCCATGAAAACCTCAACAATCATTTCACAAAACTCAGAGAATATAGCAGTCATACATCTTTGAAAGGTAGCAGGTGTATTGCATAAACCAAAAGGCATACGTCTATAAGCAAAGGTACTGAAAGGGCAAGTAAAGTGGTCTTATCCTGATCCTCTTTTGACACAGGTATTTGAGAGAAACCAGAATAACCTTCTAGAAAGAAAAAATGTATATGTTTGGATAATCTCTCTAGCATTTGATCAATAAAAGGTAGAGTGTAATGATCTTTTCTAGTAGCTTTATTTAATTTACGGAAATCAATTACCATTCTATAACCTGTAACAATTCTTTCTGGGATCAATTCATCTTTATCATTAGGAACAACAGTAATACCTCCCTTCTTAGGGACACAATGGACAGGACTTACCCACTGACTATCAGCAATAGGATAAATTATACCTGCCTCCAGAAGCTTTAGTATTTCATTTCTTACCACTTCTTTCATCTTAGGATTTAACCGTCGTTGGTGATCAACAACCGGTTTAGCGTCTTTCTCCAATTTTATTTTGTGCTGGCATAGAGTGGGACTAATGCCCTTAAGATCATCAAGAGTATATCCAATAGAAGCACAGTGCTTCTTCAGAGTTTTCAATAATTTCTCTTCTTCCTGCTCTGAAAGTTTAGCACTAATATAATAGTATATATCTTCTTTTCATCAAGATAAGCATATTTAAGAGTATCAGGTAATGGTTTAAGCTCAAACACGGGATCACCCTTGGGTGGAGGAGGATCCCCTATGATTTCAACAGGCAAGTTGTGCTTCAAAATAGGTCCCTGTTTAAAGAATACTGCATCTATTTCCCTTCTTTCATTCATAAACATATCATTTTCATGGTCTAGCAAATATTGTTCTAAGGATCATTAGGAGGCACGGCAATAGAAGCAAGGCCAATAATTTCATATTTACTAGGTAATTCTTTATCATGGGGTTGTCTATGGAATTTAGCAAAATTAAAATCATGAGACAAATCCCCTAAACCAACAGTAAAAATATCCTTTTTGCAGTCTATCTTGGCATTAACAGTATTCAAGAAGGGTCTACCAAATATAATGGGACAAAAATCATCTTGTGGGGAAGCAAGAACAAGAAAATCAGTAGGATATTTAATTTTCACACACAAGACTTCAACATCTCTAACAATCCCAACTGGTGAAATAGTATCTCTATTGGCAAGGTTAATATTAACATCACTATCTTCTATCTCAGCAAGTGCAATACCATGCATATTTTCTTTGCATAAAGTATAAGGTATTGCACTGACACTAGCACCCATATCACATAAGCCATGATAACAATGATCTCCTATTTTAACAGAAACAACAGGCATGCCTACAACAGGTCTATGTTTATTTTTAGTATCGGGTCTGGCAATTCTAGCAGCTTCATCACAGAAGTAAATAACATGCCCATCAATATTATCGACCAAGAGATCTTTAACCATAACAATACTAGGTTCAACTTTAATTTTCTCAAAGGGTGTAGGTGTTCTAGCATTACTCTTACGAACCACAGTTGAAGCTTAAGCATGATCCTTTATTCTAACAGGGAAGGGTGGTTTCTCAATATAAGCAGTAGGAACAATAGGATCAACATTATAAGTGATAGCCTTTTCTTCAACTTTAATAGGTTCAACTACTTTTACTTCAATGGGAGGATTATATTTAAACCACTTCTTAGGGAGATCAACATGAGTAGCAAATGATTCATAGAAAGAAGCTACTACCTCAGAGTCAAGTCCACATTTAGTGCTAAATTCACAAAAAGGATCAATATCCATAAAAAATTTAACACAATCAAACTTAGGTGTTATACCTGACTCCTTACCTTCCTCGAGTTCCCAATCTTCAGAGTTGTGTTTAATTCTTTCTAATAAATCCCATCTGAATTCAATAGTCTTCATCATAAAAGAACCAGTACAAGAAGTATCGAGCATGGAGCGATTATTGAGAGAAAGCCGAGCATAAAAATTTCGAATAATAATTTCTCTTGAGAGATCATGATTGGCACATGAATATAACATTGACTTAAGCCTCCCCTAATCTTGAGCAATACTTTCTCCTTCGCGAGGCCAAAAATTATATATATAATTACGATCACGATGAACCAGATGCATAGGATAAAACTTCTGATGAAATTCCAATTTCAATCGGTTGTATTTCCATGATCCAATATCATCACATAGACTAAACCATGTAAATGCCTTTCCCTTCAAAGATAAAGGGAAGAACTTCTTCTTGATAACATCCTCGAGCATACCTGCAAGCTCAAATAATCCACAAACTTCATCCACATAGATTAGGTGCATATCGGGATGTAATGTTCCATCTCCTGTAAAAGGACTAGCTAGCAGTTTCTCTATCATACTCGAAGGAATTTCAAAGTAAACATTTTCAGTAGGTTCAGTAGGTTGAGGAGCAACTCTTTGCTCTACCAGTCGGGGTGAAGATACCCCGAACAAGCCCCTCAAAGGATCATTTTCCATAGTAACAAGTGACAGTAAATTTCAGCACACTATATAAATTTTTCCTTACCATTCCACCTACCGAAGGCGCTTCACTCCCCGGCAACAGCGCCAGAAAGGAGTCTTGATGACCCACAAGTATAGGGGATCTATCGTAGTCCTTTCGATAAGTAAGAGTGTCGAACCGAACAAGGAGCAGAAGGAAATGACAAGCGGTTTTCAGCAAGGTATTCTTTGGAAACACTGAAATTATCGGTAACAGATAGTTTTGTGATAAGGTAATTCATAATGGATAACAAGTAAAAAAAGTAAACAAGGTGCAGCAAGGTGTCCCAATCCTTTTTATAGCAAAAGACAAGCCTGGATAAACTCTTATATAAAGGAAAGCGCTCCCGAGGACACATGGGAATTATCGTCAAGCTAGTTTTCATCATGCTAATATGATTCGCCTTCGTTACTTTGATAATTTGATATGTGAGTGGACCGGTGCTTGGGAACTGCCCTTCCTTGGACAAGCATCCCACTTATGATTAACCCCTCTCGCAATCATCCGCAACTAAGAAAGAAGAATTAAGGTAAATCTAACCATAGCATGAAACATATGGATCCAAATCAGCCCCTTATGAAGCAACGCATAAACTAGGGTTTAAGCTTCTGCCACTCTAGCAACCCATCATCTACTTATTACTTCCCAATACCTTCCTCTAGTCCCAAACAATGGTGAAGTGTCATGTAGTCTACATTTCACATAACACCACTAGAGGAAAGACAACATACATCTCCTCAAAATATCAAACGAATACCAAATTCACATGACTACTTATAACAAGACTTCTCCCATGTCCTCAGGAAAAAACGTAACTACTCACAAATCATATTCATGTTCATAATCAGAGGGGTATTAATATGCATAGAGGATCTAAACATATGATCTTCCACCGAATAAACCAACTAGCATCAACTACAAGGATTAATCAACACTACTAGCAACCCACAGGTACCAATCTGAGGTTTTGAGACAAAGACTAGATACAAGAGATGAACTAAGGTTTGAGAGGAGATGGTGCTGGTGAAGATGTTGATGGAGATTGACCCCCTACCGATGAGAGGATCGATGGTGATGACGATGGCGACAATTTCCCCCTCCCGGAGGGATGTTTCTCGGGCAGAACAGCTCCGCCGGAGCCCTAGATTGGTTCCGGTTCCGCCTCGAGACGGTGGCGCTTCATCCCGAAAGCTTCCTTATGATTTTTTCCAGGGCAAAAGACACCATATACCAGAAGATGAGAATCGGGGGGCTTCCAGGTGGCCCACAAGGCAGGGGCGCGCCAAGGGGGTAGGGCTCACCCTCCACCCTCGTGGACAGTGGGTGGCCCCCCTCTGGTGCTTTCTTTGCCCAATATTTTTAATATATTCCAAAACTGACTTTAATGGTGTTTCAGGACTTTTGGAGTTGTGTAGAATAGGTCTTTAATATTTGCTCCTTTTCCAGCCCAAAATCCCAGCTGCCGGCATTCTCCGTCTTCATGTAAACCTTGTAAAATAAGAGAGAAAATGCATAAGTATTGTGACATAATGTGTAGTAACAACCCATAATGCAATAAATATCGATATAAAAGCATGATGCAAAATGGACGTATCAACGGACTTCTCTTTGACCTCCTATGGTCGAAACGGGGGTCTTGTTCATCGGGAGGGGTGTGGCGTACCACAAAACGGGACTCCACGGGGCTACTGTTCATCCACCTTCGACTTCCTGCAGCCTCCACCTACTACTGTTCATCCACCATCGACTTCCTCTAGCCTCCACCGGCAACCGTTCATCCAGCCCCCCACTGGGTCCTGTTCATCCAGCCTCCACCGACTACTATTCAACCAGCCCTCCACGGGGTCTTGTTCAACCAGCCCCTCCATGGGGTCCTATTCAACCTGCCCTCAACGGGCTCCCTCCACCGGCTACTATTCATCCACCCCCACCTTCTCGATCGGGGTCCTGTTCATCTAGCGACAACGGCCTCTACTACCACGGGATCCTGTTCATCCAACCCCCACAGGGAACTGTTCATCAAACCCCAACGTATGTCTCGACTCATTCAACCAACCCCCATGTTCATTGTTCATCAAGAGGCGGCAGGTTCGATCGGCTTCAGTTAGCAGCAGTAGCAAAGGAATCACTCAGGTTCAGTTAATAGCAAGGGATCAATCGGGTTTCAATAACTAGCTAGTACAATCGCTCGGGTTCAGTTAGAGCCAACGCCTCACTCGGGTTCAGTTAGAGCGCAGCACCTCGCACACACGCACATACGTGTACGAGAGAAACATGCAAACCTTCGTGCTTCGCTCGGCCCCGACCAGCCACCGTAACCGGGAAGTTCCCAAATTTTCCTCGCCCTTGCTTCTACCATGATTTTTTTCATCATGGACAGCCCAAAGAATGTCATGCAGGTGCGTCTCTGGCCTGCCCAGGACGAAAAGCCCATTTTATGTCATGATTTTTTCATAGAAGTAGGATCCCACCACATCTATGATGATACAGGGTTTTGTCATAATTATCGTCATAGAAATGTCATAGCTATGACAGAAAAAAATTCGTTCGGCCCAAAATGTCACGGATGTGTCTTTTTTTTGTACTGATATCAAGAAAGAAGCATAGAAGGAGGCTTAAAGACCATCACTTGACTGACCTGATTTAAGGGGCATTTAAACATTATGTGCAACGTATGAACTAACATAAACATTGCATATTTCAGATTCTATAATGAAATGCACATGTATTAGGTTATGCCATGTATGATGATGCCTAAATATAGACTACAGCAGGCAGGAGTGATTCATCATTGCATGCACAATTGAATTCCAGGTTAAGGGTGAGATCTATTCCGCCTTTTTAGAGCTTATTGTCAAAATAAGCCATAAAAGATGTAAAGAAGTCATTTTTGAGTTAAGGGCTTGGGCTTAACTTATTTTGCTTTAGAGGGGGGTGTTTGGGTAGAAGCTCACTAAAAATTGAAGGGAAGGGGAATAGTGAAATGACTCTGTTGTTTGCCTATATTACACTCAAAATGCCACTGCTCACACCCGCGTTACACCTGACCCTCAAGTAAAAACAAACACGCAAGCATTCATTGCTCTGCCCGCTTGCATCTCCTCTCCCCTTTCCCTCTACCTCGATCCCCTGCCTGCAGAGCTAGGGTTCCTCCAGCAAGCCACTGCCACTGGTCCCATTCGGCATGGTCCTCGATGATGCTCTGTCTAGCTAGCCTACATGGCCGGTGGGTAGGGCAAATCTCCCCGGATACTCCTCCCTCTGGCGCCGCCCCTCATTCTCATGGTCTCCAGCAGCTGCTCTGTTGTGGTCCGTCCAACGCATGACACTGGCAGGCGCCACACAACTACGACCGATGCCACACTACGGTAGAAGGCACCTCATTCCCCCTCCCCTCCTTGCAGGCTGTGGCCTTGAGGTGCTGTTGAAGGATGATCTCATCCAACAAGGTGAGGATCTCCTTTGATTTTTTGCTAAATTTTCATTTTGATCCGCTATACGATGAATTGCTATGAGTTGCTTTTGCTGCTGTTATATGATGCATTGCTATGACCTGCTCCTACTGCTGCTATATGATGAATTGCTATGAGCTGCTGATTCTATATGATGAATTGCTATGACCTGCTGCTGGTATATGATGAATTGCATGTTGCTACTGCTACTGGTGTATGATGAGTTGCTATGAGCTGCTGCTGCTGCTATATGATGCTTTCAGGTGGTGCTGCTATATGATAATAACCACCACTTAGACAATTGATTTTCGATAAATAATTGGTCTTCATTTAAATTTAGGTCATGCGTTCTTCATTTAAATTAGGCAATGGGATCTCTATGGAAGACATCGACCAAAGTAGATTATGCCAAGTAGATGGTATCTTTGTATTTGCATTTTGAACAAAATATTTATGGTTTGTTTTCCTACCATATTAATTACTGCACTGGGTTCAATTTTTTATGTTTGCAAGTCAAATTAATTTTCATATGGACAGCAAAATGACAAAATATAATGCAATCTAGACTTTTCACTGATTATACCACAAATAAGCTGAAAAGGCAGGCAATGAAAATAACTGGTTGGATTATTACCTCGAGCTTATATTCAAAGGTGCTTATTTTCTTAGGATAACTCGAAATAATTGTCCCTAAGAAACTTGGCCAATAGAACTGACATACAAATAACATGTCACGATGATTGCAATGGGAGAATCCTGCAAGAGAACTAGGCCAGAGTGACCTACCATAGTACACTGTATAGGCTCACTGCTGCCTCTCCTTTTTTTTGCGATGTTCCATGAAATTTCCACATACATCTTGGACTTTTTCATTGTGTAACCCTATCTGCAAGTTGACACGGCTAATTTCAAACATCTCTACATGATAATACATTGCATATCCCTTGCGCATATTTAAACTACCAATTTACGATTTTGTGCATAGCATAAACTAGCCATGACTATGTATGCTGGACTAGCAGGCACTCTAAGGGAGCCTAATGTAGTACATTGGAATTCCTACATGCCACATATGATTTTGTGTAATGTACTACCTCTGTTCCAGCGAGTATCATGTATGACATCTACATATCTAATTTAGCAGCCAGTAGTAGAAATCATTGTCTGCACAAAGGGATTACTGATCGAAAATCCTAGCAAAGCACGCTAGTAGGCACACAAAAATACAAGAGAGAGAGACACACACTTACAAGATCATAGCAATGCCTCAGTCCAGCATCTGGTTGGCCAAGCTGTTATAGATCTAGAAGAAACATCGTCCTTGTAGTTTCTGCCAGCTGCATAACATGTAACAGCGACCTATTAGTATATTTGAAGGACATCTGGCAGGTGATGCTGGACAGGTTTAAAGTTGACAAGTACCTAGGTCGTGGCAACTGGTTCACATCTTGCTAGACGGTGGGAATCAGGTTAGAAACGTAAGGGTGATGATGTTGCGCTGGCTGTCGGGGTCCAGTAAGGAGATCTAGAACCATCGAGTAGGGTGTTTGTGGAGCGGCTCTGATAGGGTGGACTACGATGTGGGCTAAGCGAATCTGAGGCCGTGGACGAGGGCATCGGTGAAGCTGCTCTGGTAGTTGGGTTCAGGATGGTGTCGACGATGCGGATCTGCGACTGTGGACGGGGCATCAGAAGCTGCTCCGGTAGGTTGGACGAGGGTGCGGCAAAGCGGATCTGAGGCCGTGGACTTGTGCATTGGCAAAGCATCCCGATAGGGTTGAGAATAGTGTAGGCAAAGCTACTCTGGTAGGGTTGACGATGATGTCAGTGAAGCGGCTCCAGTAGGGTTGATGATGGTGTCGGCGAAGCGGCTCCGGTAGGGTTAAGGAAGGTGTCGGCAAAGAGGATCAAAGGCCGTCGAGGGGGACGTCGGTGGGGCGGCTCCGGGGGGTGTGGGCGAAGCATCTCTGGTGGGGAGTACGAAGGAGCCGTTGCAGAGGCGCTGCGGTTGACGAGAGTACCGGCGAAGCAGATCCGGCGCTGTGGACAAGGCCGGCACTGAATGGGCTATGGTACAGTGGTGGATGAGCAGTCTACTTGTTTCTAGGGGAGGTGGGAGGGGTAGATGCGGCCGCAGAAGCAGATCCGGCGAGGTGGATGTCCTTGGAAGTGAATGGGCTCTGGTACGCCGGTGGTGGGCAGTCGGGTTTTGAGAGGGGAGGGGTAGAAAGGCCAATGAAGTACGGACGGCGTGATGTAAGATGCTCTGGTGCTGTGGAGTTAGTCGTTTTTGCGGGAGGGGGAGAGGAAATGGGGTGCCAGGTGGTGGGGGGAACCAAAAGTTACCAAAGCAGCCCCGACCTATTATGTAAATGACTGTCGTATTGTAACCGTTGTTCTCCGTGCACCAAGGACAAAAGGGGAATTTCGCATGATAAAGACTACGCGGCAAAAAATTTAGAAGGAGGCGGGAGATTTTGCCGCCCACGGGATCGTTCGTATCCAGTTTAAACTAATTTTGGACAGTGCTAGCGGGAAGGTCATGCGAGACTGTGTACACGGGGCATACGTCAGCAGTTAATAACTGGTGTGAAGTCCACCCTAGAAAAAAAAGACAATAACTCAGAATGATGCACCGATAACTTGGACGTTCACACAGGCGCGGCCAATCGTATGCGTGTAGAGGCACGTTCACAAATAAAGGGATAAAACGCTCAGCCTACGTATTTCTCGTGTAAATATATAATTTAGTGCCATTGGTTATTTAATTTAAACATAATGCATTGATGTGTTATTGTAGAGGCGCACGAAAAGAAATGGGTATTGTAGTCACACAAAAGAAATGGATATTGTAGGCCGCTACTTAAAAGTGTTACCTCATATGATTACATAGCCTCCATTTCTTAAATTGCATACCCATTGAATTCATATATGAATATTACATATATTACTTCATAATAGAACCTTAAATCATCCAAGACTAATGAATCTGAATGCAAGACTAACAATGGTGCATGTAAATGATAGCAACATTGGTTGTTTGGACAAACATGAGTGTGACTTTGGCATGCACAATTGAAAAAGATTATTTAGAAGAAAAAAAGTGATATGTGAGTGTCCAATCTTTATAGCGTTTAATCGATATTGTATCTTTGGCCACTATATGAAGTAGATATTGATTTATGTTAAAGCGATGCACGTCCACCATCGCTAGATAGTGATATGTGAATGAGTTGTGCAATATCTCTCACACGCATACATATCCCATTTCTCCGTGGGCATCGGAATCACACACGCGCATTTCGTGTCTTTCTACCCCGTCCTACAAGTCTCTCACACAGAAACACACACACTCTCTCCGTCGAACACACCCACCCCTTTAATTCTGCCCACCCACCGCCACTAATGTCTCAAAGTATAATTATGTCTCGCACACATATGCTTATGGTTAACTCGAGCTGGATCCCATTGTTGGTATTCATATGGTTCCGGGACTCAAAAGACGACGGAGGTTATTATTGACTTGAAGGCCAAAACCTCCGTCATCTTTTGAGTCCCGGAACCATATGAATACATGCGATGGGATCCAGCAGAGCACCTTATGTTTTGAGATTTCTCTCTCTCTCTCTCTCTCTCTCACACACACACACACACACACTCTCTCTCTCTCTCTCACACACACACACACACACACACGTGTAGACATTGTTTCTCTCTTCAATTTTTTCCTACACTTGCATGCACACCGCTTGTTTATCTCTGTGATGCTTTAAGTATCCTCGCACACATGTTATCTACCTATCACTTAATATAGATATGTGTCACACAAACTCCTTCTCCCTATATCTAAGTGTCACTGCCCCCACCCCACCCCACACACACACTAACCGACACCGAAGGAGTAGGGTGACACCTTGATCTTGATACTAATCTATCTACTGGCTTCTCTCTCACACAAACACACACACACACTACCCGACACCGAAGGAGTAGGGTGGCACCTCGATCTTGATAGTAATCCATCTACTCGCTTCTCTCTCAAACACACACACACACCCGCTAGGTGTGCCTCTGTGCCTACCGCGCGCACACTCTCGATACGTGTTTCTCTCCCTCCCCCCTCCCCCCAAACAATGACAACAGAAGGGTGACAACTCGATCTTGATCTTAATCCATCAATTGGTTTCCCTCTCAAGCACACACACACACACATGCTAGTATTGTCTATGTGCCTTGCTCACACACACTCGACACGTCTTTCTCTCTGTAGCCCCATCGATATGTAGACTTTTCGCGCGCGCATAGTTGTATTGACGATGACGCTGAACCCAGTGTGCCTTGTTTTTACCGGCCTCATGTGATAGTTCTCACCCTGTTTTGTGTTAATTAACAAGGCAACCTTTTCTTTGTTGCTACTAGTGAATCTGAGATAATTCGAGGACGACATACAATATATCACTTCAACCCAATTATCGTAGTTACTATTTTAAAAGAAACTAGCTAGATGCTCGTGCATTGCATGAAACATCAAGATGCATTTGTATGAGTAGTTTATCTTGTGAGACAAACAGATGAACGAGGGAAGGCCTTATTTGCAAATGTGGAGAGGGGTGCGGGTATCTCTTTGGAAAATTGCCATAGTTTCCTTCCTATCCATTAGATATAAATCTGACGGCCTATATTGCAGGATGGCAGGCGCACCATCATCACCAACTCTGTTTTTCTACTCCCTCCATTCCAACAAGTGACTACATGCAGAGCAAAATGAGTGAATCTACACTCTAAACTATGTCTATGTACACATCCGTATGTGGTAGCCCATTTCAAACATGAAGAAGACATAGAGATATATCTCCAACATCGTCCACAACGAACATGTGCTGGACTAGTTAGCGCCGGAATCTCGCAACGCGATGACCTGAGGTCGAATTCTGTATTTAAACTTAGATTTTTACATTACTAGCAAGATGCCCATGCATTGCACGGAACATCAAGATGTATTTGTATGAGTAGTTTATCTTGTGGGAGAAAAGGATGAACGAGGGAAGGCCTTATTTGCAAAGGTGGAGAGGGGTGTGGGTATCTTTTTGCAAAATTGCCATAGTTTACTTCCTATCCGTCAGATATAAATTGGACGGCCTATATTGCAGGATGGTGGGCACACCATCATCACCAACTCTGTTTTGTATAAGAGTAGAGAGAGAAGTACAAAGCAGAGATATACTATTATTTAATATATATATATATATACTTCTTTCGCTACTGTACTGACAGTGGAACCCACAAAGTACTTAGAATGCAAGATTAAGGATGGATTTGTTTCTTCTTAACTTTCTGTACGAACGTGTAGCCACCCTGCAAGTCATGTACACTGTACATGCAATTAACTTTATATAGAGGGAGAATCATACACACAATTAACTCAAATTGATTGCATGTGACTCTATTATTTACAGTATAGGAGCATCTCCAACGGCAGATGGAAAAATTCCTCCCGCTTCCTTCCGCGGAGGACGACATCCAACGCCAGTGGCATACATTTTGACAACTCTAACCAATCAGAGGAAATTCATGCAAACACGGGCTGATTTCATACAAGCATGAATGATTTTGTATAAAGAGCCAGATCTTCATATAAACATGATGAATTTCATTACATTTACATGAACTAAGTGGTGCTAATCCGGCTCTCATGGTATAATTAATACCTAATCTAAATGTCCGCCCACTGACCCCTTTGTCTTCCTCATGTCCGTCAGACACTTGTGGGGTCAACGAAGGTCCTCGGAAGAGACGAAGGAGCAAAGAAACCACCTGTATATGCAGTCACCGCCTCGGCGGTGGCCTTCATGGGACCCAAGTGGCGGCGGCCTCCCATGTTATACATCTCCTTGATGATGGTGGCGGACACAAAGAACCTGGCAACCGACTCACCGCTCTCCACGCACCCGGCTTCTGTCTCTGCCTGCATGGCGCTGCCGCAGGCACGGGAGGTGCACCCATAGACACAGGAGGCGTGCCCACCGCAGACACTGGTGGCATGGTACGACGTGGTAGCAACGACGCCCGTGCCACCGTGCTCGCCGGTGTGGAGCAACTCGCCACTCCTCATCGAGCTAAACTGGAGCGGCGAGTTGCTGAACCACGCGCCGGCTTGGGGCGGCAACTGGCTCCGTCGGGCCAAGCGTGGTTGGTGAAGCACCAAGTGGCCACGCTCGTATCCAGAGGGCTTGGCGGGCCAGCCAGCCGGGTAGTATGCCGGAGAACGGCTCCTCAGAAGCCATCGGAAGAGTGGAGAAAATGGTGAAGGAGGAGATGGGGGAGCGGAGGAGGGGTGCGATTCTTGCTCGTTACCTGTCTGGCCTCGTTTAAATAGAGGGCGAAAGGTAGGAGCTTGGCCGGTGTTTGGCCTCGTTTAAACTGAGGGCGGACGGGAGGAGCTCGGCCGGTGTTCCGTTTAATTCCGGCCAGCTCATGGATGAACGTGTGGCCACATTAGGTTTCTCGGTTTGCATGCGAGTTTAACGGGGGCGTTTGATGGAGGCGAGGATGCGTGTGCAGCCGGGCGTGTAGCGGGCGATGGAGTACTGTTCAACTTGACATGGGGCAGCGTAGTTCCCGATACGTGTTTAATGCAGACGAGGGAGAGGGTAGCGGTTCCCAAAATATTGAACGGCCAATGGTGCATCCTCCTTCAATTAGCATCATCAATGCATGAGGGAAGTAATGGGAGGAGGACCAGGAAAAGAGGCAGCACGATGTGAATGCAACGCAGTTTGCACTCATATAAAGGCGTCCCTCTGTTCCAATGCATCTACCACATCGTACACACCTAAGCACCTACACTAAGCGCAAAAGTGCTCACTCCAGACCCATGGCGGCGACGCGCGCGAGCGGCCAATGGCTGTGCTAGATGGTCCATGACGCTGGCCTGCGGCATGGCGCCGAGGATCGTCTCTAGACGGTGTTGGCGACAGGCTGGTGGATGGCCAGCGTCGACGCTAGCTACAACACTTAGTTGGACCAGATGATCATTGCCACCATCAACAAGTTCACCATCGTCAAGAAGCTCGCAGACAACATTGCCGTACTCCTCCAACCCGCGTGCCCGGGCTCCTCATTGCCTGCCACCCTAATCGGCCTCCATGGCAGGAACCTCTTTCAAGCACTGGTGGTCCTGCGACTGCCCGCCAACGCAACAAAGAATGTCCACCTGGAGGTCACACTCACCATGAGGCGCCTCGCCCTGCAAGAATTCGCCAACCTACACATCCACGTGTACGAGTTAGTCGTGTACATAGGTATCTACAAGGACGATGAGGACGCTACGATGTTGGCCTTCCTTAGCTGGTTGGAAGCATTGGACGCCTTTGCTGAGAAGCACCTTGACCTAGCCACAAAAACCCGATGCACTGAGTCAAGGAGGAGGAGGTCGTACGTTGATGAATGCATCTTCTTCTTGCCTCCTGTAACCACCATTGTGATCGCATCATTGTGGCCTTAATTCTTATTATGCTACTGCATTCTCGTTCCAGTCAATACAGACATGTGTGATCCCTTTGCTCACATTTGGAGGCAATTATATGCATCATTGTAACTAGTACCCCATTCGTCAATTTATAAGTTGTTCTTACCTTTTCCATCAACTTCGTGCAACGCATCGGCATCTTGCTAGAAACACTTCAACATGTCGAACCGCATGTGACCAAACTGACGCTGCGCCAACCTAGCTACCACCCTGCTTATCTAGCGGAAAAAGCCCCGCCTAGCGTTTCCAGTCGTTATTTCTATCTATCGATCGTGCCAAGGAGCAGAACCAAATGGTACAATTTATACGTTTCTCTACTCCTATAAAAGAGTGTTTTCTTTCAAGTTTGTGAATAAGTACTATTCCACTTTGGATTCATCACAACGCACGGGCACATTGCTAGTAAAAGAAAAAGGCATGCCGCATTCGCGTTGCGCCCCCACATGTTTGGGAATCGGGAGTACTGCATGGCCCGTCCGGCATGCCACATAGCTAGGGAAGGCGTGTTGCCTAGCATTTTCACTTTCATGTGGGACCACAGTTGAGCAAACCGACTATCGGCAAACTGGAAGACGACAAACCGCACCCTGCCCGCCACGTTGGAAATTAGCAACGAGGGGAAGATCTAGCTATAGCACGGAAGCCAAGAGATTTGGTGTCGGATGGGGCTCGTTGATAGAGTAGGATCACTCCTTCACCGCAAAAAAAAGAGTAGGAGCACACCGTACTAGTACTCCTACTAGTACGATGTTTGTACTACAACTAGTATTACCACTATACAACTAGGTACATGCATGACACAACATCATAAGAACAAAAAACGGGAATATCTTGTTTAGGGTGATTTATCTTTTTTTCAGTCAGTGCACTATGAATAATATGATGTGGGGAGTGTCGGTGTCAAAACCGGCGGATCTTGGGTAGGGGGTCCCGAACTATGCGTCTAAGGTCGATGGTAACAGGAGGAGGGGGACATGATGTTTACCCAGGTTCGGGCCCTCTCTATGGAGGTAATACCCTACTTCCTGCTTGATTGGTCTTCATGAATATGAGTATTACAAGAGTTGCTCTACCACGAGATCGTAATGGCTAAAACCCTAGAAGTCTAGCCTTATGATTGCCTCTACGGACTAAACCCTCCGGTTTATATAGACACCAGAGGGGACTAGGGTTGTACAAGGTCGGTTACAGAGAAAGGAATCTATATATCCGAATCGCCAAGCTTGCCATCCATGCCAAGGAGAGTCCCATACGGACACGGGAAGAAGTCTTCAGTCTTGTATCTTCATAGCCCAACAGTCTGGCTCATGTTAACAGTCCGGCCGTCTGAGGACCCCTTAATCTAGGACTCCCTCAGTAGCTCCTGAACTAGGCTTCAATGACAAGGTGTCCGGCGCGCAGATTGTCTTCGGCATTGCAAGGCGGGTTCCTTCTCCGGATACTCCAAAATAGTCTTCGAACACAGAAAACATGTCCGGCTCTGCAAAATAAATCCTACACACAACCATAGAGAGTTTTATATTTCACGAGTCCAATCCGCTGACAACTTTTTGTAGCATGACATCACGTCGCCGCCCGACCATTATTCGAACTGTTTTTAGCCTGCCGCTCCATATTTCGAGATGCGGTTTCATTGGCACGTCTTGTCAAAGCAGAGATCGTATCCCCTTATTGCGGGATTCTCATCAATACGGGCATGGGTAACCCAAGCGTGCCATCTGCATGACCCTTGGGGAATAGGCAAGTTTTAAGGCGAGTGGGAGGCACTTGATATTCACTGCCTTTATAAAGAGATAAGGGTTCACCTTTTTTCATCCACGCCTTCACTCTCTCTACCTCCCCCATTCTTGAGCTCCAGCACCCAAGTTCTCATCCTTTCCACCCCCAAAAAGCAGTCTAAGCATGCCTGATCCGGAGTGCAAGGCAAGTGGATGGCCTCCTCCGTCAAGGAGAAGGACATTACAAAGCTTCGGGAGGCTAGGTACTTGGCCAAGGAAATCGCCCACCGGCTTCCGGCCAAGGGACAGATCGTCCCCACCCCGGAGCCCCATGAGAGGGTGGTGTTCATCTCCCACTTCGTCCGTGGGCTGGGATTCCCTCTCCACCCGTTCATCCACGGAATCATGTTCTACTACGGGCTGTATTTCCACGATCTGACCCCCAACTCCATCCTCAATATCTCGACATTTATTGTGTGTGTGAGGCCTTCCTCCTCATCCTCACTCTGGATTATGGCTAAAGACCTTCAATATGAAGCCGAAGGTGGTGAGTGGTCAACACGCGGAGTGCAGAGGCGCCATGGTGAGCAAGATGCCCAATGTCACATGGCCCGAAGACTCCTTCGTGGAGACTGTCAAAGGGTGGCAGTCGAAGTGGTTCTATGTCACAGAGCCGCGCGGCACCACCTGGACCGCGGCTCCCGCATTCCGGTCCAGAGCCCCGATGCGCCTCACCTCCTGGCCAGAGAAAGGCCTGGACTAGTCTTCACCGGACGAGCTGACAGCGCTTCAGATGCGCAGACAAAACATGATAAACAAGAACATCAAGCTCGTTAATTTGATCCAGGTGATGCTTATTCTCTGGATCCTACCGTGTCAATGTCGGACTTGCCATTTATGGGAGTACAATCCGGCCAAGCACCAGACCTTGCTGCAGTTCTTCGACACCACGCACGAAGACATATGAAAGGTGCTCTTCAAGGCCAACGAGACGCGGTCGGCTCCGACCGAGGACCGCAGGCACGACTTGACCCATCCCGCTAGTCCGGTAAGTTTTTTCATGTTTTCAAGGTGTACCCTTTACTTGCACACTTGAGGAAGACACCTAAGCCTTCCTACTGATTTTCTCAGGGCTAGACGAAGAAGGTGGAGCAGATTTACTGTCCAACTCTGCTGCCAGAAGACCCAGAAATTCCACTTCTAACGAAGATGCTGGTTCCGGTGCCCTATCAAGCGCTGGTGAAGAAGGCCAAGAAGAAGGCCAAGGGGACCAGAGGTGGTCTCCGTCGCAAGGGCGCTTCTTACGTGACGTCCAAAGATGCTAAGATTCATTCCTCCGCCGCCGAGGACGACGAGGAAGAGGACGAAGAAGAAGAAAGCCATTCCCCCCTAAGGGGGAGAAAGAAAAGGTCGGCCTCCACGCGTCTGGAGGCCGAGGCGTCCAAGAAGGGGAAAGCTTCCCTTCCGGACAGCTCCACCGCGGCCACCGACAACAGCTCGGACTGGCGGCCCAGGGACAAGCCCCTAGCCAAATCGTGAGTACCCAGACACATTCATATATCTGGCCTCTCTACTTCATTGTTTTAATGTGTTGAATCATGTATTTGCAGTTCGGCTCGGTACAACCTCGAGCAATCCTCATCTTCGGGGGATTCGCTGGACCCGGAGGCGATGGACAGCGGGACCCTTCTGGCGGCCTCCTCTCCCAAGGCCATGGATAACACCGAGGTGTTGTCACGAAGGTTCCTAGGCCTGGGAGAGACTCAGGAGGCCGTCCGGGCGGCATCGGAGGGTGAAACCTCGGTTACCGGACACATGGGGGAGCAAACCCCCATGGATACTGATGATGGGGGCCATATCCAGTTCGGCCCCCAGCCGAATACAGTTCCAGAGATCCATACAACTTTGGAATCAGGCAGGCCACCTCTTTCGAAAGAAGGAGGTGCACTTATTCCACCGGTGACCTCTGTCCATCCAGAGGCCCCGGATAATTTGCTGGAAGTGCTGCGAGGCGCTTCCATTGTTGAGGAACACCGTATCCTTATGGGTACGGTGGTTGAGAGGATCCAGTACACGAAGAGCGGACTGACCACAGCTTGCACAAGCCTTCTAACAGGCTTTGACGTAAGCAACACAATTATAAAAAGAATGTCACGGTATAGACAGTAGCCCCTGATACTCTGCCCGGTGTTCGGAAAGAAAAGCCGAACAGAGGATCAAATAATTTTCGCATGAGACTAACCTAACATGTCTATGTGAACAAGCAGGCGTCATTGCTGGCCGTGACCTCTCATACTGCTGAGGTCTCTGGACTGAAGCAAAGTCTAGAGCGGACCGAGGAGGAACTTGGCTGTGTGAAGAAGCAGCTAGAAGATAGTCAAGGTATGCAATAACCTTGTATATATTCAGGAAGGATGAATGATTTGTGCTGACTAAAGTGCCATTTTATTTGTTAGGAGTGGCGACCGAGGTGGAGACCCTCAAGAAGGCGCTGGTCGAGGCCGAGGAGAAAGTGGCCAAGGAAATGGCTGCCCGTGAGAAGCACGAGGCTAGGGTCAGTGAGGTCCAGCAGGAGCTCCAGGACGTCGTGAAGAAATACGAGTCCTTGGAGCGCCACCTTGCGGATCAAGAGTCTGAACTTGACAAGGCCCGCCAAAACACAGACGATGCCCGGGTTGAAGCCCAAGGCACCCTCCAGGAAATCCAGGAGGCCAGAAAAATCACGGCGGGTAAGGCCTTTATTATGCAGAGCAAATATGTGAAGAAAAGGTTCCTATTACAGACCCGGATTTGGAGTTCTCCTGGGGCATTTGCGGATCTGCTGTGCATCGTTTCAGACGCTGCGGAATTCTTCCGAGCCGAAGAGGGGAGCTCTACGGAGAAGCTATGTTGGACGCAATACCTTGTGCCAGAATATCCGGTGCCCTTTAGCGATCAGCTAAAACAGCTGGTTGAACAGCATAGGGTGGCCGAACTAGTCATGAAGGATTTAATAACCCGGCTATGGCCTGCCGAAGCTATGCCCAATAGCTACTTCGGGCTCATGAAGCGGCTGGTCAATGCCTGCCCTCGGCTTGATGCCATCAAGCGGTCGGTCTGCATCGAAGGCACGCGCATGGCCTTCGCCCGAGTCAAGATGCACTGGGTGAAGATGGACACCGTGAGGGTTGCAACCGAGGGACCACCTGTGGGCAAGGAGCACCGCATGCCCGAGCTGTATTTTGACAGTGTCCTGGACGGGTCCCGCCTTGTGGTGGAGCAATGTGCTAAGGATTTTATCTTTGAAGGAATACATTCATGTTATCCTATCCTGTACTATGAAACAAGATTGTTATGTAATATAATGCTTGTTATTTAAAATTTTACCTCTTATGCGACTGTATTGTTGAATCTGGGAGTTGGCCAGCCGTCGGCTTCTGCCCCCATGTAGGTAGTACGGGGGTGTTCGGGATAAACCTAAACACACTTTACTCCAAAGTTTGTCCCTTAAAGGAGGTGCTTAGCACAATGAACCAGGCAATCAGACTATGTGGCTTTATCACCCTCACTTAGCCATAGGAGTTTGACAATAAATTTTTTGGCACAGCCCCTAGTATTCGTAAGTCCGAACTGGGATGCTGTAAACACCTAATCGGACAAAAACCGATTCATCGCATAATGCAGAAAAATCGCTAATGATTTGTAACCTCTCGAACAGCTGACCGGCTCACGCCACATCATGACAGACAGTTTTCGGCTTTCTCTACTGAGGTGCTCATCTGGATGAACCAGGACACAATCGTAGTAGTTCTCCCTTTACTACCCTAGCCGATATTACAGAACGTAAGGTAGTAAGCACAGGAGCCGAGCAACCCAACTATTGACCAAAGACATGATTCGGAGCCAATGCATATAGTGCTATAAGTTCGGGGTGCCGAACTATACTGTAAAAAAGTGTTTGGACTTTGTTGCCGTATTATGGGGCATAATGAAGCCCCTGGCCAATTAAGGCATACCAGAGTGTACGGGTGCAATTGATAAGAATATCAAGAAAAAGAAAAATGAAGTATTAGGCTAATGCCGCAGAAATTGGGCAGCAAACCTTTTTCCATTATAGTTTGATTAATACCTCAAAGCGTATTTATACAAGTGGTGCGATAAGTAACAGGGCTATTTAACATGCCACGACCAAGGGAGAGTTGCGTGCGGGTCCTCAAAAACAGGTATAACGATCGTTTAAAGAGACCACCTGGAAATTCCCTTATACGTCAATGCTTCTTGTCGTCTTGGTGTGTCCGTCCCTTGATACGTCCAACAATCAGGTCACCAGGAAAGGCCTGAGGAAAAAAGAAACCTGAAAAGAAAAAGTGAAAGTATGTGGGTCTAGGAGCGGTTGAGCCGTATTATGGACCATGATCTAATTGTGCCTCCGTCTATGCCCATGGTATTTTGAGTGTGTAGTTATGTACGCGCGGTACGAATGCCGCTGTTTGATCACGATTGGGACGGAGGCTGAATTGCTAGTCAAGCTCTTGATGAGCTGGAATGTCATGCTGCGGAGTAGTTCGGACTCGTTTGACAGTCCCCGGGGGCTTGGCTACCGAATTAAGGTTCTGCCTGAAAAGGCTGCTCTGTGCTTCTGCTGCGAGGGCAGCGGTGTGCTCCTCTGTACGGAGGGAGCGTTCCGTGTTTCCATTGACTGTTATGACACCGCGTGGTCTGGGCATCCTGATCTTGAGATAAGCATAGTGTGGCACCACATTGAATCGAGCAAATGTGGTTCATCCGAGCAGTGCGTGATAGCCACTGCAGAGGGGACGATATCGAAGATCAACTCTTTGCTTCGGAAGTTATCTAGAGATCCGAAGACCACCTCCAGTGTGATTGAGCCCGTACAGCGGGCCTCTACACCTGGCATGACACCTTTAAAGGTGGTTTTTGTGGGCTTGATCCTTGAGGGATCGATACCCATTTTGCGCACTATATCCTGATAGAGCAGGTTCAGGCTGCTATCACCGTCCATGAGGACTCGCGTCGGATGGAACCCATCAATGATTGGGTCGAGGACTAGCGCAGCTGAACCGCCATGATGGATACTGGTCAGATGGTCCCTGCGATCAAAGGTGGTCGGGCAGGATGACCATGGGTTGAACTTTGGGGCGACTTGCTCTATCGCGTAGACATCCCTGAGCGCGCGCTTGCGCTCCCTCTTGGGGATATGGGTAGTGTATATCATGTTCACCATTTTAACTGGGGGGCTTCTTCTATCCCCCTGTGTTCGGTGGCAGGGCTCCTCATCATCGTCCTTGCTTTGCAACCCCTTCTCCATGTTATCGACATTTAACTTGCCGGCCTGTTTAAAAACCCAACACTCTCTGTTGGTATGATTGGCTGGTTTATCAGGAGTGCCGTGTATTTGACATGGACGATCGAGTATGCGGTCCAAACTGGACGGGCCCGGATTGTTTCTTTTGTATGCCTTCTTCCGCTGACCAGACTTAGAGCCGCTGAATCCGGTGTTGACCGCCGTGTCATCGGTGTTATCACCGTTGCTTTGACGCTTTTGTCTGTTGCGTCGAGGCTTGCTGTTGTTGTTTCTGGCTTCAAAAGTGCCAGGTTTGCTTATATTGTTATTGCTACGAGCTAGCCAGCTATCTTCGCCCGCACAGAAGCGGGACATGAGTGCCGTGAGGGCTGCCATGGACTTCGGCTTTTCTTGGCCGAGATGTCATGTGAGACATTCGTCACGGATACTATGTTTAAAGGCCGCTAGGGCTTCGGCGTCCGGACAGTCAACGATCTGGTTCTTTTAGTTAAGAACCTAGTGTTGGGGAACGTAGTAATTTCAAAAAAATTCCTACGCACACGCAAGATCATGGTGATGCATAGCAACGAGAGGGGAG
Organism: Aegilops speltoides; assembly: GCA_021437245.1. Taxonomy (NCBI): domain Eukaryota; kingdom Viridiplantae; phylum Streptophyta; class Magnoliopsida; order Poales; family Poaceae; genus Aegilops; species Aegilops speltoides. Next base: position 136,823,339 of record CM038147.1, read on the forward strand.
AGTGTTGTCTACATACCCTCGTAGACCGAAGCGAAAGCGTTGACGCAACATAGAGGAAGTAGTCGTACGTCCTCCCGGTCCAACCGATCCAAGCACCGTTACTCTGGCACCTCCGAGTTCTTGACACACATACAGCTCAATGATGCACCCCGATCTCCGAACCAGCAGAGGCGCGGGGAGGAGTTCCGTCAGCACGACGGCGTGGTGACGATCTTGATGTTCTCTGTCGCGCAGGCTTCGCCAAGCACCGCTACAATATGACCGAGGTGTAATATCGTGGAGGGGGGCACCGCACACGGCTAAGGAACGATCTCAATGATCAACTTGTGTGTCTAGGGTGCCCCCTACCCCCGTATATAAAGGAGGGAGGGAGGAGGAGGCCGGCCCAAGGGGTGGCGCGCCCTAGGGGGGCAAACCTACTCCAAGTAGGTTTGCCCCCCCCCCTTTACTATTCGGAGTAGGAGAAGGAAGGAAGAGGGGGGAGGAGAGAAGGAAAGGGGGGGCCGGCCCCCCTCCCAATTCGGATTGGGCTTGGGGGGGCGCCCCCTCCCTTGCTCCTTCACCCTCTTCCACTAAGGCCCAATAAGGCCCATATACTTACCGAGGGGGTTCCGGTAACCTCCCGGAGCTGCGGTAATTTCCCAAACTCTCCCGAAACCTTTCTGGTGTCCAAATATATCCGTCCAATATATCAATCTTTATGTCTCGACCATTTCGAGACTCCTCGTCATGTCTGTGATCACATCCAGGACTCCGAACAACCTTCGGTACATCAAAATACATAAACTCATAATATAACTGTCATCGAAACCTTAAGCGTGCGGACCCTACGGTTCGAGAACAATGTAGACATGACCGAGACACGCGTCTCGGTCAATAACCAATAGCGGGACCGGATGCCCATATTGGTTCCTACATATTCTACGAAGATATTTATCGATCAAACCGCCTAACAACATACGTTGTTCCTTTGTCATCGGTATGTTACTTGCCCGAGATTTGATCGTCGGTATCCAATACCTAGTTCAATCTCGTTACCGCAAGTCTCTTTACTCGTTCCGTAGTACATCATCTCATAACTAACTCATTAGTTATATGCTTGCAAGGCTTAGGTGATGAGTATTACCGAGAGGGCCCAGAGATACCTCTCCGGCAATCGGAGTGACAAATCCTAATCTCGAATTATGCGAACCCAACATGTACCTTGGAAACACCAGAGAGCACCTTTATAATCACCCGATTCGTTGTGATGTTTGGTAGCACACAAAGTGTTCTTCCGTAAACGGAGTTGCACAATCTCATAGTTGCAGGAACTTTGTATAAGTCATGAAGAAAGCAATAGCAAGTATACTAAACGATCAAGTGCTAGCTAACGAGAATGGGTCATGTCAATCACATCATTCTCCTAATGATGTGATCCCACTAATCAAATGACAACACATGTCTATGGTTAGAAACATAACCATCTTTGATTAATGAGCTAGTCAAGTAGAGGCATACTAGTGACTATAGTTTTGTCTATGTATTCACACATGTATCATGTTTCCGGATAATACAATTCTAGCATGAATAATAAACATTTATCATGATATGAGGAAATAAATAATAACTTTATTATTGCCTCTAGGGCATATTTCCTTGATCTCCCACTTGCACTAGAGTCAATAATCTAGATTACATAGTAATGATTCTAACACCCATGGAGTCTTGGTGCTGATCATGTTTTGCTCGTGAGAGAGGCTTAGTCAATGGGTCTGCAACATTCAGATCCGTATGTATCTTGCAAATCTCTATGTCTCCCACTTGGACTTGGTCCCGAATGGAATTGAAGCGTCTCTTGATGTGCTTGGTCCTCTTGTGAAATCTGGATTCCTTTGCCAAAGCAATTGCACCAGTATTGTCACAGAAGATCTTCATTGGTTCCGATGCACTAGGTATGACACCTAGATCGGAAATGAACTCCTTCATCCAGACTCCTTCATTTGCTGCTTCAGAAGCAGCTATGTACTCCGCTTCACATGTAGATCCCGCTACGACGCTTTGTTTAGAACTGCACCAACTTACTGCTCCACCGTTTAATATAAACACGTATCCGGTTTGCGATTTAGAATCATCCAGATCAGTGTCAAAGCTTGCATCGACGTAACCATTTACGACTAGCTCTTTGTCACCTCCATATCGAGAAACATATCCTTAGTCCTTTTCGTATTTCAGATGTTCTTGACCGCTGTCCGATGATCCACTCTGGATTACTTTGGTACCTTCTTGCCAAGCTTATTGCTAAGCATACGTCAGTCGGTACACAACATTGCATACATGATAGAGCCTATGGCTGAAGCATAGGAACATTTTTCATTTTCTCTCTATCTTCTGCATTGTGGTCGGGCATTGAGTTTGACTCAACTTCACACCTTGTAGCACAGGCAAGAATCCTTTCTTTGCCTGATCCATTTTGAACTTTTTCAAAATCTTGTCAAGGTATGTGCTTTGTGAAAGTCCTATTAAGCGTCTTGATCTATCTCTATAGATCTTGATGCCCAATATGTAAGCAGCTTCACCGAGGTCTTTCATTGAAAAACTTTTATTCAAGTATCCCTTTATGCTATCCAGAAATTCTATATCATTTCCAATTAACAATATGTCATCAACATATAAAACTAGAAATGCTACAGAGCTCCCACTCACTTTCTTGTAAATACAGGCTTCTCCAAAAGTCTGTATAAAACCATATGCTTTGATCACACTGTCAAAGCGTTTATTCCAACTCGGAGATGCTTGCACCAATCCATAAATGGAACGCTGGAGCTTGCATACTTTGTCAGCACCTTTTGGATCAACAAAACCTTCCGGCTCCATCATATACAACTCTTCTTCTAGAAATCCATTCAAGAATGCAGTCTTGACATCCATTTGCCAAATTTCATAATCATGAAATGCAGCAATAGCCAACATGATTCGGACAGACTTAAGCATCGCTACGGGTGAGAAAGTCTCATCGTAGTCAACCCCTTGAACTTGTCGAAAACCTTTCACAACAAGTCGAGCTTTGTAGACAGTAACATTACCATCAGCGTCAGTCTTCTTCTTAAAGATCCATTTATTCTCAATGGCTTGCCGATCATTGGGCAAGTCAACCAAAGTCCATACTTTGTTTTCATACATGGATCCCATCTCAGATTTCATGGCCTCTAGCCATTTTGCGGAATCTGGGCTCATCATCGCTTCCTCATAGTTCGTAGGTTCATCATGGTCAAGTAACATGACTTCCGAATAGGATTGCCGTACCACTCAGTGCGGATCTTACTCGTAGACCTACGAGGTTCAGTAGAAACTTGATTTGAAGTTTCATGATCAATATCATTAGCTTCCTCACTAGTTGGTGTAGTTGTCACGGGAACCAGTTCTTGTGATGAACTACCTTCCAACAAGGGAGTAGATACAGTTATCTCATCAAGTTCTACTTTCCTCCCACTCACTTATTTCGAGAGAAATTCCTTCTCTAGAAAGGATCCATTCTTAGCAACGAATGTCTTGCCTTCGGATCTGTGATAGAAGATGTACCCAACAGTCTCTTTTGGGTATCCTATGAAGACACATTTCTCCGATTTGGGTTCGAGCTTATCTGGTTGAAGTTTCTTCACATAAGCATCGCAGCCCCAAACTTTAAGAAATGACAACTTTGGTTTCTTGCCAAACCATAGTTCATAAGGCGTCGTCTCAACGGATTTTGATGGTGCCCTATTTAACGTGAATGCGGCCGTCTCTAAAGCATAACCCCAAAATGATAGCGGTAAATCGGTAAGAGACATCATAGATCGCACCATATCAAGTAAAGTACGATTACGACGTTCGGACACACCATTTCGTTGTGGTGTTTCCAGGTGGCGTGAGTTGCGAAACTATTCCGCATTGTTTCAAATGTAAACCAAACTCGTAACTCAAATATTCTCCTCCATGATCAGATCGTAGAAGCTTTATCTTCTTGTTACGATGATTTTCTACTTCACTCTGAAATTCTTTGAACTTTTCAAATGTTTCAGACTTGTGCTTCATTAAGTAGATATACCCATATCTGCTCAAATCATCTGTGAAGGTGAGAAAATAACGATATCCGCCACGAGCCTCAACATTCATCGGGCCACATACATCTGTATGTATGATTTCCAACAAATCTGTTGCTCTCTCCATAGATCCGGAGAACGGTGTTTTAGTCATCTTGCCCATGAGGCACGGTTACATAAGTACCAAGTGATTCATAATCAAGTGATTCCAGAATCCATCAAGATGGAGTTTCTTCATGCGTTTTACACCGATATGACCTAAACGGCCAGTGCCACAAATAAGTTGCACTATCATTATCAACTCTGCATCTTTTGGCTTCAACATTATGAATATGTGTATCACTACTATCGAGATTCAATAAAATAGACCCTCTTCAAGGGTGCATGACCATAAAAGATATTACTCATATAAATAGAACAACCATTATTCTCGATTTAAATGAATAACCGTCTCGCATCAAACAAGATCCAGATATAATGTTCATGCTCAACGCAGCACCAAATAATAATTATTCAGGTCTAAAACTAATCCCGATGGTAGATGTAGAGGTAGCGTGCCGACCGCGATCACATCGACTTTGGAACCGTTTCCCACGCGCATCGTCACCTCGTCCTTGGCGGTCTTGGCTTATTCCGTAGTCCTGTTTGAGTTGCAAATATTAGCAATGAACCAATATCAAATACCAGTGCTACTACGAGCTCTAGTTAGGTACACATCAATAGCATGTATATCACATATACCTTTGTTCACTTTGCCATCCTTCTTATCCACAAAATACTTGCGGCAGTTCCGCTTCCAGTGACCAGTCTGCTTGCAGTAGAAGCACTCAGTTTCAGGCTTAGGTCCAGACTTCGGTTTCTTCTCTAGAGCAGCAACTTGCTTGCCGTTCTTTTTGAAGGTCCCCTTCTTCTTCCCTTTGCCCTTCTTCTTAAAACTAGTGGTCTTGTTGACCATCAACACTTGATGCTCCTTCTTGATTTCTACCTCCGCGGCTTTCAGCATCGCGAAGAGCTCGGGAATAGTCTTGTTCATCCCGAGCCCTTGCATATTATAGTTCATCACGAAGCTTTTGTAGCTTGGTGGCAGTGATTGAAGAATTCTGTCAATGACACTATTATCAAGAAGATTAACTCCCAGTTGAATCAAGTGATTGTTATACCCAGACATTACGAGTATATGTTCACTTGTGTAACTATTCTCCTCCATCTTGCAGCTATAGAACTTATTGGAGACTTCATATCTCTCAATCCGGGCATTTGCTTGAAATATTAACTTCAACTCTTGGAACATCTCATATGCTCCATGACGTTCAAAACGTCGTTGAAGACCGGTTCTAAGCCGTAAAGCATGTCACATCGAACTATAGAGTAGTCATCGACTTTGCTCGCCAGACGTTCTTAACGTCGTCGGTTGCATCAAGAAGAAGCTTGGCACCCAGCGGTGCTTCGGGGCGTAACTCTTACGTGCAGCAATGAGGATAATCCTCGAGTTACGGACCCAGTCCGTGTAATTGCTACCATCATCTTTCAACTTTGCTTTCTCAAGGAACGCATTAAAATTCAACGGAACAACAAAGACGAGCCATCTATCTACAAACAAACATAGACAAGCAAGATACTATCAAGTACTAAGTTCATGATAAATTTAAGTTCAATTAATCATATTACTTAAGAAGTCCCACTTAGGCAGACATCTCTCTAGTCATCTAAGTGATCACGTGATCCAAATCAACTAAACCATAACCGATCATCACGTGAGATGGAGTAGTTTTCAATGGTGAACATCATTATGTTGATCATATCTACTATATGATTCACGCTCGACCTTCGGTCTCCGTGTTCCGAGGCCATATCTCGCATATGCTAGGCTCGTCAAGTTTAACTTGAGTATTCTGCGTGTGCAAAACTGGCTTGCACCCGTTGTAGATGGACGAGAGCTTATCACACCCGATCATCACGTGGTGTCTCGGCACGACGAACTTTGGCAACGGTGCATACTCAGGGAGAACACTTCTTGATAATTTTAGTGAGAGATCATCTTAAAATGCTACCGTCAATCAAAGCAAGATAAGATGCATAAAGGATAAACATCACATGCAATCAATATAAGTGATATGATATGGCCATCATCATCTTGTGCTTGTGATCTCCATCTTTCAAGCACCGTCATGACCACCATCGTCACCGCGCGACACCTTGATCTCCATCGTAGCATCGTTGTCGTTTACGCCATCTATTGCTTCTACGACTATCGCTACCGCTTAGTGATAAAGTAAAGCAATTACAAGGCGTTTGCATTTCATACAATAAAGCGACAACCATATGGTTCCAGCCAGTTGCCGATAACTTCGGTTACAAAACATGATCATCTCATACAATAAAATATAGCATCACGTCTTGACCATATCACATCACAACATGCCCTGCAAAAACAAGTTAGACGTCCTCTAATTTGTTGTTGCAAATTTTACGTGGCTGCTACCGGCTTAGCAAGAACCGTTCTTACCAACGCATCAAAACCACAACGATAGTTTGTCAAATAGACTCCGTTTTAACCTTCACAAGGAGCGGGCATAGCCACACTCGGTTCAACTAAAGTGAGAGAGACAGACACCCGCCAGACACCTTTAAGCACGAGTGCTCGTAACGGTGAAACTAGTCTCGCGTAAGCGTACGCGTAATGTCGGTCCGGGCCGCTTCATCTCACAATACCGCTGAACCAAAGTATGACATGCTGGTAGGCAGTATAAATTATATCATCCACAACTCACTTGTGTTCTACTCGTGCATATAACATCAACGCATAAAACCTAGGCTCGGATGCCACTGTTGGGGAACGTAGTAATTTCAAAAAATTTCCAACGCACACGCAAGATCATGGTGATGCATAGCAACGAGAGGGGAGAGTGTTGTCTACGTACCCTCGTAGACCGAAGCGGAAGCGTTGACGCAACGTAGAGGAAGTAGTCGTACGTCCTCCCGGTCCAACCGATCCAAGCACCGTTACTCGGCACCTCCGAGTTCTTGACACACGACAGCTCGATGACGCACCCGATCTCCGATCCAGCAGAGGCGGGGAGGAGTTCGTCACAAGACGACGTGCAGGACGATCTTGATGTTCTCCTGTCGCAGGGCTTCGCCTAAGCACCGCTACAATATGACCGAGGTGTAATATCGTGGAGGGGGGCACCACACACGGCTAAGGAACGATCTCAATGATCAACTTGTGTGTCTAGGGTGCCCCCTACCCCGTGATATAAAGGAGGGAGGAAGGAGGAGGCCGCCCAAGGGGTGGCGCGCCTTAGGGGGCAAACCTACTCCAAGTAGGTTTGCCCCCCTTCCTATTCGGAGTAGGAGAAGGAAGGAAGAGGGAGGAGAGAAGGAAGGGGGCCGCCCCTCCCAGTCGGATTGGGCTTGGGGGCGCCTCCCTGCTCCTTCTCCTCCCTTCCACTAAGGCCCAATAAGGCCCATATACTTACCGGGGGGTTCCGGTAACCTCCCGGAGCTCCGGTAATTTCCCAAACTGTCCCGGAACCTTTCCGGTGTCCAAATATATCCGTCCAATATATCAATATTTATGTCTCGACCATTTCGATACTCCTCATCATGTCCGTGATCACATCTAGGACTCCGAACAACCTTCGGTACATCAAAATACATAAACTCATAATATAACTGTCATCGAAACCTTAAGCGTGCGGACCCTACGGTTCGAGAACAATGTAGACATGACCGAGACACGTCTCGGTCAATAACCAATAGCGGGACCTGGATGCCCATATTGGTTCCTACATATTCTCTGAAGATCTTTATCGGTCAAACCGCATAACAACATACGTTGTTCCTTTGTCATCGGTATGTTACTTGCCCGAGATTTGATCGTCGGTATCCAATACCTAGTTCAATCTCGTTACGCAAGTCTCTTTACTCATTCCGTAATACATCATCTCATAACTAACTCATTAGTTATATGCTTGCAAGGCTTAGGTGATGAGTATTACCGAGAGGGCCAGAGATACCTCTCCGACAATCGGAGTGACAAATCCTAATATCGAATTATGCCAACCCAACATGTACCTTCGGAAACACCAGAGAGCACCTTTATAATCACCCGACACGTTGTGACATTTGGTAGCACACAAAGTGTTCTTCCGTAAACGGAGTTGCACAATCTCATAGTTGCAGGAACTTTGTATAAGTCATGAAGAAAGCAATAGCAGTATACTAAACGATCAAGTGCTAGGCTAACAGAATGGGTCATGTCAATCACATCATTCTCCTAATGATGTGATCCCACTAATGAAATGACAACACATGTCTATGGTCAGGAAACATAACCATCTTTGATTAATGAGCTAGTCAAGTAGAGGCATACTAGTGACTATAGTTTTGTCTATGTATTCACGCATGTGTCATGTTTCCGGATAATACAATTCTAGCATGAATAATAAACATTTATCATGACATGAGGAAATAAATAATAACTTTATTATTGCCTCTAGGGCATATTTCCTTCACCTAGTCCAAAATTTCCTGGCTGACTCACCGGGCTGTTGAACTATGTGACTTAAGCCGTTGGCATCCGGAGGTCTGACATGTGTACCCTGGAAGTTGTCGAGGAATGCGTCTTCCAAGTCCTCCCAGCTGCCAATTGAGTTTTTGGGAAAACTGTTCAACTAGTGCCGAGCAGGTCCCTTGAGTTTTGGCGGGAGGTATTTGATTGCGTGAATATCATCACCGTGGGCCATATGAATATGGAGAAGAAAATCCTCAATCCATACCGCGGGGTCTGTTGTCCCATCATATGATTCGATGTTCACGGGTTTAAACCCTTCTGGGAATTCATGTTCCATTACTTCATCAGTGAAGCAAAGGGGGTGTGTGGCGCCTCTATATTGGGCCAACTTGTGACGTAGCTCGAATGGAGTTCATCTGCGGTTTTCAGCCCATACATTGTTATATTTGTCACGTCCGGCCGGGTGGCCATCATCGCGCATCGGGGCATGCCCCCGCGATCCATAGATCGATCTGGTCTGACCTGCTCTGTTTTCCAGGTCATGCCGTAGGTCATATGTATATCCCTGAGCTATTGTGTTTCTATTTTTATGGCGAGGTAGTGCCGGCTGGTGTTTGGCTTGAGTTGCCGCTTTGTCCCGGCCACGCGTTGGTCGGTCAGCCGCATTATGCGCTGGTAGGATGGGCTCCGGTGCCTCGTCATCGTATTGGGGTAGAAATTTGCGCTTCGGGTAGATTTTGGTTGGGCGCTCGAGGCCGTATTCTTCAGCTGCTAAGACACTAGTCCATCTATCATTGAGCAGATGTTGATCAGCTTGAAGCTGCTGCTGCTTCTTTTTCAGGCTCCTTGCAGTGGCTATTAGCTAGCTCTTTAAGCGTTCTTGCTCTAGACAGGCACGATAAAATCCTCATTGCCGAGGTTCACCTCATCCTCGGAGAGCGGAAATTAGTTACAATCCTCCGAATCTTCGTCGATGGCCTGTTCATCAGGGCTAGCTTGCCCATCCTCCTGTTCTTCCTGTTCGGAAGCTGGTTCAACGGGGTCTTCATTGTCTTCGACATCGTCCGGAGTATTATTTTTTCCTGTGCTGGTATTGCTGCTTTCTCCATGGCATGATTTAGAGCGGTGCCACTGACGTCGGCGCTTTGGCTGTATCTCCGGAGGCTTATTCTCGACCGGATCCTTTTCATTGTCGCCGTTGTTCTCTTTGGGTGTATCCACCATGTATACGTCATACGTAGGAGGTGGCTGTCCAGCACCCTATAAGCGGTGGTTTCTGTTCCTGCTCCTCTCTGGCATCATTGTCCATACCGTCGATGTCTTCGTAGTCATAATCGAGCATGTCGGTTAAGTCTCCAACAGTGGCTATGCAGTGGGTGGTGGGTGGGAAGCGAAATTCTCCGTCATCATCCTCCAGTTCAAGCCGGATATAGTTCGGCTGAGAGTCTCCAGACAAGGAGAGGGCTTATAATGAGTTTAGCACATTGCCTAAAGGTGAGTGCCGAAAGATGTCCGCAGAGCTGAACTCAACGATCGGCGCCTGATCAGATTTGATGGGCGCGGATGCACGTGGTTCAGAACCTATGGCCGGAGATGAATCCGAGGTTCCAGAGACATAGGGCCCACTCGAGGTTGGATCTGTGTGTGGCTCTAACACCGCTGAGTCTGCGGCTTCCGTGGCAAGGTTGAGCTTCCCATCCTCAGACGGTGTTGTCTGCTACGGATCTAGAGCGGTTACAGGCGCTATCTCCTGGGCACAGTCCGATGACAGATTTAGGTCATGTCCATCGTGGTGGCACGGAGCGGCTATCATTGGCTCGAATCCGTCGAAGATCATGTCTCCGTGGATATAAGTAACGTAATTCAAGCTTCCAAACCTGACACGATGGCTGGGGCGAATCGTCGATCTGCTCCGGATGGCAGCGAGTTGGTTGCATGCGCGGCCGCCAAATACGAAGATCTATCCGGGGAGGAAACCCCCCCTCCCTCGATCGCATTGTTGTAGATGCTTGATGGAGCCATCACAAACCTTTTGGTGACGACGCAGCGGAACTCTCAATGAAAGCACCAATGTCGGTGTCAAAACCGGCGGATCTCCGGTAGGGGGTCCCGAACTGTGCGTCTAAGGTCGATGGTAACAGGAGGCGGGGGACACGATGTTGTTGGGGAACGTAGTAATTTCAAAAAATTTCCTACGCACACGCAAGATCATGGTGATGCATAGCAACGAGAGGGGAGAGTGTTGTCTATGTACCCTCGTGACCCGGCGAAGCGATCACAACGTAGAGAAAGTAGTCGACGTTCTCCTCGCGATCCGACCGATCCGGCGCCGTTACTCGGCGCCCCGAGTTCTTGACACACGACAGCTCGATGACGCTCCTCGGGCTCCAATCCAAGAGAGCTTCGGGGAGGAGAGTTCCGTCAAGACGACGGCGTGGTGACGATCTTGATGTTCTATCGCGCAGGCTTCGCCTAAGCTTTATGACGATATGACCGAGGTGGAATATGGTGGAGGGGGCACCGCACATGGCTAAGGATCGATCCGTAGATCAACTTGTGTATTCTAGGGTGCCCCCGCCTCGTATATAAAGGAGCAAGGGGTGCGGCCGGCCCTTGAGGAGGGCGGGCTGAGGAGTCCTACTCCCACCGGAGTAGGACTCCCCTTCCTAGTTGGAGTAGGATTGGGGGAGGGGAAGAGGGAAGGGGGGGCGCTGCCCCCCTCTCCTTCTCCTATTCGGACTAGAGGGGAGGGGGCGCGCGGCCTGCCCTGCCGGCACTTCCTCTTCTCCCTCATGGCCCACTAAGGCCCAATAACCCCCGGGAGGGTTCCGGTAACCCCCCGGTGTTAAAGTAAAATCGATTTCACCGAACCATTCCGAACTCCAAATATAGGCTTCCAATATATCAATCTTTATGTCTCGACCATTTCGAGACTCCTCGTCATGTCCGTGATCACATCCGGGACTCGAACTTCTTGGTACATCAAAATACATAAACTCATAATATAACCGTCATCGAAACCTTAAGCGTGCGGACCCTACGGTTCGAGAACAATGTAGACATGACCGAGACACGTCTCCGGTCAATAACCAATAGCGGGACCTGGATGCCCATATTGGCTCCTACATATTCTATGAAGATCTTTATCGGTCAGACCGCATAACAACATACGTTGTTCCCTTTGTCATCGGTATGTTACTTGCCCGAGATTCGATCGTCGGTATACAATACCTAGTTCAATCTCGTTACCGACAAGTCTCTTTACTCGTTCCGTAATACATCATCTCACAGCTAACTCATTAGTTGTAATGCTTGCAAGGCTTCAGTGATGTGTATTACCGAGAGGGCCAGAGATACCTCTCCGACAATCGGAGTGACAAAACCTAATCTCGAAATACGCCAACCCAACATCCGCCTTTGGAGACACTGTAGTACTCCTTTATAATCACCCGATTACGTTGTGACGTTTGGTAGTACCAAAGTGTTCCTCCCAAACGGAGTTGCATAATCTCATAGTTATAGGAACATGTATAAGTCATGGATAAAAGCAGTAGCAACATACTAAACGATCGTGTGCTATGCTAATGGAATGGGTCATGTCAATCAGATCATTCAACTAATGATGTGACCTTGTTAATCAAATAACAACTCTTTGTTCATGGTTAGGAAACATAACCATCTTTGATTAACAAGCTAGTCTAGTAGAGGCATACTAGTGACATATTGTTTGTCTATGCATTCACACATGTATCATGTTTCCGGTTAATACAATTCTAGCATGAATGATAAACATTTATCATGAAATAAGGAAATAAATAATAACTTTATTATTGCCTCTAGGGCATATTTCCTTGATCTCCCACTTGCACTAGAGTCAATAATCTAGATTACATAGTAAAGATTCTAACACCCATGGAGTCTTGGTGTTGATCATGTTTTGCTCGTGGAAGAGGCTTAGTCAACGGTCTGCTACATTCAGATCCGTATGTATCTTGCAAATCTCTATGTCTCCCACGGACTAGATCCGGATGGAATTGAAGCGTCTCTTGATGTGCTTGGTCCTCTTGTGAAATCTGGATTCTTTTGCTAAGGCAATTGCTCCAGTATTGTCACAGAAGATTTTCATTGGACCCGATGCACTAGGCATGACACCTAGATCGGATATGAACTCCTTCATCCGCACTCCTTCATTAGCTGCTTCGAAGCTGCTATGTACTCCGCTTCACATGTAGATCCCGCTATGACGCTTTGTTTAGAACTGCACCAACCGACAGCTCCTCCGTTTAGTGTAAATACGATCCGTCTGCGATTTAGAATCGTCCGGATCGGTGTCAAAGCTTGCATCAATGTAACCGTATACGATGAGCTCTTTGTCACCTCCATATCGAGAAACATATCCTTAGTCCTTTTCGTATTTCAGATGTTCTTGACCGCTGTCCGATGATCCACTCTGGATTACTTTGGTACCTCCTGCTAAGCTTATAGCAAGGCACACATCAGTCTGGTACACAAGATTGCATACATGATAGAGCCTATGGCTGAAGCATAGGAACATCTTTCATTTCTCTCTATCTTCTGCAGTGGTCGGGCATTGAGTCTTACTCAACTTTACACCTTGTAACACAGGCAAGAACCCTTTCTTTGCTTGATCCATTTGAACTTCTTCAAAATTTTGTCAAGGTATGTGCTTTGTGAAAGTCCAATTAAGCGCCTTGATCTATCTCTATAGATTTTGATGCCCAATATGTAAGCAGCTTCACCGAGGTCTTTCATTGAAAAACTCTTATTCAAGTATCCCTTTATGCTATCCGAAATTCTATATCATTTCGATCAGTAATATGTCATCTACATATAATATCGTAAATGCTACTGAGCTCCCACTCACTTTCTTGTAAATCTGGGCTTCTCCAAAAGTGCAGATGAACCCAAATGCTTTGATCACACTATCAAAGCGCTTATTCCAACTCCGAGATGCTTGCACCAGTCCATAAATGGATCGCTGGAGCTTGCACACTTTGTTAGCTCCTTTGGATCGATAAAACCTTCCGTTGCATCATATACAACTCTTCTTCCGTAAATCCATTCAGAATGCGGTCTTTACATCCATTTGCCAAATTTCATAATCATAAAATGCGGCAATTGCTAACATGATTCGGACAGACTTAAGCATCGCTACGGGTGAGAAGGTCTCATCATAGTCAACCCCTTGAACTTGTCGAAACCCTTTGCGACAAGTCGAGCTTTGTAGACGATAACATTACCCGGCGTCGGTCTTCTTCTTGAAGATCCACTTGTTTTCTATTGCTTGCCTACCCTCGGGCAAGTCAACCAAAGTCCATACTTTGTTTTCATACATGGATCCCATCTCGATTTCATGGCCTCAAGCCATTTTATGGAATCTGGGCTCACCATCGCTTCTTCATAGTTCGTAGGTTCATCATGATCTAGTAGCATGATTTCCGAACAGGATTACCGTACCACTCAGTGCGGATCTTACTCGTTGATCTACGAGGTTACAGAGTAACTTGATCTGAAGTTTCATGATCAACATCATCAACTTCCTCACTATTTGGTGTAGATGTCTCAGAAACCGGTTTCTGCGATAAACTACTTTCAAGTAAGGGAGAAGGTACAATTACCTCATCAAGTTCTACTTTCCACCCACTCACTTCTTTCGAGAGAAACTCCTTCTCTAGAAAGGATCCATCCTTAGCAACAAATGTCTTGCCTTCGGATCTGTGATAGAAGGTGTACCCAACTGTCTCCTTTGGGTATCCTATGAAGACACATTTCTCCGATTTGGGTTCGAGCTTATCAGGTTGAAGCTTTTTCACATAAGCATCGCATCCCCAAACTTTAAGAAACGACAACTTTGGTTTCTTGCTAAACCATAGTTCATAAGGTGTCGTCTCAACGGATTTTGACGGTGTTCTATTCAGTCTAAATGCGGCCGTCTCTAGAGCATAACCCCAAAACGATAGCGGTAAATCTGTAAGAGACATCATAGATCGCACCATATCTAATAAAGTGCGATTACGACGTTCGGACACACCATTACGCTGTGGTGTTCCGGGTGGCGTGAGTTGTGAAACTATTCCGCATTGTTTCAAATATAGACCAAACTCGTAACTCAAATATTCACCTCCACGATCTGATCGTAGAAATTTAATTTTCTTATTACGATGATTTTCAACTTCACTGAAATTCTTTGAACTTTTCAAATGTTTCAGACTTATGTTTCATTAAGTAGATATACCCATATCTGCTTAAATCATCTGTGAAGGTGAGAAAATAACGATATCCGCCTCGAGCCTCAACATTCATCGGACCACATACATCTCAGTATGTATGATTTCCAACAAATCTGTTGCTCTCTCCATAGTACCGAGAACGGGTTTTAGTCATCTTGCCCATGAGGCACGGTTCTTAAGTGCCAAGTGATTCATAATCAAGTGACTCCAAAAGTCCTTCAAGATGGAGTTTCTTCATGCGCTTTACATCGATATGACCTAAACGGCAAGTGCCACAAATAAGTTGCACTATCATTATCAACTCTGCATCTTTTGGTTTCAACATTATGAATATGTGTATCACTACTATCGAGATTCATCAAAATAGACCACTCTTTAAGGGTGCATGACCATAAAAGATATTACTCATATAAATAGAACAACCATTATTCTCTCGATTTAAATGAATAACCGCCTCGCATCAAACAAGATCCAGATATAATGTTCATGCTCAACGCAGCACCAAATAACAATTATTTAGGTCTAAAACTAATCCCGAAGGTAGATGTAGAGGTAGCATGCCGACCGCGATCACATCGACTTTGGAACCATTTCCCACGCCGCATCGTCACCTCGCCCTTTGCGGTGTTCGCTAATCCGTAGTCCTGCTTGCGAGTTGCAAATATTAGCAGAACCAGTATCAAATACCAGGTGCTCTGCGAGCTCTAGTAAGGTACACATCAATAACATGTATATCACATATACCTTTGTTCACCTTGCCATCCTTCTTATCCGCCAAATACTTGGGGCAGTTCCGCTTCAAATGACGACCGCTTGCGGTAGAAGCACTCGATTTCAGGTTTAGGTCCAGACTTGGGTTTCTTCTCTGAGCAGCAACTTGCTTGCTGTTCTTCTTGAAGTTCCTTCTTCTTCCCTTTGCCTTTCTTCTTGAAACTAGTGGTCTTATTGACCATCAACACTTGATGCTCCTTCTTGATTTCTACCTCCGCAGCCTTTAGCATTGCGAAGAGCTCGGTATAGTCTTTACTAACCCTTGCATATTATAGTTCATCACGAAGCCTTTGTAGCTTGGTGGCGGTGATTGAAGAATTACATCAATGACACAATCATCCGAAGATTAACTCCCGGTTGAGTCAAGTGATTGTAATACCGGACATTTTGAGTATGTGCTCACCGATGAACTATTCTCCTCCATCTTGCAGCTATAGAACTTATTGGAGACTTCATATCTCTCAATCCGGGCATTCTGTTGGAATATCAACTTCAACTCTGGAACATCTCATATGCTCCATGACGCTCAAAACGTCGTTGAAGTCCCGGTTCTAAGCCGTAAAGCATGGCACATCGAACTATAGAGTAGTCATCAGCTTTGCTCGCCAGACGTTCTTAACGCCGTCATTGCATCAAGAAGGCACTGCACCTAGCGGTGCATCCAGACGTAACTCTTACGTGCAGCAATGAGGATAATCCTCGAGTTACGGACCCGATCCGTGTAATTGCTACCATCATCTTTCAACTTTGCTTTCTCAAGGAACGCATTAAAATTCAACGGAACAACAAAGACGAGCCATCTATCTACAATCAAACATAGACAAGCATGATACTATCGGTACTAAGTTCATGATAAATTTAAGTTCAATTAATCATATTACTTAAGAACTCCCACTTAGACAGACATCTCTCTAGTCATCTAAGTGATCACGTGATCCAAATCAACTAAACCATAACCGATCATCACGTGAGATGGAGTAGTTTTCAATGGTGAACATCTTATGTTGATCATATCTACTATATGATTCACGCTCGACCTTTCGGTCTCCGTGTTCGAGGCCATATCTGCAAATGCTAGGCTCGTCAAGTATAACTGAGTATTCTGCGTGTGCAAAACTGGCTTGCACCCGTTGTAGATGGACGAGAGCTTATCACACCCGATCATCACGTGGTGTGCGGGCACGACGAACTTTGGCAACGGTGCATACTCGGGAGAACACTTCTTGATAATTTAGTGAGAGATAATCTTATAATGCTACCGTCAATCAAAGCAAGATAAGATGCATAAAAGATAAACATCACATGCAAATCAACATAAGTGATATGATATGGTCATCATCATCTTGTGCTTCGTGATCTCCATTTCGCAGCACCATCATGATCACCATCGTCACCGCGCGACACCTTGATCTCCATCGTAGCATCGTTGTCGTCTCGCCAATCTTATGCTTCTCGACTATCGCTACCGCTTAGTGATAAAGTAAAGCATTACGTAGCGATGCATTTCATACAATAAGCGACAACCATATGGCTCCGCCGATTGCCGATAACCGGTTACAAAACATGATCATCTCATACAATAAAATATAGCATCACGTCTTGACCATATCACATCACAACATGCCCTGCAAAAACAAGTTAGGCGTCCTCTACTTTGTTGTTGCAAATTTTACGTGGCTGCTACGGGCTTTAAGCAAGAACCAATCTCACCTACGCATCAAAACCACAACGATACTTCGTCAAATAGACTCCGTTTAACCTTCTCAAGGACGGGCGTAGCCACACTCAGTTCAACTAAAGTGAGAGAGACAGACACCCGCCGGTCACCTTTAAGCAGCGAGTGCTCGTGGCGGTGAAACCAGTCTCGCGTAAGCGTCACGCGTAATGTCGGTCCAGGCCGCTTCATCTCACAATACCGCTGAACCAAAGTATGACATTTGGTAGGTAGTATGACTTGTATCGCCAACAACTCACTTGTGTTCTACTCGTGCAAAACATCAAACCATAAAAACCTAGGCTCGGATGCCTTTGTTGGGGAACGTAGTAATTTCAAAAAATTCCTATGCACACGCAAGATCATGGTGATGCATAGCAACGAGAGGAGAGTGTTGTCTACATACCCTCGAGACCCAAGCGAAGCGATCACAACGTAGAGGAAGTAGTCGACGTTCTCCTCGCGATCCGACCGATCCCGGCGTCGTTACTCGGCGCCCCGAGTTCTTGACACACGTACAGCTCGATGGCGCTCCTCGGGCTCCAATCCAGAGAGCTCGGGAGGAGAGTTCCACAAGCCGACGGCGTGGTGGCGATCTTGATGTTCTACGGCGCAGGCTTCGCCTAAGCTTTATGACGATATGACCGAGGTGGAATATGGTGGAGGGGCACCGCACACGGCTAAGGATCGATCCGTAGATCAACTTGTGTATTCTAGGGTGCCCCCGCCCCGTATATAAAGGAGCAAGGGGTGCGGCCGGCCCTTGGAGGAGGCGGCGGAGGAGTCCTACTCCCAGGAGTAGGACTCCCCCCTTCCTAGTTGGAGTAGGATTGGGGAGGGAAGAGGGAAGGGGCGCCGCCTCTCCTTGTCCTATTCGGACTAGGGGAGGGGGGCGGCCTGCCCTGGCCGCCCTTCCTCTTCTCCCTCATGGCCCACTAAGGCCCAATAACCCCGGGAGGTTCCGGTAACCCCGGTGTTCGGTAAAATCCGATTTCACACGGAACCATTCGAACTCAAATATAGGCTTCCAATATATCAATCTTTATGTCTCGACCATTTCGAGACTCCTCGTCATGTCCGTGATCACATCCGGGACTCGAACTTCTTGGTACATCAAAATACATAAACTCATAATATAACCGTCATCGAAACCTTAGCGTGCGGACCCTACGGTTCAAGAACAATGTAGACATGACCGAGACACGTCTCGGTCAATAACCAATAGCGGGACCGGATGCCCATATTGGCTCCTACATATTCTACGAAGATCTTTATCGGTCAGACCGCATAACAACATACGTTGTTCCTTTGTCATCGGTATGTTACTTGCCCGAGATTCGATCGTCGGTATCCAATACCTAGTTCAATCTCGTTACGGTAAGTCTCTTTACTCGTTCCGTAATACATCATCTCACAGCTAACTCATTAGTTGTAATGCTTGCAAGGCTTCGATGATGTGTATTACCGAGAGGGCCTAGAGATACCTCTCCGACAATCGGAGTGACAAAACCTAATCTCGAAATACGCCAACCCAACATACGCCTTTGGAGACACTGTAGTACTCCTTTATAATCACCCGATTCGTTGTGACGTTTGGTAGTACCAAAGTGTTCCTCCGTAAACGGAGTTGCATAATCTCATAGTTATAGGAACATGTATAAGTCATGGATAAAAGCAGTAGCAACATACTAAGCGATCGTGTGCTATGCTAATGGAATGGGTCATGTCAATCGATCATTCAACTAATGATGTGACCTTGTTAATCAAATAACAACTCTTTGTTCATGGTTAGGAAACATAACCATCTTTGATTAACAAGCTAGTCTAGTAGAGGCATACTAGTGACATATTGTTTGTCTATGCATTCACACATGTATCATGTTTCCGGTTAATACAATTCTAGCATGAATGATAAACATTTATCATGAAATAAGGAAATAAATAATAACTTTATTATTGCCTCTAGGGCATATTTCCTTCAGATGTTTACCCTGGTTTGGGCCCTCTCTATGGAGGTAATACCCTACTTCTTGCTTGATTGATCTTGATGAATATGAGTGTCACAAGAGTTGATCTACCACGAGATCTGTAACAGCCCCAAAATTGGGTTATCAATTTTTGTGCTGTTATTTCTTCCTGGCACTCATTTTCAAAATCTTTCTCCTGAGTTCGTTGGATGACTCTAAGAATTCTTGTCATTTCCAACCTTTCAAAACTTGCTCATGTCTTTTTCAGTGGGTAAGTCCTCAGTTGAATCATCTCAAACCCTCTCAAACCCTAATTTCAAAATTTTGGGATTTGATTGTGCCTTTTGTGATTACAAAGGAGCTATCATTTTCCTTGATCTACTGATCATCCTGTCTGTTCCTAGAGACCCTTCTATCCTTCCAAACCTTGGATATGCAAAAATATTGCCAAATCCCATGCAATATTTTTGAATTATGATTTATTCCTTTTCTTGCCTTTATGAGGAATAAAATCCAAAGGCATAGCTAGACATCTCCTAAATTCATGTGAATTGGTGGAGTTGATAATTATGCCTAATACAAGCTCTGGCAATTATATTGGCCATAATTAAATAAGGAAAATTGCATTTTTCCTATTTAATACCAATATTGCATTTCTGCCATTTTCTAAAGGAACTACGATTTTTATAGCTGGGAAAATTCTGACATAAATTGTGGACCTTGACCTTCCTATATAATCACTAGTTCCATCATCATCTCATGTTCCACAGATCTAAAATTGAGCACATGATCCAATGCAAGTTTCTGCCTTCTCTGAAATTTTGCAAAGGAAGTGCTTTATTACTAATTTTATTTGAGCTGAAAATTGGTAGGATGTTAAATATTGATAAATAACCCATGGATACCAAAGATGAGCTCAATCCAATCATCCTAGCTCGCTGTGCAATTTTTCAAAGTTTCTGACCAGATTGTCACTTTGTGAAGGAAGTACCTTCATATAGTTTCCAAATGGGATGAAACTTTTCCATCCTCTCAAGTATCCCAAATCATTAACCTTCAGACAAATTCAGATCATTTCATTGAGCTATGTGAGCACAGGAGCCATTCTTTTTTTTTGTCCAAATTTTCAGTTTGTGAAGCAAGTTTTTTTTTCGAAAAGGGGGAATACCCCGGCCTCTGCATCTGGACGATGCATACGGCCACTTTATTGATTATTAACAGAAGACCTTACAAAGTCGTACAACAGTAAGACCAAAGCCACCATCTTCGCAACCTCGCCGCTACTCCTATCTAAGCGATGAAGGCGGCGATGGTGCAGGCCTAATACCAGCAGACCTCGCAGACCAAACCTAACATCTTAGACACGAGGTCCCAACCAGACTCCTTAGGGTATGGGCACCCACCATCCGGCGTGGTTTCGTCGGCAGGGCCCTCGCCGGGTATGAGGCCGCCCAGACCACGCACCATCAATCCATCTTGAGCTGAATCTGTTGTATGAACCGTGCGAGCCTCACCGCCATCGAGCGCCACCACGACGCCAGAAGCGCCACCATCACGCACTCGTCCATCATCACACGCCCACCGCGAGACCCCGCCGCTCCATGCCGCTGAGACCCGCCGTTGTCAACGTGCGAGATGCCACGCCGCTCCTCCTCTTGTCCCTCCACCAACACTTGCTCTAAAATGATGCCCCGGGAGGAGAACGACATCGAACGTCGCCATCGTCCGATCCGGTAGATCGAGATCAAGGGTTTCCCGGAGCCTTTCGATCGAGTTAGCGTGACTGCAACGCAGCGATGCCTCGAGAAGGAACAACGTCCGAGACGCCGCCATCGTCGCCATGACCGCATGATCGAACACGATTTTCACCGGAGGCCACGGCGTCCCGATCTCGCGGTTGGCTGAACGGAGCCCTCCGCGAACCGGTGGCGTTGCGCCGATCCGATCCCGCGCGGCGACGCTCCGATGGAGAACCCGATCTAGATCGAAGACGACCTCGGCGAAAACCGCCACCAAGACCGCCACGCGCGCCACCTCCTCCTAGCCTGGCCCGATCATTGCCGGATCGGCCGTCCCGCCTCACAGAACCAGCGGACGGCGCGCCTTATTCCCGTCGGCGTCCCCGCCGCCACGAGGATGAGGCGGGGAGAATGCCCGCCGCCAAGGCCCATGTGAGCCGCCCGGCAGGCGACTCGGCGGCGGCGAGGGAGGCGATCTTTGGGAGGCGGCAGCGGCAATGACGATCGATCTCGGCGCCGACGCAGAGCGTCAGCGTCATGAGCGGGAGAGACGGGAGAGACGGGAGAGACGGAAGGGATTACTTCATCAAGGATGGAAGGGAACCGCATTGTGAAGCAAGTATATTCTATCTTGCTCCATTATGGACGAAAATAATTCCAAGCCTTTTACTATCCATATAACCCACCTACCCAAGAGTTTGGCTAATTTCATTTAGCCAATATTTCCCTAGGAGTTTCTGAAATTTCTGGTCCAAAGTAATTCTTGTGAAGAAAGTACCAATTTGGCAAGTCCATTTGGTCTGATCTTTTTACAGAATCTACTTATGACCAAATCATGAGGATTTGCCAAGTTATAGCTCTATCCAACAATCCTAGTGAGTGCTTCATCATCATTTGCTTTCTGGACATATTTTTGCAGTTGTACAGCAACTATGGTAATAATTGTCCTAATGACCTCAAAATACCCAGGACCGTAGTCCTTTCTACCCTAAGCCTCCCAGACAACTATTTTACCTTTTATCCTCTCTGGTTTAATCTCTACAGTGTGGTAAAGTTTGCAGCAGCAAACTTGTAGAGCTTGGTTTACTCCACTCCCTTTGTTTCTTCCTGTCTCTTTACCTTATTAATAATCCATCTTCATAGGACTACGCCTTAGACATGGTTTAACCTCAGTAAAAACCACAGATCACGCCATGCCAGTGGTGACCACGAGTGCAGCCAGCCAAAACGGTGGTCTAGCCACTGTTCTTGTCGGTAGCTCTGCTCCGACCGTCCCTGACCTCGTCATTAATGTCCAACAGCTCCCCCTCGTCGTCACCGTTCGCCTGGACCCCCGTTCCCCCTTCGTTTTCTTCTCCGGCGAGCCGTGCCAATGATCGAACAGTGCGTTCTCGTGAGCTCGTCTTCTTCCTCACCCCTGTCCTCTTCCTCCGCTCATCTCCGAGCGATTCCTCGTCTCCATGAGCCTCTGGCGCTCGTCTTGACCCCCTCATCGCCTTCTCGTGCGTCCCTGTGAACCTTGGCCGCGCCTGCCGACGCCTGCGCCGTCGCCGACGCGCGGACACGTCGCCCGCCGTGTGCCACCTCGCCCCTCCCCCTCGAGCCCCTCCGCGGCTATTTAAGCAGCTCCCGAGACCCCTCGCAGTGCCCAAGCCTCCCTAGCCTCTTCCCTCGAGCGCCCGGAGCTTCTCCATCTCCTCCCCATCGCCATGGCCGCCGCCTCGGACCTCTCTGGTTCCGGCGACCAGGGCCCTCCCCTCGCCGTTCCTCCTCCAGCAGCGCCTCCCATATGCTCCGTAAAGTCTCCCCGTGGCCTCAGCCTCTCCATTCCCCCACCGTCGCTCCATCCCCAACAGCGGCCGAAGCCCTGCTCCGCCGCAAGCCTTGCTGCGGACGCTGTGAAGCTTTCCGGCGGCAGCAACCTCCACCCCGAGATCCGCCTCTCCGTCCTGCGCGTTTTGGTAGGTCGCACGACCCGCGAGGTGGCCGGAGTCGCCGGCGATCCTCGTCGGGGCGATCTCCTCCCTCGGCCTCGCTCGCTCCCGAGCCGGAGGTAGAAGACGCCAGGGCCAGGTGGGCCCCCACCCCGCGCGACCCCACCTGTCAGCGACTCAAGAGCCCGGCCCCGCCTCTTCCTTTTGACCCGGTCTTCGCCACGTGGATAAGTGGAAGCGCCCACCCGCGAAGCCGTTTTCCTGATCCGAAGACGTATTTCGGGAAATGCGCGATCAGTATTTTACTCCAGGGGCCTGTTTGCTAAAACAAATTCACCAATAGGTCCCTGAACTTCAACTGTCTGTATCTTCTCAGCCGTAACACCGATTGAGGTAAATCCAACGCCCACGTCTTCGTCTCGTCGAGCCCATTCCGTTACCATCATTTTCACTATGGGTTGTCACTGTGAAAATGACCTCTTTGCCCTTGTCCATAAAGAGCCCCCTCCGAGAGAGAACTGTTTCCGGCTAATTTTTCCGCGGTCGTTTCTCACTTCTTTCCGGAGTATTTATCGCCCCCCAGGAAAGCCAACCTCTTATCATGAGCCCTGAACTTGCATGTTGACTTTGCTTGCACCTTGTGTGTGTGTAGTTGCAGTTGTTTCTTATCGTTTTCGTTTGCAGTTATTTTATTATGCTTATTATGCATGCTTGTGTTTTCATGCTACTCCTTGCCATGATAATTAGAATGTTGATATTGATGATGCCATGTCACTACTAATTTATTTTCAAGTCATTGTTATAAAGTGTTATGGTGATGGTAATGCACCGTGGATATGTTAGTACTTGGTATGGTCATGTTCGTTATGTTGTGAGTGTTCACTTGAGAAGCTTGATGTTTTGTTAAAGCATTTGTATGATGTATGCTCATGGTTGCATTCATGTTAAAATGCTGGTATGATGATTGATGATGGAGAAGATAATAACATGAGTTAATAACAAAACCCCTCCGTCATCAATGGGATCGAGTCATAGTGCCGCCAAATCGAACTTTTTCCAAGTGCAACCACATTTTCCGGTATGGGACAGCCTTAATTCGGTCTATTGTCGTGCCTTTGGTCGGTGCCTCCAACTAGGGAAGGTTATGGGCACGCGCTACCCTGATCAGGTAGGCGGAGCATAACCTTGTGAGCCCGTTGTTGTTGTTATGTGCACGTGTCCCAGAGTGGGACGGGCCACGACGGTGGTCGTTGAGGTGTTTGGAGGTAGACACGGGGCCACCAAGGACTACCCCAGTGGGGAGTGAGTCGGAGTGGACGGGAGAGTGTTATGACAGTAGATCGGTTTCGTCGGAATGCCGTTGGTCCACCCGAATGGGAGGGCGAGGCCATGGGTTCTGTAGTGTGGGTACAGTGCGCTACCTCTGCAGAGTGTATTTAAACTATCGATAGCTGCGTCCTCGGTCATGGGCATAAGTTCGTAGTAGGGTACAATATCGGGTCTTGGTCGAAATGGAGGATAAACATGAAATAATTAAGCTGATTAATGTGGTTGTGATCGCCGTAAGGATTACGGGCCAGATGTGGTCGTGTTGTGATCACCGTAAGGATCACGGGCCAGATGTTGGTCGGGTTGTGATCGCCGTAAGGATCACGGGGCAGATGTGGCCGGGTTGTGATCAGCGTAAGGATCACGAGTTTGTCTCTGTTGGTGATCAGGAAATGAGGTGATCACCGTTGGTAAGAGAGTTCGAGGGACTCAGTGCACAAGTTTGGTTGCATTGCATGAGTAATATGTTTGCATTTAAAGAACCATGAGATTGGTGCATAAAGTTGACATGCTATGTCTGCATTGGATATGATTGGTAGTTTATTTTCAGCGTAGTTTCATGATGCCATGTCATGCTCTGATTGATATGATTGAGATGATATGCTATGCTTTGCTATTGCCATGTTAGAAGTAAAATTGATATACCATGTTGTTGCCATGCTAGTGGATGCCTTGAGGTTAGCTTGATTTATGATTTTGGTTGATATTATGCCATGCTTAGTTTCTCATATGAGATAGGTGGTTGTAGACGCTTGGTTCTTGCTTTGTCTTCTGCTTGTTTGGATGCTATGTATTTGGTTGTCTTGCAAGTACATTCAATGTACTGACCTGGCGTGTCATGCCACTTTTGTAGGTCGTTCAATTGTTCCGTCGTGCTAGGCCGTAATCTTGCCAGTCCTGTGAGTTGTGGAGCCCAGCCAGAGTGATAAGCTGCCAAGACTTCCACCGCCATTTTATTAGACTTCCGCTGCCATGTAAATAGCCTTAGGGCTATGCCAGAAGATTATATTCATCACTAATGTAATTATATACACATGTATTTGATGAATATTCTTGTACCTGGAATGCTGTATCATGGACCTGTCGTGCGTCAGGTGTTATCCTGGGCTGACGTGCGAAGGCCCCCTGCTCCATGCGGATCGGGGTGCCACAAGATCATAATGGCTAAAACCCTAGAAGTCTAGCCTATATGATTATGATTGCCTATACGGACTAAACCCTCCGGTTTATATAGACACGGGAGGGGACTAGGGTTGTACAAGGTCGGTTACAGAGAAAGGAATCTACATATCCGAATTGCCAAGCTTGCCATCCATGCCAAGGAGAGTCCCATCTGGACACGGGAAGAAGTCTTCTGTCTTGTATCTTCATAGCCCAACAGTCCGGCTCATGTTAACAGTCTGGCCGTCCGAGGACCCCTTAATCCAGGACTCCCTCAGGGAGCCCCCATGAAGCTTACGTGGCTTGGTTGCATGGCTAGGAAAGGCTAGAGAAAAATAAATAGTTAATGTGTTTAGAGTGCACTCCACTAAATAGATACTTTGGATCCATTGCAACGCACGGGATGACACATTGGTAGTAGTAAGAGACAAATGCCGGGTTTGGCATGAGTTCGTACTACAGGAGCACCACAAGGCCTGGTGCAGGAGTGACATTTTCCCCTCTCGGGGCCCACGTGATCGAGCTTTAGTGGCTTAGTGCACCGGCCTATGAGTCAATGACATGTGGACCTTAAATGCGGTTAGCCCACATGTCATTCTCATGAAAGCCGAGCGGTGGTGGGACTGAGAGGGGTGAGGCGCAGGTCGGCGGACAAGGCTTGCCTGCTCCCCTTCCATGCTTCGGTCCGTACTCCCGCACCACTAAATTTCATCCAACGGTTATACTAATAGATTTCCTCGTGTGGTGTCATCTATAGCCTCAAAGAAAGGTAAACAAAGGCCATATTTCTAGGAAATAATTTCCTGCATGAATCTGTACACGCATGCAAGACCCTTTCCTTTCCTGCTCGTCCTCCTCTGGATCATCAACTGCGTTGATAATGGCGGTGCCAACTCCAGAGCGTTGCATCGGGTGCCTGGCTAAGCCATGTAGCATGCCGCGGAGCCAGCGAGTACCACCTCCTCCACACCAACATCGGCGTGTGGGCCATTGAAAGAACATGCGGTTCCCCCATGTTTGGTTTTGGTAATTGATGACAATCTCTATGGACTAATGGTTGCCTTGAGTTATATTTGAAGGTTTTCTCCATAGGCTTTTCTTGAAGTCCATGTGTTGGTTTCAAGGAGTTTATGAGTTGACCAAGGTGCTATTAAGGAATTATCCAAAGATTGGTCATGTGAGCGTTGAGCTTATTGCAAGCATGTCTTGAAGAAGAAGATTGTGGGTTCATTCATATTTACCTTCAAGACATCATCCAAATGAAGAGAGTTGGAAAGATTCAAGGTTGATCAAGACTAAGTCAAGAGTGAATCAAGTTGATCAACTCACAAAGCATAGAAGATGTACCGAGTGGGACCATATGTTCCCATGGTATGGTAAGCTTTGTCCATTATGCTTTGTGTACTAACCCATGGTCTACGTGAGAGTTCTTTGTGGGGTTAGGTATGTTTCCATGGTCTTGCGTTGAGAGGAAGATCCCATACAACCCATGGAGGATGACATCAAGTGGTGATCATCATCAAGTTTGCAGTGTGCAAGTTCAAGTGGAGCAACACAAAGGCTCACCCATAATGGAGTATGGGGGAGCAATCAAGTTTGAATCTTGCCATCCATTGTGGTGTCAATGGACTTGTGAGGATGTGCCGAAGAGTCGCTCACCCATAGTGGACTATGGGGGAGCAATCATCTAGTCTTCATCGAGCCAACGCAATCAAGAAAGGTGGTCCAACTTGAGGGAGTCAAGATCGTCATCATCTAGCTCAAGTGGACCATGTGCAAGGCAAAGGTTTACCCTTGATAGGTTTTCTATTTTACCGGTCTCGTGGTGGTAGTTGGGAGACCGGGTTATAGGATCGTTTGTCGTACTATCAAGGGGGGCTCTCAAGTTGGTAGCTTGGTTGTATCGTTAGTAGAGAGATCAAACCATTGCATCCTTGCATACTTGCATCATGTTTCTTGGTTCTTGTTTGGTTCTCTTTGTGAGTCTTAGAGCTTATGGTCATCTTGATGACAAGCTTGAGTTCATCGAAAACGGAGTTCGCATGCGTCTTCTATGATGTTTTCGGTGTTGGAGGTTTTACCGGTCTTATCCGAGGAAGGGTTCTCACCATTTTATTTTGGGCCTTTTGTCTTTTTCTTCTTATTGATATTATTTTCAAGATTATGTTAGCCCTTGTCGCTAGCTTTCCAACAAACTTGGTTTCGTCGAATTCGGAGTCCGTTTGCAAAAGTTGTGGCAGTTTTGGTGTTCTGAAAAGGCTGCAGCGGTACTACCACGAATTGGAGCGGATGTAATTTTTTACTACCGCTCCAGAGCGGTACTACCGCAGCTCCTACAGCGGTAGTACCGCTCCGGACCAAAAAACTCGTCCCAAGTCCTGCAGAGGTAGGTACGGAAGTATTTTTTTGTACCGCAAGCAGTAGTACCGCGATCCCTAGCGGTAGTACCGTGAGGACGAGCGGTAGTACCGCTCTGTGCGGGTTGTGAGCATAACGGTTGGATTTTCCCCCACCTATAAAAGGGGGTCTTCTTCCCCATTGAACCTTATCCTTTGAGCTCGTGTTCTTCCCCCATTGTTGACCTTCTTCGAGCTTGCTAACTCTCAATCTCTCCATGGATTCTTGCTAGTTTTTGAGGGAAAAGAGAGAGGAGATCTAGATCCACATTTCCACCAATCACTTTCTCCTTTCTGTGAGGGGAACCCTTGGATCTAGATCTTGGAGTTCTTCGTGTTCTTCTTTCGTTCTTCCTCTCATTTTCCTCCCTAGCATTAGTTGCTTTGGTGGGATTTGGGTGAGAAGGACTTGGGCACTTCGAGTGCCCTTGCCATTGCATTTGGTGCATCGGTTTGAGTTCTCCACGGTGATACGTGGAAGTGAAGTTTGTGAAGCTTATTACTCTTGGGTGTTTGGGCACCCTAGAGCTTGTTCCTCTTGGGTGCCTTGGCGCCCTAGACGGTTGGTGGTGTTCGGAGCTCAATCATTGTGGTGTAAAGCTCCGGGCAAGCATCGGGGTCTCCAATTAGGTTGTGGAGATCGCCCCGAGCAATTTGACGGGTTCCGGTGACCGCCCCCAAGGGTTGCCAAAGTGTACGGGTTCGGTGACCGCCCCCAAGGGTTGCCATTTGTACGGGTTCGTGACCGCCCTCAAGGGTCCCTTAGTGGAATCACGGCATCTTGCATTGTGCGAGGGCGTGAGGAGATTACGGTGGCCCTAGTGGCTTCTTGGGGAGCATTGTGCCTCCACACAGCTCCAAATGGAGATTAGCATCCGCAAAGGGTGTGAACTTCGGGATACATCATCGTCTCCGCGTGCCTCGGTTATATCTTACCCGAGCCCTTTACTTATGCACTTTACTTTGTGATAGCCATATTGTTCTTTGTCATATATCTTGCTATCACATAGTTGCTTATCTTGCTTAGCATAAGTTGTTGGTGCACATAGGTGAGCCTAGTTGTTGTAGGTTTTGTGCTTGACAAATTAACCGCTAGGTTTATTCCGCATTTGTTCAAGCCTCTACCCTAATTATTTTAAAACTCCTACACCCCCGCCCTCTAGGCGACATCCTCGATCTTTCAGCCATGCACATGCAGTTGCTCCCGTAGTATTTTACCCGCATGTTCGACTGTAGTACCACACCTGAAAGTGCGTTATATTGACTAGAGGGGGGGTGAATAGGCGATTTTTATGAATTCTTCACTGAGGAATTTGCTGGTGAGGAAATTCCTTAGCGAAGAACTACTTGCAGCGGAATATGTACTCAGAAGTAAACATAACAGGATACACACATAGTCAGCATGATGAAATGAAGACTAAAATAGAGTACGGAAAGCATAAACACAGGATAACAAGATGAAGACAAACAGACTGAAGAAATTGAACTGAGGAATTTGTGAAAGTCTTCAGTCAAAGTCTTCAAGCACAGATATGAACAACATTCAACACAGTAATGAGGAAATGAAAGAGTTGAGGAAATAGAACCAGTCAGTTGGTGAAGACAATGATTTGGTAAACCAGTTCCAACCCCTTGATAAAAGGAGAAATAATAGCAAAAGTTTACCTTTCTATTTAATAAATTCAAGCTTCAAGGTAAAATTTTTCCTTTCAAAGCTTGAATTAAAGCCTGAAGAACCATTTTTGGGTCATTCCTTTTTGAAACTCCTCATAGAAATAGCCTTGTAATAAAAATTTATTAATAAAGTCTTTCAAAAATCACAACATAATTTAAAAGATTTACAGCCAACTTTAAAAAACCACCAATAATTAATTATTTCTTCGTCAACTTTTAATTTTCCACCCACCTTAATTTTTCTTAAATTAATTTGGTATTCAAAATTATAAAAAGCTTTGTTTTTTTTTGGCCATTGAATTAGGTGATCATTAAATTTGCGTAAATTTTTTTTTTTAGAACAATACCTAAATATTAAAATTTAAAATGTCAGCCAGATTTTTTTTTAAAAATCAAACCCAGATTTTTTTTAAAAAAATTATGCCCAATTATTTTTAATAATATTGTATTCCAAATTTTTTATTTGCCATCCCCTTCAGTTTTTTCCCCTTTAAAAAATTATTTTATAAAATCAAAGGTTTTAAATTATCAAAATTTAAAATGCGATTACACAATATTTTTTTACCCCTCGAAATAGGTGTTTCCAAAAAAACAAATCGGAAAAATTTTAAATGTTTTTTTGAGCAATTTCAAAAAGAAACACATTATTTTTTACCAGCCCAGGAAATAATTTTTACAACCCAAAAAGAGTTTCAAACAAAATAAGGGCTTCCTAAATTTCTGATTCCAAAGTTTCAATGACTTTGGGCCCACTAGCGGCTTTGCAAGGGTTTGTCCTTTGTGCTATTTAATGGTTCAAAAAGATCAACAAAATTCCGAATTGGCGGGTTGCATGAAGGTGCCCGCCTTTTAATTCCTCAGGTTTTGCTCGGCCAAAAATGCCCGGGCCCACCCTCGTGGAGGGTGTTCCAGCAGGCAAAATTCTTCCCAAAATGGCCCAACCTATATCACCCAATTCTTTTTCCCCCCAGCCCACCCAAGCAATCCCTTCCCCCCAGGGAATGCCCCTTTTCCTCCGAACGTCCCATCGGCCTGGCCACGCCCCTCCTTGGTCTCTCTGGCGGGTAATATGGTCGGAACGTTCCATGGAAAGGTGAGGGAGATGCGGGCGGTGGCCAGGGAAGGGGACCCGCAAATAATGTTCCCCACCGCACCACCTTCAATTAAAAAAATTCGCGGGGCCCCCAAACACATTTCCCCGGAAGGCTTCAGAAGGGCAAAAAAGACTTCCTTATTTGGGACCCACCCGCCAAAGAAAGGCCCTTTTCCCCCAACCGGGAACCCCAGAACTTCCCACGGAAGGAAAGCCCCTTTCCTCCCCCGGGTTGGGACCACGGGCGAACCCAAACGGGTTTTCCCGCTCTCATATGGGTTTCATAGGGTGACCTCTGCCTGCCACTAAGGGACAGTTCTATGAGGAGGGGGGGATGCAACCCCCCTTTATTTATGGAAACCAGTAAAACGTGCAAAAAATTAAATTTCCAATTTCATAAAAGGGGTTAACCCGACCCAAAAAATGGGGCCCCCAAAACTGGGGAAAAAAAGAATCCACTGAGTAATTTGGTGGACGGAGAAACGGGTTTTTAGAGAACGGGACGGGTTTAGGCCCCCTTTCTCGGGAGCAAAGACCGGGTTAAGTGGGAAATCAGAATTTTGGAGAAACCAAAACCCCCCACCCCAAATGGAGGAAACCTCTGTTTTCTGGACAAAATTCCTTTCACAAGAATCCATGAGAAAACGGGGGAAAGAATTTGCTCAAGGGGTGAAAAAGGATTGCCGAGGGGTTTTAGTAATATTATCCCTTTTAGGATTTTTGGTTATTAAGATTTATTAAGGGACTATCTTTGGATGTAAAACGGGTTAAAGTTTGGGGTTTTTTTTAGAAAATTTTTAAAATGAAGTTCTTCAAAAAATTTGTATTTAAAATTTCAAACTTTAAAGTGAAGAAATTGTTGACTTTGAAACTTTATTATTTGGGAACAGAAGGGAAATTTTTTGGGTTATTTCTTCTTGAGTATGGAAACCCACGAAAGGGGCAAAAACAAAAAAATTTTGATTAAAAATTCTACACCTCCAATTTTTGGGGCCATTGGTCCATACGGTTCCTTCAAAACAAACCACCCCTACCTATTTTTTTGAGTTAGGAATTAAAGGGAATTTTCCAAGAGGTGAAGGAAATATCCCAGACAATTAAAGTTAAATTTTTTTACATGAAAAGACACATGTGAATTGTTTAACCGAAAATTCAGGGAATGTAGAAAAAAATGCACAGTTCCCTATTGTATTGAACAAAGTGGTTATGTTTCCTCCTGAACAAAGGGTTGTTAGTTCAAGGTAATATTATGAATTTGATTAATGACCCATTCCATTCTTACAACATCGAGTATGTTGCTAGTTTTATATGACTTTAATTTCCAAACTAAGTTTCAATTTCCAGAGGAAATTTGGTGCCCAAAGTACAACCGGGGAAAAAGGGCTAAGGGGCCCAAAGGGAGGGGGGCACGAGTTGGTTTTGATCCGATTTGGAGGGTTCCTCCCTTCTTCCTCCTTCCTTCAAGATTAAAAAGAGTTATAGAGAGATTCCGGAAAGGCGCCTCTTGCTTATTATACCGGAGCCCAAGAACAACCGTGACGGGAACCGGGTTGTTCACCATAAAACTTGGAAATATGAGGGCCAATAGCCCGGGCCCCATTGGAGACCGGACGGTTCTCTCTGCTCATTGTTTGAACCGAGGGCCCAGTTAGGTTTTGACGGGGAAATAGGTGATTTTGTGACCGGGAGCGACCCATTTCACGACATCGGGGCTCAAAGGTCAGACATTTTTTTGGAATGAACCGGGTTCCGAATTTAAAAAAAGTCCGGGGGTTATGAACCCCCGGGGTTAGGGCCTTAGGGCCAAGAGGGGAAAAAGGGGGGTGGGGCCCCCTGGGACCAAAGGCAAGGGGGGCCCCCTTTAGTAGATATGATCAACATAAGATGTTCACCATTGAAAACTACTCCATATCACGTGATGATCGGTTATGGTCTAGTTGATTTGGATCACGTGATCACTTAGATGACTAGAGAGATGTACATCTAAGTGGGAGTTCTTAAGTAATATGATTAATTGAACTTAAATTTATCATGAACTTAGTACCGATAGTATCTTGCTTGTCTATGTTTGTTTGTAGATAGATGGCTCGTCTTTGTTGTTCCGTTGAATTTTAATGCGTTCCTTGAGAAAGCTAAGTTGAAAGATGATGGTAGCAATTACACGGATCGGGTCCAGAATCTCGAGGATTATCCTCATTGCTGCACGTAAGAGTTACGTCTGGATGCACCGCTAGGTGCCAACTCTTCTTGATGCAACCGAGCGGCGTTAATAACATCTGGCGAGCAAAGCGATGACTACTCTATAGTTCGAGTGTGCCATGCTTTACGGCTTAGAACCGGGACTTCAACGACGTTTTGAACGTCATGGAGCATATGAGATGTTCCAGAGTTGAAGTTGATATTCCAAATGTAATGCCCGGATTGAGAGATATGAAGTCTCCAATAAGTTCTATAGCTGCAAGATGGAGGAGAATAGTTCGTCGGTGAGCACATACTCGTAATGTATGGGTATTACAATCACTTGACTCAACCGGGAGTTAATCTTCCGGATGATTGTGTCATTGATGTAATTCTTCAATCACGCCACCAAGCTACAAAGGCTTCGTGATGAACTATAATATGCAAGGGTTAGTAAAGACTATACCGAGCTCTTCGCAATGCTAAAGGCTGCGGAGGTAGAAATCAAGAAGGAGCATCAAGTGTTGATGGTCAATAAGACCACTAGTTTCAAGAAGAAAGGCAAAGGGAAGAAGAAGGAACTTCAAGAAGAACAGCAAGCAAGTTGTCTGCTCAGAGAAGAAACCCAAGTCTGGCCCTAAACCTGAAACCGAGTGCTTCTACTACAAGCGGTAGTCACCGAAGCGGAACTGCCCCAAGTATTTGGCGGATAAGAAGGATGGCAAGGTGAACAAAGGTATATGTGATATACATGTTATTGATGTGTACCTTACTAGAGCTCGCAGAGCACTGGTATTTGATATTGGTTCATTGCTAATATTTGCAACTCAAAGCAGGACTACGGATTAGCTTAACACCGGCAAAGGACGAGGTGACGATCTTGCGCGTGGGAAATGGTTCCAAAGTCGATGTGATCGCGGTCGGCACGCTACCTCTACATCTACCTTCGGATTAGTTTTAGACCTAAATAATTGTTATTTGGTGCTGCGTTGAGCATGAACATTATATCTGGATCTTGTTTGATGCAAGAGGGTTATTCATTTAAATCGAGAATAATGGTTGTTCTATTTATATGAGTAATATCTTTTATGGTCATGCACCCTTGAAGAGTGGTCTATTTTGATGAATCTCGATAGTAGTGATACACATATTCATAATGTTGAAACCAAAAGATGCAGAGTTGATAATGATAGTGCAACTTATTTGTGGCACTTGCCGTTTAGGTCATATCGGTATAAAGCGCATGAAGAAACTCCATCTCGATGGACTTTTGGAGTCACTTGATTATGAATCACTTGGCACTTGCGAACCGTGCCTCATGGGCAAGATGACTAAAACCCCGTTCTCCGGTACTATGGAGAGAGCAACAGATTTGTTGGAAATCATACATACAGATGTATGTGGTCCGATGAATGTTGAGGCTCGTGGCGAATATCGTTATTTTCTCACCTTCACAGATGATTTAAGCAGATATGGGTATATCTACTTAATGAAACATAAGTCTGAAACATTTGAAAAGTTCAAAGAATTTCAGAGTGAAGTTGAAAATCATCGTAATAAGAAAATTAAATTTCTACGATCTGATCGTGGAGGTGAATATTTGAGTTACGAGTTTGGTCTACATTTGAAACAATGCAGAATAGTTTCACAACTCACGCCACCCGGAACACCACAACGTAATGGTGTGTCCGAATGTCGTAATCGCACTTTACTAGATATGGTGCGATCTATGATGTCTCTTATAGATTTACCGCTATCGTTTTGGGGTTATGCACTTGAGACGGCCGCATTCACACTGAATAGAACACCATCAAAATCCGTTGAGACGACACCTTATGAACTATGGTTTAGCAAGAAACCAAAGTTGTCGTTTCTTAAAGTTTGGGGATGCGATGCTTATGTGAAAAAGCTTCAACCTGATAAGCTCGAGCCCAAATCAGAGAAATGTGTCTTCATAGGATACCCAAAGGAGACAGTTGGGTACACCTTCTATCACAGATCCGAAGGCAAGACATTTGTTGCCAAGTATGGGTCCTTTCTAGAGAAGGAGTTTCTCTCGAAAGAAGTGAGTGGGAGGAAAGTAGAACTTGATGAGGTAATTGTACCTTCTCCCTTATTTGAAAGTAGTTTGTCGCAGAAACTGGTTTCTGAGACATCTACACCAAATAATGAGGAAGTTGATGATGTTGATCATGAAACTTCAGATCAAGTTACTACGTAACCTCGTAGATCAACCAGAGTAAGATCCGCACTGAGTGGTACGGTAATCCTGTTCGGAAGTCATGCTACTAGATCATGATGAACCTACGAACTATGAAGAAGCGATGGTGAGCCCAGATTCGCATAAAATGGCTTGAGGCCATGAAATCTGAGATGGGATCCATGTATGAAAACAAAGTATGGACTTTGGTTGACTTGCCCGAGGGTCGGCAAGCAATAGAAAACAAGTGGATCTTCAAGAAGAAGACCGACGACGACGGTAATGTTATCGTCTACAAAGCTCGACTTGTCGCAAAGGGTTTTCGACAAGTTCAAGGGATTGACTACGATGAGACCTTCTCACCAGTAGCGATGCTTAAGTCTGTCCGAATCATGTTAGCAATTGCCGCTTTTATGATTATGAAATTTGGCAAATGGATGTAAAGACGCATTCTGAATGGATTTACGGAAGAAGAGTTGTATATGATGCAACGAGAAGGTTTTATCGATCCAAAGGAGCTAACAAAGTATGCAAGCTCCAGTGATCCATTTATGGACTGGTGCAAGCATCTCGGAGTTGGAATAAACGCTTTGATAGTGTGATCAAAGCATTTGGGTTCATCTGAGACTTTTGAAGAAGCTGTATTTACAAGAAAGTGAGTGGGAGCTCTGTAGCATTTCGATATTATATGTAGATGACATATTACTAATCGGAAATGATATAGAATTCTGGATAGCATAAAGGGATACTTGAATAAGAGTTTTTCAATGAAAGACCCTCGTGAAGCTGCTTACATATTGGGCATCAAAATCTATAGAGATAGATCAAGACGCTTAATTGGACTTTCACAAAGCACATACCTTGACAAAATTTTGAAGAAGTTCAAAATGGATCAAGCAAAGAAAGGGTTCTTGCTCGTGTTACAAGGTGTGAAGTTGAGTAAGACTCAATTCCCGACCACCGCAGAAGATAGAGAGAAAATGAAAGATGTTCCTATGCTTCAGCCATAGGCTCTATCATGTATGCAATGCTGTGTACTGCACGATGTGTGCCTTGCTATAAGCTTAGCAGGAGGTACCAAAGTAATCCAGAGTGGATCATCGACAGCGGTCAAGAACATCTGAAATACCGAAAATGACTAAGGATATGTTTCTCGATATGGAGGTGACAAAGAGCTCATCGAACGGTTACGTTGATGCAAGCTTTGACACCGATCCGGACGATTCTAAATCGCAGACCGGATACGATTTACACTAAACGGAGGAGCTGTCGGTTGGTGCAGTTCTAAACAAAGCGTCAGAAAGGGATCTACATGTGAAGCGGAGTACATAGCAGCTTGAAGCAGCTAATGAAGGAGTCGGATGAAGGAGTGCATATCCGATCTAGGTGTCATACCTAGTGCATCGGGTCCAATGAAAATCTTCTGTGACAATACTGGAGCAATTGCATTAGCAAAGGAATCCAGATTTCACAAGAGGACCAAGCACATCAAGAGACGCTTCAATTCCATCCGGGATTTAGTCCAGGTGGGAGACATAGAGATTTGCAAGATACATACGGATCTGAATGTAGCAGACCCGTTGACTAAGCCTCTTCCACGAGCAAAACGTGATCAACACCAAGACTCCATGGGTGTTAGAATCATTACTATGTAATCTAGATTATTGACTCTAGTGCAAGTGGGAGACTGAAGGAAATATGCCCTAGAGGCAATAATAAAGTTATTATTTATTTCCTTATTTCATGATAAATGTTTATCATTCATGCTAGAATTGTATTAACCGGAAACATAATACATGTGTGAATGCATAGACAAACAGAATGTCACTAGTATGCCTCTACTAGACTAGCTTGTTAATCAAAGATGGTTATGTTTCCTAACCATGAACAAAGGGTTGTTATTTGATTAACAAGGTCACATCATTAGTGAATGATCGATTGACATGACCCATTCCATTAGCTTAGCACACGATCGCTTAGTATGTTGCTACTGCTTTTATCCATGACATATACATGTTCCTATAACTATGAGATTATGCAACTCCGTTTACGGAGGAACACTTTGGTGCTACCAAAGCGTCACAACGAATCGGGTGATTATAAAGGAGTACTACAGGTGTCTCCAAAGGCGATGTTGGGTTGGCGATGTCGAGATTAGGTTTTGTCACTCCGATAGTCGGAGAGGTATCTCTGGGCCCTCTCCGGTAATACACATCACTTAAGCCTTGCAAGCATTACAACTAATGAGTTAGCTGTGAGATGATGTATTACGAGCGAGTAAAGAGACTTGCCGGTAATGAGATTGAACTAGGTATTGGATACCGACGATCGAATCTCGGGCAAGTAACATACCGATGACAAAGGAACAACGATGTTGTTATGCGGTCCGACCGATAAAGATCTTTGTAGAATATGTAGGAGCCAATATGGGCATCCAGGTCCCGCTATTGGTTATTGACCGGAGACGTGTCTCGGTCATGTCTACATTGTTCTCGAACCGTAGGGTCCGCACGCTAAGGTTTCATGGCGGTTATATTATGAGTTTGTGTATTTT
Source organism: Aegilops speltoides (assembly GCA_021437245.1). Classification (NCBI taxonomy): domain Eukaryota; kingdom Viridiplantae; phylum Streptophyta; class Magnoliopsida; order Poales; family Poaceae; genus Aegilops; species Aegilops speltoides. The sequence goes on from CM038147.1 coordinate 136,860,877, forward strand.
GATGTACCTAAGGAGTTGAGTCCCGGATGTGATCACGGACATGACGAGGAGTCTCGAAATGGTCGAGACATAAAGATTGATATATTGGACGGCTATATTTGGACACTTTGGAAAGGTTCGGAAGTTTCCGGAGAAAACCGGAGTGCCGAGGGTTACGGAACCCCCGGGAAGTTATGGGCCTTAGTGGGCCAAGAGGGAGAGAGAGGGCCGCACCAGAGGTGCGCGCCCCTGTGGGAGTCCGAATAGGACAGGAGGGGGCGCGCCCCCCCTCCCCTCTCCTCTCCTTCCTTCCCCTTCCTCCTTCCTAGTTGGACTAGGAAAGGGAGTCCTACTCCCACTAGGAGGAGGACTCCCCCTCCCTTGGCGCGCCCTAGGCCGGCCGGCCTCCCCTTGCTCCTTTATATCACGGGCAGGGGGGCACCCTAGAACACACAAGTTGATCCTTGAGATCGTTCCTTAGCCGTGTCGGTGCCCCCTCCACCATAATCCACCTCGGTCATATCAGAAGCGGTGCTTAGGCGAAGCCTGCGTCGGTAGAACATCAAGATCGTCACCACGCCGTCGTGCTGACGGAACTCTCCCTCCCCGAAGCTCTACTGGATTAGAGCCCGAGGAGCATCACCGAGCTGTACGTGTGTCAAGAACTTGGAGGCGCCGGAGTAACGGCGCTGGGATCGGTTGGATCGCGAGGAGAACGTCGACTACTTCCTCTACGCCAGATCGCTTCGCCCGGTCTCACGAGGGTACGAGACAACACTCTCCCTCGTTGCTATGCATCACCATGATCTTGCGTGTGCGTAGGAAATTTTTTGAAATTACTACGTTCCCCAACATGAGGAACATGATAGCCCTGAGGAATTTGAGAGTCAAATTTCCGACCGTTCTTCATCTTCTTGCGGCTGTCCCAAAATATCTTATCCACCTAACGGTCATATCATTGAAGGGCATTTATGTCTTATCATGTCGGGCTGCTCCCTAGGCTATAAATAGCCGCCCCTACAACCACTAGTTGGTTGGCTGCTCGAGAGAACTTGACACTTGACATTTGAGAGCAACCCATCCTCCGAGGACTTTGAGCGAAAATCATCAAGTGAGGAAAATCCCAAAACCAAACCCCCACAAACCCAAAGTGATTGAGCATCATGAAGAAATTGATCTCGTGGATCCGACGCTTGTTACCTTTGAAGACCGTGCTTCTTCCAGACGGTTAGGCATCAAGGTCTAGAGCATCCAAGAGGAATTGTGGATCGCCGAGTGACCAAGTCTGTGAAGGTTTGGAAGTCACCAAGACTTACCACGAGTGATTGGACGAGGCCTGCGTGGTCTTAGTTCAAGGAGAATATGGTGAGGACTGGGTGTCCTGAGTTGCGGCTCGAGATCGGGTGTCCGGATCGTGTCCTTGAGTTTAAATACTCACCACTCCAACCGACGCATAACCGAGACAAAGAGTTGGAACTGGTTTACCAAATCATTGTCTTCACCAACTAACTGGTTCTATTCCCTCAACCCTTTCATTTCCTCATTCTTGTGTTGAATGTTTGTTCATATCGTGCTTGAAGACTTTGATCAAGACTTTCTCAAATTCCTCGTTCAATTTCTTGATCTGTTTGTCTTCATCTTGTTATCCCGTGTTTACGCTTACGTCAGACTGTGCTAGTCTTCATTTCATCATGATGACCATGCGTGTATCTGTTATGCTTACTTCGAGTACTTATTCCGCTGCTAGTAGTTCTTCAAGAAGGAATTTCCTCACCGCAAATTCCTCAAGTGAAAAATTCATAAAATCGCATATTCACCCCCTCTAGTCGATATAACGCACTTTCAATTGGTATCGAGCAAGGTACTCCTTGTTTCGTGTGATTTTGGTTTAACCGCTTTGGAGTTTTAGTTATGTCGACCGCAGGTATGAAGAAAGTGACATGCCCTATCTTTGACGGTCATGACTATCCCAAGTGGAAGGCCATGATGAGGAAGCGCCTCATGGCAATGAACAATGAAGCTGTGGACCGTCACTGAGATTGGTCTTACTAATCTATGCAAGATGGCGGACGCTGATGATATTCGCAAGTACACTCGACTTGACCTCATAGCGAAGGATATCATCTGTTCCTGCCTATCCAGAGATCAATTCGGGCGCATTATGCATCTTGGCAATTCGAAGCTTATCTAGGACCGAATCTCTGATGTCTATGAAGGTCATCGAACTCGTCATGATCCCTGGTTTGAGGACTTCAAGGAATCTCTCAAAACAATGACTTTCGAGCCAGAATCATCATCTTCTGCATCATGTCTCATGGCAGACGGTGCTGAGGTAACTGAATGCTCCTCATCCGAGTTCTGTGACGATGAATCTGATAATGATGAATCTAATAATGATGAATCTGATGATGAGATTGAATCTTGTTATGCCAAACTTGTTTGCATTGCCACTAAACAACAAACAGCTTTGGAACAAGTTCAAAACATGCTAGACAAAAGTGATGATATGTTGCGCAAAGAAATGGATCAATCAAAAGCATTGGGTGAATGTCTTCAGAGGATTCACTCCAAGTTTGACGCCCTTCAAGATCAACATAATACCCTTTTGACTGATCATGAGAAGCTTTCCTCTGAATCTCTTCAAAGAAAGGAAGATCTTGAAAAGCTAAGAGTGTGTTATGAAGATCTTCAGAAGGAGCGCGATTCATTACTAGCTCAACAAATCAGCGCTTCTCAGGAAGAATTTGTTCCTCCATGCTTAAAGTGCATTGAACGTGAATCTGCTAATTCTTCACCTGAATGTTCAAATGCTTCAACTGTTACAAATTCTTCATCTGCCTCTGCTATCACTAATTCCTCATCTGAGGATATTGCTAGTATAACCGACAATGCAGGGCTGAAGGAATTGTACATGACAGCATGTACAAAAGCCTCAAAGGGCATCGACTCTTTGTGATGTGCTTAAAAGCAGATCCTCAACGAAACCCTAGGAAAGAGGGAATTGCCTTTGAGAGGAAACTCAATCTGATGGAACATATTGGAAGCTTTGAACTGCACCCCAAAACCTCATGGGTTGTTGCAAAGGACCTCCAGTTGGTCCATCTAACTTATCCGCTTTACATGTGAATCTCCTCACTCTTCCGATGAGTCATTTGACTCCAACTATAAACTGTTTAAAAATCAGAATGGTGAAGTATTTGCTAGATATGTTGGCACTAAGCTGCAGAACGGTTCCCCTATGAAGAAAATCTGCGTTCCCAAAAGTTATGTTGAAAGTCTTCAGGTGAATGTCCTCATGACACCACCTGTGAAGAACAGGAACCCTAGATCAAATTCTTCATATGGACCAAACTCTTCATATGGATCGAAGTCCTCATACGGACCAAATTCCTCAAATGGATCAAATTCCTCAAAAGGATCAAAGTCCTCATATGATTATCATCGTGCTAACAACTCTGTCTCACAGGGTAGAGCTAAGGGCTATGAATATGTGCATTATTCTTCAAACCATTATGTTCCTAAGTCCTCGAAGAATTACTCTGCTTATTCATATGCTTACCCTAACCCATCTTATGTGAAACGAAACGGTTTGGCATCTTTGCCACCTTTCTCATATGGTGCTCGCAGAGTGATGAATTCTTTGCCACCCCTTCAGATGTGGGTGGTGAAGAAAAATAACTAATCTCTTCTGCAGGGTCAGGTCTCCAGACGTGCTTTAACGTCTGAAGAATTTGCTGGGGACTGATTTAAATTGCTCGAAAGGACGATGTGAATCATGATGAAATGAACTTTCATTTCACACGTCCTCCTACTGCTATATCTGTTTACTGCTTGATGAAATTCATCTGATGAACTTGATATCATATTCTTCACTGATGAAGCATATGAGATTGTAAGCTACACTAATTCATCTGCAGGATGATCAACCCAAAACTACTAAATGGGTCCTCGATAGTGGATGTACAAATCACATGACTGGTGTAACACCCCGAGACCGACGCTCCAGAAGACTTCCAGCTATTCCGAGTTTTGTCGTGTGATTTGTTTTGTTTGTTGCATCATTTGCATCATGCCATCATATCATTAATTTTTAAAACTCACCTAAATAAATTGCATAGATCGTTGATCTATTTAAATCGAGGGATATTCACATGGTGATTTCTCTTTAAAACATATTCAAAGTCTCCTACTATTATTAGGGAGCTATAATAAAATTATTCCGTTTATTTGGAATTAACCATAACCCACTTGCAAAATACCCCATGCCTTTGTTATCTCAATTCTTGGTCTCCAACCTTGCCATAATTTCTTTCATCATTTTCTGGAGCTCCACCAAAAATCCCAACATTTTTGGAAACCTCTAATTCCTAGTCCTTGCTCAAACCTTTTGAATTAAATTCAAATGACTTTGAATTTAATTCCTGCAATCTTGCCACTCCTATTTTTCATGGACCGTGCACATTTTTGTGAGTCCAAGTAAATTAACCCCATGCCCAAATTCTTTCCGTAACCCTCTCTTTCTTTTATTTCTTATCTCTATTTTGTTTCTTTTCTTTTGAGAGAAAGAGAGAGAGAGGAGAGCCCAGCCGCCGGCCTCTAAGGCCCAGCCGCCCCCACCAGTCCCTCCTAACCCTAGCCCGAGCGATCCCCATCTCCCCTGATCTCTCCCTCGTCTCCCGTTCGACGCCGCCAGGAGAGGAAAGCCCCAGCGCCCGATCCCCAACTCCTCCCGATCCCCTCATCCTCTCCCTCTCGTCTTCTCCCGAGCTGCCGCCCTGTTGCATCGCCGCCCCGCCACTCGCACAGCCGCCACCCCCTCTCTTCCCGAGGCCCGAGCAGGAGCGCTCGGCCTCGTCTTCTCGCGCGGCCAGCCGCCTCGACGGTGACCTCCAGGTCCACCGCCGCGCCCTGATTCTACTTCCTGCTCGAGGAGCCCCACGACATCACCATGGATGGCTGCCGCCCGGTTCGGCCTCTTCTTCGAGCAGAGGAGGACGCCCGCAACCATTGCCTCCCGCGGCGCCCTTTGACCTTGCTGCCGGCCGAGCCCAAGCTTTGCCATGCTCCTCGTCGCGGAGTCCCGCCTCTGCCGCCTCCCCGCCGTCGCGCGTGGACGTCCGGCCGCCATGCCGTCATGCTGCAGCGCCACCGGCCTCGACCTCCCTCCCCCCTCTCGCTGCAACTGCACCCTGCAGGAGCTCCGCCTCCTCTCCCGCGCCTTCTTGCCTCCTCCGCGCCCATCCCTTGTTGCACCTCCGTCGGCACCATCGTTGTGCTATGGAGCTCCTGCCTGAGCCGTCCCTTTCGGCCAACTCTGTTGCTGCCGCCGCTGCTTTGATCTTCCCTGGTGCAGCTTGTTTTCCAACAAACGGCAACCCGATGGTTACCTCCACGCCAAGTACCATCGACCCTCGAAGACCCCGTGGACGTCAAGTTCCTCACGACGATCCCGAACATCTACCGAAAGTGTACGGCTACGAAACGTGTACCACTACTTCCACTACCGTCGCGAGAACGACTACTTCCACTACCATCACGAGAACAACTACTTCCACTACGACCCGTGAACGACTACTTCCCTCGACATTTTTGAACCGCCTCGAAATGCACGCTTCAAAGGTATAACCCCGAGACGCCGTCCGTGGACCGAATGCATGTGTTGTATGAGATGCACCCTACGTTTGCACCGTGCCTGTTTGCTTCATGCATGTTCCTCCTCGTTTGCCATGCCGCCGTCCCGTGGGAACCCGGAATCCGGGATCACCCCACCATCCTTGCATGACACGCTCACGCCCATTTCCTTTTGCACCGGTATCTCCGTGAGCTACTGGAACCGATATGTTGCCGTGGCATCATTTTCGGATTCGTTGCCGTGGCACCCGTTTTGTTCCGCCATGGTGACCAAATGCTTCATAACATGCTCATGTCAACATTTTCATAAAAAATGCATATAACTTGTATATGTCATCCGCATCATGATAACAACATTTAAAATGTTTAAACTTGTTGTTGCATTAAATTGCTAAATGCATATGGGGATTTACCGGATTTGTTGTTTTTATATCCGGCCCCATTTAAATTGTTTAGATGGTATAGTTTTTGTTATGCTTCACCACTTGCCATGTTAACCAATATTTAATATTGTTGGGTACATAACCGAGAGTAAACTAAAATAATTCGATGTGGTGTTTCGTCAATATGCAACTCGTTGCATATTGAGCTCCACTTAACTTGTAGTATTGTTTGTTGCACTTTGCCATGCCATGCCTTATTAAACCGGACATGCATCCTACTTGTTTGTGCATCATGACTTGTTTATGCTTGTGTGTTTACTATGTTGTTTGCTTCTTTCCGGTTTGCTTCTCTCGTTAGCTTCGGTTTCGTTCCGGAGTTGTGAGGATTCGTTCGACTACGACCGTTTGTCTTCTTCTTGGACTCGTTCTTCTTCCTTGCGGGATCTCAGGCAAGATGATCATACCCTCGAAATCACTACTATCTTTGCTATGCTAGTTTGCTCGCTCTTTTGCTATGCCAATGCTACGATGCCTACCATTTGCTTGTCAGCCTCCCAAATTGCCATGTCAAACCTCTAACCCACCATGTCCTAGCAAACCGTTGATTGGCTATGTTACCGCTTTGCTCAGCCCCTCTTATAGCGTTATTAGTTGCAGGTGAAGATGAAGTTTGTTCCTTGTTGGAACATGGAGATGTTGTTCCTTGTTGGAACATGTTTTCTTGTTGGGATATCACAATATCTCTTATTTAATTAATGCACCTATATACTTGGTAAAGGGTGGCTCGGCCTTATGCCTGGTGTTTTGTTCCACTCTTGCCGCCCTAGTTTACGTCATACCGGTGTTATGTTCCCGGATTTTGCGTTCCTTACGCGGTCGGGTGATTTATGGGACCCCCTTGACAGTTCGCTTTGAATAAAACTCCTCCAAAGAAGGCCCAACCTTGGTTTTACCATTTGCCTACCTAAGCCTTTTTTCCCTTGGGTTCGCAGACTCAAGGGTCATCTTTATTTTACCCCCGGGCGGTGCTCCTCCGGTGCTGGTCCAAACCGAAGCGATGTCCGCGCCCCTGGGCAACCAGGGTCTATGCCAACCCGACGTCTGGCTCATCCGGTGTGCCCTGAGAACGAGATATGTGCAGCTCCTATCGGGATTTGTCGGCACGTCCGGGCGGCTTTGCTGGTCTTGTTTTACCATTGTCGAAATGTCTTGTAAACCGGGATTCCGAGACTGATCGGGTCTTCCTGGGAGAAGGTCTATTCCTTCGTTGATCGCGAGAGCTTGTCATGGGCTAAGTTGGGACACCCCTGCAGGGTATTATCTTTCGAAAGCCGTGCCCGCGGTTATGAGGCAGATGGGAATTTGTTAATGTCCGGTTGTAGAAAACCCGAAGTTGATCTTAATTAAAATACATCAACCGCGTGTGTAACCGTGATGGTCTCTTCTCGGCGGAGTCCGGGAAGTGAACACGGTGTTGGAGTTATGTTTGACGTAAGTAGTTTCAGGATCACTTCTTGATCGCTACTAGCTTCACGACCGTGCCTTGCTTCTCTTCTCGCTCTCTTTTGAGATTGTAGCCACCATATATGCTAGTCGCTTGCTGCAGCTCCACCTCATTACTCCATCCTTCCTATAAGCTTAAATAGTGTTGATCTCGCGGGTGTGAGATTACTGAGTCCTCGTGGCTCACAGATACTTCCAAAACCAGTTTGCAGGTGCCGATGAAACCATGCAGGTGACGCATCCGAGCTCAAGGAGGAGCTCGATGAAGATCTTGTTCATTGTGTTGTTTCGTTTCAGTTGATCAGTAGTGGAGCCCAGTTGGGACGATCGGGGATCTGTGTAGCATTTGGGGTAGTCTTCTTTTATTTTGGTTCCGTAGTCGGACCTTGATTGTATCTGTATGATGTAATGCTTTACTCATGTATTGTGTGAAGTGGCGATTGTAAGCCAACTATGTATCTCTTTCCCTTATGCATTACATGGGTTTTGTGAAGATTACCTCACTTGCGACATTGCTTTCAATGTGGTTATGCCTCTAAGTCGTGCTTCGACACGTGGGAGATATAGCCGCATCGAGGGCGTTACAAGTTGGTAATCAGAGCCTTCCCCGACCTTAGGGCCCCCCGCTGATCGTTTTTAGCGGTCGAGTTGTGTCTAGAAAATGTTTTGAGTCATTTAGGATTATATCTATCGGAGAGTTAGGAATTCTTTTTACTCCCAGTCTCTTCATCGCTCTGGTAAGGCATCCCGACGAGAGTTTTGACTCTTCTCATCTCAAATTTCACTAAATTTTTTTAGGATCACGGGTATCTTGGAATCGTTCCGATGGTTTTATGATGAGAACATTGTCTTGGTGCCTCTGTCAGGGTTTAGTGGAAGTGTCCCGGGAGTTGAGCTCGAGGTGTTGTCGCCATAATTTTATCGTTGCAGTTACGGAATACCGAGTTTAGTGCGCCGACATCGAAAATCTCTTTTATGCGTTCGTTGGTAAGATAACCTCGACGCCACCCAAGATCTTATGGCGGGAGTTCGAGTATCGCCATAACTTGTATAACGGATGCTTTTGAAGGTTGAGGTAGACGATTTCGAAGGTTTCTTGGTTATGTGTTGAAGGATGGATACATTTGGATGTAGGATTTGCTAGTTTTGGGTGAGATATTATGCTTCCTGATCCCCAACACCTGATTGCATAACGGAAAATTTGGGAGTTTCATAGGTGGGAATTCAAGTAGCTCTTAGGATATCTTTCCGACGGATGTATGATATGAAATTGGGGTTCGACGTCTAGTGGTCCGCCTATTCACGGTTGGTTTTACTGATGGTCTCGTTGTGTCTTAAAGAGTCCTTGGCTATGCCGACTGGGACGCTTCAGTATGTCATGTGCACTTCCTTGTACATGATGGTCTTTGTCTGATCGAGCCGTGTAGGCCCCACCACGAAAACTTTGACGAAATCTCTATCATATGTTTGTTCCGCTTATTCGCAAGCCAGTCCTTTGTTTTTGTTTTGAGTTGTGGTATTCGAGTTGCTTCAATGTCAAGTGTTGATTCCATACCTTTCCGAAATGGTGTTCTCATACTCGATGTGAATACCAATCCTTCTCGACAATCGAGATTGTCATGTCAATCCTTTTCAACCGGCGTGTTTCTCTTCAAGTGGATCTCGATCACTTCAACATCAAGAAGACCAATTATCATTTCTTCTCAACGGTGTTTGTTTCATCCGTCTCCAAGTTGCCTTTGTTTTTTCCGCCCACCCACCCTTTTTCCTCAAGGACTAAGATTTCTTTACCAAGTATCCTTTTATTTTTGTGAAGTTTCTCCATTCTTTTCCGTCAATGTTCTTACCCGGTGGTTCTCAAGAAGATGTTCTACTAGTTCGTCATTCCTCATTCCTTTCTCTTCTCCGGTGGATTCAAGTCAAGTTTTGTTGATCATACCTTTTTCCTCATTTCAATGTCTTCTCATACCGGTGCACCTCATTATCATTCTACTTCTCTCTATTTGTTATTCCGGAGTGCTCAAGATATCTCGAAGATTCATGTTTCCACTCTGCATTCGTTCAAGCTCTCTCGAGATTGGTATCTCATTCAAGTCATTTAATTCAACCGGTGCAACATCTCTTTTAAATCTTTTCAACGGTGTTTTCCTTTGAGTGGGCCCTAACCCACAGGTCTTTTCCCAGGATCTTACCTGACTCTTCTATTTTCCCAGAGCTATCCTAAATTCTTCTCCAAGTTTGACGTAAGAATGAGTTATCATCAGTCAAATGCTTTTCCCCAAGATCTTTCAAATTCTTTTCATAGTTGGCTCAACCTCTTCGCTTTTGATTCTTCCGGTGTGCCTCAATAATTCTTGGTGGTGTTTCTCGTTGTCATTCTCATCATTTGAAGACCGAAGAAGAGTTTCTCTTTAATCTTGCTCTATTCTCTTCAAGATTCATGGTGCTAGCTTGTTGCCATCCTCTCATAATTGTTTTTGATTGTGACAATTCTTTTCTTACCATCTGGAGCATTTCATGAGTTGTTTACATTTCTTTCCTCCAAGGGCCATCATGTCATAATTCTTCATTCTCAGCGTGTAGCTATCGTTCTCCAAATCTTACCGGTGCATCATTCAAATATCCTCTAATCAGTTCATGATCTCTTCGTTCTCAGGTATCCAAATCCCCTCAAGTATCTTCATTCGTTTGCCAATTCTTTTCGGTGAATTGTGCCCTTGCTACTCTCTTTTCCAATTTTACGGTGGTTCGTTCAAGATTTCACTTCCTTCGTTATCATATCAATTCATTCGTTGTTTCCAAATCCCACTGGTGGTTCCATCAATACCTCCTCAAGTTTGCGTTATATCTCTCTTAATTCTTTCAACGAGAATAAGTAGCATGCCTATCTGCTACTTGTCATCAATTTAATTTTGATGAAAGATAAGCATACAATAAATCTTATTCTTATTCCTCGAGGTGATTCAATTCTTTTCTTCTGAAGATTGTTCATGGTGAAGTAATTCTCGGTTCCTAGTTGTTCATCTTTTTTTTCCCGGAGTTCCAAGCTCTAATTATCACGGAGATCCATCTAAATCATTGCAAGGATTCACCTTGTGTTTTCAATTTCTCTTTCTTTTCATTCCTTTTGTTTACCGGAGTTCTTCATGGAGGTTCTACATGATGGTTCATCAAGGATTTAATTCCCTTCTCAAAGTTTTCATCGAGATTCTTTCCTAAGGAGCTCAAGCTTTCTTCATATGGTAATCCGGAGTGCAATTCTTTCTACCATATTTTGGAGGTGGTATTATGTCATTCTTGATAATTTGAGTTCATGTTCCATGATTCACATGTTGTCAAGATTGAGGTATTTTAAATCCATCAATCTCCTTGTTGGAGTTATCTTGTGTCATATTTCACCTAAAGCCTTCCCTAAGGAATGTAGCTATTTGTGGTGCTTATCAATGATCCAATTTTCTCCTTCTCATCTCGGTGAAGAAGTTTTTCATCTCTTTTGTGCTCTCAATCAAATCAATGGTTTCCATTAGTGGCCGGTTGTCACCTCATAGTCTTGAGATGTTTTCCATAAGCCCGCTACAAGCTTATTCGTTTCGTAGTTGGTTTTCCAACAACTCCGTTATAACCTTCTTGGAAGGGTGCTTGGCATTTTCTTCTCCATTCTTCTATTTCAATTATCTATCTTCTATTCTTTTGTTTCGGAGGTATTGTAATGTTGCTCTTCTCAACCCATCATCTCGTTTGTCTAAGATCATGTTCTTTTCATGATTGTCCATTTAACCGGAGTGTTGTGTCATCTCTTCAATATCTTTTCATCTCATCAAGCTTTCTTCTCTTTTCTACCGGAGTGCTGTCCAAATTCTGTCATTATTGTTCCTTGGCTATCCCATTATACCAAGGTGGTCATATTCTTTTCGTTTGTGAAGCTCTTATTTCCATGTCTTTGCAACCTTCAAGTCCTCGTAATGTTCCTTGTTCCTCTTTTCTAATGGATTGTTTGCAATCTCATTCTTCTCAGTTGTGCTCTTTCTTTTAAATTGCTCAACCTCTCAAGGTTCTTTGGTTTCACTCATTGGTCGAAGAAGCAACTTAGTTTTACTTCTTCTCTTCCTCTTCCGTTTCTCTCCGGTGCCATCCTAGATCTCGGGACGAGATCCTCTTGTAGTGGTGGAGTGTTGTAACGCCCCGAGACCGACGCTCCAGAAGACTTCCAGCTATTCCGAGTTTTGTCGTGTGATTTGTTTTGTTTGTTGCATCATTTGCATTGCATCATGCCATCATATCATTAATTTTTAAAACTCACCTAAATAAATTGCATAGATCGTTGATCTATTTAAATCGAGGGATATTCACATGGTGATTTCTCTTTAAACCATATTCAAAGTCTCCTACTATTATTAGGGAGCTATAATAAAATTATTCCGTTTATTTGGAATTAACCATGACCCACTTGCAAAATGCCCCATGCCTTTGTTATCTCAATTCTTGGTCTCCAACCTTGCCATAATTTCTTTCATCATTTTCTGGAGCTCCACCAAAAATCCCAACATTTTTGGAAACCTCTAATTCCTAGTCCTTGCTCAAACCTTTTGAATTAAATTCAAATGACTTTGAATTTAATTCCTGCAATCTTGCCACTCCTATTTTTCATGGACCATGCACACTTTTGTGAGTCCAAGTAAATTAACCCCATGCCCAAATTCTTTCCGTAACCCTCTCTTTCTTTTATTTCTTATCTCTATTTTGTTTCTTTTCTTTTGAGAGAAAGAGAGAGAGAGGAGAGCCCAGCCGCCGGCCTCTAAGGCCCAGCCGCCCCCACCAGTCCCTCCTAACCCTAGCCCGAGCGATCCCCATCTCCCCTGATCTCTCCCTCGTCTCCCGTTCGAGCGCCGCCAGGAGAGGAGAGCCCCAGCGCCCGATCTCCAACTCCTCCCGATCCCCTCATCCTCTCCCTCTCGTCTTCTCCCGAGCTGCCGCCCTGTTGCATCGCCGCCCCGCCACCCGCACAGCCGCCACCCCCTCTCTTCCCGAGGCCTGAGCAGGAGCGCTCGGCCTCGTCTTCTCGCGCGGCCAGCCGCCTCGACGGCGCCCTCCAGGTCCACCGCCACGCCCTGCTTCTTCTTCCTGCTCGAGGAGCCCCACGACATCACCATGGATGGCTGCCGCCCGGTTCGGCCTCTTCTTCGTGCAGAGGAGGATGCCCGCAACCATTGCCTCCCGCGGCGCCCTTTGACCTTGCTGCCGGCCGAGCCCGAAGCTTTGCCACTGCTCCTCGTCACCGGAGTCCCGCTCCTATGCCTCCGTGCTTCGTCCACTGTGACGTCCGGCCGCCGTGCCGTCATGCTGCAGTGCCACCGGCCTCGACCTCCCTCCCCCATCTCGCCGCGGCTACACCCTGTAGGAGCTCCGCCTCCTCTCCCACGCCTTCTTGCCTCCTCCGCGCCCATCCCCTGTTGCACCTCCGTCGGCACCATCGTTGTGCTATGGAGCTCCTGCCTGAGCCGTCCCTTTCGGCCAACTCTGTTGCTGCCGCCGCTGCTTTGATCTTCCCTGGTGCAGCTTGTTTTCCAACAAACGGCAACCCGATGGTTACCTCCACGCCAAGTACCATCGACCCTCGAAGACCCCGTGGACGTCAAGTTCCTCACGACGATCCCGAACATCTACGAAATGTGTACGGCTACGAAACGTGTACCACTACTTCCACTACCGTCGCGAGAACGACTACTTCCACTACCGTCGCGAGAACAACTACTTCCACTACGACCCGTGAACGACTACTTCCCTCGACATTTTTGAACCGCCTCAAAATGCATGCTTCAAAGGTATAACCCCAAGACGCCGTCCGTGGACCGAATGCATGTGTTGTATGAGATGCACCCTACGTTTGCACCGTGCCCGTTTGCTTCGTGCATGCTCCTCCTCGTTTGCCATGCCGCCGTCCCGTGGGAACCCGGAATCCGGGATCACCCCACCATCCTTGCATGACACGCTCACGCCCATTTCCTTTTGCACCGGTATCTCCGTGAGCTACCGGAACCGATATGTTGCCGTGGCATCATTTTCGGATTCGTTGCCGTGGCACCCGTTTTGTTCCGCCATGGTGACCAAATGCTTCATAACATGCTCATGTCAACATTTTCATAAAAATTGCATATAACTTGTATATGTCATCCGCATCATGATAACAACATTTAAAATGTTTAAACTTGTTGTTGCATTAAATTGCTAAATGCATATGGGGATTTACCGGATTTGTTGTTTTTATATCCGGTCCCATTTAAATTGTTTAGATGGTATAGTTTTTGTTATGCTTCACCACTTGCCATGTTAACCAATATTTAATATTGTTGGGTACATAACCGAGAGTAAACTAAAATAATTCGATGTGGTGTTTCGTCAATATGCAACTCGTTGCATATTGAGCTCCACTTAACTTGTAGTATTGTTTGTTGCACTTTGCCATGCCATGCCTTATTAAACCGGACATGCATCCTACTTGTTTGTGCATCATGACTTGTTTATGCTTGTGTGTTTACTATGTTGTTTGCTTCTTTCCGGTTTGCTTCTCTCGTTAGCTTCGGTTTTGTTCCGGAGCTGTGAGGATTCGTTCGACTACGACCGTTTGTCTTCTTCTTGGACTCGTTCTTCTTCCTTGCGGGATCTCAGGCAAGATGATCATACCCTCGAAATCACTACTATCTTTGCTATGCTAGTTTGCTCGCTCTTTTGCTATGCCAATGCTACGATGCCTACCATTCGCTTGTCAGCCTCCCAAATTGCCATGTCAAACCTCTAACCCACCATGTCCTAGCAAACCGTTGATTGGCTATGTTACCGCTTTGCTCAGCCCCTCTTATAGCGTTATTAGTTGCAGGTGAAGATGAAGTTTGTTCCTTGTTGGAACATGGAGATGTTGTTCCTTGTTGGAACATGTTTTCTTGTTGGGACATCACAATATCTCTTATTTAATTAATGCACCTATATACTTGGTAAAGGGTGGAAGGCTCGGCCTTATGCCTGGTGTTTTGTTCCACTCTTGCCGCCCTAGTTTCCGTCATACCGGTGTTATGTTCCCGGATTTTGCGTTCCTTACGCGGTCGGGTGATTTATGGGACTCCCTTGACAGTTCGCTTTGAATAAAACTCCTCCAGCAAGGCCCAACCTTGGTTTTACCATTTGCCTACCTAAGCCTTTTTCCCTTGGGTTCTGCAGACTCAAGGGTCATCTTTATTTTACCCCCCGGGCCAGTGATCCTCCGGGTGCTGGTCCAAACCGAGCGATGTCCGGCGCCCCCTGGGCAACCAGGGTCTATGCCAACCTGACGTCTGGCTCATCCGGTGTGCCCTGAGAACGAGATATATGCAGCTCCTATCGGGATTTGTCGGCACATCCGGGCGGCTTTGCTGGTCTTGTTTTACCATTGTCGAAATGTCTTGTAAACCAGGATTCCGAGACTGATCGGGTCTTCCCGGAGAAGGTCTATTCTTCGTTGATCGCGAGAGCTTGTCATGGGCTAAGTTGGGACACCCTGCAGGTATTATCTTTCAAAGCCGTGTGCGCGGTTATGAGGCAGATGGGAATTTGTTAATGTCGGTTGTAGAAAACCGAAGTTGATCTTCATTAAAATACATCAACCGCGTGTGTAACCGTGATGGTCTCTTCTCGGCGGAGTCCGGGAAGTGAACACGGTGTTGGAGTTATGTTTGACGTAAGTAGTTTCAGAATCACTTCTTGATCGCTACTAGCTTCACGACCGTGCCTTGCTTCTCTTCTCGCTCTCTTTTGCGATGGTAGCCACCATATATGCTAGTCGCTTGCTGCAGCTCCACCTCATTACTCCATCCTTCCTATAAGCTTAAATAGTGTTGATCTCGCGGGTGTGAGATTGCTGAGTCCTCGTGGCTCACAGATACTTCCAAAACCAGTTTGCAGGTGCCGATGAAACCGTGCAGCTGACGCATCCGAGCTCAAGGAGGAGCTCGATGAAGATCTTGTTCATTGTGTCGCTTCGCTTCAGTTGATCAAGAGTGGAGCCAGTTGGGACGATCGGGATCTGTGTAGCATTTGGGGTAGTCTTCTTTTATTTTGGTTCCGTAGTCGGACCTTGATTGTATCTATATGATGTAATGCTTTACTCATGTATTGTGTGAAGTGGCGATTGTAAGCCAACTATGTATCTCTTTCCCTTATGCATTACATGGGTTGTGTGAAGATTACCTCACTTGCGACATTGTTTTCAATGCGGTTATGCCTCTAAGTCGTGCTTCGACATGTGGGAGATATAGCCGCATCGAGGGCGTTACAAGACAAGAATCTATTGATGGATGCTCCCTTATCACCGTCACCTCTGAAGCATATCATCTTTGCTGACAAAGGCAAAAGTCAGGTATTGGGTCTTGGTAAGGTTGCGATCTCTAAGGATAAACACATGGACAAAGTCATGCTTGTTGAGTCCTTAGGATACAATCTCATGTCAGTCTCAATGCTTTGTGATCTTGATATGGTTGTTGTCTTTGGCAAGTATCGCTGTGTTGTGATTATGGAAGCTGACTGAGAGGAGATTTGTATATTGTTGATTTCTCTACATGACCACAACCAGCCGTGTGTCTACTTGCAAAAGCTTCAGAAGGCTGGCTATGGCATCGACAACTTGGTCACGCAGGCATGAGGAATTTGCACACGCTTGCGAAGAAGAAGCATGGCATTGGCATTGAGAATGTCAAATTCTCAAGGATCACTTATGAGAACTGTGAAGTGGAAAAATGACCAAGGCCAAGCATCCAAATAAGACTATCATGACCACTACCCGTCCATTCAATTGCTTCACATGGACCTCTTCGACCTAATCATTACTCGAAGTCACTAATGATGCATCTCTATATGGTTTTGTCATTGTTGATGATTATTCTCGATATACATGGGTACACATTGTTACTTACAAACATGAAGTGCAGGAAGTCTTCAAACGATTTTCCTCGAGGGCTTCAACCAACTTTGGTGTGAAGATCAAGCACATCAGAAGTGACAATGGAACTGAGTTCAAGAATTCCGATCTTGATGCCTATCTTGATGAACTTGGTATTACTCATGAGTTATCTGCTCCTTATACTCCTCAGCAAAATGGCGTCGTGGAGCGCAAGAACAGAACTCTTGTGGAGATGGCTTGCACTATGCTTGATGAATACAAAACGCCTCAGCGTTTTCGGATTGATGCAATTGATACTGCATGCCACATCATCAACAGAGTATATCTTCACAAATTCTTCAAGAAAACGGCCTATCAACTCCTCACTGACAAGAAACCCAATGTGAGTTATTTCAAAGTCTTCGGTGCTAAATGTTGGATTAGAGATCCTCACCACAACTCTAAATTTGCACCGAAAGCACATGAAGGTTTTATGCTTGGTTACGGAAGGACTCAGACACCTACAGAGTCTTCAACATTGTTCTTCACAAGATTGTTGACTTTGTAGATGTGCGGTTCGATGAAACTAATGGCTCGCAAAGAGAGCACCTACCTTCTGTGTTAGATGAACTAGCACCGAGGATGCTATCAAGCTCAAGGCAACCGAGGATGTCATTCCCATCAAGAATCTGCTTTGAAGAATTCATTCCTGTTCATGAAGAACATCGGTGATGCACCAAGAACATGATGTGGAAATTGGTGTCAAGAAAATGCTGATCAAAATCCTCGGCGACAACCAGCTCATCCTCGCGTTGCAAAAGAAGTGCAAGTGGAGAAGATCATCGATGACATTAGCGCACGAGGTCCTCTCACACGCTCAAAAGCTTCACTTTTATCTAACTTTTGTGGGCACTATGCTTTTGTCTCTATCACAGAGCCCACTAAGGTAGATGAAGCATTTCGAGCCGGAGTGGATTCAGGCTATGCAAGAAGAATTACATCATTCGAAGCTTAACAATGTCCGGGCATTGGTCAATCGCCTGATCCTCGCAAGCATAATATCATTGGCACAAAGTGGATCTACCGCAACAAGCAAGATGAAAATGGCCTTGTGGTGAGGAATAAGGCACGACTAGTAGCTCAAGGCTACACACGAGGTTGAAGGAATTGATTTCGATGAAACTTTTGCACTGTTGCTAGACTTGAGGCTATTCAGATATTACTTGCTTACGCTAACCATCATGATATCATCTTATATCAAATGGATGTGAAAAGTGCATTCCTCAATGGTAAGCTTGAGGAAGAAGTATATGTTGCTCAACCCCTGTGTTTTGAAGATCCAAAGAATCTCGACAAAGTCTTCAGACTCAATAAGGCCCTCTATGGCCTCAAGCAAGCCCACAGGCGTGGTATGATACATTGAAGGAATTCTTCGTGAAGAATGGCTTCACACCCGTTCACTCGACCCAACTCTCTTTACTAAATCTTATGATGGTGAATTGTTTGTGTGCCAAATATATGTTGATGATATTATCTTTGGCTGTATCTTGACCAACGTTATAGTGATGAATTTGCCTATATGATGAGTGAAGAATATCAAATGTCTATGATGGGAGAGTTGAAATTCTTCTTAGGTCTTCAAATTGCCAAGCAAGAATGGCATATTCATATCTCAGAGAAATACCTCAAAGATGTCTCGAGGAAATTCGGCATGCAAGATTGCAAAGGCGTCAAAATTCCTATGCCCACAAATGGCCATCTATGCACTGATGAAAATGTGAAAGTGCATTATATCGACTAGAGGGGGGGTGAATAGGCGATTTTTATGAAATTCTTCACTGAGGAATTTGCCGGTGAGGAAATTCCTTAGCAAAGAACTACTAGCAGCGGAATATGTACTCAGAGGTAAACATAACAGGATACACACGTAGTCAGCATGATGAAATGAAGACTAAGAATAGAGTACGGAAAGCGTAAACACAGGATAACAAGATGAAGACAAAACAGACTGAAGAAATTGAACTGAGGAATTTGTGAAAGTCTTCAGTCGAAGTCTTCAAGCACAGATATGAACAACATGCAACACAGAATGAGGAAATATATGAGTTGAGGAAATAGAACCAGTTAGTTGGTGAAGACAATGATTTGGTAAACCAGTTCCAACTGCTATCTTAGTTGTACGTCTGGTTGGAGCGTTTGAGTATTTAAACTCGAGGACACACAGTCCCGGACACCCAGTCTCTGAGCCGCAACTCAGGACACCCAGTCCTCACCGTATTCTCCTTGAACTAAAACCACGCAGGCCTCGTCCAATCACTCGTGGTAAGTCTTCAGGTGACTTCCAAACCTTCACAGACTTGGTCACTCGGCGATCCACAATTCCTCTTGGATGCTCTAGACCTTGATGCCTAACCGTGCGGAAGAAGCACAGTCTTCAAAGGTAACAAGCGTCGGATCCACGCAGATCAATTTCTTGATGATGCTCAATCACTTGGGGTTTTGTGGGTTTGGTTTTGGGATTTTCCTCACTTGATGATTTTCGCTCAAAGTCCTCGGAGGATGGGTTGCTCTCGGATGACAAGTGTCAAGTTCTCTCGAGCAGCCAACCAACTAGTGGTTGTAGGGGGCGGCTATTTATAGCCTAGGGAGCAGCCCGACATGATAAGACATAAATGCCCTTCAATGATATGACCGTTAGGTGGATAAGATATTTTGGTCCGCCGGCGCGCAGCACAGCAACGGTCGGAAATTTGACTTTCAAAGTCCTCAGGGCTATCATGTTCCTCACTGTGTAGGCAATTCGCACTGGCGAATTCCTAACTCCTCAGTCAGAGCAAAGTCCTTAGTGAACAGAAGAACTGCGTCTCTGTCACTGATGAATTTGACTGAACTGTATGAGATTTCCAATGGCTTCACTCGAAGGGATTGGTAGGTGTAGGATTTTGAGTTGAGCATCACATGGAAATTTTTCCTTAGTATTTCCTCGACCCCCTTTAACAGTACGGTGTTTCCTATGACTCAAGAAAGAGAAAATGAAACTACGAAAACAAAAGTCTTCACGCTTCATATTCCTCGAATGAATATCAAGTCTTCATGGTCACACCAATTTCTTCACTTTCAAAGTCTTCAGAAAGTCTTCAGAATATCAAAGTCTTCAATTGAAGAACTTCATTTTTAGGGGTCGACTTTCTCTGTAAATATCAAACTCCTCATAGACTTATAGACCTGTGTACACTCACAAGCGATGAGTTACTTAACCTATAAGTCTTCAATACACCAAAATCACTAAGGGCACTAGATGCACTTACAATCTCCCCTTTTGGTGATTGATGACAACATAGGTTAAGTTTTCAACGGGATAAACATATGAAGTGTAAATACTGATATTGAGGAATTTGATTGCAAGATATAGAAGAACTCCCCCGAATATGTGCATAATGAGGAATTTGCTTTTGAGGCAATGCACATTTGAAGAATTGAATCATGGAGATCTCCCCTATATCTTGTAATTCATACGCATTTGATATATATACTATGAAGAATTTGAAATGCATGATGAAATATGGTGCTGATGAGATTGAGAATCGTGCAATAGTATTGACTAGGAATAAGCATGCGGAATATCACATCAAAAGTTTGAGCTCAAATATCACATTGAGCTTAGTGCTTCAAAAGCATCGAGCATAACGTATCAAAATCAGAGCATCAAACATATCGAAGCACGATCAAAAGTATCAGAGCATAGTGCAAAGTCAGCACAATGCACCGTTCAAAAGTATCAGGGCACCATCGGATTTAAGATTACAACTCGATCCAATAAAAGTTTCAGAAGAACGAGAGTTGTAACTTAATAAAAACGCCCATAGTATAAACCCGCTTGAAGACTAACTCAGATTTCTCCCCCTTTGTCATCAAATGACCAAACTGAGGACTAACGCCCCAGAAGATTTTCAAGTTGATGGAGGAGCGCCAGCGTTGTCGGGGTTGGATGTTGAAGTAGGGCCTGCCGCAGTGTCGTCTAAATCTTCTTATTCATCGTTTCACGCGATGAAAAATAAGAGCTAGCCACCGATCAGAACTTTGACTCTCTTGAATTTCTTCGAGGTGGTGCAGACCGTCAAATGCTTCTGAAGGCCCATAGTCTTCAATTCTTCCATGGAATAGACATGATTAAGAACAGCCTAGAGTGCGGTTGAGGGTTTCATGAAGGTAGTCTTGATTTTTCTTCTTTGCATTATGCGTTGAGGTCATGTTGTGAAGAATTGCAGCAAATTGGCGCTTCACCCATTTCGATTGCGTTCAACCTTCCGATGAAGGCGAGGAGTAACTCACGATCGGTCATCACCACAGGTGCGATTGCTTGAGGCTGTTGCTTGGTTGAGGTATTCTTGGCGGTGTCATGCGTTGCGAATCGTCATTGGTTGAGTAAGATGCAGCCTTGCGAAATTGACCATCCAATGGACGAGTGCCTTCATCAATTACAGCTGCTACCTTGCCCTTGTCATCAGATGATGAAATTGGTCGCTTGAGGACTTCAATGGGTGGCAGGAAGCTGCCATGGTTCAGAGTGTCAGCCTTGTAGTTCAGTGAAGATCTTGCCCTTATGAATCTCATGATCCAAGGTGCATATGGCTTCAGCTCAAAAGGTGACATTGCAACATTGGCCAGAGTCCTCATGAAGAAATCATGGAAGTTGACAGGAACGCCATGAATGATATTGAAAAGCATGTTCTTCATGATGCCAACGGCATCTTCTTCATATGAGTCGTGGCCTTTTATGGGACTCATTGTCTTTGTCAAGATTCTATAAACAGTCCGAGGCACATACAGCAAGTCCTTGACGAGGAATTTGGTTCGAGGGGCTTGTCCTGGCTTTAGTGGCTTCATAAGCACTTGCATAAAGTGATCAGATAATTCGCGGTCATTGTAGATGCAACATGCAGATTCATGGGGAGGATCAAGAGGAAGGACACGAAGCAATTCAGTTGCTGGTGCCTTGTAGTGAGTGTTCTCTGTCATCCAATCCAATACCCATGAGTTGATGTCTTCAGCATCTTCGGTGATGTGTGGTGGCATAGGCGAAGAATGAGTTCTTCATTCGATCACATATATCGGTCAGAAATTCAGTAGCCTCGCATCATGAAGAACACGGAATCTTGGCTCAAGCACGGTAGTGATTCCATATCCACATGAGGAATATGCTCATGGTCGAAAATCTTGTCCTTGTCAAATAGCACCGAGGAATAGAAGTTTGCTTGTGTTGGAGTCGAGCGTCTTTTCCTCATTCGAGCGAGTCATATGGATTATAAGCAGTGAAGAACACGTGCTCAGAAAAGAAGTCTTCAGCCTTGAATTTTTGCTTGCTTGAGAACGGATTCTTTGGCTTGGGCAGAGGAATATCTGTGATTTGCAACACAACCTCAGGAATCGCGATCTCAGGTTCTTCAGGCTGAGGAATTTCTGGTTCCTCTCCTTGTGTAGTTTGAGGATCAGTAGTGGGTTCTTTAGCGCTAGTGGCTGGAATTTCTTCATTGACAAATGAAGTGGGATGAGTTTCTTTAGAGCCCATTTGAACAGTTGTAGCCGGGGACAGAGGAACTTGTTGAAGCGGAGTGAAGAGAGGAGTATTGGGATGCTGACTTTCCCAAAAGTCATCGTTCATCACTGGTGTAGTGCACCCAATATCCACGTCTTCGTCTTCTTTTTCAATTTCCTCAACACCTGCCTCTTCAGCTGTGAACTGAGGCACGGGTGAGGAAGCAACAGGAGTTGAAGGGAAAGCTTCCACTTCAATTTCTTCATCAAGCTGTTCTGAGGTAGCAACAGATTGATTTTCTTCATCAGATCCGCTTGGGATCTTGTAATCTTCTCCATAAGGAACAATTTCCTTTGATGACATGGAGGATATGGGAATGGCATCAATAGGATTTTCAATCGAGCTGGTCATTGGCTTCATTTTCTTCGCAGTCGAAGAATTTGGCAGTGATGCCTTCCTCTTCTTCACATCGCAGCAGCTCGCTCGCAGCCTTTGTCTTCTTCACTTCATATGCAAAAGGATGAATTGGAGATGGTGTTGGTGCAGGAGGAGCTGAGGATTGTGGTACAGTTTCTTGAGTATGGCCAGTGCGATTGCCTGTTTCCTTCAGATTCTTCAGCGCACCACTAGTGGATGCCACAGGAATTTCTTCAGAATTGGAATGGAGTCATCAGCCACGGAACTTGTGTTCTAATCAGCCGCTGAAAGTCATCAGCGATCTTGGCATGTTCTTCAAAGAGCTGAGCGAGTCTTGACCGAGGATTTTCTTGTTGCGATGGAGCTGCAACAGTTGACATTTTCTTCGTCAGATTGACGAATCTCACCTTGGCTCCTTGCCAATCAGCATTATAAGCTTCGAAATCCTTGCTGAGGGCTTGGATTTCAGATTGAGCTTTGAGAAGTTCTTCAGGAGTCAAGTTGACTAAGTTCTTCCTCAGAAGCTTCTCCTTTCTGGCTTTTGCTCTCTTCAATTCACGAGCCTTTTCAAACTTCCATTTCTCTTCAGCAATGAAATGGTCAAGCATATGACTTTGACCAGGAGTTAGTGGCAGATCCGGAATGGGAGTGTTTGGATCCTGATGCCATGGGTCAATGAAGTCAAGGATCTTCTTGGATCCAAAAGCGAGGCACACTTGTTCTTTTGGCTCTAGCGGCCTTGGTCGATCTGTCTCGATGATTTCTTCAAGTTCTTCATCGAGGCTTCATCATCGAGGGCACATTGAATGCAACTTGTTTCTTCTTTGGACTGGGCGAGGACGCGCCCATTGTTGCTTTGTCTTTAGCAGAGTGGGGCTGTTGAGGACATTGGTGCGGTGAGAACTTCTTTGAGACACGAAGCAATTGAGAAACCCCGAGTCCTTTGACAAGTAGCGGATGCACAGTGTTGAGGACTTGGAGGAGCTGCCGAGGATTTTGCATGAGCAGCAGCAGATCGAGGAATTTGCCATGAGGGCGCGGCCGAGGAAGCTGGGCCGTGAGGGTCTTGACGGTGAAGCACTTGGCTTGCAGCGGGCTTCTTAGGCATTGATTTCCTCGGCTTGACCGAGGGCTCGGCAGCAGCAGCAGCAGGAATCCTCATTGAATTTCCTCACCGCCTCCTTGGCCTGTCTTGCCAATTTGGCTTGACGCCTGGACCATTCTTCAGGAAAGTCTTCACCACTCTTGATGCTAGTGGGATCAGCGACTTGGCCAGGTGCCAATGGAGCTCTTGGGCATGGAGGGTTTAAAGCGAATTTCCTCATGTACTTGGGAGTGACATAGCGGTATTCTCTCCATTCTCGTGCCCATCTTCTTTCTATCCTCTATATGCGCACTTTGCGCTGATTTTTGGTCTCCTTGCCAAATTTGGATTCATCAGGTGTGCAGTAGTCTTTGTATATTTCCTCAGGAATCTCAAAGGCAGTCATGACTTCCGGTTTCTTTCCTCCCTTCTGTGGTCTCTTGCCTTCTGCCATTTTCTTCAGGTGAGGAATTTGAACAATAGAGCACTCTGAAGAAGTATGCAGTTTTTCTTCGAGGAACGCTGCAAATGAGTTAAGTTGATGAGAACCTAGTGATTCAAAGAATGACATGAGTACTGTGAGCAGAGTGTAGGTGCGAGGAATTTGGAGAGGTCATATGCGTTCTCAGAAGATTTTCCAAAAGGAACAAGTTTTGAGGAATTTGACCAGTTGAGCCTTGAGGAATTTCACTAAGCGTTTTGTCTTAGGTTCGGGTTGTCTGATTGAAAATCCGCACAATTGAGGAATCTTGAAGAAATGAAAGCTTAGAGATAAATCAAGAGCATATAGTGTGTGAGGTGTTCATATGTGAAGATTTGAAGAGCAAAAACACCTTTGAAGATTTTCGAAAGATTTGAGAATCAACGCGAGTAATAAAAGTGACTTTTAATTACGAATGAAGAACACGATTTAACAGAATGAACTGTAGTGAAGTTCGTCACGTTAGATCTCCCACGCCCTAACTTGGCAGAGGGAGACGGCTACGGCGGCGGCGGAGTGAAGATTTCCGCGACCGGCGCGAGTACGACGGCGATGAGGTCGAGGCAGTGAAGCTTTTCCTCACCGGCGGCGATGGAGTAGCGGCGGCGCTAGGGTTTGAGGAGAGCTCGAGCGAGAGACAGCGATCGAGCGGAGTAAATGAAGTGAGGAGGGTAGAGGGGTATTTATAGCCACGGTGAAAAACTGTTCGCCCGAAGATTTTGGGACGAACGTGCCCCTGCCCTTTCTCCTTCACGCGACATGTGTCACCCACGTACTGTGCAGATGAGATCGTGTAAGATCGTGGGTGATCAAACAAATACATCGTGGGATGTGGAACGGTTTGAGCGGCAAAACCGAAAACTTGGATAAGATTTGTTTAAAAGATTTGTTCGCAATTTCTTCAGCTGTCAAGGACCAGTGAAGACTTTGAACGAGTTTCAATCAGAACGCACATGAAGAATTTGTGAATAGATTGGATTGAGTATAGCATAGAGGGGAAGGGTCCGATCACATTCACTAGCGAAATCGCAACTTGAAGAAATAGCAATAAGTGAATCTTTGTAGAGGAGATAAACTCATATATATATATATATATATATATATATATATATATAGCCAATGAAGAAAAACGCGGAAACATTGAAGATTTTGCAAAGTTGAAGAATTTGAAAAGCGAGGAATTTCAAAATGAAAAAAACTCAAATTGAAGATTTTCAACTTTTGTGGTGGCGTAGCCCACCGTATAAGAATGATGATTTCAGACACCGCGTACAATTGTCGTAGGGTTCTGAGAATCAAATTCTTCATTAATTTCTTCACACTTAGAATGTTATTCTTCATTGATTGAGGAAAAATGTTTCTTCATGTGTTGCACATCTAAGTCATCAATTATGCATAAGGGTTAGGATGTGTGTCCTTTTCAAAGAACATTCGAAGATTCTAAGATATTTAGCTCACACCGCAACTTGCTAAATCTCTTCTCATCCAAGGGCTTGGTGAAGATATCAGCTAGCTATTCTTGATCTTCACATGCTCGATGGAGATATCGCCCTTGACACATGATCACGAAGAAAATGATGGCGAATCTGGATGTGCTTAGTCTTGAGTGCTGAACTGGGTTGTGAGCAATCTTGATGGCGCTCTCATTGTCGCGAGAGGAGAGGCACATTCTTCACGTTAGCGCCATAGTCCTTGAGGTTTGCTTCATCCAAAGCGATTGAGCACAGCATGAGCCAGCAGCAATGTATTCAGCTTCGATGAGCGGTGATACATTCTGCTTTCTTCGAGGACCAACGGACCAAAGATCGTCAGAAATGACAAGTGCGGATGTTGACTTGCGGTCCACACGATCACCGGCATAGTCGAGTCGAGAATATCCAATGAGATCAAAAGCGAGCCATTGGGGTACCATAATCCTAGTGTTGGTGTGTGAGCTAGATATCGAAGGATATGCTTCACAGCCTTATGGTGTGATTCCTTGGTGCAGCTTGAAATCGGGCACACATGCAAACACTAAGCATTATATCTGGCCTAGATGCACATAAGTACAATAAAGAACCAATCATGGAGCGGTATACCTTGTGATCGAAGTCAATACCATTTTCATCACTGCATAGATGGCCATTTGTGGGCATAGGAATTTTGACGCCTTTGCAATCTTGCATGCGAATTTCCTCAGTACATCTTTGAGGTATTTCTCCTGAGATATGAATATGCCATTGCGCTACTGACAAATTTGAAGACCTAAGAAGAATTTCAACTCTCCCATCATAGACATTTGATATTCTTCACTCATCATATAGGCAAATTCATCACTATATCGTTGGTTAGTACAGCCAAAGATAATATCATCAACATATATTTGGCACACAAACAGTTCACTATCATATGATTTAGTAAATAGAGTAGGGTCAAGTGAACCGGGTGTGAAGCCATTCTTCACGAAGAATTCCTTCAGTGTGTCATACCACGCCCGAGGGGCTTGCTTGAGGCCATAGAGGGCGTTATTGAGTCTGAAGACTTTGTCAGGATTCTTGGGATCTTCAAAACCTGGGGGTTGAGCAACATATACTTCTTCCTCAAGCTTACCATGGAGGAATGCACTTTTCACATCCATTTGATATAAGATGATATCATGATGGTTAGCATAGGCAAGTAAAATGCGAATAGCCTCAAGTCTAGCAACAAGTGCAAAAGTTTCATCGAAATCAATTCCTTCAACACGTGTGTAGCCTTGAGCTACTAGTCGTGCCTTATTCCTCACCACAAGGCCATTTTCATCTTGCTTGTTGCGGTAGATCCACTTTGTGCCAATGATATTATGCTTGCGAGGATCAGGCGATTGACCAATTCGGACATTGTTCACCTCGAACTGATGTAATTCTTCTTGCATAGCCTGAATCCATTCGGCTCGAAAAGCTTCATCTACCTTAGTGGGCTGAGATAGAGACAAAAGCATAGTGCCCACAAAAGTTAGATAAGTGTGAGGCTTTTGAGCGGTGAAAGGACTGGTGCGCTGATGTCATCGATGATCTTCTCCACTTGCACTTCTTTTGCAAGCGTGGATGAGTTGGTTGTTTCGAGGAGTTTGATCAGCATTTTCTTCAAGACCATTTTCCTCATCATGTTCTTGGTACATCAGCTCGGCGTTCTTCACGAACTGGAATGAATTCTTGACAGATTCTTGATGGGAATGACATCCTCGGTTGCCTTGAGCTTGATAGCATCCTCGGTGCTGGTTCATCTAACACGAAGGTAGGTGCTCTCTTTGCGAGCCATTAGTTTCATCGAACCGCACATCTCTGATGTCAACAATCTTGTGAAGAACAATGTTGAAGACTCTGTAGGTGTGCGAGTCCTTTCCGTAACCAAGCATAAAACCTTCATGTGCTTTCGGTGCAAATTTAGAATTGTGGTGAGGATCTCTAATCCAACATTTAGCAATCAAGACTTTGAAATAACTCACATTGGGTTTCTTGTCGTTGAGGAGTTCATAGGCGTCTTCTTGAAGAATTTGTGAAGATATCTATTGATGATGTGGCGCAAGTTATCAATTGCATCAATCCAAAAATCTTTGAGGTGTTTTGTATTCATCAAGCATAGTGCGAGCCATCTCAACAAGAGTTCTGTTCTTGCGCTCCACGACGCCATTCTGCCGAGGAGTATAGGGAGCAGATAATTCATGAGTAATACCAAGTTCATCAAGATAGGCATCAAGACCGAATTCTTGAACTCGGTTCCATTGTCACTTCGATATGCTTGATCTTCACACCAAAGTTGGTTGAAGCCCTCGAGGAAAATCGTTTGAAGACTTCACGCACTTCATGTTTGTAAGTAACAATGTGTACCCATGTGTATCGAGAATAATCATCAACAATGACAAAACCATATAGAGATGCATCATTAGTATTTGCTGAATAATGATTAGGTCGAAGAGGTCCATGTGAAGTAATTCAAATGGACGGGTAGTGGTCATGATAGTCTTATTTGGATGCTTGGCCTTGGTCATTTTCGGCTTCACATGCTCGCATAAGTGATCCTTGAGGAATTTGACATTCTCAATGCCAATGACATGCTTCTTCTTCATAGCGTGTTCAAATTCCTCATGCTGCATGACCAAGTCGTCTATGCCATAGCCAGCCTTCTTAAGCTTTTGCAAGTAGACATACGGCTGGTTGTGGTCCTGTAGAGAAATCAACAATTCTGAGATCTCCTCTCCTAAAGCCTTGAAGACTTTGGAATTGTCGACTTCCATAATCACAACACAGCGATATTTGCCAAAGGCAACAACCATATCAAGATCACAAAGCATTGAGATCGACATGAGATTGTATCCTAAGGACTTAACAAGCATGACTTTGTCCATGTGCTTATCCTTAGAGATAGCAACCTTACCAAGACCCAATACGACTTTTGCCTTTGTCAAGAAATATGATATGCTTCAGAGGTGACGGTGATAAAGGGCATCCATCAATAGATTCTTGTCACCGGTCATGTGATTTGTACATCCACTATCGAGGACCCATTCGGTGGTTTTGGGTTGATCATCCTGCAGATGAATTAGTGTAACTTACAATCTCATATGCTTCATTAGTGAAGAATATGATATCAAGTTCATCGATGAATTTCATCAAGCGAGAAAGCAGATATAGCAATATGAGGGCGTGTGAAATGAAAGTTCATTTCATCATGATTCGCCTGCGTCCTTTCAGCCATATTGTCAGGTCCCCAGCAAATTCTTCAGACGTTAGAGCACGTCTGGAGACCTGACCCTGCAGAAGAGATTAGTTCTTTTTCTTCACCACCCACATCTGTAGGAGTGCCAAAGAATTCATCATCCTGCGAGCACCATGTGAGAAAGGTGGCAAAGATGCCAGACCATTTCGCTTAGCATGAGAGAGGTTAGGGTATGCATATGAATAAGCAGAGTAATTCTTCGAGGACATATGAACATAATGGTTTGAAGAATAATGCACATATTCATAGCCCTTAGCTTTGCCCTGCGAGACAGATTTGTTAGCACGGTGATAATCATATGAGGACTTTGATCCAGTTGAGGAATTTGACCCTCTTGAAGAATTTGGTCCATATGAGGATTTGGATCCATATGAAGAGTTTGGTCCATATGAAGAATTTGATCTGGTGTTCCGTTTCTTCACAGGTGGTGTCATGAGGACATTCACCTGAAGACTTTCAACACAGCTTTTGGGAACCCAGATTTTCTTCATAGGGGAACCGTTCTGCGATTAGTGCCAACATATCTAGCAAATACTTCACCATTTCGATTTTTGAACAGTTTATAGTTGAGTCAAATGACTCATCGGAAGAATGAGGAGATTCACATGTAAAGCCAGATAAGTTAGATGGATCAGCTGGAGGTCCCTTTGCACAACCCATGAGGTTTTGGGATCTTGCTCGGGCTTCCAATATGTTCCATCGGCGTTGAGTTTCCTCTCAAAAGCAATACCCTCTTTCCTAGGGTTTCGTTGAGGATCTGCTTTTTGAGCACATCACAAAGTGTCGATGCCCTTTGAGGCTTTTGTACATGCTGTCATGTACAATTCCTTCAGCCCTGCATTGTCAGTGATACTA
The DNA here is from genome assembly GCA_021437245.1 of Aegilops speltoides. NCBI lineage: Eukaryota > Viridiplantae > Streptophyta > Magnoliopsida > Poales > Poaceae > Aegilops > Aegilops speltoides. The sequence continues at coordinate 136,890,388 of CM038147.1, forward strand.
GCAATGTCCTCAGATGAGGAATTAGTGATAGCAAAGGCAGATGAAGAATTTGTAATAGTTGAAGCATTTGAACATTCATGTGAAGAATTTGCAGATTCACGTTCAATGCACTTTAAGCATGGAGGAACAAATTCTTCCTGAGAAGCGCTGATTTGTTGAGGTAGTAATGAATCACGCTCCTTCTGAAGATCTTCATAACATACTCTTAGCTTTTCAAGATCTGCCTTTCCTTGAATAGCTTCAAGAGAAAGCTTCTCATTGTCTTGCTTTTCTTGAAGAAATTCATAAGAAAGTTTCTCATGATCAGACAAGAGAGAGTTATGATGACCTTGAAGGTTATCATACTTAGACTGAAGTCTCTGAAGATTTTCAGTCAGGGCTTTAGTGCGATCCATTTCTTCACCGAACATATCATCACTTTTATCTAGCATGTTTTGAACCTTTTCAAGGGCTCGTTGTTGTTTCACAGCAATTTTAGCAAGCTTAGAGTAGCTGGGCTTTAGATCCTCATCTGATTCATTTTCACTAGAGTCAGAGGAGTTGTATTTGAGTACCTTAGCTCCTTTTGCCATGAAGCAATAGGTGGGAGCGTAGCCATCATTATCTTCAGTATGCTTGTCGGTGGAGTCAGTTTCTTTAGTGTTGAAGATGGACTTGCTGACAAAAGCAGTAGCAATGGCCGACTTCGCCACACGCACTCAGATTCTTGGACTCCTCGTCTTCATCATTTTCCTCAGATTCAGCTTCAGAGTCCATTTCCTTGCCAATGAATGCCCGAGCTTTCTTGGAGATGCCCTTCTTGTGAGATGAAGACTTTGATGGTTTTGAAGACGAAGATTTTGATGATTTCTTCTTCTTCTTCATATCATCAGAACTGTAGTCCTTGTATTTCTTCTTCTTCATTTCCTTTTCCCACTGAGGACAATCTTGAATATAGTGACCAGGCTTCTTGCATTTGTGGCAAAGTCTTCTCTTGTAGTCACTGGATGAAGAATCATTTCCTCTTGAGGATTTTCCAAAACGACCACGTCTTGTGAACTTCTGGAATTTCTTCACAAGGAGAGCTAGATCCTGGCTCAGTTCTTCAGGATCACCAAGGCTACTACCAGAATCCTCACATTCAGAGTCAGACACAACCTTAGCCTTCAGAGCACGTGGTTTGCCATAGTTTGAGCCATAGAGATCTCTCTTTTCAGCAAGCTGGAACTCGTGAGTGTTAAGCCTTTCGAGGATATCAGCAGGATCAAGCGACTTATAGTCAGCACGCTCTTGTATCATCAGTCCCAGAGTATCAAATGAGGAATCAAGTGATCTTAGCAGTTTCTTCACAACTTCATGGTCAGTGATGTCAGTGGCACCGAGGGCTTGAAGTCATTTGAGATGTCAGTGAGGCGATCGAAGGTTTGTTGGACATTTTCGTTGTTGAGTCTTTTGAAGCGGTTGAAGAGATTCCGAAGAACATCGACTCGAGAGTCACGCTGAGTTGAGACTCCTTCATTTACTTTGGACAGCCTATCCCAGATAAGCTTAGTAGTTTCCAAAGCACTCACTCTTCCATACTGTCCTTTGCTCAGATGGCCACAGATGATATTCTTCGCTTGAGAGTCGAGTTGTTTGAATCTCTTCACATCGGTAGCGGTCAGTGTTTGAAGGATGCTGGGACACCATTTTCCACAACATACCGAGATCATTATCAATTGCCTCAAGATGCATTCGCATCTTGTTCTTCGAGAGGGGTAGTCCGTTCCATCAAAGGTAGGACACCCAGCCGAGACCTTGATCATACTGCGGTCGACATAACTAGAACTCCGGTGGTTAAACCAAAATCACACGAACAAGGAGTACCTTGCTCGATACCAATTGAAAGTCGTTATATCGACTAGAGGGGGTGAATAGGCGATTTTATGAAATTCTTCAGCGAGGAATTTGCCGGTGAGGAAATTCCTTAGCGAAGAACTACTAGCAGCGGAATATGTACTCAGAGGTAAACATAACAGGATACACACGTAGTCAGCATGATGAAATGAAGACTAAGAACAGAGTACGGAAAGCGTAAACACAGGATAAAAAAGATGAAGACAAAACAGACTGAAGAAATTGAACTGAGGAATTTGTGAAAGTCTTCAGTCGAAGTCTTCAAGCACAGATATGAACAACATGCAACACAGAATGAGGAAATATATGAGTTGAGGAAATAGAACCAGTTAGTTGGTGAAGACAATGATTTGGTAAACCAGTTCCAACTGCTGTCTCAGTTGTACGTCTGGTTGGAGCGGCTGAGCATTTAAACTCGAGGACACACAGTCCCGGACACCCAGTCTCTGAGCCACAACTCAGGACACCCAGTCCTCACCGTATTCTCCTTGAACTAAGACCACGCAGGCCTCGTCCAATCACTCGTGGTAAGTCTTCAGGTGACTTCCAAACCTTCACAGACTTGGTCACTCGGCGATCCACAATTCCTCTTGGATGCTCTAGACCTTGACGCCTAACCGTTTGGAAGAAGCACAGTCTTTAAAGGTAACAAGCGTCGGATCCACGCAGGATCAATTTCTTCAGTGATGCTCAATCACTTGGGGTTTTGTGGGTTTGGTTTTGGGATTTTCCTCACTTGATGATTTTCGCTCAAAGTCCTCGGAGGATGGGTTGCTCTCAGATGAAAAGTGTCAAGTTCTCTCGGAGCAGCCAACCAACTAGTGGTTGTAGGGGGCGGCTATTTATAGCCTAGGGAGCAGCCTGACATAATAAGACATAAATGCCCTTCAATGATATGACCGTTAGGTGGATAAGATATTTTGGTCCGCCGCCAAGAAGACAAAGAACGGTCGGAAATTTGACTTTCAAAGTCCTCGGGGCTATCATGTTCCTCCTTTGTGTAGGCAATTCGCCTGGCGAATTCCTAACTCCTCGATCGAACAAAGTCCTCGATGAGCGTAAGAACTGCGTCTCATCATCGATGAATTTGATTGAAGCGTATGAGATTTCAATGGCTTCACTCAAGGGATTGGTAGGTGTAGGATTTTGAGTTGAGCATCACATGGAAATTTTTCCTTAGTATTTCCTCGACCCCTTTAACGATGACGGTGTTTCCTATGACTCAAGAAAGAGAAAATGAAACTACGAAAACAAAAGTCTTCACGCTTCATATTCCTCGAATGAATATCAAGTCTTCATGGTCACACCAATTTCTTCACTTTCAAAGTCTTCAGAAAGTCTTCAGAATTTCAAAGTCTTCAATTGAAGAACTTCATTTTTAGGGGTCGTCTTTCTCTGTAAATATCAAACTCCTCATAGACTTATAGACCTGTGTACACTCACAAACGCATCAGTTACTTAACCTATAAGTCTTCAATACACCAAAATCACTAAGGGGCACTAGATGCACTTACAAAATGGTATTGACTTCGATCACAAGGTATACCGCTCCATGATTGGTTCTTTATTGTACTTATGTGCATCTAGGCCAGATATAATGCTTAGTGTTTGCATGTGTGCCCGATTTCAAGCTGCACCGAAGGAATCACACCATAAGGCTGTGAAGCATATTCTTCGATATCTAGCTCACACACCAACACTAGGATTATGGTACCCCAAGGGCTCTGCTTTTGATCTCATTGGATATTACGACTCGACTATGGTGGTGATCGTGTGGACCGCAAGTCAACATCGGCACTTGTCATTTCCTCGGGACGATCCTTGGTGCTGTTGGTCCTCGAAGAAAGCAGAACCACGTATCACCGCTCTGCTGAAGCTGAATACATTGCTGCTGGCTCATGCTGTGCTCAACTGCTTTGGATGAAGCAAACCCTCAAGGACTATGGCGTCAACGTGAAGAATGTGCCTCTCCTATGCGACAATGAGAGTGCTATCAAAATTGCTCACAACCCAGTTCAGCACTCGAAGACAAAGCACATTCAGATCCGTCATCATTTTCTTCGTGATCATGTGTTGAAGGGCGACATCTCCATCGAGCATGTGAAGACTGAAGAACAGCTAGCTGATATCTTCACCAAGCCCTTGGATGAGAAGAGATTTAGCAAGTTGCGGTGTGAGCTAAATATCTTAGAGTCTTCGAATGTTCTTTGAAAAGGACACACATCCTAACACTTATCCAAAATTGATGACTTAGATGTGCAACACATGAAGAAACGTTTTTCTTCAATCAATGAAGAATAACACTCTAAGTGTGAAGAAATTAATGAAGAATTTGATTCTCAGAACCCTACGATAATTGTACGCGGTGTCTGAAATCATCATTCTTATACGGTGGGTTACACCACCACAAAAGGTTGAAAATCTTCAATTTGAGTTTTTCCTCAGTTTTTTGAAATTCTTCAGTTTTTCAAATTCTTCAACTTTGCAAAATCTTTACTGTTTCCGTCTTTTTCTTCATTGGCTATATATATATATATATATATATATGAGTTTATGTCCTCTACAGCATTCACTTATGGCTATTTCTTCAAGTTGTGTTTCTGCTAAGTGAATGTGATCAGACCCTTCCCCTTCTATGCTATACTCAACCCAATCTATTCACAAATTCTTCATATGCGTTCTATTTGAAACTCGTTCAAAGTCTTCTTTGTGTCCTTGTCATTTGAAGAAATTGCGAGCGAAACTTTAAAACAAATCTTATCCAGATTTTCGGTTTTACCGCTCAAACCGTTCCGCATCCCATGATGCATTATTATAATCACCCACGATCTTACGATCTCATCGCACTGTACGTGGGTGACACATGTCGCGTGAAGGAGAAAGGGCAGGGGCATGTTCGTCCCAAAATCTTCGGGCGAACAGTTTTTACCGTGGCTATAAATACCCCTCTCCCCTTCCTCACTTCATTTACTCCGCTCAGTCGCTGTCTCTCGCTCGAGCTCCTCAAACCCTAGCGCTGCCGCTACTTCATCGTCGCCGGTGAGGAAGAGCTTCGCTGCCTCGACCTCGTCGCCGTCGTACTCGCGCCGGTTGCGGAAATCTTCACTCTGCCGCCGCCGTAGCTGTCTCCCTCTGCCAAGTTAGGGCGTGGGAGATCTAACTTGACGAACTTCACCGCTGTTCATCTCAGTTCGTCGTGTTCTTGATTCGGGTAATTAAAAGTTACTTTTATTACTCACTTTGATTCTCAAGCTTTCCTGAAAATCTTCAAAGGTGTTTTATTCTTCAAATCTTCACACATATGAACACCTCACACACTGTATGCTCTTGATCCATTTCTCTAAGCAATCATTTTCTTCAAGATTCCTCAATTGTGTGGATTTTCGATCTGTACAACTCTGGAACCTAAGACAAAGAGCGCTTAGTGAAATTCCTCAAGGCTCAACCTGTCAAAATTCCTCAAAACTTGTCTTTTGAAAAACCTTCTGAGAACGCATATGACCTCTCCAAATTCCTCGCACCTACACTCTGTTCACAGGTACTCATGTCCGCTGCTGAATCACTAGGTTCTCACAACTTAACTCATTTGCAGCGTTCCTCGAAGAAAAACCGCATACTTCTTCAGAGTGTTCAATTGTTCAAATTCCTCATCTGAAGAATATGTCTGAAGGAAAGAGACCGTAGAAAGGAGGAAAGAAACCTGAGGTCATGACTGCTTTCGAGATCCCTGATGAAATATACAAGGATTATTGCACACCTGATGAAGCCAAGTTTGGCAAAGACAACAAAAATCAGCGCAAAGTGCGCATTCAGAGGATTGAACGGAGATGGGCACGAGAATGGAGGGAATATCGATATGTTACTCCAAAGTACATGACGAAATTCGCCTTAAATCCTCCATGCCCAAGAGCTCCATTGGCACCTGGCCAAGTAGCTAATCCCACCAGCATCAAGCGTGGTGAGGACTTTCCTGAAGAATGGACTAGGCGTCAAGCAAAATTGGCAAGACAAGCCAAGGAGGCAGTGAGGAAATTCAATGAGGATTCTGCCGCTGCTGCTGCTGCTGAGACCTCGGTCAAGCCGAGGAAATCAATGCCAAAGAAGCCTGCTCGCAAGCCAAGTGCTTCACCAACAGCGCCCTCTCGGCCAAGTTCCTCAGCTATGCCCTCACGGCAAATTCCTGAGACTGCTACTACTCCACCAAAATCCTCAACTCCTGTGCATCTGGCTACATGCCAAAGGACTACTGGTTTTTTCAATTGCTTCTGGTGTCTCAGCAAGTTCCTCAGCTACACCAATGTCCTCATCAGGCCCCACACTGTTGAAGACTAAAGCAACAGCTGGACGCGGTCCTCGGCCAAGTCCAAGGAAGAAACAGGTTGCATTCCAAGTGCCCTCTGATGATGAGGCTTCTGATGAAGAACTTGCAGAAATCATTAGAGACAGACAAGTAAAAGCCGCTAGAGCCAAAGGCACATCCATGCCACTGCTTTTGGATCCGAGGAAAATCCTCGATTACATTGACCTCTAGCACAAGGATCCAAACACTCCAATGCCTGATCTGCCTCTGACTCCCGGTCAAAGTCACATGATGACCCATTTCATCACTCAAGAGAAATGGAAATATGAGAAGGCAAGAGAGATAAAGAGAGCTCAATCTAGAAAGGAGAAACTTCTGAAGAAGAATGTTGTCAGACTGACACCTGAAGAACTTCTCAAGGCTCAATCTGAAATCCAAGCCCTCAGCAAAGACTTCGATGCATACAATGCTGATTGGCAAGGAGCCAAAGTGAGATTCGTCAACTGACGAAGAAAATGACAAGCTATTGCAGCCCCATCGCAACAAGAAAATCCTCAGCTGCAGACTCTGCTAAGCCTCTTTGAAGAACATGCTAGCACCGCTGATGACTTTCAGCCGGATGATGAGAATACAAGTTCCGGGCTGATGACTCCATCCCAGCCATTTGAAGAAATTGCCGGGGCATCCACTAGTGGTGCGCTCAAGAAAGCGAAGAGATCGAGAGCAATCTGCATCGATTCGCCAAGAAAATCAACCAAAGTCCTCAACTCCTCCCGCGCCTACACCAACTCCTATTCTTCCTTCTGCCTATGAAGTTAAGAAGACCAAGGCTGCAGAGCGAGCTGCAGTGAAGAAAAGGAAATTGTTCCTTATGGAGAAGACTACAAGATCCCAAGCGGATCTGATGAAGAAAATCATTCTGCTGCTATGTCAGAGCAGCTTGATGAAGAAATTGAAGTGGAAGTATTCCCTTTAATGCCAGTCATTTCCTCACCTATGCCTCAGTTCACAGCTGAAGAGGCTGGTGTTGAGGAAATTGAAAATGAAGATGAAGATGTGGATATTGGATGCACTACACCAGTGATGAATGATGACTTTTGGGAAAGTCAGCATCCCAATACTCCTCCATTCACACCGATCCAACAGATTCCTCAATCCCCGGCAACCACAGTTCAGATGGGCTCTGAAGAAACTCATCCCACTCCTTCTGTTCATGAAGAAATTCCAGCCGCTAGTCTTTGAAGAACTTCTTGTTCTGATCCTCAAGTTGCACAAGAAGAGGAACGAGAAATTCCTCACTGAAGTACACGAGCTCGCGATTCACGAGGTTGTGCTCCAAATCAACGACACTCCTCTGCCCAAGCGAAGAATCCGTTCTCAAGCAAGCAAAAATTCAAGGCTGAAGACTTCTTTTCTGAGCATGTGTTCTTTACTGATTATAATCCATATGACTCTGCTCGCATAAGGAAGAGGCGTTTCTGGACTGCTTCTCAAGCCAACTTCTATTCCTCAGTGCTCTTTGACAAGGACAAAATCTTCGATCATGAACATATTCCTCATGTGGATATGGAATCTCTGTCGTGCTTCGAGCAGTCCTCGGTGTTATTCACGATGCGGGACTCTGAATTTCTGACCGATATCCGTGATTGGAATGAAGAACTCATTCTTGATTCTCGCCACACTACATATCACGGAGATGTGAAGATGTCAATTCATGGGTGCTGGATTGGATGGTGAAAACACTCATTATAAGGCACCAAAGAACTGAATTGCTTCGTGTCCTTCCTCTCGATCCTCCCCATGACAAAGGCGTCGCATCTACAATGACCCCTGGCCGACAAATCATTATATGCAAGTGCTCATGAAGCCTTTGAAGCCAGGGCAGGCCCCACGAACAAAACTCCTCGTCAAGGAATTGCTATATGTGCCTCGGACTGTCTATCGCATCCTGACGAAGACAATGAGTGCTATCAAAGGCCATGACTCAAATAATGAAGATGTCGTTGGCATCATGAAGAACATGCTTTTCAACATCATTCATGGCGTTCCTGTCAACTTCCATGATTTCTTCATGAGGACTCTGGCCAATGTTGCTATGTCACCTTTCGAGCTGAAGCCCTATGCGCCTTGGATTATGAGATTCATAAGGGCGAGATCTTCACTGAATTACAAAGCTGACACTCTGAACCATGGCAGCTACTTGCCTCCCATTGAAGTCCTCAAGCGGCCAGTTTCATCATCTGATGATAAAGGCAAGGTAGCTTCTGTGATCAATGAAGGCACTCGTCCATTGGATGGTCAATTTCGTCTAGCTACATCTTACTCCACCAATGAAGACTCTGCTACACAAGACACTGCCGCAAATACCTCAGCTAAGCAAAATCCTCAAGCCACAGCACCCAGGGTAATGACAGATCGTGAGCTTCTCCTCAGTCTTCATCAGAAGGTTGATCGCCAACATAAATGGGTAAAGCGTCAGTTTGCTGCCGTTCTTCACAACATGACCTCAACACATAATGCAGTGAAGAAAAACCATTATCACCTTCATGAAACCCTCAACCGCACCTGGGCTGTCCTCACTCATGTCTATAGCACGGAAGAACTGAAGACTATGGGCCTCGAGGAAGCGTTTGACTGGTTTGCACCACCTCCGAAGAAATTCAAGAGGGTCAAAGTTCCTGATCTGGTGGCCAGCTCTTATTCTTCATCGCGTGACACTGATGAATATGAAGATTTGGACGACACTGCAGCAGGCCCTGCTACAACAAACAACCCGACGACAACCGGCGCTCCTCCATCAACTTGAAATTCTTGAGGCGTTAGTCCTCGGCCGATCCTTTTGGTCATTTGATGACAAAGGGGGAGAAATCTGAGTTAGTCTTCAAGCGGGTTTATATTATGGGCGTTTTGTTAAGTTACAACTCTCGTTTTTCCGAAACTTTTTGCTGGATCGAGTTGTAATCTTAAACCCGATGGTGCCCTGATACTTTTGGAAAGTGCATAGTGCTATGATACTTTTGATGCATTGTGCTGTGATACTTTTGATGTGCTATTCTGCATGCTTATTCCTCGTTAATATTATTGCACACATGCTGAATCTCATCAGGCACCATATTTCATCATGCATTTCAAATTCTTCATATTATATATCAAATGCATGTATGAATTACAAGATATAGGGGGAGTTCTCCATGATTCAACTCTTCAAATGTGCATTGCCTCAAACGCAAATTCCTCACTATGCACATCTTCAGGGGGAGTTCTTCTATATCTTGCAATCAAATTCCTCAAAATCAGTATTTACACTTCATATGTTTATCCCCGTTGAAAACTTAACCTATGTTGTCATCAATCACCAAAAAGGGGGCGATTGTAAGTGCATCTAGTGCCCCTTAGTGATTTTGGTGTATTAAATACTTATAGGTTAAGGGACTGATGAATTTGTGAGTGTACACAGGTCTATAAGTCTATGAGGAGTTTGATATTTACAGAGAAAGTCGACCCCTAAAAATGAAGTTCTTCGACTGAAGACTTTGATATTTTGAAGACTTTCTGAAGACTTTGAAAGTGAAGAAATTGGTGTGACCTTGAAGACTTGGTATTCATTTGAGGAACATGAAGCGTGAAGACTTTTGTTTTCGTAGTTTCATTTTCTCTTTCTTGAGTCATAGGAAACACCGATTGTTAAAAGGGGTCGAGGAAATACTAAGGAAAAATTTCCATGTGATGCTCAACTCAAAATCCTACACCTACCAATCCCTTGAGTGAAGCCATTGGAAATCTCATACAGATTCAGTCAAGTTCTTGATGTGAGACGCAGTTCTTACAGTCATTGATGACTTTGCTCGACCGAGGAGTTAGGAATTCACCGTGCAAATTGCCTACAGTGAGGAACATGATAGCCCCGAGGAATTTGAGAGTCAAATTTCCGACCGTTGTTGTCTTCTTGCTACGGCTGTTCCAAAATATCTTATCCACCGACGGTCATATCATTCAAGGGCATTTATGTCTTATCATGTCGGGCCGCTCCTAGGCTATAAATAGCCGCCCCCTACAACCACTAGTTGGTTGGCTGCTCGAAGAACTTGACACTTGTCATTTGAGAGCAACCCATCCTCCAAGGACTTTGGCGAAAATCATCAAGTGAGGAAAATCCCAAAACCAAACCCCCACAAACCCAAAGTGATTGAGCATCATGAAGAAATTGATCTGCGTGGATCCGACGCTTGTTACCTTTGAAGACTGTGCTTCTTCCAGACGGTTAGGCGCCAAGGTCTAGAGCATCAAGAGGAATTGTGGATCGCCGAGTGACCAAGTCTGTGAAGGTTTGGAAGTCACTGAAGACTTACCACGAGTGATTGGACGAGGCTGCGTGGTCTTAGTTCAAGGAGAATACGGTGAGGACTGGGTGTCCTGAGTTGCGGCTCGAGATGGGTGTCCGGACTGCGTGTCCTCGAGTTTAAATACTCGGCCGCTCCAACCAGACGCACAACTAAGACAGCGGTTGGAAGTGGTTTACCAAATCATTGTCTTCACCAACTAACTGGTTCTATTCCTCAACCCTTTCATTTCCTCATTCTTGTGTTGAATGTTTGTTCATATCGTGCTTGAAGACTTTGATGAAGACTTTCTCAAATTCCTCGGTTCAATTTCTTGACTGTTTGTCTTCATCTTGTTATCCTGTGTTTACGCTTTACATACCTGTGCTAGTCTTCATTTCATCATGATGACCATGCGTGTATCCTGTTATGCTTACTTCTGAGTACTTATTCCGCTGCTAGTAGTTCTTCAGTAAGGAATTTCCTCACCGGCAAATTCCTCAGTGAAGAATTCATAAAAATTGCCTCTTCACCCCCCCCCTCTAGTCGATATAATGCACTTTCAGTACCGCAAAACAGAGGAAACAGACTTCTCTTCGACCTCCTACTGTCGAAACGGGGGTCCTGTTGTGAGGTGTGGCATACGCAAAACGGGACTCCACGGGCTACTGTTCATCCACCGTCGACTTCCTCCAGCCTCCACCTACTACTGTTCATCCACTGTCGAGTTTCTGCAGCCTCCACGGGCAGCTGTTCATCCAGCCTCCACGGCTACTGTTCAACCAGCCCTCCACGGGGTCCTGTTCAACCAGCCCCTCCATGGGGTCCTATTCAACCAGCCCTCCACGGGCTCCCTCCATCGGCTACTATTCATCCACCCCCACCTCCTCGATTGGCGTCCTATTCATCCAGCGGCAACGGCCTCTACTACCACGAGATCCTGTTCATCCAACCCCACCGGAACTGTTCATCCAACCCCAACCACGTATGTCTCGACTCATTCAACCGACCCACGTTCACTGTTCATCAAGAGGCAGCAGGTTCGATCAGCTTCAGTTAGCAGCAGTAGCGAAGGAATCACTCGGGTTCAGTTAATCACAAGGGATCGGTCATGGTTTAGTAACGTAGCTAGTGCAATGCTCGGCTTAAGTTAGAGCCCAACGCCTCACTCGGGTTCAGTTAGAGCCCAACGCCTCGCACACACACGCGTACATGTACGAGAGAAACACACAAACCTCCGTGCATCGCTCAACCCCGACCACCCATCGTAACCGGGTACTCCCCAAAATTTTCCTCGCCCTAGCCTCTACCACGATTTTTCTGTCAAGGACGGCCAAAGAATGTCACGCAGGTGCGTCTCAGGCCCGCCCAGGACGAAATGCCCATTTTCTGTCATGATTTTTTGTCATAGAAGTAGGAGCCCACCACATCTATGATGATACCGGGTTTTGTCATAATTATCATCATAGAAGTGTCATAAGTATGACAGAAAAAAATTCGTTCGGCCCAAAATGTCACGGATGTGTCTTTTTTTTGTAGTGTAGGGTCAAGCCGTACTATGGACCTTTCCTGCAGTGTGCCTCCAGCGTTGCCCAAGGTATTTTAAGTGCGCAGTTATGTACGTGTAGTACATATACCGTGGCCTTATAGGGCAATCGGCGGAAACAGAATTGCTATTCGAGGTCCGCGTCCGTCGAGCTATCTGCATGAGGTGCAGACCGGACTTTTTTTAACAATGTCGTTGGTCTTGATGGCTGATGAAATTGTTCGGCTTGATGAGGCCGCCATACACCTCGACTGCCAGGGCCGCGGTGTGCTCCTCGGTTGGGAGGGAGCGCTCCTTGTTTCCATTGACTGTAATGACGCCCCGCGGTCCTGTCATTTAAGATTCAAATAAGCATAGTGCGGGATCGCATTGAAACGGGCGAAAGCGGTTCGTCCGAGCAGTGTGTGGTAGCCACTGCGGAAAGGGACGATATCAAAGATTAGTTCTTCGCTATGGAAGTTGTCCGGAGAGCCGAATACCACTTCCAGTGTTAATGAGCCCGTACAACGGGCCTCCACGCCGGGTATTACTCCTTTAAAGGTAGTGTTTCTTGGCTTGATTCTGGATGGGTCGATGCCCATTTTGCGGACAGTATCTTGGTAGATCAAGTTGAGACTACTGCCGCCGTCCATAAGGACTCTAGTGAGATGATATATGTCGATGATAGGATAGAGTACTAGGGCGGCCAAACCACCGTGATGAATACTGGTTGGGTGATCCCTGCAATCAAAAGTGATCGGATAGGCTGACCACGAATTGAACTTTGGGGCGACGGGCTCTACGGTGTAGACATCCCTTAGTGTGTTCTTGCGCTGCCTTTTGGGTATGTGAATGAGATAGATCATGTTCACTGTTTTTACTTCGAGGGGAAACTGCTTCTGACCCCCGGTGTTCGGCTAACGGGGCTCGTCGTCATCCTCGCTTGGAGGTCCCTTCCCCTTGTGTTCAGTATTTAACTTACCGGTCTGTTTAAAAACCCACCAATTTTTATTGGTGTGGTTAGTAGGCTTTTCGGGGGTACCATGAATCTAACAGGGCCACTCGAGGATTTTATCCAGGTTGGATGGACCGTCCCTTTTGCCTTTAAAAGGTTTCTTCTGCTGACTAGATTTAGAACCATTGAATCCGGCAATGACTGTCGTGTCTTCGTTATCATCGTTGTTATTCCAGCGTTTGTTCTTGTTGTGGTGTGGCCGGCCATTGCCGTCCCTGGCCTCAGAGGTGCCAGGGTCGCGCATGAGCGGGTCATTAGTGTTGTCAGTGCTGTCATAGTTTTTCCTGCTCGAGGTGTCGGGCAAGGCATTCATCACGAACACTGTGTTTAAAGGCCGCTAGGGCCTTGGCGTCTGGACAGTCCATGATTTGGTTCTTTTTAATGAGGAACCGATTCCAAAGTTTGCGGGCAGACTCTTGTAGCAACCACGATCCCAATGGACCAAAGTCTCTAAGCTTAAGTGTCATCCCTGGATCGGTATGCTGACTCACACAGTACTCGAGGAATTATAACAGAGTTCAATCACACACTTATTACATCATGTCCTCATAAAGAGTATTTATTACACAAATAATATGGATGAAGGTAAATAAAGTAACTACGGAAGATTCGAAGATAAATGAGTCCATCAAACTCCAACGACATAGCTGAGTGCATGACAACGACCTAGCGCACCTTATTCTTTGTCGGTAAAGTCTGCAACATGAGACGTTGCAGCCGTGTAGGTCAGCACATGGAATATGCTGGCAGAGTTACACTGTAGAGCAAATGAATGCAAGAAACTATATCTACATGCATATTTGGCTGGTGGAGCCTTTAAGTTAAATTTTTGCATAAAGCTAAATTTTTTCCTACAACAAAGGAATAAATTTTATTTACTACAAAGTTTATACCAATGATTGAGAAGGTTCCTCCAACTCAAATCCCAAATTAAACAAGTATCATCATTAAACCCACTTCATTAATTAAAGAGTGAAGAGATCAATAATAATATCCACTTCTAGATACTCAAATTGTCCATAACCAGGGACATGGCTAACCATGATTAGTTTATACACTTTGCAGAGGTTGCGCACTTTTCCCCACAAGACTCACCGCATCATGATCGAAAGATCGAGACATAGTCTTTCTGAAGCATTAACTCTCTACTCTAGGTAGACCGGTACACCTACTTTCCCCTACATCTCCTAGTCCACCTCTTCCAGAGCTCACACAACTTACTGAACTATGCCAGAGCCCATAATGGCTTGTGGCTGCACACGGAAGTTTCTAGGCATGAAATACCATTTGATCCCTTTGAGCCTGGGTGGTGAACTGAGGGAAAATCACATGGGTACTTTGGGATTCCCATGGGAAAGCACTGGTTTCTCCAGGTGCCCCAACCAATCCACCCAGATGTGTATTAAAGTTGCCACCTTAATGTTCTCCAAAATTATTATCTCTCACAACTTCCATGAATCACATGAACCAATCCCTGTCTACGAGCATGGCTAAGCAATATATGAGCATAACGTATATTCTCGGGGTGATCAAAGGTAATAGGTTCCTACCTCAAGTACTACAACCAATACACATGTTCCCAATCCTACTCATGCAAAATTTTGATGGCAAAACTAATGCATAGTAAAACCTGGGTATTGAAAAGTATGATCAAAGTGTAACTTGCCATGCTAACGATTGGAAAACTATGGGGATTCATAGTAACAAGCTTCGCACTCCAGAAAATCTAGCGTAGACAAACAATAGCATACATAAGCACTCAAGCAAATGATGAAAGAGAAAATGAAGAAAAGATCCAAAGAACACAAAAATAAGCAAATAACTATTCTAAACATAAAACAAATTTTAACAGCATTATATTTATGTGGATTAGATCTTAACAGTAGTACATGTGATTAGCTATGATTTGCAAAAAGAATCAAATCAAACGGAGCTACGAAACTCAAGATACAAACAAAATAAGATCTAATTCAAATCTGAACTAAACTCAAATTTTAAATTCTCAAAAACATGTTCAAGTTGGTTTACTGGATAGATGAGATCGCTCTGAAGATTTTGGCGTTGGTTTTGTCGAATTTGGACAAACGAGCAAAAAGTTGCGAAGGTTTAAAGATGAGGGGCTAATCTGCAAAGAAAAAATTTGCGGATGGGTCCCTAACCGAAAACTAAAATAAAAAGGGAAATCATATAGAACGAACGTTCGTTACCGAAACAAATCTAACGAATCTCTTCGCTACAGAATCTAAACGAACGGACATTCGCTATATAACTAAACTAAATAATAAACCAAACTAAAAAGAAAAACCGAAAAAACCGGATCGGACCAGCGGTTTTACCGGTTCAACATCGGAGGCGGCAAAGTCGACGGCGGCGGCTTCCAGTGACGGGGGCAGCTTCCAACGGCAGCAGAGGCGGTGGTCGGCCACACGGCTGGCGGGCGGGGCGCGCTGGCTGCTGCGGCTTACTCGCGACAACGGGCGACAAGGGCGGCGTGGCGCTTGGAGGTGGGACAGAGAGTGGGTCGGACGACGGCTATATAAAGGGCCGGGGTGCTGCTTGCGGAGGGGGCAAGGGTGAGGCAACGGCAGCGGCGTCGTGGCGCGTCGGGACTCCGTCCCGATGGCGGTTCGGCACGGGGCGCTAGAAGAGCCAGGCCGCGGCCTGGCGGGTGCTGGGCCGACCTAGTTTTGTAACGCCCTCGATGCGGCTATATCTCCCACGTGTCGAAGCACGACTTAGAGGCATAACCGCATTGAAAGCAATGTCGCAAGTGAGGTAATCTTCACACAACCCGTGTAATACATAAGGGGAAAAGAGATACATAGTTGGCTTACAATCGCCACTTCACACAATTACATTTATAAAGCATTACATCATCCAGATACAGTCAGGGTCCGACTACGGAACCAAAATAAAAGAAAAACCCCAAATGCGACAAAAGGTCCACGATCGACCCCAACTGGGCTCCACTACTGATCAACTAGAATGAAACAACACAAAGGGGCAAGATCTTCATCGAGCTCCTCCTTGAGCTTGGTTGCGTCACCTGCAAACTGGTTTTGGAAGTATCTGGTGAGTCACAAGGACTCAGCAATCCCATTACCATGGGTATCAAGACTAGCAAAGCTTAATGGGAAAGGAAGGGGTAAAGTGGTGAGGTTGCAGCAGCGGCTAAGCATATATGGTGGCTAACATACGCAAAGAAGAGCGAGAAGAGAACAAGCGAAACGGTCGTGAAGCTAACAATGATCAAGAGGTGATCCTGAACACCTACTTACGTCAAACATAACACAGAAACCGTGTTCACTTCCCGGACTCCGCCGAGAAGAGACCATCACGGCTACACACTCGGTTGATGCGTTTTAATTCGGATCAAGTGTCAAGTTATCTACAACCGGACATTAACAAATTCCCATCGCCACATAACCGGGCACGGCTCTCGAAAGTTTATACCTGCAGGGTGTCCCAACTTAGCCCATGACAAGCTCTCGCGATCATCGAAGGAATAGACCTTCACCCGGAAGACCCGATCGGTCTCGGAATCCGGTACATCAAGACATTTCGACAATGGTAAAACAAGACCAGCAAAGCCGCCCGGCGTGCCGACATCTTGATAGTAGCCGCGCGTATCTCGTCTCAGGCCACGACCGGATGAGCTAAGCGTACAGGTACCGACGTAACCCAAGTTGCCAAGGGATGGTCCCGCACGGTGCTCTAGTTTGGACCAACGCTTAGACAAGCACTGGCCCGGGGCTATAAAAAGATGACCCACAGGATCGCGACTCCCAAGGGAAAAAGTAGGTGGTGGTGAGGCAAATGGTAAGCGTCAATGTTGGGCCTTCTTTGGACAAGTTTTATTCAAAGCGAACTGTCAAGGGGTCCCATAAATCACCCGACCGCGTAAGGGACGCAAAATCCGGGAACATAACACCAGTATGACGGAAACTAGGGCGGCAAGAGTGGAACAAAACACCAGGCATAAGGCCGAGCCTTCCACCCTTTACCCAGTATATAGGTGCATTAATAATATAAGAGATATTGTGATATCCCAACCAAAATCCTGTCCACCATGGAGAAATCTTCAACTTCACCTGCAACTAGCAACGCTAAAAGAGGGGCTGAGCAAAAGCGGTAACATAGCCAAACAACGGTTTGCATGGGAAAGGTGTCAAAGGATTAGAGGTTCATGGCAAAATGGGATGGCTGGACAAAGCAGTAATAGGTAGCGCAAAGCATAGCGAAAGAACGAGGCAACTAGCATAGCAATGATAGTAGTGAGATCCAGGGTAGCGGTCATCTTGCCTGAAATCCCGCAAGGAAGAAGAACGAGTCCATGAAGAAGATGAACGGATGAAGCCAAACCAGTCGTAGACGAACGAATCCTCACGATCGCAATGAAACAGGAACTAACAAGAAGAAGCACACAACATAGGTAAACACACCACACATGAGCAAGACAGGATGCACAACAAGCATGATGCATGACCAAGCTACATGAAGCTACTCATGGCAAAAGATGATGCAAACAACAACAACACATCAAGGCAAGTTTAAATGAGGCCGGGAACAACATATAACAATTCCGGTAAGTCCTCATATGCAAATTTCGAAATTGGTCCAGAACTGAATAAACCTTATGTTCAAGTTGTTAACAGCAAGTTAAAGATCACCAAGATGATCTACACGAAATTCTAGTCAAGTTACATATAAAGTTCATTAGATTCGGAGCTACGGGCTAGAAGATATGAGCAAAACAAGTTAAACATGGCATTGATGCAAAATGCACCCAAACATCAAGCAAACACCTCAAAACAAGGATGCAACATGATAATATGAAGCTACATGCAAAAACAAGCAAGTTTCATATAGAGCACACTCAAAACGGAGCAACGGTTCAACACATGCACATTATACAAGTCATAGCAACAATCTGTCCATAACAGCTTCTAGGCATATTGCAAGCATCAAAACAACATGCTACAACACCCCAACATAATAACAAAAGGCATGGTCATGAAGTACACGTAAAGCATAACAAAACATGAACACTGAGCTATCTCCAGAAACAACTAGAACATGCTCAAAATGTCATGGAGATATTGCAAGTAATAACAATTTCAGACTTTAGCAGAAATAACATCAGGTTGCAATGTTTAGAGCTATCAAACAACATGTTACAGGAACTTATCATGGCAAAAAAAGGCATGGCATGAAACTACTCAAAGCATATATCAATAGTCCCTTACTGACCATAAGCCAAAAAGGACTAGAGGATATGATGGCACCCATGTAAACATGGCAAGTTTTATTACAGATTTAAACATGGCAGAAACAATGATTAGTAGGCATGTTCGTGAGCTCGAAACACTCCCTACAGAGCAATACATGGCATGTCAAGGCAACCAACAGTAAGAAGGCATGTTTATGAAGCTAAGCATGGCAAGATCAAGGTAATAGCATACACGGATCAACTACAACGACCTCGTGAAAATTGAATCTCATGCAAACAATCTGTCAGGAAACATTTTCAAGCAAACGTAGAGCACGAAATGAACATGTTTCAGCAGGCTATAATTGCAAACAAGGGCATGAATGGATAGAGCAAGACATTTATATCAAAACATGTTTATAGAGCATCTCCAGATTATGCATAGATTGATTAGTGGAAGCATGTTAACATGGCATCAAATTATAACAGAATCTGCCAGGAAAACAACAACAGCTGCTACCCTACTTTACAAGCTCAATGCACTCAGCACACAACTCACAAAAATACAAGGTCAACACCCCTGGAAAGATGGCATGACAAAGTACAACATTCATGTAGAGCTCATACTCATAGGATGCACACATAAATCATGGCAAAAATGACAAAAGAGCTCGAGCTGATAAGATTCTGGAACTAACGATCTGAAGCCTTTTTCCAACAGCATTTCGGGCATCAAGATGAGCTCAAATGAAAATGATGCAATGAGAAGAAATGATGTACTCGTCGAGACGAACAATTTGACATATTATACGCGCAAAACGGAGCTACGGATGCGGAGATGTGATGCGATGAAAATGGCATGAAATTTACCCAGAAACGGGGACTTAGTCATATTTTGAGGGGGGGAAGAGTCAACCTGCGGCACGCGAACCGAGGTTCGCCGGAGGCGGGCGGCGGCTCGCCGGAGGAGTTCGGGGTCGCCGGATCCGGGGCTTGGAGGCGCCGGAAAGGGCCGGGGACGGCGGCGCGAGGCGGATCCGCCCGCTCGCCGGATCTAGGCGACCCGGCGGCGAGGCGCGGCTACGGGCTGGAGGCGAGGGTGGCTGGCGCGGCGAGGAGCTTGCCCGGTCGGCCGAGGCGGCGGCGCTGGGCATGGCGACGGGCGGCAGCGGCAGCGGCGATTAAACTAGCGGCGAGATCGGGCGCGAGGGGCCGCGGAGCCTCGGGCGCATGCGGGGTCTTGGCCGGGTGTGGAGGTCTTGTGCGGCGGAGCGGCAGGTTGCACTGAGCGGCGCTGCGTGTGATCGCGCGGGTGCAGGCGACGGCAGGAGGCGCCGGGCGGCGGGCCGGGCGGCGAAGTGCTGTGGCGGCTCGGGGTTGGTCCGGGGCGGCGGCGCGATGACGTGTCGCCCCGGGATTGGTCCGGGCGACGTGGCGGCTGGACGTGTCCGGCCGGTGTGGACACGTCCGGCGCGGCGCGGAGGGAAAATTAGGGTTTGGACTGCGGGAATTTCGGGAGGGACACATATTTATAGGTAGAGGGAGCTAGGAGAGTCCAAATGAGGTGCGGTTTTCGGCCACGCGATCGTGATCGAACGACCAAGAGCATGGAGGGGAGTTTGGTGGGTTTTGGGCCACTTTGGAAGGGGTGTTGGGCTGAAACAAAAGAGGGCTTTACGGTTACCCGGTTAACCGTTGGAGTACCAAACGACCTCCAAATGGCACGAAACTTGACAGGCGGTCTACCGGTGCTATACCAATGCCGCTTGGCAAACCTCGGGCCATTCCGAGAAAGTTTAATACCCGCACACGAAAAGAGGGAAGAAGGGGACACCGGAGGACATAGGAGTGCCGGATTGCAAAACGGACAACGGGGAAAATGCTCGGATGCATGAGACGAACATGTATGCAAAATGAGATGCACATGATGACATGATATGAAATGCATATGATGACATGGCAAAGTGCAACACGCAAGCAAATGACATGGCAACGACGGCGAAAAACTGGCAGACACCTGGCGCATCGGATCCGGGGCGTCACAAGTTTGGCGGGAACCTTTTTTTAAACAATTTTTCCAAAGACAAAAACGCGCAAAAAATATAAATAAAATCCTAAAAATACCAGAAAAAATCACGTAGTAATATGGCCTTATTATTGACCTAGTGAACATTTTTCTAGGCCTAAATGCCTAAACTAAAAACAAACATTACAATACTAAGTACTAAATAAACTAGCGATTAAAATCAAATAAACTCTCCAAAAATTCAAAATTCATTTTCTAATATTTCTTTACTGATTTTGAAGAAGTCATGTTATCTTCTCTCTTTATTTTAAAATAATTGGAAAAGAATTTTGAAAAACAATTTGATCCAATTACCAAATTTTAAAAAACCAAAATTTGATTTTTGCGAAGCCTCCAAATCTCTCAAATTGGTCCTTGAGGTGCTTAAGGCCTCTTGGATCAAAATGCAACCAAAACTAAACAACAAAAAATGCGTAAATCATGGATGCATATGAATGATCTATGAATAACATCCAAATTGAAAATTGGGATGTTACAAGCCTACCCCCCTTAAGATGAATCTTGTCCTCGAGATTCGGGTTGGTCGGCAAAAAGTTGTGGGTGGTCCCTGCGGAGATCTTCTTCTCTCTCCCAGGTAGCATCCTCCTCGGTATGGTGGCTCCACCAAAATTTGCAAAACTTTGATAACTCTGCTGTGAGTAACTCGGCTGGAAAACTCGAGAATCTTAATGGGTTTCTCCTCATAGGTCAGATCACTATCCAACTGAATCGCTTCCAGTGGTACTGTATCCCTCAAACGAATGTCAGCCATCTCTACATGGCACTTCTTCAACTGGGAAACGTGAAACACTTCGTGAACTCCTGACAAATCTTCGGGTAATTCCAACTTGTAGGCAACTTCTCCCATACGTTCCAACACTCTGTATGGTCCCACAAATCATGGTGCTAGCTTCCCTTTAACTCCAAATCGCTTAACTCCTCAAAGTGGAGACACTCGAAGATATGCTCTGTCTCTAACTTCATAGGCTACCTCCTTGTGTTTAGTATCGGCATAACTCTTTTCCCTGGACTGGGCTATCTTGAGTCTATCTCGAATCAACTTAACCTTCTCCTTAGAATCTCTGTTTAAGTATGGTCCGAACAACTGTCGATCTCCAACTTCATCCCATGACAATGGTGTCCTGCACCTCCTTCCGTACAGGGGCCATCTTCAAACTGGCTTGATAATTGTTGTTATAGGAGAACTCTGCATAGGGCAAATTATCATCCCAACTAGATCCATAATCTAGCACACAAGCTCTCAACATGTCCCCCAGAATCTGATTGACTCTCTCGGTCTGTCCATCTTTTTGCGGATGAAAGGTTGTACTAAACTCTAGCCTAGTACCCAAAGTTTCGTGCAACTGATTCCAAAAATCTGAAGTAAACTGTGTTCATCTATCTGATATGACGGTCCTCGGAACTCCGTGCAAACATACGATCCTGGTCATGTATATCTTCGCCAACTTAGCACTCGTATAAGTTGTTTTCACGAGGATGAAATGGGCTACCTTGGTCAGTGATCAACTACAACCCAAATAGAGTCATCGCCTGAATGAGTCCTGGGTAATCAGGTGATAAAATCCATGCCAAGTTTATCCCACTTCCATTCGGGTATCGGTAAAGGCTGAAGTAACCCTGCTGGTTTCTGATGCTCTGCCTTAACTCTCTGGCAAACATCGCATACTGCTACATACCCGGCAATATCCTTCTTCATTCCTGTCCACCAAAAACTCTCCTTCAAATCCAGGTACATCTTGGTGTTGCCTGGGTGAATCGAATAAGGTGAATCATGAGCCTCCTGAAGAATTAACTTCTTGATCTTAGGGTCATTAGGCACATAGATACGATCCTCAAACCATACAGTTTCGTGCTCATCCTCACGAAAACCTTTAGCCTTTCCTTTACTCATCCTTTCCTTTATCTCTGCAATCTCCTTGTCTGACTTTTGGGCTTCTCGGATCTTTCCCAGCAAAGTGGACTGAATTTCGAGTGTCGTAACATAACCTCTCGGAACTATCTCCAACCAAAGCTCTCGGAGATCATCGGCTAACTCCTGGGGTAATCCTCCGGTTATGAGCATGTTAACATAACTCTTGCAGCTCAAAGCATCTGCTACGACATTGGCCTTTCCTGGATGATAATGCAATCTCATGTCATAATCCTTTATGAGCTCCAACCATCTCCTCTGCTTGAGGTTCAAATCTTTCTGCGTGAAGATATACTTCAAGCTCTTATTATTCGTGTAAACATCACAACGGTTACCGATGAGAAAATGTCTCCATGTATTGAGCGCATGCACTACGGCTGCTAACTCCAAATCATGTGTAGCATAATTCAATTCATGAGGTCAAAGCTGTCGTGAGGCATATAAAACAACTCTTCCTTCCTGCATAAGAATGCCTCCAAGTCCCTGACGAGAAGCGTCGCAATATACTTGGAAATCCTTGCGTATGTTCGGAAGAATCAGCACCGGGAACCGAACGTTTCTTCAACTCTTGAGAACTGGCCTCACAATCCTCGGTCCATTTAAACTTGGTGTCTTTCTTAAATAACTCCGTCATGGGCTTCGCGATCTTGGAAAAATTCTCAATGAACCTCTGGTAATAACCTACGAGTCCAAGAAAACTTCGGAACTCTCCAATTGAGGTGGGTGCCAACCACTCAGTGACGGATGCAACCTTGGTAGGGTCTGCTGCTATTCCTTCTCCTGATATAACATGTCCGAGAAATCCAACTACCTTCAACCAAAACACACATTTGCTGAACTTGGCATACAACTGATGTTCCCTGAGCTTCTCGAGAACCAAGCGAAAATGTTCCTTATGCTCTTCTTCATTCTTCGAGTAGACCAATATGTCATCAATGAATGCCACGACGAACTTGTCCAAGAACTCCATGAACACTTTGTTCATCATACTCATAAAATAGGAGGGGCATTCGTCAAACCAAATGACATAACCGTATACTCATATAGCCCATACCTCGTGGTAAAAGTTGTCTTAGGTATATCCTGCTCTCGGATCTTTAGCTGGTGATAAGCTGACCGAAGATCGATCTTGGAGAAAACCTTAGCTCCCTGCAGCTGGTCCACCAAATCATTGATCATCGACAGAGGGTATTTGTTCTCGATCGTCACCTCATTCAGCGCACGATAATCAACAACCATTATTAAAGATCCATCCTTCTTCTCAACTAGAAGCACTGGGGCTCCCCAAGGTGATGAGCTTGGTCGAATATAACATTTCTCCAATAACTCCTCAATCTGCTTCTTTATTTCCTCCAGATCATTTGCGGCCATCTGATACGGTCTCTTGGATATTGGTCCGATGCCTGGCAACAACTCAATCAGAAATTCAATGTCTTGATCTGGTTGCATGCCTGGTAACTCCTCCGGAAACACATCGGGGTAATCCTTCACAACTGGTACTTCCTCCTGAACAATTCCCGAAAGAGAATTCACCCGAGTCCTCCTCGGCGCATGCCTAGACACATACTTGATCCGTTTTCCCTCTGGGGTGGTAAGAAGAACCAATTTAGTGGCACAATCAATGTTTCCCTCAAACTTGGATAGCTAATCCATGCCTAGGATCACATCCAATCCTTGTGACTCCAAGACAATAAGGTCGGTGGGGAAAACATGTCTACCTATGGTTATTTGCAACTGATAACATCCCCGACTAGCCATATACTCTGCTCCTGGGGAACTCACTAACATAGGTGAGTTAAGGGCTATGGTTGGCAACTTAAACTTGTCCACAAATTCTCTTGATATGAATGAATGAGATGCACCAGTATCAAAAAGAACAAGGGATGTAAATGCATTAATTAAAAACTTACCGACAACTGTGTCGGGCTGCTCCTCAATCTCCTCCACACTGACGTGGTTCACCTGACCTCTGGTGAAAGGGTTGGACTTCTTTCTAGAACTTCCATTGTCATTTCCATTCTTTGCTTCAGAACATTCAGTGGCGTAGTGTCCAATCTTCCTGCACTTGAAACAAGTAATGTGACTCAAATCCTTCTTGGCGGGTGTCGCGGGGTTGGAACGGCTCTGACTATTTCTTCCTCCATTCCCGTTACCATTCTTAGGGCCACTGTGGTTGTGTGAACTTCCTCCATTGTGCGAATGACCTCCATGGTTATGCCATCCATGGGTATGATGAGTGTGTCCTCCTGAGTACAGGGAATAGCGAGGCTTCTACTGAGCTCCAGAATTATACTTCCCATGTCCATACTTCCTCTTGCGATTGTCTATTTGCTGCTGCTTGCCTTCAATCATTAGGGTCCTGTCTACCAGGTCCTGGTAATTGTTGAAAGTTGCCACCATCAACTGCATACTCAGCTCATCATTGAGTCCCTCAAGAAACATCTCCTTCTTCGCGGCATCTGTGGCCACATCATCTGGGGCATAGCATGCCAACTTGCTGAACTCATCCACATACTGCCCCACTGTACGAATCCCTTGGTGTAAGTTGCAGAACTCACACTTCTTCTAACTCATGGCTCCAGCTGAAAGATGAGCGGTGCAGAAGGCCTGCTGAAGCTGATCCCATGTAACTGTAGCAATAGGATAAGTGGTGGTGAAATTCTCCCACCAAGAAGCTGCGGGTCCATCAAGCTGATGTGCGGCAAAGCGCACTCTCTCCGCATCCGTGCATCCAGTAGTGGCTAGCTCCCTCCCAATCTTGTGGAGCCAATCATCTGCAACAATCAGCTCGATGCTGCTAGAGAACACCGGCAGATTCATCCTCAGAAAACGGGCTAGGTTTTCAATAGGGGGTGGTGGTGGTGGGTTATTATTGTTGTTGTTGTTGCCTTGGTTCTGGATCATCATCTGCATCAAGGCATTCTGCTATTGGATCAACTGGGTGAGCTCCGGCGGGAAAGTGAATCTGGGGTCACGTCTCGGGGGCATCTGATGGGTTAGAGGGGGTGAGAAGACAGAATAGAATAAGGTATATGAGAGATTTCACTACCCATATGCATATGAGGCAAATACATTCAATTCGCACCACTCAACATTTTTGTCAAGAGTACGCCAATGGCGTACCATAGTTTTATAGAAGAAAAGAGTGTTATGTACAAGAAGCCCGCCCCGATGCAAACATACAGGGACGGGGGGACACACACTGCCAACTCCACACACATTAAGCTAACTCCTCACAAATCTATGTAGACCACCTACACCTAGCCTGGCCGAGCGCCACTCCACGATCTCATCAAGCACAAGGTTGGGGATGAGATTCGCCGATCTTTGTTGCTCTTGTCTGTTGAATACCCTGGTGTTCCTTTGCTTCCAGAGGGTCCAAGCCACTGCACTTACCAAGGTGTCAAAGCCTCTTATATCTGCTCCCCTAAACTTCTTTCTCTCTCACAGCCACCAAACCGAGAAAATATCATTGCACGTTGTTCCCTGGATATTGATCATGAGCAGATCAAAAATCCGATGCCACGCTTCCTGTGCAAAAGTGCACCTAGCCAAGATATGATCCACATTGTCCTCATCCTGCAAGCACGTGTAACAAGGGGATGGGTGATCTTGGAGCCCATGCCTAGCCCATTTTTCTGAGGTCCACACCCTGTACTGCAATGCGAGCTAGATGAACAACTTGCATTTAAGTGGTGTGTAGCTTCTCCAAGTGCAGGTAGCCGTCGGCGAACTGGGGATGTTGGAGCAGAGGTGGTCGTAGACTGACTTGGCAGAGTAGCTTGTCGTAGCAGACGCCGGCCAGGTAAACTTGTCAGGCTCATTCTGACCTCTTTGCACCGTGTTGATAGCGAGGCAGAGGTGCATACAATGAATTTGGGCCGTAAACGAGGCGGTGATGTTACAGTCCTCCTTCCATCGTTCCTCCATGAGAGCTTGTTGCATGGTACGACTATTGACAACTCGAGTCTGCACCATGGCAAGTAGCAGTGGTGCAATGTCCGCAATACCGAAGCCATGCAACCACCTGTCTCCCCAGAATAGGATTTCATCGCCTTTACCTACCGTGATCTAAACCATCATATCAAACACCGCCCGAGCATTGGAATCTTCAATCATCGGCAGCCCATGCCATGGCCGTCAGGGGTCCATACTTCTTAACCAATCCCACCCCACTCTGAGATCAAGGGCTTGAGCCTTCAGGTTTCGAATGCCCAACCCTCCAAGTTTCTTCGGTGTGCAAACCTTGTCCCAAGCCACCAAACACTGCCCTCCATTAGTTTTCTCCTTGCCAGCCCAAAAGAACGGTCTCATCCATTTGTTCATCTCTTCAAACACCCAGTCAGGCGCGTTCGCAATCATCAAGTGGTGCACTGGCCGAGCCGAAACTACAGACTGCACCAAGACGAGGCGTCCCGGTCTCTGAATGAGGCCTCTCTGCTAGGCCGACATGAACTTGCGGACCTGGTCCAGCATGGGCATCCACTCGGCCCGGGTCAGGCTACGAATCGCGAGCTGCAATCCCAGGTATTTACACGGGAAGTCCGCAAGTCCACAATGCAGGATCTGGGCCACCCGGGCTTTGTCCTCTCCGTCTCCTCTGATTAGAATCGCCGAGGACTTGTGGTAGTTGATTTTTAGACCTGAAGCTTAACATCTCCCTCACAGCCGCTAAGTCCTGACACGACGGCCTGATGAAGAGCACCACGTCATCTGCATGTTGGAAATATACCCTAGAGGCAATAATAAAATGGTTATTATTATATTTCCTTGTTCATGATAATTGTCTATTGTTCATGCTATAATTGTATTGACCAGAAACCGTAATACATGTGTGAATACATAGACCACAACATGTCCCTAGTGAGCCTCTAGTTGACTAGCTCGTTGATCAACAGATGGTCATGGTTTCCTGCCTATGGACATTGTATGTCATTGATAACGGGATCACATCATTAGGAGAATGATGTGATGGACAAGACCCAATCCTAAGCATAGCACAAGATCGTGTAGTTCGTTTGCTAAAGCTTTTCTAATGTCAAGTATCATTTCCTTAGACCATGAGATTGTGTAACTCCCTGATACCATAGGAGTGCTTTGGGTGTACCAAACGTCACAACGTAACTGGGTAGCTATAAAGGTGCACTACAGGTATCTCCGAAAGTGGTTGTTGGGTTGGCACGAATCGAGACTAGGATTTGTCACTCCGTATGACGTAGAGGTATCTCTGGTCCCTCTCGATAATGCATCATCATAATGAGCTCAATGTGACTAAGTAGTTGGTCACGGGATCATGCATTACAGAATGAGTAAAGTGACTTGCTGGTAACGAGATTGAACGAGGTATTGGGATACCGACGATCGAATCTCGGGCAAGTAACGTACCGATTGACAAAGGGAATTGTATACGGGATTGCTTGAATCCTCGACATCATCACAGAACGTGTGGGAGCCAACATGGGTACCCAGATACCGCTGTTGGTTATTGGCCGGAGAGCTGTATCGGTCATGTCTGCATGATTCCCGAACCCGTAGGGTCTACACACTTAAGGTTCGATGACGCTAGGGTTATAGGGAAAGTTTGTACGTGGTTACCAAATGTTGCTCGGAGTCACGGATGAGATCCTGGACGTCACGAGGAGTTCCAGAATGGTCCGGAGGTGAAGATTGATATATGGGAAGGCATCATACGGTCACCGGAAGTATTCAGGGGTTTGCCGGCATTGTACCGGGACCACCGAAGGGGTTCCGAGGGTCCACCTGCCCCGGAGGGCCCTATGGGTTGTATGTGGAAGGGAACCAGCCCCTAAGTGGGCTGGGCGCCATCCCCCCTAGGGCCCATGCACCTAGGGTTTGGAGGAACCCTAAAGGGGGCGCCCCCTTGGCTTGGGGGGAAAGCCCCCTCCCCTTGGCAGCCGTTGTCGGCGTTCTGGGAACGGGGGTCCCCAGACTTGCCTGCCTGTGGCCTGCAGCATGGCTCAGCAAGTGGCCCAGTACAGACTGTCTTCATCAACTCAAGTTCAAGATCCTCATGAGGGGCCAGGCCTCGTGGGGCGGACGACGCAAGGCCTCCTCAAGGGCGGCCTCACTAGGCAGGCTCGCGAGGAGGCGGAGAGATCAAGGCAAGGGGTACCTCGCGAGATGCCCATGACGCAAGACATGACGATCAAGACCAGGCGGGCGCCAGCCTGCGCAGTGTCCTCGTTTCCTCTTTGGTGCAAAGGGGGCAAGCGTAGGCGTGGAGTACCGAGGCATCAGGCAAAGGCTTCCATATCGGTGCAATGAGACCAAGACCAGCAAGACAGCAGGACGGAGGTCACCATGGAGCCCAAGATGACGTCATCGCCAGCACCTTTGGCAGTCGAAGACCACCTTTAGTCAGGATAGCCTGTATTGGCTGTCCCTTTTCGAAATGGTCGTTGTTGGCTCTCTTCCCACTCAATATTTGGGAAGAGGACCAGGGCCTCTATAAATAGAGATAGCCACCACAGTAGGAAGGCATCTAGAATCTAATCTAGAGCCAAGAGAGACGAATTGATTCCTCCTCAAGCACACCACCACAAGAACACCTCTCCTCGCGAGGCTGATCTTCCTCTGTACTGTTCATCATCAGCCCAAGAGGCAATCCACCACACCACACACTGGATTAGGGTATTACACCACAATGGTGGCCCGAACCAGTATAAACCTCGTGTCTCTTGTGTTGTTCATCAATCTAGCTTAGAATTGCGGCGAGGTTGTGGGCGTGTTTCGGTAGGGAGAAGATCTTCATGCGCACCCTAGAGTTTGAACCTTAAGGGTTTTGCCGGAACTCGATATCCGACATTTGGCGTGCCAGGTAGGGGTGCGCCGAAATCTTCTTTTCGCTGATCTGCGTCCCATCGCTTCGTCGCATCCATGGCAGACGCTCGCCGAGCTCGCGCTGAGCGCCGGGCTGCTCTCGATGCCCACGTCGCCCAGACGGCTCCCGTCAGTGGGCCTCCTCGTCGTTATCCGTCTTCTGCCGCCACCAGCCTGGCGGGGAACGAGCAGCAAGCATCTTCGCTGCACCCCATGGTGCGGCGGGAAGGCCGCACCGCCACTCCGTCGCTGACCCTAGCTGGTTCATCGTCTCACACACGTCGCGCCCCCACGGACGTGCAGGCCGCATTGCTCCTGGCACGTGAGCTCCTGCACAACCGCCCCGTCGACGACCTCTACGAAGAATGGCTCGCTCGCATCACCGAGCTCGTCAGCGCCGCAGGGGGCTCTCCAGCGCCGTCCCTCTCGCTGCCTCGCCCTCCGTCATGCGCGGGTGATGCGGCTCAGGGAGCGCCTCCGCCACCTCCTCCCCAAGAAGGCGCCCTGGCTCCAGGGCGCGCGGCCCCTGGACGTGACCCACCGTGCCCAGTGCCCGCGCGGCAAGAAAGAAGCTGCCAAGAAATCCCTTGGCCTCTAGAAGGAGCTCACGTGCTCCCTGCACCAGCACGACAAGACCGCATCCCTGCACCAGCACGCCAAGACCCCGCGCTACCCCTGGCGGCGGTGCGCGGGAACCATCAAGAGCAAGCCCCGTGTCTGCAAAGGGCTCCGGTGGCCACAGCAGGTTGCCGCGCCTTCACCACTGAGCTGCGTAGTGTCGCCTAGCCCGGCAAGTTCAAGTCGGACCTGCCTCCTCGCTATGACGG
This sequence comes from Aegilops speltoides, assembly GCA_021437245.1. Lineage (NCBI taxonomy): Eukaryota > Viridiplantae > Streptophyta > Magnoliopsida > Poales > Poaceae > Aegilops > Aegilops speltoides. The sequence goes on from CM038147.1 coordinate 136,920,293, forward strand.
TACAGCCGACCCCGCGGATAGCCTGCAGCTCTACGAGTTGGGCATCGAGTCGGCCAACGGAGACGAAAAGGTCATGGCGAACTAGTTTCCCATGGCGCTCAAGGATGGTGCCCGCACCTGGCTCCTGAACCTGCCTCCCGGCTTGATCTCCTCTTGGGACGAGATGCGTAGCCGCTTCATCACCAACTTCCAGGGCACTCGCGACCGCCCCCCAGCCGTGGGTGACCTACGCCGCATCAAGCAGCATCCTGGAGAGACCCTGCAAAAATACATCCAGCGCTTCAACCGCGCCCGCCTCAAGATCCCCAAGGTGACGGACAAGGCCATCATCTCAGTGTTTTCTGATGGCGTCCGCGACGTCAAAATGAAGGAGGAGCTCGCCATCTATGCACATCTCTTGAATTGTTCAACCTGGTGACCGAGTGCGCAAGAGCTGAGGAAGGACGCCTGTCACTCCTCGAGCTTCCAGCTGCAGACCCGGAAGAGAAGAAGGCCAAGGCCAAGGACGTGAAGTGCAAAGGAGCAGCCGTGCTCGTAGCAGAACCAGACACGAAGCATGGAAGGGACCAGCCGGAGTCATCCAAGGGTAGCCGATTCCGCGCCTACCACAACCTCCACACCCACAACACCAACGAGTGTCAGGAGCTCAGGGCCGTTCGAGAAGGACGCTTCGGTAGACGCCTCAAGCGCAATGACCGGGGCTACAGCCGAGGAGGAGGACGAGGCGGAGGACGATGGGATGATCGTGGCCCTCGCCAGGAGTGGCGTGACCGACCTCACAAGGATCGCTAGCCGGACCAGCCTTGCGAGGGAGCTTGGAGGGATCAGCCTTGCGAGGATCGCCCGCAGGGCAACGCAGGCCTTCCTCCTCTGCCGCCGCTACCAAGGAGGAATGACGACCACCACCAGGACGAGGGGGCTGGGGGCTTCCAGGAGCCACATGCTATCGCTTGCATCTTGGGCGGTGCCTAGGCCCCAGCCTCTCAACGCATCTTCAAGCAGTTTGCTCGCGAGGTGAATGCAGTCCTTCCCAAGCTCGAGGCCACGCGCCCGCTCAGGTGGTCCAAGTGCGCTATCACTTTCAGCTCAGCAGATCAACTCAAGTGTGCGGCTATCGCTGGTGTCCTTCCAGTGCTTTTTTCCCCAGTCATCAGCAATGTGCAAGTCACCAGGACCCTCATCGATGGAGGGCAGGACTCAACGTTCTGTCCGTTGATATGTTCAACAACCTTCAAGTGCCATATGATCAACTTCAGCCTACCAAGCCTTTCTTGGGAATTACTGACGGCTCCACCACCCAGATAGTGCAGGTTCGCCTCCCTGTCACCTTCGGGCAGCACAACAACTACCGCACTGAGCTCATCGACTTTGACGTCGCCCACATCCGCCTGCCATACAATGCCATCCTCGGGTATCCAGCCCTGGCCAAGTTCATGGCAGTGACCCACCATGGCTACAACATCCTCAAGATGCCAGGAAGCGGCGGGATCATCACAGTCTCCTGCGAAGAGAAAGATGCGGTGTGCTCCCTCGAGCGCGCCTTCCAAGCTGCATCAATCGAGGACCCGAACAACAAGGGCGAGAACCCTCCTGAAGCAGTCCCCAAAAAGAAGAAGACATCGCCCAGCTCAAGGCCTCAGGAGGTTGGCATCTCAGGAGGTGCCGCCTCAGGATCCGCACCCATGCAAGGGGCGCCTCCTTCCATCGCATAGGAAGGCGCACCCAATGCCCTCCTCGGGTAGGGCTCGGGGGCTCTCTTCAGGAGGGCCTCAGACTTTGCCAAAATCACGAGGTAGGTGCTCGGGCACCACTTGGAGGCGTGCTTCGCGGCATGTTTCCCTCAGGAAGTCTTAGGGCGTGGAAAGCCCAGCCCTCAGGAGTTCATCACCAAGGCCACTCAGGAGCTTCAGGAGGCAAGAGTCATGCGCGGCGATCGCTGTTTACCTGGCGTAACTCCCCATCCAGGCGAGGATGGTGGGCTGCGCCTCTGCATTGATGTCCCTGGGCTCAACTGAGCCACAACTTAGGAGCGCCTCTGGCCTTCGCACGTGGGACGCTGCGAATCTGCAAGGGTCTGCCGCACAGCTACATTCGCATGCCATTCGGCCTGCCGAACACGGATGTCGCCCACCAGCGCCATCTGCAGAGCATATTGGCAGCTCAGGAGGCCAGGCATCACGCAGTCCTGGCAGAGATGGAGATGGTCCTCGAGGAACCGCCTGGACCTCCAGAGCCTCCCGAGGCTCAGTGCTCCGGTGACTCATGAGGATCCGCCTCTTCATCGCGCATCTTCAGCTACTTCAACACCCCGTCTACAACGGTACCAGGTGACATCTTCCGAGTTCATTTCAGCTAGGAGCGCCCTCAGGGCTGCATCATTCCCAGACTGCATGGGTCCGTCCCTGTGGCATGTATCCCTTTTGCTTATGTCTTTAGTTTACCTTGCTGGGGGCGCCCCTCGGGTTGCACCATCCGCAAGCCGCCCGGGCCTGACCCAGTGGCACGTATCCATTTTGCGTCTATCTAAGCTGATTTGCCTTTCATGCTTAACCTTCTCGTGATTATCACCTGGTCGATTGACATCTACCACTAGAGCTGCCCACGCTGGGACGGCGCTTGCGCATGGGTCTGTCCCTGCAACGTCGACAAATCTGAGTGGTCGAGCTCTGGCCCGCGGTAGCCCCACAAGTGTCACCTCACCAGGCCCTCAGTGCCCTCACCACTCTCTCGGAGCAACTAATGACTGGTTGGCAATCATAATGGCAACCCGTGCTTTCCCTCATGTTGGTTTACAGGAACCTCCTGAGGTCTATAGCGGGTGGCACCACGAGCTCTCTCTCTCTCTCTCTCTCTCTCTCTCTCTCTCTCTCTCTCTCTCTCTCTCTCTCTCTCGCTTTCTCACATGAACCGCTTGCGCGTTAAAAGGGGGGCTCCTAAGCATCACGACTCAGGAGCTCTTACTGGCTCTCCAGTCCTCACCCCCTGGCCTTGTCCACGGCATCGCAACCTGGCATACCAGCGGCGGCTGAGCTCGCTCGAGGGCCGGGACCTGAGGACATAGAGCACAAAGGAGAGTATGAGGAAGAGAGGGGAAGCTGGCGAGGGCCTAACCCAGCTACATCCCAGCGGCCAATACACAAGTCTGGCGGAACGCGAAGGAGCGACTCCACGTTTTTGAGATAAATTTCGCGCCTGGAATAACTAATCGATGCGGCACATAATCTCCACTTAATGCGGCTCTATGAAGGCGACGTTGCCTTCCTTTCTCACCTTTCGGCGGCTGCTTGTGTGCTAAAGGGGACCTCCTGAGCATTGCGCCTCAAGGGCTCTTACTGGACCTCGGGCCGCTCACCTCCTGGCCTTGACCACGGCATCGCGACCTGGCATACCAGCGATGGCTGAAGCCTGCCTGGGGACGGGAACCTGTCAGCGTAGAGCACCGAGTCATCGCGAGGTTAGAAAGGGGGAACCAAGCCGGGATAGGACAAGCATTCACACTGCTTCATAATAAGGATAATATCAAAAAAAATCGCGGACCCTTTACATGCCCCCATGGGGTGTTCTCTCGATTCCTTGCAGGCAACAAAAGACATGAATCTTAAGGAGCCCTAACTACACGTGCCTCTCTGGCCGACGCCGTCATCAATAGTGGGCCACGGGAGGCCGACGCCAACCCCATCCAGATCAGTCGCGACGACGGCCTAATGCAGCCGCTTTGCTCCGGGCACGGCGCGAGCTCGGGGGCACATAGCTGTCGTCGCTCGTCTCCGGAGTCACGATGAGATCGGGAGAGTTACTGGACTCCCAAGCATTGCTGCTGCTGCCGGAGGAGCTGTTGGGGAAGTGAGCGGCAGGCCTGGCCTCGGCCACGTCGATGTCCTGACTGCCTCCTCTGGGGCAATACTCCAGTCGGCGGCCTTCTGCGTCGAAGACCTTGAAGAGCATCAATGTCATGCCCAATATGCGACCCTATCCAAGAGGAACTCGAAGGTCCTACCAAGGATAGACCCGCATATTGAAACGCTTTTGCAAGGTGGATATCATTACATCAACATTACATAAATAGATGGGGATACATACAAGTGGCATACAATGCCACATGAATACAACAATACATCATCCGTAAGATCAACATCCGACTACGGATGAAACACAAAGAAACTCAAACGACATCCACCTGCTAGCCAGGGCTGCCGACCGAACCTATCCCTAATCGAAGAAGAAGCGGAAGAAGAACTCCAAACAAGCAAACATCGCTCTCGCGTCGGGATCATCGCATAACCTGTACACTGCAATCGTTGTCGTAGTAATCTCTACGAGCCACGAGGACTCAGCAATCCCATTACCATGGGTATCAAGACTAGCAAAGCTTAATGGGAAAGGAAGGGTAAAGTGGTGAGGTTGCAGCAGAGACTAAGCATATATGGTGGCTAACATACGCAAATAAGAGCGAGAAGAGAGCAAGCGGGCGGTCGTGAAGCTAGCAATGATCAAGAGGTGATCTCGAACACCTACTTCGTCAAACATAACCCGAAACTGTTCACTTCCGGACTCCGCCGAGGAGAGACCATCACGGCTACACACGCGGTTGATGCGTTTTAGTTCGGATCCGTGTCAAGTTATCTACAACCGACATTAACAAATTCCCATCTGCCACATAACCGCGGGCACGGCTCTCAAAGTTTATACCCGCAGGGTGTCCCAACTTAGCCCATGATAAGCTCTCGCGATCAACGAAGGATATTCCTTCTCCGTGAAGACCCGATCGTCTCGGAATCGGTTTACAAGACATTTCGACAATGGTAAAACAAAACCAGCAAGACCGCTGATGCACCGACATCCCGATAGGAGCTGCACATATCTCGTTCTCGAGGCAACACCGATGAGCAATCCATTACAACTAAAACCAGACCTCAAGTTTCCTTGAGGGGGCCGCAAAGGCTCTAGTTAGGACCAACACTTAGACAAGCATTGGCCGGGGGCTGAATAAAGATGACCCGAGAGAGTGACTCCCAAGGAAAAGTAGGTGGTGGTGAGGCAAATAGTAAAACCAAGGTTGGGCCTTCTTTGGAGGAGTTTTATTCAAAAGCAAACTGTCAAGGGGTCCCATAAATCACCCGACCGCGTTAGGAACATAAAATCCGGGAACATAACACCGGTATGATAGAAACTAGAGGCGGCAGAGTGGAACAAAACACGGGGCATAAGGCCGAGCCTTCCACCCTTTACCAAATATATAGATGCATTCATAATATAAGAGATATTGTGATATCCCAACATAACCCTATCCACCATGGAGCAATCTTCAACTTCACCTGCAACTAACAATGCTATAAGAGGGGCTGAGCAAAGCGGTAACATAGCCAAACAACGGTTTGCTAGGAAGGTGTGAAAGGTTAGAGGTTCATGGCAATTTGGGAGGCTTGAAGAACAAGTGATAGGAAGCGCAGCATAGCGATAGAACGAAGCAACTAGCATAGCAATGATAGTAGTGAGATCCAGAGTAGCGGTCATCTTGCCTGAAATCCCGCAAGGAAGAAGAACAAGTCCATGAAGAAGATGAAGCCACGAAGATGAACGAAGCGTAGACAAACGAATCCTCACAATCGTAACGAAACGGGAACTATTGAGAAGAAGCACACAACATGGTAAACACACCACACATAGACAAGACATGATGCACAACCAAGCATGATGCATGACAAAGCTACATGAAGCTACTCATGGCAAGAGATGATGCAAACAAGAACAACACATCATGGCAAGTTTTAAATGAGGCCGGAAACAACATGTAACAACTCCGGTAAGTCCTCATATGCAAGTTTCAAAGTTGGTCCAGATCTGAAAAAACATTAAGTTGAAGTTGTTAAACAACAAGTTAAAGAGCACCAAGAGGATCTACACGAAATTCTAGTCAAGTTACATATAAAGTTCATTTAGTTCGGAGCTACGGCATAGAAGATATGAGCAAAACAAGTTAAACATGGCATTGATGCAAAATGGATACGAACATCAAGCAAACACACCAAAAAAAGGATGCAAACGTGATAATACGAAACTACATGCAATTCCAAGCAAGTTTCATATAGAGCACACTCGAAACGGAGCAACGGTTCAACACACACTATACAAGATATGATAACAATCTGTCCATAACAGCAACTAGGCATATTGCAAGCACCAAAAAAACATGCTACAGTACCACAATATGAAAACAAGAGGCATGGACATGATGTACCGGTAATGCATGACAAAACATGAACACTGCGCTATCTCCAGAAATCACTAGAACATGCTCAAACATACATGGCAAGATTGCATATATTAACAGTTTCAGACTTTGCAGAAATAACATCTGGTTGCAATGTTTAGAGCTATCAAACAACGTGTTACAGGAACTTATCATGGCAAACAAAGGCATGGCATGAAACTACTAATTTCATAGGACAAAATACCCTTACTGACCATGAGCCAAAAGGGCACAGAAAATATGATGGCACCCATGTAAACATGGCAAAAGATATGACAGATTCATACATGGCAGGAACAACAATAAGTAGGCATGTTGGTGATCTTGAACCACTCACCACAGGGCAATACTTGGCATGGCAAGGCAACCAACAGTAAGAATACATGTTTATGAAGCTAAGCATGGCAAGAGCAAGTTCATAGGGTGCATGGATCACTAACAACAATCATGGAAACATTGAACTTAATGTTAACAGGCTGACAGCAACATTATTTAGCAACTTTGGAGCAAGATTACAACAAGCTACAGCAGGCTATAAATGCAACAAGGGACATGAGTGGATAGAGCATGACATTTATAACAAATCATCCTTAGTGAACATCTCCAGATTATGCATAGAATGACTTGTAGCAGCAGGTTCACATAGCAACAAAATATAACAGAATCAGCCTAGCAAAACAGCAACAGCAAGTGCCCTACTTAACAAGCTTGATGCACTCAGTACGCAACTCACAAAAATACATGAATGGCACCACTGTAAAGATGGCATGGCATAATCCAAAACACATGTAGAGCTCATACTCATAGGATGCACACATCAAATGCAACAAAAATGACAAATCACCAAGTTGTAACAGTTTCACCAGATTAACATCATATAGCACTCTTGCAACGATTATTAGGGCATCAATATGGACTCAAATGAACATGATGCAATGGAATGAAATGAATTACTCGTCGAGGCGAACAATTTGATATATTACACACACGAAACGGAGCAGTATGCAGCAAGTTATGATGCGATGAACAGGTCAACATAATGCAAAAATTAGGGGACTTAGTCAAATATTCTACTGCGAGCGCGGGATAGCTAAAGTGTGCACGGGGTGGAGGATAAAGGGGGTTGCTCACCCACGGGCTTCGGCTCATGTCGCGAGGAGATTGGAGGCAGGCCGGCCTTGGCCCGAGGCCTTGTTGGGCCGGAGGGGCACACGAGGCACGCGAGCGAGGCGAAGCGGAGGTTGCGGCTCGGCGAGGGGACAAGGCGACGGCACACGCCGGGCGAGGCAAAAGCGGAGGAGGGCGGCGGACTCGTGTCGGGCAGCGGAGGTCGGAGGCGGGAGACGACGACAAGGCGGGCGTGGCAGGCGGGCGGGCCACCTTGCGGGCGAGCCCGAGGCCGAGCTGGAGGCGAGACGACACGGGCTGGAGGAGAAGGCTGGGCGGCGGAGCTCCGCTGGCGATGGCGGGCGGCGGAGGTTGCACCGGCGAGGTCCGGCGCGCGGCGAGCGGGCCGGCAGTGAGGAGAAGACGCGCCTGGCGGGGTCGGCCGCGGGGCGCGGGCGGGCGCGGGTCGCGCCTCGGGACGGGCCAGATCCGGCTCACAAGCGCCCAGTGGCTGCGGGAGCCCGGCGGTGGACACGTGGTGCGGCGATTCGTGGAGAAGCGGGCGGACGTGTCCGCACGGGCTGGAAGAAACGTCGGCGAGGGGAATTTCTAGGGTTTGATGCGGGATTTCGGGGACGATCACATATATATAGGTAGAGGGAGCTAGGAGACTCCAAATGAGGTGCGGTTTTCGCCCACACGATCGTGATCGAACGACCGAGAGCATGGAAGAGACTTAGATGGGTTTTGGGCCACTTTGGAGGGGTGTTGGGCTGCAAGACAAAAGAGGCTTTTATGGTTACCCGGTTAACCGTTGGAGTATCAAACGACCTCCAAATGGCACGAAACTTGACAGGCGGTCTACCGGTGCTATACCAAGGCCGCTTGGAAAACCTTGGGCCATTCCGGGAAAGTTTAACACCCGCTCACAACAGGAGACAAAAGGCGAACGCCGAAGGACATAGGAGTGCCGGATCGCAAAACGGACAACGGGGAAAATGCTCGGATGCATGAGACGAACACGTATGCAAAATGAAATGCACATGATGACATGGCAATATGCAACATGCAAGCAAATGACATGGCAACGACGGCGAATAACTGGAAGACACCTGGCGCATCGAATCCGGGGCGTTAGAACTCTCCTCCACTAACAAGAGATCTCGTCCCGAGATCTTAGGACCGAGACGGAAGGGAAAAAGGATGAGGTGAAACAAGAACTCAAGAAAAGAAGCAAACAATCGAGAGCACTCGAGAAGAGAGAGGAACGATGAGAATGACAAGAATTGAAAGCTCACGGAAACAAGATAGGCTCTAAAACCACTCCGGTTAGAACGTGTCGGAGTAATGGGCCATGGGTAGGCAGACCCAGGACCCAAGATCTTCCAAGACATCGGGGCAGGCCGCGCCCCTCAGCCGAGTCCCAGGAGGACGACCTTCGGGAAGGCCGAGTCCCAGCGGGGCGACCTTCGAGGAGGCCGAGCCCCAGTGGCCTTCAAGAAGGCCGAGCCGATTAGCCTTGAAGAAGCGAGAGTCCCGACGGCGACATTGGACCAAGCCGACTCTGAGCTTGCGACCTCTCAAGGGGCCGACTCCGAGAGTCGGCCCGCAACCTCCCACGAAGACCAACGCAGGGTACAGCCCGTCGTGGCCGTCCCCTCGGACCCACGAGAGGGGCATGGCTACTGATGAGCAGCGTCACCGGAGATCTCCGGTGAGGCGCGCACTGCTGCCATGCCACCCTGACCTCGGCTCAGGATCTTGCGAGCTCGTGCTTCTGATGGCTGCGGCAGACGTCCGGGAGATCGCCAGCCCTCCGTCGATGAGATAGAAGAGCTCGGTTTGGAGAGTCAGAAGACGGCCCTTGTAGAGTCGGCCTCCCAGTAGTCGGCCGCATCTGGCCAGGGCCCCACAAGCCATAAACCAGATTGGACGGGAGTGGCGGCAGTGATCACTGACAGCGGCGGCACCGTTCCGACGACCCCATGACCGAGCTGCGTCATCGAGTGCTGCACGTCTTTCGGCTTGTTCATGAGACCCGCCAATCGGCGGGCCCTGTGAGTCGGCGGAGAAGACGGCTATAAAGAGATCGACGGCCATGAGGCCATGATCAGATTCTTTGTACCCCCCGAACAGGCCTATATAACCCCCAGGGCACCCATGCAAGGGTTGAATACTGGATAGGATTTTAGATACATAGCAAGAAGGAAAGAGCTAGCCTTGCTCCTTCCCCGCCTCCACACACTCGAGGAGCACCATTGTACTATCACCCCATAGTGATCATGCGGAGACCCGTGAGAGCAGCAGAGAGGGTATTATCTCTCGGAGAGCCCCGGCCGGGTAAGATTCGGCAAGGCATGCATTTCGCCTCATCCCGTTTCTGTGCACCGTGACGTTCTACTCGCCTCACCATGATAAGCCACCCGTTGGCATATGTCGATCCAACCCCGACATTTGGCGCCCACCTTGGGGCAGGTGCACCGTCGTCCGGAGATACTGCTCGACGGGAACTCTTCCTCCTGGCGAAGCGCAGCCACCGAGGCTCGCCAGATGGAGTTCAGATCGACGCCAAGGCTGGGCGCTTAAGCCGCAGAGCGAGCGGCTCGGCCAACTCATCGTGAGGTGCGCCTCCGAGCGAACCCGGCTAAGCACCGGCGCGGCGCTCGAGAGAACCTTCTCGCAGTCTCCTCGATCAGCTTCAAGTCGCCGCGAGCCGGCCGTGAGACTTGGAGTCCGAGGCTCCTCCGACCCGATCTTTGTCGACCGGCGCCCAGACGCTTGATACCTTCCCCACCAACGTGGTGGTTTACGGACGACCTCTTCCGTGCGAGGAGAGCGCGGAAGCGCCGCCACGGAGGTGCTCGCCATCGCCACGGCGAAGCGCTCGGCGAAAACGCCCAGACCGCCGCTGCGACCTCAGACCGTCCGCCCTTCTCCCGGAGGGCGCGGACGCGAAGATCTTTGAAGAACGCCGCCTTCCTCATTGAAGGCGCCAAGAAGATTAGCAAGCATGAGACGCTTGTCCGAAGCATACCAGCGAGGTGGATCGCTGCCGGCGGCCTCCGCCCGACCGGGCCGAAGCCGTCTTGGCGCGTCCGAGCGCGCGCAGCTATCGCCGACCTGTTCGGGCGGCGCCTCGCCTACGCCAACCCCGCTGGAGAACATCCGCGCGCCTAAGCGGCGCATCGAGGAATCGAGGAACCTCGACGGCGAAGAGCGCCGCGGCGATGACGGAGCGAGTCCAGCAGCTCCTCGACGTGGTTGCTGCGCGCAGAACGCGGTAGGGCGCGCGTACGCGGCAGCAACAACAAGAACGACGACTTACCTCGCCGAGATCAAGGCGCAACCTCCGGACGCCGATCGGCGGAGCCCGCGGAGGAGGGAGAAGGAGCCGCTGCGAACATAATCGGACTCGTGATTCCATCGAAGCGAGACCAAGATGGCCGCCCAGCGGCGGAGCGCGGCGAGATGATTATTCCTCCCCCGCCGGAGAGAACGACGAAGTCTCCCCCGCCGCCGCCGAGCATCCGACTTCGAGATCGCTTTGGTCGCCGAGCGAAGTCGGAGAAACGACGCCCGCCACCGGATCGACCGACTCCACAGATCTCGGGCGTTGGAAGAAGAAGATGAGCTGGGTCCGCTTTGCTTCGCCCCGTGATCGTAGACGAGCCCTTCCGAAAGGGTTCACGCCTTCGAGACACACCTAAATACACCGCCCGCGAAGCCGGAAGATTGGCTGATAGACTACTCCACGATCGTCAACATCGCCAACGGCAACAAGCGAAGTCGCCGCTAAGTATGTACCCCTCATGCTCGGTGGCACGGCCCGACATGGCTGAACAGCTTGAAGCCCCGCAAAGATCAACAGCTGGGTCGACTTCACCGAGGCCTTCATTCGCAACTTTACCAAAGACGCATAAGCGACCTCCGGGCCGCCATCTCTCCTTGTGCGCAAGGCCCGAGGAATCGACGCACGACTATCTCACGCTACCGGGCGAGCTCCAAACTCCCGCGAGGAGGTGCAGCCATCGAGTACTTTTTACGGCCAGTGCCAGAGGGCACCTCCTCAAGCACAAGCTCCTCTCGCGACGAGCCCGAAACCCTCGACGAAATGCTAGTCATAGCGAGATAAACACGCCACGGCCGACTCTTCTATGAAGACGGAGATCCAAGTCAACGCGGCCGTAAGGTGATTCCCAGCTCCCGTGACGCCGGCCGAGATGCCGGGCCGACGGCAGAATAGAGCGACAACAAACGAAGCCCCCAACCGACTTCCAACAGCCGCAGTGGCAGCAGAGAAGACCGGCGACTGAGGGCAGCCTCCGCCAAGCGGTCAAGGGCGGCAAGACCAACTGGCTGCCGCTTTCTCCTATGAGCGCACTCGATGGTCCTGCAAGTTCCACAGCGCGCCGCTGGTTGCCGAACCATACCACCGAAGTGCCACTGGCTCGTCCGGATCGCAAGGGAGACGGCTTCTCCGCCTGCGCCGCCGCCGCCGCCTCCAGCCGGGCGGCTCGCCAATCGGCGCGGTCTGTGATGAGTTCCGTAAGAGCACGGAGCATATCTAGTGTTCACTACCGACATTGACCGGCGCGGCAGCGCCAAAGAAGAAGAAGAAGTTAACGCAAAGGGCGCGCAAGGCCCGAACCATGCATTGGTCCGAGAAGCCTATCACCGAGTCGGGCGGATCACCCAGAGGTGATGCCGAGTCCGGCTCTACGCCTTTGGTTCTCTGAGCGACCTTGGCCATCGACAAGCGGGCCGCCGCTTTCGCGAGTCCCGAGAGACGGAGGCAGCAAGATAAACATCCTGCATAAGGATACCATGGAGAAGCTCGAATCAGACGGAGGCACCGCAGAGCAGCCACGACTGTTTTCCATGGGATCGCACCGGCCTCCCGCTCGCCGATTGGCAAGATTCGATAGATGTTCCTTTCGGAGACAAAGATCACTTCCGCCGAGAGCCGATCCGGTTCGAGGTGGTGGACTTGAGAGCCCATACCACGCCTCGCTAGGGCCGGCCTGCCTCGCCAAGTTCATGGCGGTTCCCCACTATGCCTATCTCAAGACGAAGATGCCGACCTCAAAGGGGATCCCGACCGCTGCCGGGCGATTACAAGAAGTCGTCATCATGCGGCCGAGAGCAATGGCTGGCCGAGTCTCCGTGATCGCGCCGAGAAGCTGCCTTGACCGTGGTCGTGGCGATGGCTGAAAGCAGCCGGAGCTGTCGCTGCACCCTAAGGAGTCGGAGGCGGCGATCATTCAAGCCGCCAGAGACCAAGAAGATACCTTTGGACCCGGAGCACCCAGAGAGGTACGCTGTCATGGGCACAGCCCGACAAAAATAGGAAGGCGAGCTGCCGATTTCTCCGTGAGAATCGACATCTTCGCATGGTCCCCAAGGACATGCCGTGTACCGACGGAATTCGCCGAGCACAAGTTACATGTCGCCGATAGAAGCTACCAAGCAGCCTTTGGCGCCACCACGAGGAGAAGAGGAGAGTAGTTGGAGAAGAGATAGCCCGCCCGGCAGCCGGCTTCATCATGGAGGTGTTCTTTCCGAGTGGTTGGCTAACCCTGTGCTAGTGTTGAAGAAAAACAAGCAAGGGCGGATGTGCATCGACTACACCAGCCTCAACAAAGCCTCGCCCAAGGATCCATTCGCCGCCGAGAATAGATCGGGGTGATAGACTCCACACCGGATGCGAGCTGTTGAGCTTCTTGGATGCATACTCGTGGATATCACCAGATCAAGCTGAATCCAGCAGACAGTCAAGACCGTGATTTATCACGCTGTTTGGAGCCTTCGCCACCGATGATGACGCTCGCTTGAGGAATGCCGGCGCCACCTTTCAGCGCTGCATGCGAAGTGCCTCCTCAAGCAACTCGGCAGAATGCCCATGTTTATGTGGATGATGTGGTGGTGAAGACGGAGGCGCGGGACGCCGCTAGAGGATCTGAAGAGACCTTTGAAAATCTGCGTCGATTCCAGATCAAGCTCAACCCAGAGAAGTGCGTGTTCGAGTCCCACCGCCAGCTCCTTGGTTTTCGGGTCTCCGAACGCGCATAGAGTGCAACCTCGTGAAGATCAAGGCCATTGAGAGGATGGAGGTACCCAGCCATCGCTGGACGTCTTGTTCACCGGCCGCTTGGCTTCCATAAGCCGATTCATCACCGGCCGGGCGAGAAAGCTCGCCATTGTATCAACTAATGAAGAAGACCACTTTTTCGAGTGGAACCACAAGGCGATGAGGCATTTCTCCAAGCTGAAGAAGATGTCGACGCTCTCCCTGCGTCGGGCGGCTCCGACTCCCAAAGAGCCCATGTTTGTACATTGCCGCCACCGAACGGGTAGTCAAGACGGTTATTGTAGTCGAGCGAAGGAGGAAGGCAAGGCGCCCCGATCCAGAGACCGGTATATTACATCGAGCGAGGTAATGCCGACCTCCAAGCAAAACTACCTCACTACCGAAGATGTGCTACTGGCGTGCATTTCGCCCGCCAAGAAGTCAAGCCCTACTTCCAAGAGCATCCGACATCGGGTCCAGACCGCCCACTCGCCGAGATCATCGGAAGTCGAGACGCTCCGGACGAGTGGCCAAATGGGCTATCGATCTAGCCCCCACACGATCTACTACCACCTCGACCGCCATCAAGTCGCAGGGCCGCCGACTTCTCGCCGACCGGGCCGATACTAATACTTGCCGTCATACCGATTCTACTCATTGGCGATTTCACTTCGACGGCTCCAAGATGCGCCCGCCTCGGAGCCGGGCGTCGTCCTCACCTCCCCAAGGGCGACAAGCTCAAATACGTGCTGTAAATCCACTTCGCCCAACAACGTCGCCGAATATGAAGCGCCATCCACGGGCTCCGGCCGCCAAGGAACTCGCATTCACCGGATCTTGTGCTACGGGCGACCACTTGGTGGTTCAGCAATATCCGCGATCGACGCCAAGGACGAACATGGCAAGCTACCGCTTCTTAGTGCAGCAGCTCAGCGGATATTTTGAAGGATGCGGTTCCTCCACGCATCAAGAAACGACAACAACCAAGCAGATGCTTTAGCCCGGTCGGCTCTACTCGCTAAGCGATTCTCCGGTGTCGCCCTTCAGCCTCGCCGCCTATCAAGCCTTCACCAGAGTCCGACTCCATTTTCGTGCCGCTCCCCAGAGATAGTCGGATCCGACTCAAGACCCCAAAGAAGCGACCTCAAGAAAGCTAGCCGGCCTGGGACTGGCGCAAGCTGGCCAGCCCGGGGATCGCGCCACGGCCTGGGATCGCGCTTAGTCGGCCCAGAGATGCCTCGATTCAGCAAGCGGCAGCAGAGTCCAACCCCGCCTCCCAGCCCAGCCTGGCCCAAGTAGCTGTGGTGACAATCAAGAGATAGTAGCACCTTCATGGGCTCAGCCCATCCTCAAATTTTAGTCGCAAGGAGTTGCTGCAGATGAGACTCTGGCTCGGCAAGTACAACGAGCGGCAGCCTACACAATAGTCAACAGAGAATTAGTCAGCAGCGCCTCTGTGTCCACCAGCTACGTGGAGTCTGAGCAAGGCCAAGCGATCCTCAAATACATCCATCGGGCAGTGTGGTCACCACGCTGCCTCGAGGGCCTCGTGGCCAAAGCCTTTCGCACGACGTTTTTTTGGCCGATCGCTTTGGAAGAAGCTAAAGAATTAGTCAAGAAGTGCAAGGTGCTGTGTGTTCCGCCCAAGCCCCTTCACCAAGCCAGACTAAAGATTATCCCTATCGCCTGCCCTTTGCGCTTGGGGCCCGGACATGGTGGGACCTTTCAAGACGGCTCGAGGCGGCTCGACTCACTTACTCGTCAGTGCAAAGGGACAAGTTCACCAAGTGGGTGGAAGCAAAGCCCATCAAGAAATTAAACGGGCCCACAAAGAAGTGACTTTCATTGCCGACATCACAAGGCGGTATGGCATACCACACAGCATCATCACGATTAACGGCACCAACTTCGCCAAGGGCGCTTTGGCTCGCTTTCGCGGACGCAGGCATCCGATCGACTTAGCGCCCGCTGCCCATCCGCAGTCAAACGCCAGTGGAGCGAGCCAATGGCCTCATCCTATCCGCATCAAGCCTCGATTGGTCGAACCACTCGAACGCTCGCCTGTTGGGTGGAAGAGCTGCTCGCTGGCCCTCCGAGTCGGCGCGACGACCAACAGATCAACCGCTTCACGCCGCTTCTTCCTCGCTTCACGGTGCCGGAAGCCATCCCGACGGATATACAATTTGACTCTCCGCGAGTCTCCATGTACACCAAGAGGAGGTCAAGAAGCACGCCAAGACGGCGCCGACTTCGTTGGAAGAGGGCCGGTTGTTGGCACTCAACCGTCCAACATCTACCAGCAGAGTTCAAGGGCGATACTAGAACCGCAAGGTCAAGCCACGATCATTCCAAGAGGGCGATTTTGTGCTCGCTGATTCGAGAACAGCCGCCAGCACAAGTTGTCGGGCGCCTTTGGGAGGGTCCTTCATCATCGCAAGGTGCTGGGAAACGACGCCTACTACCCGATCGACGCCGAAGCCTCGAGCACGCAAGAGAGACGACTGCAAAGAGACAGAGCGCCAGGAATGCAAATCTTCTTCAAGATTTTACAGCTAAATACAGATGTATCGCGCTACTCCCCTTTTCGTATTAAAGTACTAAGACTCAGCCTCTCGAGCGTAGCTCGGGACTGCCTTTGATTATCTCGTATGATATGAATCCCACTTCAAATGCTTCCCATTATTATCATACCGTCTGCACCTGGTCCGGCAAGTCGCCCGGGACTCGCCACTTTGTTATGAAACGCCCCCGAGGTCGGACAAGTAATGTGCCGCACTCAAAGCCGCCTCTACAGTAAAGCCACAGTCGCAGAGCGATCGCCGGTAAAGCGGAGGCGGAAAACGAGCGCACACATGAAAAACGGCTAAGGACTTAAGAGCTACGCATAGCCCAAGCCAGCTCCCGGTTCCCTCCTACTAAGCCGACTCGCGAGCAGTCGGCTTGTAGTTTCAACCTTCGTTAAGAACGGCTGACCTTGAGAGTCGGCTCACGTCGATTTTAGCCAAACTTGCTACGACACTTTAAACGATTATACTTGCCTCCTAAGGTAGCCGAGCTTGACCCGTGGCAGTCCGCAGAGCGGCTGCCCAGATGGCAAGGCGGCAACCAAGGGAAGGCGACAAAGGAAAACAGTCTAAAAAGAGCCAAAGCAAGCAGGAGGCGGAAACTTGATAAATATTTACATAAGGCCCGGTCAATACACCCCCGGTGGAATTGTTCAGAATTAACAAGTTTTTTAGCAAAACGAAAGAATAGGTAAAGCCGATGCATCCTAGGGGCGGCCCCCGAGCCGGAGGGCCGAGGCGGCGGCAGCCGGGCGCCGGGCAGCCGGCCGGGCGGTTCCGCTTGGTCGCCTCGGCGACGATTGCCTTGTCCTTCCGAGGCTCAAGGTCGGAGGCGCGACAGCCGAGGCTGGTCGCCTTCCCGTGCTCTCGCGCTCTTCCTTCGCCCGCCCTCCGACTCGCCTCCCTCGGTGCTGGAGCCAATCACTCCGCCGAGTCCTCCTCGTAGTCACGGGTGCATCCCAACCACCAGCGTGAGCCTCGCCATCGGGCCGTCCGCCGGGCACAAAGACACTAGTGTCCGTGGTACGGTGATGGCCGCCGACGAGGCGGCTTCCACGGCTCCCACTCGCTCGGCCTCCACCGAACGCTGCCAGCGGTCCAGGTCCAGCCCAGGGTACCAGCCCTTGACGAACTCCAGGGCTCGGCGCGCTCCGGCGCGGGCCGAGGAGCCCTTCCAAGCCTCGAGGCGACCGGACGGCGACTTTCAGCTACCGGCCGTCCGACCGGTAAAGGCGAAGAGCCGAGCACTCCGCCATAGGGCGGTGACGATTTGGGCGCCGCACGCTGAAGACGGCGCGACGACGGTGAGCAGGCCAAGGCGAGCCCCGATGCTCAAGATCTGCTTCGCCGACAAGGCGGGCGCAAGCTGCGGCGATCTTCGCCTCAGCACCTCGCTTCCTCCCGATCCGCCGATGGTCGATTAAATGACGGCCTCGCGAGTGGCCCGAAGAAGTCTGCGAAGACAAGAAAGGAAACATCAAGGAAAACCGAAGACAGCTTCAACGAGGAATCGAAGACCAAGAAGAGAAGACAGGAGTTACCGCCGACGACGCCCTCGATCACGCAGTAGCCGGAGGTCAAGATCGCCGCTGTCGGTCCAGCGGCCCTCGCCCATCTCGAACTCGCCGAAGGGCCTCCTCGCGACTTGGCGCCCTCCCGCGCCTTCCGGCGATCCTTCGCCGCCGCTATGCTGCCAGAGGTCGCGCTTGAGCGAAGCTTGTCGCACTCTTCCACCTTAGCGCGACGGGCGGCGCTGGTTTCATCCAGCTGCCCTTGAAGGGCGGCGTATGCTCGAAGCCCAAAGAAAGATGAACATCATCAGAAAGAAGGTCGCTGGAGATCCGCCCGATCGCGCAGTTAGCCGTCTTAATCTCGGGATTGACCTGCTGGCGCGCCAATACGCTTCGCCAAGAAGAAGAATCCGCTTACCTCGACTCTCCGCCAAATCGGGTCCGGCTTCTCAGCTCTTCAACGCTATGGTTGAAGGCGGTAGCGCTTGGAGGTTATGGTACTCCGCAAGGCCGCAAAGCAAAGTCACCAAGATCGCTAAAGGAGTTCGAGCCGCCGCCTTTCAGCAACCGACTCGAACTCGGGACTACAGCATGGCTGGGCCGCCTCATGAGAAAGAGACAAGAAACCAAAAACAAATCATACCCGACCGAGGCCCGCATGGCCGACAATGCTTCGTGTAGAGCCGAGGGCTTTGCCTTCCTTGCGCAACTTGGACCGAACATCCGTAAGCGCCGAGCCAGCCGGGTCGTTGCCGCTTTCGCGCGACCCAGCTGCGGCGGCATCGGAGGCCTCGGTGTCCAGATTTCGCCATGCCGGGCGGCGTTCGCCCCGCTGGGCGCTGAGTTTCGCCCTTTCGACTCGGGCGGCGAAGTCGGCGGCGCGACCTGCAGAAGCAGCTGCTGCCGCAGATCGCCCGGCAGCCGCGGATCTCGCGGGTCCACGGCTGCTTGCCGTGAGGCCTCAGAGACGGAGGCGACGGAGGTGGCGGAGGCGCGCGCGGGTGTCCGAAGCGAGCGTCGCCGCACCTTCCTCGATGAGAGGGTTGGCGGCGCCGACCTCCCCGGTCCGCCTGTGAAGTCAGAGGCGGCGGCGCTGATGACAGCGGGGGACAAGCACGCCTGGCGATGAACGGCCGCCTCGGCGTCCCTGTTTGCCTGACGCGCCACGCCTCGCCCAGATGTCGCTGGCGCTGGCGGCCGCTTTGTCGGCTCGCGCTTTCTCCAGCGCTTGGTCTCCTCCGCAGCGTTTCTCCCTGCGTTCCGCCCCGCCGCCTCCGGAGATCGGCGGCGGGTCGACCCGCCGCGTGTTGAGGACGCCGCTCGACCCCATGACGGAGGGCGCGCGACTCTCTCAAGGGAGAGGGGGCTGGAGAAGAGAGGGCGAGAGTCGAGCAATTCGCAAGTCAAGCGAAAAAAGCAAAGAGTAAAGGACTTACGAAGAGATAAACGGCGTTTTTCACTTCCTTCCGAAGCGGTTGGCCTTTTGCGCGCCTCCCCCCTGGTCGCGCGGCGGTTCCTCTGGCTTTCGGCCGCCACAGGCGCGACTGCCAAGCGGGCGCGCTTTCGAACCGCCCGGTGGGAGGGCCGGCTCTCGGTTGGCGGCGGACGACTGCGGCCGATGTCATCCTCGGGCCATCGGCGAAGGTCGCTGACGGCCGAGGCCGCCCTCCTCCTCCTCCCCGCCGCCGGGCGCCGGGCCTCCAGCGCCGCTGCTCCTGTGTCGGGTCGTTGATGTCGCTGACCTCGGGTCGTGGACGATTCACGCTGCCCTCTCGGGAGCCGCGCCGGGCGCCAAGAGGGGGTTCTGCTCAAAGAAGCCGACAAGGTCAGAGCTCGAGGTCGGATACAAGCAAGATCGGAGCACAGATGGAAACTTACCACCGGCGGAGGGTTGCCGCGCGAGTACGGCTCCTTGCCGAACTGCCACTGCCGGTGAACTTGTAGTGGGCGGCGAGGTTCACCATGTTCGCCACTTCCACGCTGCATGTCTTTTGTGCACAGCCGGTTAGATCGGCCGCCTCATCCGCAGATGAGATGGGGCCGCCTTGAGCGAAGCACCCGCGCGCCACAAAGGCGGCCAGGAGGTCGGAGGCGACGAGCCCTCCGATCGCTGCCAGATTCGGAGGCGCGCCACGGCGCCGACCGAGGTCAAAGCGCTTCGACCGCTGGGGACCAGCTGGCCGCCGGCGCCCAGCCGGCTTCGGTCAAGGGCGGCAAGTTGACCCAATGCGCCGCCGGTGGCGACATTCTTCACGAGAAGTATGTCTTCGCCACATCTTCACCGACTTTATCACCGGATGGACGGGAAAGGGTTGTCGGCCGTCAGGCTTGTGGACGCGATGAACGCCACATCACGGCCGGGCGTGCCGCAGCCCGCGCGCCGAAGCCAAGAGAAGACCTCCCCACAGCTCGATGGTGGGGAGAACGCCGATGTAAGCCTCGCATGTGGTGGGCGGCGGAGAGGAGCACCACCGCGTTGGGGTGAGGTGGTGCGTCAGCTGATACAGCCCGAGGAACGAGCGGAGGAACCCGCCGCCGAGGCCCATCTCCGCGCATGAGGTGCGAAGGAAGATGACCCGCCGCCGCCTCGGCGCTGGCCGGATTTCGCCGGCCGGGGCGGGCTCGCACCAGGTCAGCACTTGAAGGCGGCGGTCCGCGGAGGAACTCGGCGTCCTCCGCGGCCCACGATGAGCCGCCCCACTCGCCGGAGCGCGAGGCAAGGGCGCGGCGGAGGAGGAGCCATTGTCGATTTAAGAGGAAAACGCAGCGGATCGAAGGAGCGACGGAGCAAGAAGAAGGGCAAGAAGGCAGAGGAGGGAGGTGCGCGCTGCGCGCCGCTTTCTCGCCTATTTTTAGCCCCATGGGCTGAGAAGCCGAGGGGCGATGGGGATTAATCGCGCACGCACCCCACGACGCCTCATGGTAAAACCCCACGGTTATCGCCGCAGAATCGCGTGGGGATACCAACCGCCTCGCCGCAGCGGATCCGCCGAGCCGAGGCGGTAGTGGCGGGCCTCACCTATCGCCCGCCCCGCCACGCTGCAGGCAGGTGCTATCGCTTCCACGCATGCTACGTAATAGGACCGCCTCGCAGATGGCAGGGAAGCGTGGCCGATACACCGCTGGTTTCCCGCCATGACTTGCGGGAGGCGGCCCCTAGCAGGGCCGGGCCGGCTCCTGCGAGGCGGCCCGAAGGCACGGCAGCCGAATCTCAGAGTCGGCGCTGCAGAGTCTGAAACTGCCAAAGCCCCGCGAGGCGGCGCCCGCCGGGCTTCGCCAGCTTCGGGGACTACTGTCGGAGTAATGGGCCATGGGTAGGCAGACCCAGGACCCAAGATCTTCCAAGACATCGGGGCAGGCCGCGCCCCTCAGCCGAGTCCCAGGAGGACGACCTTCGGGAAGGCCGAGTCCCAGCGGGGCGACCTTCGAGGAGGCCGAGCCCCAGCTGGCGACCTTCGAAGAAGGCCGAGCCCCAGCTGGCGACCTTCGAAGAAGCAGAGTCCCCAGACGGCGACATTGGACCAAGCCGACTCTGAGCTTGCGACCTCTCAAGGGGCCGACTCCAAGAGTCGGCCCGCAACCTCCCACGAAGACCAACGCAGGGTACAGCCCGTCGTGGCCGTCCCCTCGGACCCACGAGAGGGGGGCATGGCTACAGTGAGCCGCGTCACCAGGAGATCTCCGGTGAGGCGCAGCATCGCTGCCATGCCACCTCGACCAGCCACAAAGCGCGCAGCACTGCGCTTACGATGGCGGCGCCAGACGGCCCGGAGATCGCCGCCCTCCGTCGCTGAGATAGAAGAGCTCGGCCGAGAGTTCAAGACGGGCCCACAGAGTCGGCCTCCCGAGTCGGCCGATCTCGCCAGGCCCCACAAGCCATAAACCAGATTGACGGGAGTGGCGGCAGTGATCACCGACAAAGGGCGGCACTGCTCCCACGACCCCATGACCGAGCCTGCGCCATCGAGTGTTGCAGATTGCTCGGTTTGTTCATGGACCGCCAAGTCGGCGGCCCTGTGAGTCGGCGGAGAAGACGGCTACAAGAGAGACCGACGATCTGGGGCCACGCCCAATCGGGACATTCTTTGTACTTCGGGGTAGGCCTATATAAACCCCTGGGCACCCATGCAAGGGGTTCGCCCGATAGGATTTTAGATACATAGCAAGAAGGAAAGAGCTAGCCTTGCTCCTTCCTCGCTTCCACACAGCTCGAGGAGCACCATTGTACTATCACCCCATAGTGATCTGCGCGGAGACCCCAGAGAGCAGCAAGAGGGGTATTATCTCCTCGAGAGCCCCGGTTGGGTAAGATTCACGGCCATGCATGCCTTCGCCTCATCCTGCTTCAGCACCGCATGACGCTCTACTCGCCCCCACCATGATAAGCCAGCCGTTGGCATATGTCGCATCCAACCCCCGATAGAACGAGATAAGAAATGAATAAGGCTGAAAGGATTTATGCAGCACTCCGGCTGAAACATGGATGAATAGAACACGAGCTTGAGAGGATGGAAATGATACTTGATGAAGACATGACACAAAACCTCCGGAAAGAATTGAAAGAGTTGATTGAAAAGAGCGGAGAAGACAATGACAACTTGTGCCACGAATGAAATTGAAAGCAACTTGAACGGAGTTGTTGAGAAAATCAACAACGTAAAGAATAAGCTAGTTGTGGTGTTATGGTTAACATCACAAGAACATAAGGTGATAACCGGCCACAAACGGAAATGATTGGATAGCTTAGAGGAACGAAGAAATGCAAAACTCCACTTCAAAAGAATACGGAGATTTAATTGCACTTCAAGATGCAAGAAGAAAAGATACTTGAACTCCACCAACAAGAATCTTGATGAACTCTGGAAAGAATGAAATAACTCATGACGATCCACCGTGAAGAACTCCAGTACAAAAGGATGATGAGATAGAATTCAAGGATGGAAAGAATGGGATTAAGGCCTTGCGATGATTAAGATGGAGCTTCGACGAGATAGCCGAGGAAATTTGAACTCCGGAAAAGAAAAGATGTAAACACTTGGAAGTAGAATTTATTCACCAAGAACAAACTCTGAAGGAAGGGATTACTCACTTGGAGGAATTAAGAATAAGATTTATTGTATGCTTATCCTTCATCAAATTAAAATGATCACACAATGGATTTTGCATATTACTTATTCTTCTTGAAAAAGAATTGAGAAATGACATATCGCAAACTTGAGAATGTCTTCATGAACCACCGGTAGGATTGAAAAGAACGAATGAAATAATATGATACTCAAAGAAAAAGAATCTTGAACGAACCACCATAAGAATTCGGAAATGACTGTCGAAATAGAATGAATCACCGGGAAGAATTAGAAGAACAAATATGCTTGAGGGGATTTAGATGCAAAAGAACGAGGAGATAATGAGCTGATTAAAGAACACTTGAACAAAGCACCGGGATAATTGGATAATGGTAGCTGAAATGTGAGGACAAAGAATTCTTCTGGAAAGATGGCCTCCGGTGAAAGAAATGGAAAAACAACTCCTGACATGCTCCGGATGGGTAAGCAAAGGAATATCTGACAAATGGAATAATTCGAGAGGATAACATGAAGCTAGAACCCCGAATCTTCAAGAGAACGAGCAAGATTTAGAGGAAAAACTCTTCTTCGATCTTCAAATGACGACGAGAAACAACACCAAAATTACTGAGATACTCCGGGAGAATGAAAAACAAAGAGGTTGAGCCAACAATGAAAAGAATTTGAAAGCGATCTTGGAGAAGGCATATGACTGATGAAATTCATTCTTACGTCACAAATGAAAAGAATTGCGAAAAACTCCGGGGGAATTAGAAGAGTCAGGTAAGATCCTGGGAAAAGACCTGTGGGTTAGGGCCCACTAAAGCGATAACACCGTTGAGAAGGATTGTTGAAGAGATAGATGATGCACCGGAACAATTGAAATATTTGAATGAGGTGACAACCTTGAATTAATTCGAACACAGACGAATCTCTAAGATGTCTTGAACTCTGGAATGATTGAATGGCGAGAGGCAAACAAGCAAGGAGAACACTTGATCCAAGGAAAAGAATATGATCAACACCGAAAAACTTGAATTGAGTGCACCGAAAAAAGAAAGGGATGAAGAATGACGAACGAGACGAGAATTCACCGGTTGAAATAATTGAGGGAAGACTGAAGAGGCTTCGTACTAATGAAATTGACGCTCGAAAGAGACTAATGCTCCGGGAAGAAGAGGGTGGGAGGGCGGGAAAAACAAAGGCGACTTGGAAGGGGAAAAATCGATGAATAACTTCAAAAGGAAACACCGGTTGAAAGAATGCAAATGCTTCGCACGAGTAGGATGGATACTCGATTACGGACTCCGGTTCCGAGATGAAAAAGAGGTGGGCGGGTGGGAAAAGAAGACAACTGAGGATTGAACTTGGCAAAGATGAAGAGGCTCGAGTCAACTTGATGGGAAAAGCACCGGACAAAAGAGGATGGACAACTCACGAAACTAACCGCGTGATCCTAAAGAAAAATTAGAACAGGAAGATGAGTAATTCAAAACACCTACGTCAAGATTCCTCACTAGAGCGATGAAGAGGCTGAGGAGTAAAAAGAATTCCTACTCTCCGCTATAACTAGACTCCGAAAACAGTTTTCTTCTAGACTCAACGACGGCCAAACTACACGATCAATCAAGGGGGGGCTCCTAAGGTCGGTCGAGGCTCTGATACCAACTTGTCACGCCCAATATGCGATCCTATCCAAGAGGAACTCGAAGGTCCTACCAAGGATAGACCCGCATATTGAAACGCTTTTGCAAGGTGGATATCATTACATCAACATTACATAAATAGATGGGGATACATACAAGAGGCATACAATGCCACACGAATACAACAATACATCATCCGTAAGATCAACATCCGACTACGGATGAAACACAAAAGTAAACTCAAACGACATCCACCTGCTAGCCCAGTCCGCCGACCGAACCTATCCCCGGATCAAAGAAGAAGGAAGAAGAACTCCAAACAAGCAAACATCGCCTCAAGCCCAGATCATCGTGATAACCTGTACCGCAATCGTTGTTGTAGTAATCTGTGAGCCACGAGGACTCAGCAATCCCATTACCATGGGTATCAAGACTAGCAAAGCTTAATGGGAAAGGAAGGAGTAAAGTGGTGAGGTTGCAGCAGAGACTAAGCATATATGGTGGCTAACATACGCAAATAAGAGCGAGAAGAGAGCAAGCGGAACGGTCGTGAAGCTAGCAATGATCAAGAGGTGATCCTGAACACCTACTTACGTCAAACATAACCCAGAAACCGTGTTCACTTCCCGGACTCCGCCGAGGAGAGACCATCACGGCTACACACGCGGTTGATGCGTTTTAGTTCGTATCTGGTGTCAAGTTATCTACAACCGGACATTAACAAATTCCCATCTGCCACATAACTTCGGGCACGGTTCTCGAAGTTTATACCCTGCAGGGGTGTCCCAACTTAGCCGATGATAAGCTCTCGCAATCAACGAAGGATATTCCTTCTCCCAGGAAGACCCGATCAGTTTCGGAATCCCGATTTACAAGACATTTCGACAACGGTAAAACAAAACCAGCAAGACCTCCCGATGCGCCGACATCCCGATAGGAGCTGCACATATCTCGTTCTCAGGGCAACACCAGATGAGCAATCCGTACAACTAAAACCAGACCTCAAGTTTCCTCGAGGGGGCGCTGCAAAGGGCTCTAGTTCGGACCAACACTTAGAAAGCATTGGCCCGGGGGGGCTGAATAAAGGTAACCCTCGAGAGAGCGACTCCCAAGGGAAAAGTAGGTGGTGGTGAGGCAAATGGTAAAACCAAGGTTGGGCCTTGCTCGAGGAGTTTTATTCAAAGCGAACTGTTAAGGGGATCCCATAAATCACCCGACCACGTTAGGAACGCAAAATCCAGGAACATAACACCGTATGATGAAACTAGGTGGCAAGAGGAACAAAACACCAGGCATAAGGCCGAGCCTTCCACCCTTTACCAAATATATAGATGCATTAATAATATAAGAGATGTTGTGATATCCCAACATAACCCTCTCCACCATGGAGCAATCTTCAACTTCACCTGCAACTAACAACGCTATAAGAGGGGCTGAGCAAAGTAGTAACATAGCCAAACAACAGTTTGCTAGGAAGGTGTCAAAGGTTAGAGGTTCATGGCAATTTGGGAGGCTTGAAGAACAAGTGATAGGAAGCGCAGCATAGCGATAGAACGAAGCAACTAGCATAGGAATGATAGTAGTGAGATCCAGGGTAGCGGTCATCTTGCCTGAAATCCCGCAAGGAAGAAGAACGAGTCCATGAAGAAGATGAAGCCACGAAGACGAACCAAGCGAGATTTAACTAATCCTCACGATCGCAACCAAACGGAACTATCGAGAAGAAGCACACAACATGGTAAACACACCACACATAGACAAGACATGATGCACAACCAAGCATGATGCATGACAAAGCTACATGAAGCTACTCATGGCAAGAGATGATGCAAACAAGAACAACACATCAAGGCAAGTTTAAATGAGACCGGAAACAACATGTAACAACTCCGGTAAGTCCTCATATGCAAATTTCAAAGTTGGTCCAGATCTGAAAAAACATTAAGTTGAAGTTGTTAAACAGCAAGTTAAAGAGCACCAAGAGGATCTACATGAAATTCTAGTCAAGTTACATATAAAGTTCATTTAGTTCGGAGCTACGGCATAGAAGATATGAGCAAAACAAGTTAAACATGGCATTGATGCAAAATGCGTACAAACATCAAGCAAACACACCAAAAAAGGATGCAAACATGATAATATGAAACTACATGCAATTCCAAGCAAGTTTCATATAGAGCACACTCGAAATGGAGCAACGGTTCAACACACACACACACACTATACAAGATATGACAACAATCTGTCCATAACAGCAACTAGGCATATTGCAAGCACCAAAACAGCATGCCACAGTACCACAATATGAAAACAAGAGGCATGGACATGATGTACAGGTAATGCATGACAAAACATGAACACTGAGCTATCTCCAGAAATCACTAGAACATGCTCAAACACACATGGCAAGATTGCATATATTAACAGTTTCAGACTTTGCAGAAATAACATCAGGTTGCAATGTTTAGAGATATCAAACAACATGTTACAGGAACTTATCATGGCAAACAAAGGCATGGCATGAAACTACTAATTGCATAGGACAAAATACCCTTATTGACCATGAGCCAAAAGGGCACAGAAAATATGATGTCACCCATGTAAACATGGCAAAAGATATGACAGATTCATACATGGCAGGAACAACAATAAGTAGGCATGTTGGTGAGCTTGAACCACTCACCACAGCTCAATACATGGCATGGAAAGGCAACCAACAGTAATAATACATGTTTATGAAGCTAAGCATGGCAAGAGCAAGTTCATAGGGTGCATGGATCACTAACAACAATCATGGAAACATTGAACTTAATGTTAACAGGCTGACGGCAACATTATTTAGCAACTTTGGAGCAAGATTACAACAAGCTACAGCAGGCTATAAATGCAACCAGGGACATGAGTGGATAGAGCATGACATTTATAACAAATCATCCTTAGTGAACATCTCCAGATTATGCATAGAATGACTTGTAGCAGCAGGTTTACATAGCAACAAAATATAACAGAATCAGCCTAGCAAAATAGCAACAGCAAGTGCCCTACTTAACAAGCTTGATGCATTCAGTACGCAACTCACAAAAATACATGAATGGCACCACTGTAAAGATGGCATGGCATACTACAAAACACATGTAGAGCTCATACTCATAGGATGCACACATCAAATGCAACAAAAATGACAAATCACCAAGTTATAACAGTTTCAGCGGATTAACATCATATAGCACTCTTGCAACGATTTATTAGGGCATCAATATGGACTCAAATGAACATGATGCAATGAAATGAAATGAAGTACTCGTCGAGACGAACAATTTGACATATTACACGCACGAAACGGAGCAGTACGCAGCAAGTTATGATGCGATGAACAGGTCAACACAATCCAAAAATCAGGGGACTTGTCAAATATTCTACTGCGAGCGCGGGATAGCTAAAGTGTGCACGGGGTGGAGGATAAAGGGGGTTGCTCACGCACGGGCTTAGGCCCACGTCGCGAGGAGACTGGAGGCAGGCCGGCCTGGGCCCGGGAGGCACGCTGGGCTGGAGGGGAGGGGCCCACGAGGCCCACGCGGGCGAGGCGAGCGGAACGGGCGGTTCCCTGCTCGCCTTGAACAGTGACGGCGGCGGAGGTTGCCAGCTCCAGCGAGGGATGGCGTGACGGCGCGCGCCGGCGAGGCGAAAGCAGAGGAGGGCGGCGGACTCGGTGTCGGGTGGCGGAGGTCGGAGGCGGGAGACGACGGCGAGGCGGGCGGGCGGGCAGCGCGGGCGGCAAGATTCGGTGAGCCCAAGGCCGAGCCGGAGGCGAGACGGCACGGGCTGGAGGAGAAGGCCATGGGCGCGGAGCTCCCTGGCGAGCGGCGGCGGCGGAGGTTGCACCGGGCGAGGTCCGGCGGCGGAGCGGGCCGGGCGGTGAGGAGAAGACGCGCCGTGGCGGGGTCGGTTGCCGGGCGGCGGCGGGCGCTGGTCGGCCCGACGGGCAGATCCGGCTCAGGCCCGTGGCTGGGAACCTTGTGGACACGTGGGCGCGGCGATTCATGAGGGGTGGCGGCGGACGTGTCCATGCGCAAGCGCGAAGAAACGCCCCGCGCGAGGGAATTTCTAGGGTTTGGATCATGGGATTCCGAGGAGGATCACATATATATATATATATATATATATATATATATATATATTATATATAGGAAAATCCATCCTACCACCCGTGGTAGTTACCCCATATGTCTCATATACTACCATGTGGTACTATATATACTACTTTATCATTTTAAATATATTCATATACTATATATATATATATATATATATATATATATATAGTGTTACTATTCATCACCTGTGGTGCAGAATAAGTTATTCTTCACCCGAGGTAATCTTACGATCATTTCATAATTAAATTACGCTTGGAATTCAAATAGTTACATTCCTATCGATTCACGACGTAAAATTTTACATAAGAAAATAAAAATATAGGTCATAAGACAAGAAAATTTACAGTTCATGTGTATTTTACACTATGTTTTTAAATTTGTAATTTTACATAACGTAAAATATTTTTCCGATTTATTATATATTTTCTTACGGTCTCTTTTTACTTCAGAAATAAGGCAAAATTTACGGAACGTAAAATTACGGTCCATTGATAGTAAAATAGAGGGGGGTGAAGAATAACTATTCCTCACCCAGGGTGACGAATAGTCAATCCCTATATATATATATATAGGGAAAATCCATCCTACCACCCGGTGGTAGTTACCCCATATGTCTCATATACTACCATGTGGTACTATATATACTACTTTATCATTTTAAATATATTCATATACTATATCTAAGATATTTCAAAGCAAGTTACATGAAAAAATTACATATGAACCCATAGTTTTTGTTATATTTGTGAAATACGTATATATTTGTACGTAAAAAGAGCATACTCAAAACATGGTATATACTACCTAAAAATTAGTATATATACTACCTAATCATTGTTATATACTACATACTACACGCATATACTCTCAATTTTTGCAGATACTACATACAACATACAAAACGCAAGTGGTGGTAACTACCACGCTTGTAGGAAACATTTGTCCTATATATATATATATATATATATATATATATATATATATATATATAGAGAGAGAGAGAGAGAGAGAGAGAGAGGGAGCTAGGAGACTCCAAATGAGGTGCGGTTTTTGCCCACATGATCGTGATCGAACGACCGAGAGCATGAAAGAGACTTAGATGGGTTTTGGGCCACTTTGCAGGGGTGTTGGGCTGCAAGACAAAAGACGCTTTTACGATTACCCGGTTAACCGTTAGAGTATCAAACGACCTCCAAATGGCACGAAACTTGACAGGCGGTCTACCGGTGCTATACCAAGGCCGCTTGGCAAACCTTGGGCCATGCCGAGAAAGTTTAACAACCGCTCACAACAAGAGACAAAAGGGGAACGCCGGAGGACATAGGAGTGTCGGATCGCAAAACGGACAACGGGGAAAATGCTCGGATGCATGAGACGAACACGTATGCAAAATGAAATGCACATGATGACATGGCAATATGCAACACGCAAGCAAATGACATGGCAACGACGGCGAATAACTGGAAGACACCTGGCGCATCGAATCCGGGGCGTTACAATCAAGGAGGCGCCATCGTATTCAAAATGAATCACGAGGGCGCCCCATGTTCGGCAGACCCAGGCGACCTCGCCCCAGCCTCGGGTCATGAAGACCTTGCCCGGAGCGATGACTTCAACCTCCGCTCCGGTCGCCGGAGCGCCGCAGTCGGTGTCTTGCAGCCAAAGCTCGAGAGGCCCCCTCGGCAGCATCTCGGAGGCGAAGAATGAAGGGAAGCGGATCCAGGTGCTTGGAGGCATCGCAGCGTGAAGCACAAGCTCGCGAGAGGAGTTCGCGGCGTGGACTCCAGGAGCAACGGCGCGCACCGCCATAGCTCGTTGACCTTGCTTATGCACGGCAAGGCCTCCAACCGCCTTTTTCCTGTGTCCCTCGCCCGGGCGCATAAGGGCAGCGGAACACAGGAGGCGGCCGCTCGCACCAAGGCCTCATCGTCTCCGGCCTTGCAACCTCGTCGCGCGGCATGAGACCGGCCGTTTATTTGGCGGGAGCGGGTTAGGCCCCTCCCGGGGGGCCTTCCCCTTCTCTTCGGCTGAGAATCTGTGGATCGGAGCCATTGGCATCGAGAATGGAGGTGGAGCAAGGGAGAAGAAGCAGGCGGAGCAAGGGGAGATGGACAACGGGGGCTCTCGCCCTTCTGTACTTATAGCCCAAGGGAGGCCAATCGTCGACCTCCACGATCGCGGGTAATCATGACTCTTTTTGCATGCAGCAGGAACTCGTCAAGTCGGGCAGTTGCCGAGGCATTGTGGGGAAGAGGAGACGCCCACGTCCAATCAACCGCCACGCGGCGACCAAGGCTGCAGGCTGTTGGGGCCCGCGGCACTCCGCAATTGCCCTTTGGCTTCGTTGCTAAGCCAAGTCCGAGCACGCATTGGGCCCGAGGGCTACTGTCGGCGTTCTGGGAATGGGGGTCCCCAGACTTGCCTGCCTGCGGCCTGCAGCATGGCTGAGCAAGTGCCCAGTATGGCCCGTCTTCATCAACCCAAGTTCAAGACCCTCGCGAGGGGCCAGGCCTCGTGGGGCAGACGACACAAGGCCTCCTCAGGGGTGGCCTCACCAGTAAGGCTCACGAGGAGGCGGAGAGATCAAGGCAAGGGGTACCTCGCGAGGTGCCCATGACACAAGCCATGACGATCAAGACCAGGCGATGCCAGGCGGGTGAGGGAGTCCTGGATTAAGGAGTCCTCGGACAGCCGGACTATATACTTTGGCCGGACAGTTGGACTATGAAGATACAAGATTGAAGACTTCGTCCCGTGTCCGGATGGGACTCTCCTTTGCGTGGAAGGCAAGCTTGGATATTCAGATGTAGATTTCTTCTCTCAGAATCGACTCAGGTAACCCTAGCCCTCTCGGTGTCTATATAAACCGAAGGGTTTAGTCCATAGGACAACAACAATCATAATCATAGGCTAGCTTCTAGGGTTTAGCCTCTATGATCTCGTGGTAGATCAACTCTTCTAATACTCATATCATCAAGATCAATCAAGCAGGAAGTAGGGTATTACCTCCATCGAGAGGGCCCAAACCTGGGTAAAACATCGTGTCCCCTACCTCATGTTACCATTAGCCTTAGATGCACAGTTCGGGACCCCCTACCCGAGATCCGCCGGTTTTGACACCGACATTGGTGCTTTCATTGAGAGTTCCATTGTGCCGTTGTTGTAAGGCTTGATGGCCCCTTCGATCATCTTCAATGATGCGGTCCAGGAGGAGGTTTTCCTCCCCGGACAGATCTTCGTATTTGGCGGCTTCGTACTGCAGGCCAACTCGCTTGTCCATTTAGAGCAGATCGATAGCTACGCCCCTGGCCGTCATGTCAGGTTTGGAAGCTTAAAATATACTGCTGACGTCCGCAAAGACTTGATCTTCGACGGATTCGAGCCCACGACGGGTGCGCCGAACAATCACGACGGACATCACCTTGATTTATCGTCGAACAGTATTCGAGAGTTCGAACCCGCATTGGCGCCGGGAATCAATCCGGAGCAGATCGTGCCTTCTGAGGATGGGAGGATGGACCCCGCCACGGAGGCCGTACACTCATCGGTGCCCGAGCCGAACACCGAACCCGCCTCCTGTGAGGTTAGTGTCATCGGACCCCCGGACTCTTCCCCGGTTGCAGGACCCGAACCGCGTGCGCCCGTGCCTACCGAATTAGATTGGGCACCCATCATGGAGTTCACCGCTG
The DNA here is from genome assembly GCA_021437245.1 of Aegilops speltoides. NCBI lineage: Eukaryota > Viridiplantae > Streptophyta > Magnoliopsida > Poales > Poaceae > Aegilops > Aegilops speltoides. The sequence continues at coordinate 136,952,347 of CM038147.1, forward strand.
CAGATATTTTTCACCACTCACCCTTGGGTGATGTGCTGAACTCATTAAGGTCTCTCGCCCTGTCGAAGATTCTGGTCAACTATGTTCGGCTCGAGTGGGAAACGGACGACGAAGAAATTCGTTCCCCACCCACCACCCACTTCATAGCCACTGTCGATGACTTAACCGACACGCTCGATTTCGACTCCAAAGACGTCGACGGTATTTATGATGACACAGGAGAAGAATGGGAACCACCGCCCACTGGGTGCTGGACTGCCACCTCATCATACGATATATACATGGTGGACACACCAAAAGAAGGCGATGGTGATGATACAACGAAGGATAATCCCCTCGATAAGCCACCAAAGTGGCGCCGTAGATGCCGCTCTAAATCCCGCCATAGTAAAAACAGCGACAACAGCACAAAAATAATAATACCCCGGTTGATTCCAAAGGAAGCGACGACCCCATGGACCCAGCGATGGAGCAGGATGAGCCAGGGGACGGTGAAAATAGTCCGGAGCCGACATCAGACAATGCCGATCCCGAGGGTAAAATTCAACAACATGTCTCCGGAGAGGAGAACAGCCCGGACGATGATGCACTCATCATCCCAGAAAAACTCTTGGAACAAGAGAACCTCCATAGAAGGCTTATCGCCACCGTGAGGAGCCTAAAGAAGCATAAGCAAAGGCTTAAAGCCGCGCAGGATACACTCAACCGCAGGTGGAACAAAGTGCTCGACACTAGAGAAAAATACGGCGACGATCGCCACACAAAGAGCTATCCACAGCGCAAGCTGCTGCCCGAATTCGACAACGAGCCGTAGAGCCCACCCAGCCGAAAACGACCGATCAGCCAGACTGACCGCCCCATGGCCGTGACAAGACGGCTAATGATGCCGCCCACAAGTCAGCACACGATTTACGTGAGCTCCTGGACAGAAAGTCCGGTATGGCCAGATCCATCTACGGATCTAGGAAGCGCCCAAAGACAGATCGAATTCATCAAACGATCACATCGATCGAATACCAGCTTGGAATCAGAACCGAACACAATAACCGTCGATAGCATGCCACAACACAACCAGATACAAGGGTGCCGCACACCCCCTGTGCTTCACCGATGAGGTGCTGGATCATGAATTTCCGGAAGGATTTAAACCCGTGAATATAGAGGCATTCGACGGAACTACAGACCCTGGGGTCTGGATCGAGGAGTTTATCCTTCATATCCATATAGCTCGCGGAGATGATCTCCACGCCATCAAATATCTAACCCTCAAATTAAAGGGACCAGCTCGGCACTGCTTGAAAAGCCTTCCCGAAAACTCAATTGGAAGTTGGGAAGAGCTCGTGGATGCTTTCAGGGCCAATTTTCAAGGGACTTATGTCCGGCCTCCGGACGCTGACGACCTAAGTCATATAATTCAACAGCCCGGAGAGTCAGCCCGAAATCTCTGGAAAGGGTTTCTTACTAAGAAAAATCAAATAGTCGACTGCCCGGACGCCGAGGCTTTAGTGGCCTTCAAACACAGTATCCGGGACGAATGGCTTGCCAGACACCTCGGCCAAGAAAAGCCGAGGATGATGGCAGCCTTAACAGGCCTTATGACCCGCTTTTGCACGAGTGAGGACAGCTGGCTGGCCCGTAGAGGCACCAACGGCCCAAGCACATTTGAAGTTAGGGATGGCAACGGATGCCGTGACACAACAAAAACAAGCGTCGAAACAATAATGACATCCCAGAGAATACGACAGTCAATGCCGGATTCAGGGGCTCTCGACCTGGTCAACGGAAGAAGCCATTTAAAGGCAGCAGAGCTGGACCGTCCAGCCTAAACAAGATTCTAGACAAATTGTGTCAGATTCACGGCACCCCCGAAAAGCCTGCAAACCACACCCACAGAGAGTGTTGGGTTTTCAAACAGGCCGGCAAGCTGAACACCGAACAAAAGGGGAGGGAGACGCCAAGTGAGGACAAGGATGAGCCTCATCAGCCGAACACTAGAGGACAGAAAAAATCCCCACTAGAAATCAATACAGTAAATATGATTTACATAACTCACATTCCACAGAGAACGCGCACTCAGAGACGTATACGCTGTTGAGCCCGTTGCCCCCAAATTTAATCCTTGGTCGGCCTGCCCGATCACCTTCGATCGCAAGGACCATCCGACTAGTGTCCGGCACAGAGGATTGGCTGCCTTGGTCCTCGATCCAATAATTGATACCATCTCACACGAGTCCTCATAGACGGCGGCAATAGTCTAAACCAGATATATCAGGACACTGTCCGCAAAATGGGGATAGACCCTTCAAGGATCAGCCTAAGTAACACTACCTTTAAAGGAGTAATACGAGGCGTTGAGGGTGTCAGGACCCCGACTCAATGCCACATCGATCTAGCATGTAACACCTCATATCACTTGCGGCCTCACGCATGGTATTCCCACGGGTGTCGCCTTACCTTTGCCCGGGACCGTTTGCGCCTTTTGGCACACATATATGATAGTGTCGCTAGCATCCATATGATAAGGAGTCCGGGATGACATGGCTAGTCGTAAACCCAAAGTGGCACAAACTTACAGGATAGGCATCCATGACCCAAAGATCGAACGTGTCGGTCATCACGAGTGAATCTGTGCTATAGCACTGGCTAGCAGACTTCGTGAACCCGGCAGAAGGGCTAACAGACTCGTATTCATCGCGTGACATTTCCCCGAAGGGATAGACACATGAATGAAGAAGGACACATGCCGGCCAGCCTAAGTGTTCTGGAGCAGTAGCAAGCTACCATGGCTCAGTGGAAGCACTAGGAGACATTTCCCAGTAAGAGAGGCTACTAAGATAAACAACTAGATAGTCAGATCCCACACATATCAAGCATTTCAATAACATACACACAATATGCTCGATATGTGCAAATACAACATGGCATCACAACATGACTCTACAACTCAAGAATTTATTCATTAGGCTCCGAGGAGCGAGATATTACAAACATGGGTCTCATGACCCAACATTCAGAGCATACAAGTCAAAGCACAAGCGGAAGCTAACATGTCTAAGTACAGACATCTACAAATGAAAAAGGCTGAGAAGCCTGACTATCTACTAGATCCTGCCGAGGGCACAAGATCGTAGCTGAGGTAACAAGCTAAACGTCGAAGTCCACGTGGAACTACTAGTGAGATCAAGTCTCTCGCAAAAGCATAAAATAGGCAAACGTGAGTACAAATGTACCCAAAGAAGACATACATCGTAACTATCTACATATGCATCATTATCAATAAAGGGATGGTGGGGTTTAACCGCAGCAAGCCAGCTTTGACTCGTGGCTATCCTGAACTACGATAACGCAAGTAACTCTTTTGAGGTGGCACACGAGTCCACATATTCACCTTATCAATACACCACTATGGATCCGCCCGTCACCCCACGAGAACGCCATCCATAGCACTCACGCTATCTTGCACATTTTAGAGTATCCACTTTCACTTGTCTATGAACTGTTATAGGCAACCTGTAAGTCCTTTACCATGACACGGCTATTCAATAGATGATGTTAACCCCGCAGGGTGTACTTCTTCATACATGTTTCCACCACTTATCGCCCGCACACGACATGTGCTCGGCAGACTTCAAGCTTAAAGCCGACGGGTGTAGACCACGACCTACCTAAACACTCAAGTCTCTAGTCCAAGTTTATCGCCTATTCAGGTTCCATCCGTAAGGAGTCCGGCCGAGGTTTCCACATACGGCCCCGAACGATGTGTACAGGGTTCCGTGACACCAAACGGGCGCCCGGTATACCCAGCCACGTGCCTACCGTGATCACAGCCCACCCTCCGGCCAACACAAGACGGCCTCCAAAGATACTACAAACACCAGAACTACTTGCAACTCCCGGACAGAGGACAATGGTGATTAAGAAGTCGAGCGGGTCATATTTCAGGCCCAATGCATGGTAGTAGCTGAATCATGGATCACAAACACGTAACTCAGTTCCTGAGGACGGCTTCAATGAGACAACCCACCATGTACTCCTACATGGCCTCTCACCGCAACCTTTACCAAATCGTGTTCACACACTTAGCTCACACACAAGAGGGACATGTTCACACACCTCTAATTCATCCCTCGATGAATCGACTGACTCAACTCTAAGCAATAGCAGTGCATGACAAACAAACATGAATGAGTAGGCACAACAGGGCTCAAACAACTCCTACTCATGCTATTGGGTTTCATCTATTTACTGTGGAATGACAGGTCATGCAAAGGATAAAGGGGTTCAGCTACCGCAGCAAGTAACGGATGAATCATTGTTGTCCTAATGCAGTAAAAGAGAGCAGGAGCGAGAGAGTGGGATTGTATCGGAATGAACATGGGGGTTTTGCTTGCCTGACACTTCTGAAGATAGCATTGAGTCTTCATCAGTGTCAACGATCACAACGTCGGTACAACGTCTACCAAGGGGGAACAACACCGGCAAACAGAGAAGAAACATGATCAATGTAATGCACAATATGATGCATGCTATGACATGGCAATATGAATGTGTTTTGGGTTAATGCAAGCTAGAACAAATTGAGATGAGTCCATTTGAATCAAAGATTCAAATGCAAACCCATTTTAAGAGGTTATATTAGTGCATTAACTTGTTTCATCTAAACAGCAAGGTTAAAGTGTTCTAACATGCATGAAACCAGTACATATGGATAGTTTGGATTTTTCTGATCATTTTTCATATATAAATTGTTTGATTTGAAGCTACGGTTGATTTTCTATGATTTTTAGAAGTGTTGGTTATTTTATGGAATTTCCTATATAAGAATAAATCCAGAAATAAATTACTGCGTCAGCACGACATAGGTGTGACGTCAGCAAGTCAACTGGGTCGGCCAGGTCAATCCTGACCTGTGGGACCCATACGTCAGTGTCTCAGGCTGGTTTGGGTGTATGACAAGTGGGACGTTAACTTGACCAAAGTCAAAACTGACATGTGGGGTCCACACAGATTAGTACTAATCTTAACAGAAAATTAGACTAACCTAATTATGCTCGGGGACCCACATGTTATTGACACAGGTGATAACTAAACATAATTAGCACCTAAACTAATGGTGCAACGTCGGCCACCGGCGTTTAACCGCCGGCGACGACAGACCTCGGCGGTGCCCGCGTCGGGTTTGCTCTACGACCACCATTCGACGAGCGGTTTGTGGCTATGGGTTGCTGGCGCTTGCGAGCGTCCAGTGGTACTCTCAGCTTTGCCGGAGGTGGCCCAGAACGAAGGCAGTGATGGTAAGTGCCGCGGCCGGCGTTCGGGCGTCGAACGAATCAAGGGTGCAGGGCATGGAAGGAGCCGCGGTTAGGTGCGTTGGACTCGTGGGGGTGTGGTGAGCTCATTGGTAAGCTCGGACGCGTGCTTGCACGGCCGTAGCCGCGGTGGCGACATGGCCAGCAGCGAGGAGCAATCGGATTCGATGGCCATGGTGGCTAGAAGGCGCGGACGAGCATGGAAAGAGAGGGGAAAGAGGCAGGGGCTCACGGCGAATCCGGTAGAGGAAACGGCAAGGCCGAGGAGGGACTGGAGCTCGCGAATCCCCGAAGAGTTTGCCGGCGGCCGGAGGTTGGGGATGAGCTCGGGGAAGACGCTATAGGGCTCCCGCGGTCGAATGGGTTGGTGTAGAAGACGCAGAAGGCGATGGCAGTTCCTCTGGACCCATCGGAGAGGCACGAGATGGACGGTGGCTGCGGTAAATTGCGTCGGCGACGACGAGCTCCGCTCGGGTGTCCTCAGGAGAGGGAGAAGAGAGTGAGGGAGAGGAGCGAGGGGCCACGGGGCGTCACGTGGCGTCGCTAGAAGGTCCGAGGAGGAAGCATGAGGTGGCTGGGGTGATGCTGCTGGCGACACGCCCGCCATGGCAGAGGTTGAAGACGACCGCCTGTGCCAAGGCTGGGCCGCCACCGAATCGCCGTGGGCTGCTAGGTAAGTCTCTCTCTCTTTATTAGTTTTTGGTTTCTATTTTTCTTCCTCTGTTTTGATTTAGTTTAGCAACCAAATCATTTTAATAAATTCTGTAGGTTATTATATGGCTTGCTAAAATATATACAAAGCCACTCACAAACTTCCAGAATTATTGGAGTCATATTTAATATATATTAAATATAAATCCTAAGCAAATAGTTATTGGATTAATTCAAATGGCCAAAATAAATATTTTTGTGACTCCAAAATATTGGTTTGAATTTTACCTCTTACCAATATTTCTTTAGAATAACAGGAACATTTTCGTGGACTCATTTGAGAAGATTTAAATGTTGGTTATTTTTAGAGGTTTTCTGAGGCTTTTGAAAATTCCTCAATTCAAGTTTCATTTGAATTTAAACATGATGCTCACATGGAAGCTAGCATAGGTCAGACCAGAATTAGGGATGTGACAACTCACCCCCACTAAACAAGAATCTCGTCCCGAGGTTCAAGACGTGAGGTAAGAAGACGGAGGGGGCATAAGACAAATACAATCTTCACGACCCAGGTTGCACCTCATAGGGTTGTTGATTTGTTGCATATGCTGATCTTGACATCCTCGCTTTTGAGATCTTCTCCCAACACGAGGACATACGAGCAAAACATGCCTATATGGATGGATCATCTTAATGATCACAAGATCAATTCACGGAATGGGACGTAGAAAGATCTCTCGAGCTGAGACACGAAGCATTCATCCAAAGGAATGGAGTGGAACAATGTCGAAGGTTCACTAGGTAGACAACAATTCCACACATGAAAGGGTGGTGATTGGTTGTCAACGTAGCGAGGGGTTGAATTGCCATGATACCATAACGAGACATCTTAGAGGGGGTGACTCATGGAATTATCCCTTGAGTGGCAAAAAGAATTACTTTTGATATAGAAATCATTGAAACTCTCTAAACCAACCCAAGGAAAATCACAAACGACCGTGTGAAGGAGCTTGAAGAAATGGCATACTCATACTAGAATGGATGATGTGGACTACCTTGTTGAAGACAACGCAATGGATGATTTTTGCTTATCATCGGAAATGAATGGGACCCATGGCAGACTAACACAATGACGGGTGCAAGCTGGGAACAAAATGCAAATACTGGGAATGACCCAACCATCATATCTGCCTGAGATTCAGATCTGGTTGGTAACGGGATATTTCAGACAACATCTCCGAAAAGGAAAGGTTGCAACACAAATCGACGAGATGATATTGCGAGATTCTCGAGAGATGAACTACGGTAGCAAGCTCCAAAACATGAGTTGGTTCTGCTATAAGCATGTGAACACGCTGTCCTGCATAAGCATGGTCACCGGTAGTCTTACAAATAAACACTACCGAAGTTCGTGGAGGAACCATCAACGAGGATATCAAGTCCTTGCATAAGTCTAGCTCTTAAGAAGAAACTTCTTCTCCTTGAACAAATCAATCGGTGGCTTGGTGTGCTACGGAATTCATATGGAACGAAGATGATCACCTAATGCACTACGTAATACTTCGCACGCATGACCGACTCGATGATTCCATAGGAAGTAAAAACATGCTTTCTAATTCACGACGCATCTTGCATCCAAAGGCACATGAACTAGAGGAAGTCACTTCTTTCATCCAAGCATATTCTTCATGAACGAAACACGAAGATAATGCTTATATAAGTTTCCAATACTAGCTTAATGTTCAACAAGATTATGGGGAAGATAAAATGTTGTTGATGGGCTCAACGGCAAATCATCAGAATTTCCATATCACTGGACTTCCACCATCATGTGAATACGGTGATAGCATTGGTCAGACCAAAAGATGTAATGGTGTATGCTCGAGGGATCAACCACGAGTAAGACAACATTACGAACATCGTTGGTTCTGATTTGACTTGACGATAACCCATACTCAAGTCAAAGTTTTGACAAGGCAATAGATCCAACAACTGATCACGAGGACCAATCGACGGAGATATCATCTTTCTTCAATACACACACACAAAAAGATATCCCTTAACATGAACTAAGTCGGACAAGCTTTTATCTTCCAACTCTCCAAGTTGTTGTTTAGCTCAACCAACTAGCCCAGGGGTATCCAACACAGATTCTTTGAGAAAGGGTCGTTCACAAGAAACCAACTTGATCACGAGCTCAACATATCAGTCAGGGAACAACCTGGTAATACTTCCAAGAAGATATCCGGAAAATCACGAACCACCGATATATTACTAAGCTCGAGAACAATCTTGCTTTTCAGAGCAAGACGATATGATCAAATAAGCAAGGGACTGAATAATCCTAGCTCATTGATCGAAGAGTGCACCAGAAATAAGGACTAGGTAGCACGATCAATCTGAGGATGATGATTCAATAACTAACATGCTAAGAATGAGAATATTGTCCATTTACTACCAAGCAACTAGTTGCTAGGCGTATTGATTTCACACATCACTATTCACTTGTCGGCATTCCGGTTGCGACAACACGGGACCGAGGAATGAATAACGATGGCGAGAAGTATCACTGCACCAAGAATTCATAAAAGTTGGTACAATTATCATGACAATCCTGACATCAAGAGGGCAATACTTCAGGGTAGAACATAATAAAAGCTGGATTGGCATTATGATCTGCGGGGTATTACTGCTTTGACCCAATCCTAGAAATGGATAAGGTACTGGAGTTTGTTTCTCCTAGTCATTCTGGAATAGAATGGCTTGACGAACCACAAGAATAATAGGCATTGATGAACACGAATGCACAACTATTCCTGACTACCAATTGATAGACTAGGGTCAGAATACAACTAAAGAGAACAACTCAAAGGAACATATAATTTTCTGAGTTGTGGATGCATAGATTAGTATGTCGAGCGAAGCTCAACATTTCTTCCAGATAACCCATGCGGAAAGGTAGAATTGGCAGATTCACAATTATGAATGGAGAACTCCTCAAGAGTACTCTGATTGTGACCCTTCGGTTCAATGAGGAACTTCTGCCATAAGTAGTTCATGGTATTTGGAAGAAGGATATACCACGGACCTTAAGGACTATCGCAAAGTTACTAATATCCTAAAGGAACTAGCAAACACTATCAACAGGAGATAAGTAGGGTGAATCTCGGGTCCAAGAACCCAGGAATAGAATACCTACTACTAAATGGCATCACAGGATGCTTTCGAGAATAATGGCCAGAATCATCACACCAGGAACACAAAACATGGCTGGATTACTAGATGGTTCATAAGACGCCTAGGGTCATAATAATAGCTCCAACATATATGTCGAGGCAACAAAGTACCTCAACTCACCGTTTAGTGTGGTTAATCTGGCCAAAAAGGACATCGGGAACGACAAGAAAGGATTTGCAAATGCATCAGACTATTTAGAGACCTGGGATGACTCGGACAGCATAACGGCTGTAAATGCTCAAAATGATTTGAGACATCCTGCAAAAATGGTGGCATAACCACTCAGAAGCACAAAATCAAGGTTCCGAGACCAACTATGAACACACGGAAGTAGTAGGAACTGAAATGAAGCTTAAATCCAACAGTCCTATGAGTCTACGGATTAGTAACACGTGATCCTGATAGATAGATGAGAAGGCCTAGTTCTTAATCCCCATAGAAGAGAAGAGGATGACTCAGATCAGAAGGACATGAGGTATAAGGACTAAAAAGAGCCTTACGTTCCCTTCCACAATCAATTTCCTTACATAACTAAAGCATTTCTAGACACAACTTCGACTGGTTTGGCTTGGTAATCCTACAGGCAGTCAGGCTCTGATAACAAAGCTGTCAGGACCCTGACTCAATGCCACATCGATCTAGCATGTAACACCTCATATCACTTTGCGGCCTCACGCACGGTATTCCTACGGGTGTCGCCTTACCTTTGCTCAGACCGCTTTGCCTTTTCGCACACGATATGATAGTGTCGCTAGCATCCATATGATAAGGAGCCCGGCCGACATGGCTAGTCGAAACCCAAAGTGGCACAAACTTACAGGACAGCATCCATGACCCAAAGATCGAACGTGTCGGTCATCGCGAGTGAATCCAGTCTGTAGCACGGGCTAGCAGACTCCGTGAACTGGCTATAGCGGGCTAACAGACTCCGTATTCATCGCGTGACATTTCCCCGAAGGGACAGACACAAGAACGAAGAAGGACACATGCCGGCCAGCCTAAGTGTTCCGGAGCAGTAGCAAGCTACCATGGCTCAGTGGAAGGACTAGGAGACATTTCCCGGTAAGAGAGGCTACTAAGGATAAACAACTAGATAGTCAGATCCCACACATATCAAGCATTTCAATAACATACACACAATATGCTCGATATGTGCAAATACAACATGGCATCACAACATGTCTCTACAACTCAAGAATTTATTCATTAGGCTCCGAGGAGCGAGATATTACAAACATGGGTCTCATGACCCAACATTCAGAGCATACAAGTCAAAGCACAAGCGGAAGCTAACATGTCCGAGTACGACATCTACAAATGAAAAAGGCCGAGAAGCCCGACTATCTACTAGATCTCGCCGAGGGCACAAGATCGTAGCTGAGGTAACAAGCTAAACGTCAAGTCCACGTGGAACTACTAGTGAGACCAAGTCTCTCTCAAAAACATAAAATAGGCAAACATGAGTACAAATGTACCCAGCTAGACTTACATCGTAACTATCTACATATGCATCATTATCAATAAAGGGATGGTGGGGTTTAATCGCAGAAGCCAGCTTTGACTCGTGGCTATCCCGAGCTACGATCGCAAGTAACTCTTTTGAGGTATGCACACGAGTCCACACATTCACCATATCAATACACCACTATGGATCCGCCCGTCACCCCACGAGAACGCCATCCATAGCACTCACGCTTATCTTGCGATTTTAGAGTATCCACTTTCACTTGTCTATGAACTGTTATAGGCAACCCAAGTCCTTTATCATGACACGGCTATTCAATAGATGATGTTAACCCTGCAGGGTGTACTTCTTCATACATGTTTCACCACTTAGCGCCCAGACACGACATGTGCTCTCGCACTTCTGCTTAAAGCCGACGTGGGTGTAGACCACAACCTACCTAAACACTCAAGTCTCTAGTCCAGTTTATCACCTATTCAGGTTCCATCCGCAGGAGTCCGACCGAGGTTTCCACATACGGCCCCGAACGATGTGTACAGGTTCCGTGACACCAAACGGGCGCCCAAGATACTCCGCCATGTGCCTACCAAGATCATAGCCCACCCTCCTCCGGTCAACACAAGACGGCCTCCAAAGATACTACAAACACCAAAACTACTTGCAACTCCCGGACAGAGGACAATGGTGATTAAGAAGTCGAAGGGTCATATTTCAGGCCCAATGCATGGTAGTAGCTGAATCATGGATCACAAACACGTAACTCAGCCCCGAGGACGGCTTCAATGAGACAACCCACCATGTACTCCTACATGGCCTCTCACCGCTACCTTTTACCAAATCGTGTTCACACACTTAGCTCACACACAAGAGGACATGTTCACACACCTCCGATTCATCCCCGGCGAATCGACTTGACTCAACTCTAAGCAATAGCAGGCATGACAAACAAACATGAATGAGTAGGCACAATAGGGCTCAAACAACTCCTACTCATGCTAGTGGGTTTCATCTATTTGATGGAATGACAGTCATGCAAAGGATAAGGGGTTCAGCTATCGCAGCAAGTAAATGATGAATCGTTGTTGTCCTAATGCAGAAAAGAGAGCAGGAACGAGAGTGGGATTGTATCGAATGAACAAGGGGTTTTGCTTGCCTGGCACTTCTGAAGATAGCATTGAGTCTTCATTAGTGTCAACGATCACAACTTCGGTACAACGTCTACCGAGGGGGAACAACACCGGCAAACAGAGAAGAAACACGATCAACGCAATGCACAATATGATGCATGCTATGACATGGCAATATGAATGTGTTTTGGGTTAATGCAAGCTAGAACAAATTGAGATGAGTCCATTTGAATCAAAGATTCAAATGCAAACCCATTTTAAGAGGTTATATTAGTGCATTAACTTGTTTCATCTAAACAGCAAGATTATTTGTTCTAACATGCATGAAACTAGTACAGACGGATAGTTTGGATTTTTTTTTGATCATTTTTCATATATAAATTCTTTGATTTGAAACTACGGTTGATTTTCTATGATTTTTAGAAGTTTTGGTTATTTTCTGGAATTTCCTATATCAGAATAAATCCAGAAAATAAGTCATCGCACAAGATGACATAGGTGTGACGTCAAGAGGTCAACTGGTCGGCCAGGTCGACCGACCTGTGGGACCCATACGCCGTTGTCTCAAAGCTAGTTTGGGTGTATGACAGGTGGGACGGGTCAACGTTGACTTGACCAAAGTCAAAACTGACACGTGGGGTCCACACAGATTAGTACTAATCTTAACAGAAAATTAGACTAACCTAATTATGCTCGGGGACCCACATGTCATTGACACAGGTGATAACTAAACATAATTAGCACCTAAACTAATGGTGCAACGTCGGCCACCGGTGTTTAACCGCCGACGACGACAGACCGCGGCGGTGCCCGCGTCGGGTTTGCTCTACGGCCACCATTCGACAAGCGGTTTGTGGCTACGGGTTGCTGGCGCTTGCGCGCGTCCAGTGGTGTTCTCAGCTTCGCTGGAGGTGGCCCAGAACAACGGCGGTGATGGCAAGTGCGGCGGCGGGCGTTCGGGCATCGAACGAATCGAGGGTGCAGGGCATGGAAGGAGCCGCGGTTAGGCGCGTTGGACTCGTGGGGGTGTGGTGAGCTCATTGGTAAGCTCGGACGCTTGCTTGCACGGCCGTAGCCGCGGTGGCGACATGGCCGGCGGCGAGGAGCAATCGGCTCCGATAGCCATGGTGGCTAGAAGGCGCAGACGAGCATGGAAAGAGAGGGGAAAGAGGCAGGGGCTCACGGCGAATCAGATAGAGGCAACGGCGAGGCCGGGGAGGGACTGGAGCTCGCGAATTCCCGAAGAGTTCGCCGGCGGCCGGTGGTTGGGGATGAGCTCGGGGAAGACGCTACAGGGCTCCCGCGGTCGAATGGGTTGGTGTAGAATATGCAGAAGGCGATGGCAGTTCCTCTGGACCCATCGGAGAGGCACGAGATGGACGGTGGCCGCGGTAAATTGCGTCAGTGACGACGAGCTCCGCTCCAGTGTGCTCGGGATAGGGAGCAGAGAGTGAGGGAGAGGAGCGAGGGGGCACGGGGCGTCACGTGGCGTCGCTAGAAGGTCCGGGGAGGAAGCAGGAAGTGGCCAGCGGCAAGAGCGCGCACGGGCGACACGCCCGCTTACTCAGAGGTCAAGACGACCGCTTGAGCGATGGGCTGGGCCACCACCTGAATCTGGGCTGTGGGCTGCTGTGGACGCTTGAGTAAGTCTCTCTCTCTCTCTTTATCGTTTGCTGTTTTTTTTTCTTCCTTCTGCTTTTGATTTAGTTTAGCAACTAAATCATTTTAATAAATTCTGAGGTTATTATATGGCTTGCTAAAATATATACAAAGCCACTCACAAACTTCCGTAATTATTGAGTCATATTTAATATATATTAAATATAAATCCAAAGCAAATAGTTATTGGATTTATTCAAATGGCCAAAATAAATATTTCTGTGACTCCAAAATATTGGTTTGAATTTTACCTCTTACCAATATTTCTTTAGAATAACATGAACATTTTCTTGGACTCATTTGAGAAGATTTAAATAATGGTTATTTTTAGAGGTTTTCTGAGGCTTTTGAAAATTCCTCAATTCAAGTTTCATTTGAATTTAAACATGATGCTCACATGGAAGGTAGCATAGGTCAGACCAGAATTAGGGATGTGACACCACTGTAAGGGCTCTCTAGTATTAGAGGTTGTATTTGGTTCCCCCGACAAGTTCAGAAGCGAGGAATTAACCTTCAACATTGCTCCATTCCGGAGTGGCTATCATGCACTACTCGGACGAACGGTTTTTGCTCGTTTTAACACAGTACCGCATTACGCCTACCTCAAACTTAAGATGCCCGGTCCACGCGGCGTCATCACAGTTAGCGGAAACACGGAGCATTCCTTACGCACGGAAGAATATGTGGCGGCTGTAGCCGCCGAACACTGAGCGGTCCCTCCAACTAGGACTAATGTCCGGTCGTCAATACCACGGACACGGTTAGACGAGTCTAGCGTTCCACCTAATGTAACAGCCCAGTTGGGATTTCCCCACAAAAGATGCTAGGGGCTGCTCGCAAAAGGAGCCCGTAGTTTGGCTCGACCCTATCAATAAAAATAGCATATTGCATTTTCATGATTCATTTAGATTAACGAACACCTCGCACGAAGTCTTTCACCTGGGTTTTTTCTTTACATATGATCATCGTGCTACACCCTTCCAGGATATGGCATAATGGAGATAAAGGCGCAGACGTGCAGCAGGGCCCCGCACAAAGGTTTCTCTTTAGATTAAGACCCTACGTAAACCTTTTTAACATCTCTTGTTGCTTCTTCCCCTCCGGAAACTTTATACAACCGGGAGGGATACTGGCGTTTTCGGCATTTTTGTCACACCAGACTACTGCTCATACCTGGAAACTCAGGGCTCATTGTTAAGGGCGTTATTCAGCCCAGCACACATTATAAAGTCCGAATACCTTAGGGAGTGTTCGGCGTCGCGAGTTTGGCCTTATATGCATCAACTCCGAATCATGTCTTTGGTCAAATGTTGGGTTTGCCTGGCTCCTGTGTTTTGCTACCTTACGTTCTGTTCTATCGGCTAAGGCGGCACCGGGAGAACTACTGCGATTGTGCCCCGTTCACCGACGAGCACCTCAAGATCTAAAGTCAAAACCGATCGTCATGATACGTCATGAGACTAGTCAACCACTTGATGACCCAGCGGAATCTTTGCGATTCCTCTGCATTAATGAAGGACCGGTTTCCCGGTCACGTACATACGCACACCATATCCGGCTGAACGCGAAAGTACAAGGGGCTATATAGTAGCCCCACCGTCAAACTCCTATGGCTAAGTGAAAGTGTTAAAGCTATATAGTTCGATTGCCTGGTTCACCGCGCTATCACCTCCTTAACGGACCAAGACTGAGGGAGTCCTGGACTAGGGGGTGTCCGGACAGCCGGACTATCAATATCCGCCGGACTCCAAGACTACGAAGATAGAAGATTGAAGACTCCGGCTCGTGTCCGGAAGGTACTTTCCTTGGCGTGGAAGGCAAGCTTGGCAATACGGATATGTGGATCTCCTACCATTGTAACCGACTCTGTGTAACCCTAGCCTCTCCGGTGTCTATATAATTCGGAGGGCTCTAGTCCGTAGGACGACATACATCTCAACAATCATACCATAGGCTAGCTTCTAGGGTTTAGCCTCCTTGATCTCGTGGTAGATCTACTCTTGTACTACCCATATCATCAATATTAATCAAGCAGGACGTAGGGTTTTACCTCCATCGAGAGGGCCCGAACCTGGGTAAAACATTGTGTGCCTCGTCTCTTGTTACCATCCGCCTAGACGCACAGTTCGGGACCCCCTACCCGAGATCCGCCGGTTTTGACACCGACATTGGTGCTTTCATTGAGAGTTCCTCTGTGTCGTCGCCGATGGAGCGGATGCCTCCACCCGTCTTCAAAGACGGTGTTTTCGCCGGAGGGGCGTTGGCCGCTGGCCAAACTATCCGGCTTGGTGGATTTCATGACCGCCGTCTCGCCGCCGCCGCAATGACTTCTCAAGTCGTCGAAAGCAATCTTCGCCAGCCCTAAAGCTGCCGAACAGTTAGATCCAATCGAGCTCTCGTCGTTAACAAGCTCTTGGATCGCATCGCCGCTCGGGAGTCGCCACGGACTACAACCAGATTGGGCTTAAACCGATCCGAGAGAGATCAACTCTCCCTGTGCCACCCACCACGTCTCTGTGGTGGAGGAACAATACGGCAACTCTTTGCCAATGTTGAAGACAATTCATGTCCGGATTCCTGAACCCTCCATGCTGGATCCCCGCGGAGGGACGGGCTTCAATCGAGCATGGAACTTAAAATCATGCATCGCCCCGGACTCGCTGGATTGCGCCCAGCAAACCAAGCTTCCAATTCGAAACTCCTTGGCCTCGAGCCTCAAGATGGGCAGGATCCGGATTTTGTTCCACCCACCCGCCCAGACATATGCGATCTATCTCTAATTCGGCAAGAGCCTACTGAAATAGTACATCATTACTGGGCCAGATTCCTCCTGGTTATGGACAGGATAAAGGACTGCCGAGAGGAAAACGCAATATCAATTTTCTGCAATAACTGCACGGTCAAGGGAATACTAAACGCCATTGATCGTCGCAAAATTACGCGCTTCACCAATCTGGCATCCATTGTACAAAAGTACTGTGCGATGGAGAGTTTCCGGAAGACCGAAAATCAATTTTGGGATAATCCGGCCTCAAACCCAGTCCGCAGTAAAAGGGCGCCCTGCAATCAGGCCCCAGATGCAAAAACAAAAACCCATAAAGGGAAACGGAACCGTACTGGAGGGATGGCTCAATGGACCCTGTAAACTTCATAGTACAGAGGGAGCCGTCCCAACACATAGCCTTCGAGCATGTTGGATATTACGGCAGGTGGCCAAAAGTGGTGAAGAGCTTCTAGCTCCGGGAAACCACTCCAACAATACCAGCACAGTATCAACAGTCTTCGAGACTTTCGCATCAAACAATATGCGAAAACGAACAGTCCGCGAACTCGCCGAAGTCTACCAAGTAGCAACAGCAAATCCATGGAGTGACACAGCTATTACCTTCAATGCCAGCGACGAGCCCAAATTTAGAACAACCAGAGCCCCAGCCGCACTGGTACTTAGTCCCATAGTGGACGGCTTTCGATTGACAAAGGTCCTCATGGATGGCGGCAGCGGACTAAACCTCATTTATGAGGAAACTCTACGAAAAATGGAAATCGATTGGAGCCGATTGAGCGAAGCAGACAACCTTTAGAGGAATAATCCCTAGCCGGAAGCGCTGCACCGGAAAAATCACACTCGATGTGGTGTTCGCTCTCCGGACAATTACAGATCCAAGAAGTCACGTTCCAAGTGGCCCTGCTCGCAGGGGTATCACGCCATATTAGGACGAGAGGCATTCACAATTTTTCAAGCAATACCTCATTACGAGTACATGAAGCTCAAAATGCCTGGGCCCGGCGGAATAATCACTCTCACTAGTGACCGGACATAGCACTGCTACCAAAAATAAGACAGCCGACTAGCCCTCGAGGCACTATCCAAGCCCTAGCGGCAGAGGAACTCATCGCACCGCGCTCACGGTGAACAGGACGATGTGATACTCGACAAAAGATCCAAGTCCACTTCCTTCAAACCAGCAGATGAGATAATAAAATTCCAGGTCCATCCAACGGACCCAACAAAGACGGCCTCCATCAAGCACAGTTGAACCCCGGTAGACATGTGATCGCGGAATTCCTTCGGGAAAATTGGGATATCTTCACCTGGCATCCTTCGGACATGCTCGGAATCCCTCGCAAGTTGGCAGAACACAGCCTAAACATCCTAAAAGGATTCAAGCCAGTCAAACAGGCTCTTCGACGATTTTCCGAGCCTAAAAGACAGGCAATGGGAGAAGAGCTAGCCAAACTATTGGAAGCCGGATTCATTAGAGATATTAAACATCCGGACTGGCTAGCAAATTTGGTGATGGTACCAAAGAAGGATAAATCCTGGCACCTCTGCGTCGATTTGAAAGACCTCAATAAAGCTTCCCCAAAGGATCCTTCCTCTCCTCGCATTGATCAAATTATCGATGCTACAGCAGGCACGATTCACAGCTTCCTCGGACGCATACTCGCTATCATCAAATCAAGATGACGAAGGCACCAAGCCGCAACGGCGTTTATCACTCCATATGGACCATTCGCTTCAACACGATGCCCTTCGACTCAAAAATGCCGGCGCAATATATCAGACATGATTCAAACATGTCCGCCACCCAGATCGGCAAAACAATGAGAGGATACGTGAGACGACGAGTCGTCAAAACAAAACACGCGAAACTTTAGTAGACGATTTGAGGCTCACATTCGACAACCTCGAGCATATGACATCAAGTTGAATCCTGAAAATGCGTTTTTGGCGTATCACCGGAAAGCTGCTGGGCTTCATCGATCCGTAGAGGAATTGAAGCAAACCGCCAAAATCCGGCTCTGTCACAGCTTGGATATTTCAAAAGACCTCAAGCAAATACAAAATTAACAGATGCGAGCAGCTTTAAGCCGCTTTATCTCCGCTTAGGAGAAAAGGCGTTGCCCTCTATCGCCTCCTAAGGCGCACCAACACTTCGAGTGGACGGATGCCGCCATCGCGGACTCGAAGAAATAAAGGCCATACCGCAACAAATCCGTCTCCGGCTGTGCCCACTCTGGGCGAACCAATGTTGTTATACATCGCCGCAACGCATCAAGTTGTAAGCGCAGATCCTCGTCGTCGAACGAGCGATGTAAGGGCATAAATTCCCTCTTCAAAAACCAGTGTATTATGTATCCATTGTGTTAACCCCCGCAAATCCGCTACCCACACTATCGTAAGATAGCATATGCGGTGTTCATGGCGCCCTCGGAAGCTTCGCACTACTTTCAAGAGTGTTCGATAACAAGAGCCTCAAGTACCACTCAATGACATTATAAATAACCGCGACGCAACGGGCAGGATTGCAAAATGGGCAAATGAGCTCTTACCATTCGACATCACTTACAAACCTCGACGAGCCATAAAGTCACAAGTTTTGGCTGACTTCGTCGCCGAATGGACTGAAGCCGAACTCCCTAAAGAGTACGGTGCATACTCCAATTGGACTATGCACTTCGACGGCTCCAAAATGATGGCCGGACTAGGGGCTGGCGTCGTACTGACGTCCCCCACCGGAGATACAGTCCAGTATGTACTTCAAATAATGTACACGGACTCCAACAATGCAGCCGAATACGAGGCCCTATTACATGGTCTCCGGATGGCGGTCTCCATGGGCATCCAACGCCTAGAGGTGCGCGGGGACTCAAACCTTGCAATATCCCAAATAAACGGAGATTTCGACGCCAAGGATCCGAAAATGGCAGCATATCGTAACGATGTCCTAAAAATGTCAGCTCGGTTTGAAGGACTCGAATTCCATCACATAGCCCGAGATAATAACCAAGCGGCCGACGTCCTGGCACGCATCGGTGCGAAACGTGACGCTGCCCCTCCAAATATCTTCCTGGAACAGCTTTTCCAGCCATCTGTACTATGGGAAGAGGAGCCCGACAGCGACAAACCAGAGAAAACCGCACCAGTTGGTGATTCGGCAGATGACGTAACACCCTCCGCCCACGACATAATGGCAGTAATAGCCGCGTGGACAGAACCTTTCCTAGCCTACTTACTCAGGCAGGAACTTCCCGAAGACCAAAATGAGGCCCGCTGCATAGTCCGGCGATTGAAGGCCTACAAGGTCCATGAGGGAGAACTTTATAAGAAAAGTACTACCGGAGTCCTTCAAACGTGTATCTCCGAAGAAGAGGGGCGAAACCTTCTGGCTGAAATTCATGCCGGACTAGGCGGACACCACGCAGCTGTTGGTTATGTAGTAATTTCAAAAATTTTCCTACGCACACGCAAGATCATGGTGATGTATAGCAACGAGAGGGGAGAGTGTTGTCTACGTACCCTCGTAGACCCGAAGCGGAAGCGATCACAACGTAGAGGAAGTAGTCGTACGTTCTCCTCGCGATCCGACCGATCCCGCGCCGTTATTCGACGCCCGAGTTCTTGACACACGACAGCTCGATGACGCCCCTCACTCCGATCCAGCCGAGTGTCGAGGAGAGTTCCACAAGACGACGGCGCAGGACGATCTTGATGTTTCATCGGCGCAGGGCTTCGCCTAAGCTTCGCGACGGTATGACCGAGGTGGAATATGGTGGAAGGGGCACCGACACGGCTAAGGAACGATCTCACGATCAACTTGTGTGTTCAAGGTGCCCCCTGCCCCGTATATAAAGGAGCCAGGGGGAGGGGCGGCCGGCCAAGCTAGGCGCGCCAGGGAGTCCTACTCCTCGGGAGTAGGATTCCCCAATCCTAGTTGGACTAGGATTCCGGAGGGGAAAGAGAGAGAGGGGCGGCCTTCTCCTAGTCCTAATAGGACTAGGGAAGGGGGGAGCGCAGCCCTCTTGGGCTGCCCTTTCCTTTCCACCAAGGCCCATAGTGGCCCATTTACCTCCGGGGTTCCAGTAACCTCCGGTACTCCCAGAATTCCGTTTGCGCCGGAACCATTCCAACTCCAAACATAGGCTTCCAATATATCAATCTTTATGTCTCGACCATTCCGAGACTCCTCGTCATGTCCGTGATCACATCCGGACTCAACTCCTTCGTACATCAAAATACATAAACTCATAATAACCGCCATCGAAACCTTAAGCGTGTGGACCCTACGGTTCGAGAACAATGTAGACATGACCTAGAACCATTCACGGTCAATAACCAACAGCGGACCTGGATGCCCATATTGGTTCCTACATATTCTACGAAGATCTTTATCGGTCAGACCGCATAACAACATACGTTGTTCCCTTTGTCATCGGTATGTTACTTGCCCGAGATTCGATCGTCGGTATCCAATACCTAGTTCAATCTCGTTATCGCAAGTCTCTTTACTCGTTCCGTAATACATCATCTCACAACTAACTCATTAGTTGTAGTGCTTGCAAGGCTTCAAATGATGTGTATTACCGAGAGGGCCCAGAGATACCTCTCCGACAATCGGAGTGACAAAACCTAATCTCAAATACGCCAACCCAACATCCGCCTTTGGAGACACCTGTAGTACTCCTTTATAATCACCCGCCATTGCGTTGTGACGTTTGGTAGTACCAAAGTGTTCCTCCGTAAACGGAGTTGCATAATCTCATAGTTACAGGAACATGTATATGTCATGGATAAAAGCAGAGCAACATACTAAACGATCGTGTGCTAAGCTAATGGAATGGGTCATGTCAATCGATCATTCTACTAATGATGTGACCTTGTTAATCAAATAACAACTCTTTGTTCATGGTTAGGAAACATAACCATCTTTGATTAACAAGCTAGTCTAGTAGAGGCATACTAGTGACCTGTTGTTTGTCTATGCATTCACACATGTATCATGTTTCCTGTTAATACAATTCTAGCATGAATGATAAACATTTATCATGAAATAAGGAAATAAATAATAACTTTATTATTGCCTCTAGGGCATATTTCCTTCAGTCTCCCACTTGCACTAGAGTCAATAATCTAGATCACATCACCATGTGATTAACATCGATAGTTCACATCATCATGTGATTAACACCCATAGTTCACATCGCCATGTGACCAACACCCAAAGGGTTTACTAGATTCAGTAATCTAGTTCACATCGCTATGTGATTAACACCCAAAGAGTACTAAGGTGTGATCATGTTTTGCTTGTGAGAGAGTCTTAGTCAACGGGTCTTTCACATTCAGATCCGTTATGTATTTTGCAATTTTTCTATGTCTACAATGCTCTGCACGAAGCTACTCTAGCTAATTGCTCCCACTTTCAATATGTATCTAGATCGAGACTTAGAGTCATCCAGATCAGTGTCAAAACTTGCATCGACGTAACCCTTTACGACAAACCTTTTGTCACTTCCATAATCGAGAAACATATCCTTATTCCACTAAGGATAATTTTGACCGCTGTCCAGTGATCTACTCCTAGATCACTATTGTACTCCCTGCTAAATTCAAAGCAGGTATACAATAGATCTGGTACATAGCATGGCATACTTTATAGAAACTATGGCCAAGGCATAGTGAATGACTTTCATTCTCTTTCTATCTTCTGCCGTGGTCGGGTTTTGAGTCTTACTCAATTTCACACCTTGTAACACAGCAAGAACTCTTTCTTTGACTGTTTCATTTTGAACTACTTCAAAATCTTGTCAAGGTATGTACTCATTGAAAAAACTTATCAAGCATCTTGATCTATCTCTATAGATCTTGATGCTCAATATGTAAGTAGCTTTACCGAGGTCTTTCTTTGAAAAACTCCTTTCAAACACTTCTTTATGCTTTGCAGAATAATTCTACATTATTTCCGATCTACAATATGTCATTCACATATACTTATCAGAAATGCTGTAGTGCTCCCACTCACTTCCTTGTAAATACAGGCTTCACCGTAAGTCTGTATAAAACTATATGCTTTGATCAACTCATCAAAGCGTATATTCCAACTCCGAGATGCTTGTACCAGTCCATAGATGGATCGCTAGAGCTTGCACACTTTGTTAGCTCCCTTTGGATCGATAAAACCTTCTGGTTGCATCATATACAACTCTTCCTCCTAAAACCCATTCAGGAATGCAGTTTTTACAACCATTTGCCAAATTTCATAAATTGTGGCAATTGCTAACATGATTCGGACAGACTTAAGCATCGCCACAGTTGAGAAAATCTCATTGTAGTCAACACCTTGAACTTGTCAAAACCTTTTTGCATAAGTCGAGCTTTGTAGATAGTAACACTACTATCGTCGTCCGTCTTCCTCTTGAAGATCCATTTATTTTCTATGGATTGCCGATCATCGGGCAACGCCACCAAAGTCCACACTTTGTTCTCATATATGGATCTCATCTCAGATTTCATGGCCTCAAGCCATTTCGTGGAATCTGGGCTCATCATCGCTTCCTCATAGTTCGTAGGTTCATCATGGTCTAGTTACATGACTTCCGTAACAGGATTACCGCATCACTCAGTGCGGATCTCACTCGTTTACCTACGAGGTTCGGTAGTAACTTGATCTGAAGTTACATGATCATCATCATTAACTTCCTCACTAATTGGTATAGTAGTCACAAGAACAGATTTCTGTGATGAACTACTTTCCAATAAGGGAATAGGTACAGTTACCTCATCAAGTTCTACTTTCCTCCCACTCACTTCTTTCGAGAGAAACTCCTTCTCTAGAAAGGATCCATCTTAAGGAACGAATATCTTGCCTTCGGATCTGTGATAGAAGGTGTACCCAACAATTTCCTTTGGGTATTCTATGAAGACGCACTTCTCCGATTTGGGTTCGAGCTTATCAGATGAAACTTTTTCACATAAGCATCGCAACTCCAAACTTTAAGAAACGACAACTTGGGTTTCTTGCTAAACCACAGTTCATATAGTGTCGTCTCAACGGATTTAGATGGTGCCCAATTTAATGTGAATGCAGCTGTCTCTAATGCATGATCCCAAAACAATATTGGTAAATCAGTAAGAAACATCATAGATTGCACTATATCCAATAAAGTGCGGTTACGATGTTTGGACACACCATAACATTGTGGTGTTCCAGGTGGCGTGAGTTGTGAAACTATTCCACATTGTTTTAATTGAAGACCAAACTCAGAACTCAAATATTCGTCTCGCGATCGATCGCAGAAACTTTATTTTCTTGTTACGATGATTTTTCCACTTCACTCTGAAATTCTTTGAACCTTTCAACTATTTCAGACTTATGTTTCATCAAGAAGATATACCCATATCTGCTCAAATCATCTTGTGAAGGTCAGAAAATAACGATACTTGCCACGAGCATTAACACTCATTGGATCGCATACATCGGTATGTATTATTTCCAATAAGTCAGAGCTTGTTCCATTGTTCCGAGAACGGAGTCTTAGGCATCTTGCCCATGAGGCATGGTTCGCAAGCATCAAGTGATTCATAATCAAGTGATTCCAAAATCCCATCAAGATGGAGTTTCTTCATGCGCTTTACACCAATATGACCTAAACGGCAAAGTGCTACAAACAAGTTGCACTATCATTATTAACTTTGCATCTTTTGGTTTCAATATTATGAATATGTGTATCACTACGATCGAGATCCAATGAACCATTTTCATTGGGTGTGTAACCATATAAGGTTTTATTCATGTAAACAGAATAACAGTTTATTCTCTTACTTAAATGAATAACCGTATTGCAAAAAAACACGATCAAATCATATTCATGCTCAACACAAACACCAAATAACATTTATTTAGGTTCAACACTAATCCCGAAAGTATAGGGAGTGTGCGATGATGATCATATCAATCTTGAAACTACTTTCAACACACATCGTCACTTCACCTTTAACTAGTTTCGCTTATTCGCAACTCCTGCTTTGAAGTTACTACTCTTAGCAACCGAACCAGTACCAAATACCGAGGGGTTGCTATAAACACTAGTAAAGTACACATCAATAACATGTATATCAAATATACTTTTGTTTACTTTGCCATCCTTCTTATCCGCCAAATACTTGGGGTAGTTCGCCCAAAGGACCAGTCCCTTTGCAGTAGAAGCACTTAGTCTCGTGCTCAGTCCAGACTTGGGCTTCTTCACTTGAGCACAACTTGCTTGCCGTTCTTCTTGAAGTTCCCTTCTATCCCTTTGCCCTTTTCTTGAAACTAGTGGTCTTGTTAACCATCAACACTTGATGTTCTTTCTTGATTTCTACCTTCATCGATTTCATCATCATGAAAAACTCGGGAATCATTTTCATCATCCCTTGCATACTATAGTTCATCACAAAGTTCTACTAACTTGGTGATGGTGACTAGAGAATTCATCAATCACTATCTTATCCGGAAGATTAACTCCCACTTGATTCAAGCGATTGAAGTACCTGCATAATCTCGAGCACATGCTCACTAGTTGAGCGATTCTCCTCCATCTTTTAGCTATAGAACTTGTTGGAGACTTCATATCTCTCAACTCGGTATTTGCTTGAAATATTAACTTCAATTCTGGAACATCTCATATGGTCCATGATGTTCAAAACATCTTTGAAGTCCCGATTCTAAGCCATAAAGCATGGTGCACAAAACTATCAAGTAGTCATCATATTGAGCTAGCCAAACGCTCATAACGCCCGTGATCCGCTCCTGCAATAGGTCCGTCACCTAGCGTGCATTAAGGACATAATTCTTCGGCAGAATGAGGATAAACCTCGATCACGGATCAAATCCGCATCATTGCTACTAACATTTTTCAACATAATTTTCTAGGAACATATCAAAATAAACATATGAAAACAACAACGCAAGCTATTGATCTTACAACATAATTTGCAAAATACTACCAGGACTAAGTTCATGATAAATTTAAGTTCAATTAATCATATTACTTAAGAACTCCCACTTAGATAGACATCTCTCTAGTCATCTAAGTGATCACGTGATCCAAATCAACTAAACCATAACCGATCATCACGTGAGATGGAGTAGTTTTCAATGGTGAACATCTTATGTTGATCATATCTACTATATGATTCACGCCGACCTTTCGGTCTCCGTGTTCCGAGGCCATATCTGCATATGCTAGGCTCGTCAAGTATAACCGAGTATTCTCGTGTGCAAAACTGGCTTGCACCCGTTGTAGATGGACGAGAGCTTATCACACCCGATCATCACGTGGTGTCCGGGCACGATTTAACTTTGGCAACGGTGCATACCGGGAGAACACTTCTTGATAATTTAGTGAGAGATCATCTTATAATGCTACCGTCAATCAAAGCAAGATAAGATGCATAAAAGGATAAACATCACATGCAAATCAATATAAGTGATATGATATGGTCATCATCATCTTGTGCTTCATGATCTCCATCTTGCAGCACCACCATGATCACCATCGCCACCGGCGCGACACCTTGATCTCCATCGCAGCATCGTTGTCGCCTCGCCAAACTTATGCTACTACGACTATCGCTACCGCTTAGTGATAAAGTAAAGCATTACAGTAGGCATTGCATTGCATACAATAAAGCGACAACCATATGGCTCCCGCCATTGCCGATAACTTCGGTTACAAAACATGATCATCTCATACAATAAAATATAGCATCACGCCTTGACCATATCACATCACAACATGCCCTGCAAAAACAAGTTAGACGTCCTCTACTTTGTTGTTGCAAATTTTACGTGGCTGCTACGGGCTTAAGCAAGAACCAGTCTCACCTACGCATCAAAACCACAACGATATTTCGTCAAGTAGACTCCGTTTTAACCTTCTCAAGGACGGGCGTAGCCACACTCGGTTCAACTAAAGTGAGAGAGACAGCACCCACCAGTCACCTTTAAGCAACGAGTGCTCGTAGCGGTGAAACCAGTCTCGCGTAAGCGTACGCGTAATGTCGGTCCGGGCCGCTTCATCTCACAATACCGCTGAACCAAAGTATGACATGCTGGTAGGTAGTATGACTTGTATCGCCCACAACTCACTTGTGTTCTACTACTGCAAAACATCAAACCATAAAAACCTAGGCTCGGATGCCTTTGTTGGTTATGTAGTAATTTCAAAATTTTCCCACGCACACGCAAGATCATGGTGATGTATAGCAACGAGAGGGGAGAGTGTTGTCTACGCTCGTGAGACCCAAGCGAAGCGATCACAACGTAGAGGAAGTAGTCGACGTTCTCCTCGCGATCCGACCGATCCCGCGCCGTTATCTGACGCCCGAAGTTCTTGACACACGACAGCTCGATGACGCCCTCGACTCGATCCAGCCGAGTGTCGAGGGAGAGTTCCACAACGACGGCGTGGCAGGACGATCTTGATGTTTCACCGGCGCAGGCTTCGCTTAAGCTTCGCGACGGTATGACCGAGGTGGAATATGGTGGAAGGGGCACCGACACGGCTAAGGAACGATCTCACGATCAACTTGTGTGTTCCAGGTGCCCCCTGCCCCAGATATAAAGGAGCCAGGGGAGGGGCCGGCCGGCCAAGCTAGGGCGCGCTAAGGAGTCCTACTCCCTCGGGAGTAGGATTCCCCAATCCTAGTTGGACTAGGATTCTGAGGGGGGAAAGAGAGAGAGGGGGCGGCCCTTCTCCTAGTCCTAATAGGACTAGGGAAGGGAGGCGCGCAGAGCCCTCTTGGGCTGCCCTTCTCCTTTCCACCAAGGCCCATAGTGGCCCATTTACCTCCCGGGGTTCCAGAACCTCCTGTACTCAGTAGAATTCCGTTTACCGAACCATTCAACTCCAAACATAGGCTTCCAATATATCAATCTTTATGTCTCGACCATTCCGAGACTCCTCGTCATGTCCGTGATCACATCCGGACTAACTCCTTGGTACATCAAAATACATAAACTCATAATAACCGCCATCGAAACCTTAAGCGTGTGGACCCTACGGTTCGAGAACAATGTAGACATGACCTAGAACCATTCACGGTCAATAACCAACAGCGGACCTGGATGCCCATATTGGTTCCTACATATTCTACGAAGATCTTTATCGGTCGGACCGCATAACAACATACGTTGTTCCTTTGTCATCGGTATGTTACTTGCCCGAGATTCGATCGTCGGTATCCAATACCTAGTTCAATCTCGTTATCGCAAGTCTCTTTACTCGTTCCGTAATACATCATCTCACAACTAACTCATTAGTTGTAGTGCTTGCAAGGCTTCAAGTGATGTGTATTACCGAGAGGGCCCAGAGATACCTCTCCGACAATCGGAGTGACAAAACCTAATCTCAAATACGCCAACCCAACATCCGCCTTTGGAGACACCTGTAGTACTCCTTTATAATCACCCGATTACGCCAGACGCTTGGTAGTACCCAAAGTGTTCCTCCGTAAACGGAGTTGCATAATCTCATAGTTACAGGAACATGTATATGTCATGGATAAAAGCAAGAGCAACATACTAAACGATCGTGTGCTAAGCTAATGGAATGGGTCATGTCAATCGATCATTCTACTAATGATGTGACCTTGTTAATCAAATAACAACTCTTTGTTCATGGTTAGGAAACATAACCATCTTTGATTAACAAGCTAGTCTAGTAGAGGCATACTAGTGACCTGTTGTTTGTCTATGCATTCACACATGTATCATGTTTCCGGTTAATACAATTCTAGCATGAATGATAAACATTTATCATGAAATAAGGAAATAAATAATAACTTTATTATTGCCTCTAGGGCATATTTCCTTCAGCAGCAGCCCGGGCCCTGGTAGGAAAGGCATTCCGTACAGGATTTTATTGGCCGACGGCTCGGGCAGATGCACAGGACTTGGTCCATCAATGCGTTGGTTGTCAGCTCTTTGCTAATCAAAGCCATATGCCACCCACCGCCCTCAAAACCATACCCATTACCCGCCGTCATGTCCAGGGGCTTGACATGGTTGGACCCCTTAAAGGGGGAACCCACAAGAAAAAGTACCTATTGGTCATGGTGGATAAGTTCACCAAATGGATAGAGGCCAAACTGGTCAAACGGCAGAGTCCGGACCAGTGATAGACTTTATATCGAGGTGGCACACCGCCACTGAGTCCCCACAAGCATCATCACCGACAACGCACAAATTTCACGGCCGACGAGGTTAAGTCATGGTGCAAAAATATGGGCATCAAGCTCGACTATGCGCCGCCTATCACCCTCAAACCAACGGTCAAGTGGAAAGAGCAAATGGTCTAATAATGAGCGGCATTAAACCCGGACTAGTGAGGTCACTCACTAAATCCGACACCCAATGGGTCGAGGAGCTCGACCAGACTGGGGCTGCGGACAACGCCTAACCGTATTCACCGGATTCACACCATTCTTTATGGTATACGGCGCAGAGGCAGTCTTGCCTCGCGACATTATTCATGAATCACCTCGAGTGCGCATGTATGAGGAAAGAGAGGCCGAGCTGGATCGGCAGGACAGCTTGGACACATTGGAGGAAGAACGCGACGTCGCGAAGGCTCGTTCTTCATTCTATCAGCAGCAGGCCCGAAGATATCAAAGCAGAGAAGTACGGGCCAAGACTTACAACGTTGGAGAGCTAGTTCTACGTCTGTCGGACAAGAAAAAGGACAAGCTTAAGCCCAGATGGGAAGGCCCCTTCATTATTGATCAAGTATTGACCGGCGGAGCATACCGTCTACGAAATGCGTCGGATAACCGACTCGAGCCGAACCCATGGAACGCAGCCCGACTCCGACGATTCTATGCCTAGCGCCGGACTAAGAGTTCGTCCCCTTCCCCCATCCAACCTTTTATACTTCGGCTGTCTTTTGTTTCTCTTTTTATATTTTTAACGTAAAAGCCCTTCGGGGCAGATTTTAGCGTTCTTTGCATACGCATGATGTGCCACCCGCACTTGTTATTCCTGGGGGCTTCTTTTACAGAAGCTCAACTATACGGGTTTCATACCCAACACATGTGTCAAGCTTCCACATGTACCTTTTAATCGCCATTATATGCATCGATATGACTTAAGTTTTGGCCAAGCTGGGTTGTTCGGCCTGTGCTTACCCCTACGCTCCCGATTGTTCGGCTAGGAGGTAAAGGAGCACCTCTGGGATTGTTATCGCGGGTCAGCCGGATGTGTACCTCGGATGGGTGAAGCCGAAAAGCTAGCGTTCTTAAGGGAATATTCGCCGGTGATTTAAAAGATGACTTTTGCTTATTTATCTATCTGCCCCAGATGTTTTATCGCTTCTTTGCAGTCCGGACATGCACTTTAGGGCATGCCTCCCCAAATAAAGGAACCCTTAACGGAACTATTCTCCCCGAAGATGTTTCTTACTAACCATGTAATATAACATAACTAGTTGGGCACTTGTCCGATAAAGCACTAATGACCCCTACGCCTGGTCTCCATGCATACCACGGTTGTTTCTTAACCAAAAGGTATTTGAACACACACCGGACTCTAGGGTCCCGAGGTCGGGCTTAAAAGGTCGGCAAAGACAAACGATCTACAATCCGCTAGAAGGCATTTCACATGTCATTTTAAAGGATAACATACATTGTCAAATTTATTGATTGTATTCCTCCTCAATCCCGCCTAACAGTGCTGTCTAGTTTACTGATCTGTTGGGAAAACTTAGCAGCCAACTCTACTTGGCTGTACACTAAACTCACAGGGATCTCCTTCCCATCGGGCCCCACCGGTCCAACTTCGGCCATGTGGTTGGGGTCCGCCTTCTTGTACCGCGTCTTCACCATGGCCCAAGCCTCCCTGGCACCTTGACGGCAAGCTGATAATTTCCACAAACGGGAGCTGCCGCACTCCTTGCAGCTTCTCCGCAAGCTCCCCGAGGCCCTCGGGTAGGGTGAGGGCTGGCCATAAAGCCTGAACGACGCCGCTCATTGCCTGCCGAACTCGTTCGAGTAGCTGCAGCAGTTTGGGAATTTGATCACCCATTGATATGGGCATCTCCTCTGCAGGACGACCCGTGAGTATACCTACAAGACATACCATGTCAAAATACTTCCTCGCCGAACTCTTCAAAATAGTTCGCTCAAGCACTTACTATATATGCCGCGACGAAGCCGCTGATTCTCCTTAACAGAGCGGACAGCTCGGCTGCGCCTTTTAACTCTTCTCCGAGCTTGGCGCCGGCATCTTGGAGCTTGTTCCTTTCCGCTGAACCCTATTCAGACGCTCGCCAGACCTTTAGTGGCGCAACAATCTTACTGTCCGGATCTTGTCCGGCGGTACCTGCAACGTCATTATTAGACTTCAGGCACGCCGCCGCAGTGCTTATATTAATTTATACAAATGTGTTACCAGGAGGGGTCTTTCCGTCTCCTCCTGCGGCAGCAAGTGCGGCCTCAAGTTGGGCCTTGCAATCTTGCAGCTCCCGAGACAGCCGGGCATTCTTCTCGTTGAGTGCCTGAAATTTAAAATGATCCTTAAATCAGTTAGCGTAACTAATTTAAGTCTCGGGGGCTACTGGTGTATACGACCATTAAAATTACCTTACCCGTATGTCTTTAACATACCGCTCCGTGGCTCTGGTAAAACCATTTTGAGCAGCGCGGAGATGCACGTCCCCTGCATTAAAGGCATCCAATGCCTCAGCGGAAAAGCATGCTTCTTGAAATACTGTCCGGCGGCGCCTATGATTCATAGCGCTCTCCACCTCGACTTGGTGGCGACATGTCACGGTCGGTATCCTCCGCTGGAGCAGGATCCGATTCGCATCTTGTGTTTGCCTCCCCTCCGCTCCTGTGCCGGAGCCCGGCCGGTGTTGGTTGGATCGGCAATTCCTGCGCCACAGATCCGGCGCTTTTTCTCCTATAAAGGTCATGAGCACTTAGACGTTTCTTGAACGTTGCTCAAAAATTCAAACACAGGCTATACCTCTGCGGGCGACGTTTCCGTCCAGACGGCGCTCCTTTTCCTCCTGCTAGTCCGGACTGACCTCTGTAGGTCGGCCGCCGCAGGCTCGGCTTCCTGCCGTAAAGGCGCTTCCTGCAAAATACCATCGTTCGCGAAGGTCAGAAATAGATAAGGATAAGATGATGGTGTCCGGACTTCGGTCGTGGTCACCTGGGAAGCCGAACTTAGTCCGGGTAGTCCACCGTAATGGCGACTCAAAGCATTGTCTATGCTGAGCTGGTGATACACCCGTCGATCAGCTCTACCTCGATGTCCGGATCCTCTTGGAGGTCGGACCGAGGATCCTTCGGATCCTCGGGCTGTGGAGCAGGACTCACCATGTCCTCCACATCGGCGTGAGACCTGCGCCAAGACATAATGTAAGAAGCTTAAACTTCGAAAGCACGGGTAGAACCCCTCGAGGTGTTCGCTTACCCATCCTCTAGGGTTGATCATGGAAAGCCCATCCAAAGGGTTCGGGCGAAGGAAGTCCTCCTTCTCCCCCTTGTACAGGCCGGACAGGATCTTCACTAGATCCTCGGTCGAATCCGGCCCTTTGCGGCCATGCCGGGTAGCGTCGTCTTCCCCGTTGAAATCCCACATGGGGAGGCCTCTGTATTGCAGTGGCTGCACCCCACGCTTGATGCACGTCGCCATGACTCCGATCATGGTCAAGCCAGAATGAGCCATTAATATTATCCGGCCCATCAAGTAATGGACGCTCTTGTCTTCCTCCAAACGGGGGCTCCGCGGGCACCAGCTGAGGCGTTTCTTCAAGGGAGCAGCATCAAACTCCAGGAGGCCGATCCGGACTGGGTCGGGCAACGGAGCGTCTACTATGTAAAACCACTCCGAGGGCCAGTCTTCGGACGCCTTCTTGGGAGTGCCGGATAGGTATCCGGTCCCGGCGATGCGCCATATTTCGGCGCCGCCCACTTGATATATGGACCCCTGGTGAGAACGGTGTACGAGGCAAAACAGCCTCTTCCACAATGCGAAATGGGGCTCGATGCCCAGGAATAGCTCAGAAGAGCTACGTAGCCGCGATATGCAGCACAGAGGCGGGCGCGAGGTGGTGGAGCTGGAGTCCGTAGAACTTCAGAGCCCGCGGAGGAACGGATGTATTGGAAATCGAGCCCCTTATCGATAGGGGACGGCACACTCGCCCCCTTGTTGGGGCTTGGAGTGTCCTCCGCCTGCCTCCCACCTTGATAAGTAACCAGTCCGGCTCGGACTGGAACCATGAAGGCCGGAGGAAGAAACCCCTCCGTTTGGAGCTTCACTAGCTCATTGTGCGAATTAGAGCACCTCCTCCAATTCCCTGGCGATGGGCTGGGAGCGCGTGAGGAAGAGCCGCGTTGACGATCCATGGTGGAATGGATTTCTAGGTCAGAGGCGCTTCGATGGAGTATACGCGAGAGGAAGACGGTGCGGTTTGGATCTGGATCCTTGCCTCTTTTATAGGCGGATGACTCGCACAATTAGGGGGTGAAATGTAAAAGACACCCTGGCTTTTCGCATTCGTGCGACGCGTGGAAGGGGGCCATTATTTGGCGTGGAAGCCGAGGAGCACAGTATTCAAGAAGCCGGACATTATTCGGCTGGTACATGAAATTTGAAGGGAGAACCCGCCTTGCAATGCCGAAGACTACAAGCACGCTGGACTTATCGTCATTGAAGCCTGGTTCAGGGGCTACTGAGGGAGTCCTGGACTAGGGGGTGTCCGGACAGCCGGACTATCAATATCCGCTGGACTCCAAGACTACGAAGATAGAAGATTGAAGACTCCGGCTCGTGTCCGGAAGGCACTTTCCTTGGCGTGGAAGGCAAGCTTGGCAATACGGATATGTGGATCTCCTACCATTGTAACCGACTCTGTGTAAACCTAGCCTCTCCGGTGTCTATATAAACCGGAGGGCTCTAGTCCGTAGGACAACATACATCTCAACAATCATACCATAGGCTAGCTTCTAGGGTTTAGCCTCCTTGATCTCGTGGTAGATCTACTCTTGTACTACCCATATCATCAATATTAATCAAGCAGGACGTAGGGTTTTACCTCCATCGAGAGGGCCCGAACCTGGGTAAAACATTGTGTCCCTCGTCTCTTGTTACCATCCGCCTAGACGCACAGTTCGGGACCCCCTACCCGAGATCCGCCGGTTTTGACACCGACAAAGACGTTGGATCAAGTGTGACTACATGTTTTCTCGAACACGCCCGCGTTATATGCGTGGGGACTGAAGCAGACGACTGCAAACTTTCAGGATATATATATACATAAACGGCCGCACAGGAGGCATTATAATACTTTCGGGCAAAAGTATAAAAAACAGCCTTTATAATCAAAATAGCATTGTCTTTACAATCGCGATACATGTCATTCAAACATGGCACTCTTCAAGCATTGAGCCTCTATTAAACGGGCGCCTTCTAAGACTTCTCCGAAATAGTGCTTGGCCAGGTCCTGGCCGTCCGCCGCACTCTGGGTTGCAATAGCGGTGGCTTCCATCCTAGCCCAGTATGTTTTAACACGGGCAAGAGCCATCCGCGCACCCTCTATGCACGCTGACCTCTTCATAGCGTCGATATGCGACACAACACCAAGGAATTGTTGCACTAATCCAAAATAGGTGTCCGGCCTTGGCCCTTGTGGCCAAAGATGATCCACAACAGACCTCATAGCAAGCCCGGACAACCTGTGGAGTTCGGCCCATGCGGCCATCTTTTCATTTAATGGCAGCGGACGCCTCGGTGCACTGAACTGCGACCAGAATAACCTCTCAGCCTTATTTAAAGTGCAACTATCCCTAGGTGGTTTTGGTAATTCATAACAACATATAGCTCATTGAGCTAATGCTATTCCAAGACAAATATGTCAGGAAAGCTCAATGAATGGCATGGCATGGATGATGAAAGTGGATCCCTCAAAATATTAAGGACAAAGGATTGGCTCAAGCTCAAAAGCTCAAGACTCTACATTTTACATTTTAGTGATCCAAGATCACATTGAGTCTATAGGAAAAGCCAATACTATCAAGGAGGGATGAGGTGTTGCTTAATGAGCCTCTTGCTTCAAGTGCTTAGTGATATGCTCCAAAAACCCTCAACTACTTTCTCACATCCACATATGACCTAAACTCAAAGTCAAAATTGGTCCCACCGATTCTTTCTATCCGGCGCCACCGAGTTCAAATGTCATAGCCACTGCCACAATCTCTAGGCAAATCGGTCTCACCGATAGGGATCTCGGTCTCACCGAGATGGGATTGTAATCTCTCTATTTCCCTTCATAACATTTCGGTCTAACCGAAGTGAGCGATCAGTCCCACCAAGATTGCAATGTAAACTCTCTGTTTCCCTTGCGTAACATTTCTGTCTCACCGAAAAGAGTGAATCGGTCCCATCGAGTTTACCTGACCAACTCTATGGTTAGCTAATTACCAAAATCGGTCTCACCTAGTTTGTGTAATCGGTCTCACCGAGATTACGTTATGCCTTAACCCTAACCATATCGGTCCTACCGAGTTGCATGTCGGTCCCAGCGAAAATCCTAACGGTCACTAGATTTACTAAATCGGTCCGTTGATTCGGTCCCACCGAGTTTGGTAAATTGTGTGTAACGATTAGATTTTGTGTGGAGGCTATATATATCCCTCCACCTCCTCTTCATTCATGGAGAGAGCCATCAGAACAAACCTACACTTCCAACTTACCATTTCTGAGAGAGAACTACCTACTCATGTGTTGAGGCCAAGATATTTCATTCCTACCATATGAATCTTGATCTCTAGTGAGGGAGTCCGGGACTAGGGGGCGTCCGGACAGCCGGACTATCATCGTCCGCCGGACTCCAAGACTACGAAGATACAAGATTGAAGACTCCGTCTCGTGTCCGGATGGGACTTTCCTTGGCGTGGAAGGCAAGCTTGGCAATACGGATATGTGGATCTCCTACCATTGTAACCGACTCTGTGTAACCCTAGCCTCCTCCGGTGTCTATATAAACCGGGGGGCTTTAGTCCGTAGGACATAATATACATTACAACAATCATACCATAGGCTAGCTCTAGGGTTTAGCCTCCTTGATCTCGTGGTAGATCCACTCTTGTACTACCCATGTCATCAATATTAATCAAGCAGGATGTAGGGTTTTACCTCCATCGAGAGGGCCCGAACCTGGGTAAAACATCGTGTCCCTTGTCCCTTGTTACCATCCGCCTAGACGCACAGTTCGGGACCCCCTACCCGAGATCCGCTGGTTTTGAAACCGACATTGGTGCTTTCATTGAGAGTTCCTCTGTGTCGTCACCGATAGGCTCGATGGCATCTTCAACCAACAACGCTGTCCAGGGTGAGACTTTTCTCCCCGGACAGATCTTCGTATTCGGCGGCTTCGCACTGCGGGCTAATTCGCTTGGCCATCTGGAGCAGATCGAAAGTTACGCCCCTGGCCGTCAGGTCAGATTCGGAAGCCTAAACTTCACGGCCGACATCCGCGGGGACTTGATCTTCGACGGGCTCGAGCCACAGCCAAGCGTGCCGCACTGTTACGATGGGCATGATCTAGCTCTGTCACCGAACAGTGCCTTGGTGGCCGCACAAGAATCCGCTCCGGCCCTTAGTCCGGAGCCGATCGCCCAGATCGAGGATCGGTGGATGGACACCACCTCGAGGGCTTCAACTTCCACGGCGATGGAGCCGAACACTACCCTTGTCCCTCGCGAAGCTCGTGACTCCGAGGTGCTGGACTCCTTGCCGAACTCCGGACCTCCCGCGCCCCTGCCAGTCGAATCTGGTTGGGCGCCGGTTATGGAATTCACCGCCGCGGACATCTTCCAATACTCGCCCTTTGGCGACATCCTAAATTCGCTAAAGCATCTCTTGCTATCGGGAGAATCTTGGCCAGACTATGGCCAGGATGGTTGGGATATAGACGACGAAGAAATTCAGAACCCACCCACCACCCACTTTGTAGCCACTGTCGACGACCTTACCGACATGCTAAATTTCGACTCCGAAGACATCGACGGCATGGACGACGATGCCGGAGACAAACAAGAACCAGCGCCTATAAGGCACGTAAAAACCACCTCGTCACACGACGTATACATGGTGGATACCCCAAAAGGAAGCGACAACGAGGACCAACGGGGCGCGGCAAAAGATAATCCCGCCGACAAACAACGAAAACAGCGACGCAGACACCGCCCTAAGTCCCGCCTCGACAACAACAGCGCTCTTAACGACCCAGCAATACAGCAGGGCAAATCAATGGACGACGACAAGCAACCGTCCGAACAAGACGAGTCAGACAATCAGTCCGGGCCCGGCGGAAAAATAGTTCGACGATCTCACGCCGACACACCGCCGAGAATAAAACCTTCGGAAAAGACTCGTCAACATCGCAAGAAGCTTGAAGAAGGAAAAACGGAAGCTCAAAACAGCGGAAGATACACTCAGAATGAGGTGGAGCAAAGTGCTGAAAACTGCAGATAAATACGGCAATGGCCATCAATCAAGGAGCTACCCGAAGCGCAAGCTACTGCCTGAATTTGATGAAGAGGCCATAGAGCCCCCACCGTCAAAAAACAATGAAGCCGCCTGGTTGGATAGACGGCCAGATGATAGGCCAAAATCTGAAAGCGGCGCCGCATATAAATCGACTAATGACCCTGGAAAGACAGATGGCCCAGCCAGGTCCATTTACGGGCCAAAGAAGAGGGCCCCAGGAGGCAATACAACACGCCAAGTATCTGAAGACATTCGTGCATCCAAATACAGGGGCGCCGCACACCCACTATGTTTCACCAACGAGGTGCTGGATCACGAATTCCCAGCAGGGTTTAAACCCATAAACATAGAGGCCTACGACGGAACAATGCACTCGAGTGCGGATAGAAGATTATATACTACACATACACATGGCTAGAGGAGATGATCTCCACGCCATAAAATATTTAC
Organism: Aegilops speltoides; assembly: GCA_021437245.1. NCBI lineage: Eukaryota > Viridiplantae > Streptophyta > Magnoliopsida > Poales > Poaceae > Aegilops > Aegilops speltoides. The sequence goes on from CM038147.1 coordinate 136,989,557, forward strand.
CCCTCAAGCTCAAAGGGCCAGCCCGTCATTGGCTCAAAAGCCTCCCAGAAAACACTGTTGGAAGTTGGGAAGAGCTTGAGGACGCGTTTAGAGCAAATTTTCAAGGGACTTATGTCCTCCCTCCAGATGCAGATGATCTAAGTCATATAACTCAACAGCCCGGAGAGTCAGCACGCAAATTCTGGAACAGGATCCTCACTAAGAAGAACCAAATAGCCGACTGTCCGGACGCCGAAGCCTTAGCAGCTTTTAAACACAACGTCCGAGACGAATGGCTCGCCAGACACCTCGGCCAAGAGAAGCCGAGGACAATGTCCGCGCTAACAAGCCTCATGACCCGCTTCTGTGCGGGAAAGGATAGCTGGCTAGCAAGATGCAGCACCAGCGACCCAAGTACATCCGAGATCAGAGAAGGAAACGGAAAATCACGGCACAGAAAAGAGCAGCGCCGGAATAAAGAGAAAAGCCCAAAGAGCACGGCAGTCAACGCCGGATTCAAAAGCTCGCGGCCAAACAACAAAACACCGCCTCTTAAGGACGACAGCGATGAGCTATCCAACTTAAACAAGATTTTGGGTCGGATATGTCAAATCCACAGTACCCCCGGAAGGCCTGCAAACCATACCCACAGAGATTGTTGGGTTTTCAAATAGTCTGGCCGACTAAACGCCGAACACAAGGGGCTCGACGCGTCAAGCGAAGATGATAAACCCCACCAGCAGAGCACCGGAAAACAAAAGAAATTCCCACAAGAGGTCAAAACAGTAAATTCACTTCATGTGATAATACGGAAAAACAGTGCGGCACCCGTTAAAATGAGTCTCGCACGGTCCAACCCAGCGGAACATAGAGATTGGACATCAAAACCAATCACTTTCGACCACCTGGATTATTCCAGAAGCGTTCGAAATACAGGACGGACTGCCCTGATATTGGATCCCATAATCGACGGACTACAATTTAAACAAGTCCTGATGGACGGAGGCAGCGACTTAAACCTGATGTATTCAAACACAATCCGCAAGTTGGGGATAGACCTTACTAAAATTCGACACAGCCGCACTTCCTTTAAAGGAGTGACGCCAGGCCCTTACGCCAAGTGCGCAGGCACCCTATTACTCGAAGTTATGTTCGGATTGCCGAACAACTTTCGACGCGAAAAACTAATCTTTCATACCGTCCCATTTAAAAGTAGCTATCAAGCACTCTTGGGACGAGAGGCTTTTGTCCACTTCAACGCCATACCACATTACGCGTCTCTTACGCTTAAGATGCCCGGTCCACGTGGCATCATTTTAGTGCGAGGGTCATTTAAAGACCCCGGGCACGGTCAGACGAGTCCAACTTAAATAAGTTAGGGGCTCCCTAGCCGCACATCCCATCACAAGGGGCTGCGCGCACAAGCAACAGCGGGTTCATACAGACTCCGCTTTACTTATTTATATTTCTTCTTTCACATATACTTTTTTCACGAGTTCTTTTCAAACTAAGTTCCTCTCTTTTTACAGATGAACAACGTGCACACCCGTCCAGGATAACGGCACAACGGAGACACAAAGCAGAGCGTGCAGAGGGACCCGTCGTGAGGATTCTTTTCAGATTAAGACCTGCGTAAACCTTTTTACTGTCTCTTGTTGTTATTCTCCTTGGTTTCTTCTTATAACCAAAGCGGAGCTCGACGCTTTGGCATTGGCGCGTCAGAGGACCATGCCCGCACTGACATGGGGCTTAGGGCATTGTTTCGCCCATTATTATAAAGACCGAACACTTTAGGGAGTGTTGGCGCCTCGAAAGTTAGGCATTATATGCATCAGCTCCGAATCATGTCTTTGGTCAAATGTTGGGTTTGCCCGGCTCCTGTGTTTTGCTGCCTTACGCTCCGTATCATCATCTAACGCGCACCGGAGAACTATCGCGATTGTGCCCCGGTTCGGCTGGGCGAGCACCTCAAGAGAGAAAGCCGAAAACCGATCGTTATGATACTGAGGAGAGACTGGTCAACCACTCGATCGACTATTGGAATGTTTAGAATTCCCCGCTTTGATGAAGGGCCGTTTCTCGGTCAGGCACACACGCGCCCCGAATTCGGAAAAGCGCGATGCACCAAGGGGCTATATCGTAGCCCCACCCTCGAACTCCACTGGGTAAGTGAAAGTGATAAAGAAATCTTTCAGGTTATACAAATGTATACATAAACGGCCGCATAGCAGATATTTTAATACTTGGGACACACAAGTATAAAAAGTGGTTACATTATAATCATTGTCTTACAAGATAAAAACGTTCATTTGAACGTAACATTTTTTGAGCACTACGACTCTATTACACGAGCGCCACGCATAACTTCCCCAAAATAGTGCTCGGCGGTAATCGCGCTTTCGTCCAACCTCGGGCGGAATAGCGGTGGCATCCATCTCTGTCCAATGTGTCTTCACACGGGCAAGGGCCATCCGTGTGCCTTCTATACAGGCCGACCGCTTCATCTCCTTGAGATGCGGCACCGCTCCAAGAAATTGCTGCAATAAGCCGAAATAGCTCGTCGCCTTGGGCCTCTCTGGCCAGACATGAGCCACGATATCAGTCATGGCAAGTTCGGACAATCTATTTAGCTCATCCCATTCGGCCAACCAATCGGTCAACGGAAGTGAACGATCCGGACTATGGAATTGAGACCAAAATAGCTCTTCCGTCTCGTGATCCTTCTGGCTCCGGAAGTGCTCAACGGCATCAGCCGCACTTGCCGCTAAGTCCATATATGGATCCTCCGGACCCCACAGCTGGCCAAGTTGGGCATATTTTTGATCCATAAACCGGCGACGAAGCAGAAACGGCTTGCCAGCCACAATATCTCCGGCCCGGCGCAGCTCCTCCTTCATAGCCCGCATCGCAGAACGGGCATCCTTGGCCTCGGCGGTGGCCTTCCCCAGGTTCCCCCACTCTGATAAGCGCTCCTTTTCAAGAGCCTCTTTGCGGTCGGCAGCATCTTTTAAATTCACGGCCAATTCGGCCATCTTTTCCCTGCTTAGGCAGTGTGCAGCCTTTTCAGCTTTCAACTCCTCGGCTGCCCTCGAGGCAGCCGCATCACTCCTTCGGGTTTGCTCCTTGGCTTGAGAAAGTTCGGCCCGAAGGCTCTCCACAGCAGCAGCACCGTCTATATCACAGCATATACATTATCAGAGGCGGGTTTTGACCCCCTTAAAACAAGTGACTGTGGAGAATTCATTTACCTCGCGACTCGTCAAGTCGCCGGTTGACAAGCGCGATGTCCGCATCCGCCACGTCAAGTTGCCGCATTAACTCGGCAAATCCACTAGTCCGGCTAGCCCCCGGACTATCCGCCACCTGCATAGGAACGGCGACATTTATTACCTGCGATTTTGATCCTCGGTACGCTATCGCTTTCGACAACCTACCGAGTCTCAGGGGCTACTATCTATACAGGCGCACTTCTATGTGCCAAACTGTCAAAAGGTGCGCCGTTTTTGCAGACCTCAAATCCCGTCACAAGAACTCGACGGCATTATGCAATCCGCTTTGGCGGATTTAAATCCTTCCAATCACCATACGCATCAAAGCAGGGTGATCTTCTGAGATGGACGCCCTCTCAAGCATATTCTTCAGCTCCCTCGGCCGGACACTAGAGGGCGCCGAACTCTCCGGCCCTTCCGGACTCGAGGATACCCTCCGTGACGATACTTCAGGCTCGTCTGCCCTATCCGACGGCGCAGCACACGGAGGCGTTTCGCTCTCCATCATCTCCGGAAGAAGATCCCCCGAAGACGAACTCATCTGAGAAGTCCGCAACCGAATCAGAAGGCAAAACTTGGTTATCCATGTACATAAATGGAGGTATTTTCTTATTAATGAACTCCCCCTTCCCTACTCACGGCTCGCTGGAGGGCTGATCCGTTAGAGGCGATTGTACGTCCGGGTTCTCCCCGGACGCGGGACCCTCCGATGGAGATTTCTTCTCCCGCTTAGGGGCTTTGGCCTCCAAGTCTTCGGAGGCGGTCCTCTTCTCCCCCTGGAAGGAGGGATTTTCGATCCCCCCTCTTCAGGCGCCCCCTTGGGCGAGGTATTAACTCTTCTATTTTCCCCATTGCCCCTTTCTTCGGGCGCGACCTCCAACATTCTGACCAGCACGGGCTCCAGTGCGGTCTCTGGGAGGGGGGCCGGACACCTTATCAGCTTCGATCGTGCTACCCACTCCTGATGAAGAATAATGGGTTAGAAGGCAAATTTCAGAAAAGCAAACAAACAGAACATCCGGACTCGAGCTACTTACCCGTATCCGGCGACAGCTTAGGCCTGCGTCCTCGGTCAATTCCGGACACGCCACCTGCGGTCGAAGAACAACTTGTACATCTCCACGGGCGTCATACCCATGAAGTGTTGGAGAATTCGTGATCCCTCCGGATTGAACTCCCATGACCAGAGAGGACGGCGTTTGCAGGGCAGAAGATGTCTGATTAGCATAACCTGCATCACCACAACCAGATTGATCTCCCTCGCCTGGAGGTCTTGAATCCAGACCTGCAATGAAGGCACGTCTTCGGACAGCCCCCAATTGAGCCCTTGGTTGACCCACGACATCAGTCGGCGTGGAGGTCTCGGGCGTAATGAAGGCGGCGGCTTTTGCTTGCTGCCCCTCGGAGTGATGATATAGAACCACTCCTGCTGCCACAAGCCGAGCTCTTCTTGGAAGGAGCCATTGGGCCACGGGGCATCGGCCCTTCTGCTTATGGCCGCCCCGCCGCACTCCGCTTGACGCCCCCCGATCATCTTCGGCTCCACATTAAAGGTCTTCAGCCACAGGCCGAAGTGGGGAGTGACGCGGAGGAAGGCTTCGCAGACGATAATGAATGCGGAGATATGTAGGATGGACTCCAGAGCCAAGTCGTGAAAATCCAGCCCGTAGTAGAACATGAGCCCTCTCACGAAGGGGTCCGTCAGGAAGCCTAAACCCCGACGGGGGTGGGATACGAAGACGACGTACTCACCGGGCTCGGGAGTGGGCACGGCCTGCCATTGGGCAGGCAACCTGTGTGAAATCTCGTAGGACAGGTACTTGGCCTCACGCAGCTTTAACACGTCCTCCTCCGTGACGGTGGAGGGCAGCCACCGGCCCTGAAGGTCGGAGCCGGACATTGTTGAAGATCCGAAGTGCTCGAATCTGGGGCTCTGGGTGTTGGAACTTGGAGCAAAGAGAGGATTCGAGGGAAGATTGAGAAAAGAAACGAGCCTCGGTCCCCTTATAAAGGGGGAAAATACCAAGAGCCGTCTCCGTGACCGTTCGGGATTCACCTTCGATAGAGGAGGCGTGGCGACGGGCACGGTTGGGTTACCCACGCTCGTATTGATGAGAATCCCGGGATAAGGGGAACACGATCTCTGCTTTGACAGGACGTGCCAAGGAAACCGCTTCGCTAAACATGCTGAGGTGGTATAATAAAAAACGATTCAAATAAAGGCTTGGTAGCGGTGTGATGTCATGCCGCATAATACGTCAGCAGATTGGACTTGTGTACATTTTATTCTCTCTACGGTGAAATGTGGAATTTATTTTGCGAGTCAACACTATCCCGGTGTTCATGATCTTCTCTGGATTATTCAAGGAGGAACCCGCCTTGCAATGCCGAACATTATGCGCGCCGGACTCATCGTCATTGAAGCCAGGTTCAGGGGCTACTCTGGACTAGGGGGTGTCCGGACAGCCGGACTATCATCGTCCGCCGGACTCCAAGACTACGAAGATACAAGATTGAAGACTCCGTCCCGTGTCCGGATGGGACTTTCCTTGGCGTGGAAGGCAAGCTTGGCAATACGGATATGTGGATCTCCTACCATTGTAACCGACTCTGTGTAACCCTAGCCTCCTCCGGTGTGTATATAAACCGGAGGGCTTTAGTCCGTAGGACATAATATACATTACAACAATCATACCATAGGCTAGCTCTAGGGTTTAGCCTCCTTGATCTCGTGGTAGATCCACTCTTGTACTACCCATGTCATCAATATTAATCAAGCAGGACGTAGGGTTTTACCTCCATCGAGAGGGCCCGGACCTAGGTAAAACATCGTGTCCCTTGTCCCCTGTTACCATCCGCCTAGACGCACAGTTCGGGACCCCTACCCGAGATCCGCCGGTTTTGACACCGACATCTAGCCTTCCCCAAGTTGCTTTCCACTCAAATCTTCTTTCCACCAGATCCAAATCCTATGAGAGAGAGTTGAGTGTTTGGGAGACTATCATTTGAAGCACAAGAGCAAGTTGTTCATCATCAAAGCACCATTTGTTACTTCTTGGAGAGTGGTGTCTCCTAGATTGGCTAGGTGTCACTTGGGAGCCTCCGACAAGATTGTGGAGTTGAACCAAGGAGTTTGTAAGGGCAAGGAGATTGCCTACTTCGTGAAGATCTACCACTAGTGAGGCAAGTCCTTCGTGGGCGACGGCCATGGTGGGATAGACAAGGTTGCTTCTTCGTGGACCCTTTGTGGGTGGAGCCCTCCGTGGACTCGCACAACCGTTACCCTTCGTGGGTTGAAGTCTCCATCAACGTGGATGTACGATAGCACCACCTATCGGAACCACGACAAAAACATTCGTGTCTCCAATTGCGTTTGAATCCTCCAAACCCTTCCCTTTACCTTCTTGCAAGTTGTATGCTTTACTTTCCGCTGCTCATATACTCTTTGCATGCTTGCTTGAATTGTGTGGAGATTGCTTGAGTTGTCCAAAGATAGCTAAAATCTGCCAAGTCTAAAATTGGGAAAAGGTTAAGTTTTTAATTGGTCAAGTAGTCTAATAACCCCCCCCCCCCTCTAGACATACTTCAAGGTCCTACAAGTGGTATCAGAGCTTTGGTCTCCATTTGCTTTGATTTCCATAGCTTTTGGTGGTCATAGCCTTGGCTTCACAACCTAGGAGAGTATGGCGTCTAGCGAGGGAAATTATCACCGTAGAGGTCCTTACTTTGATGGTACTAATTTTGCTAGTTGGAAGCATAAGATGAAAATGCATATTCTCGGACATAACCCCGCCGTTTGGGCTATTGTGTGTATTGGCTTGCAAGGTGAATTCTTTGATGGGAGAGAGCCGAACCGTGAAGCTAGTGCTGATGAATTGAAGATGCTGCAATACAGCGCTCAAGCTTGTGATATCCTCTTCAATGGCTTGTGCCCCGAAGAATTCAACAAAATCAGCCATCTTGAGAATGCAAAGGAAATTTGGGATACTTTGATTGATATGCATGAACGTACCGACTCCGTCAAGGAATCCAAGTTGGATGTGCTCCAAAGTCAGCTTGAGAAGTTCAAAATGAAGGATGGTGAAGGTGTCGCTGAAATGTACTCTAGGCTTGCTCTTATCACAAATGAGATTGCCGGCTTAGGAAGTGAAGAGATGACCGACAGATTCATCATCAAGAAGATCTTAAGAGCATTGGATGGAAAGTATGATACCGTGTGCACATTGATCCAAATGATGCCAAATTAGAAAGATATCAAGCCAATGGAAGTCATTGGAAGAATTGTTGCTCATGAGATGTCACTCAAGGATAAGGAGGAACTTCACAACAAGTCAAGTGGTGCTTACAAAGCCTCATGTGAAGCCCCCACATCATCAAGTGAGAAACAAACCTTCAATGAAGAATTGAGCTTAATGGTGAAGAACTTCAACAAATTCTGCAAGAGTAGAAGCAAAGAAAGAAGCTCTAAGTCAAGGTCCTATAATGACAAAAGATCTTCTAGTCGAGAGCGCAGTTGCTAATATTGTGGGAGACCCGAACACTATTCCAATGAGTGTATGGCACCCTACAAAAGAAGATAAGATTCTCCAAAAAGAAGAAGTAGAAGAGAAGAATCACCTCCAAGAGAGAGAAGGAGTAGAGATGATCGTTATGAACGAAGACCCTCACGGAGAAGCAAGGATTCGGCAAGGAAGGACAAGTCATCAAAGAGCTACACAAAATGAAGACATCAAGCTCATGTTGGTGAATGGGTATCTGGCTCCGACTCCGACAATCACTCCGAGAGAAGCTATCACTCCGACTCCGAATATACTCAAGATGAAGGTGTTGCCGGTCTAGCACTTGTGTCAACCAACTCCTACGACATATTTGATTCACCAAATGAAGGAATTGGAAGATGCTTCATGGCCAAAGGTCCTAAGGTAACACACCCCGAGTATGTTGATTTCAATAGTGATGAAGATGACTTGCTAGGTGATGATGATTTACTTGTGGACAACTCTAGTGATGAATACTATGATGAAACGTCAATTAATCATGATAATCAAGATAAAACGAATGACAATGATAACGATAAGATTGAGCTTCTAACTAAAGAACTAAACACTCTTAAGTTAGCTCATGAAACTATCTTCGAAGATCATCGAGAACTTTTAAGGGCTCATGAGAAGTTACGCTTTGCAAAGCTCAATCTTGAGAAAGAGCATGAGTTCTTAAAGGCAATCAATGATGATCTCCGCAAGAAAAGTTCTTCTTACATTACCAAGCGTTTACTCTTATCTACTTACATGCCTCAAGTCAAGTCTAGTAACAAGTAAAAGAAAGATTCTTCCACTAGAAGTAACAATAATAATGTCAAATCCAATATTGTTGCTTCTAGTAGTTCTCTTGATTCCACTAATGATTCTCTTAGCCAAGTTACACTTGAGCAAGAAAATAGCTTATTGAAGGGAATTATAGATAAAGGTGTATACAAGAGCCTTGCCGGGAGTAAGCAATTCGAGGAAATTGTACGCAAGCAAGGAAGGCACCGGAAGAATCAAGGTGTTGGTTTTGAACGAAAGTTCAATGCCAATGGAGTTGAGTGGGAAGAAGATCAATACCCCAAGACGAAGTTTGTTCCTCAACAAGATAAGTATGATCCTACTTCCTTCAAGGGAACACAAGCACAAGATGATCTTTCACCACAAGACCACAAGAACAAAGGCAAGGACAAGCTTCAAGAGGAGATTGATGCATTTGAAGAAGCACCAAAGGCCTTGGTAAAGTGGGTTCCCAAGACTACGTCAAGTTCTACTTCATCAAGTACAACTACAACTCCAAGGATTCCCATCAAGATGATGTGGATCCCGAAGAAGAAGAACTAGAGTGTTCTTGACGGTGACTCCGCCAACATTCTTCACTCATATCATTATGGCCAGGACAAGTGCAATCAACTTCCATATCTTGCACTAGTTCAAGGAGTCACAAACCCTCATGTTGGTAAGGCAAGGGACAAGGTAACCTAACATTTTCATGGACATCATCTTGTGTGTGCATCACTCTATGTTTATGGATATTCTTGTTTGTTCCTTGTGGGACTAACCCATGTAGGTATTGAAAGTGCAACTCACTCCAAAGGATTGCTCCAAATGATCTACATCAACATTAAGCTTCCACATCTTCAACACCTACATGAAGTCATCATCGACAAAATCCAAGGTTAGTTCATCCCTCTAAGGGGGATCTCACATCTAGGGGAGCTTAACTCTAAGAATTGAGTCAAAGCAACTCTAATGATGTGAACACATCAATGCATTGTGTAAAAGTGGTAACCCCACTTGAGCTTAAACGATGAGTATGACCTATGATCAAATGTTCTCATTTGACTCCTAAGTCAATATACTCATATATAGATGACCTAGTCATCGCCAATTGTTTGATAGATGCTAGAATTGGTTGTGCATGTCTTGCCACATATTTCATTTGCCATTTTATTGTGTGAGCATGTTGGTTGCATATTTTACTCATTCAAGGACATCCACCTGTTGCTTTGATTGATTGGTTCTTTTTCTTTGGCAAAGTGGATGGACAAGAATGCCTAAGAACCTTCTCTAGCTATCTATGCTTTTCTCGTCTCAAACTCAATTCATGCTACATCACAAAATTTGATAAAGTCAGATTCGAACCACTCTGTGTGAGGAGCACTCGGAGTCCCCGATTCGTCATTATAACGCCCCGGATTCGTTGCGCCAGGTGTCTGCCAGTTATTCGTCGTTGTTGCCATGTCATTTGCTTGTGTGTTGCACTTTGCCATGTCATCATATGCATTTCATATCATGTCATCATGTGCATTTCATTTTGCATACGTGTTTGTCTCATGCATCCGAGCTTTTTCCCCGTTGTCCGTTTTGCAATCCGGCACTCCTATGCTCCCCGGCGCCCCCCTTTACCTCTTTTTGTGTGCGGGTGTTAAACTTTCTCGGAATGGTCCGAGATTTGTCAAGCGGCCTTGGTATAGCACCGGTAGACCGCCTGTCAAGTTTCGTGCCATTTGGAGGTCGTTTGGTACTCCAACGGTTAACCGGGTAACCGTAAAGCCCTCTTTTGTTGCAGCCCAACACCCCTTCCAAAGTGGCCCAAAACCCAGCAAACTCCCCTCCATGCTCTCGGCCGTTCGATCACGATCGCGTGGCCAAAAACCGCTCCTCATTTGGACTCTCCTAGCTCCCTCTACCTATAAATATGTCTTCCTCCCCGAAATTCCCGGTCCAAAACCCTAGCCCTGCTCCCTCTCCATCGCCGGACATGTCCGGACGGAGCCAGACACGTCCGCGCCGCCGCGCCCAGCCAATCCGATCCCGCCACGTGGTGCTCCGCCGCCCGTCCACGCGCCGCCCATGGGCTCATGAGCCAAAGGGGCCCGTCCGGCCCGTCCCCGCCGCCGCGGTGCCCTCGCTGCCGGTCCGCCGGCCCGCATCGCCGCCGCCGTCGCCCGCCCGGCCCCTCGCCTCCCTTTCGAGCTCCGCCAGCTCCGCCGAGCGCCGCGCCTCGCCGCCGCCACGGACTCCCTCGCCGCCGCGCCGCTTCGCCAGCGCGGTGCAGCGCCCGCCTCCAGTCCACGCCCGGCGATCGCGCCGCCGCCCATGGAGATGGCTACAGAGGCCAGATCCGCGCCTCCACTGGGTCCCCGCGCCGCCCCCTTGTCTCCTCTGGCCAGATCCGGGCCGGCGCCGCCCGGATCCGCCTCCTCCCAGCCTCCCCGAGCCTCTCCGGCCATCTCCGTCGTCTCCGGCGAGGTTCTCTGGCGAACCTCGTAAACCGTGCAATCCAGAGGTTGACCCCAAAACGACTAAGTCCCCGGATTTCTGTAATATTTTCATGCCATGTTTGTTGCATCGCATCTCTGCATCCGTAGCTCCGTTTCATGCGTGTAATATGTCAAATTGTTCGCCTCGACGAGTACTTCATTTCCTTCCATTGCATCATTTTCATTAGAGCTCATCTTGATGCCCTAAATGCTGTTGGAAGAGTGCATGTTGATGTTAATCTGCTGAAACTGTTATAACTTGCTCATTTGTCATTTTTGCCATGATTGATGTGTGCATCCTATGAGGTTGATGTCTACATGTGTTTTGACCTATGCCATGCCATCTTTCCAGGGGTGTATGCCATGTATTTTTGTGATCAATGTGGTAACTAGCACAAGCATGCAAACTAGGCTTCGTGATATTGCTGGTTTTGGTCCCTGTTCTGCTGTTATTTTGATGCCATGTAAACTTGATGCTACAGAGAGATCCATGCATATTTAGAGATACTTCAGTAAGGGTGTTTTGAACATATGGTTATTTTCTATCCATTCATGCCATTGTTTGCAATTATGAAGTAGCCTAGCATGTCATTTGAGTGCTCTACTTTTGCTTCAAAATGTTTCTTGGCAGATTGTTTACATGTTATTCAATTTAGCCAAGGTTGCTATAGTTGATCCTTGCATGCTATGGACTTGTTCTTGACTTGGTTGGTTACATAAACATGTCTTCTTGATGATGCTATGCTTATCTTGTCATGCAATGACTTGTGGTGAGTGAATCGAGCTTGTTAAGTAGGGTACTTGCTGTTACTGTTTTGCAAGGCTGATTCTGTTATATTTTGTTGCTATATAAACATGTTGCTACTAATCATTCTAAGCATAATCTGGAGATATTCTATAAATATGTTTTGATATTCATGTTATGACCTATCCATCATGCCACTGGTTGCTATTATAGCCTGCTGGAACATGTTGTTATCTTGCTCTAAAGTTTGCTAAATGATGTTGCTGTCAGCCTGTTAACATTAAGTTCAATGTTTCCATGTGTTTTCCTAGTGATCCATGAACACTATGACCTTGCTATTGCCATGCTTAGCTTCACAAACATGCCATCTTACTGTTGGTTGCCTTGCCATGTCATGTATTGCTCTGTGGTGAGTGATTCAAGCTCACCAACATGCTTACTTATTGTTGTTCCTGCCATGTTTGAATCTGTCATATAACTTGCCATGTTTACATGGGTACCATCATATCTTCTGATCCTTTTTGGCTCATGGTCAGTAAGGGACTTTTGATCTATGCAATTAGTAGATTCATTCCATGCCTTTGTTTGCTATGATATGTTCCTGTAACATGTTGTTTGCTTGCTCTAAACATTGCAACCTGATGTTATTTCTGCTAAAGTCTGAAACTGTTATTATTTGCAATATCTCCATGTCTTTTTGAGCATGTTCTAGTTGTTTCTGGAGATAGCTCAGTGTTCATGTTTTGTTGTGCTTTACCTATACTTCATGCCCATGCCTTTTGATATTATGTTGGGCTGCTGTAGCATATGGTTTTGATGCTTGTAAGATGCCTAGTTGCTGTTATGGACAGATTGATGTTATGACTTGTATAGTGTGTGTGTGTGTTGAACCGTTGCTCCGTTTTGAGTGTGCTCTATATGAAACTTGCTTGATTTTGCATGTAGTTTCATATTATCATGTTGCATCCTTGTTTTGGTGTGTTTGCTTGATGTTTGGGTGCATTTTGCATCAATGCCATGCTTAACTTGTTTTGCTCATATCTTCTAGGCCGTAGCTCCGAATCTAATGAACTTTATATGTAACTTGACTAGAATTTTGTGTAGATCATCTTGGTGCATCTTAACTTGCTGTTTAACAACTTCAACTTAATGGTTATTCAGATCTGGACCAATTTCGAAATTTGCATATGAGGACTTACCGGAATTGTTATATGTTGTTTCCGGCCTCATTGAAACTTGCCTTGATGTGTTGTTCTTGTTTGCATCATCTCTTGCCATGAGTAGCTTAATGTAGCCTTGTCATGCATCATGCTTGTCGTGCATCATGTCTTGTTCATGTGTGGTGTGTTTACCATGTTGTGTGCTTCTTCCTGTTAGTTCCTGTTTCGTTGCGATCGTGTGGATTCGCTCGCTCACGTGTGGTTAAATCTTCGTGGCTTCATCTTCTTCATGGACTCGTTCTTCTTCCTAGCGGGATTTCGTGCAAGATGACCGCTACCGGATCTCACTACTATCATTGCTATGCTAGTTGCTTCGTTCTATCGCTATGCTGCGCTACCTATTACCTGTTTATCAAGCCATCCCATATTGCCATCAACCTCTAACCTTTGACACCTTTCCTATGCAAACCATTATTTGGCTATGTTACCGCTTTTGCTCAGCCCCTCTTATAGCATTGCTAGTTGCAGGTGAAGTTGAAGATTTCTCCATGGTGGACAGGGTTTATGTTGGGATATCACAATATCTCTTATATTATTAACGCATCTATATACTTGGTAAAGGGTGGAAGGCTCGGCCTTATGCCTGGTGTTTTGTTCCACTCTTGCCACCCTAGTTTCCGTCATACCGGTGTTATGTTCCCGGATTTTGCGTTCCTTACGCGGTCGGGTGATTTATGGGACCCCCGACAGTTCGCTTTGAATAAAACTTGTCCAAAGAAGGCCCAACCTTGGTTTTACCATTTGCCTCACCACCACCTACTTTTTCCTTGGTAGTCGCTCTCTCGAGGGTCATCTTTATTTTAGCCCCCGGGCGTTGCTTGTCTAAGTGCTGGTTCGAACCGAGTAGATCATGGGCCCCTTGGGGCAACTCGAGGTCTGGTTTTACTCGAGGATGTCTCATCCGTGTTGCCTCGAGAACGAGATATGTGCAGCTCCTATCGGGATTGTCGGCGATCGGGCGGCTTTGCTGGTCTTGTTTTACCATTGTCGAAATGTCTTGTAAACCGGATTCCGAGACCGATCGGGTCTTCCGGAGAAGGTCTATTCTTCGTTGATCGCGAGAGCTTGTCATGGGTTGTTGGGACACCCTGCAGGGTTTAAACTTTCGAGAGCCGTGCCCGCGGTTATGTGGCAGATGGGAATTTGTTAATGTCCGGTTGTAGATAACTTGACACCTGACCCGAATTAAAACGCATCAACCGCGTGTGTAGCCGTGATGGTCTCTTCTCGGCGGAGTCCGGGAAGTGAACACGGTTTCTGTGTTATGATTGGCGTAAGTAGGTGTTCAGGATCACCTCTTGATCATTGCTAGTTGACGACCGTTCCTTTGTTTCTCTTCTCGCTCTTATTTGCGTATGTTAGCCACCATATCATGCTTAGCCACTGCTGCAACCTCACCACTTTACCTCTTCCTTACCCATTAAGCTTTGCTAGTCTTGATACCCATGGTAATGGGATTGCTGAGTCCTCGTGGTTCACTGATTACTACAACAACAGATTGGTGTACAGGTTTATGCGATGATCATGACGCGAGAGCGATGCTTGCTTATGTTGAGTTCTTCTTCCGCTTCTTCGATCGGGGATAGGTTCGTGTCGGCAGCACTGGCTAGCAGGGTGGATATTGTTTGAGTTTCTATTTATGATTCATCCGTAGTCGGATGTTGTTCTTGTATGTGGTATTGTTGTACTCTTGTGGCATTGTATGCCTTATGTATGTATCCCCACTATTATGTAATGTTTATGTAATGATATCCACCTTGCAAAAGCGTTCCAATATGCGGGTCTATCGTTGGTGGGACCTTCGAGTTCCTTTTGGATAGAGTCGCATATTGGGCGTGACAAGTTGGTATCAGAGCCTCGACCGACCCTAGGAGCCCCCTTGGTTGATCGTGTAGTTTGGCCGTTGTTGAGTCTAGAAGAAAACTGTTTTCGGAGTCTAGTTATATCGGAGAGTAGGAATTCTTTTTACTCCTCTGCCCCTTCGTCGCTCTGGTGAGGATTCTTGACGTAGGTGTTTTGATTTACTCCTCTTCCCCTTCAAATTTTTCTATAGGTTCACGCAGTTGGTTTTTCGATCGTTGTCCATCCTCTTTTGTCCGGCGCATTCCTCGTCAAGCTGATTCGAACCTCTTTGTCTTTGGGAGATCAATCCTCGGCTCTTTTCGATCGATGTGGTTTCCCTGTTCGAAGTTGTCCTTGTTTTTCCCACCCGCCCTCCCTTCTTCTTCTTGAATCAGGAGTCCGTAATCGAGTATCCATCCTACTCATGCGAAGCCTTTGCTTTCTTTCCTCAATGATTTCAACCGGTGTTTTCTCATCAAGATATTCGTCGGTCTCCCCATCCAAGTTACCTTTGTTTTCCCGCCCTCCCACCCTTTTCTTCCCGGAGCCTGAGTCTCTTTCGAGCATCAATTTTCATTCGTGCGGAGCCTCTTCAGTCTTCCCTCAATTATCTCAACCGGTGAATTCTCTTCTCGTTCGTCATTCTGCATCTCTTTCTTTTTCCGGTGCACCCAATTCAAGTTTTTCGGGTTGATCATATTCTTTTTCCTTGGCTCAAGTGTTTTTCCTTGCTCGTTCGTCTCTCGCCAGTTTATCCTTCCGGAGTGTTCAAGATATCTCAGGAGATTTGTCTGTGTTTGAATTAATTCGAGGTTGTCACCTCATTCTAATCATTCTATTGTTCCGATGCATCATCTATCTGTTCAACATCCCTTTCCAACGGTGTTTTGCTCTTTAGTGGGCCCTAACCCACAGGTCTTTTCCCAGGATCTTACCTGACTCTTCTGATTCCCCCGAAGTTATTCTCAAATCCCTTTTTAAAGTTTAACGTAAGAATGGATTCCATCAGTCACATGCCTTTTTCCAAGATCGTTTTCAAATCATTTTCATTATTGGCTCAACCTCTTCGCTTTTCATTCTCCCGGAGTACCTCAGTAATTTTGTGGGTGATTTATCGTCGTCATATGAAGATCGAAGAAGATTTTTTTCCTCTAAATCTTGTCCGTTCTCCCGGAGATTCACGGTGCTAGCTCGATGTTATCCTATCAAATTGTTTCAAGTCATGCAAATTCTTTTCATCCATCCGGAGCATTTCAGGAATTGCTTTCTCTCTAGATCATCCGGAGGCCATCTTTTCGGAAGATTTCTTCGTTCTAAGTTTTCAGATTCGTTCTCCAATTATTCTATATCTGTGCCCTTTTCGTTCATCTCAATATTCTTCCGGTGCTTCGTTCAAGTATTCTTCAATCAGCTCATGATCCCTTTGTTCTTTTGCATCTAAATCCCCTCAAGCTTATTTTGGTTATTCTAATTCTTCCCGGCGATTCTTTCTCTTTCATCAGTCATTTTCAAATTCTTACGGTGGTTCGTTCAAGATTCTTTTCCTTGTTTATCATATTAATCCATTCGTTCTTTCAATCCTACCGGTGGTTCATGCAGACTTTCTCAAATTTTGTGCTATGTTCCCCTTAATCCTTTTCAAGAATAAGAAGTAGTATGCAAAATCCATTGCTTGTCATCAATTTAATTTGATGAAGGATAAGCATACAATAAATCTTATTCTTATTTCATCCAAGTGAGTAATCCCTTCCTTCAGAGCTTGTTCTTGATGAATAAATTATAGTTCCAAGTGTTTCATCTTTTCTTTTCCGGAGTTCAAATTTCCTCGGTCATTTCGTCGGAACCTCCATCTAAATCATCACATGCTTTAATCTTATTCTTTTCGTCCTTCATTTCTATCTCATCATCCTTTTGTCACCGGAGTTCTTCATGGTGGTTCTTCATGATTTAATTCAGTCTTCAAGAGTTCATCAAGTACCATTCCATCCTCTCAAGTTCGTTCTAATCCTTCCATTTTCAGCCGGAGTGCTACCTAAATCCTTTTAGTCTTATCCGTTTCTTTTCTCATTCTAAACACTCCGGTTAGAACGAGTGGCTTCATAGTCTATCTGATTCCGTGAGCTTTCGATTCTCCTCATTCCCATCGTTCCTCTCTTCTTCTCGAATGCTCTCGATTCTTTGCTTCTTCTCTTGAGTTCTTGTTTAACCTCATCCTTTTTTCCCTTCCGTCTCGGTCCTAAGATCTCGGGACGAGATCTCTTGTTAGTGGAGGAGTGTTGTAACGCCCCGGATTCGTTGCGCCAGGTGTCTGGCAGTTATTCGTCGTTGTTGCCATGTCATTTGCTTGCGTGTTGCACTTTGCCATCTCATTATATGCATTTCATATCATGTCATCATGTGCATTACATTTTGCATACGTGTTCGTCTCACGCCTCCGAGCTTTTTCCCCGTTGTCCGTTTTGCAATCCGGCACTCCTATGCTCCCCGGCGCCCCCCTTTACCTCTTTTTGTGTGTAGGTGTTAAACTTTCTCGGAATGGTCCGAGATTTGTCAAGCGGCCTTGGTATAGCACCGGTAGACCGCCTGTCAAGTTTCGTACCATTTGGAGGTCGTTTTATACTCCAACGGTTAACCGGTAACAGTAAAGCCCTCTTTGTTGCAGCCCAACACCCTTCCAAAGTGGCCCAAAACCCAGCAAACTCCCTCCATGCTCTTGGTCGCTCGATCACGATCAAGGGCAAAACCGCTCCTCGCTTGGACTCTCCTAGCTCCCTCTACCTATAAATATGTCTTCCTCCCCGAAATTCCCAGTCCAAAACCCTAGCCCCGCTCCCTCTCCACCGCCGGACATGTCCGGACGGAGCCGGACACGTCCGCGCCGCCACGCCCAGCCAATCCGATCCCGCCACGTGGTGCTCCGCTGCGTCAGCACACATGGGCTCATGAGCTGAGGCGAGGGGGGGCCCGTCCTGGCCGTCCCGGCCGCCGGTGCCTCGCCGCCCTGCCCGCCCGGCCGCGCCGCCGCGCCGCCCGCCCGGCCCCTCGCCTTTTCGCTGAAGCTCCGCTAGCTCCGCTGAGGCCGCAAGCCCGCCGCCGCCGTGGGACTCCCGCACCGCCGCGCCGCTTCGCTCCGCCGGCGGTGCGCGCGCCCGCCTCGGTCTGCGCCCGGCCATCGCCGCCGGCCGCCCGCTGGAGATGGCCACCGGAGGCCAGATCCGCGCCTCCACCGGGTCCCCGCGCCGCCCCCTCATCTCCTCCTGCCAGATCTGGGCCGGCGCCGCCCGGATCCACCTCCTCCCGGCCTCCCCGAGCCTCTCCGGCCATCTCCGTCGTCTCCGGCGAGGTTCTCCGGCGAACCTCGTAAACCGTGCAATCCAGAGGTTGACCCAGAAACGACTAAGTCCCTGGATTTCTGTAATATTTTCATGCCATGTTTGTTGCATCGCATCTCTGCACCGGTAGCTCCGTTTCGTGCGTGTAATATGTCAAATTGTTCGCCTCGACGAGTACTTCATTTCCTTCCATTGCATCATTTTCATTTGAGCTCATATTGATGCCCGAAATGTTGTTGGAAGTGTGCATGTTGATGTTAATCTGCTGAAAATGTTATAACTTGCTCATTTGTCATTTTTGCCATGATTGATGTGTGCATCCTATGAGGTTGATGTCTACATGTGTTTTGACCTATGCCATTCCACCTTTCCAGGGGTGTATGCCATGTATTTTTGTGATCAATGTGGTGACTAGCACAAGCATGCAAACTAGGCTTCATGATATTGCTGGTTTTGGTCCCTGTTCTGCTGTTATTTTGATGCCATGTAAACTTGATGCTACAGAGAGATCCATGCATATTTAGAGATACTTCAGTAAGGGTGTTTTGAACATATGGTTATTGTCTATCCATTCATGCCCTTGTTTGCAATTATGGAGTAGCCTAGCATGTCACTCGAGTGCTCTACTTTTGCTTCAAAATGTTTCCTGGCAGATTGTTTACGTGTTATTCAATTTAGCCAAGGTTGCTATAGTTGATCCTTGCATGCTATGGACTTGTTATTGACTTGGTTGGTTACATAAACATGTCTTCTTGATGTTGCTATGCTTATCTTGTCATGCAATGACTTGTGGTGAGTGAATCGAGCTTGTTAAGTAGGGTACTTGCTGTTACTGTTTTGCTAGGCTGATTCTGTTATATTTTGTTGCTATATAAACATGTTGCTACTAATCATTCTAAGCATAATCTGGAGATGTTCTATAAACATGTTTTGATCTTCATGTTATGCCCTATCCATTCATGCCACTGATTGCTATTATAGCCTGCTGGAACATGTTGTTATCTTGCTCTAAAGTTTGCTAAATGATGTTGCTGTCAGCCTGTTAACATTAAGTTCAATGTTTCCATGTGTTTTCCTAGTGATCCATGAACCCTATGACCTTGCTATTGCCATGCTTAGCTTCAAAAACATGCCTTCTTACTGTTGGTTGCCTTGCCATGTCATGTATTGCTCTGTGGTGAGTGATTCAAGCTCACCAACATGCTTACTTATTGTTGTTCCTGCCATGTTTGAATCTGTCATATAACTTTCCATGTTTACATGGGTGCCATCATATCTTCTGATCCTTTTTGGCTCATGGTCAGTAAGGGACTTTTGATCTATGCAATTAGTATATTCATGCCATGCCTTTGTTTGCTATGATATGTTCATGTAACATGTTGTTTGCTTGCTCTAAACATTGCAACCTGATGTTATTTCTGCTAAAGTCTGAAACTGTTATTATTTGCAATATCTCCATGTCTTTTTGAGCATGTTCTAGTTGTTTCTGGAGATAGCTCAGTGTTCATGTTTTGTTGTGCTTTACCTATACTTCATGCCCATGCCTTTTGATATTATGTTGGGCTGCTGTAGCATATGGTTTTGATGCTTGTAAGATGCCTAGTTGCTGTTATGGACAGATTGATGTTATGACTTGTATAGTGTGTGTGTGTGTTGAACCGTTGCTCCGTTTTGAGTGTGCTCTATATGAAACTTGCTTGATTTTGCATGTAGTTTCATATTATCATGTTGCATCCTTGTTTTGGTGTGTTTGCTTGATGTTTGGGTGCATTTTGCATCAATGCCATGCTTAACTTGTTTTGCTCATATCTTCTAGGTCGTAGCTCCGAATCTAATGAACTTTATATGTAACTTGACTAGAATTTCGTGTAGATCATCTTGGTGCATCTTAACTTGCTGTTTAACAACTTCAAATTAATGGTTATTCAGATCTGAACCAATTTCGAAATTTGCATATGAGGACTTACCGGAATTGTTATATGTTGTTTCCGGCCTCATTTAAACTTGCCTTGATGTGTTGTTCTTGTTTGCATCATCTCTTGCCATGAGTAGCTTCATGTAGCCTTGTCATGCATCATGCTTGTTGTGCATCATGTCTTGTTCATGTGTGGTGTGTTTACCATGTTGTGTGCTTCTTCCTGTTAGTTCCTGTTTCGTTGCGATCGTGAGGATTCGTTCGTCTACATGTGGTTCGTCTTCGTGGCTTCATCTTCTTCATGGACTCGTTCTTCTTCCTAGCGGGATTTCAGGCAAGATGACCGCTACCCTGGATCTCACTACTATCATTGCTATGCTAGTTGCTTCGTTCTATCGCTATGCTGTGCTACCTATTACCTGTTTATCAAGCCATCCCATATTGCCATGAACCTCTAACCTTTGACACCTTTCCTGTGCAAACCATTGTTTGGCTATGTTACCGCTTTTGCTCAGCCCCTCTTATAGCGTTGCTAGTTGCAGGTGAAGTTGAAGATTTCTCCATGGTGGGGATGGGTTTATGTTGGGATATCACAATATCTCTTATATTATTAACGCATCTATATACTTGGTAAAGGGTGGAAGGCTCGGCCTTATGCCCGGTGTTTTGTTCCACTCTTGCCGCCCTAGTTTCCGCCATACCAGTGTTATGTTCCCGGATTTTATGTTCCTTATGCGGTCGGGTGATTTATGGGACCCCCGACGGTTCGCTTTGAATAAAACTTGTCCAAAGAAGGCCCAACCTTGGTTTTACCATTTGCCTCACCACCACCTACTTTTTCCCTTGGGAGTCGCTCTCTCGATTGTCATCTTTATTTTAGCCCCCCCCCCGGGCCAGTGCTTGTCTAAGTGCTGGTCCGAACCGAGTAGACTTCGGGGCCCCCTCGGGGCAACTCGAGGTCTGGTTTTACTCGAGGATGTCTCATCCGTGTTGCCTCGAGAACGAGATATGTGCAGCTCCTATCGATTGTCGGCGATCAGCGGCTTTTGCTGGTCTTGTTTTACCATTGTCGAAATGTCTTGTAAACCGATTCCGAGACCGATCGGGTCTTCCCGGAGAAGGTCTATTCCTTCGCTGATCGCGAGAGCTTGTCATGGTCTAAGTTGGGACACCCCTGCAGGGTTTAAACTTTCGAGAGCCGTGCCCGCGGTTATGTGGCAGATGGGAATTTGTTAATGTCCGGTTGTAGATAACTTGACACCTGACCCAAATTAAAACGCATCAACCGCGTGTGTAGCCGTGATGGTCTCTTCTCGGTGGAGTCCGGGAAGTGAACACGGTTTCTGTGTTATGATTGGCGTAAGTAGGTGTTCAGGATCACCTCTTGATCATTTCTAGTTGACGACCGTTCCTTTGTTTCTCTTCTCGCTCTTATTTGCGTATGTTAGCCACCATATCATGCATAGCCGCTGCTGCAACCTCACCACTTTACCTCTTCCTTACCCATTAAGCTTTGCTAGTCTTGATACCCATGGTAATGGGATTGCTGAGTCCTCGTGGCTCACAGATTACTACAACAACAGTTGCAGGTACAGGTTTATGCGATGATCATGACGCGAGAGCGATGCTTGCTTGCGTTGAGTTCTTCTTCTGCTTCTTCGATCGGGGATAGGTTCCAGGTCGGCAGCCTGGGCTAGCAGGGTGGATATTGTTTGAGTTTTTTTTTATGATTCATCCGTAGTCGGATGTTGTTCTTGTATGTGGTATTGTTGTACTCTTGTGGCATTGTATGCCTTATGTATGTATCCCCACTATTATGTAATGTTGATGTAATGATATCCACCTTGCAAAAGCGTTCCAATATGCGGGTCTATCCTTGGTGGGACCTTTGAGTTCCCTTTGGATAGGGTCGCATATTGGGCGTGACAGTCATGGACTTAAACTTCCAAAACTTCTTTGTGATTTTTGGTCTGGCCGATTCTTTCATTCCGGTCATACCGAGATCACCAAGTCGATCTAGGTTTTCCATCTCGGTGCAACCGATTTGAACTTTTCGATCACACCGAGTTGCTGTAACTATCAACAGTTATGCATCTCGGTGCCACCGAGTCGTTCCACTCGGTCACACTGACAGTGTCGGGCTATATATACACACAGGCAAAATTTGGAAAACTTTCTCCAAACCTCTTCGCCCGCGCATAGCTCGCTCTGCCTACTAGGTCTCCGGATCGTCGACTTCGTCACCAGCCGCCTCCTGTCGCTCGTCTCCGCCGCCGTCAATGGATTTCATCTCCGCCATTGCCGCCGTAGCGGGTTCATCGCCGAACTAGGGTATGAACTCGATCACAGTGCTATCCTTGTCTGATTCTCAGCACATTGTGTTCATTATGATTCTTGCCACGATTGAAACACCTCTATCCAGTCAAAACAATCCTTAGAATAGATGCGATTCGAAAATTTAGGGTTAGGTTTCCGTCGAAACCATCTCGGACCCACCGAGTTGAAAAACTCGGTCCCACCGATTCGGCGAATGCCATTGCACTAGTAACTCTCGGTCTGACCGAGAATTGCTATCGGTGTGACCGATTTTAGAACTTTGTGAAACCCTAGCGTCTCGGTACATCAATCGTGACTCGATCGACCGAGTTCACTAGTTTAGGTTCCAAACTGCTTCGGTATCACCGAAGTTTGAAAATCGGTTGATCCAAATGCTTTCGTGGAAAACTAAAACTAAGTTTTTGAATCATTCTTTTGCAAAAATCTCTGCATTTTGTGATGCTCATCCACTCTATGTCATCTATAACTATTCACAGGGTCAGCAATCATTGTTTGCAGCATGTCAGACCAAAGTGACAGCCAGAACAGGGAATAAGAGCATATTCACATGAGTGAGGGCACTAGTCCCTCTAGCACTTCAGATGATGGCAGCAGGAGCACCCCAAGAAATTTTCCTAAAGCTGCCACCAGAGCCAGAAAGAAGAGAACCTCGGACTCTGAGGATGAGGACTATGTGGCAGCTGAAGATGAGGCTACTTCCAAGAAGGTAGTGTTCAGAAAGGAGTATGGCTCAGCAAAGAACACAAAGCCTGGACTTAATAGGAAGGTCCCTGCCAAGAGGACACCTATGCTGAAGGTCAGAGGATCAACACAAGTACCTGAAAAGCCTGATCCCAAAGAGGCACCTGCAAGAAGGATTACCACTTCCAAACTCAGAAAGGTTCCCACTGGGGAAACCATGAAGTTTACTATTGAGTCAGAAGATGAAGCTGCTGGTCAAGACAAAAAGAAAAGGAGAGTCAGAACCACCGCTACCAAAGTTCTTGGCAATCCCTCTATGAGGAGAGACTCTGAAGAAGAGGAAGAAGAGGTTGCTGCACCAGCACCCAAGGCACAAAAGCTGATGGGTGATGCTATAAGGTCAGGGGCTGCATCATCAAAGCCCAAAGAATCACCCAAAGCTGCCCCCAAGCCCAAGAATGCACCAAAGAGGAATACCAGGAGTATACCACTCTTTGAGAAGAACAAGGCCCCAAAGGCTCAAGTTGTCTTGAGGAAGATGATGAAGGACAAGTCCTGAGGAAGCTGAAGCCAAAGATTCTAGACCACAATGATGCTCATCCTGTGGCTGAGAACATGAAGCTAAGAAAGGATGCAGGACTCAGACAGTGGAGGTTGTCTGATCCCTATGCTATCAAGAGAAGGACTGCTGTTGATTACAGGTTCCACACAAAGGAACAGCAGGATTTCTATGAGACAGTGTTGTTGTACAAGAAGCCTATAGTGTGTGATATGGGGTGGGTCGACTGGACCTACATGAAGGAGAATGAGGAGCACTATCCTGGAGTGCAAGACAGTTTCATTGCATGTGGAGTTGTAGACTTTGTTGGGCAGAAGCTCACAAAGTGGAATGATGAGCTCATTATGCAATTCTACTCCATCGCACATTTCTATCCAGATGGCAGGATGGTTTGGATGTTTGAAGGTACAAGGTACCAATCAACCATTGAGGAATGGGCAAATCTAATCAATGCACCAAAGGAGAGTGAAGATGACTTGGATGTCTATGCCAAGAAGAAGATGGATCACAATTCCATGGCACATATGTACAAGGATGTCAGGAGCCCGACTCAATGCCACATCGATCTAGCATGTAACACCTCATATCACTTTGCGGCCTCACGCACGGTATCCCCACGGGTGTCGCCTTACCTTTGCCGGGACCGCTTTGCCTTTTGGCACACGATATGATAGTGTCGCTAGCATCCATATGATAAGGAGCCCGGCTGACATGGCTAGTCGTAAACCCAAAGTGGCACTAACTTACGTGGACAGCATACATGACCCAAAGAACGAACGTGTCGGTCATCACGAGTGAATCCAGGCTGTAGCACTGGCTAACAGACTCGTGAACCGGCAGAAGGGCTAACAGACTCGGTATTCATCGCGTGACATTTCCCGAAGGGATGCATACAGAACGAAGAAGGACACATGCCGCCAACCCACGTGTTCCGGAGCAAGAGCAAGCTACCATGGCTCGATGGAAGCACTAGGAGACATTTCCGTAAGAGAGGCTATTAAGAATAAACAACTAGATAGTCGATCCCACACATAGCAATACACATTACACGACGCATAACATGCAAGTATGTGCTGTACAACATGGCATCACAAAGATAACTCAACAACTCATATAGATAAAGGCTCAAGAGCCATCATAGCATTTATTGCAAACAGGGTCACAGGACCCATCATACAGAGCATACAAGCAGCAAGCGGAAGCATTACATGTCCGAGTACGACATCTACAAATGAAAAAGGTCAAGAGCCCGACTATCTACAACATCCGATCAAGATCGTAGCTGAGGTACAAGCTACTCGTCAAGTCCACGAGAACACTAGTAAGACCAAGTCTCCGCTGCAAAAACATAAATAAAGCACCATGAGTACAAAGGTACTCAAGAAGACTTACATCGATCCTATCATACATGCATTTGTATCAAGAGGGTAATGTGGGGTTTAGTTGCAGCAAGCCAGCTTTGACTCTGTGGCTATCCTGTTCTACGACTACTAGAACTTCTTTGAGGTGATATAGGCGCACGCAGTCCACTAATCACCACACAATACACTACTATGGATTCGCCCCCGCCTCCCTCACGAGAAGGCCATCCATAGTACTCACACTTTTCTTGAGCATTTTATTGTATCCACTTCAAGTTATCTATGTACCATGTAAGCATCCAAGAAGTCCATATCCATGGACCCGCTATTCAATAGATCATGTTAACCTGCAGGGTGTACTTCTTCACACACGCCTCGCCACTTACCGCCATGTACACGTCATGTATCTCGGCAACCTTCTAGCGGAAACTGGCGAGGGTGTCGGCCACGACCGACTAACCACACAAGACTCTAGCCAGTGTTTATCGCCTATTCGGGTTCCATCCGTAAGGAGATCCGCCGGGTGTCGCCACGGCCCCAAACGATGTGAGCAGGGTTCCCAAGCCCACCATCCGGTGCCACTTGGTACACCGTGCCACACTGTGTTTAGTCTGTCCTAAGCCCACCTGCCGGGTGCCACTTGGTAGAAAAATAGCACTACCTACAAACACCGAAACTAGTTGCGACTCTCGGACAGAGATCAAGTCGGTTAATAAGTCGAGAGGGCTTGAGCGCCGGAGCCCAATGTGTGGTAGTATCGAGTCATTGGACAACATACATAGAACTCGGTGCTTAAGGCCGGTTCCAGTGAGACAACCCACCATGTACTCCTACATGGCCTCTCACCGCTACCTTTACCAAATCGTGTTCACACACTTCACTCTCAGAGCATCGGAACATAGAACTGCACTCCAATTCATTCCCAATGAATCGGACCGACACAACTCTAAGCAATAGCAGGCATAGCATGGTAGGAACACAACATGGCTCAATCAACTCCTACACATGCTAGTGGGTTTCAACTATTTATCGTGGCAATGACAGTCATGCAGAGGAATGGGTTCAACTACCGCAGCACAAAGTAGCAGATGAATCGTTGTTGTCCTAATGCAATAACTGAGAGCAGGAGCGAGAGAGTAGGATTGTATCGGAATGAACAAGGGGGGTTTGCTTGCCTGGTAGATCAACAAGGAAGGCACTGCTTCATAGACAGGTACTCTCGAGCACTCTCCAGAGCAGGACCTATCGAGAAGGAACGGTGCCAACAATCAATACACAAGCATATGCAACAATATGATGCATGAACATGGCATGAAGATGTGATGCTGTTTGAGCTAATGCAACTAATATTCATTTGGTTTGAAGTCCATTTGAACCAAAGGTTCAAATGCATCTCCAAAATAAGCTCTTCATATAAGCCATTATAGTGTTTCACTTGTACAGCAGGTATAACTTGGTTTTTCATGCATGAAACTGGTACAGACGGATAGGTTGCATTTTTATGATAATTTTTCATATATAATTTATTTCAATCTGAGCTACGGTTGAATTGATATGAATTTTTGAAGTTTTGAACATTTTCTGGAATTTCCTGATTAATTTAAATCTAGAAAATGAATAAATGCGTCAGCACGACATCAGCACTGCGTCAGTAGTCCACCTGGGTCAAACCTGACGTGTGGGGCCACACGCCAGTGACATAGTTAGTTAATAGAGTTAATTAGTTGCTAAACTAATCCTAAACTAAAAATTAGCAAGGCCGGGCCCCACATGTCAGTGTCAGGGGGGCTAGTTAACGGTGATTAGCCTTAAGCTAATCACCTGTCCCACGGGGCCCACCTGACGGCCCGGCGGGGTCAAACGGTCAACCCCACCGGCGTTAAGCCGCCGGCGAGGCCTGAACGCGGCGGAGGGTTGCGGGATCGTCGCTCCGGCGACCAATCGCGCGGCGGAGAGCACCTACGCGAAGCCTGTGCTCGCGCATCCGAGGGCACACGCGGGAGACCGTGGGGGTGCCGGAGCTCGCCGGAGCAGAGCTCGCGGCGGCGGCCGGAGTTCGGCGGCCTGCGGGCACGGCGTTGCGGTGCACGGCAGTGGACGCGGAGGACTCCTACGGCCTCCTAGCGTCACCAGGAGCACGGTGACGCGCTTGGTTGCGGGCTGCGGTGGCCAGGGCGACGGCGGCGACATGAACGGCGGCGGGAAGCTTTGGCCGTGGTGGGGGGAAGGGCTACGGCGTGCGGGCAACGAAGCGGAGAGGGGAAAACGGTGGCGGAGCTCACCGCGGACTCGACGGGCTTGACGGCGAGCTCGGGGACGCACTGGAGACAGCGGGGCGACGATGGGGATCCACGGCGTTCGGGGGCAAAGATGGCGTCGGCGACGGCTCCACGGGGCGCTCCGGCTTGTGTGGCTCGGCGGAGAGCTTGTGGCGAGGGGCGGAGCTCTGCTGGTCGGAGAGGCGAGGGGAGGCGGTGGCTACGGCTACACGGCGGCGCACGGCGACAGCGTTCGGACATGAGAGAGAGAGGGTGACAGAGGAGAGGACGAGGCGAGGGAGAGTGCGAGAGAGGTCGGGTGGCTGCGTGGCGCCTCGGGGCATCCAGACGAGGAGGGAGAGGCAGGCAGAGAGGGAGGTGGCGTGGCGTGGGCGGCTGTGACGCGTCGAGCACGCGCCCATCTCCTGCCGAGGACGAAGACGACAGAGGAGGGCGCCAGTGGGCTGGGCGGGCTGGCTCTTCTTTGGGCTGCACAGGAGGAGGCCTGTAAGTCTCCCTTTTTATTTCTGTTTTCTTTTTTTCTGACATTTGTTTTGTTTAAATAAAATACTAAACCATTTTATTTTCTTATGCCCATTTTTGCAGGAGCTAACTATATTATTCCAGAGCTCCTCAGCAAGTGGCATAATTTTTGGACAACATTTTATATATATAATAATATATATCCAAAGCAAATAACTATTGCATTAATTCCAAATGCCCAAAATAAATATTTATGAGCTCCTAAAAATATTGGTTGATTTTTATCTCTGCCCAATATTTTCAGAGAGAGACATGAACATTTTCTTGGACCTTTTTGGAGCAATTTTTATCTGGGTCATTTCCAGAAATGATTTCTGAGGGTTTTACAAATCCCCATTTGACATTTAAATGAAATTTAAACATGATGCACAAATGACTAGCTAGTCTAGGTCGTACGAGTAACTAGGGCGTGACAACTCGCCTCACTTGAAAGAATCTCGCCCGAGATTCGGGGTCGACGGAAAGAAGGTGGGTACTCCAATCGAAGACGATCTTCTCGCTCCCAAGTAGCTTCTCTCTCGGAATGATGAGACCATGAACCTTGAGAAACTTGATGTTATGACGCCGAGTGACACGCCTCGCTTGATCGAGAATGCGAACCGGTACTCTCGGTATGTGAGGTTATCTTGGAGATCAAGCGCCTGTGGTCCACTCCGCGGATAGGATCCGAGAAGCAACGCTTTGAGTTGAGAGACGTGGAAGACATCATGAACTCGAGAAAGATGTGGGGTAGTTCCAATTGGTAGGCAACCTCTCCTCGCTTAGCGAGAATGCGAAAAGGACCAATGTAACGAGGAGCCAACTTGCCCTTGATACGAATCGATGGGTACCCTTCAAAGGAGTAACCCGAAGGTAAGCTTTGTCGCCAACTTCATAAGTCATATCCTTATGATGACGATCATCTTGGCTTTTTCGACGAGATCGGGCTGTTTTCAAATTCTCACGAATGATGCGAACTTGCTCTTCTGCCTCCTGGATCATGTCCGGTCCAAAGAATTGTCTTTCACCGGTTTCTGACCAGTTCAAAGGTGTTCGACATCTTCATCCATAGAGAATCTCAAAAGGTGCTTTCTTGAGACTGGATTGATAGCTATTGTTATAAGCAAACTCGGCGAAAGGAAGACATTTCTCCCAATCCATACCGAATGAGATAACGCAAGCTCTAAGCATGTCTTCGAGGATTTGGTTGACCCGTTCCACCTGACCACTCGACTGAGGGTGGAAAGCGGTACTAAAGGAAAGATGGGTTCCCATGGCAGATTGGAAACTCTCCCAGAAGTGAGAAGTGAAAAGACTGCCACGGTCTGAATTAATCTCTAGTGGAACACCATGAAGTGATACTATTCAAGAAATATATAAGTCAGCGAGCTGACCAGCGGTGATGCTCTCTCGAACAGGAAGGAAGTGAGTCACTTTGGAGAGACGATCAATGACTACGAAGATAGCATTATTCCCTCTCTTGGTCCTGGGAAAGCCGGTGATGAAGTCCATACCAACTTTATCCCATTTCCATTCAGGAATAGCTAAAGGCTGAAGGGTGCCAGCAGGTCTTTGATGCTCTGCCTTAACGCGACGACAAACGTCACATTTAGCAATAAACTCAGCGATTTCTCTCTTCATCCTAGTCCACCAGAACCTCTGGCGTAGGTCCTGATACATCTTAGTACTACCGGGATGAATCTTGAGAGGAGATTCATGCGCCTCCTTAAGAATCAATTGTCGCAGATGTTGATTCTTGGGAACCACCAAGCGATTCTCGAAGAAAACAACACCACGATCATCCATAGAGAAACATCCACCAACTTCCTTCTTAATGTTTCTCTTGATCCGGGAAATACCCGTGTCCTGCTTTTGAGCAGCGATAATCCGATCCTCAAGGTCAGGTTTCGCCACCAAGGTAGAAAGGAATCCGTGAGGAGCAATGTGAAGGTTAAGCTTACAGAATTCCTCATGGAGAAGTGGTTGTCCCTGCTGCAACATGAGATTGTTGCAATAGGATTTACGGCTTAGAGCATCAGCCATGACATTAGCTTTGCCTGGAGTGTAGGTAATCCCTAGATCATAATCTGTGATTAACTCCAGCCAACGTCTTTGCCTAAGGTTCAAGTCTGGTTGGGTGAAGATATACTTGAGACTCTGGTGATCCGTGTAGATCTCGCAACGATTACCAAGGAGGTAATGTCGCCAGGTCTTGAGTGCATAGACTACGGCTGCAAGCTCTAGATCATGTGTAGGATAATTATCCTCATGTGGATGCAACTGTCGAGATGCATAGGCAATCACATGACGATCCTGCATAAGAATGCAACCTAGTCCCTGTCGTGAGGCGTCGCAGTAGATAACAAAGTCTTTAGTGAAACCGTGGCACAAGTATGGGAGCAGAAATCAGCGTCTTTTAGGCCTCGAAAGCTGTACTCACACCGTGGGGACCATTCAAACTTTTTATCTTTCTTGAGAAGTTCCGTGAGGGGTTTGGCTACTTTGGAGAAGTTTTCAACAAAGCGGCGACAATAGCTGGCTAGACCAAGGAAACTCCTAACTTGTTTAACGGTTTCAGGTGGAGTCCAATCAAGAACGGCCTTGACTCTCTCGGGATTGACGGAAATGCCCTTACCAGAGATCACGTGGCCTAAATAGGTCACTTCTGGCAACCAAAATTCACACTTGGAGAACTTGGCATAAAGGCGGTGCTCTCTGAGTTTCTCTAACACAAGTCTAAGATGTTCGGCATGCTCTTCCTCGTTCTTCGAGTAAATAAGAATATCATCGAGGTAAACCACGACGAATTTATGTAAGTACTCCATGAAGATCGAGTTCATCAAGCGGGAGAATGTGGCTGGAGCATTGGTTAGACCGAAGGACATGACGGTGTACTCGTACTGGCCATAACGAGTGACAAAGGCCGTTTTAGGAATGTCCCCCTTTCTGATCTTGATTTGGTGGTAACCTAACCTCAAATCCATCTTGAAGAAGACTGAGGATCCAGCGAGCTGATCATACAGGTCGTTGATCCTGGGGAGCGGATATTTGTTCTTTATCGTGACCAAATTAACGGGACGATAATCTACAACCATCCGGTCCGTACCATCCTTCTTCTTGACGAAGAGGACGGGGCAAGCCCAAGGAGAAGAACTAGGACGGATGAAACCCTTTTGCAAGGACTCATCAAGTTGTTTCTTAAGCTCGGCTAGTTCTAAGGGTGCCATTTTGTAAGGTCTCCTAGAAATTGGAGCAGTTCCTGGGATAAGATCTATGATGAACTCTACATCTCTATCAGGTGGAACACCTGGCAGTTCCTCCGAAAGACATCCGGAAAGTCACGGACTACCGGATATCTTCAAGGTCCGGAACAGATCGGCATTAAGTGAATAGAGCCGACGCTTTGCAACTCTAGTGGAGATAAAGTGACTATCTTGCCGATGGGTGTGTAAGCTGAACGGACTGGTGTAACAATCAATCTTGGCATAATGAGCTGTCATCCGGTCCATACCCAAGATGATGTTAATATCTCAGAGACTTGAGGGCTATAAGTGATGCAAGGAATACAAGTCTGTCAACAAGGATTTCGTTACCATGGCTTACACTAGAAGTTTGCCATTTGGATCCGTGGAGTTTGAATGAATAGTGGAGAGGGCATATCACAAAATGACATGTTGTGCAAGTTAGCATAGCTTTTAAATGAAGGAGTGAGACGCCCAAGATGTCGAATGTAACCGATCTTTGGGTGACAATTGACAAGGAGTGTACCAAGAACGACATCCGGATCATCATGAGCGTCTTTAGGCGAGACGTGATGCACACGCCCACGCTCGATGGGAGCTGACTTGACATTGATCATCTTGCGTGATGGCTTAACACAGCCAACAGTCTTCTCGGCTGGGGTGGAGCATAACTAGTCCGAGAGCAATCACATGCATAGTGTCCTCGGCTTCCGCATGTGAAGCAAGTCCACGAAGTTGGACGTGGACCCAGACCGACAAGCGGTCTACCAAGAGGCTGGGTGGAACATACTGTCGAGCTGGGGAGGCACCACATAGGATGGCCTCGGTGTATATCCAGAAGGAAGAGCGGAGTTCGGAACCCAAATCCGGCGCTTCTGAGAACTGGAGCCGGAAGAAGATCCCAAATCACGGGTGTGCTTACGAGACTCCTCGTAGGTGAGCTGAGCTGTCTCTGCATTGATGGCCTTGTTCACAAGAGCCTGGAATGTATCACAATGATGCAAGTGGAGATCACGATGCAACTTGGGGTTGAGACCCTTCCGGAACCTAGCTTGCTTCTTGGCGTCCGTGGACACCTCTTCTGTGGCATAACGGGCAAGGTTTTCAAACTCTCTGCTATAAGCATCAACAGCCATCTTATTCTGGGTGAAACTACAGAACTCTTCTCTCTTGCGATCAATGAGGGCCTGGGGAATGTGTTGCTCGCGAAACGCCTCAATGAAATTCCTCCAAG
The DNA here is from genome assembly GCA_021437245.1 of Aegilops speltoides. Taxonomy (NCBI): domain Eukaryota; kingdom Viridiplantae; phylum Streptophyta; class Magnoliopsida; order Poales; family Poaceae; genus Aegilops; species Aegilops speltoides. The sequence goes on from CM038147.1 coordinate 137,021,842, forward strand.
TAGGAATCTGGCCAGCTAGAAGCATAGCCTCATAGTTCTGCCACCAAAGACTAGCAGGACCTTCCAGGTGGTATGTGGCATAGGTGACCTTGTCATCTTCAGCTACGTTCGCAGAACGGAGCTTGTGTGTGATACTACGGAGCCAGTCATCTGCATCGAGTGGCTCAATGGAATGATGAAAGGTAGGTGGGTGCAAGCGAATAAAGTCATGAATGGTCACAGATCCTTTGAAGCGATGTGCGGTGTACTCCTCGACACGCGCCAACAAGCGGTTAGACTCACGCTTGTTTCTCTCCATCTCTAACATGAACTCGCCAACGAAGGCTGGTCGGGAGGATCCTCATCCCTACCATCTCCGTGGTTTCGCTATGAGCAATAGAACTTCGCTTAGTCGATGACATCCCGAGAACGAAACCAAAGGCGGAATCAGCATCAACTATGGGCTATGGAATGTAGGACAAGGAAATTAGTATCTCTCGAACTCCTAGGGCAATTCCCAAAGATAACGGCGAAGAAATGCTCGTAATGAGACATCCGCCAAAATGGGGTAGTAACATACTCAACATCATCACTTGAAGGTTACGAGATCATACTAAACAGACTACACCGGAAGTACTCGAAAACTGGAATATGACTCTGACCAACCAATCCTATGGAACTACGGAGTAGCAACACGTGATCCTGATAGACGGAAGAGAAAGCCTAGTTTCTTAACCCCGCAGGAAAGATAGGATGACTCAGATCAGAAGGCCATGAGGTATAAGGAGTAAAAAGAGCCTTACGTTCCATCCCACAATCAATTCCCTTACATAACTAAAGAATTTCTAGACTCAACTTCGACCAGTTGGGCTTGCTAATCCTACAGGCAGTCAAGCTCTGATACCAAAGCTGTCAGGACCCCGACTCAATGCCACATCGATCTAGCATGTAACACCTCATATCACTTTGCGGCCTCACGCACGGTATCCCCACGGGTGTCGCCTTACCTTTGCCGGGACCGTTTATGCCTTTTGGCACACGATATGATAGTGTCGCTAGCATCCATATGATAAGGAGCCCGGCTGACATGGCTAGTCGTAAACCCAAAGTGGCACTAACTTACAGGACAGCATACATGACCCAAAGAACGAACGTGTCGGTCATCGGCGAGTGAATCCAGGCTGTAGCACTGGGCTAACAGACTCGTGAACTGGCAGTAGCGGGCTAACAGACTCCGGTATTCATCGCGTGATATTTCCCGAAGGGACGTATACAGAACGAAGAAGGACACATGTCGGCCAACCCACGTGTTAGGAGCAGTAGCAAGCTACCATGGCTCAGTGGAAGCACTAGGAGACATTTCCCGGTAAGAGAGGCTACTAAGAATAAACAACTAGATAGTCAGATCCCACACATAGCAATACACATTACACGTACGCATAACATGCAAGTATGTGCTGTACAACATGGCATCACAGCATAACTCAACAACTCATATAGATAAAGGCTCAGAAGAGCCATCATAGCATTTATTGCAAACAGGGGTCACAGGACCCATCATACAGAGCATACAAGCAACAAGCGGAAGCATTACATGTCTGAGTACAGACATCTACAAATGAAAAAGGCTGAAGAGCCTGACTATCTACAACATCCGATCAAGATCGTAGCTGAGGTACAAGCTACTCGTCGAAGTCCACGAGAACACTAGTAAGACCGAAGTCTCCGCTGCAAAAACATAAATAAAGCAACATGAGTACAAAGGTACTCAGAAGACTTACATCGATCCTATCATACATGCATTTGTATCAAGAGGGTAATGTGGGGTTTAGTTGCGACAAGCCAGCTTTGACTCTGTGGCTATCCTGTTTCACGACTACGAGAACTTCTTTGAGGTGATATGGCGCACACGAGTCCACTAATCACCACACAATACACTACTATGGATTCGTCCCTGTCTCCCTACGAGAAGGCCATCCATAGTACTCACACTTTTCTTGAGCATTTTATTGTATCCACTTCAAGTTATCTATGTACCATGTAAGCATCCAAGAAGTCCATATCCGCGGACCCGGCTATTCGAATAGATCATGTTAACCCTGCAGGGGTGTACTTCTTCACACACGCTCTCGCCACTTACCGTCATGTACACATCATGTATCTCGGCAACCTTCAAGCGGAAACCTGCCGAGGGTGTCGGCCACGACCTGACTAACCACACAAGACTCTAGCCCAGGTTTATCGCCTATTTGGGTTCCATCCGTAAGGAGATCCGGCCGGGGTGTCGCTCACGGCCCCAAACGATGTGAGCAGGGTTCCCAAGCCCACCATCCGGGTGCCACTTGGTACACCGTGCCACCTGTGCCTAGTCTGTCCCAAGCCCACCCTGCCGGGTGCCACTTGGTAGAAAAATAGCACTACCTACAAACACCAGAAACTAGTTGCGACTCCTGGACAGAGATCAAGTCGGTTAATAAGTCGAGAGGGCTTGGAGCGCCCGGAGCCCAATGTGTGGTAGTATCGAGTCATTGGACAACATACATAGAACTCAGTGCTTAAGGACGGTTCCAGTGAGACAACCCACCATGTACTCCTACATGGCCTCTCACCGCTACCTTTACCAAATCGTGTTCACACACTTCACTCTCAGCATCAGAACATAGAACTGCACTCCAATTCATTCCCAATGAATCAGACCTGACACAACTCTAAGCAATAGCAGGCATAGCATGGTAGGAACACAACATGGCTCAATCAACTCCTACACATGCTAGTGGGTTTCAACTATTTACTGTGGCAATGACAGGTCATGCAGAGGAATGGGTTCAACTACCGCAGCACAAAGTAGCAGATGAATCGTTGTTGTCCTAATGCAATAACCGAGAGCAGGAGCGAGAGAGTAGGATTGTATCGAATGAACAAGAGGGTTTGCTTGCCTGGTAGATCAACAAGGAAGGCACTGCTTCATAGACAGGTACTCTCGAGCACTCTCCAGAGCAGGACCTATCGAGAAGGAACGGTGCCAACAATCAATACACAAGCATATGCAACAATATGATGCATGAACATGGCATGAAGATGTGATGCTGTTTGAGCTAATGCAACTAATATTCATTTGGTTTGAAGTCCATTTGAACCAAAGGTTCAAATGCATCTCCAAAATAAGCTCTTCATATAAGCCATTATAGTGTTTCACTTGTACAGCAGGTATAACTTGGTTTTTCATGCATGAAACTGGTACAGACGGATAGGTTGCATTTTTCTGATAATTTTTCATATATAATTTATTTCAATCTGAGCTACGGTTGAATTGATATGAATTTTTGAAGTTTTGAACATTTTCTGGAATTTCCTGATTAATTTAAATCCAGAAAATGAATAAATGCGTCAGCACGACATCAGCACTGCGTCAGCAGTCCACCTGGGTCAAACCTGACGTGTGGGGCCACACGCCAGTGACACAGTTAGTTAATAGAGTTAATTAGTTGCTAAACTAATCCTAAACTAAAAATTAGCAGGGCCGGGCCCCACATGTCAGTGTCAGGGGGACTAGTTAACGGTGATTAGCCTTAAGCTAATCACCTGTCCCACGGGGCCCACCTGACGGCCCGGCGGGGTCAAACGGTCAACCCCACCGGCGTTAAGCCGCCGGCGAGGCCTGAACGCGGCGGAGGGCTGTGGGATCGTCGCTCCGGCGACCAATCGCGCGGCGGAGAGCACCTACGCGAAGCCCAGGCTCGCGCGCATCCAGTGGCACACGCGGGAGACCGTGGGGGTGCCGGAGCTCGCCGGAGCAGAGCTCGCGGCGGCGGCCGGAGTTCGGCGGCCTGCGGGCGCGGCGTTGCGGTGCACGGCAGTGGACGCGGAGGACTCCTACGGCCTCCTGGCGTCACCAGGAGCACGGTGACGCGCTTGGTTGCGGGCTGCGGTGGCCAGGGCGACGACGGCGACATGAACGGCGGCGGGAAGCTTCGGCCGTGGTGGGGGGAAGGGCTACGGCGTGCGGGCGACTAAGCGGAGAGGGGAAAACGGTGGCGGAGCTCACCGCGGACTCGACGGGCTTGACGGCGAGCTCGGGGAGGCACTGGAGACAGCGGGGCGACGATGGGGATCCACGGCGGTCGGGGGCGAAGATGGCGTCGGCGACGGCTCCACGGGGCGCTCCAGCTTGTGTGGCTCGGCGGAGAGCTTCAGGGCGAGGGGGCGGAGCTCCTGCGCGTGTCGGAGAGGCGAGGGGGAGGCGGTGGCTACGGCTCTGGCGAGCGGCGGCACGCTGCGTTCGGACACGAGAGAGAGAGGGTGACAGAGGAGAGGACGAGGGCGAGGGAGAGTGCGAGAGGTCGGGTGGCTGCATGGCGTCTCCGGGCATCCAGACAAGGAGGGAGAGGCAGGCAGCAGAGAGGGAGGTGGCGTGGCGCAGTGGCGACGCTGCTGCGGGCACGCGCCCATCTCCTGCCGAGGACTAAGACGACAGAGGAGGGCGCCAGTGGGCTGGGCGGGCTGGCTCTTCTTTGGCTGCACAGAAGGAGGCCCATGTAAGTCTCCCTTTTTATTTCTGTTTTCTTTTTTTCTGACATTTGTTTGGTTTAAATAAAATACTAAACCATTTCATTTTCTTATGCCCATTTTTGCAGGAGCTAACTATATTATTCCAGAGCTCCTCAGCAAGTGGCATAATTTTTGGACAACATTTTATATATATAATAATATATATCCAAAGCAAATAACTATTGCATTAATTCCAAATGCCCAAAATAAATATTTATGAGCTCCTAAAAATATTGGTTGATTTTTATCTCTGCCCAATATTTTCAGAGAGAGACATGAACATTTTCTTGGACCTTTTTGGAGCAATTTTTATCTAGGTCATTTCCAAAAATGATTTATGAGGGTTTTACAAATCCCCATTTCACATTTAAATGAAATTTAAACATGATGCACAAATGACTAGCTAGTCTAGGTCGTACCAGAACTAGGGACGTGACAAAGGAGATCCCAGATGCTGCAGTTGAGACACATAAGTTTGGGTCAGTCCATTTTCTTCTGCCAGGGCTGCCAACGATCAACTGGATCCTAAGGCATACTCTATTGCCCAAGTCAGGTGACCAAAACATGATAAGAGGCCATGCTATAAACTTGCTACACTTGTTTGATGTGCCACAGAAATTAAGGGTCATGAGCCTCATGGTTGAGACTATCAAGAGGACAGCAGCAGACCAAAAGAGAAGTTGTGGATATGCCCCACAAATTCAGGAGTTGATTAACTCAAAGATGGGCACAGGCACATACTTGCTGGATAAGGAACATTTTGCTATCTATCCAGAATTTGAGGACAATCAAGTTGTGATGAATGAGAATGAACCATCATTAGTACAAGCTCAAGAGAAGAAGGAGAAAGGAAAGAAAGAGAAGGCTACCAAGATGCCAACACAAGAGGAGGCATCTGAGTACTTTTTGAAGAACACGCAGGGGCAGCTTGGTTACTTGATAGCATCAACTCTGAGGATTGAGAAGAGGTTGGCCACCCTAACTCAAAACCAGGAGAGCCTGGAAAGAATCATGGAACAAAAATTCTAGGATTTAGATGTCAAAGTAACTGAGATTCAGTCAGTTGTGGAGCAGCTATAGGATGACATGCAAGAGAGGAAGGGCAAGACAACCACTGATGCATTTGCCAGAGTGCCTAGAGCTCAGAGATCAGCTGCAGTGCTCGTGATGCATACACGTAACCACTTCATTTGCACCAGCTACAGCTCCTACAGCTCCAGTGCAACCAGCTCCAGCACCAACTCCTTCAGCTCCATCCACATCAACTGAAGCCTTCGTCCAAGGAGCCATCTCTACACCACCACCTGAAGACCAAGCCTGAGAGACAATATCGTACTATGCGTTTTCTAGGAACTTTTTGGTAACTTGTTGCCAAAGGGGGAGAAAAATGTATAGATCATAGGCTTCGAGAGAGAGAGAGAGAGTTTGCTTTTATTCTCTCTTGTCTTCTTGGTTGAACTTTGCTTGCTTTTGATTGCTTGAGACTTTATGCTATTATATGTGAGACATTGATGATCATGTGTTTGATCATAAGCTACACTTATGCTTGTCAGATGATATTATTTTACTTATTCTTATATGTTCATTCACTTTGCTTGGTGATGAGTGCAAGTATTCAATCATTATTATTTTGAGCGCTCCACCAAGATGTATGTGACATGGAAGAGTAACCCATGAGCCTAATTCCTTGTGCATTTGCAGTCCAAAGCAAATCTTAAACTATGCACAAATTTAGGGGGAGCTCTTGCTTATCACATACTTCTCTAAGCGACAATGTTTTTCAATCTTATTATCATTTGTCGAAGCTTTGATCTATATGTTGTCATCAATTACCAAAAAGGGGGAGATTGAAAGTGCAACTATCCCTAGGTGGTTTTGGTAATTCATAACAACATATAGCTCATTGAGCTAATGCTATTACAAGACAAATATTTCAGGAAAGCTCAATGAATGGCATGGCATGGACGATGAAAGTGGATCCCTCAAAATATTAAGGACAAAGGATTGGCTCAAGCTCAAAAGCTCAAGACTCTACATTTTACATTTTAGTGATCCAAGATCACATTGAGTCTATAGGAAAAGCCAATACTATCAAGGAGGGATGAGGTGTTGCTTAATGAGCCTCTTGCTTCAAGTGCTTAGTGATATGCTCCAAAAACCCTCAACTACTTTCTCACATCCACATATGACCTAAACTCAAAGTCAAAATCCGTCCCACCAATTCTTTCTATCCGACGCCACCGAGTTCAAATGTCATAGCCACTGCCACAAACCCTAGGCAAATCGGTCTCACCGATAGGGATCTCGGTCTCACCGAGATGGGATTGTAATCTCTCTGTTTCCCTTCGTAACGTTTCGGTCTAACCGAAGTGAGCGATCGGTCCCACCGAGATTGCAATGTAAACTCTCTGTTTCCCTTTCGTAACATTTCGGTTTCACCGAAAAGAGCAAATTGGTCCCACCGAGTTTACCTGACCAACTCTCTGGTTAGCTAATTACCAAAATCGGTCTCACCGAGTTTGTGTAATCGGTCTCACCGAGATTAGGTTATGCCCTAATCCTAACCATATCGGTCCTACCGAGTTGCATGTCGGTCCCACCAAAAATCCTAACAGTCACCAGATTTACTAAATCGGTCCGACCGAGTTTGTTGATTCGGTCCCACCGAGTTTGGTAAATTGTGTGTAACGGTTAGATTCTGTGTGGAGGCTATATATATATCCCTCCACCTCCTCTTCATTTGTGGAGAGAGCCATTAGAACAAACCTACACTTCCAACTTACCATTTCTGAGAGAGAACTACCTACTCATGTGTTGAGGCCAAGATATTTCATTCCTACCATATGAATCTTGATCTCTAGCCTTCCCCAAGTTGCTTTCCACTCAAATCTTCTTTCCACCAAATACAAATCCTATGAGAGAGAGTTGAGTGTTGGGGAGACTATCATTTGAAGCACAAGAGCAAGGAGTTCATCATCAACGCACCATTTGTTACTTCTTGGAGAGTGGTGTCTCCTAGATTGGCTAGGTGTCACTTGGGAGCCTCCGACAAGATTGTGGAGTTGAACCAGGGAGTTTATAAGGGCAAGGAGATCGCCTACTTCATGAAGATCTACCGCTAGTGAGGCAAGTCCTTCGTGGGCGACGACCATGGTGGGATAGACAAGATTGCTTCTTCGTGGACCCTTCATGGGTGGAGCCCTCCGTGGACTCGCGCAACCGTTACCCTTCGTGGGTTGAAGTCTCCATCAACATGGATGTACGATAGCACCACCTATCGGAACCACGACAAAAACATTCGTGTCTCCAATTGCGTTTGAATCCTCCAAACCCTTCCCTTTACATTCTTGCAAGTTGCATGCTTTAATTTCCGCTGCTCATATACCCTTTGCATGCTTGCTTGAATTGTGTGAAGATTGCTTGACTTGTCCAAAGATAGCTAAAATCTGCCAAAGTCTAAAACTGGGAAAAGGTTAAGTTTTTAATTGGTCAAGTAGTCTAATCACCCCCCCCCCCCTCTAGACATACTTCAAGGTCCTACACTTATGGTCCTTCCGATCTTTGTAAAACTCGGATGCATCAGCAGCACTCTTTGCCAGTCCGCATGTCGTCCCAGACTCCACAACTGATCCAGAGGGGCATACTTCGGATCTCCAAATTTCATACGCAATAGATAGGGCTTTCCAGCCACGATATCTCCGGCTTCACGAAGCTCCTCCCTCATCCCCCTCATTTCAGAGCGGGTTTCCTTGGCTGCCTCTAGGTCCTTCTTCAGGTCAGCTGCTTTTGCTTGATTTTCCTTTTCAAGGAGCTCGCGGCGGTTGGCGGCATCTTCCAGCTTGGTAGCCATCTGAGCTATCTTTTCTTCGCTCCGGCGACGAGCAGCCTGTTCGGCTCTTAACTCCTCGACCGCCTTCAGAGCGACCGCATCACTTATTTGGGCTTGCTCCTTGGCTCGGGGAAGCTCCGCCCGAAGGGTCTCCATGGTAGCAGCTCCATCTGCAGTAACAACATATTATAGATACTAGCATCATGCTCCTCTTAAAGGATTTGCTGACAAACCGAATATACATACCCTGGCCTCATCAAGCCGCTTGTTAACAAGCGTGATGTCGGCATCGGCCACGTCTAGATGCCGCTTTAGTTCGGCAAAATCAGCAGATCGGTCGGCCGCCAAACCCTCTGCCACCTACACATAAAGCAGTGTGATTATTAACAGAGATTATGATCCTCTGTCCGCCACGTTGATGGCAACCAGGGTCTCAGGGGCTACTATCTATATAGAGCACACTTAGCATGTGCAGAAACATAAAAAACACTTTTTGCGTACCTCAAAGCCTCTCCGTAGACTCGTAAAAGCTTCATTCAAACCGATTTTTGCAGATGAAATCCTCTCAACTACCGTGCCCATTAGAGCACGAGGCGTCTCGGAGACGGCCGCTCGCTCCAGAAGGCCCATTAGTGTGTCCGGCTGTGCACCGGACAATCCCGGACTCCCCCTGAAGCTCTCCTTGGGAGCCGGATATTACAGACTCCGGGCAGCCGAAGTGTCAACTTCTGGCCTTGGTGGATCTGGAGAAATCCTCCGTGATGACACTTCGGGGTCATCCGCCCAATGTGAAGGGGAGGCAGGGGGAGGCGACTCGCTCTCCATCATCTCTGGAGGAAGATCCCCCGAGGACGAATTATGTGGAGAAGGGCTACGAGCCGGACTACAAAAAATATGTTTTGGTCATTATTTTCAGAGACAAAACAGGATATGTTTATCAAAGTACTCTTTCACTTATGGTTCGGTGGAGGACCGGCCCCCTTGCGAGGTTTTCTTCCCTCGTTTAGAAGCTTCCGTTTCCAAATCCTCGGAGGCGCCCCTTTTCTTACCTTGGGGAGAGGGGATTTTAGAGTCTCCTCCCCGATTATCCTCCTTCAAGGAGGCACCTACTCCTCCAATCTGGATGTGTAAAAAATGAGGCCCGTCTGTGGCTTCTCTATTCCTCCCATCATCTTCGCCTGATGGCACCCGATACGGCGCATGGTCAAGCATCCTGGTCAACAAAGGATTCAGTGAGCCTTCGGGAAGAGGGGCCGGACACCTAATCCTCTCCGCCTTCTTCAGCCAGTCCTATCAGAGAACATTTTTTAGAATGATGTTATAATAAATATAAAGGATGGTGTGTTCGGCAGCAGAAGTATTTACCGGGGTATCCTGGCGGTTACAATTGAGACCCACGTCCTCGGTGGTGGTCAGACACTTTATTCGTGATCCGAAGAATAACTCGTACATATCTTTGAGCGTCATGCCAAAGAATTGTTGAATGGTTCGCGGTCCTTCTGGGTTGAACTCCCACATATGGAGAGGACGACGTTGGCAGGGTAGGACTCGACGAACCAACATCACTTGCATTATCCTGGCAAGACTGATATCCCTCTTGAGAAGGTCTAGGATGCGGCTCTGTAATGTCGGCACGTCATTTGCCGGCCCCCAATCCAGCCCTTTGTTGACCCATGACGCCAGTTGTGGTGGAGGGCGGAACGCTGGAGCAGCCACCCACTTTGTACCTCGGGGAGCGGTGATGTAAAACCACTCCCGCTGCCATAAATCAGAAGTCTCCACAAAAGAGCCCTTTGGCCATGGGGCGTCAGCGCCTTTGCTTATTATAGCGCCTCCACACACCGCGTGGCGCCCGTCGATCACCCTCGGCCTAACATTGAAGGTCTTGAGCCATAGGCCGAATTGGGGGGTTATGCGGAGGAAGGTTTCACACACGACAATAAACGACGAGATGTGAAAAACGGAATCCGGAGCTAGATCGTGGAAATCTAGTCTGTAATAGAACATGAGCCCTCTTACGAAGGGATCAACGCTAAAACCTAGCCCTCGGAGAAAGTGGGAGATAAAGACAACACTCTCGTTGGGCTCGGGAGTGGGGACGACCTGCCCTGGAGCAGGAAGCCTGTGCGGAATCTCGGCAATGAAATACCTGGCCTCCCTAAGCTTCCGGATGTCCTCCTTTGTGACGGAGGAGGCCATCCACCGGCCTTGATTGGATCTGGACATGGTCGAAAGACCGAGGTGCTTTAGCTTGAGCCTTGGGTGTTGGAACTCGAGGTGCGGGAGGGGAAGGATCGAGCATGGAAAGAAAAGGACAGGCCTTGGACCCCTTTATAAAGAGGATGAATATCAAGCATCCCCTGCGTGACCGTTTGGACTTGCCTAAAATCGAGGAGTCATATTAAACAAACACGGTTGGGTTACCCACACAATACCGTGATAAGGGGGGACACGATCTCTGCTTCTACAAGACGTGCCAGTAAAACCGCCTCGCAGCGCGTGTAGTGGCTGGTTATGAAAATGGTTTGAATAAAGACCGAACCGTGGCGTGATGTCATGCTATAAAAAGCTGTTAGCAGATTAGATTTGTGGAATATTATACTCTCTACGGTGGTATGAGGAATTTGTTTTGCAGAGCCGGACACGATCCTTCTGTTCTAAATCTCTTATGGTGTATTCGGAGAAAGAACCCGCCTTGCAATGTCGAAGACAATATGCGCGTCGGACTCATCGTCATTGAAGCCTGGTTCAGGGGCTACTGAGGGAGTCCTAGATTAAGGGGTCCTCGGACAGCCGGACTATATACTTTGGCCAGACTGTTGGACTATGAAGATACAAGATTGAAGACTTCGTCCCGTGTCCGGATGGGACTCTCCTTTGCGTGGAAGGCAAGCTTGGATATTCGGATGTGTAGAGTTCCTTCTCTGTAACCGACTCTGTGTAACCCTAGCCCCCTCCGGTGTCTATATAAACCAGAGGGTTTATTCCGTAGGACAACAACAATCATAATCATAGGCTAGCTTCTAGGGCTTAGCCTCTACGATCTCGTGGTAGATCAACTCTTGTAATACTCATATCATCAAGATCAATCAAGCAGGAAGTAGGGTATTACCTCCATCGAGAGGGCCCAAACCTGGGTAAAACATCATGTCCCTTGCCTCCTGTTACCATTAGCCTTAGACGCATAGTTCGGGACCCCCTACCCGAGATCCGCCGGTTTTGACACTGACAGCGGGCGCCAGCCTGCGCAGTGTCCTCGTTTCCTGTTTGGTGCAAAGGGGGCAAGCGCAGGCGCGGAGTACCAAGGCATCAGGCAAAGGTTTCCATATCAGTGCAACGAGACCAAGACCAGCAGGACAACAGGACGGAGGTCACCGTGGAGCCCAAGACAGCGTCATCGCCAGCACCTTTTGCAGTCAAAGACCACCTTTAGTCAGGATAGTTGATACGTCTCCGTCGTATCTACATTTCCAAACACTTTTGCCCTTGTTTTGGACTCTAACTTGTATGATTTGAATGGAACTAACCCGAACTGACGTTGTTTTCAGCAAAACTGCCATGGTGTTGTTTTTTGTGCAGAAAATAAAGATTCTCGGAATATCCTGAAACTCCACGGAACACATTAGAAAAAATAAACAAAAATCCTCGCAAAAGATGAAGACCAGGGGGCCCACACCCTGCTCACAAGGGTGGGGGCGCCCCCTCCCCCCCCCCTGGGCGCGCCCCCTACCTCGTGGGCCCCCTGGTGGCCCTTCGATGCCAACTCCAACTCCATATATTGGCTTTCGGGGAGAAAAAAATCAGAGGGAAGAAATCATCGCGTTTTACGATATGGAGCCCGCCAAGCCCTAATCTCTCTCGGAGGGCTGATCCGAGTCCGCTCGGGCTCCGGAGAGGGGATTCGTCGTCGTCATCATCATCAACCATCCTCCATCACCAATTTCATGATGCTCATCGCCGTGCGTGAGTAATTGCATCATAGGCTTGCTGGACGGTGATGGGTTGGATGATATTTATCATGTAATCTAGTTAGTTTTGTTAGGGTTTGATCCCTAGTATCCATTATGTTCTGAGATTGATGTTGCTATGACTTTGCTATGCTTATGCTTGTCACTAGGGCCCGAGTGCCATGATTTCAGATCTGAACCTATTATGTTTTCATGAATATATCTGTGTTCTAGATCCTATCTTGCAAGTCTATAGTCACCTACTATGTGTTATGATCCGGCAACCCCGAAGTGACAATAATCGGGACCACTCCCGGTGATGACCATAGTTTGAGGAGTTCATGTATTCACTATGTGCTAATGCTTTGTTACGGTTCTCTATTAAAAGGAGGCCTTAATATCCCTTAGTTTCCATTAGGACCCCGCTGCCACGGGAGGGTAGGACAAAAGATGCCATGCAAGTTCTTTTCCATAAGCACGTATGACTATATACGGAATACATGCCTACATTACATTGATGAACTGGAGCTAGTTCTGTGTCACCCTATGTTATGACTGCTACATGATGAACCACATCCGGCATAATTATCCATCGCTAATCCGGTGCCTACGAGTTTTCCATATACTGGTTTACACTTATTTACTTTTCCAATGCTACTGTTACAATCTCTACAAAATACCAAAAACATTACTTTTACTGTCTTTATTTTTTGTTACCGTTACCACCACTATCATATTATTTTGTTACTAAACACTTTGCTGCAGATACTAAGTTTCCAGGTGTGGTTGAATTGACAACTCAGCTGCTAATACTTGAGAATATTCTTTGGCTCCCTTTGTGTCGAATCAATAAATTTGGGTTGAATACTCTACCCTCGAAAACTGTTGCGATCCCCTATACTTGTGGGTTATCAAGACTATTTTCTGGCGCCGCTGCCGGGGAGCATAGCTCTATTCTTTGAGTCACTTGGGATTTATATCTGCTGGACATTATGAAGAATTTGAAAGATGATCGAACTACTATTTTGCTCTCAACTACGAGGGGAGGTAAGGGACTGCCATCTAGCCTTGCACTAGATTCTCCTTCTGTTATGAGTAAGTTTGCGACACCTAAACCTACTACTGCTATTGATTCTGATATGTTGCTTGTTATTGATGATGCCACTTCTGCTATGCATGATACTTATGATGAAACTACTTCTATGCTTGATACTATTGTGCCACTTGGTGAATATCTTGATGAGCAAATTGCTAGGTCTAGAGAAAGAGAAATTATTGAACCTGAACACGATGATGTTAGTGATGATGAACCTATGCCTGCTATTCCTGAGGGTTATCTTTTTGATGCTGAATCTTCTGCAGCTATTTTTGCTTGCCAGGATAGATATGAACTTAAGAGGTTGCTAATTAAATGGAGAAAAGAATCTTTTAGAGATTGGATGAGACCCGACCCTGCTTTTGCTACTTCACCTATCTGTGTTCCGGATCAGGATTATTATGATTTTTCTGTTGATCCAGATATAATTACTTTAGTTGAATCTGATCCTTTTTATGGCTATGAATCTGAAACTGTTGTGGCACATCTTACTAAGTTAAATGATATAGCTGTCCTGTTTACTAATAATGAGAGATCGCGCTACCTTTATTTACTCAAGATATTTATGTTCTCATTAAAGGGTGATACTAAGATTTGGTATAACTCTCTAGATCCCGGTTGTGTGCAAAGTCCCTAGGATATGATTTATTACTTCTCTGCTAAATATTTCCCTGCTCATAAGAAACAAGCTGCTTTGAGGGAAATATACAATTTTGTGCAAATTGAAGAAGAGAGTCTCCCACAAGCTTGGGGGAGGCTTCTCAAGTTACTTAATGCTTTGCCTGATCATCCTCTTAAGAAACCTGAAATATTTGATATCTTTTATAATGGACTAAGCGATGCTTCCAGAGATTACCTGGATAGTTGTGCTGATTCTCTTTTCAGGAAAGAACACGGATGACGCTGAAATTCTCTTGAATAATATGTTGGGTAATGAAAATAATTGGGCACCTCCCGAGGTACCTCTGAGCCAACCATCGAGCCAACCATCGAGCCTATTCCTAAACCAACTCCAAGAAGAGAGGTGTTCTATTTCTCAGCCCCAAGATATGCAAGAGGCAAAGAAATCTATGAAAGAAAAAGGTATTAAAGCTGAAGATGTTAAGAATTTACCTCCTATTGAAGAAATACATGGTCTTAATTTACCTCCTGTTGAAGAAGTATATGATCTCAATTACTTATTTAATGAAGAACCTCCCAATATCCTAACACAGGTAGTAAAGGTAAATTCTCTGTATAGATATGATAAAGCTGAAGTCCCTCCTACTAAAATTGCTAGTCGGTGCTTGGATGAGTTTGATGACTTTATGTTTAAGCAAGATGACTTTAATGCTTATTTTGGTAGACAATTAAAACAGAATACCTTTATGATTAAACGCTTGGGTGATTATATGGCTAATATTAGAGGTGAACTTAAACTTGTTAGCAAACATGCTTCGATGGTTACTACTCAAGTAGCACAAGTACTTAAAGCTCAGAAAGAAGTGCTTGATGAAATGAATAGAAAGAAAAATGATTATGCTGTTAGAGTGGCTACTAGAACTGGTAGAATGAGTCAGGAACCTTTGTATCCTGAAGGCCACCCTAAGAGAATCGAGCAAGATTCTAAGAGAAACAATATTGATATACCTAGTTCTTCTAAGAGGAAGAAAAAGAAAAATGATAGGACTTTGCAAACTGCTAGTGAACCTATTGTTGAGCCACCTGAGAATCCAAATGATATCTCTATTTCTGATGCTGAAACACAATCAGGTGATGAACATGAACCTAGTGATAATGTTAATGATAATGTTCATGTTGATGCTCAACCTAGTAATGATAATGATGTAGAAGTTGAACCTGCTGTTGATCTTGATAACCCACAATCAAAGAATCAACGTTATGATAAAAGAGATTTTGTTGCTAGGAAACATGGTAAAGAAAGGAACCATGGGTTCAGAAACCCATGCCTTTTCCTCGAAACCATCCAAGAAAAAGTATGATGAGGATTTTGAGCGCTTTCTTTGAAATGATTAGACCCATCTTTTTATGTATGCGATTAACTGATGTGCCCAAAACAAATCATTATGCTAAGTATATGAAGGATATTATTACTAATAAAAGAAAGATACCTGAAGCTGAAATTTCCACCATGCTTGCTAATTACACTTTTAAGGGTGGAATACCAAAGAAACTTGGAGATCCCAGAGTGCCTACTATACCATGCTCCATTAAAAGAAGTTATGTTAGAACTGCTTTATGTGATCTTGGAGCCGGTGTTAGTGTCATGCCTCTCTCTTTATATCGTAGACTTGACTTGAATAAGTTGACACCTACTGAAATATCTTTGCAAATGGCTGATAAATCAACTGCTATATTGCCGGTATTTGTGAGGATGTGCCTGTAGAAGTTCTGAACGTTACTATTTTAACGGACTTTGTTATTCTTGATATTCCGAGGATGATAGTATGTCTATTATTCTTGGAAGACCTTTCCTTAATACTGCGTAGGGCTATAATTGATTGCACCAAAGGCAATGTCACTTTTCATGTTAATGGCAATGAGCACACGGTACATTTTCCGAGGAAACAACCTCAGGTTTATAGTATCAACTCTATTGGAAAAATTCCATCGATTATATTTGGAGGTTTTGAATTTCCTCTCCCTGTTGTCAAGAAAAAGTATGATATTCTTATTGTTGGGGATTTTCATATCCCCGTTGAGGTAACTTAGTGTCATTCGAAATTTCTCCGGTTCCGGGATTATTCGGAATGAGTTTGTTAACAAGACTTGATCAACCTTGTTAGTGGGTTCATTTTGATGATCACGAGATGGATGAAACTAGAAGCACAACCTTCTGTACCCTCTTTATATTTTCTGTTATTTAGTAGAAATAAAGTAAAATAATATTTTTCTATCTGTCTCCTGACTTATCCATGCAATATAAAAATATCACGAAAATAAAAGTCCTCAGAATGCCATGCCAATTTAATATGATTTTTTCGGGAATATTTGAGAATTTACTGTGCAAAAATTACCATGGGGGGAGCTGCCATCTGGCCACGAGGGTGGAGGGCGTGCCCTACCCCCCTGGGCGTGCCCCTGCCTTGTGGGCCCACGGTGGCCCTCCTCCACTTATTCTTGCACCCATCTTCTTCCTCTGCCTCACACAAACACGAAAAACCAACTCAAGCACGAGTTTCAGCCCCCGTTGCTGTGATTTTTGATCTCCTTGCTCAAAGCACCTCTCGCAAAACTGCTTGGGGAGATTGTTCCTTGGTATGTGACTCCTCCATTGGTCCAATTAGTTTTTGTTCTAGTGATTTATTCTTTGCAAATTTGTGCTGCATAGGTGACCATGTTCTTGAGCTTTCATGTCAAATTTATATGGTTCCAAGTAGTTCCAATGCTTTATATAGGCTCTAGGCACTTGTGGGAGTTGTTACTATCAATTTTATTGAAGTTGGTTCACCTTTATTTGAAGTTACTAAAAAATTCAGATTGTTTCAGAAATAATGAAGAGACTTTTGAGGGGCTCCTCGAGCTGGAGCTCTAAGGAAAAACAAAAGGAAGAAGAGGAGAAGCCCAAATTTAATTTACCTCGCACCGCGGAGGTCCGGCCTTGTGAATGGCCCTCCGATGACTTCTTGAGGAGAACCGGAATTTATGAGGATTTCTATTTATTGATTGAGAATGCTGGCCTCACCAACTTCCTCCACGACCAACGTCATCAGTATCTCTTACTCACAAATACTTTTGTGCAAAACTTCTACTTTTTCCCTAAGAAATCACCTCCAACAGTAGAGTTTCATTTATATGACGTTGTTAAAGAGATGACATTAGCTGAATTCTGCGAGGTTTGCATAATACCCTTTGAGGGCACTTTAGATGAACCCCACCGTAACAAAGTAGAAGCTTTTATTAACACTATCACGGTGGGAGAAACCAGGAAGGTTTCTGATGCAAGGATTAACACTATCACATTATGCTATTTTACGCTACTTTGCTTTATTTGCTAGTCATTGCTTGATTGGACGCGGGAACTGTGGGAACCTTAGTATTCATGATATTATTATTTTGCTCCATGGTTTATACCGCAATAACTCTGTTAGTATGGGTGGAATTTTTGCTAGACGGTTAAGTTTGAACCGTACTAAGGGCCCCATCTTTGGAGGCATTTATGCTTCACGCCTAGCTGAACATTTTTGAAATACCTATTAGGCATGCGCAGAAAGAAGAAACAGCGCTGCCCCGTGCTTATTTAGATTACAAAAGTATGATAGCGCATGACTTTCTTGTTAAGAGTCGCGATGGGGAGCTCAAATATAAATTATACTTTGATAAACATCACCCTGAGACTATTACTTTGCCTGCTCCTTGTTTGTTTAACTTGTCTGCAGAACCTCACATCGTTCTGTGGTCGGCTGTTCAAGCCTATCGGAACCCTGCACCAGCCCCGAAGCCGGAGCCACAAGATGAGCCTCCACGACTATCTGTTTATTCTTGGGATCCAGAGGAGGCTGCCAGCCGATGGCGATCGAGTCTTCTTCATCACAAGATGACCCCGGCTTCACCTACGGATATCCGCCAGGCCATCCCTGGCAATAGACCAACTTAGGCCAAAAGCCTAAGCTTGCGGGAGTACGTATTTCCACCGACATTACATTTATGTTCACACACACTCATTGCTAGATGTCGGTGCTCATACTCTTTCATTGTATTATCCATGATAGTTTAAATTTCCTTTTCCAGCTTTCTTCTTGTGTGTTTGATAAACCTTAAGAAAAACCAAAAAAATAGTTAGTTTACTTTTCATGCTTGTAGTAGAATTAAAAAGAAAACCCAAAAATATTTCCCGTTCTTCTTTTTACTTGTTGGGAGCTTTCCCGTGTAAATAGTTTTTATTTCTTTTCCTTTCTTTGGGGGTCGAGAAGACCATATTGAAAATGCTTAGTGGCTCTTATATGCATGATTGATTATTTAAACCTAGAGCCCATATTACTTGTCTTCTCTCTTATTATTATACACACCGTTCGGTCGTGCAAGTGAAAGGCAATAAATGATGATATATGATGGACTTATTGAGAAGAGAAAAGCTGGTATGAACTTGACCTCTTTCGTTTTTATAAATATGATGATTCATCGTTCCTGATTCAGCTATTATGAAGTAAACATATTTGCAATGACATTTAGAGATTATAGTTGCTTGTGCCATGCTTGATTAGCTATGAGTTATAATGGTTTACCTTGCGTGCTAACATGCTATTAGAATGATTATGATGTGGTATGATGGGGTAGTATCCTCCTTTAAATGCATTGAGTGACTCGACTTGGCACATGTTCACGCATGTAGTTGAATCCAATCAACATAGCCTTCATGATATTTATGTTCATGGTGGATTATATCCTACTCATGCTTGTATTCGGTGTGAATTAATTTTAATGCATGTTTACGATTGTTGTCGCTCTCTCGCTTGGTCGCTTCAGTCTTTTGCTAGCCTTCACTGTACTAAGCGGGAATACTGCTTGTGCATCCAAACTCCTTAAACCCCAAAGTTATTCCATATGAGTCCACTATACCTACCTATATGCGGTATTTACCTGCCGTTCCAAGTAAATTTGTATGTGCCAAACTCTAAACCTTCAAATAAACATTTTGTTTTGCATGCTCGAATACCTCATATGTCAACTAGAGCTGCCCTTATCTTCCGTGTTAGGCGGGTTATTCTCAAGAGGAGTGGACTCCGCTCCTCATTCACGAGAAAATGGCTGGTATCCGGGATGCCCGGTCCCATGCTTTGTGCAAACTAAATCAAAATAACTGCAAACAAAACTCCCCTTGGGACCCATTGAATGTTGGAGGCACTCGTTGTTTTGAGCAAGCCATGGATTGATGCTTGTGGAGGAAGGGGAGTATAAACTTTACCATTCTGTTTGGGAACCGCCTATAATCTGTTTAGCATGGAAGATATCATTGTCTTTTAGTTGTTATGTTGACAATGAAAGTATGCCGCTCAAAATATAATTTATCTCTATTTCAAAATCGAGCTCTGGCACCTCTACAAATCCCTGCTTCCCTCTGCGAAGGGCCTATCTATTTACTTTTATGTTGAGTCATCACCCTTCTTATTAAAAAGCACCCACTAGAGAGCACACTGTCTTTTGCATTCATTATTATTGGTTTATATTGGGTATGACTTGACTAGATCTCTTTTACCATGAATTACAATGTTTAGTCAGTCCTTGATCTTTAAAGGTGCTCTGCATTTATGTTTTGCGGTCTCAGAAAGGGCTAGCGAGATACCATTTTGTTATATCATGTTATGATTATTTTGAGAAAGTGTTGTCATCCGAGTTCTGCTATTATAGCTCGCTAGCTGAGTATGCTATTGATATGAGTAATTGTGAGACCTATGTGTCATTGTGAGTATGGTTAGTTCATAATAATTGCTGAGACTTGAATGCTGGCTTTTCATGTTTACAACAACAAGAGCAAACAGAGTTTGTAAAAGTTTTTCTTTTTCTCTTTCAGTTTGTCAAGTGAATTGCTTGAGGACAAGCAAGGGTTTAAGCTTGGGGGAGTTGATACGTCTCCGTCGTATCTACTTTTCCAAACACTTTTGCCCTTGTTTTGGACTCTAACTTGTATGATTTGAATGGAACTAACCCGGACTGACGCTGTTTTCAGCAGAATTGCCATGGCGTTGTTTTTTGTGCAGAAAATAAAGATTCTCGGAATATCCTGAAACTCCACGGAACACCTTAGAAAAAATAAAGAAAAATCCTCGCAAAAGATGAAGACCAGGGGGCCCACACCCTTCTCACGAGGGTGGGCCCCCCTGGGCACGCCCCCTACCTCGTGGGCCCCCTGGTGGACCTCCGACGCCAACTCCAACTCCATATATTGGCTTTCGGGGAGAAAAAATCAGAGGGAACAAATCATCGCGTTTTACGATACGGAGCCGCCGCCAAGCCCTAATCTCTCTCGGGAGGGCTGATCTGGAGTCCGTTCGGGGCTTCGGAGAGGGGGATTCGTCGCCGTCGTCATCATCAACCATTCTCCATCACCAATTTCATGATGCTCATCGTCGTGCGTGAGTAATTGCATCGTAGGCTTGCTGGACGGTGATGGGTTGGATGAGATTTATCATGTAATCGAGTTAGTTTTGTTAGGGTTTGATCCATTATGTTCTGAGATTGATGTTGCTATGACTTTGCTATGCTTAATGCTTGTCACTAGGGCCCGAGTGCCATGATTTCAGATCTGAACCTATTATGTTTTCATGAATATATGTGTGTTCTAGATCCTATCTTGCAAGTCTATAGTCACCTACTATGTGTTATGATTCGGCAACCCCGAAGTGACAACAATTGGGACCACTCCCGGTGATGACCATAGTTTGAGGAGTTCATGTATTCACTATGTGCTAATGCTTTGTTTCGGTTCTCTATTAAAAGGAGGCCTTAATATCCCTTAGTTTCCATTAGGACCCCGCTGCCACGGGAGGGTAGGACAAAAGATGTCATGCAAGTTCTTTTCCATAAGCACGTATGACTATATACGGAATACATGCCTACATTACATTGATGAACTGGAGCTATACGTGTCACCCTATGTTATGATCGCACAGATGAACCACATCCGGCATAATTATCCATCGCTAATCCGTGCCTACTGAGTTTTCCATATCTGGTTTACACTTATTTACTTTTCCGTTGCTACTGTTACAATCTCTACAAAATACCAAAAACATTACTTTTACTGTCTTTACTTTTGTTACCGTTACCACCACTATCATATTATTTTGCTACTAAACACTTTGCTGCAGATACTAAGTTTCCAGGTGTGGTTGAATTGACAACTCAGCTGCTAATACTTGAGAATATTCTTTGGCTCCCCTTGTGTCGACTCAATAAATTTGGGTTGAATACTCTACCCTCGAAAACTGTTGCAATCCCCTATACTTGTGGGTTATCAATAGCCTGTATTGGTTGTCCCCTTTCGAAATGGCCATTGTTGGCTCCCTTCCCGCTCAATATTTGGGAACAGGACCATGGCCTCTATAAATAGAGATAGCCACCACAGTAGGAAGGCATCTAGAATCTAATCTAGAGCCAAGAGAGACAGATCGATTCCACCTCAAGCACACCACCACAAGAACACCTCTCCTCGCGAGGCTGTTCTTCCTCTATACTGTTCATCATCAGCCCAAGAGGCAATCCACCACACCACACAATGGGTTAGGGTATTACACCACAACGGTGGCCCAAACCAGTATAAACCTCGTGTCTCTTGTGTTGTTCATTGATCTAGCTTAGAATCGCGGCGAGGTTGTGGGCGTGTTTCGGTAGGGAGAAGATCTTTGTGCGCACCCCAGAGTTTGAACCTTGAGGGTTTTGCTGGAACCCAATATCCGACAGTCGCCCCCCTCTAGATCTCATCTAGAGCGGCTGGCCCCCTTCCCCCTTCGCCCTATAAATAGAGGGGAGGAGGGAGGGTAGCCGGACCACATCCAAGGCGCAGCCCACCCCCTCTCCAACACCTCCTCCTCCTTCCGCGGTGCTTGGCGAAGCCCTGTCAGAGTACCATGCTGCTCAAACACCACCACACCGCCGTGCTGCTGCTGGAGTTGTCTTCCCCAACCTCTCCCTCTCTCCTTGCTGGATCAAGGCGTAAGAGACATCACCGGGCTGCACGTATGTTGAACGCGGAGGCGCCGTTGTTCGGTGCTTAGATCAGAATCAACCGCAATCTGAATCACTGCGAGTATGACTCCTTCATCCGCGTTCTTGCAACGCTTCCATTTCGCGATCTTCAAGGGTATGATGATGCACACCCCTCTCTCTCTCGTTGCTAGTCTCTCCATAGATTGATCTTGGTGATGCATAGAATTTTTTTTAATTTCTGCAATGATCCCCAATAGTGGCATCATGAGCTAGGTCTATGCGTAGTTTCTATGCACGAGTAGAACACAAGTTGTTATGGGCATCGATTTTGTCAATTTACTTGTTGTTACTAGTCTTATCTTGATTCGGTGGCATTGTGGGATGAAGCGGCCCGGACCAACCTTACACGTACGCTTACGTGAGACAGGTTCCACCGACTGACATGCACTAGTTGCATAAGGTGGCTAGCGGGTGTCTGTCTCTCCCACTTTAGTCAGATCGGATTTGATGAAAAGGGTCCTTATGAACGGTAAATAGCAATTGGCATATCACGTTGTGGTTTTGGCGTAGGTAAGAAACGTTCTTGCTAGAAACCTATAGCAGCCACGTAAAAACTTGCAACAACAATTAGAGGACGTCTAACTTGTTCTTGTAGCATATGTCGTGTGATGTGATATGGCCAAAAGGATGTGATGAATGATATATATGTGATGTATGAGATTGATCATGTTCTTGTAAAAGGAATCACGACTTGCATGTCGATGAGTATGACAACCGGCAGGAGCCATAGGAGTTGTCTTAATTTATTGTATGACCTGCGTGTCAATAAAAACGCCATGTAATTACTTTACTTTATTGCTAATCATTAGCCATAGTAGTAGAAGTAACAGTTGATGAGACAACTTCATGAAGACAAGATGATGGAGATCATGGTGTCATGCCGGTGACGATGATGATCATGGCGCCCCGAAGATGGAGATCAAAAGGAGCAAAATGATATTGGCCATATCATGTCACTATTTGATTGCATGTGATGTTTCTCATGTTTTTGCATCTTATTTGCTTAGAACGACGATAGCATAAATAAGATGATCCCTCATAAAATTTCAAGAAAGTGTTCCCCCTAACTGTGCACTGTTGCGAAGGTTCGTTGTTTGGAAGCACCACATGATGATCGGGTGTGATAGATTCTAACGTTCGCATACAACGGGTGTAAGCCAGATTTACACATGCAAAACAGTTAGGTTGACTTGACGAGCCTAGCGTGTACAGACATGGCCTCGGAACACAAGAGACCGAAAGGTCGAACATGAGTCCTATAGTAGATACGGTCAACATGAAGATGTTCACTGATGATGACTAGTCCGTCTCACGTGATGATCGGACACGGCCTAGTTGACTCGGATCATGTATCACTTGGATGACTAGAGGGATGTCTATATGAGTGGGAGTTCATTAAATAATTTGATTAGATGAACTTAATTATCATGAACTTAGTCTAAAAATCTTTGCAATGTGTCTTGTAGATCAAATGGCCCACGCTAATGTTGCCCTCAACTTCAATGCGTTCCTAGAGAAAACCAAGCTGAAAGACGATGGTAGCAACTATACGGACTGGGTCCGTAACTTGAGGATCATCCTCATAGCTGCCAAGAAAGCATATGCCCTTGATGCACCGCTAGGTGAAGCACCTATTTTCCCAGCAACTCAAGACGTTATGAACGCCTGGTAGTCGCGTAGTGATGATTACTCCCTGGTTCAGTGCGGCATGCTTTATAGCTTAGAATCGGGGCTCCGAAAGCGTTTTGAGCAGCATGGAGCATATGAGATATTCCAAGAGTTGAAAATGGTTTTCCAAGATCATGCCCGAGTCGAGAGATATGAAGTCTCCGACAAGTTCTATAGTTGTAAAATGGAGGAGAATAGTTCTGTCAGCGAGCACATATTCAAAATGTCTGGGTTGCAAAACCGCTTGTCTCAGCTGGGAGTTAATCTCCCGGATGACGCGGTCATTGACAGAATCCTTCAGTCGCTTCCACCTAGCTACAAAAGCTTTGTGATGAATTTCAATATGTAGGGGATGGTGAAAACCATTCCTGAGGTATTTTCAATGCTGAAATCAGCGGAGGTGGAGATCAAAAAGGAACATCAAGTGTTGATGTGTAACGCCCCGGATCCCATGCGCCAGGTGTCCGCCAGTTATTCGCCGCCATTGCCATGTCATTTGCTTGCGTGTTGCATTTTGCCATGTCATCATCTGCATTTCATCCGCATGTTTTTCAAAACTTGCATCCGTTCGGGTTCCTTCTGGTTCTCTCCGTTGTCCGTTCGGTGTCCAGACCACACTCGCACGCGCCCGCGGCACCTCCGAAATATTATTTTATAAGTGGCATAAAAATGTTCTCGGAATGGGATGCAACTTGTCGTGCGGTCTTATTAGAGTGTAGACAGGCCGCCTGCCAAGTTTCGTCGCGTTCGGAGTCCATTTGATAGCCCAACCGTTAAATATATAACCGCGATATAGTCGGTATATTCGTTGGACGCGTTTCGGTCTCAAACAGTTGCGGGCTGCATTTCTCCTCTCTTCTCTTAGCCCAACCCTCTACACAGCCCACTAACCTCCCCTCGGCCGGAGCCGCACGATCGCGATCGTACGGTCCAAAGACGGCCCCAAACCCTCAAACCCTAGCTCCTTTCTATATATAGACGCCTCCCATGCCATTTTGGCCTCCACCAACCTCCTCCCTCAATTTCCGCAAGCAGCCACCACCTCCCCTCGGTTCCGCGCCACCACCGCAGCCCGCCACTTGGCGCCGCGCGCCGCCGCGCCGGACCAATCCGGCGCGCCACATCGCCCTCCCTCCGCAAGACGCAGCCACTGGGAGCTGCCACGCGTCCCAGCGTGTTCCTTCCCGCCTCCGCGCCGCCGGGCCGTGCAGCCCGCCGGCCCCGATCTGGGCCTCACGGGCGCGCAGCAAGCCGAAGCGTCCGGCCGCTGGCTCCTCCCGAAGGCCCCGATCCGCGCCACGGAGCCCTCCTCGCTTCTTCCTTGTCGCGTCGTCCGTCGGCCTCGCGGAACGCCGCCGCCGCCGGGGATCGTCTCGCCGGACCCAGGTCACCGCCCCTCCCCGTCGCGCCCTCTTGGTCTCTCTCTCTCACCTGATCTCTCTCCCTCTCTGCCCAGGGACCCGCGCCGCCGCCTTGGATCACCGCCGCCGGCGCCGTAGTCACCGGATCCGGCCGGGATCCGCTGGATCCGGGCCCCCATGGCCTCCTCCGCCCTCGCCGGCCCCGTCGGACCCCGCCGCCGTCCACCATCGCCGGGAACCGCCGCCGGCGCGACCTCCCTCATCCTGTGCCACGTGCGGGCACACGCGACGCCCTCGTCGCCGGCCACGTGGGCCCATGGCCCAGCCCAGCGTCGGTCGCTGCCCCGGCCTGCCTCCTCTCCAGCGCCAAGGCCCTTCGCCCCAGCCGGCCTCCTTCACCAAGCGGGCCAGAGCCCATGGGTGAGGCCACACCCCAGCGCCCCTCCTTTGATTTTTCCTCCTAATGGGCCAGCCTCCAGATTCAGCCCGTGTTATTTTTTTCCTGCGCTGCGATTTTGACATTATCCAGTGATTTTCAGATTTACAGAAAAGACCCTCATGATCATACATTTAATAACTCCACAACCGTGCATCGGATTAAAACAACTTATATATGTAAAATGCTTAGTTTTTCATCTAGTTTCATAATATGCCACTTTCATCCATGTTTAAAATGATTAAAATGATGTTTATTTAAATTTGCTTAAATGCCATGTTAAAATGATTTAATTCATAACTAAATAACCGTAGCTCGGAATTAAATGTTCTTTATATGTAAATGGGGTGGAAAAATGCCTAGATTAACATGGTGCACTTTATTTTCCTGTTTAACAACTTTAAAATATGTTTTAGGTCAGAACAGTACCTAATCCATAAATATGCACATGGGGATTTTCCGGACTTGTTGTTCGTTGTTTCCGGCCTCATTTAAACTTGCCTAGGTAGGTAGTTTTGTTATGCTTCACCCCTTGCCATGTTAATCAACATTTAATATTGTTGGGTAGCTTAAACAAGAGAGAACTAAATAATTGATGTGGTGTTCCGCCAATATGCAACTCGTTGCATATTGAGCTCCACTTAATTTGTAGTGTTGTTTGTTGCACTTTACCATGCCATGCCATGCCTCATTAAACCGGACATGCATCATACTTGGTTGTGCATCATGCCATGATTATGCGATGGTTGTTTACTATGTTGTTTGCTTCTTTCCGGTTTTCTTCTCTCGTTAGCTTCGGTTTCGTTCCGGAGTTGTGAGGATTCGTTCGACTACGCCCGATCATCTTCTTCATGGACTCGTTCTTCTTCCTAGCGGGATTTCAGGAAAGATGACCGCTACCTTGGATCTCACTACTATCATTGCTATGCTAGTTGCCTCGTTCTTTCGCTATGCTGTGCTACCTATTACATGTTTGTCCAGCCATCCCATATTTCCATGAACCTCTAACCTTTGACACCATTCCTAGCAAACCGTTGTTTGGCTATGTTACCGCTTTGCTCAGCCCCTCTTATAGCGTTGCTAGTTGCAGGTGAAGTTGAAGATTTCTCCATGGTGGACAGGATTTTGGTTGGGATATCACAATATCTCTTATATTATTAATGCATCTATATATTTGGTAAAGGGTGGAAGGCTCGGCCTTATGCCTGGTGTTTTGTTCCACTCTTGCCGCCCTAGTTTCCGTCATACCGGTGTTATGTTCCCGGATTTTGCGTTCCTTACGCGGTCGGGTGATTTATGGGACCCCCCTGACAGTTCGCTTTGAATAAAACTTGTCCAGCAAGGCCCAACATTGACTTTTACCATTTGCCTCACCTAGCCCTTTTTCCCTTGGGAGTCGCGCTCTCGAGGGTCATCTTTATTTACCCCCGGGCGGTGCTCGTT
Source organism: Aegilops speltoides (assembly GCA_021437245.1). Taxonomy (NCBI): domain Eukaryota; kingdom Viridiplantae; phylum Streptophyta; class Magnoliopsida; order Poales; family Poaceae; genus Aegilops; species Aegilops speltoides. The sequence goes on from CM038147.1 coordinate 137,048,855, forward strand.
CAGAGTGTTGGTCCAAACCGTCGGCCGCCGGTGTACCAGGGCAACTCTGGGCTGGCCTACCGAAGTTTGGACAATCCGGTGTGCCCGAGAACGAGATATGTGCAGCTCCTATCGGATTTGTCGGCACATTCGGGCGGCTTTGTTGGTCTTGTTTTACCATTGTCGAAATGTCTTGATGTACCGAGATTCCAGGTGATCGGGTCTTCTGGGTGAAGGTCTATTCCTTCGATGATCGCGAGAGCTTGTCATGGGGTTGTTGGGACACCCGCAGGGTTTAAACTTTCGAGAGCCGTGCCCGCGGTTATGTGGCAGATGGGAATTTGTTAATGCCCGGTTGTAGATAACTTGACACCAGATCCGATTTAAAACGCATCAACCGAGTGTGTAGCCGTGATGGTCTCTTCTCGGCGGAGTCCGGGAAGTGAACACGGTTTCTGGGTTATGTTTGACGTAAGTAGGTGTTCAGGATCACCTCTTGATCATTGCTAGCTTCACGACCGTTCCTTTGTTCTCTTCTCGCTCTCATTTGCGTATGTTAGCCACCATATTATGCTTAGCCGCTGCTGCAACCTCACCACTTTACCCCTTCCTTTCCCATTAAGCTTTGCTAGTCTTGATACCCATGGTAATGGGATTGCTGAGTCCTCGTGGCTCACCAGATACTTCCAAAACCAGTTTGCAGGTGACGCAACCAAGCTCAAGGAGGAGCTCGATGAAGATCTTGCCCTTTGTGTTGTTCCGTTCTAGTTGATCAGTAGTGGAGCCCAGTTGGGGTCGATCGGGGACCTTTGTCGCATTTGGGGTTCTTCTTTTATTTTGGTTCCGTAGACGGACCTTGATTGTATCTGGATGATGTAATGCTTTATTCATGTAATTGTGTGAAGTGGCGATTGTAAGCCAACTATGTATCTCTTTCCCTTATGTATTACTTGGGTTGTGTGAAGATTACCTCACTTGCGACATTGCTTTCAATGCGGTTATGCCTCTAAGTCATGCTTCAACACGTGGGAGATATAGCCGCATCGAGGGCGTTACATGATGCTCAATAAAACCACTAGTTTCAAGAAAGGCAAGGGTAAGAAGAACTTCAAGAAGGACGGCAAGGGAGTTGCCGCGCCCGGTAAGCCAGTTGCCAGGAAGAAGCCAAAGCATGGACCCAAACCTGGGACTGAGTGCTTTTGTTGCAAGGGAAACGGTCACTGGAAGCGGAACTGCCCCAAGTACTTAGCGGACAAGAAGGCCGGCAACACCAAAGGTATATGTGATATACATGTTATTGATGTGTACCTTACCAGTACTCGTTGTAGCTCCTGGGTATTTGATACCGGTGCGGTTGCTCATATTTATAACTCAAAACAGGAGCTGAGGAATAAGCAGAGACTGGCAAAGGATGAGGTGACGATGCACGTCAGGAATGGTTCCAAGGTCGATCTGATCGCCGTCGGCACGCTACCTCTACATTTACCTACGGAATTAGTTTCAAACCTCAGTAATTGTTATTTAGTGCTAGCTTTGAGCATGAACATTGTATCTGGATCTCGTTTAATGCGAGATGGCTACTCATTTAAATCCGAGAATAATGGTTGTTCTGTTTATATGAGAGATATGTTTTATGGTCATGCCCCGCTGATCAATGGTTTATTCTTATTGAATCTCGAACGTGATGTTACACATATTCATAGTGTGAATACTAAAAGATGTAAGGTTAATAATGATAGTCCCACATACTTGTGGCACTGCCGCCTTGGTCACATTGGTGTCAAATGCATGAAGAAGCTCCATGCAGATGGACTTTTGGAGTCTCTTGATTATGAATCATTTGACACATGCAAACCATGCCTCATGGGCAAGATGACCAAGACTCCATTCTCCGGAACAATGGAGCGAGCAACCAACTTGTTGGAAATCATACATACTGATGTGTGCGGTCCAAAGAGCGTCGAGGCTCGTGGTGGATATCATTATGTTCTCACCCTCACTGATGACTTAATTAGATATGGGTATGTCTACTTAATGAAACACAAGTCTAAGACCTTTGAAAAGTTCAAGGAATATCAGAGCAAGGTAGAGAATCAACGTGACAGAAAAATAAAGTTCTTATGATCAGATCGTGGGGGAGAATATTTGAGTCACGAATTTGGTACGCACTAAAGGAAATGTCGAATTGTTTCACAACTCACGCCGCCTGGAACACCTCGGCGTAATGGTGTGTCCGAACGTCGTAATCGCACTCTATTGGATATGGTGTGATCTATGATGTCTCTTACCGATTTGTCGTTATCATTCTGGGGATATGCTTTAGAGACAGCCACATTCACTTTAAATAGGGCACCATCTAAATCCTTGAGACGACACCGTATGAATTATGGTTTGGGAAGAAACCTAAGCTGTCGTTTCTAAAAGTTTGGGGATGCGATGCTTATGTCAAGAAACTCCAACCTGAAAAGCTCGAACCCAAGTCACAAAAATGCGTCTTCATAGGATACCATAAGTAAAACATTGGGTATACCTTCTACCTCATATCCGAAGGCAAGATCTTTTTTGCCAAGAATGGGTCCTTTCTGGAGAAAGATTTTCTCTCGAAAGAAGTAAGTGGGAGGAAAGTAGAACTTGATGAAGTCCTGCTCTTGAACCGGAAAGTAGCACAGCTTAGGAAGATGTTTCTGTGGTGCCTGCACCGACTAGAGACGAAGTTAATGATGATGATCAAGGTACTTCAGATCAAGTTGCTAATGAACTTTGTAGGTCCACAAGGACACGTTCCACACCAAAATGGTATGGCAACCCTGTCCTGGAAATCATGTTGTTAGACAATGGTGAACCTTCGAACTATGAACAAGCGATGGCGGGCCTAAATTCCAACAAATGGCTTGAAGCCATGCAATCCAAGATAGGATCCATGTATGAAAACAAAGTATGGACTTCGACAGACTTGCCCGATGATCAGCGAGCAATATAAAATAAATGGATCTTTAAGAAGAAGACGGACGCGGATGGTAATGTTACCATCTATAAGGCTCGGCTTGTCGCTAAAGGTTATCGACAAGTTCAAGGGGTTGACTATGATGAGACTTTCTACCCGTAGCGAAGCTGAAGTCCGTCCGATTCATGTTAGCAATTGCCGCATTCTATGATTATGAGATATGGCAAATGGACGTCAAAACGGCATTCCTTATCGGCTTCCTTAAGGAAGAATTGTATATGATGCAACCGGAAGGTTTTGTCGATCCTAAGAATGCTAACAAGGTATGCAAGCTCCAGCACTCCATCTATGGGCTGGTGCAAGCATCTCGGAGTTGGAACATTCACTTTCATGAAATTATCAAAGCGTTTGGGTTTATGCAGACTTATGGAGAAGCCTGCATTTACAAGAAAGTGAGTGGGAGCTCTGTAGCATTTCTCATATTATATGTGGAGACATACTATTGATGGGAAATGATATAGAACTTTTGGAAAGCATACAGACCTACTTGAATAAGTGTTTTTCAATGAAGGACCTTGGAGAAGCTGCTTACATATTAGGCATCAAGATCTATAGAGATAGATCGAGATGCCTCATAGGTCTTTCACAAAGCACATACCTTGATAAGATATTGAAGAAGTTCAATATGGATCAGTCCAAGAAGGGTTCTTGCTCAGATTGCAAGGTGTGAAACCGAGCTCGACTCAAAGCCCGACCACGGCGGAAGATAGAGAAAAGATGAGTGTCATCCCTATGCCTCAGCCATAGGGTCTATTATGTATGCCATGTTGTGTACGGACACTGATGTAAACCTTGCCGTAAGTTTGGTAGGGAGGTACCAAAGTAATCCCGGCATGGAACATTGGACAGTGGTTAAGAATATCCTAAAGTACCTGAAAAGAACTAAGGATATGTTTCTCGTTTATGGAGGTGACAAAGAGCTCATTGTAAAGGGTTACATCAATGCTAGCTTCGACACAGATCTGGATGACACCAGGTCACAAACCGGATACGTGTATATTTTGAATGGTGGGACCGTAAGCTGGTGCAGTTGCAAGCAAAGCGTCGTGGCGGGATCTACATGTGAAGCGGAGTACATGGCAGCCTCGGAGGCAGCGCATGAAGCAATCTGGATGAAGGAGTTCATTACCGACCTAGGAGTTATTCCCCTTGCGTCGGGCCCGATGACTCTCTTCTGTGACAACACAAGAGCTATTACCCTTGCCAAGGAGCCCAGGTTTCACAAGAAGACCAGGCACATCAAGCGTCACTTCAACTCCATTCATGAAAATGTTCAAGATGAAGACATAGATATTTGTAAAGTCCACACGGATCTAAATGTCCCAGATCCGTTGACTAAACCTCTTCCGCGAGCAAAACATGATCAACACCAGAACTCTATGGGTGTTTGATTCATCACAATGTAGCTAGATTATTGACTCTAGTGCAAGTGGGAGACTGTTGGAAATATGCCCTAGAGGCAATAATAAAATGGTTATTATTATATTTCCTTGTTCATGCTATAATTGTATTGACCGGAAACCGTAATACATGTGTGAATACATAGACCACAACATGTCCCTAGTGAGCCTCTAGTTGACTAGCTCGTTGATCAACAAATGGTCATGGTTTCCTGACTATGGACATTGGATGTCATTAATAACGGGATCACATCATTAGGAGAATGATGTGATGGACAAGACCCAATCCTAAGCATAGCACAAGATCGTGTAGTTTGTTTGCCAAAGCTTTTCTAATGTCAAGTATCATTTCCTTAGACCATGAGATATCGTAGGAGTGCTTTGGGTGTACCAAATGTCACAACGTAACTGGGTGGCTATAAAGGTGCACTACAGGTATCTCCTAAAGTGTCTGTTGGGTTGGCATGAATCGAGACTGGGATTTGTCACTCTGTATGAGAGAGAGGTATCTCTGGGCCCTCTCGATAATGCATCATCACAATGAGCTCAATGTGACTAAGTAGTTGGTCACGGGATCATGCATTACGGAACGAGTAAAGTGACTTGCTGATAACGAGATTGAACGAGGTATTGGGATACCGACGATCGAATCTCGGGCAAGTAACGTACCGATTGACAAAGGGAATTGTATACAGGATTGCTTGAATCCTTGACATCGTGGTTCATCTGATGAGATCGTCATGGAAAGTGTGGGAGCCAACATGGGTATCCAGATCCCGCTGTTGGTTATTGGCCGAAGAGCTGTCTCGGTCATGTCTGCATGATTCCCGAACCCGTAGGGTCTACACACTTAAGGTTCGATTACGCCAGGGTTATAGGGAAAGTTTGTACGTGGTTACCGAATGTTGTTCGGAATCCTGAATGAGATCCCAGATGTCATGAGGAGTTCCGGAATGGTCCAGAGGTGAAGATTTATATATGGGAAGTCATCACACGGTCACCGGAAGTATTCAGGGGTTTGCCGGTATTGTACCGGGATCACCGAAGGGGTTCCCGGGGTCCACCGGGAGGGTCCACCTACCTCAGAGGGCCCTATGGGCTGTATGTGGAAGGGAACCAGCCCCTAAGTGGGCTGGGCGCCATCCCCGCCCCTAGGGCCCATGCGCCTAGGGTTTGGGGAACCTTAAAGGGGGCTCCCCCTTGGCTTGGGGGGGGGGCAAGCCCCCTCCCCTTGGCCGCCGCCCCCCCTCTAGATCTCATCTAGAGGGGCCGGCCCCCTTCCCCCTTCGCCCTATAAATAGAGGGGAGGAGGGAGGGCAGCCGGACCACATCCAAGGCGCAGCCCTCCCCCTCTCCAACACCACCTCCTCCTTCCGCGGTGCTTGGCGAAGCCCTGCCGCGCTGCTCCAACACCACCACGCCGTCGTGCTGCTGCTGGAGTTGTCTTCCCCAACCTCTCCCTCTCTCCTTGCTGGATCAAGGCGTGGGAGACGTCACCGGGCTGCACGTGTGTTGAACGCGGAGGCGCCGTTGTTCGGTGCTTAGATCGGAATCAACCGTGATCTGAATCACTACGAGTACGACTCCTTCATCCGCGTTCTTGCAACGCTTCCATTTTGCAATCTTCAAGGGTATGAAGATGCACTCCCCTCTCTCTCGTTACTAGTCTCTCCAGATTGATCTTGGTGATGCATAGAATTTTTTTTAATTTCTGCAATGATCCCCAACACTGCATAGATCGACAGCCTTTGCATTGCCGAGATGCCTGCGTAAGAACTGAGCACGCCCCTCTTCGTAGCTTTGTTAATCAGAGCCGTCAGAACGTCCATGGCGATGACAAAGAGCATTGGCGAAATCGGGTCTCCTTGCCGCAGGCCACAAGCATGAGGGAAACTTTTACCGGACACTCCATTGACCACCACCTTGGTGCTAGCTGAGTGTAATGCGTCATCATCTAGTTCATCCATATTCGTCCGAACCCCTTGGCTCTCATTACTTCAAAGAGGAACGGCCATGAGAGCGAGTTGAATGCCCTCGAGATGTCCAGCTTAAGGAACATGCCGGCCATCTTCCTAGCATGAATCTTCCTCGCCTCTTGACGAACGAGCAGGAAGTTATCATGAAGATGTCTGCCTTTGATGAAGGCGGACTGGTTCATAGCCACGATGTCGTGCATTTGATTCCGCAGGCAGTTTGCATGCACCTTCGCAAAGAGTTTGGGTATGCTGTGAATTAGGCTAATTGGCATGTAATTACCTATCTCCTCTGCATCTGATTTCTTGGGGATAAGAATGATGTGCTCCTTATTGAGCTTGGCAAACCCTCTCCCATCGCCCATGAAAAGCTTCATTATCAGAGCCATGACATCAGTCTTCATGGTCTGCCAAGCCTGCTGGTAGAACGCCTTATTGAACACCACTCAACATCAAACAAGATTCACACAAATGATCTAAACTACTAGTACAAATCGATCGGTTCTAACTACTTGGAAGAATACTACTAGTAACATGGTGGTCGTCTCAAAATTTTGATCGGTGGAAGAGGAAGACTCCATAATATCAGTTGCAGCTTCGTCTTCATGATCATCGTCACTATCATCGTTTGCATCACTGTCTGTGTCGGTGTCATATAATATGATGTAGTCCTCCGAACGAATATCCACTTCAGGTTCTTGCTTTGGTTTCACCACGTGTATTCCTAGCTTCTTCTTCAAATCTTCATGCTTCTCCAGTAGCACAGCAATTTCTTCTTCATATCCATCGCGTGTTGACTTGAGTTCCTCTTCTACCTCGATATTCCTCTTCATCACCTTCTTGGTCTTTTTCATGATAGCGCACATCTGGTTGTCATATCGACGAATGTGTTGATCCATCTCCTGAATGTATGCTGCAATTGATCCATCCTTTTTGGTGTGAATCATCTCCCATTGCTCATCTCGGTGTCCACATATCTGATAGACGATGTCTTCAAGCTCCTTATGGTACACCTCACAAATGTGTCCAAAGGTGATGTGGGTTGCCATGCTCTTTCCCAAGCTTCAAGTTGGTGCATCCAAGGAAAACTCGATGGGCTCGGTTGTTGGTGCAAATGTCCTCCCAGGTACACAAACTTTGGTCCTCTAGCGCTCCTCTTCTGGTAAGGTTGCAGTGAAGGTTCCAGTGAAGCTTGGTAGTCCAATGTTCAGGTACTTCGTGACTTCCTTCAAGTGTCGTCCAAAAGGGGTGTCGTCATCCGGCTGAGTCAACTTGTTCCTGGGGTCCTACATCTATAGAGTAGAAATAGAGGAGGATTAGAAATGAGTAGAGAAGAGTATCCTCTGGATTTTACTAGTGGTCGCGTCCTACAATCAGCGTGTGCTCTGATACCATCTTGTAGCGACCACGATCCCAATGGACCGAAGTCTCAGTGCTTAAGTGTCATCCCTGGATCGGTATGCTGACACACACAATACTCGAGGAATTATAACAGAGTTCAATCACACACTTATTACATCGTGTACTCATAAAGAGTATTTATTACACAAATAATATGGCTGAAGGCCATCTAAATAAAGTAACTGCGGAAGCTTCAAGGATAAATGAGTCCATCAAACTCCAACGGCATAGTTGAGTGCATGACAATGACCTAGCGCACCTTATTCTTCGTCGATAAAGTCTGCAACATGAGACGTTGCAGCCGTGTAGGTCGGCACATGGAATATGCTGGCAGAGTTACATTATAGAGCAAATGAATGCAAGAAACTATATCTACATGCATATTTGGCTGGTGGAGGCTCTGTTAATTTTTTTTGTATAAAGCTAATTTTTCCCTACAACAAAGTAATAAATTTTATTTACTACAAAGTTTATACCAATGATTGAGAAGGTTACTCCAACTCAAATCCCAAATTAACCAAGTATCATTAAACCCAATTCATTAATTAAAGAGTGATGAGATCAACAATAATATCCACTTCTAGATACTCAAATTTTCCATAACCGAGGACACGGCTAACCATGATTAGTTTATACACTCTGCAGAGGTTGCGCACTTTTCCCCACAAGACTCGACCGCATCCATGATCGAAAGATCGAGACATAGTCTTTCTGAAGCATTAACTCTCTACTCTGGGTAGACTGGTACACCTACTTTCCCCTACATCTGCTAGTCCACTCTTCAAGAGCTCACACAACTTACTCAACTATGCCAGAGCCCACAATGGCTTGTGGCTGCACACGGAAGTTTCTAGGCATGAAATATCATTTGATCCCTTTGAGCCTGGGTGGCGAACCGAGGGAAAATCACACGGGTACTCTGGGATTCCCATGGGCAAGCACTGGTTTCTCCAGGTGCCCCAACCAATCCACCCAGATGTGTATTAAAGTTGCCACCTTAATGTTGTCCAAAAATTATTATCTCTCACAACTTCCATGAATCGCACGAACCAATCCCCATCTACGAGCATGGCTAAACAATATATGAGCATAAAGTATATTCCCTGGGTGATCAAAGGTAATATGTTCCTACCTCAAGTACTACAACCAATTACACATGTTCCCAATCCTACTCATGCAAATCTTTGAGGGCAAAACTAATGCATAGTAAAAACTGGGTATTAAAAAGTATGATCAAAGTGTAACTTGCCTTGCTAATGATCAGAAAACTCTAGGGATTCTTCGTAAGAAGCTTCGCACTCCGGAAAATCTAGCGTAGACAAACAATAGCATGAATAAGCACTCAAGCAAACGATGCAAAGAGAAAACGAAGAAAAGATCCAAAGAACTCGAAAACAAGCAAATAACTAATCTAAACAGAAAACAAATTTTAACAGCATTATATTGATGTAGATTAGATCTTAACAATAGGTACATGTGATTAGCTACAATTTGCGAAAAGAATCAACTCAAACGGAGCTACGAAACTCAAGATACGAACAAAACAAGATCTAATTCAAATCTGAACCAAACTCAAATTTTAAATTGTCAAAAACATGTTCAAGTTGGTTTACTGTATAGATGAGATTTCTCTGAAGATTTTGGCGTTGGTTTCGTCGAATTTGGACAAACAAGCAAAAAGTTACGAGGGTTTAAAGATTGCGAAGAAAAAAATTTGCGAATGGGTCCCTGGCCGAAAACTAAAATAAAAAGAAAAATCCTATCGAGCGAACGTCCGCTACCGAAACAAATCTAGCGAATTTGTTTGCTACAGAATCTAAACGAACGAACATTTGCTATATAACTAAACTAAATAATAAACCGAACTAAAAAGAAAAACCAAAAAAACGGATCGGACCGGCGATTTTACCGGTTCAGCGGCGGCGGTAAAGTCGATGGCGGCAGCGGCTTGAGGGCGAGGGCGACGGCGGTGGCTTCCGACGATAGCGGTGGCGGCGGTGGCGACTACTGGCGATGGCGGCGGGGCGGTTTGGCGCAAGCAATTGCTGCGGGCTTGTGGGCGGCGGCGGCACTGCATGGCGGGCGGCATGGCCGAGTGGAGAGGAGAGGGGTCAAGGTGGCTATATAAAGGACCGGGGTGTGGCTTGCGGAGGAGGCAAGGGCGAGGCGGCGGCAGCGGCGTCGTGGCGCGTCGGGACTCTGTCCCGATGGCGGTTCGGCGCGGGAAGTGGGAGGAGCTGGGCCGCGGTCTGGCCGGTGCTGGGCCAGCCCAGTTTGGCGGGGACCTTTTTTTAACAACTTTTCCAGAGACAAAAAATGTAAAAAAAATATAAATAAATTCCTAAAAATACCAGAAAAATTCACATAGTAATATGGCCTTATTATTGACCTAGTGAACATTTTTCTGGGCCTAAATGCCTAAACTAAAAATAAACATTACAATACTAATTACTCCGCTATCTAATAAATAAACTAGCGATTAAAATCAAATAAACTCTCCAAAAAATCAAAATTCATTTTCCAATATTTCTTTACTGATTTTGAAGAAGGCATGTTATCTTCTCTGTTTATTTTAAAATAATCGGAAAAGAATTTTGAAAAACAATTTGATCCAATTACCAAATTTTGATAAATCAAAATTGGACTTTTGTGAAACCTCCAACCCTCTCAAATTGGTCCTTGAGTTGCTTAAGGCCTCTTGGATCAAAAGGCAACCAAAACTAAACAACAAAAAATGCATAAACCATGGATGCATATGAATGATCTATGAATAATATCCAAATTGAAAATTGGGATGTTACAACTCTCCGGGTTGCTGGATTATGTGACTGAGGTCGTCGGCATCCGGAGGCCGGACATAAGTGCCCTGAGAGTTGTCCAGGAAAGCATCTTTTAATTCGTCCCAGCTCCCTATGGAGCTCTCTGGGAGGCTGTTCAACCAGTGTCTTGCTTGTCCCTTCAGCTTCAAGGGGAGATATTTGATGGCGTGGAGGTCATCTCTGCGAGCCATATGAATGTGGATAAGAAAAACCTCGATCCAGACGGCATGGTCTATTGTTCCATCGTATTGTTTGATGTTTACGGGTTTAAACCCTTTGGTGGTTCATTACTTCATCAGTAAAGCACATAGGGTGTGCGGCACCTCTATACCTGGCTACATCGCGACGTAGTTAGGATGACATCTGTGTTTGATGCTGACCTCGAACTTGATGATGTTGATCACGCCAGGTTTGGTGGTCGTCATCTTGTGCCAGGGCACGTCCTCTAGATTCGTAGATCGATCTGGTATGACTAGCTTTATTGGCCAGGTCTTGATGTAGGCCAAAAGTGTAGTCTGGCGCCGTTGTCTCCCTGCCTCTACGGCGAGGTGGTGCGGGCCAGTGTTCGGCCTGATAGGCCGTTTTGTCCTATCCATGTGGTGGCCGGTCAGGTTGATCAGCATGGTTGTACTTCGACGGAATTAGCTCGAGGGCTTCATCACCGAATTGTGAACAGTCTGCACTTAGGGTAACTCTTTACTGGTCGCTCAAGGCCGTACTCCTTGGCGGCTAGGACCTTGGTCCATCTATCATTGAGCGCGTCCTGTTCGGCCTGAAGCTGCTGATGTTTCTTTTTCAGGCTCCACGCAGTGGCAATGAGTTGTCGCTTGAAGCATTCTTTTTCGAGGGGTTCCTCTGGGACGATGAAATCTTCGTCACCGAGGCTCACATCCTCTTCAGAGAGAGGCAAGTAATTGCTGTCCTCCAAGTCCTCGTGATCAGCATGTTCGGGGTTGTATTGATCCTCCTCCCTCTCGTCCTGTTCGGACGTGGGCTCGACGGGGTGGTCTTCGGTGTTGTACGGGGTTTCATTGTCTCTGGTGCTGGTAGTGCTATCATTTGCCCGACGTGGTCATGAGTGGCGCCGCTGACACCGGCGCTTTGGTGGTTCATCGACCGTCTTGTCCTTGCCTGGATCTTGAACGCCATCATCATCTTTTTCCTCAGGAGTGTCCACCATGTATACATCGTAGGTAGAAGTGGCCATCCAATGCCCCGTAATAGGTGGGTTTTGGCTTTGCTCGACATTGACATCATCGTCCATACTGTCAATATCTTCGGAAGCGTAGTCTAGCATGTCGGTTAAATCTTTGACAGTGGCTACTAAGTGGGTGGTTGGTGGGGTGTGAAATTCCCCGACCTCAGCCCCCAGCTTGTGTTGGGTGTAGTTCGGAGGCGAAGTTTTCGTAATGGCGAGGGATTGCATTAAACCCAGAGCTTTGTCTAAAAGCAAAAGCTAGATGGGAGTCTATGAATCTGAGGGGCCGGACACTTGATAGAGTCCGGGAGGCGCAGACCTCAGTGAATCAGAGTTATCCTCCAGAGGCGAGTATGGCTCTCCGATGACTGGGGGAGTCCTGTTTGATTCCGGGGCTACCAATAGGGCGATCGCGTCTAGGTCTCCGGCTGAGAGTTCCATGGTACTAGAGAGTCCGGCGGGGTTGATCCTCCCGTCATCAAAAACACGATCTGCCCTGGATCTAAGGCTGAGGCAGGCGTGAGCATTGGCCCCTGGACGGGATCTGGCAGCGGATCCTAAGGGCCCTCTTTATGAGGATGGGGAGCAGCAGTTGGGGCCGCGAATCCCTCAAAGATTAGATCCCCTCGGATATCGGCGACATAGTTCAAGTTTCCGAACCTGATTTGGTGACCAGGGGCATAGCTGTCGACCTGGTCGAGGTGGCCAGTCGAGTCGGCACGCAGCACGAAGCCACCGAACACAAAGACATGTGCGGGGAGAAAAGTCTCCCTGGACACAGTATCATTGTTGATGAAGAGGCGCGCCATCATTCCTTCTGTTGAGAATACAGCGGAGCTCTCAACGAAAGCACCAATGTCGGTGTCAAAACCGGCAAATCTCGGGTTAGGGGGGTCCAAGTTGTATGTGAAAGGATCAACGGTAACAGTGGACAAAGGGACACAATGTTTACCCAGGTTCGGGCCCTCTTAAAGGAGGTAAAACCCTACTTCCTGCTTGATTATATTCGATGAGTATAGGGGTTACAAGAGTTGATCTACCTCGAGGTCATAATGGCTAAACCCTAGATTGTCTAGCCTATGAATGTTATGATCCTCTCTCCGGTCTAAGCCCTCTGGTTTATATAGACACCGGAGGGGCCTAGGGTTGTACAGAGTTGGTTTATAGGAAAGTAAACAGTATATCCGGACACTTAATCTTGTCGTTCGTGCATACAGGAGTCCCAACCAGACACGGGAGGTGGCCTTCTTCCTTTATCTCAATAGCCCATCAGTCCGGCCCATATTGAATAGAACGGACGCCCGGGGACCCCTTAGTCCAGGACTCCCTCAGTCTCACGGCGCCGGAAGCGACAGGGAGGCACTGGCGACCGAGGAAGAAGATGAGCCCATGGCGGTCGCAGCAGTGCTCTCTGGCATCTAGTGGCTCTGCGGGGAGGCATTGTTGACGGAGGTGAGGCTCGGCGACACATTGGTGAGGCGCAGGGAGGACGGTGGCCCCGGCGGGGCGAGGTGGCCGGCAATGGACGCGCCCGGCGAGGTAGATCTGGAGGAGAGGGGGAGCGCGTGGGCAACAGGGAGAGCGAGGAGGAGATATTTCGGGCGAGCCGGAGCAGAGGCCCGAGGAGGAGGGGGTACCGGCGCCCTTATCCTCGTCGGGGTGTCATCGGCGAGGCGGGTCCGGCGGGGATGCGGCTCGGGTGCGCGGTCGGTCGTGCCAGTAGAACCAGGAAGGCGGCCGGGGAGGTAGGTGAGCCGGCTCGGGTGGGCTAGGCCCAGGGAAAATAGTGGGGGGGGGGGCTTTTTTCTCTTTTTGTTTTCTTTTTATTTTAATTTATGTTTTCAATTCTTTCTAAAACAAAATAGTTTTATAAAATACAAAACTTGCACCTAATTTAGTACTTTAAATTAGGCCACTGCCACATTAAGTTCAACATTTAAATAAATTACTTTAGAATTTGTATAATTTAAAAAGCATTTAAATTATTATTATAGCCCCTGTTTTAATTACTTTAGGGTATTTAAATACTTTATAAAATGTGGCTTTGGACATGACAAATATCCTGGGATTATTTGCAATATATTGAACATTTTTGTTTTCATGTTTGAGAAATGTAATTTTGTTACTTTAATTCAGATTTGAATTTGAATTAGGTTCGAATTAAAGTGAGGATTAGCAACAATAAAAGTGATGACATGGCACCATTATCACGGGATTACTGTATCTTAATTAACAGGGTGTTACAGCTACCGCCCCTTGTCTTACTCCCCCTCTTGGTATGGTTGTGTGGTTGTAATGAACTTCAAGTCGGTGTGCTTGGCGTGCTTTCGGATATTAAGTATGTTAACTTGACATGTATAGTTGCAGTGAGTTTTGGTTCTTTTTGGACGATTTGGTATGTGAACTTAACATGTATGGCTGTAGTGAATTTGGCTCCTTATGAATGATTTAAATGAACTTGCTACCTTATGATATCATTGTTGAAAATTGTGTTATGTGTGTTGCTTTCAAGTGTCTATTGTTATATTGTTTGTCTTGAAAATACAAACGAAATGTTGCCGAAACTTCAACTTTTATCTTTTCAAAGGAAATAGACAACCCCTCGGGTCTCCTGCCCCTGCGCTGCTCCCTCCCCGGGGCAACACGGGTGGCGACCCCCACCCCTCCCGCAGCCTCCCCTCACCAGCCCCTCTCCTCCTAGCCATCGCCGGTGACCTTAGACAGGCAAAGCCTGCGCGGAGCCGGCAACGGTGGGGTGCTCTCTGGTCGCTACTCGCTCGGGAGGAGGGGATCTCACGTGTGGGTGGCGGTTGTCCGGCTTTCGGCTCTAGGCAGCGTCCTTGCTCACGGCGGAGGCGGTCTTCAGAATGTGTCGTAGCGTCTGGTCACGGTGGTGGGCACACCGTTGTGGTGCGCGAGGACGCGGTCGTTGGGCCTGTTCGGTCCAGATCCAATTTGGGATCCGCAGGTGGCGGCCGGCGCGGGCGATGGAGGGAGGCTCGGCTCCTCTATTGTGCGTCCTGGAGGCCTCCTACAGCGTCTTCTCCGGCTAGGTGCCGTGGTGGTTCAGGCTAGGGCTTCGGCCGGTCGGCTGCCGATCTCATAGCTCGTCCGATGAGTTGGGGTGGGGTGGCGGCCCTCCCTTCCTGCTCGGAGCTCTTCTGTGGCACTGTAGCAGTAGTGGGTTGCTGGATCTGGTCTGCTTCGTCCATGTTTTACTCGTCGGCATCTGGCTAGCGGCGAGCATTGTGGTGGCTCCTGCTGAAGGAAATATGCCCTAAAGGAAATAATAAAGTTATTATTTATTTCCTTATTTCATGATAAATGTTTATTATTCATTCTAGAATTGTATTAACCGGAAACTTGATACATGTGTGAATACATAGACAAACAGAGTGTCACTAGTATGCCTCTACTTGACTAGCTCATTGAATCAAAGATGGTTATGTTTCCTAGCCATAGACTTGAGTTGTCATTTGATTAATGGGATCACATCATTAGGAGAATGATGTTATTTACTTGACCCATTCCGTTAGCTTCGCACTTGATCGTTTAGTATGTTGCTATTGCTTTCTTCATGACTTATACATGTTCCTATGACTATGAGATTATGCAACTCCCGTTTACCGGAGGAACACTTTGTGTGCTACCAAACATCACAACGTAACTAGGTGATTACAAAGGTGCTCTATAGGTGTCTCTGAAGGTACTTGTTGAGTTGGCGTATTTTGAGATCAGGATTTGTCACTCCGATTGTCGGAGAGGTATCTCTGGGCCCTCTCGGTAATGCACATCACTATAAGCCTTGCAAGCAATGTGACTAATGAGTTAGTTGCACGATGATGCATTACATAACGAGTAAGGAGACTTGCCGGTAACGAGATTGAACTAGGTATTGAGATACCGACAATCGAATCTCGGGCAAGTAACATACCGATGACAAAGGGAACAACATATGTTGTTATGCAGTTTGACCGATAAAGATCTTCGTAGAATACGTGGGAACCAATATGAGCATCCAGGTTCCGCTATTGGTTATTGACCGGAGATGTGTCTCGGTCATGTCTACATAGTTCTCAAACTCGTACGTTCCGCACGCTTAACATTCGATGACGATCGGTATTATGAGTTTATGTGTTTTGATGTACCGAAGGTAGTTCGGAGTCCCGGATGAGATCGGGGACATGACGAGGAGTCTCGAAATGGTCGAGACGTAAAGATCGATATATTGGATGACTATATTCGGACTTCGGAAAGCTTTCGAGTGATTCGGGTATTCTTCAGAGTACCGGAGAGTTACGGGAATACGCCGGGGAGTATATGGGCCTTATTGGGCTTTAGGGGAAAGAGGAAGAGGAGGCTCCCCCGCCCCCAAGGCTTAGTCCGAATTGGACTAGGGGGAGGGGCGGCGCCCCCTCCTTCCTTCTCTTCTCTTTTCCCTTTCCTTCTCTCCTACTCCTACCACTTGGAAGGGCTCCTAGTTCTACTAGGAAAGGGGGAATCCTACTCCCGGTGGGAGTAGGACTCCCCTAGGGCGCGCCATAGAGAGGGTCGGCCCTCCCCCTCCTCCACTCCTTTATATACGGGGAGAGGGGCACCGCTTGGAGACAATAATTGATTATTGATCTCTTAGCCGTGTGTGGTGCCCCCCTCCAACATATTCCACCTTAGAAATATCGTTACGGTGCTTAGGCGGAGCCCTGCGTTGGTAGCATCATCAACACCGTCATCACGCCGTCGTGCTGACGGAACTCTCCCGCAAAGCTCTACTGGATCGGAGTTCGTGGGACGTCATCGAGTTGAACGTGTGCTGAACTCCGAGGTGTCGTACGTTCGGTACTTGATCGATCGGATCATGAAGACGTACGACTACATCAACCGCGTTGTGCTAACGCTTCCGCCTTCGGTCTACGAGGGTACGTGGACACACTCTCCCCGCTCGTTGCTATGCATCACCATGATCTTGCGTGTGCGTAGGAATTTTTTTGAAATTACTACGTTCCCCAACAGTGGCATCCGAGCCTGGTTTTATGCGTAGATGTTATATGCACGAGTAGAACACAAGTGAGTTGTGGGTGATACAAGTCATACTCCTTACCAGCATGTCTTACTTTGGTTCGGCGGTATTGTTGGATGAAGCGGCCCGGACCGACATTATGCGTACGCTTACGCGAGACTGGTTCTACTGGCGTTCTTTGCACATAGGTGGCTGGCGGGTGTCAGTTTCTCCAACTTTAGTTGAACTGAGTGTGGCTACGCCCGATCCTTGAGAAGGTTAAAACAGCACTAACTTGTCGAACTATCGTTGTGGTTTTGATGCGTAGGTAAAATCGGTTCTTGCTCAACCCGTAGCAGCCATGTAAAACTTGCAACAACAAAGTAGAGGACGTCTAACTTGTTTTTGCAGGGCATGTTGTGATGTGATATGGTCAAGACGTGATGCTATATTTTATTGTATGAGATGATCATGTTTTGTAACCGAGTTATTGGCAACTGGCAGGAGCCATATGGTTGTCGCTTTATTGTATGCAATGCAATCGCCCTGTAATTGCTTTACTTTATCACTAAGCGGTAACGATAGTCGTAGAAGCAATAGTTGGCAAGACGACAACGATGCTATGATGGAGATCAAGGTGTCGCGCCGGTGACGATGGTGATCTTGACGGTGCTTCGGAGATGGAGATCACAAGCATAAGATGATGATGGCCATATCATATCACTTATATTGATTGCATGTGATGTTTATCCTTTATGCATCGCTTTGATTGACGGTAGCATTATAAGATGATCTCTCACTAAATTTCAAGGTAAAAGTGTTCTCCCTGAGTATGCACCATTGCCAAAGTTCGTCGTGCCGAGACACCACATGATGATTGGGTGTGATAAGCTCAACATTCATCTACAACGGGTGCAAGACAGTTTTGCACACGCAGAATACTCAGGTTAAACTTGACGAGCCTAGCATATGCAGATATGGCCTCGGAACACTGGAGACCGAAAGGTCGAGCGTGAATCATATAGTAGATATGATCAACATAATGATGTTCACCACTGAAAACTACTCCATCTCACGTGATGATCGGACATGGTTTAGTTGATTTGGATCACGTGATCACTTAGATGACCGGAGGGATGTCTATCTAAGTGGGAGTTCTTAAGTAATATGATTAATTGAACTTTAATTTATCATGAACTTAGTCCTGATAGTATTTTACAAATTATGTTGTAGATCAATAGATCGCGTTGTTGCTTACCTATGTTTTATTTTTGATATGTTTCTAGAGAAAAACTATGTTGAAAGATGAAAGTAGCAATGATGCGGACTAGGTCCATAATCTGAGGATTGACCTCATTCCTGCACAGAAGAATTATGTCCTTGATGCACCGCTAGGTGACGGACCTATTGCAGGAGCAGATGCAGACATTATGAACGTTTGGCAAGCTCAGTATGATAACTACTTGATAGTTTAGTGCACCATGCTTTACGGCTTAGAACTGGGACTTCAAAAATGTTTTGAATGCTATGGAGCAAATAAGATGTTCCAAGAGTTGAAATTGGTATTTTAGACTCATGCCCGTGTCGAAAGGTATGAGACCTTTGACAAGTACTTTGTCTACAAGATGGAGGAGAATAGCTCAGCTAGTGAGCATGTGCTCAGAATGTCTGAGTACTACAATCACTTGAATCAAGTGGGAGTTAATCTTCCAGATAAAGATATTTATTGATAGAGTTCTCTAGTCACTATCACCAAGTTACTAGAACTTGGGGATGAACTATGATATGCAAGGGATAACAGAAATGATTCCCAAACTCTTCGTGATGCTGAAATCAACGAAGGTAGAAATCAAGAAAAGCATCAAGTGTTGAAGGTTGACAAGATCACTAGTTTCGAGAAAAGGGCAAAGGGAAGAAGGGGAACTTCAAGAAGAATAGCAAGCAAGTTGTTGCTCCAATGAAGAAGCCCAAAGCTAGACCCAAGCCTGGAACTGAGTGTTTCTACTGCAAAGGGAATGGTCACTGGAAGCGGAACTACCCCAAACATTTGGCGGGTCAGAAGGATGGCAAAGTAAACAAAGGTATATTTGATATACAGATTATTGATGTACTTTACTAGTGTTCATAGTAACCCCTCGGTATTTGATACTAGTTCAATTGCTAAGAGTAGTAACTCGAAACGGGAGTTGCGGAATGAACACACACTAGTTAAGGGTGAAGTGACGGTGTGTGTTGGAAGTGGTTCCAAGATTGATATGATCATCATCGCACACTCCCTATACTTTCGGGATTAGTGCTGAACCTAAATAAGTGTTATTTGGTGTTTGTGTTGAGCATGAATATGATTTGATCATTTTTATTGCAATACGGTTATTCATTTAAGTTAAAGAATAATTGTTATTCTGTTTACATGAATAAAACCTTCAATGGTCATACATCCAATGAAAATAGTTTGTTGGATCTCGACCGTAGTGATACACATATTCATAATATTGATGCCAAAAGATGCAAAGTTAATAATGATAGTGCAACTTATTTGTGGCACTGTCGTTTGGGTCATATCGGTATAAAGCGCATGAAGAAACTCCATAAAGATGAATTTTCGGAATCACGTGGTTATGGATCATTTGATGCTTGCGAACCGTGCCTTTTGGGCAAGATGACTAAAACTCCGTTCTCCGGAACAATGGAATGAGCTACTGACTTGTTGGAAATAATACATACTGATGTATGCAGACCAGTGAGTATTAAGGCTCGTGGCGGGTATCGTTATTTTCTGACCTTCACAGATGATTTGAGCAGATATGGGTATATCTACTTGATGAAACATAAGTCTGAAACAGTTGAAAGGTTCAAAGAATTTCAGAGTGAAGTAGAAAATCATTGTAACAAGAAAATAATGTTTCTACGATCTGATCGTGGAGATGAATATTTGAGTTACGAGTTTGGCCTTCAGTTAAAATAATGTGGAATAGTTTCGCGAACTCATGCCACCTGGAACACCACAGTGTAACGGTGTGTCCGAACGTCATAATCGCACTTTGTTTGATATGGTGTGATCAATGATGTCTCTTACCGATATACCAATATCGTTTTAGGGTTATGCATTAGAGATAGCTGCATTCACGTTAAAATAGGGCACCATCTAAATCCGTTGAGACGACACCGTATGAACTATGGTTTAGCAATAAACCTAAGCTGACATTTCTTGAAGTTTGAAGTTGCAATGCTTATGTGAAAAAGTTTCAACCTGATAAGCTCGAACCCAAATCGGAGAAATGCGTCTTCATAGGATACCCAAAGGAGACTGTTGGGTACACCTTCTAATCACAGATCCGAAGGCAAAATATTCGTTGCTAAGAATGGATCCTTTCTAGAGAAGGAGTTTCTCTCAAAAGAAGTGAGTGGGAGAAAAGTAGAACTTGATGAGGTAATAGTACCTTCTCCCGAATTGGAAAATAGTTCATCACTGCAATCAGTTCCAGTGATGCCTACACCAATTAGTGAGGAAGCTAATGATGATGATCATGAAACTTCAAATCAAGTTACTACCGAACCTCGTAGGTCAACCAGAGTAAGATCCGCACCAGAGTGGTACGACAATCCTGTTCTGGAGGTCATGTTACTTGACCATGACGAACCTACGAACTATGAGGAAGCAATGATGAGCCCAGATTCCGCGAAATGGCTTGAGGCCATGAAATCTGAGATGGGGTCCATGTATGAGAACAAAGTGTAGACTTTGGTTGACTTGCCCGATGATCGGCAAGCCATAGAAAATAAATGGATCTTCAAGAGGAAGATGGACGCTGATAGTAGTGTTACTATCTACAAAGCTAGACTTGTCAAAAAAGATTTTTGACAAAGTTCAAGGTGTTGACTACGATAAGATTCTCTCACTTGTGGCAATGCTTAAGTCTGTCCGAATCATGTTAGCAATTGCCACATTTTATGAAATCTGGCAAATGGATGTCAAAACTACATTCCTTAATGGATTTCTTAAAGAAGAGTTGTATATGATGCAACCAGAAGGTTTTGTCAATCCTAAAGGTGCTAACAAAATGTGCAAGCTCCAGCGATCCATCTATGAACTGGTGCAAGCATCTCGGAGTTGGAATATACGCTTTGATAAGTTGATCAAAGCATATATTTTTATACAGACTTGCGATGAATCCTGTATTTACAAGAAAGTGAGTGGGAGTACTACAGCCTTTCTGAGAAGTATATGTGAGAGACATAATATTGATCAGAAACAATGTAGAATTTTCTAGAAAGCATAAAGGATAGTTTGAAAGGAGTTCTTCAAAAGAAAGACCTCAGTTAAGCTACTTACATATTGAGCATCAAGATCTATTGAGATAGATCAAGACACTTGATAAGATTTTCAATGAGTGCATACCTTGAAAAGATATTGAAGTAGTTCAAAATGGATCAGTCAAAGAAAGAGTTCTTGCCTGTGTTGCAAAGGTGTGAAATTGAGTAAGACTCAAATCCCGACCACGGCAGAAAATAGAATGAGAATGAAAGTCATTCCCTATGCCTTAGTCATAGGTTCTATAAAAGTATGTCATGCTATGGACCAGACCTATTGTATACCCTACCTTGTTTTGGCAAGGGAGTACAATAGTGATCTAGGAGTAGATCACTAGACATTGGTCAAAATTATCCTTAGTGGAATAAGGATATGTTTCTCAATTATGAAGGTGACAAGAGGTTCGTCGTAAAGGGTTACGTCGATGCAAGTTTTGACACTGATCCAGATGACTCTAAGTCTCAATCTGGATATATATTGAAAGTGGGAGCAATTAGCCAGAGTAGCTCCGTGCAGAGCATTGAAGACATGCAATATTTGCAAAATACATACGGCTCTGAATGTGACAGACCCGTTGACTAAACTTCTCTCACAAGCAAAACATGATCACACCTTAGTACTCTTTGGGTGTTAATCACATAGCGATGTGAACTAGATTATTGACTCTAGTAAACCCTTTGGGTCTTGGTCACATGACTATGTGAACTATGGGTGTTAATCACATACAGATGTGAACTATTAGTGTTAAATCACATGATGATGTGAACTAGATTATTAACTCTAGTGCAAGTGGGAGACTGAAGGAAATATGCCCTAGAGGCAATAATAAAGTTATCATTTATTTCCTTATTTCATGATAAATGTTTATTATTCATGCTAGAATTGTATTAACCGGAAAGTTGATACATGTGTGAATACATAGACAAATAGAGTGTCACTAGTACGCCTCTACTTGACTAGCTCGTTGAATCAAAGATGGTTATGTTTCCTAGCCATAGACTTGAGTTGTCATTTGATTAATGGGATCACATCATTAGGAGAATGATGTTATTTACTTGACCCATTCCGTTAGCTTCGCACTTGATCGTTTAGTATGTTGCTATTGCTTTCTTCATGACTTATACATGTTCCTATGACTATGAGATTATGCAACTCCCGTTTACCGGAGGAACACTTTGTGTGCTACCAAACGTCACAACGTAACTGGGTGATTATAAAGGTGCATAATATCAAGTAGAGGCGTACTAGTGACACTCTATTTGTCTATGTATTCACACATAGACAAATAGAGTGTCACTAGTACGCCTCTACTTGATTAGTACGCCTCTACGTGACTAGCTCTTTGTGTGCTACCAAATGTCACAACGTAACTGGGTGATTATAAAGGTGCTCTACAGGTGTCTCCGAAGGTACTTGTTGAGTTGGGGTATTTCGATATTAGAATTTGTCACTCCGATTGTCGGAGAGGTATCTTTGGGCCCTCTCTGTAATGCACATCACTATAAGCCTTGCAAGCAATGTGACTAATGAGTTAGTTGCACGATGATGCATTACATAACGAGTAAAGAGACTTGCCGGTAATGAGATTGAACTAGGTATTGAGATACCGACGATCGAATCTCGGGAAAGTAACATACCGATGACAAAGGGAACAACGTATGTTGTTATGCAGTTTGACCAATAAAGATCTTCGTAGAATATGTGGAAACCAATATGAGCATCCAGGTTCCGCTATTGGTTATTGACCGGAGACGTGTCTCGGTCATGTATACATAGTTCTCGAACCCATAGGGTCCGCACGCTTAACGTTCGGTGACGATCGATATTATGAGTTTATGTGTTTTGATGTACCGGAGGTAGTTAAGAGTCCTGGATGAGATCGGGGACATGACGAGGAGTCTCGAAATGGTCGAGACGTAAAGATCGATATATTGTACGACTATATTTGGACTTCGGAAAGGTTCCGAGTGATTCGGGTATTTTTCGGAGTACCGGAGAGTTACGGGAATACGCCGAGGAGTATATAGGCCTTATTGGGCTTTAGGGGAAAGACGGAGGGGAGGCTGCGCCCCCTCCACCCCCCCAAAGGCTTAGTCCGAATTGGACTAGGGGGAGGGGCGGCGCCCCCTCCTTCCTTCTCTTCTCTTTTCCCTTTCCTTCTCTCCTACTCCTACTACTTGGAAGGGCTCCTAGTTCTACTAGGAAAGGGGGAATCCTACTCCCGGTGGAGTAGGACTCCCCTAGGGCGCACCATAGAGAGGGCCGGCCCTCCCCCTCCTCCACTCCTTTATATACGGGGAGAGGGGCACCGCTTGGAGACAACAATTGATTATTGATCTCTTAGCCGTGTGTGGTGCCCCCCTCCAACATATTCCACCTCGGAAATATCGTAGCGGTTCTTAGGTGAAGCCCTGCGTCGGTAGCATCATCAACACCGTCATCACGCCGTCGTGCTGACGGAACTCTCCCGCAAAGCCCTGCTGGATTGGAGTTCGTGGGACGTCATCGAGCTGAACGTGTGCTAAACTCGGAGGTGCCATACGTTCGGTACTTGATCGGTCAGATCGTGAAGACGTCCGACTACATCAACCGCGTTGTGCTAACGCTTCCGCTTTCTGTCTACGAGGGTACGTGGACACACTCTCCCCGCTCGTTGCTATGCATCACCATGATCTTGCGTGTGCGTAGGATTTTTTTGAAATTACTATGTTTCCCAACACCTGCTTGGTCATGGCGCGATGGCTTCGTGGGAGGTGTGCGGGTCAGCGCAGGTGCTATGCGTGGGGGTGTGGGTGTGGGTGTTGCTCCAGGCGAAAGCTTGCCGCGCTCTTGCCGGCCGATGGCGTCGACGTCTATGGACGTCATTTCACCTTCTTGGAGGCGCCGTCATGGAGTCCACCCTTCACGCACCCTTGGATCCAGTTCTTCGGGCGAAAGCTTAAGACCCAGTTGGGTCGGGCGACGGCGTCGGCATCGTCGCTTCCCTCTTTGGGGCGTCGCCTGGAAGAACTTTCGATCCCGTTTGCACGCTCCATGGGTTGGTGGTGGTGGTGCGGCCTGCTCAGGACCGGGGGTGGTGTGTTCTTTTTCAGGTGTTTCTCTTTGGCTGTCCTACGTGTGGTCTCCGGCCTACTCTATGCATGCTCATGGCCCTGCTCTGTTGAGGCGAGCCTCGGGCTCTTGGTCTCGTCTTGGTTCACCTTTGCTCAATGACGACGCAATGACGCCTCCCCAACTTGCTAATCGTCTTGAACTTCCATGGCGGAGCGCTCAGTCAAGGTTCGTGTTAAGCTTTGGCACAAGGTTCGTGTTAAGCTTTGGCACTCGTTGATTGTGGATGCTCCTCTGTTATGTTGTGGGATTTGATACGCACGCCGGTGCGGTGCGTTAGGCTGTTTGTAGAGTCTTGGTATTGTGGTCCCTCGACGCACCCCTCATCTACCTGGTCCTGTTAGTATGCTAGCTAGGTCTTGCCTTATGTTGGGCGTCCCGTTCCTCTCCTTTTCTTGTAACACTTGTTACTTGTCTGGTTTTCGGCTCGGTTTTCCTCATAAATGGGGCCAATTTGTTAAGGTTTTCGACCTGATTTTCCTTATAAACTGGATCACTCTCCTGGCATTATGGCCACTTTGAGCAATATATTCAGGTGGAGGGACTCCTCCCCCAGTGATTCTCAAAAAAAAACTTTTATCTTATGTAAATGAAAAGAGCTATATTCTACCTTTTGTTACACCTCTCCAACCAAACACAGAAACAAAAGCAACCAATTCTAAAAATAAAATATCTTGAGAGCTCAAAATAAAATTAATGAAATGAGAAATAGTTCACATTCTCTTTTATAACTTACACAAAACTAAAGTAGTTAAAAATACGTTATTCAAAGTTGGAAATTCTAAAGGCGACAATACATAGCAGTCAAAGAACTACCATTGAACCTTGAGCATGATGTGCTAACTTTAGCCATAAAAGGTGTGGTATAAGGGCATCTCCAGCCGTTGAGCCCCCCAGGAGGCATTTTTTCGCCTCCTGGGGGGCTGCTGGCGAATTTTTTTGCCTGGGGGCGCAAATCTTTCCACTCGTTGCGCCCCCCAGGAGCAGTGTTGAGGCTCAAGTAGGCAGCGGCATTTCGTCGAGTAGGTCGATGCCGTGGGCACGCTCCGGTGCATACAGGCCCTGCTCGCGGCGCAGTCCCTCCATTTGGAGAGGTCAGGGGAGGAAGCGAGTCCGGCGAGGTCATGCTCCATGTACTCGAAGACGAGGTAGATGCTGGCGGAGGAGCGGGAGGTGATGAGGCCGTGGATGTCGATCACATCCGCGCTGCCCCACGGCATGCTGCTGGAGGTCTTCAGGTGGCTGCTGGTGTGCGGCGGTGTGCCTTGCTGGCGCGGCTGCGTCGTGTCCGCGCTTAGCCTCCCGCTTCGCCACTTGGCGCAAGGCTGCCGCCGTTCGTCCTCACCGGGCGTCGACTCTCGCGCCCATCAACGGCGTGGTGCGCGCCCATCTGGCGACACAAGAGGAGGAGGAGGGGAGGAAGAGGTGCGGTCACCGCCGCCGACATCGCCGGGCGGCGAGTGGAGGGTTTCCGTGGTGGATATGGTGGCTGCGGCGCGCAGAGATCGCCGCCGCTCAGAGCAGCGTCGGCGCGCCGAGGATGGCGCCGCACCGCTGGCTGCGGGATGCGATAGGGCAGCCCACGAAGGTGCGCCACGCCTCGCATGTCACCTTCGACCGCTTGCCGGCTTCTCGCCATCGTGTTCCTCCTCGCCGACCGCATCTCGCCGCAACAGCTCATCTCGCCGACCGCCGCGGCCACCGCCTCCTCTGCGTGAGCTCTGCGGAGGAGCAAGAACCAACCAGGAAGGAGCAAGAAGCAGGCGAGCACGGCGGCGAGGCTGAGGTAGCCGGCAGCCGGGCGGTGGGCGTGGGCGGCCGAGCGAGCACGGCGGCACGGGCGGCGCCCATCTGATGCGTCTGCTGCTACTACACAAGAAGCGACTAGCCGAAAGGCCATGGCTAATAAAAAGGGAGGAAAAGGAAGGAGAGAGCACAGAGACGCTGGTAGGTGGGCCAGCGCCTGCAAACGGCGAGATTAAGCCCCCCAGGTGCCCCCCAGCTTCCTGAGTTTCCCTCGGGAACGCCGGCTCTGTTTTTGCTCGAATCCGACGAAAATTAAGAGACTGGGGGTGCGACTGGGAGGAATTTTTCTCGCCGGCAGTGAAAAAATGCCCTGAGGAGGCTTCTTGGGGGGACTAGTGGAGATGCCCTAAGCAATAGAAACAGTACAACTCAAAAAAACTTGCCAACACTTGAACAGCCACGGAAATGGTTTTCGTGCTCCGTTGGATGATTTGACGATACCACAGTATCAATTCCTTTGTGAGTCAATGTGAGAGAATGCCGAGAGAGAGGTTTAGTTGCATGTAGAATCACTCCCCTCTCTCCCTAATCAGAGCACATCCTTATTATTATTGTTTTATTATTATCATATATTGATTATTGATATCTTCTAAGCTATAAGTTCATTTTTTAAAATTGTTTTATATTTTTGAAATCCTAGCAAAAAGACCTTCTAAAAAAGACCATCATTGGATATATTTTAAACATGTTTGAATTTTTAGACCTACAAAAGACTTGTTTGAATTTCACTACTGACAAATTGATTCAAATACATTTCACAAGTTTCACAATTTGACAAGTGATAACAACTATTTCAGAAATGATTTTAATTGTTTCTAAAATAAAAATGATTGAGATATACTCCCATATGTTCCATAATGTAAAGCCTATATATTTTTCTATAAGTCAAACTTTACTAAGTTTGGCCAAGTTTAGAGATGGAACCACACATATATAATATGAAAAACATGTGAGAGTGTACCCAATGGTATGGATTTTGTATTGTAGATGTAATTAATTTTCTCTAGAAACTTGGTCAAAATTCGTAATGTTTGACTTTCAGAAGAAAAAAAACTATAGGCACTACATCATGAAATGGAGGGAGTATGTTGTAAATATATACCAACAAGTGAACTAAAACATATGAAATAAAATTGAAATAGGCACTGGAATGCTTGAGATATATGTTTTGAAAATATTTCAAACAACTGAAACATGTAATATGTGAAATACTAAAAAGAAAGTGAGATTGAAACAAGTACTACTGAAATAAGTGAAATGTGCAACATGACTTTTTGTGTGGGGAAGGTGAATGGGATCCAACTCACAGTCGAGGAAAGCCGCGTAGACCACTTATTTTAGTGAAAAAACAACGCCGTTAGAAAACCACCATTGGCCCCTTCTGCGCAGACCACCACGCGCACAAGCACAAGTCGACGACCAAAAACAGAGGAAGAAGAAGAAAAGGCCAGGCCTCCAAGATCTCGGCTCCGAGAGAGAGATCTGAGAGAGAGGCGCTTCGGAGATGCACGACTTCTGCTTCACGATCCCCTACGGGTTCGCGGTCCTGGCCGGCGGCCTGCTGGGCTACCTCCGCCGCGGCAGCACCGCCTCCCTGGCGGGCGGCGCCGGCGTAGGCGGGCTTCTCCTCCTGGCAGGATTCGTCAGCCTCAAGGCCTTCGAGAAGCGCCGCAACTCCTACCTCGCCATCGCACTCGAGACCCGTACGCTCCGTCTCCTTCCTCCAATTTCAACTGCGCATTTAATTTATGCTCTCTACTCCTACATCAGAAAGAAAAATGAAATTCTGCACTTTGTCGAGATTACTCTGCTATTTTCTTGTTTCTGTCTCGTTGGATCATACCATTCAGAAAAAGGAAAAATGTTTTTGTCATTGATGGTGGATGATACGTCACTGGTTCAACTAATGCGAAGTGGGCGGGGCATCATGGGAGTTTTGCGATCTCAATGTGAATGGAATTACTAATAGAGAGGGGGTTGACAGCATTTTGATTTGGTTAGGATCAGGATTTTGTGGTTATTGCGCATGCAGGAAACTGGACTAGAGATTTCTGTCCTGATGTGAGTGAAAATTGGTACCACACGAAATTTCCTTTTTGTTGTTAGCGACGCAGAACCGGTCTTGACATGTATTCAGACGTGCTTGAACACTACAAAAATTATAAATGGAGTAGTTGTATTTCTCAGCATAGTGCCATTTTCATTTAGGACATGGCAAGGGTACTTGTTGACATTGGAATGGTTCTGGTGTGGTTATAATAGAATGAATTGCTGTAAAATGCTCCTTTCAAAATTTTAGTTAATTGCATCTGTGTATCATAACATTAAACGTGAATAGATTTTACTGAATGGGACTTTGAGCATGGTCAATGGAATGACCAGATAAAAGGGCACTGAATGCCCCCCTTGACCTTGTAAGTTGTGCACTTGCTTGGGTCCTAGAGTGTCTGAATACCTGGTGACCAGGTTTATTTGTTATCCGTCATTCTTCAATGGAATGTGTGTCAATGTGTAGCTGGAACCTGTGATACCTTGTCTCGTGTAGGCATGTAGATGCTGGCTTATTGGCATTGATCCTTCTATATTTTATTTTGATGTTTGATTTGGACTGATATTCGGATCCACTTTAATGTGAATGAGTTGCTTGTAACTACAAACTTTGAGACTCATTACAAACTTTGCTTTTACACCTGTGCTGGAATGCTTTAAGCATATCGTCATATCCTTTCATAGAACTTTAACTGGAACATTGCTCCAGTAGAAAAGTAAAATAAGTTACCAGTGCTGTATTCTTAGTCCGACATGTTAATCATCAATTCTTAAATCCAGAAATAAAAGGGAGTCCTCCCCATTAGGAATGAGGAAGCTTATGCAAGAAATGTACCTACTCTTGTGGGCTTGCCTGAAACATGAGTCCTTGATCTGTTGTTTCTGCTCTAACTGTGCATTTATTTTGGTGTGGAACAGTTTGCGCACTGGCCTTGACCTTTGTTATGGGGCAAAGATACCTTGAAACTTCAAAGATAATGCCGGCTGGTGTCGTTGCTGGCCTCAGGTAACCTCGTTTCCTTTTTCTTTTCCAACCATGCACCCCCACTGGATTATACAACGTTGTGCATCTGGTAGCGCCATGTGAAGAATTTTCATATATTTCATTTATATCGCTGTTGTGAACACGATATCCATCTCTGACAGAGCTAATTTGTTCACCGTCACAGTGTTCTGATGTCGGCATTCTATCTATTCAAAATTGCTACCGGTGGCAACCATTTCTCGCCAAAGAAAGAGTAGACCAGACGGTGCTTGGCCAAACTCAAAGACCATATGGCATATTGTGTTCTGCATTCGAATTATAACTTGACTGATGCTCTATGTTGTGCTTGCACCTTTGCTCAAATGTTTTGTATGCGGACCTGGAAAGTATTCACCATGTAAATGAACTAACATTTCAATTGTGCTTCGCCGAGGCGCAAACTTGTCTTAATTGCCTGTTGTCATTGAGCAAAAGTAAATACTCCTAATTTCTTGTTCTTTGATGAATCATGGAGAATTGATGTCTCATCATGGTGTGATGGCATAAGTTCCACGGCTTAAACTTCTACGTAGGCCCCCCTGCAACAGCTTTGGAGGGTTTTTCTTTTGCCGGAAAGGAACTTTTCATTAATAAACATGATAATTACATTCAGAATCAACAATGCTAGCTATCTCCATAGGGGAGTTTCGGAGCCAACACGGTGTGCGTTGTTGCGATCGGCCCATACAAGCAAGGGTGTGACTCGCCACATTCGCGTGCCTACCAATTTTAGCTATACTAATGTTTCTTTTCTGAGCCATAATTCGTCTGATCTCATTAATTAGCTTTGGAGGTTGAAGACGATGTGCTGATGACCACCCGATCCCGACACGCCAAGTAACCAACCAACAAGCTAGCTAGGCTACCGCTTTGCCTGTCGGTGGTCCAGAACATTTTCCTGTGTGGTTTAATCCGATGTTCGCAAAGTTGCCATCACAAAGACGATGAAGCTGAAGTGGTCCATTGTCAAGGTTGCTGTAAAAATGAAGAGACGATGAGCAGTAACATTGTGTGCATTATTCATCGATGGCTCATCTAGCGGTGTGCTGCATGGATGGCCTTATTATCGTGAATACGCAAATATGCTTATCATTCCATTGATAGGCAGAAAGCAAGAGTGTTAGGGTTACAAGGGTAATGCATCTCAACATACATAAAGCAGGCGTAAAGAAGTGTTAAGTGAGCAGAACACAAGGGGGATGCTCAGCCCCAAAAAGTTGGAAAAATCGCCGGGGAGGGGGGGCATGAAACTCGCGATGTCCTTGGCTCCGGCAATGGTGTTAGAGTTGTGTCGAATATAGTGTACAAGGTAAGTTCTGATTGGACTTCAGGTTGTATCGTGTTTACATAGGATGTGGAGTCGTGTCCTAGAGGACACTTGATCCTAGGCCTCTCATATATAGCGGGGTAGACACGATGTAACCTATGCCAACATAATAGCACGGCACGCTGGGAGCAGGGCGGCGGCGTGTGCGTGTGCCGGCGCCGAGTGCGGTATTGTGACGGTGTCACGGGGAGGAGCGCCCGTAGTCAGGCCCCGGGGATGTAGCCATATCGGTGAGCCTCGTTAACAAATCTCGGTGTCATGCTTGTGTGATTGCTTGGTCCTCGGATGATCGACGGTATGCCTCGGTTTTATTCTAACAAGTGGTATCATGAGCTAGGTTATTTGGAGGCTGCAGATCGTTGATCTAGAGGAAGCATCGGTGGCAGCATATTTTTTTTCGACGAGACCTGATTCATCTGATTGGGAGCGCGTACATGGCGGAGGCAGCGGCTGGTGCAGGTCGAATTGATGGTCCAGGCAGGCGTCCGCGCTCGACCGTGTGGGCTGGCGACGGCCGGTCGGGGCTAGTCGGTCTAGCCTGCTGGGTGCAGCTGACCCCAGCCTTGTTGGACCAAGGCGTGAGATCATCGAGCGGAGCTGTGCACTTGGTGCGCTGGACGGTGGCCATGAACGGGATATCCGAAGCGGTAATACGCAGGAAGCCGTATGCGAGTGAGAGATTTGTTTGGAAACAAAAGGACCGAGTCCTGGAAGTCCTCGTATTCGGCACCCTGCAGGTGCGCTATTACATAGCAGCAAGGGCTGGGTAGCCGTACGTGGCAAGGCATCAGATCAGATTTGTGCAGAGAAAATCCATTGCTGATTATGTGCATCCATTGGAAAGGCGTTGGCAAGGCAAACGCAAAAGCTAGCATCGTGGTTTGAGCTAAAGCAGGAGCCATCATGTGATTACCATAAGATTTTCTTTTGGTTAGAATTGCTATTAATACATGAGGTTTTGCTTGTGTACTTGGGCATCACGTGAGGAAAGCTTGGATAATTTTTCGCCGGGTCAGAGGTACAAAGAACTGTGGCGCCATCGGGTACCAGGGTTGAGGTGGAGAAGTTCGACGGGACGGAAAACCTTGAGTTATGGCAGGCAAGGGTGAAAGATATGTTGGCACAACAGGGATGCTTGAAGGCGTTGCGGGAAGTCATGTCAGCTGTGATGGAATTATCATGTGATGGATGGAAATCCGTGGAATGATCTGGGAGCCTGGGTCAGACTAGATAGTCTGACGGATCGACGTGAGTCGATTGGTATAGAAAGACGGTGTGGGATCGGCGACGACGACATATGAGCGTGATGCTGATGGTGACCGACTTTTGGGCGTGGAAACACGTGGCGTAGGCCCTGAGGGCTTGTGTGGCTTCGACAAGACTATGGCGCGGGATTGATTCAAGGTGGTGTATACACGGAGTTTGAAGTCGATGAGGCGTAGGGGTGGACTGATCATCTACCATGGAGTCATGTTGAAGGTGGAGCTGGATTGAGGGGCTACGGTGTAAGGATCCAGAGAATCGAAGCCTATTCGGCGGGGAAAAAAGCGAGGGACACGTAATTCGGACTGGAGCCCAATGGTCTGATGGAAGCGTGAAACTCGTCATCGGTCGGTGATGACCGGTGGTACTCTGCAGTGGGGGTTGAGTGGTGTGGGTTCACGGCCCTTGAGACTCGACCAGGACAGCGGAGGCTCGGCGCGGTAATAGCGGCGAGGTGTGCGGTACGCACGGGACATGGAGACGGGCCAGGGCTCTGGTGGTCATACATGTGGTGAGACAACTGCGAATTTGACTTGGGATGACTACAAGCAATGGTGAAATTCCTTCAAGTTTCAGACATGCAGACAAGAAAGGAGTGGTGATGTTGAGTTCGGTAACTCTTATGTGTGACCCCAATATGTGAGTTGTTCACTTTCACGCAGTCGCTGATCGGTGTGTGATGGCGTTGGACGGGTACTCTGGAAGTTGGGAGCACAAGCTAGAGTAACAAGGAACTTAATTTTGCTCGAGTGTTGACCGTGGTCAAGAAAAGAAGGGACTACAAGTTGCAGGTGGAGTCACATGGAGTCTTTGGAGTAGCAGCGGTACTCACAGGATATACTCAAGTCCAATGTACATGGAAGTTTGACGCATGGACGAACTCAAGGTGATGGAGAATATTCGCCAAGGTGGAGTTTGTTAGAGTTGTGTCGAATATAGTGTATAAGGTAGGTTACAGTTGGACTTGTAGTTGTATCGTGTTTACATAGGATGTGGAGTCGTGTCCTAGTAGGACACTTGTATCCTAGGCCTCTCATATATAGCGGGGGTAGACACGATGTAACCTATGCCAACATAAATAGCACGGGCACGTGGGGGAGCAGGCGGCGTGTGCCGGTGCCCGGGCGGCCGGGGTGCGGTATTGTGACGGTGTCACGGGGAGGAGCGCCCGTAGTCAGGCCCCGGAATGTAGCCATATCGGTGAACCTCGTTAACAAATCTCGGTGTCATGCTTGTGTGATTGCTTGGTCCTCGGATGATCGACGGTATGCCTCGGTTTTATTCTAACAAATGGCCCAGGAATCATGGACGGCCTTATTGGATTTGTCATTCAAGAATCATGTGCATAGTGGTGTGCACATATCAGTGCTCATGCTTAGAATGAGGGACGAATTCCCCTTAAGGCCTTGTTCGGTTTGGGAGGGTTTGAAGAGGTTTGAAAGGGATTGAAGGGGATTAAATCCCTTGCAAGTCAAAATCCTTCTCAAACCTCCCCAATCCCCTTCAATCCCTGTGGCAAGGGGATTAACCGAACATGGCCTAACAAGTATCTGGTCTATAAACGATCTTGTAATAGTTTACAGAGGGAGTATTCCGTACCAACAGAAGTCTTAGCATATCCCTTAATCCAAGCATCTCCACGCATTATATCTAGAAAAAGCTCTTAAAACAATCCGTGGGAAAAATGCGCTCGATGTGTTTTTAAAACTTCTTCAAGCTCAGTGAGGAACACGGAAAAACAATGATACATCGTATAATGGAAAAACCTTTCGATAAATATGCCTTATATGCTTCCTTCAAAAACTCTGATGGGAAAAGTATGACATAAAATCTTGTGTTGATATTACCTTAGTTATTAGAACCTTGAGAGTAGTAAGTTAAAAAAAAGATCCTTGAGGGCAAGTAATAAGTTCATAAATGGTAAATGAGCGTGGAGTTTATGAACTTTTAAACCAGTGTATGCAAAATCTGCAAAAGCTTCGCAAGAATGAGCAACTGGGACGTCCACGGGGTTCAGCATGCACCATGGAGAAACCTTGGGCGCAGGTGCTGCCAGCTGTCGCCAAGAGAAGCGCAAGGGGAAGCGCCAAGCACAGCGATAGCAGCACAAAGTCTACAACCTATAATCATGCCCAGCAAGTTCCAATAGTTCAAAGAGGAGCAAGCAAAGATCAAATGACGAAGCAGAACCCAGTTTCAGAGTTTCAGACACAGCAATCTGA
This sequence comes from Aegilops speltoides, assembly GCA_021437245.1. Classification (NCBI taxonomy): domain Eukaryota; kingdom Viridiplantae; phylum Streptophyta; class Magnoliopsida; order Poales; family Poaceae; genus Aegilops; species Aegilops speltoides. Next base: position 137,082,739 of record CM038147.1, read on the forward strand.
CAAGTGTACAGCGCACCACCTCAAGCACACAAATAGGAGATAATTCCACCCACATAGCACACTTTAGGTTGCAGTCATACAAGTTCATAAAAGAGGGGAATGATCCGGCACCAACAAGGGAAACAAGACCAATCTTTATTCGTGTAGTAGCGAGATGTGGGGGCGATGGCAGCAGGTCAAGACCACGCTGGATGCTTAGTCGTCGTAGTTGTGGCGGCGGTGGTGGTGGTGCTTCTCGTAACGCTCCTTCTTCTCATCATCAGAGTCATCGCGCTTCGCGTAACGGTTCTTCTTCTCGTCATCAGAGTCGTCATCCTGTAAAGAAGCAGCACGAAATATTTACGGTCGATGAGAAAGATCTGATTTTAACATACAGAGATTGCTTCTACGGGAAGCATAATGTTTGTCTGCTTCAAGAAGTGCACCAAAAAAAGGGAAAAGAATACAGCGAAAAGGTGGTACAAGCAAGATTGCAAACAATACTCCTATTGCTGAGGGCTATGGCACAACTCTTTTAGCTTATAAATTTACAAAGATTGCATTTACTCAAGTACACAGATGATAAGTTATCAAATGTACGATGAGTATGGGTCATAAGATTGCATTCTTAAAGCTAGGTGTTCAACCTTAGACAAATAACCATTAGTGTGATTTTCACTAATTTGTTTAGCTACATTTCTGACAAATTCTTCTGGGAGACAACGATAGCATATACCAGACTAATTTACAAGCATATCAGTATTTAAGTAAATGATGAATTTGCACAACAAAAAAGTACTCCCACATAGAGTCAATCACTACTGCAAATAATCAAAAGAAACACCACATATATAATCAATCAGTGTTGTCAATGCTCAAAAGTAACATTACACTAACTCAATTTTTAGTAGAAATGTGAGCATGCTTATTGAGTACTGGGAACAAGAAAAAATTCCCAGTGCACTAAGCATTTCAATGGACCGCCTGAACAGAACAGTTCATGTTAGCATAACAAGTGTATTATTCAGCAAAACATTTTTTACTTTCCAGTATTTGAATTTACTACACGAGGAACTCTTTTAACTTGACCACATATAAAGCATGAGTTCTAAATTGTGCATTGGCATGCTAACTCTAACCCGTTTCAAAACCCATGAACTGTTGTCAGCTAACGACATGTAGTTGAATGGCAAGAAATGCTTGTATCCATCATCTCCCACCTGATGCAAGACACTATTGCAACCACGCCAACAAGTAATAAGCGTCTAACCTTTCCTTGACCACTCACTAAACAAGTTAATCACAACAAAATGCATAGGCACAAAACAGGAGCTTACATGATCCTTGACCATTGCCTAAACAAGTTAATTATAACAAAATCATATGCTCAAAACAGTGAACGGAAACGGGCAGGAGCTCACCTGCTTCTTGCGGCCATAGTTTCCCCCGCCGTAGCTGGGCTTCTCATACCCACCACCATACGATGCCTGAGTCTCCTCTCCATACGGCTTGGGCTTCTGGTACCCACCAGAGCCATAGGCACCTTCATCCTCCTCTTGCACCTTCCTCCCAGATCCATACCCAGAGCCACCATAGCCCTCCTCCTCAGTCTTCCTCCCGCCATACCCAGCGCTACCGTACTCCTCTCCCCCTCCCTGCGGCCTGCTTCCGTAGCCCGACCCATAGCTCTCCTCCACCTGTGGCTTCCTACCGTACCCAGAGCCATACTCCGATCCGCCGTAGGTCTGCTCCACCTGCGGCTTGGACCCGTAGCCGGAGCCGTAGCCCTCCTCCGGCTGCGTCGTGTTCCCGTACCCAGATCCGTAGCTCTCCTCGGCTTGCGGCTTCCTGCCGTAGCCGGAGCCGTACCCGGACCCGTAGGCGGGCTCCTCCTGCTGCGGCTTCCGGCCGTAGCCAGATCCGTAGGTGTCCTCCTCGGAGCGCTGGGGCTTGGACCCGTAGCCGGAGCCGTAGGCCGGCTGCTCCTCCTGCTGGGGGCGGAAGCCGTAGGCGGGCTGCGGCTTGGATCCGTAGCCGGAGTCGTCCTCCCCGCCGCCGCCGTAGGACGGGCGCTGCTCCTCCTCCGCCTGGGGGCGGAAGCCGTACGCGGGCTGGGGCTTGGGCTTGGGCCTGGATCCGTAGCCGGAGTCGTCGTCCTCGCGGCCGTAGGAGGGCTGCTGCTGCTGCTCGTTCTGGGGGCGGAAGCCGTAGGCGGGCTGGGGCTTCTGGTGGTGGGCGTAGGGGGAGGGCTCCTCGGCGGCGTAGTGGGGCGCGTCGTAGGAGGTGGAGGGGGCGGAGCAGGGGTAGCAGGTCTCGTCGGAGGGCGGGAGCGGGCGGCCGAAGGTGGCGAAGAGGTCGTAGCCGCCGCCGTAGGGCGTGGAGTCGAACTCGTCGAAGTCGTCCGGCTCGTCGCGGGACCTCAGGTTGTAGGCGGTCGCCATGGCTGCTGCTGCGCTGGTGGGGGGATCGGCGGGGAGATCGGGGGAGGGGAAGGAGTGGTGTGTGACCTGGGAGTCCAGAGGGCGCGCGTGCTTATGCTGCGGTGCGATGGGAGGGATGCGATCGATTATTAGCGCGTCGGCGACGTGTCGGGGTGGACGCGAGATCTGTGGGAGTCGCGGGGTGCACGTGGTGGTGAGTGGCTGGGCGGTGGGGACTGGGGACTGGGGGTGACCGGGACGGACACCGGGTGAGGTGTTCAAGACGGGCTGCCGACAGGGCACGCTGGACGCGCGGCACCGGGGGAATGGATGGGTGGTTTTCCGTCCCGATCTGACCGCTCGCGACGGGTGAAAACGGCACGTTCGGCTGCCGACCGCGTCACCAAAATCATGTGACCGCGCACCGGGTAATAAGGTGACTGTCGTCTGTGTTTACCGTGATTTTTACCCGAGAAGACTCGCCAAACGAAATTGCTCCACACACGATAAAAGTGTGGACGATAGTTGCACGACCAAGAATCCAGCGGCCGCCGGCTCCTCTGTGCATGAGATTCTTCGGCTGGATTTTGTTGTCGTGCATGAGTCGTCCAAACTGTGTCGTCCACGTAGCACTGCTCCTCGCCAAAATGTATGGGAGTATATATAGGACCAATGTGCCAACGCGCACACTCTTGGAGTTGATCAGGATCGAACAGGCCAGTTCAGGCTGCGAGGCCAATAGAGACCAACGCATGCTACCTGCGTCACGATCTGCTGTCCCGATCTGACCTCATCTATGCACGATTTCCAATAATTTTCTTTAGGACCGACTTAACTGAGCATGACAATTGTGAACTACTCCCTCCGTCCTCACAACAATACAAATTGCCCATAAAAAACTTCCATTAGTCTGTCATTCATATGTCGTCCTATTAGGTGACCTTAAATATTTTAACTACAGGGCAGTTATAGAAAACTAATTTAAGTATAGTTTTATCTAAAAAGAGCAATTTGCTATGTTGAATAAAACATTTTCTTTCTCACGGTTCCTGCCATAAATCGTGATAATGGCATACCACTACCCCAGGAGCAACTCAACTACCTGAGCACCAGTATTATAAATAAGGTAACCGCAAAAAAAAAGTATTATAAATAAGGTAAATATGGGCACATACTGAAGACAAGGAAATGTGGCAACATGTTCGACTCTTCCTTGCCACCTAATTTCAGGGGTAAATGCATACAGTTCATGTTGCAGCAAAGGATCAATTAGCACCCTATTCTATGGGATATTTTTGTACACTTGTTACAGCAAAAAAAGAAAGAAGAGAAGAATCAACACTGCTGCTGTAAAAGAATAATGATTTTAGCACAAACAGCAGAGATTTTCTTTGGAAATCTAACTGCCAATTCAGACAAATTTGCCATGGTGTGATATACACAAGGCCCTGGCCACGGTGCCTCTTGATGCTCAAGGTGAACGTATCGATAGCATCTTTCTGTTGAATAAACATGAATCATCCAACTTTGGCTGGAAAACTAAAGACATATAACTAAACAAAGGAGGATCCCATTCTACCTGACACACTGACTCTGAAATCTCAACTTCGTTATGACATTGCCCAACATCGCTATTGTGGACTAACTGTCCTGGAATTTTTCTTCCTTTTCCTTCCTTTTCCTTTGCTTGATGGATGTGTTTATTCTTTGGATTGTCTTCCACCCAATAGATGGACTGAAGCAGTAATGCTCGGCAGATTTCTGCCAGCGTCACTGGAAAATTTACAGCTGCCTTTGGAGGTTAAAACGACCAAATTCTCACCTTTTCCATCATTGGCAAGCATTTGTTGGAGCTATACAAAGAATGGTATAGTTACAGACGGACAGCTGGTGGACGGCAGGAAAAACCAATGCACCTCTTTTGTTTATGTTATCAGCTGATGTTGATCTCTGATTTTTCTTAGTCATCTGTTTCCTGTACTCGCTGTCTTCGTGGTTGGTTGGCAGACAATTTTTTCAATACTCGTTTTAAGGCAGCCATGATCTCTGAAAATGATGGACGCGTCTTTGGGTCTCTACAATCAGACAAAATACAAACAGAATTCAGACCCTAAGCATATATGTAAGTACAGTTGCAGATGAAAGACTGACAAGGCAGAGAAGAAAAGAATCATGTAACTTTCGTTTCTTTTTCAACTTTGTTGAAATGGCTATGGTAACCTGTTGTTTTAGTATTGGTCATCAGATAGTAACATGTGTATGTTGTTATACTAACTACTAATTTACCATTTCAGGTATGGTGTATGTTAGTATTTGTGATAAAAAAAAAGTATGTAGTTTCTCCAGTATAATGCGAAGTCATTACTTTATTCCCTCACACAATGAGTCGATAGGTTCTTTCTTGGCGATAGGTTCTTTCTTGAACACATTTAGACATATAAAACGAATGTGAAATTAAGACTACCTCCTTTGCTTATACTCCTTTGAAATTAAGAGTACCATTTTATACAAGTGGAAATATTATAGGAACTTCTAACAATTTATCATGCAAGAAGAGAACATACAAATTTGATATCTGAACAAGCTTACAAGATTCGACTTCTAAACCAGAAACTAGCAACTACAACAAACCCGAAAATACAAATATCCCAATAAAAGTGTCATCTAGAACTTCGCTTGTAAGGACAAACAGAAACATGATGTTCTTTGGCAAGTAGGCATAGCACCACTAGCTTTCTCTAGCATGCAAAAGAAGGCGATATTTTCTCTAGGGGTGCTCCTAGTGTCCTTTTAAACAATTAAAGGTTAAGCAAAATTGTTCATATTCCACTTTTCTTCCGACTTCTAACAGTTTGGTGTGTGAAACTTCCAATCTGAATCATGAATGTATCTCCCATCGCATTACCTCTTAATTGTAGGCTTAAGACACACTTAATTACCTCTTAATAGCAGGTATATGGCTCGCAATTTAACCTATGCTTAGTGGCAAGTCGTCTTCTTTGAGCGGTTGGGAAAGAAATAATTATATGGTGGACAAATTATATTCTAAATATGGATTTTCACAACTGTTTGTATAGTCCCTCCATCCGCAAATAGATGGCGTAGAAACTGAGTCAAAAAGTCAATGCTTTCTAAGTTTTACTGGCGTATAAACTGAGTCAGAAAGCAATGCTTTCTAAGTTTGACCAAGCATATATACAGAAATATGAAGATAAACAATATCAAATCAATATTGATATATCCACTATTAGATATATTTTCATAATGAATTTATCCACTATGGAGGGAGTAGTTGTTAATAGCTTATTAGCTGTGGGGGGAATATATTTCCATAATGATCTTATATTTCTTTACGGAGTACTAAAATTGAGACACTTATTTTGGGACGGAAGGAGTAGTTGTTAATAGCTTCTTCCATATATTTGGTCAAACTTGGAAGTAGTAAACTTTTTAACTGAATTTATAGGTGATCTGTTTAGGGACGGAGGGAGTACTTCCCATGCAATATGTCCACAGTTGCTAGTGTCACTATGATGCGAGTAGCAAAATGCACAATGCCTTGAAACAACCAGCATCTTGCAGCAAAGTACTCCAGGAAAATAATAGAAACAGTGATATTCTATCAGATAATGATGTATATGAAGCAAGTTAAAGCATACTAACGTCTGCCAGCATCTCTCTATTATCTCTGCTATGGCAGGATCCACCTCGGCTGGAATATCAAGGCGTCGTTCCTGAAAACCAACAGCTCCGACCACTTGCATGGGATTCATGCCTTCCCATGGCTGTAACAAGGTACAAAGTTCCCATAATATAACCCCATAGCTGAAAACATCACATCTGCAATATAAACGGTAAATAAATCATTTGTCAAATAAAATAGAGGAAAAGCACACATATGAGGGAGCAACATGAAGAACTTACTTCTCATCCGACGGTTCATTTCGAAGCACTTCTGGTGCCATCCATTCCGCCTGCAATTGATGCACATGGTCAGTAACCTGTAAAAGTATTTGACCTAGACCCAGCTACCAGATCAGCAAACTTCCATGTTCAAGAATACCCTAGATATGAGAATAGCGAACTTGTACATTCAAAATATGTAATGTTAACTTGCCCATAGTACAGTAAACACACAGTCGAGGAACAAGATAACCCAGTTGTGTCTAAACACATGCATGGAAATGGCCATATCAAGGCTGTGTTCTTATTGATGTACTGTTATTTCATTATTTGACCATCATTCCAATCCACTCAGTCTCATAGCCACAGGAATGCATCACTCGGTGGTAAACAAACAAGTAACTATGAATAATAAATGATGAATCGGTATGCAAAGTCCACTACACAGGGGCCAATCTGTACTCTAGGTTTGTTATCCAGGGACCATGGTCCTTTGTGTAATACTTAGTACAAAATTGTACTGAAGTTGAGACACTTATTTTGGGGCGGAAGGAGTATATAGAAAGTCCTTACATAATTTTATCTTTTGTGAGCACTTTCCAGGTGTTCAAGACCTTTTGCCACACAAATATATGCAAGTTTAAAGAAGATTCATACCACAATAAATCGAAGCAACTGCCTAATTATGCTTCTTGGCCTGGCCAACAGCTCAACAACCTTCTCCCAACCCCTGAAGCTACTTACAGCAATCTCTAAAACCAATTCAGCTAGCGTTTCAACTTTTCCTACACAATGGAGTTACAGACCCATATACATGTTTATGGCTATGCTTGGCAATGATGTAGATTATGACAATCCCATTTTCTCAACTAGCTTGTGCATGTTTTATCATTTAGCTAACCAACTTTATTCTGTTTCTGCAGCTAACCCACAGCAGGTTATAATATAAGTCCAGCACAACAAAGCTCAGCAAGCACAAACTCAGCCTACATTACAGTGAAATAAATAAGTTCATACAAAAGCAGAACCAACACATAAGCTGTCAATACTCTATGTTTTTCCAACCAAAAAGTATTCTATTCTTAGTTTAGTAGAAAATGTAAAATTAAACACAATCACAAGCAAGCTTACTGTTCCAGCCGTGGATCTTGAGGAAAGGAAGGTATTGTGCTTTATACGTGATAAACCAAAATCACAAACCTAAATAGTAACAAGACAATGAAAATGGTTATACAGCAAGAAATGGCAGAAAGAATCCAAAAAATATCAGTGTTTACTACCTTCACAACCCAATTCTTGTCAACAAGTAGATTCGGTGACTTCAAATCTCGATGAACTACAACAGGGGTACAATTGTGCAAATAATTCATTCCACGGGCCTGTGGCAAACAAGAACCAGGTAGGCAAGTTAGATACAGATTGTCAATAGTCCAACATTCCGCATGAGTGAGCTAGGATAACAAAAACGCAGGCATACCACATCAAGTGCCATCCTTATACGTTTTCTTTCATCCAACTGGTTGTTGGGGCGACGGATCAACCGAAACAAACTACCTCTGCATTGTGCCATTGTCAATATCACAGTTAGCAGTTATGGTAGTCAAGGAGTCCAGCAGTCTACTGAGAGAAAATATTAAGACCATCACAATCTAGAAAGCTTAAATATACTACTCCCTCCAGTTCGTGATAGAAGTCCTTTTGGAACAATCGAATCAGGGCTCAAAATACTGATATAGTCGGATTCAAATACATACATAGTCGGACTCTTACTAGGCCGTGGACTCAAATATGTGGACTCCATTAGACCAAAGTACTAGCTCCCCAACAATTATCTGCACGATAGCTAGTCTTTGATTCCCATGTGTAAAAAAAAGTGAGAGTTATTGTATATATGCAGGTTCCCTACGTATTGTTCTCAGCCGAGGGTGATTGTATGTATCTCTCAACATATGGTTCTCAGCCGGCAATCAGGCCAGGAGTCTCAAAATTGTCGTTAGGAGATTATTTGAAAGTTCGCTACCTCGATTGTATATTCCCAGTTGTTATTTTATTCATTCAAAGATGATACAGTCCAGAAGATCAGGTGACCATAAACTTTTCACGAGGTTGATTCGTATCAAGAAATTACACGTTGGTCCTATGGGGACGACAACTTCATCTGAAACTTCTTTGAACAGCGCACACAACTGTTAACCTTTGAGCCAAATACAACCTCTTTCAGTTCCTTTTTAAATGAGGTGACAGTCTGTGAACTAATCACTAATCAGTTTTAGCAAAACAAAAAAAAAGGTTAGAGGAAAGATATTAGATCAAGATTATCAAATTCTGGGAAACTTTGGCGTGTAAATTGGCCCCGGTATTGTTCAATTTTGAAACAGTTGCACTAAAAAACAAAAGAAAATGCATCAAGCCATCAAGGGAGTAAAACAGACCTCGGAAGAAATTCTGTCAAGATAGAAAGGTTGGGTATACGAGTGACAGCACCCATAAAAAGAACAACATTTGGATGCCGCAGTCTCTTCATTATTCGCACCTATACAACAAATAGCAAGGGGAGTCAGAACTCAGAAGGTCATGAAATGAGAGTCCTAGAGGGAACGGCCATGTTATCCATGGTGTTATGTCTTGGGAATAAAAGGATATAGGTGTGATTATTTACTCATTATGTTGAAGACGGGAAATAAATGAGCGCAGATGAGTGTCGTATTTTCAAACAAGATCAACGGAGGGAGCTTTTGGGAGCTCAACAGACAATTCTTAAGTAATTAACAGTATTGTGAATTTGACTATTTGCCAAAATACTCTTGCCACGGGCTATGCATACATGCAGATCAGATCTTATCAACTCAGTCATATGTATTTCTCTACAATACAAAGTAACATCAACCAAACCGAAAGATATATTAATGCTTAAATTCCTATTACTGTCTCCGGGGCACAATGATTGGATCATTCCCATTAAAAAAAGTAAGCACATCGGTACTACAGCTACAAGAGAATGCATTTTTTTAATCTTCAGGCATTTGAGTTGCAGAAAGCCATATACCTCAGCTTTCAATTCTTCCAGTATATCACTTGAAATATCCTGTTGCAAGAATTTCTTGACTGCAACTTCCTACAGAAGGAAAAAATTAATATGATGCAAAAAAGAACACTACAAAATGGTAGTGGAAGACATTAGTACGACTCAAAGAAAACAGAGTGACTGAGAAGGAATGATAGCTAGATCAAATTTTAATTGGTCCATGATTATTATCTGAGGCAAAAGGTAGGAGTCTCTATCTTATCATTATATTGAAAACAACTGTTACAGACATTAAGTTACAAAGCGGAGATGATTCAAAGCAGAGGTGAAACAAAAGCAGCAACAGACGGAAAACTGGCCACCACCCAAGCGAAGGAAACAAAGGAAAGCAGGAAAAGTCATGAATTTGTCAGTACTAGTTTAGGTCAAGCAGGACAGTCCAAGCTATCATGGACAGGCTTCACTTGTCACTGAAGTCCAGAGCTGAAAGTCATCGTGCATCAACCAAGCGATATTGGCCAGAGTAATGATTTGTTGCCGAAGATCAGCATATTTCACGCCTTCCGCAGGTGCAGGGCACAGGCAGCAAACAGACAGGAATGATGATTCACATAGCACTGCTGCCAGCGCATGCATCATGCTCCCACAGTAACACCAACGGTGGCCGAGCGCGAAGCCAAGCGGTTCAAAGACAGTTGATGTCCGACTCTTTGGGCACTATCATACTGAAGCATAACATGGTAGATAGGTCCATCATCCAACTGCAGGACAACAATCACATCTAGCATGAGGACCCAAGTCTTTGTGACCATTACCACGGTGTTGAGGCAGCCATTGAAAGCAAGCCAGAGGAACACCCTCTGTCTCAGTGGAATGGCATGTACAGAAATATAATGCTAGTTTCCAGCACAGGCTGGAAGCAATGAATGAACTGTGGAAGATAAAGTGGTTGGCACTGTTTCATGCACGAGGCATCCATGATTACATTACCAACAAACATTATTTGATGCCTGAGAATGCAATCAGGTATCTAGGTGCAATTTGTAACAAGAGTTGATAGTGTTGAAGTGAAAAAGATGATTCGTCGTTGCTAAGTTATACATGGTCGGAAGTTAGAATTCTTGCTAATCCTTAGCAATATGTTGTGACTATGATATAAACACCACATTTTTCTTGATTGGAGTTAAACTCAATAGACCAAAAGTGTAAGCTCATTATTCCAATTTGGTGATAGTTTCGAAATACGTTACATTGTCCCAAGCAAGTTGAATTGATTTCCAAATACATTGAGCCATTTAAATGAAAAACTTACTGTTCCATGCCATTCCCCTCTGTACACTTCTCCAAAAGATCCTGAAGCACAGAAGAGGAGAAAGATGTTAGTTCAAAGATCTTTTACAGAGATCTTTATGTTGTCTCGTGGGAAAGCCATGTGAGGCACAAAAGGAAACAAAGTGGGAAAATAATGAAATAGAACTTCTTTTTTCAAGGGCAATACAACACTATTACAGGGTATGTTTCACGTTATGTCATAGGATAACAATGTCTGGTGAATGGTAGCTCGGTAATACTACAAAGACTCACATAGTTAAAATATCAGCAGAGCTATGAAAAATAATAATTTACAGAAAATCGAGATAATTTACAGAAAATTGAGATAATTTTACCTAGCCCCACACGTTCTCCTAGAACAATTTCTTCCCATTGGATCTCAAACTCTGCGACATCGTCCATAGTTACATCAGATCTTACACTCTCTGTCCCGATTGACTTGTCAGAGATCCGTTCAGCTTCCCGAGGCACTTCAACCAAAGCATTTCCTTGCTCGAGAGCATTTTCTTGTCCATGATCAACTTCCAGCTGATCTTTGTCCCAGCAGTCAGGTCGAACTCTATGGACTGGTCCATTTGCCTCTGAAGAACTAGGCAAGGTAATCAATTGACAACCTGGATCCATGTATTCATATTGCTTAACAGCAGCGGATGTAGCAACAACAGCAGCAGCAGTGGCAGCAGCAGCAACAGGCACATCTAGTTTAATATCACTGTTAGATTTAGCTGCAGCAACAACCATTGAAGATGCAACCACTGCAGCAGTTGCAACTGCAGCAGCTGTAACAGGCATTTGCTTGATAAGTTGAAATGGGTATTCCCGGGCAAGTGCAGATGATTCATACAGAGGTAAAGATGGATTACTGTTATCATGGAAATTTGAGGGGTGATAAATACCCATTCCTTGGACAGGTTTAGGCCGATAAGGAACTGCCTTTGTTTGGTGTTCATATCCAGGATGAGGTGGCAACGAAGGACCATGATCACTTTCATCATGTGATGTGGATTCAAGCTCATTCATCCTCTTTATCATTTCACCTTTCGTTTGAAACAGAGATGTATCGTACACAATTAGGTCTTTTGGTTGTTCCCTCGATTCTTCTGAAAACAAATCAGGTGGTGGCACAACTCCATTTTCTAGTAATACAGCATGGATCTTCTCAGCTAACTGGGGGTTATCTTTTGCAGCACTAATCATATACTCTGAGACATCTTTCACCTTCGTCCTCCTTACAGCTGGAGAGCTACCCACCTCAGAAGACGAAGGTGAACTTGACGATGACTTATTTGCTGCAATCGGCTTTTCTTTGTTCTTCACAGCCAAGGTATGGTCTGCATTTCTAGATTCCTTGATAATAGGCAAACTTTCACTTGCATGTGAGCCAGCTGATAGTTCCCCCAATGAACTTGATTGCAAAGATCCTTGGTTATGAGTCTGGCTAGTTGTTATACAATACGGATCCACAACATTGGTAGGTGTGGATCCTTTTGACTCGTTTTCAAAAGAACCACACACAGAACTTGAGGGTTCACTAATAGAAGATCCCAACTGAGTGTTGCCGTCATCTTTGTCACCTTGGTGGTTATCTGCAAAGGAACCTTCTTCAAATTCTCTACCCAAGTCTGCACCGTCTGAAGCAATAAGAGTACCAGGATCTGACATGAGATCGACAATGTATTCCCTGCAAAATGTGAAAGTAGTACATGTAAGACCATGACAATGTATTAATGTAATGCAACTCTCCATTTTCCTCACTGCAAAAGTGGCGTAACATAAAATTCTGTCAAGGAATCAATAAGTACCTTCCATCATTCAATTTCACAATGTTCAAGGCTCCATCGTCTGATCCAGTATACTGCCTTCCTTTGACTAGTCGACAAGGAACATCAAGGTTGTCGGCCAACACCTAGGTTCATGTTTGCACAGAAGTGGGCATTAACATACTGTCATCGACAACTAATTGACTAAAGGATAAGTCTTGTGTGTATGCATTGCACCTATTACGTCAGAAATTCAACTCAAGGACTAGGAAGTGTACAACAAGAATATAGTCAGGTTATGTGCTACTCTGGGACAAGGAGAGGAAGAACATGCTCACATGAATTTATCTACTGAACTTAAATTTGAGAAAATAGATCAGGTATTGCATTTGAGAAATAGATTGGCCTTAACACTTTCATGTATTCTATACCCCGTCAGATAAACTTTGTAATTAGAAAAAGGAGCTGGCCACAATGAAATAAGTTACTGACCTTAAAAAGCAGCGCACGGTGACGAGCCAGGCCAATTGTGAGGCGGCCAAGAGGCATGACGGAGCTTCTAATACTAGCTCTCAGAGAACTACTCATGTTCTGGTACTTCAACAGCACGTTTTCTGGATCAACAACTGGCCCACCCATGTGGTTTGCCACTAAAATAGCTAGCCTCTGAATTAAAACACGACCAACAGAATGTGAAGTTTGAGAGCGGAAGTCAACGGCCATGATGAGTGCCTTCTGCCCAAGGTCTACAAGTTCGGAGTCTTGTGCTCTGTTGACCAACACAGCTTCTGTTTTAGCTCCAAGAGAAAAAGGTTGCTGATGCAGCTCCATCAGAGAGGGTATGGTTCGCAGTGCGGGCTTGCCCCCAGTGGCCCAAATGTCATAGAAACCATCCAATATTTTGTCGTCATAGCTAAGGGCACTGAAACTCTGTGAAGCAAGAACAAATCTACCATATAAGGCAAGTACGAAAATTGTAAGAATCGCAAAAATGTAGGGCAATACTCACTTAAAAGTCTCTACTCTCTAACTACGGAAAGGATCCGTGGTGGATATTCCAGGACTGTTGGTTGAGTGTTCACTAAACAAATTACTGTTAGCCCATATCTTCGAAAGTAGCAGGTTGGCTCGTTATTTCATTTGGATTTGATAATGCAATCGACTTAGAACTTCTTATATCAGTGGACTGAGCGTAGCAATCAGAATAGCATCAACATGTTTTCCCCACCTTTTTTACAGTTGAATGAGAACTCTGCGGACCACGGCTTGGGCTGGGAATTAAGAAATCCTCAGTGGATTGAGCCGTGGTCGCCCTCGAACCCAGGTGCTATTGGTCACAAGTCACAAACATCATTGTGGAGCAACCAGTGAAGCGAAGTAGCATATATCATATATATCTAGCTAAGTTGCCTAACTACAGTAGCAACAAAAAATTTGGTCCATCCCTTCAGTGACGATTGAATTGAACAGTTATCGGAAGAACAACACCATGATCGGCACGTATTTTCAGCAAACAAATGAAATGTGTGATACAATCTGGTTTCAACTAACCTACTGGGTGTACTTGAGCAATCCAACGGACAAGTTGCATCATTAGAGCACGAGTAAGATTCCATCACAGTTACAATGCGAATGTGTTAATGTGTAGGATCAGCTGACGGAGGAGGAAGGGATTAGTTACCCAGTAGCGGAAGGCGACGACCTCGGCAGCGGAGCTCTGGAGCGGGCAGGAGCCGAGGCTGATCTGCTTGGCCACCTCGATCTGCATCGCCTCGGGGTCCTCCCGCGCGCTCATCTCCAGCGCCAGCTGCATGTGGTACTCCTCCAGCTCATCCTCCCGCTTCTCCTGCTTCTCAATCTCCCTCTTCCTGTCCTCCTTCCGCTCGTCCCTCCTCGCCGTCTCCTCCTCCTCCGCCTGCCTCTCCCCAATCGACGATGCCAGCGCCAGCTCCTCCGCCTCCGTCTCCACCGCCGCCGCCGCAGCCGCCAGCAAGGGCGGCTGCGGCGGGTGCGGGCGCCCGGCCACGGAGCTGAGCCAGCTCGAGATTCCAGAGGACGCGTGGTGGCCCCCGGCTCCGCCGCCGCCGCCCTTTTTGGAGGACGGGAGGGGAGGCGCGGGCGACGAGGCGCCGTCGCCGGCGGAGTCGCCGATGTGGAGCTTCCGGAGGAAGTTCTTCATCGCGCACGCCCGCCGCCGACGCCGCCGACGCCGGCGCTATCTGCTGCGGTGGTGGTGGTGCTGGGGCGGTGGCGGATCCGACATCGCTCCGGATGCAGGCAGGCAGGCAGGCTGAGGAGACGAAGCGGCTATAGGCTATAGCCTCCCCCCTGTAGCCAAGAGGAGGCGGTATTGACCTGCTGCTGCTGCTGCTGCTTACGAGCGGCCCAAAGCCGCATTAACTTAACCCCGGCTTACTATTTGCTCCGCTGCCACTGCCCGGCGGCTGCCCGCTTGCTTGCGGCCGCGCCACACTCTTTTTTTTTCCTTTCTGTGTAGCCGACGGGGTGCTCTTAGCTTAATTCCGTTTTAAATGTAGAAAAATCACTGGTAAATCAGCGCTTGAGCGCGATTGGTGCGCACTGTGCGCAATCAATAAAGAAAGTGTTGTTTGGGGTAACAGGGAAAGTTCTCGCTCGTTGCGGGCGAGCGGGGCACGGCTGGTTGGGACAGGACTATGCGCGCCTCGTGCCGATGACGGGTGGGTCCGGTCGAGGTGAGCGCCCGCGCGGCAGGGAGAGGGACGCGCGGTCCGCGGACGTGACGTCGCCGTGACTACTCGCGGAAGCGGCCGAGGAAAGCGACGGGAAAAACTTGCAGGAGGGGCCATGCAGGAAGGGGAGCCGGGAAAGCGAAGGCAGCCAGTCCCGGCGCGCGTGGACCCGGCCCACCGTGGGCGAGGCGGGGCTCCCTCTGCCTCGTGGGGCCCGGCGCACTGGTGACGGCAAGGAGGCAGGCAGGACCGTGGGGCCGTACCACATCCTGGCGTCCCACTTGCCGCCGGACGTGCCGCGTCGCTGCGAGCAGGGAGGGAGGCAACTTGGCCGGCTGCGCCTCGAAAGCCCCGCGCCAGGCCATGCGGGGCCTTGGATCCCGAGTGCGCCCGCGCGGGCCCGCCTGGCATTGGGCAGAGCGAGGACCCACGCGAGCCACGCGGTTGACAGTGGGTGGGGTCGGGTGGCTGAATGGCTCAACTTGGACGCGGGTGGGGGTGCCTGCTGGCCTGCAACTGGGTAGGGTGATGGGCGTGGTGGATCGGCTGGCCCCGCGGAGCAGCCACTAGGCGGTGGGCCCCGACTGCTTCCTTGTGGAATTTGAGGCTGTGACCGGGTTGGGTGGCGGAATCTTCTAGGTTTGCGTTGCGATTTGGGTCTGCGCACGTGGCTCTCGCTGCCAAGTTGGCATTGAAGATTCTCGCTAGGTTCGAGCGAGGGCTGGACGTCAGTCTCACTCGGACGGCCCTCGGGTAAGCCTGGTTGTAACGGGATACTACCTCCTTAATACATAGTATGTCTGTATTTCATTTTAAAATATAATGTGTCTGTGTTTTCTGAGGTTCAACTTTGATCATAAATTTAACCAACGAGGCCGACTGCGGCGGGAGAAAAAATTATAAAATCATATAATTGAAAACTTCTTTTGAATACGAATTCACTGGTAACTTTTGCTCTCATCGCAGTCGGCCTCGTTGGTTAAATCTATGGTCAAAGTTGAAGCACGGGAATAGAAAAAGCACTGTATTTTGGAACAGAGGGAGTATATGAGTATCATATAAGTACATATTTATTGACATGCATGACATAATAGTACCATAGCATTGATTATGATACGGTATTATGATACGAGGCTAGTCATAGTGGAGAGTAACATATACTAGTATCATGCATATGGTACTAGTGTATGATACTACATCCATAGTGAATAGTATCATAAAATAGTACTCCCTTCGTTCCCAAATAGATGACTCAACTTTA
Organism: Aegilops speltoides; assembly: GCA_021437245.1. Taxonomy (NCBI): domain Eukaryota; kingdom Viridiplantae; phylum Streptophyta; class Magnoliopsida; order Poales; family Poaceae; genus Aegilops; species Aegilops speltoides. The sequence continues at coordinate 137,099,130 of CM038147.1, forward strand.
TACTAAAGTTAATACAAAGTTGAGTCATCTATTTTGGAACGGAGGGAGTATCATATATGGTCTCATTTATTGTCATGCATGAAACATAATAGTATAACATTTATTATGATACGGTATATACCTATGTTACTACTACCCTCAGTGGCGAAACTAGCAGGCAATCACGCCTAGGGCTGAGCAAGCTTGAACTACAAATTCTTCAAATTTTGAGTACTTTGTAGAAAGAAATTACAAGGGATCTTGATACTAAGCCTAGGGCTATAGCCCTAGTTGCCCTAGGCTTGTCTCCGCCACTGACTACCCTCTCTCTCTTCTTTAATTGTCTGCCACATAAGCATGTTTGCGAGTCCCAAGTACATGATACTAGTTATGTTACCCCCACTACTGCCAGCCTGATACTCAACCATCTCTTTCATCATTTAATTCTGTGCCACCTCATCAAAATTGTCTAGTTGACATGCATGATACTACCTTCGTCCGGGATTATAGGTCCGGCCGACCGTATCCGCAGGACAAAGGCAGAGTGAAGACGCACACAAATTCATTGATTCCCGATGGTATTAACTGTCGCATGCACTGTTGCCTTTTGAGCTGATCGCTTGCATTGGCTGGATTTTGCGCATGCAAAGAAGGGAGCACTAGTCCCGAAACAAATGTTGGCATGCAGCTAGACTCCTTCGCATGCAGCAGCTGGAAATTTATCACTAGAACAACGACCGATGGGCAGCGGCTGTGTTGCTAAACGGCCTAATATACCCCGACGGAGGTAGTACTAGCTATGATACCCCTCATTACGACCAGCCTAAGACTAGCCACAATGGGTAGTAACATAGAGTAGTAACATGCTACCTCTATAGTGGGAAGTAATATATGTGTGGTAACATACAATACTTCATTTATTATGCTATAGACTCATCTTGCTTTGATATGTGTGATGTTACAGTAACTAGCTAAGTTACTAGAACTACCTCTCTCTTCATTAACTCGTTGCCACATAGACAAATTTGATGAGTTGGACTTGAAGTTACTGCTGAAGTTACTCCCACTATGGCTAGTCTAAGGCCTTGTTTGGTTTCAATAAGTCACCTGACTTATAAGTCAGGTGACTTAAAACCAGTGACTTATAAGTCACTCCTGTTTGGTTGTCACCTGGCTTATAAGTCACCTGACACATCTTTCCACACCAATCAATATCATGCAGGTGGTGGGACCCACATAAAAGGGGTGACTTATAAGTTTTAAGTTGGGGTGGAGCAACTTATGACTTATAAGTTGGGGTGACTTATAAGTCGGATCTGTTTGGCAAAATAAGTCACTTTTTTCACTTTTCGACTTATAAGTTGGTGACTTATTTGGAACCAAACAGGCCCTAATTGGCAAAGGCAGCATTCTTTTCTTTTCTTTTCTTTCTGCGGGAAGAGGCAGCATTCTTCTACAAAAAGCTATCTGGCAAACATCAGATTTTTGGCTCCTCTCAGCAAATGCATGGGCTGTCGTTGGATGCGCCCACAGATCTTGATGTGTGGTTGCTTGGAACATCAGTTTTGAAACTCGTTCGCTAGAACACAAAAACTGCGCGAATGCATTCTGAACACAATGCACCCAGCACACTGGGTAGTGCCTTAAGCTCCACTCGAGAGATTAGGGATGGTTTCACCTTTTTTACTAGATGGCAAAATATGATTTATTTAGTTTTTAGGTACATGGCAACTATCTTGGAAAGAAAATGTACATGGCAGTTTTTCTTGAACTTGACATATGGCAGATTTAAACATTTTTGTCATCTACATTTTAATTCATAACATTTTTGTCTTTCAAACATGGCAATCTCAGGGTCTTTTTGTAATGCTCCAATGGCAAAGCTTTGGGGATTTTTACCATTTTTTATGGCAACTCTATTATTAAGAGCATGCAATTTTTATTTTAGTAACATGGCAATTTTATTTTTAAGAACATGACAATTTTGTCTATCATGGCAAATTCATGTGTGTAATTCTTATGTTCTTTAAAATGAAAATATCTCACGGCAAACTATGTGTGTGTGTTTTTTTGCACTAAATTGCCATGAAGTTTATTTTTTAACATCATGGCAAATTATGAACTTGTTGAGATACAACTTTTGTACAAACTGTTTTTATGGAGGAGGATGGCAATTTTAAATGGCCATTTCTAAATTTATGTTTTCTTTGCCTTCTTGTGTATAAGGAAATGTTTGTTTTCCTATTGATGGCAAATTTTTGAAGAAAAATAATCAGCTCACTGGGTCTCTGGGCCAAGGGGGGGAGGGCGCTGGAGGCTGGACCCCACTAGAACAAACGCTTGAGGGGAGCGTTTCATTCGCCGGTTCGATCCCCCCACAATAACTGAAAGGAGTGCCTAGAGGGGGTGAATAAACAACTAGCACAAGCCAACGATCAATTTTGACATGTTTGACATCTGGGGAGGTTTTGGCAAAGGCTAGAGTAGTACAAACACACCCTACATGTGCATTTACAGAGTATAGGAAGGGAAAATATAAAGAATATGCAAGTGCACGAAAAGTAAGGAGTAGAGTTTAAGAGATTCACAAATACAGTGGTGACACGGAAGATTTTTTTTACTCATGGTTCCGATATGTGGTGCTACCGTATGTCCACGTTGATTGAGGCTTCAATCTGAAAAGATCATGATTGCGAGATTCCACGGAGGAATCGAGTCCACAAAAGGCTCAAACCCACGATGGGTCCGTGAAAAAGCAACTTTGCCTGTCCCCTCTTGGCTTACGCCCTCGAATGACTAGCCTCACTTGGGGTAGTTTTCATGAAGTGGGCGATCTCCTTGTCCTCACAAACTTCTTGGTCTCTCCACAAGATTTGGAGACTCCCAAGTGCACCTAGCCAATCTAGAATACACACCCTCCAAAAGCTAATAGCGGTATTGTTGGTGATTTCCTCCTTAATCTCGTGCTTCAAAAGATAATCTCCTCGACACTCAAACACTTTTTCACATATTTTGGCTTTTGGGTATGAGAGGTTTGGGTGGAAAGCAATGAGGGGACCAGAAATAAATGGAACAATGGTTGGAGTGGAATTCCATTGAACTCGGCACAAGGAGTGGAATTTCTCTCAGAAATATGGATGTGAATTTTGTTGCTTCGATAGACGATGGCGAGTGGGTGGGGTATATATAGATAGAACAAAAAAATCTGACCATTACTCATCTTTTAGCACATCTTGGTGAGATCGGCTGAAAACACTTGGTCAGAACGATATGTACAAAAGGCTTGAACTTTAGATATTAAGGTGACTCCGAGGTGTGTTGACCTAAGCACTGTACACACTTTGGTGTCCCCGACTTAAACTGTTCGGCAATTCTAAATGAATTTCAGTAGGCAATAGAAAGTTGGCAAGTGCTCTTCAGTGAGACCGAAGGATCAACTCTGTGCTACAGAAAATTTAGGGTTTAGGACAACCACTATATCAATTTGACTCGGTGACTCTGATGGTATTGGTTCAATGAGTCTGAGTTGAATGTTTGGTTTGTGATATAGTGGGACTTTGGGAAATTGTTTGAGTCTTTTGGATTTCAATCTTTAAGCACTTGAACAATGAGCTCATCATCTCGACCTCATCCTTTTTTGATAGTATTGGCATACCTATGGAATCAATGTAATATTTGATCACTTAAACATAAAATGAAGTCTTGAGGCTTGATCCAACATTTTTCCTTAGCATATTGAGGGGTGCATTTTCACTTCCCTTGTTGTACGTATCTTGGACTTTCCTGAAATATACTCAAGAACGATATTAGTCCAAGGATAAGTATGTTGACATGAATTGCCAAAACCACCAAGGGATTGTGTGTGCTTTCAGGAATGAACCATTCGCTAGGGGAACCTCCCCAGCTGGCGATCGCCAAATATTAGGATCATTCTTTTATTGGGCTTATAGAGTGGTTGAAGCTTGATGTTTTACTAATTAATTATACAAAGTTTAACTCCGATCATTAAACTTCTCTTCCCAAAATAATGGGTGTACATATGTACACCGATGTCCTTCACTAACTCCGCCCTGCCAAGGGTGTAGCTCCTTCAAAGTCGATATGTTCAAATAAAATATTTTTCCTATGTAGAACTTGCATGAGTTTTGGAAGACTAACATGCAACAATGCAAATAAACATGCACAATAGGCACATAACATATGCAACATCAAAATTTGCACTACTAGTCGCACCCACTAGCTAGTCGATGGCAAAGCCGACCAACAGAAGCCTCGTTGTTACCGGATCTAGTATCTTGTTGTACCAACCCATCATTCATGAGCTTAGCAGGCCATCAGGCCAATGGTCCTTTCAAGCTCTATCATTGCAATTTTGTTATGATGATGAGAAAAGGATGCATGTATAATGAGGTGATGTCTTGTACCAAGCACGAGCATGGGTGATACGATGAGCACATAATTATGCATGAATGGTTGTATGAGGCACGATGAGAGACAGAGAAGTTGTAGCATATCATTGTAAGTAGAAGCTAGATGGAGACAAGTCCACATTACCCCTCGCAACTATGTCCTGGTGTTCACTTTAACCTTGAACTCCAGAAATGGTCAAACTATCCCTCGACGCTCAATAACATTCAGGTTGCACCCCCTCTCAGTTTTATGGCAGTTGGTCGAGTGTGACAACCACGTTGTCACTGACACCTTATCATCTCCCACGTCCTAGCTCACGCCACCTCCCAACCAGCTGAGACAAGTTTGGAAAACTTACAAAAACAACATGTGTAGCTCGTAGGAAATTACTTATTAATTTGCGCATCAAAATTTGAACATTGAAAGAACATGCGGTGCCTCCATGTTTGGTTTTGGTACGTAATTGATGACAATCTCTATGGACTAATGGTTGCCTTGAGTTTTATTTGAAGGATTTGTCCATAGGCTTTTCTTGGAGTCCATTTGTTGGTTTCAAGGAGAGTTTGTGACGACCAAGGTGCCATTCAAGGAATTACCTAAAGATTGGTCATGTGAGAGGTTGATCAAGACTAAGTCAAAGAGTGAATCAAGTTGATCAACACACAAAGCATAGAAGATGTACCGAGAGGGATCAAGCGGTCCCATGGTATGGTAAGCATTGTCAATTACGCTTTGTGTACTAACCCATCTTCGTGAGAGTTCTTTGTGGGGTTAGGTTGAGGTGTGCAAGTTCAAGTGAAGCATCACGAAGAGATCAAATGCTTGAAGCTTGCCGTACATTGTGGTGACAATGGACTTGTGAAGATGTGCGGAAGAGTGGCTCACCCATAGTGGAGTATGGGGGGGGGGGGTAATCAACTAGTCTTCATTGAGCCAACGCAATCAAGAAAGGTGGTCCAACTTGAGGGAGTCAAGATCGGCATCATCTAGCTCTAGTTGACCATGTGCAAGGCAAAGGTTTGCCCTTGATAGGTTTTCCATTTTACCGGTCTCATGATGGTAGTTGGGAGACCGGGTTTTAGATTCGATGGTCGTACTATCAAGGGGGGCTCTCGATGAGTAACTTGATCGTATCATTCATAGAGAGCTCAAACCATTGCATCCTTGCATCATCTTTCTTGGTTCTTATTTGGTTCTCTTTGTGAGTTTTGGAGCTTATGGTCATCTTGATGACAAGCTCGAGTTCATCGAAAACGGAGTTCACATGCATCTTCTATGATGTTTTCGATGTTGGAGATTCTGTCGGTTCTTCTCAGTTGGAGGTTTCTCACCTCTTTTTGTTAGGCATACCTCCCCTGTTTTGATGCTACTCGTTGTCTTGTATCCAACAAGCTTGAGTTTGCTCAATTCGGAGCTCATATGAAGAAGTTATGGCAGTTCTGCTTTTCTCCCTGCGGTAGTACCGTGGAGCCAGTGGTAGTACCGTGGAGCCAGCGGTAGTACCGCTTATAGCGTCAAGCGGTAGTACCGCTCCAGTGCCGCTCTACTACCGCCTCGTTTTTGGGTCTGCTCTTTTCGTGTCGGGTTCAGCAGTAGTCGCGCGGCAGTAAGGCACGACAATTCCGCCTATAAGCGGTAGTGCCGCCCAGAATGGGCGGTAGTACCGCCTATAAGCGATAGTACCGCTCCGGTAGGGCGGTAGTACCGCTACTGCACCACTGTCACTGTACTCTGCTCTGTCCTGCCTCATTTGGTCCCGTGTTCTGCTCCTCCAGTGGTAGTACCGCTTGGGTGAGCGGTAGCATCGCTGGTAAGCGGTACTACCGCCCCAAGGTTCATGTTTTGTTGCTCCTTTTCCCTGCTTCTTCTTCCCGAGCGGTAGTACCGCTCGTGTGCGGGCTGAGCACATAACGGTTGGATTTCTCTCCTCCTATAAACGGGGGTCTTCTTCCCCGTTGAACCTTATCCTTCGAGCTCGTGTTCTTCCCCCATTGTTGACCTTCTTCGAGCTTGCTAACTCTCAATCCCTCCATGGATTCTTGCTAGTTTTTGAGGGAAAAGAGAGAGGAGATCTAGATCCACATTTCCACCAATCACTTTCTCCTCTATGTGAGGGGAACCCATTGGATCTAGATCTTGGAGTTCTTGGTGTTCTCCTTCTTGTTCTTCCTCTCATTTTCCTCCCTAGCATTAGTTGCTTCGGTGGGATTTGAGAGAGAAGGACTTGGGCACTCCGTGTGCCCTTGCCATTGCATTTAGTGCATCGGTCTGAGTTCTCCGCGTGATACGTGGAAGTTACAAGTTGAGAAGCTTATTACTCTTGGGTGCTTGGTACCCTTGAGCTTGTTACTCTTGGGTGTTTGGACACCCTAGAGCTTGTTCCTCTTGGGTGCCTTAGCGCCCTAGATGGTTGGTGTTGTTCGGAGCTCAACCATTGTGGTGTAAAGCTCCCGGCAAGCGCCGGGTCTCCAATTAGGTTGTGGAGATCGCCTCGAGCAATTTGATCTGCACGTGACCGCCCCAAGGGTTGCCAAAGTGTACGGGTTCGGTGACCGCCCCAAGGGTCGCCATTTGTACGGGTTCGGTGACCGCCCTCAAGGGTCCCTTAGTGGAATCACGGCATCTTGCATTGTGTGAGGGCGTGAGGAGATTACGGTGGGCCTAGTGGCTTCTTGGGGAGCATTGTGCCTCCACACCGCTCCAAACAGAGATTAGCATCCGCAAGGGTGTGAACTTCGGGATACATCATCGTCTCCGCGTGCCTCGGTTATCTCTTACCCGAGCCCTTTACTTATGCACTTTACTTTGTGATAGGCATATTGTTTCTTGTCATATATCTTGCTATCACCTAGTAGTTTATCTTGCTTAGCATAAGTTGTTGGTGCACATAGGTGAGCCTAGTTGTTGTAGGTTTTGTGCTTGACACATTAACCGGTAGGTTTATTCCGCATTTGTTCAAGCTTAAACCGTAATTATTTTAAAGCGCCTATTCACCCCCCCTCTAGGCGACATCCACGATCTTTCAAACATCCAATTTGAATTACAAACAAATAAAGTATCATTCATTGAGCTACCTTTTGAAATTATCTAGTAACATTTTGAGCAACAATTTAAGAGACAATAAGTCATTAAATGCTACCTTGATTTTGGTATGAAATTTTGAATTGCCTATAAATGTTTGAAAAAATCACACACACTTCAACGATTTTAGCCCATTCTGGTAGTTTAAAAGAAAATGATATGTTTTAACTCAAGTTTTGTTTGAAATTCAAATTTGGTGTCATTGGGTAGACTAGAAGGTGAGACAATGATGATGTGGCAACCACATATGAAAATCTTTGTAAAAGTTGAAGAATGTTGAGTGGAGGGTCTGACGCGTATCAGAAGTTGATAGTGTGTGTGAGGGGGGGTGATGGAGTCATGTACCTAGGGTAGGGTCATAGACCTGATCTAAGTACCCTACCCAAGGACACCATTAGAAGAGACTACCTTCCAGTCGACCAAGGAGGACTTCACTCGACGGACTTGAAGCACTCGACCATGAAGACTCACTCGACCACCAGAAGGTCAAGAAGCACTGCATCAGCAACGGTCCTGTAATTAAGTAGACTTTATGGTATTTAAGACACTTTATGTAGGACGTTACCAAGAACGCCTGCACTTAATGTACTTTAAACCCTGTGATTACTAAGGGTCGGAGGGTCAGCGGACACTATATAAGTCACCCCCTCCTCAGTGTAAAGGGTTCACACCCCTGTAATCCATATACACATATAATCCACTCGACCGCCCCCGGGCTCCGAGACGTAGGGCTGTTACTTCTTCTGAGAAGGGCCTGAACTCGTACATCTCTTGTGTTTACAACTGCTCCATAGCTAGGACCTTGCCTCTCCATACCTACCTCCCACTCTACTGTCAGACTTAGAACCACGATAGTTGGCGCCCACCTTGGGGCAGGTGTCTTAGCGATTTTTTTGGAGAAGTTGCGGTTCTTCCGAGTACTTTCATCATGGTTGCTAGTGGAGTTTTGGTCGAGGGCCGCGAGATCCGTCTCGGCGCTCTCACCTTCATCGCCGACGACTCCGCTTGGCTCCAAGAGGCTCCACTCGACGTTGATGCGCTCCCCGTCCGCGGTGCGACGCTGCCGCGATGTGTCCGCTGGGCGCTGCTGCATGACGTACCGCCCGTGTCAGTCGGTCGACTCTATTGGTCACCCTCCGGTCTCCGCTAGCGCAGCGCCTGGTCGGTCGAGGCTCCAGCCGCAATCGAGCCCGACGAATCCCTACTACTGCTCGACCGTCGACCGGCTCAGAGATCGCATCCGAAAAGCGATAGCGATGATCCGCGGCGGAAATCCTGATGGTTAACGGACCTCGCAGCCCTCCCGACTTCGCCCACGAGGGCGGAGTAGACGGTGGAGGTGACCCCGCACAAGTCCACGAAGAGTACCAACCCGAGCCACTCAATTCTCTGCAAAGAGAAGAGCTTCGCCGCAGGAACATGGATGCCTCGCATACTCCCATCGCGGAGAAACCCCGAGGCTCGCGCTTGGAGGAGGCACGCCATTAACTTGGTGAACGCGCCGTCTCGAGAATCTTCAACGAGCACTCAACGACGAAGGCAACGCAGCACTCGACGCCAATCGACGCCAACTCTTCCCGCCGACTCGTATATCAAACTCCGATTCAGAATTTAGCAACCGCAACCCAGATAGCGAGTCCATCCAGCCCTCGCAATGGAAGTCGGCAGAGGCTTGATGCGATCGAGATTTGCTCGGGTAGCAGGAGATCGAATTCAGCCGTGTCGCACACGCAATGTAATTCACATCGATCCATCGCTGCGAATACGGTTCGGGCCGGCTCACGCCCCAGATCACCTCCGTGGCGTGAAGGACGCGAGGATCAGCGAGACCAGTACGGTGACCGACATGATCGTGATGATAGGCGTCGAGTGCCCACTCCCCCCCCCCGAGGGGTGGGTCTTATGCTCCTCGGCAGCAGGATGACAGGCGTCAACTCAGTGTGGGGCGAAGAGCTCCAGTCGATCCCTAGGAACCAAGCTTCAACGCGCGATCCATCATCGTGCAAGGCTTGGTCGACCGAAACAGAGCCAATCGGGGCGGCCCCGACAGAGATGCACCCACAAGCAGTCGAGTGCATGTTATTGGTCCGAATGTTTCAAAGAGGCTATCGAGCCGCGGTGATTCCCCCAACTTCAAGGTTGGCAATCGGAGTAAGCAAGTTCATTGGTGAGTCTAAGCCCAAACCCGCTTGAGGACTACCGAGTGGCTGTTCAGATTGGTGGTGGGAATGACGAGGTGGCCATGAAGCATTTGCCCCTCATGTTGGAAGGTTCTGCCAGAGCGTGGTTGAATCAGTTACCTCCTAGCAGCATTTACACTTGGGAAGATCTATCCCAAGTGTTCGTCAGAACATTTGAAGGAACTTGCAAGCGACCAACTGGATTGACAGAGCTGCAAGTCTGTGTGCAGAAGACGAATGAGACTCTCAGAGAGTATATTCAAAGATGAATCACTTTGCATCATACCCTGGAGAACGTGTCTGATCATCAGGCAGTCTGTGCCTTCAAGGATGGTGTTAAGAACAGAGAATTGAGTTTGAAGTTTGGTCGAACCAGAGACATGACCTTGAGTCGGATGATGGAGATTGCTACCAAGTATGCCAACGGCGAAGAGGAAGACCGACTCCGAAGCGGCAAGTACAAGCCGAGTCAGTCGGAGAAGGGAAACACCAGTCGGAAGCAGAAGCGAAAGGTCGAACCAGCAGCTCCTGGAGAGGCTCTGGCCGTGACTCAGGGCAAGTTCAAAGGGAAACCCAAAGTATCCCGGAACCCTAAGGAGGTGAAGGATAAAGAAGGAAATGACGTGATGGATATGCCGTGTCACATCCACACGAAGAAAGGTGAAGAGGGTAATATCATCTACCCGAAGCATACCACTCGCCAGTGTCGACTCCTGATCCAGCAGTTCCAAGGAAAGCAGTCCAAGGACAAAGAAAAGGAGTCAGACAAGGCCGAAGACAAGGAGGACAGTGAGGGAGGATATCCACATGTCAACTCCACTCTGATGATTTTCGCAGATGGGGAAAGCAAGAGCCGATTGAAGGTCATTAACCGTGAGGTGAACATGGTTGCCCCGGCGAAATCAAGTTATCTGAGATGGTCCCAAACACCCATCACATTCGACCAGTCTGATCACCCGACCCATATTGCCACCCCTGGGAGGCAAGCTTTGGTGGTCGACCCGGTTGTCGAAGGCACTCGGCTGACGAAGGTGCTGATGGACGGTGGTAGCAGACTGAACTTGTTGTATGCGGACACGCTGAAAGGAATGGGCATTCCGATGTCCCGACTGAGCACCAGTAACATGAGTTTTCATGGAGTTATACAAGGAAAGAAAGCCGAGTCACTCGACCAAATAGCTCTGGACGTGGTGTTTGGCGATTCAAAGCATTTTCGCAAGGAGAAGCTGACGTTTGAGGTCGTGGATTTTCAGAGCGCGTACCATGCTATTTTGGGGAGGCCACTTATGCACGGTTCATGGCTCGACCATGTTACGCCTACCTCAAACTCAAGATGCCCGCCCCAAAGGAGTGATCACCGTCATTGGTGATCGGAAAAGGCGTAAGAGTGTTTCCGAAAGGCTCAAAGATTGCCGATTCCTGTGTGGCGGTCGAGTTTGAAGAATATAAGCAAAACGCAGATCCGAAAGTGATTTGTCATGAGCCAAGAAGCCCGCCACGTAGTTCGTGATTTGACCGTCCGGTGAGACGAAGCTCGCCCACATCCACCCGACCGACCCCAATGCAGCCCGACCCACATCTCCACAACACTCGACCAAATAGGAAGAAGCGCCATCCGGTTCCTCCGTGAGAACGGGACATTTTTGCATGGAAGCCACCGACATGCCGGTGTTCTGGGGATCGGCCGAGCATCGCCTTAGAGTCAACTCAGCAGCAAAACCGGTTAAAGAGCATCTTGGCGGTCCGCCGCCCGTAAGAGAAAAGCTATTGGTGAGGAAGTGGCTCGACTATTGGCGGCAGGATTTATCCGAGAGATATACCACTCCGAGTGGCTCGCTAATGTCGTCATGGTTCCTAAGAAGGACAACTCACTCCGAATGCGCATTGATTTCAAGCACATCAATCGGGCCTGCCCGAAAGGTCATTTCCCTCTCCCTCGCATTGATCAAATTGTTGACTCGACCGCGGGATGCAAGAGGTTGTCTTTTCTAGATGCCTATTCTGGGTACCATCAGATCCGTCTGTACGGACCCGATGAGATAAAAACAGCTTTCATCACTCCATTCGGATGCTTCTGCTATATCACCAGAGCCACGTTTATGCGAATGATTCAGAAGTGTTTGCTCACTCAAATCAGTCGGTGTCAGGACCCCGACTCAATGTCACATCGATCTAGCCTGTAACACATCATATCACTTTGCGGCCTCACGCACGGTATCCCAACGGGTGTCGCCTTACCTTGGCCCGGGACCGTTTGCGCCTTTTGGCTCACGATATGATAGTGTCGCTAGCATCCATATGAAAAGGAGCCCGGCCGACATGGCTAGTCGAAACCCAAAGTGGCACAGACTTACAGGACAGCATCCATGACCCAAAGATCGAACGTGTCGGTCATCATCGAAGTAAGTTCCGGGCAGTAGCGGGCTAACAGACTCCGGTACTCAATGCGTGACATTTCCGAAGGACGAGATATGTGAACGAAGAAGGACACATGACGGCCAGCCTAAGTGTTCCGGAGCAAAGAGCAAGCTACCATGGCTCGGTGGAGACACTAGGAGACATTTCCGAAGAGAGGCTACTAAAGATAAACAACTAGATAGTCGATCCCACACATACCAAGCATTTCAATCATACACACAATATGCTCGATATGTGCAAATACAACAAGGCATCACAACATGACTCTACGACATAAGTATTTTATTTAAAGGCTCAGAGAGCCATTCATATCATACACACAAGTACGGGTCACACGACCCACATACAAGTCATACAAGCATACAAGCCACAATGAAGTGTTTTGTCCGAGTACGCATAACTAGTAAAATAAAAGAGGCTTGGGTAAGCCTAGCTATACTACATGGTCCTTCACTTGCTCAGATCACCACACGGGCCTTAGTCTACTCGTCGATGTCAACGCTCACGAAGAACCCGTCGGAGGGTTTGTGGCATCTTCAAAAAAATGTAAATTAAAGCAACATGAGTACAAAGGTACTCAAAGAAGACTTACATCAGACCCTACATACATGCACATTATCAAGAGGGGTTGGTGGGGTTATTGCAGCAAGCCAGCTTTGACTCATGGCTAAGCTATCCTACGAGACACCAACTTGAAATAGTTTTGCGCACTCGAGTCCACCACTCATCACTCCAATACACCACCGAGGACCCATCTCCGTCTTCCTACGGAAGAGCCATCCTCGGCACTCACGCTTATCTTGAGGTTTTTAGTAGTAACCATTTACTTGTCTATGAACTGTATAGGCAACCAAGTAGTCCTTTACCGCGGACGCGGCTATTCGAATAGATGATGTTAACCCTTCAGGGGTGTACTTCTTCATACACGCTCTCACCACTTATCGCCGTCTACACGACATGTACTCGGCAACCTTCAAGCGGAAGCCCAACGTGGGTGTCGGCCACGACCTACCTAGACACCTAAGTCTCTAGTCCGTGTTTATCGCCTATTTGGGTTCCATCTATGAGGAGTTCCTACCAAGTCTCGCCACAGCCCCAAACGATGTGAACAGGTTCCCGAGATACCAAACGGCATCCAGACACCCGCCACGCACTGCCAGATCACAGCCCACCCCTACGGTCGGTGCATGCCCACGGCCTCGAAGAGGCTACAAACACCAGAAACTACTTGCAACTCCTGGACAGAAGACTAGGGTGAATAAGAAGCCGAGAGGGTCCATTGGTTTCGGGCCCAATGCATGGTAGTAGCTGATTCTAAAATCACACATACAGATCTCAGTGCTTAAGGACGGCCTCAATGAAACAACCCACCATGTACTCCTACATGGCCTTTCATCGATACCTTTACCAAATCGTGTTCAACACCTTACTCTCATACCGACTCGATCATTTCACTCTAGCCATCATCCAGATGAACCAGACCTGACACGACTCTAAGCATAGCAGGCATAGCAAGGTAGGAACAACACAAACATATGGCTCAATCAACTCCTACACATGCTAGTGGGTTTCATCTAGTTCTCGTGGCAATGACAGTCATGCAGAGGAAATGGGTTCAACTACCGCAGCACACACAGCAGCTTGAATCGCGTTGTCTTAATGCAGAACGAGAGCAGGAGCAGGAACATGGGATTTTATCGATATGATCAAATGGTTGGTTGCTTGCTCGACGGGTCGGTGCAGGTATTGCTCTTCGTCGGGGTTATCACGGTACTCTCGTAAGCGTAACCGCCGCAGAACACCGATACACAAGTATTACCAAACAATATGCAACAATATGATGCATGCATGAGACATGGTATATATGAGTGTGTTGGGCTAATGCATCTAAGATCGATGGGTTTGAACCAATTTGAACCAAAGATTCAAAATTCAAACTCATATATGATCATTTAAAGTGCTTAAACTTGTTCTGCCATAAACAGCAAGTTAGCTTCTGTAAACATGCATGAAACCTGTACAGATGGAAAGATTGGATTTTTCTGATCATTTTTCATATATAATTTGTCTCATTTGGAGTTACAGATTAATTTCTATGAATTTTGAAGTTTGAAACATTTTCCGAATTTCTGTGTAAAAATAATTCCAGAATTTAAATATCACACAAGACTGTGTCATGATGACGTCGGTGGTCAACGGGCTGGTCAGGTCAAACCGACCAGTGGGTCCCGTGATGTCGATGGGGTTAGTTTAGTTAGAATTTAATTAAAACTAAACTAGGTTAATTAATGTGGTTGGGCCCACATGTCATAGACCTGTGGGGTCTGGGCCCACCCGTGGTCAAAACCAGGTCAAACCCATCGGCGCTTAGCACGGCGAGCGACGCTGGCGGCGAAGTGGTTTTGCCATTCCGCGACCAAATGGGCGGCGGAAGGCATCTGAGTTGCCGAGGGTGAGCCGCGTCTATTGGTGGTGGTGGTTGGGCTCGGGGTGGCGGAGTTGGCGCCCGTGGCGATTTCGGCGCCACCGGAGCTCGGGTGAGATCGAACTCGGCCTTGGGGCGTGCGGTGAGGTGCGGGGAGTGCTCGGTTAGCACCAGCGCGATGTGGTGAACGCGATGGACACAGGGAGAAGGCCGGAGTGTGGCCGGGGGCACGTCGGCGACGAGGTCTGCGACGGCGAGCGCACGTGAGCTTCGTGCGGTCGCTGTGGTGCACAGGAGCGAGAGGGAGAGGGTAGGGAAGGTAGCTGAGCTCACAGAGCTCACGTAGAGGCCACCGCGGGTCGGGACGAAGCCGCTGCGGCGGGCGACGGCGAAGGGATCTCGGCGGTGGCGCCGGGCGAGCTTAGTGCGGCGGCTTGGCACGCGAAGGCTTCGGGGCTCGGCTAGCTCAAGTAGTGGACGGCGGCGAGCTCCGGACACGGTGGCGCGGCGTGGGGTCGACGGAGAGCGCGGCACGACGGTGCAAAGGGCGGCGGTGGCGTCGGCCATGGCGTAGGGGAGCGAGGGAGACGAGCCGAGAGGAGGGGGTGTCTGGGGTGCGGAGAGAGCGAGGGAGCGATCCCGACGTGGCAAGGCGAGGGAAACGGCGAGGGCGCGAGCAGGTGCGTGGCACCCATGCGGTGCTCGCTGCCGAGCACCTCGCCTCGCTGCTGGTCGACAAGCAGCCATTGGCGCTGATCTTTGGGCTGGGCCGGCCATGTGGGCTGGCTAGTGGGCCGAGGCGCCAGGTAAGTTCCTTCTGTTTTCTGTTTTCTTTTTCTATTTTTCTGCAACTTTGTTGAGTTATTTAAAATACCATAAAGGTTTTAAAATTCACCAAACTGCTCATGGTCCATTGTTGGAATATTACCAACATGAAACATTTTAGTTTGGGAATATTTGGACATTTGAAATATTTTATAAATTTTAAATGTCCAAATTCAAATAGTTATGATTTAATTCAAAGACCTTGGGATGACCTAGGAAATTGTGCATCACTTTTGGCAAAGCTTCTGAACCAAGACAAAAATGATGGACATTTTAGAAGGGCATTTCAGGTTCATCGAAAATATTTTTAGTAAACCCTAGTTGTTTCAGAGGGGCCGAGTTCGCAATCCCATTTCAGGTTTCGTTGAAAAAAATAGACATGATGCAACACTCTAATGCATGAACTAGCTAGGTGTGACAACTCACCCCACTCAAAAGAATCTCGCCCCGAGATTTAGGTTCCTCCGGAAAGAGGGCGGGTACTCAAGTCGAAGACGATCCTCCCTTTCCCATGTAGCTTCCTTCTCGTAATGGTGCCACCATTGAACCTTGAGAAACTTGATATTATGCCGCCGAGTGGTACGCTCGCTTGATCGAGAATACGAACGGGATATTCTCGATATGTGAGATTATCTTGAAGATCAAGCGTTTCGTGGTCCACTCCACGGATAGGATCCGAGAAGCAACGCCTGAGTTGAGAAACGTGGAAGACGTCATGGACTTTGGAGAGATGCGGAGGTAGTTCCAATTGGTAGGCAACTTCCCCTCGTTTGGCAAGAATGCGAAAGGGTCCAATGTAGCGAGGAGCCAATTTGCCTTTGATACCGAAGCGATGGGTTCCCTTCAGAGGAGTAACCCGAAGGTAAGCCTTCTCGTCAACCTCGTAAGTCATAGCCTTATGTTTTCGGTCATATTGACTCTTTTGACGAGATTGGGCTGTTTTCAACTTTTCACGAACGATGCGAACTTGTTTTTTCGCCTCTGGATCATATCCGCCAAAGAATTGTCTTTCCCGGTTTCGACCGGTTAAGAGGTGTTCGACACCTTCGTCCATAGAGAACTTCAAAAGGTGCTTTGCCCAAGCTAGATTGATAGCTGTTGTTATAAGCAAATTCGGCAAATGGAAGGCATTTCTCCCAATCCATACCGAACGAGATAACAGAAGCTCGAAGCATGTCTTCTAGGATCTGGTTGACACGTTCTACTTGACCACTTGATTGGGGGTGAAAGGCAGTGCTAAAGGAAAGATGGGTTCCCATAGCATTTTGGAAACTTTCCCAAAATCGAGAGGTGAAAAGGCTTCCTCGATCCGAGTTAATTTCCAATGGAACACCATGAAGAGATACTATTCGGGAGATGTACAAGTCTGCTAGCTGACTAGCGGTTATACTCTCACGAACAGGTAAGAAATGAGCTACTTTGGAAAGACGGTCGATAATCTATTAAAGATAGCATTATTCCCTCTCTTGGTCCGGGAAAACCAAAGTGATGAAATCCATACTGATTTTATCCCATTTCCATTCGTGAATAGCTAAGGGTTGAAGGGTGCCAAGAGCCGTTGATGCTCGCTTTTACGCCGATTTACGCACATCGCAGATTAGCAACATATTGAGCAATGTCTCTCTTCATCCTAGTCCACCGGAACCTCCGCGAGGTCCCGATACATTTTAGTGCTACCGGATGAATGGTGAGAGGAGATTCATGAGCTTCCTTAAGGATCAATCGCCGCAGGTTTCATACTTTAGGAACCACTAGGCGGCTTCAAGTATACGATTCCTTGATCATCAATGGAGAAACAATCCGCAACTCCTTTCTTGATGTTTCTTTTGATGCGGAAATTCCGGATCTACCTTTTGAGCTTTGATGATCCGATCCGAAGGGAAGGTTTCGCCACCAAGGTGGAAAGGAACCCTCGAGGAACAATGTGAAGGTTGAGCTCCAAATTCCTCGTGGAGAAGTGGTTGATTTTGTTGCAACATCAGGTTGTTGCAATAAGATTTACGACTTAGCGATCAGCCATGACGTTGGCTTTTCCCGGGTATAGGTTATCCCTAAATCAAAATCTGAGATCAACTCAACCCAACGCCTTTGCCCGAGATTCAAATCTGGTTGGGTGAATATATACTTCAGACTTTGGTGATCGGTGTAGATTTCGCAACGATTACCAAGAAGGTAATGTCGCCAGAGTTTTGAGTGCATATACTACACCGCAAGCTCTAGATCATGAGTAGGGTAGTTTTCCTCATGTGGGTGTAATTGCCGTGAACCATAAGCAATTACGTGTCGATCTTGCATGAGAATACAACCTAGTCCTTGTCGCGAGGCGCCGTAATAGATAACAAAGTCCTTAGAGAAATCTGGTGGTACCAAAGACGGAGCAGAGGTTAAACGCCTTTTCGCCTCGAAACTGTGCTCACATTGTGGAGTCCACTCGAACTTTTTATCCTTCTTGAGGAGTTCAGTTAGAGGTTTAGCAACTTTGGAGAAGTTCTCGACGAAGCGGCGACAATAGCTCGCTAAACCAAGGAAACTCCGAACTTGCTTGACCGATTCAGGTGGAGTCCAATCAAGGACGGCTTGAACTCGCTCGGGGTTTACAGCAATACCTTTACCAGAGATTACATGTCCTAGATAGGTCACTTCTGGCAGCCAAAATTCGCATTTAGAAAACTTGGCATAAAGGCGATGCTCTCGAAGTTTCATCAATACTAGCCTTAGATGTTCGGCATGTTCTTCCTCGTTCTTGGAGTAGATGAGTATATCATCGAGGTAAACCACGACGAATTTATCCAAATACTCCATGAAGATTGAGTTCATTAACCGGAGAAGGTGGTGGGCGTTGGTTAAACCGAAGGACATGACGGTGTACTCAGATTGGCCGTAACGAGTAACAAAAGCCGTTTTGGGAATGTCCCTGTTTGGATTTTGATTTGATGGTAGCCTAACCTCAAATCCATCTTAGAGAAGACCGAGGATCCCGCGAGTGATCATACGGATCGTTGATCCCGGGAGCGGATACTTGTTCTTAATTGTGACCAGGTTAACGGGTCGATAATCTACAACCATCCGGTCCGTACCATCCTTCTTCTTGACGAAGAGGACGAGGCAAGCCCAAGGAGAAGAACTAGGACGAATGAAACCCTTTTGCAAGGCCTCATCGAGTTGTTTCTTAAGTTCGCTAGTTCTAGGGTGCCATCTTATAGGGTCTTCTAGAAATTGGGGCAGTTCTCGAATAAGTTCTATCACAAACTCGACATCTCCGTCGGTGGGACACCGGCAATTCTTCCGAAAGACATCCGGAAGTCACGGACTACCGAACGCCTTCGAGGTCCGCAATGGTGGCATTGAGAGAATATAGTTGGCGCTGATATTCGGGTCAAGACATTGACTATCTTTCCCGAGGGGTGCGAAGTTGAACAGTCCTAGAGAAACAATCAATCTTGGCATGATGGGTCGACATCCGGTCCATACCCAAGATGATATTTATATCCGAAGATTTGAGAGCTATCAATGATGCAAGGAAAACAAGTCTGTCGACTGAATTTCATTTCCATGGCTTACTCTAGAGGTTTGCCATCTAGAACCGGAGTAGAAATTTCCATGGTGGAAGGCATGTCACGAATGCGATGTTATGCAAACGAGCATAGTTTTCGGATATGAATGAATGAGATGCTCCAAGATCGAAAAGAACGGATGTCGGTGGCAATTAACGATAAGCGCATCGAGCACGACGTTGGGATCCTCTTGGGCCTCTTCACCGAGACACAATTAACATGGCCACGCGCGATGGTGGCGGCTTGGCATAGAACACCTTTCTGCTGGCTTGCCACGCCAACAGCTTTTGCAGGCTGGTTGGGGTTGGTCTGGGACAATCGCGCATGTAGTGGCCTGATTCGCCACATTTGAAGCACGTCCTGTGGCTGGCGCCAGAGGAGCGTTGTTGGTTGGTCCACCATAGGGCCTAGCTGGTGCATCTTCTTTGAAGCGGGTGAGGCGCTGAAAGGATGGCCTCGGTGTGAATCTGGGTGGCGAGGCGTGTTAGGCACCCACACACGGCGCTTCCGTGGTCCAAAGACCGGATGAGGAACCCATATCACGGCCATGTTTGCGTGTTGCTTCAAATCACCGACCGGTTTCAGCTACCGATGGCTTTGTTAACAAGCTTCGAAAGAGGTGCACTCATGCAAAGCGGAGATCTCGGCGGTTCGGGCTAAGTCCCTTGCGGAACCTTGCCTGTTTCTTGGCGTCGATGGAGACCTCTTGATTGCATAGCGTGCGAGGTTACCAAACTCTCTACTATAGGCGCCCACGGAGAGACGGCCTTGGGTGGCGCAGAACTCCTCACGTTTACGATCCATGAGACCCTCCGAATATGATGTTCACGGAAAGCCTCGCTGAATTCTGCCCAAGTAGTGACATGGCCAATCGGGCGATAGCCATATAATTCTCCCACCGTAGATCAAGGGCCTTCGAGATGATATGCAGCAAAGGTGACCTTGTCCGCCTCGGCTACAAAGGCGTAACGCAGCTTGTGCGTAATTTCGCGGGTTGCCATCAGCGCCGAGAGGCTCGACGGAGTGGTGGAAGGTAGGTGGGTGTAACTTGATGAAGTCACCGAGCGACACCAAGTTGTTTCACTGATGATGGCTGTGTTCGCTCGATACGCCCAAAGAAACGGTTGGTCTCCGCTTGTTTCTCTCGACCTCCAAAGATAACTTCGCCGAGAAGGAGGGTGAGGCAGGTTTGCTTCCCCAACTCCATCGCCTTTCGCCTGCTCTGGCGGAGCAGGTTGTTATGGTGTTAACCATCCTAGGAAAACAAGACAAGGATTTAGTCCAGGATGGCAAGATTCTGACATAGAAGTGTAGAATGTAATGGATAACTCGGAATGCGAGATGTTCATCCGTATGACATGGTAGATACAGAAACTGCTTCTTTATTCCATTGTCATACACACCATACAAGGTTTAGTACAAGCCCAGGCAAAGTACTACTACGGTGAAAGGAAGATTACATCTCGTCGGAGGCATGCCAAGCTCCTATACATTATTTTTGTTACACCTCCGGGATTAGTACACACTATGTCATATTCCACGAGTCACGCAGGACGGTGGAAATACAACCATTACAATACTAGTGGGACTACTACTAACTCGACGCGTCTCGTAGTAGTTCTCATAGAAGTCTCCTCCGTAACTCGGGAGTTCAACGTGATCGTCGGGAACAGGCGGTCCCGAGGAGCCCGGGGACCGTAAGGACAAGGTGAGGTCTTGGACCTCTGAACGGTGGCAAGCGAGGACCACGAGGTGGGGTGATGCCCCCACATCACGCCATCCATCATGTCCGCAGAGCAGCCCCGACAGATACAAATCTCTCATATCCATATAACCAGCTTGAACAGCCGGTGCAAAACGAGTCAAGGTGGCCCGGTGATCAAGACGGGCATTGAAGAGCTCCATCCTCAAGGCCCGACTCTCTCGGTCCTTGTCCTCGAGCAGCTCGGCGGTAGTACGGGTTAGTGAGTCCTCCCGACCGAATCAAGATAGATGGCTCAAGATAACCAAACGCCCAGAAGTGAACTCGGCATATACCGGAAGTCGGTGTTGCGAAGCAGCCCAGTTCTGGTTCGTATAATGGTCATCATAGAATATGCAGCATCTTGTACCGCCATATCAATAGTAACACCAAGCCCATAGGAGCTGTGAAGGGCCTCGGTGGAACCAGGATAAGAGGGAAACACCGACAAAGGCAAAGATATTGACTTTGATTAAAGTCTCGACATCGTTTCTTCAATCAGATATTCGGGTACCAACGGTATCCCGCTCGATCATAACCCTAACTAGCATCGCTGTATGACCGTCACCCCAATGCATCCGGTCGATTTAACCACTTGATTTTGGTCACGAGTGGCCATCTAGAAGCATAACCACAATGCAAAGACGTTAGAATTACCAACAGAATTTGGACAGCATAACGACTGTAAATGCTCAAAGGATTGAGACATCTTACAAAGAATTGCATAACCGCTCAACAATATCATATCAAGGTTCTGGGTCCAACTTAGTAACATAACAGGATAATAAGACTGAACCAGGCTTGTAACCATCAAACCTACAAGGTACTACTGATTAGTAACGCGTGAGCCTAATAGAGAGAAGAGGTCCTAATCCTTAACCCCCGGTGGAAGAATGGACTGACTCAGATCAGAATATCATAAGATAAAGGAGTAAAAAGAGCCTTACGTACCATCCCACAATCAATTCCCCTACATATAACTAAAGCATTTCTAGACTCAACATCGACCAGTTTGGCTTGGAAAACCTACAGCAGTCCGCTCGATGCCAACGCTGCCAGACCCCGACTCAATGTCACATCGATCTAGCTCAGTAACACATCATATCACTTTGCGCCTCACGCACGTATCCCAACGGTGTCGCCTTACCTTGGCCCGGACCGTTTGCCTTTTGGCTCACGATATGATAGTGTCGCTAGCATCCATATGAAAAGGAGCCCGGCCGACATGGCTAGTCGTAAACCCAAAGTGGCACAGACTTACAGGACAGCATCCATGACCCAAAGATCGAACGTGTCGGTCATCGCAAGTAAGTTCCGGTCAGAGCGGGCTAACAGACTCCAGACTAATGCGTGACATTTCCCGAAGGGATGGAACACAGAACGAAGAAGGACACATGCCGCCAGCCTAAGTGTTCCGGAGCAAGAGCAAGCTACCATGGCTCAATGGAGACACTAGGAGACATTTCCGTAAGAGAGGCTACTAAAGATAAACAACTAGATAGTCGATCCCACACATACCAAGCATTTCAATCATACACACAATATGCTCGATATGTGCAAATACAACAAGGCATCACAACATGACTCTACGACATAAGTACTTTATTTAAAGGCTCAGAGAGCCATTCATATCATACACACAAGTACGGGTCACACGACCCACATACAAGTCGTACAAGCATACAAGCCACAATGAAGTGTTTTGTCCGAGTACGCATAACTAGTAAAATAAAAGAGGCTTGGGTAAGCCTAGCTATACTACATGGTCCTTCACTTGCTCAGATCACCACTGGCCTTAGTCTACTAAATCGATGTCAACGCTCACGAAGAACCCGTCGAGGGGTTTGTGGCATCTTTCAAAAAATGTAAATTAAAGCAACATGAGTACAAAGGTACTCAAGAAGACTTACATCGCACCCTACATACATGCACATTATCAAGAGGGGTTGGTGGGGTTATTGCGACAAGCCAGCTTTGACTCATGGCTAAGCTATCCCACGAGACACCAACTTGAAATAGTTTTATGACTCGAGTCCACCACTCATCACTCCAATACACCACCGAGGACCCATCTCCGCCTTCCTACTAAGAGCCATCCTCGGCACTCACGCTTATCTTGAGGTTTTTAGTAGTAACCATTTACTTGTCTATGAACCGATAGGCAACCAAGTAGTCCTTATCATGACGCGCTATTCAATAGATGATGTTAACCCTGCAGGGTGTACTTCTTCATACACGCTCTCACCACTTATCGCCGCTTCACACGACATGTACTGCAACCTTCAAGCGAAGCCCAACGTGGGTGTCGGCCACGACCTACCTAGACACCTAAGTCTCTAGTTCAGTTTATCGCCTATTTGGGTTCCATCTATGAGGAGTTCCGGCCAAGTCTCGCCACAGCCCCAAACGATGTGAACAGGTTCCCGAGATACCAAACGGGCATCCGTACACCCGCCACGCACTGCCAGATCACAGCCCACCCCTACGGTCATGCTGTCCACGGCCTCGAAGAGGCTACAAACACCGTAAACTACTTGCAACTCCCGGACGTAAGACTAGGGTGAATAAGAAGTCGAGAGGGTCCATTGGTTTCGGCCCAATGCATGGTAGTAGCTGATTCTAAAATCACACATACAGATCTCGATGCTTAAGGACGGCCTCAATGAAACAACCCACCATGTACTCCTACATGGCCTTTCATCGATACCTTTACCAAATCGTGTTCAACACCTTACTCTCATACCGACTCGATCATTTCACTCTAGCCATCATCCGGATGAACCGGACGACACGACTCTAAGCATAGCAGGCATAGCAAGGTAGGAACAACACAAACATATGGCTCAATCAACTCCTACACATGCTAGTGGGTTTCATCTAGTTATTGTGGCAATGACAGTCATGCAGAGGAAATGGGTTCAACTACCGCAAAGACACAAGCAGCTTGAATCGCGTTGTCTTAATGCAAGAAACGAGAGCAGGAGCAGAACATGGGATTTTATCGATATGATCAAATGGTTGGTTGCTTGCTCGACGGGTCGGTGCACGGTATTGCTCTTCGTCGGGGTTATCACGGTACTCCTCGAAGCGTAACTCGCCGCAGAACACCGATACACAAGTATTACCAAACAATATGCAACAATATGATGCATGCATGAGACATGGTATATATGAGTGTGTTGGGCTAATGCATCTAAGATCAGATGGGTTTGAACCAATTTGAACCAAAGATTCAAAATTCAAACTCATATATGATCATTTAAAGTGCTTAAACTTGTTCTGCCATAAACATCAAGTTAGCTTCTGTAAACATGCATGAAACCTGTACAGATGGAAAGATTGGATTTTTCTGATCATTTTTCATATATAATTTGTCTCATTTGGAGTTACAGATTAATTTCTATGAATTTTTGAAGTTTGAAACATTTTCTGGAATTTCCTGTGTAAAAATAATTCCAGTAATTTAAATATCGTCAAGACTTGGTCATGATGACGTCGGTGGTCAACGGGCTGGTCAGGTCAAACTGACCAGTGGGTCCCGTGATGTCGATGGGGTTAGTTTAGTTAGAATTTAATTAAAACTAAACTAGGTTAATTAATGTGGTTGGGCCCACATGTCATAGACCTGGGGTCAACTGGCCCACCCGTGGTCAAAACCAGGTCAAACCCATCGGCGTTTAGCCGCCGGCGAGCGACGCGGCGGCGAAAGTGGTTTTGCCATTCCGTGACCAAATGGGCGGAAGGCATCTGGGTTGCCGAGGTGAGCGCGTCTATTGGTGGTGGTGGTTGGGCTCGGGGTGGCGGAGTTGGCGCCGTGGCGCGATTGGCGGCCACCGAGCTCGGGTGAGATCGAACTCGCCTTGGGGCGTGCGGTGAGGTGCGGGAGTGCTCGGTTAGCACCAGCGCGATGTGGTGAACGCGATGGACACAGGAGAAGGCCGAGTGTGGCGGGGCACGTCGGCGACGAGGTTCTGCGACGGCGAAGCGACGTGAGCCAGGCGGTCGCTGTGGTGCCTGGAGCGAGAGGGAGAGGGTAGGGAAGGTAGCTGAGCTCACAGAGCTCACGAGAGGCCACCGGGCGGGTCGGGACGAGCTGCGGCGGCGACGGCGAAGGGATCTCCGGCGGTGGCGCTTCGGGCGAGCTTGGTGCGGCGGCTTCGGGGCACGCGAGCGCTCGGGGCTCGGCTAGCTTGAAGTAGTGGACGGCGGCGGAGCTCCTGGACACGGTGGCGCGGCGTGTGGTCGACGGAGAGCGCGGCTACGACGGTGGTGCGGCGGCGGTGGCGTCGGCCATGGCGTGGGGGGAGCGAGGGAGACGAGCTGGAGAGGAGCGGGGGTGTCTGGGGGGTGTGGGAGAGAGCGAGGGAGCGATCCCCGACGTGGCAAGGCGAGGGAAACGGCGAGGCGGCGAGCAGGTGCGTGGCACCCATGCGGTGCTCGCCGTCGAGCACCTCGCCGCCGCCTGGTCGGTAAGCAGCTTCATTGGGCTTGGTCTTTGGCTGGGCCGGCCAGTGGGCTGGCTAGTGGGCCGAGGCGCCTGTAAGTTCCTTCTTTCTGTTTTCTTTTCTATTTTTCGCAACTTTGTTGAGTTATTTAAAATACCATAAAGGTTTTAAAATTCACCAAACTGCTCATGGTCCATTGTTGGAATATTACCAACATGAAACATTTTAGTTTAGAATATTTGGACATTTGAAATATTTTATAAATTTTAAATGTCCAAATTCAAATAGTTATGATTTAATTCAAAGACCTTGGGATGACCTAGGAAATTGTGCATCACTTTTGGCAAAGCTTCGAACCAAGACAAAATGATGGACATTTTAGAAGGGCATTTCAGGTTCATCGAAAATATTTTTAGTAAACCCTAGTTGTTTCAGAGAATTTGGGAGTTACGGCAATCCCATTTCAGGTTTCTGTTGAAAAAAATAGACATGATGCAACACTCTAATGCATGAACTAGCTAGGTGTGACAATGAATGTGGAAGCGATATGGATGATATCGTGGTCAAGTCGCGAAAAGGTTCCGACCGCTCATCGACCTCGCCAAACATTTGCCAACCTCGGAAGATATGATATCAAGCTCAATCCGTCAAAGTGCACATTCGAGTTCCCTGGTGGTAAGTTACTCGGTTTTCGTTTCGAACGAGGGATCGACACTAATCCGTAAAAGATCGGCACTATACTCTCAATGAAACGCCTGCGGCGAAAGTGCACGATGTCCGTAAGCTTCTTGGATGATTGGCGCATTAAGTCGATTCATCTCACGACTCGGTGAAAAGGCATTGCCTCTTTACCGATGATGAAGAAGGCGAACAAGTTCGAGTGGACTCGAAGTCGATGCGGCGTTTGCCGAGCTAAAAGCTCGCTCTCCACCCAGCCGGTGCTTCTTTGCTCCAATCAGCAAAGAGCCTCTGTTGCTTTATATCGCAGCCACAGGACAAGTCGTCAAGATAAAGATTTACGGTCGAGCGGGAAGAAGAAGGAAAGCCTTCAAAGTTCAAATACGGTGTATTATCTATCTGAAGTTTTGACTCCATCAGCAGAGATACCCTCATTATCGAAGCTTGTGTATGGGATATACATGACCACGAAGAAGGTTGCTCACTATTTCTCCGATCATTCCATCACGATCGTCAACGACGCCCACTTTCGTGAGATTTTGCACAATGAGATGCAGGTTGGTCGAGTGGCAAATGGGCGATTGAACTTCTTCCCTTGATATCAAGTTTGAGGAAAAGAAAGCCATTAAGTCCTGTAATAGCAGATTTCGCCACGAGTGGATTGAATAGCAGCAACCGAATGAAGTTCACTTGAGCATTGGACCATGTTCTTTGATGGCTCTAAGATGTTGAATGGTTCCGGGTTGGGGTTGTCTGGTTTCCCCGGAGGAGATAAGCTCAGATATGTACTCCAGATTCACTTTGATTCCTCCAACAATGAGGCAGAATATGAGGCCCTCTTGTATGGGTTGCACATGGCCATTTCACTCGGCGTCCGTCGCCTTATGGTCTGTGGCGACTCAGATTTAGTGATCAACCAAGTGATGAAGGAGTGGAACGTGAGAAGCCCAGCCATGACTGGATACTGCAATGCAGTGAGGAAGCTGGAAAAGAAGTTTGAGGGGTTAGAGCTGTTGGGGAACGTAGTAATTTCAAAAAATTTCCTACGCACACGCAAGATCATCGTGATGACATAGCAACGAGGGGAGAGTGTTGTCACGCACTCGTGAGACCAAGCGAAGCGCTGACACAACAGAATGGAAGTAGTCGACGCCTTCCGGTTCAACCGATCCAGCACCGTTACTCGGCACCTCCGAGTTCTTGACACACGACAGCTCGATGATGCACCTCGCTCTCCAATCCAAGAGAGGCTCGAGGGGAGTTCCACAAGACGACGGCGTGGTGACGATCTTGATGTTCTCCTCGCCGCAGGCTTCGCCTAAGCACCGCCACAATATGACCGAGGTGTAATATCGTGGAGGGGGCACCGACACGGCTAAGGAACGATCAATGATCAACTTGTGTGTCTATGGGGTGCCCCTGCCCGTGATATAAAGGAGGAGGGAGGAGGAGGCCGGCCTAGGGAGGAGGCGCCATAGGGGAGTCCTACTCCCAGGGAGTAGGATTCCCCTTCCTAGTCCAACTAGGATCCTTCCATGTAGTAGGAGTAGGAGACTAGGAAGGGAAGAGAGAAGGGAAGGAAGGAGGGGTGCGCCCTCCCCAGCCCATTCGGACTAGGCCTTGGGGCGCGCCTGCCCTAGGCAGTCCCTCTCTCTTCAGGCCCAATAAGGCCCAATACTTCTCCCGGCGAATTCTCAGAAACTCCCAGACTCGATAAATACCAATCACTCGGAACCTTTCCGAATTCAATATAGTCGCCCAATATATCGATCTTTACGTCTCGACCATTTTGAGACTCCTCGTCATGTCCCCGATCTCATCCGGACTCCAACTCCTTAGGTACATCAAAACTCATAAACTCATAATATAATTGTCATCGAAACCTTAAGCGTGCGGACCCTACGGTTCGAGAACATGTAGACATGACCGAGACATGTCTCGGTCAATAACCAATAGCGGGACCTGGATGCCCATATTGGTTCCTACATATTCTACGAAGATCTTTATCGGTCAAACCGCATAACAACATACGTTGTTCCCTTTGTCATCGGTATGTTACTTGCCCGAGATTCGATCGTCGGTATCCAATACCTAGTTCAATCTCGCCACCGCAAGTCTCTTTACTTGTTTCGTAATGCATCATCCGTGACCAACTCATTGGTCACATTGCTTGCAAGGCTTATAATGATGTGCATTACCGAGAGGGCCCAGAGATACCTCTCCGACAATCGGAGTGACAAATCCTAATCTTGAAATACGCCAACCCAACAAGTACCTTTGGAGACACCAGAGAGCACCTTTATAATCACCCGATTACGTTGTGACGTTTGGTAGCACACAAAGTGTTCCTCCGTAAACGGAGTTGCATAATCTCATAGTCATAGGAACATGTATAAGTCATGAAGAAAGCAATAGCAACATACTAAATGATCGGGTGCTAAGCTAACTGAATGGGTCATGTCAATCGATCATTCAAATAATGATGTGATCCCGTTAATCAAATAACAACTCTTTGTCCATGGTTAGGAAACATAACCATCTTTGATTAACAAGCTAGTCAAGTAGAGGCATACTAGTGACACTGTTTGTCTATATATTCACACATGTATTATGTTTCGGTTAATACAATTCTAGCATGAATAATAAACATTTATCATGAAATAAGGAAATAAATAATAACTTTATTATTGCCTCTAGGGCATATTTCCTTGATCTCCCACTTGCACTAGAGTCAATAATCTAGTTCACATCGTCATGTGATTTAACACCAATATTCATATCTGTATATGATTAACACCCATAGTTCACATCATCATGTGACCAACACCCAAAAGGTTTACTAGAGTCAATAATCTAGTTCACATCACTATGTGATTAACACCCAAAGAGTACTAAGGTGTGATCATGTTTTGCTCGTGAGAGAAGCTTAGTCAACGGGTCTGTCACATTCAGAGCCGTATGTATTTTGCAAATATTCTATGTCTACAATGCTCTGCATGGAGCTACTCTAGCTAATCGCTCCCACTTTCAATATGTATCCAAATATTCGGATCGGTGTAAAAGTTTGCATCGATGTAACTTTTACAACAAACTCTTTTATCACCTCCATAATCGAGAAACATCTCCTTAGTCCTTACTAAGGATATTCTTGACCAATGTCCGATGATCTACTCCTAGATCACTATTGTACTCCTTGCCAAATTGAGCAAGGTATACAATAGGTCCAGTACATAGCATAGCATACTTTATAGAACCTATGATCGAGGCATAGGGAATGACTTTTCATTCCCTTTCTATTTTCTGCTGTGGTCGGGATTTGAGTCTTACTCAATTTCATACCTTTGCCATACAGGCAAGAACTCTTTCTTTGACTGTTCCATTTTGAACTATTTCAAAATCTTGCCAAGGTATGTACTCATTGAAAATCTTATCAAGCGTCTTGATCTATCTCAATAGATCTTGATGCTCAATATGTAAGTAGCTTTTACTGAGGTCTTTCTTTTAAAGAACTCCTTTAAAACACTCCTTTATGCTTTGCAGAATAATTCTACATTATTTCCAATCAACAATATGTTATTCACATATAATTATCAGAAATGTTGTAGTGCTCCCACTCACTTTCTTGTAAATATAGGCCTTTCCAAAAGTCTGTATAAAACCATATGCTTTGATCAAATTATCAAAGCCTATATTCCAACTCCGAGATGCTTGCACTAGTCCATAGATGCATATTTTGTTAACACCTTTAGGATCGACAAAACCTCTTGGTTGCATCACATACAACTCTTCTTTAATAACTCCATTAAGGAATGCAGTTTTGTTTATCCATTTGCCAGATTTCATAAAATCCGGCAATTGCTAACATGATTCAGACAGACTTAGCATCGATACGAGTGAGAAAATCTCATTGTATTCAACCCCTTGAACTTGTTGAAAACCTTTTGCAACAAGTCGAGCTTAGTGGATAGTAACACTACTATCAGTGTCCGTCTTCCTCTTGAAGATCCATTTATTTAACATGGCTTGCTGATCATCGAGCAAGTCACTCAAAGTCCATACTTTGTTCTCATACATGGATTATATCTCAGATTTTATGGCCTCGAGCCATTTCGCGGAATCTGGGCTCATCATCGCTTCCTCATAGTTCGTAGGTTCATCATGGTCTAGTAACATGACTTCCAGAACATGATTACTACACCACTCTACTGCGGATCTTATTCTGGAACCTATGAGGTTCTGTAGTAACTTGATCTAAAGTTTCATGATCAATATCATTAGCTTCCTCACTAATTGGTGTATTTGTCACAGGAACTGATTTCTGTGATGAACTACTTTCCAATAAGGGAGTAGGTACAGTTACCTCATCAAGTTCTACTTTCCTCCCACTCACTTCTTTCGAGAGAAACTCCTTCTCTAGAAAGGATCTATTATCAGCAACAAATTTGCCTTCGGATCTGTGATAGAAGGTGTACCCAACAATTTCCTTTGGGTATTCTATGAAGACGCACTTCTCGATTTGGGTTCGAGCTTATCAAGTTGAAAACCTTTTTTCATATAAGCATCACAACTCCAAACTTTAAGAAACGACAACTCGGGTTCATTGCTAAACCATAGTTCATACGGTGTCGTTTCAACGGATTTAGATGGTTCCCTATTAAACGTGAATGCAGCTGTCTTTAATGCATAACCCCAAAACGATAGTGGTAAAGCGATAAGAGATATCATAGATCGCACCATATCTAGTAAAGTACGACATTCGACATTCGGACACACCATTACATTGTGGTGTTCGGTGGTGTGAGTTTGTGAAACTATTCCACATTGTTTTAATTGAAGACCAAACTCAGAACTCAAATATTCGTCTCCACGATCGATCGCGAAACTTTATTTTCTTGTTACGATGATTTTCCACTTCACTCTGAAATTCTTTGAACCTTTCAACTATTTCGGACTTATGTTTCATCAAGTAGATATACCCATATCTCGCTCAAATCATCTGTGAAGGTTAGAAAATAATGATACTTGCCACGAGCCTTCATACTCATTGGTGCGTATACATCAAGATGTATTATTTCCAATAAGTCGGTAGCTCGCTCCATTGTTCAAGAACGGAGTTTTAGTCATCTTGCCCAAAAGGCACGGTTCGCAAGCATCAAATGATTCATAACCAAGTGATTCGAAAATCCATCTTTATGAAGTTTCTTCATGCGCTTTACAATCGATATGACCCAAACGGCAGTGCCACAAATAAGTTGCACTATCATTATTAACTTTGCATCTTTTGGCCTCAATATTATGAATATGTGTATCACTACGATCGAGATCCAACAAACTATTTTCATTGGGTGTATGACCATAGAAGGTTTTATTCATGTAAACAGAACAACAATTATTCTCTAACTTACATGAATAACCGTATTGCAATAAACATGATCAAATCATATTCATGCTCAACGAAACACCAAATAACACTTATTTAGGTTTAACACTAATCCGAAAGTATAGGGAGTGTGCGATGATGATCATATCAATCTTGGAACTATTTCCAACACACATCGTCACTTCACCCTTTAAATAGTCTCTATTTATTCGCAACTCCCGCTTTGAGTTACTAATCTTAGCAACCGAACTAGTATCAAATCGAGGGTTGCTATAAACACTAACAATGTACACATCAATAACATGTATATCAAATATACTTATGTTCACTTTGCCATCCTTCTTATCCGCCAATCACTTGGGGTAGTACCTCTTCCAAAGGACGATCTCTTTGCGGTAGAAGCACTTAGTCTCGTGCTTAGGACCAGACTTGGGTTTCTTCACTTGAGCAACAACTTGCTTGCCGTTCTTCTTGAAGTTCCCTTCTTTTCCTTTGCCTTTTCTTGAAACTAGTGATCTTGTTAACCATCAACACTTGATGCTCTTTTCTTGATTTCTACCATCGCCGATCTCAACATCGCGAAGAGCTCGAGAATAACTTTCGTCATCCCTTGCATATTATAGTTCATCACGAAGTTCTAGTAACTTAGTGATGGTGACTAGAGAATTACATCAATCACTATCTTATCTCGAAGATTAACTCCCACTTGATTCAAGTGATTGAAGTACCTGCACAATCTGAGCACATGCTCACTAGTTGAGCGATTCTCCTCCATCTTTTAGCTATAGAACTTGTTGGAGACTTCATATCTCTCAACTCGGGTATTTGCTGGAAATATTGACTTCAACTCCTGGAACATCTCATATGGTCCATGATGTTCAAAACATCTTTGAAGTCCCGATTCTAAGCCATAAAGCATGGTGCACAATACTATCAAGTAGTCATCATATTGAGCTAGCCAAACGTTCATAACGTTTGCATTTGCTCCTGCAATAGGTCTATCACCTAGCGGTGCATTAAGGACATAATTCTTCTATGCAGCAATGAGGATAAACCTCAGATCACGGATCGAATCCGCATCATTGCTACTAACATTTTTCAACACAATTTTCTCTAGGAACATATCAAAATAAACATATGAAAGCAACAACGCAAGCTATTGATCTACAACATAATTTGCAAAATACTACCAGGACTAAGTTCATGATAAATTTAAGTTCAATTAATAATATTACTTAAGAACTCCCACTTAGACAGACATCTCTCTAGTCATCTAGGTGATCACGTGATCCAAATCAACTAAACCATGTCCGATCATCACGTGAGATGGAGTAGTTTCGATGGTGAACATCACTATGTTGATCATATCTACTATATGATTCACGCCGACCTTCGGTCTCCGTGTTCGAGGCCATATCTGTATATGCTAGGCTCGTCAAGTATAACTTTGAGTATTCGCGTGTGCAACTGTTTTGCACCGTTGTATTTGAACGTAGAGCCTATCACACCCGATCATCACGTGGTGTCTCAAAGACGAAGAACTTTATAACGGTGCATACTCGGGAGAACACTTCTTGATAATTAGTGAGAGATCATCTTAAAATGCTACCGTCAATCAAAACATAATAAGATGTATAACGAGATAAACATCATATGCAATCAAAATATTTGACATGATATGGCCATGATCATCTTGCGCCTTTGATCTCCATCTCCAAAGTATCTTGTCATGATCTTTATAAATCACCGCACGACATCATGATCTTCATCATCTTGATCTATATCAATGTGTCGTCACATGGTCGTCTCGCCAACTATTGCTCTTGCAACTATTGCTATCGTATAGCGATAAAGTAAAGCAAATATTTGGCACTTGCATGTTTATGCAACAAAGAGACAACCATAGGGCTTCTGCCAGTTTCCGATAACTTCAACAAAACATGATCATCTCATACAATAAAATATAGCATCACGTCTTGACCATATCACATCACAACATGCCCTGCAAAAACAAGTTAGACGTCCTCTACTTTGTTGTTGCAAATTTTACGTGGCTGCTACGGGCTTAGCAAGAACCGTTCTTACCTACGCATCAAAATCACAACGATAGTTTGTCAAATAGACTCGTTTTAACCTTCACAAGGACCGGGCGTAGCCACACCTGGTTCAACTAAAGTTGGAGAAAGCAGACACCGCTAGTCACCTGTGTGCAAAGCACGGCGGTAAAACCAGTCTCGCGTAAGCGCACGTGTAATGTCGGTCCGGCCTCTTCATCCAACAATACCGCTGAACCAAAGTATGACATCTTTGGTAGGCAATATGACTTATATCGTCCACAACTCACTTGTGTTCTACTCGTGCATATAACATCAACGCATAAAACCTAGGCTCGGATGCCATTGTTGGGGAACGTAGTAATTTCAAAAATTTCTACGCACACGCAAGATCATGGTGATGACATAGCAACGAGGGAGAGTGTTGTCTACGCCCTCGTGAGCCGAAGCGAAGCGTTGACACGGCAGTAGTGGAAGTAGTCGTCGTCTTCCGGTTCAACCGATCCAGCACCGTTACTCCGGCACCTCCGAGTTCTTGACACACGTACAACTCGATGGCGCACCCTCGTTCTCCAATCCAGAGAGGCTCCGAGGAGGAGTTCCGTCAAGATGATGGCGTGGTGGACGATCTTGATGTTCTCCTGTCGCAGGGCTTCGCCTAAGCACCGCTACAATATGACCGAGGTGTAATATCGTGGAGGGGGGCACCGCACACGGCTAAGGAACGATCAATGATCAACTTGTGTGTCTATGGGGTGCCCCCTGCCCCGTATATAAAGGAGGGAGGGAGGAGGAGGCCGGCCTAGGGAGGAGGCGCGCCATAGGGGAGTCCTACTCCCACCGGGAGTAGGATTCCCCCTTTCCTAGTCCAACTAGGGATCCTTCCATGTAGTAGGAGTAGGAGACTAGGAAGGGGAAGAGAGAAGGGAAGGAAGGAGGGGGTGCGGCCCCTCCCCCTAGCCCAATTCGGACTAGGCCTTGGGGGGGCGCGCGGCCTGCCCTAGGCAGTCCCTCTCTCTTTCCCGCAGGGCCCAATAAGGCCCAATACTTCTCCCCGGCGAATTCCCGTAACTCTCCGGTACTCCGATAAATACCCGAATCACTCGGAACCTTTCCGAGCTCCGAATATAGTCGTCCAATATATCGATCTTTACGTCTCGACCATTTCGAGACTCCTCGTCATGTCCCCGATCTCATCCGGGACTCCGAACTCCTTTGGTATATCAAAACTCATAAACTCATAATATAATTATCATCGAAACCTTAAGCGTGCGGACCCTACGGTTCGAGAACAATGTAGACATGACCGAGACACGTCTCCGGTCAATAACCAATAGCGGGACCTGGATGCCCATATTGGTTCCTACATATTCTACGAAGATCTTTATCGGTCAAACCGCATAACAACATCGTTGTTCCTTTGTCATCGATATGTTACTTGCCCGAGATTCGATCGTCGGTATCCAATACCTAGTTCAATCTCGTCACCGGCAAGTCTCTTTACTCGTTCTGTAATGCATCATCCCGTAACCAACTCATTGTTCACATTGCTTGCAAGGCTTATAATGATGTGCATTACCGAGAGGGCCCAGAGATACCTCTCCGACAATCGGAGTGACAAATCCTAATCTCGAAATACGCCAACCCAACAAGTACCTTTGGAGACACTGTCAGAGCACCTTTATAATCACCCGATTCGTTGTGACGTTTGGTAGCACACAAAGTGTTCCTCCCAAAGCGGAGTTGCATAATCTCATAGTCGAGGAACATGTATAAGTCATGAAGAAAGCAATAGCAACATACTAAACGATCGGGTGCTAAGCTAACTGAATGGGTCATGTCAATCAGATCATTCAACTAATGATGTGATCCCGTTAATCAAATAATAACTCTTTGTCCATGGTTAGGAAACATAACCATCTTTGATTAACAAGCTAGTCAAGTAGAGGCATACTAGTGACACTCTGTTTGTCTATATATTCACACATGTATTATGTTTCCGGTTAATACAATTCTAGCATGAATAATAAACATTTATCATGAAATAAGGAAATAAATAATAACTTTATTATTGCCTCTAGGGCATATTTCCTTCAAGAGCTTCATCATATACCCCGACTGAAAAATCAAGCAGCTGATGATCTAGCAAAGATAGGTTCCAAGAGAGAAGCCATTCCGAGTGGTGTGTTCTTGGAGCATATCCATACTCCATCAGTCAAAGAAGATCCTTTCACCGAAGAAGCTCCACAACCCAAGAGTGCCACAGATCCGACTGAGGTTGAGGTCCCAGCAGTGGTCAACTTGGTCATGGAGGTCTTAGTGGTCATTCCCGACTGGACAGTTCCATATATCGCGTATATCCTGAGAAAAGAGCTCCCGGAGGATGAGGAAGAGGATCGACAGATCGTCCGTCGATCCAAAGCCTTTACCGTAATCAAAGGACGGTTATGCAGAGAGAGCGCGATCGAGTTGGTCGAAGTGCATAACGCCGGAAGAAGGTCGAATCATCCTTGATGATATCCACTCGGGACTGTGGTCATCATCGTCCTCTCGGACCATCGTGGCCAAAGCATACCGAGCCGGATTTTACTGGCCAAAGGCAAATGAGATGGCAAAGGAAATAGTGGACAAGTGCAAAGGATGTCAGTTCTACTCAAATATGTCACACAAGCCTGCGTCAGCTATGAAGACCATACCACTCGTCTGGCCCTTTGCAGTATGGGGGTTGGATATGGTCGGCCCTTTGAGAACAGGTCGAAGCGGTTTCACGATGTATCGGTGGCGATCGACAAGTTCACCAAGTGGATTGAGGCTAAACCCATCAAGAACCTTGACGACGGTACTGCTGTTAGCTTCATCAGGGAACTGATATTCAGATATGGAGTCCCGCACAGCATCATTACAGATAATGGGTGAACTTGACTCGGAGGAATTCGAGGATTTCGCACCTCTCAAGGCACACGAGTCGACTATGCTTGATTGCCCATCCGCAATGAATGGACAAGCGAGCGAGCCAATGGCTCGATCCTCAAAGGGTTGAAACCCGATCGATGCGTGATCTCAAGCATGCGGCTAGAGCATGGGTCGACGAACTTCCCTCGGTGCTTTGGGGACTGCGGACCACGCCTAATCGGTCGATCGGGAGAACTCCATTCTTCTTGGTCTATGGAGCTGAAGCAGTTTTGCTGAGTGATCTTCTCCACAATGCTCCTCGGGTTGAACTTTACAACGAGGCAGAAGCTGAACAAGCGCGGCAGGATGCAGTCGACCTTTTAGAGGAAGAAAGGGAGATGACCCTGATCCGATCGACCATCTACCAACAAGACTTGCGTCCCTTCCACGCCAGAAATGTGAAGAGTCGAGCCTTCCAGGAAGGAGATTTAGTTCTCCGAGTGGATCAACAGAAACAACACAAGCTTGCTCCCTCTTGGGAAGGACCCTTCATCGTCACCAAGGTTCTCCACAACGGAGCATACCGCATCTACAACGTCAAGCACAATATCGACGAGCCCCAGGCTTGGAACGCGGAGCTACTCCGCCCATTTTACACTTAAGTTTTCACTCGGATGAGTTGTAATAAAAATACTTCTGTAGTTCATGGCTTGCAAAATAATAGTGTCACAATTTCCCCGATGATTTTTGTCACTTTTTATTTGTTCAATAAAATTTTCCCCCTCAGTGGGTGACTTAGCTGCGAATCCGTTTCGCCTAAGTTTGTAAAAAAATCCTTGTCGAGTGGTGAGCCAGACTCCCACTCGGAAGGCTTAGCTGCGAACCCGTTTCGCCTAAGTTTGAATAAAATCCTACCGAGTGGTGAGCCAGACTCACACTCGAGGGCTTAGCTGCAGTCCAAGTACTCGCCTAAGTTTAAATAAAATCCTACCGAGTGGTGAGCCAGACTTCCACTCGGGGGCTTAGCTGCAGTTCAAGCACTCGCCTAAGTTTAAATAAAATCCTACCGAGTGGTGAGCCAGACTTCCACTCGGAGGCTTAGCTGCAGTCCAAGTACTCGCCTAAGTTTAAATAAAATCCTACCGAGTGGTGAGCCAGACTTCCACTCGGGGGCTTAGCTGCAGTCTAAACACTCGCCTAAGCACAAATACAACATGCGCTCGCAAGGAGGATGAGGTGCAGGTCGACTGCGACCCTCTCCTTTGAGCTACGCCACAAGTACAATGTGCGGTCGTAAAGAGGACGAGGTGCAGGTCGACTGCTACCCTCTCCTCTGAGCTACGCCACAAGTACAATGTGCGGTCGTGAGGAGGACGAGGTGCAGGTCGACTGCGACCCTCTCCTCTGAGCTATGCCACAAGTACAACGTGAAAATCTTACCGAGCGAGGAGCAGACCTCCCACTCGGGGGCTTAGCTGCAGCCCAGTGCTCGCCTAAGGTATAAAAATCCTGTCGAGTGAGGAGAAGACCTCCCACTCGGGGGCTTAGCTGCAGCCCAGTGCTCGCCTAAGGTATAAAAATCCTGCCGAGTGAGGAGCAGACCTCCCACTCGGGGGCTTAGCTGCAGCCCAGTGCTCGCCTAAGGTATAAAAATCCTGCCGAGTGAGGAACAGACCTCCCACTCAGGGGCTTAGCTGTAGCCCAATGCTCGCCTAAGTTACAAAAATCCCCTGAGTGAGGAGCAAACCTCCCACTAAGGGGCTTAGCTGCAGCTCAGTGCTCGCCTAAGTCACGAAAATCCTACCGAGTGAAGAGCAAACCTCTCACTCGGAGGCCTAGCCGCAGCCCAGCGCCTGCCTAAGTGAATTGAAGAGAAAGTCGACTGCAGTAAGCATCTTGCTTTAAAACCTGCAAAAGACATTTCGAGCCAAATGCAAGCATATTCAAACGTCGAATCCGAGTTCAGATAAATACCTAAAGGAACCGAAAGTGCTCAGGCACTAAGCCTGTTAAGGTTTATCGGTTACAAAATCACTCGGCATACCGAGGCAAATTTAAAGTGTCGAGCTCAAAGAAGTTTTTACCCTCCGTGGAGGGTGGAAGGTGCAACAAATTCATCAAGATCAATTCCGTCCGCGATCCGAGTGGCAGCAGCGATGAAGGTCTCCATGAAGGACCTGAAGTCGTGTTTCTTGGTGTTGGCCACCCGAAGGCCCGCCAACTTGTCTTCTCGTGCATCCTTGCAGTGGACTCGAGCTAGACGCAGAGCAACATCTGCGCCGCACCTAGCAGAGGACTTTTTCCACTCCTGCACTCGACCGGGAACTGTGTTTAGTCGAGCCATCAGATACTCGAGGTCGTTCTGGAGTGTCTCCCTGGGCCAGAGCGTGGTGTCAATGCGTGAAGTGGCGACCTTCAGCCTTGCAAGATAGTCAACGACAGCAGCAACGCGAGACTCAAGTCGGAACACGTTCATGGCAACTTCATCGTTCACCGGAGAGTTGACGGGGTCCAGGTTTGGTTCCAGCTGGCTAGTTTCCTCTTCAAAGTTTCGGCAAAATTCTACAAGTATAATCACTGAGTCAAAGCGATGGTCGAATGGAAAGATCACTGTAAAAATGATTGTTTAACGCAAAGGGTTACCTTCGAGCATGAGGAACAACTTCTTGGCAAGTCCACTCAGAAAGGCCTCCAGATCATTCTTCTTCCCACCAATTGGTGGCCTTGTCATTCAGAGCAGCCT
Source organism: Aegilops speltoides (assembly GCA_021437245.1). Taxonomy (NCBI): domain Eukaryota; kingdom Viridiplantae; phylum Streptophyta; class Magnoliopsida; order Poales; family Poaceae; genus Aegilops; species Aegilops speltoides. Next base: position 137,137,935 of record CM038147.1, read on the forward strand.
TGTCGTTTTTCAGTCGACTAACCTCCTTGTTGGCAATCTCAAGAGCAGCTTTCAGATTAGTATTTTCTTCTTCGAGCTTGGTGGCCGAAGCTAACTTCTCGTCAGCAAGTTTGGTCTTCTCAGCTAGTTCAAGATCTTTCTTCTTCTGGGCCTCCTTCACCTTGCCTGTAAAGTAGATGGAGGTCAGATTTTGAAACAGATGAAGGACAAAAGCAGTCGTCGAGGTCTCACCGAACATACCTTTGGTCTCCTCCTTCGCCTCCGTCAGATTCTCCTGGACCAGCTTCAGATCCAGCTCGAGCTGGATGTGTTGTTCTCCAGCTCAGTATTGAAGGAAATATGCCCTAGAGGCAATAATAAAGTTATTATTTATTTCCTTATTTCATGATAACTGTTTATTATTCATGCTAGAATTGTATTAACCGGAAACATAATACATGTGTGAATATATAGACAAACAGAGTGTCACTAGTATGCCTCTACTTGACTAGCTTGTTAATCAAAGATGGTTATGTTTCCTAACCATGGACAAAGAGTTGTTATTTGATTAACGGGATCACATCATTAGTTGAATGATCTGATTGACATGACCCATTCAGTTAGCTTAGCACCCGATCATTTAGTATGTTGCTATTGCTTTCTTCATGACTTATACATGTTCCTATGACTATGAGATTATGCAACTCCCGTTTACCGGAGGAACACTTTGTGTGCTACCAAAGCGTCACAACGAATCGGGTGATTATAAAGGTGCTCTCTGGTGTCTCCAAAGGTAATTGTTGGGTTGGCGATTTCGAGATTAGGATTTGTCACTCGATTGTCGGAGAGGTATCTCGGGCCCTCTCGGTAATGCACATCATTATAAGCCTTGCAAGCAATGTGACCAATGAGTTGGTTACGGATGATGCATTCTGAGCGAGTAAAGAGACTTGCCGGTGACGAGATTAAACTAGGTATTGGATACCGACGATCGAATCTCGGGCAAGTAACATACCGATGACAAAGGGAACAACATATGTTGTTATGCGGTTTGACCGATAAAGATCTTCGTAGAATATGTAGGAACCAATATGGGCATCCAGGTCCCGCTATTGGTTATTGACCGGAGACGTGTCTCGGTCATGTCTACAATTTTCTCAAACCGTAGGGTCCGCACGCTTAAGGTTTCGATGACAATTATATTATGAGTTTATGAATTTTGATGTACCGAAGGAGTTCGGAGTCCCGGATGAGATCGGGGACATGACGAGGAGTCTCAAAATGGTCGAGACGTAAAGATCGATATATTGGACGACTATATTCGGAGTTCGGAAAGGTTCCGAGTGATTCGGTATTTATCGGAGTCTGGGAGAGTTACGGAATTCGCCGGGAGAAGTATTGGGCCTTATTGGGCCCTGAAAGAGAGAGGGACTGCCTAGGGCAGGCCGCGCGCCCCAAGGCCTAGTCCGAATTGGGCTGGGGGAGGGCCGCACCCTCCTTCCTTCCTTCTCTCTTCCCTTCCTAGTCTCCTACTCCTACTACATGGAAGGATCCCTAGTTGGATTAGGAAGGGAATCCTACTCCCGGTGGGAGTAGGACTCCCCTATGGCGCCTCCTCCCTAGGCCGGCCTCCTCCTCCCTCCCTCCTTTATATATACGAGGCGGGGGCACCCATAGACACACAAGTTGATCATTGATCGTTCCTTAGCCGTGTCTGGTGCCCCCTCCACTATATTACACCTCGGTCATATTGTAGCAAAGTGCTTAGGCGAAGCCTGCGCGACAGAGAACATCAAGATCGCCACCACGCCGTCGTCTTGTGGAACTCCCCTCGAGCCTCTCTTGGATTGGAGAGCGAGGGTGCGTCATCGAGCTGTACGTGTGTCAAGAACTCGGAGGTGCCGGAGTGCGGTGCTGGATCGGTTGAACCGGAAGACGTCGACTACTTCCACTACGCTGTGTCAACGCTTCCGCTTCGGTCTACGAGGGTACGTAGACAACACTCTCCCCTCGTTGCTATGTCATCACCATGATCTTGCGTGTGCGTAGGAAAATTTTGAAATTACTACGTTCCCCAACAAGTATAACGAGCCGCAAGGTCGCAGGATTTCTGCGAAGAACCAATCGACAAAATGTCAAAGATAATTCACTTCCGAGTGGATAAGAGAAAATCATGCGTTTCTAAGACTACAGCTGAATACAAACATTCGACCGTAGTCTCGGGGACTACACCCAGTGGGTGCACTCAGCATGCCCCCACTAGTTCTATTAAGATAGAGTCGACCAGTCGACCAAAAAAAAACATGACGTATTCTTCAGACTGTAATCGACTGCAAACAGTCGACCACAGTCTCGGGGACTACACCCAGTGGGTGCACTCAGCGTGCCCCCACAGGTTTGAGAAATCCTTTCGACCTAGTCGACTGACGGAAGATTTTAACTTCTAAAGCCTATGGTCGATTGCCAGCAGTCAACCATAGCCTTGGGGACTACACCCAGCGGGTGCACTCAGCGTGCCCCCGCTAAACCGGAGTTTCAATCGACACACCCAGTGGGTGATTGCTATGGATTCCAGAAAGAAAAGCTTTTAGATAGCATATCCTAACAGAACAGGCGATTCGACTGACCTGAACATTGCTTTGAAGAGCAGAACTGGCGTCGTAGGCTGCCTGGCTTGCCTCCCGGATGGCCTTCACCTGCTCCATCATGACCCCCGGCTGGCGTATCGCTTCCTTTGCAAAGACTGGCTTGGTCCTCCGGGGCGTGGTGCGTCGTGAAGAGGAAGGCTGTGCGGCACTCGACGAAGCGGGGTGAGCACTCGTCAGCGGCACCGCGAAGGACACGGTGTGCCGAGTGGTGTCCTCCTCCCCCGCGACCAGAGTCTCGGGTGCCGTCACATCCTGGGCCACCCTGCCGGCAGACGCTTTCCTGCTCCTCCTGTGCTTCAACGGTTCTTCATCATCATCGTCATCAGGAAGGGTGATAACGACATTGGATGGAGCTGCAGAAAAGGATCAGAATTAGAGACCAAGAGTCAATCGACTAAAAAAGAAACGGAATTAAGAGAGTGATACCAGGTTTTGAGGTCGCGGCATCCTCCATCTCATGATCGTCGGCCTTGGCGGAGGTGTCGGAAGTAGCAGCACTACAATTCCAAAGATCAGTCGGTTAACTCAAGTGTCGATCAAAGATAAACTCGTATAGAGCAAGAAGACTCAAGCAGCATTTTTTACCCCGATATGGTGGGGATTGACACCTTCATCTTCGGCAGGACCTTGGTCGGCTTCGACGACGCCACCTTGGACTGCTTCAGAGCCTTTTCAGTCGGCACCGGAGAAGTGGTCCGAGGACGCTTGGTCGACTGCACGACAGTCGCCACCCCCTTGTCGCGTTCAGTCGCCGGGTCATGGACAAGCTTCGACCGCCTTTCCGAGCGCGGTGGTGCGGCCTCCTCCTCCTCTTCTTCTTCTTCCTCCTCATCATCATCATCATCGTCATCTCCAGCAGCATCCGAGTCCCACTCCTCCTGGCTTTCGCCCCCACTCGCTTCTCCCTCCTCAGTCGGAGTCTGCGCTCCATTGGGCATCGAGTACAGTTTGGTGAGGGCCTGTTAGACATCAAGACAAAGATCAATCGACCAATTTGCGGCGAAAACGGAAATAAGTATGGCAAGAATACAATTGGAGGTAGAGTGGGCATACCATGTCTGGAATGCTGCATTGGTCGAGTGGAGGAATCCTCCTGGCTCCACAAGGATTATCCTTGTTCCCAGTGACCACAGCCATCCACCTTTCCAGCGTTGCATCATCGACTGCTACTGGATTGATCCGACTCTCATCTTCGGTCCCTTGATACAGCCACATGCAATGGCTCCGAATCAAGAATTTGGATCGCCGTCTAAGAAAAACTTGCGGAGATCCATACCGTCCTCCTTCCCGAACCAAGCTGGACTCGCGCTCCATCAACATCTTCACGTCGGCTTTCTCCTCGGAATCACCTTCAGAGAGGAGGGTTTGTTGGCTCGGTCCATGGTAAACCGAGGAGTCCACTGATCGCCCGACGTCGACTCGTTCAGCGGTAGAACCAAGTCATTGCCGACCTCGACCGACTCGGGAGCGTCATGGCTGGGAAGGTGCTCTTGTTCCTCATCTGGATCCCCAGACCTCCACACTGGATAACTTTGGTTTTGTCGTCATCTGGACTCGCCTTCTTCACGGTCTGAGAGCGACACATGAATATATGCTTGAACAGGCCCCAGTGCGGTCGGCAACCCAGAAAGTTCTCACACATGGACACAAAGGCGGCAAGGTAGGCGATAGAATTCGGATTGAAGTGGTGGAGTTGCGCTCCAAAGAAGTTCAAGAAACCACGGAAGAAAATACTCGGCGGCAAAGAAAACCCGTGGTCGACGTGGGTAGCCAGAAGGACACACTCACCCTCTTCCGGCTGGGGTTGCCACTCGTTCCCCGGGAGCCTTGCTGCTCCGTGGGGGATCAGACTGTCGTTGGCCATGTCGAGGAGATCCTTCTCCGTGATGGTCGATCGGATCAATCTACTTGGACCCACCGTTCGGCAGATGAGATCCGGACGACGACCGCCCGACCGGTGGTTCTCCCTTCGCCTTCCCGTCGCCGGCGCCTTCTTCTTAGCGTTCGGCGCGCCGTCTTCTCCTTCACCATGGCTATCGGCGAAGCACACGAGGAGCGGTTGCGCGGAGGCAGGAGCGGGCGCAGTGGGCGGAAACAGGGAGGGCAGAGAGAGAATGGAGAGGTACTGTTCAAAGTCCCTCGTCGGGCGCCTTTATAAGATCACTTCCGAGTGGATGACAGGTGGGCCCGGAAGATCCAATCACATCCCGAAACAGTCGCGTGTACGCGATACGTGGCGAAAAAGGTGGCGCAAGAATCGAGGCATCTATGCCCTATCCCATCCGAGCGCCGCGGTCCGCCCCGCTTCGTGCGCTTCCCCAAATTTTGTATCCCACAGAATCCGCGAATGGCAGATCGATCTGTCAGGCGCGAGATTTCCTGCGATCCGTCGCTCGGAAATTGTTAAGTTCAAAAGGTCACTCGACGAAAGAAAAGAATGGATCAAGTCGACTGAAGAAAAGTTGATGATTATCAACGAAGAGATTATTGGTCCAAGACAACACATATCCAGAACGCAGAAGCCAGTCGGAAATAATATCAACTCCTTCCTCACTCAAGCCTCAATCCATTCGGGGGCTAATGATGGAGTCATGTACCTAGGGTAGGGTCATAGACCTGATCTAAGTACCCTACCCAAGGACACCATTAGAAGAGACTACCTTCCAGTCGACCAAGGAGGACTTCACTCGACGGACTTGAATGACTCGACCATGAAGACTCACTCGACCACCAGAAGGTCAAGAAGCACTCTGTACCGCAACGGTCTGTAATTAAGTAGACTTTATGGTATTTAAGACACTTTATGTAGGACGTTACCAGTAATGCCCAGACTTAATGTACTTTAAACCCTGCATTACTGAGGGCCGGAGGGGTCTGGCGGACACTATATAAGCCACCCCCCTCCTCAGTGTAAAGGGTTCGCACCCCTGTAATCCATATACACATATAATCCACTCGACCGCCCCCGGGCTCCGAGACGTAGGGTTGTTACTTCTTCTGAGAAGGGCCTGAACTCGTACATCTCTTGTGTTTACAACTGCTCCATAGCTAGGACCTTGCCTCTCCATACCTACCCCCACTCTACTGTCAGACTTAGAACCATGACAGGGCGGGGGGTTGAGTTTTTTTTTGCGGGTGGGGGGTTGTGTATTTTAACCGGTTTTGAAATGGAGAGGATAATTTGAACTTACCCAATTTGGAAATTGAGATGAGAATCTAAACCTAGTTATATCAATGAACAAATATATTTGCGCATATTAAACCTTTTTTAGCCGGGAATACTAGGTGTCGGGATGGGATGGGTTTGTCTCGCTCAAGCATAAACTCCCCTCATTCCAAAAAAAGTGATGTGATTTTAGTTCAAGGAACAGAGTGAATACATTGCTTTGGCCTTTTAATACATGGTTAAGAATATACATGCCTTTTTTTCTTGATGATGGGTACATGTATTCAGTTGTAACGAGGGCTAGAGAAGTTTTTTTTTTAGTTGGAAGAAGTTAGTTATTCTGTAAGCATGGGCTTTTGGATTTCGATCTTTAAGCACTTGAGCAATGAACTCATCATTCCAACATCATCCTTTTTTTGATAGTATTGGTATACCTATGGACTTAATGTAATATTTGATCACTTAAAGATAAAATGAAGTCTTGAGGCTTGATCCAACATTTGTCCTTAGCATATTAAGGGGTTCATTCTGACTTCCCTTGTTGTACATATATTGAACATTCCTGAAATATACTCAAGAACAATATTAGTCCAAGGATATGTATGTTGGCATGAATTGCCAAAACCACCAAGGGATTGTGTGTGCTTGCACGGATGAATAGTTCGCTAGGGGGAACCTCCCCAACTGACGATCGCCAGATATAGAGTCCTTCTTTTATTGGGCGTACAGAGAGCTTGAAGCTTGATGTTTTACTAATTAATTATAGGAAGATTAACTCATATCATTAAACTTTTCTTCCCAAAATAATGGGTGTACATATGTACACCATTGTCCTTCTCTAACCCCGCCCTGCCTAGGGTCCAGCTCTTTCAAAGTCAATATGTTCAAATAAAATCTTTTTTTCCTATGCAAAACATGCATGAAATTTGGAAGACTAACATGCAACAATAATGCAGATAAACATGTGCAATAGGCACATAACATATGCAACATCAAAATTTGCACTGCGAGTCTCACCCCGCTAGCTAGCCGATGGCAGAGCCGGCCAATAGAAGCCTCGTCGTTACCGGATCTAGTATCTCGTTGTGCCAAGCCATCATTCACGAGCTTAGCAAGCCATCGAGCCAATTGTCCTTTAAAGCTCTATCATTGCAGTGTCGTTACCATGATGGGAAGAGGATGCATGAACAATTAGGTGACGTCTTGTATCACGCACGAGCATGAGTGATACGATGAGCACATAATTACGCATGAATGGTTGTATGAGGCCCGATAAGAGACTAGAAGAAGTTGTAGCATATCATTGTAAGTAGAAGCTAGATGGAGACAAGTCCACATTACCCCTCTAAACTATTTCTTCGGTAAATATTTGAAAAAAATCACACACACTTCAATGATTTTAGCCCATTCGGGTAGTTTAAAAGAAAATGATATGTTTTAACTAATTGTCTGAAAATTCAAATTTGGTGTGACTATGTGGACTAGAAGGCGAGACAATGATGATGTGGCAACCACATAGAAAAATCTTTGTAAAAGTCGAAGAATGTTGAGTGGAGGGTCTGACGCGTATCAGAAGTTGATAGGGGTTGGGGGGTGGTATTTTAACCAGCTTTGAAACGGAGAGGATTATATGAACTTAGCCAATTTGGAAATTGAGATGATAATGTAAACCTCCGAGTTACATCAATTGGACGAATATATTTGCGCATATTAAACCATTTCTTTGGAGACGGGATGGGATGGGTTTGTCCCGCTTAATCAACCCCCCCAATTCCAAAATAAGTGATGCGATTTTAGTTCAAGAAACAGAATGAATACCTTGCTTTTGTATTTAGATGCGCGGCTAAGAATATACTTTCTCCGTCCGAAAATACTTGTCATCAAAATGAACAAAAAGAGATGTATGAAGAACTAAAATACATCTAGATACATCCCCTTTTATTTATTTTGATGACAAATATTTTCGGACGGAGGGAGTACATGCTTTTTTTCTCTTGATGACGAGTACATGTATTCAGTTGTAACGAGGGCCAGAGAAGTTTTTTTTTTTAGTTGGAAAAAGTTAGTTCTTCTGTAAGCATGGGCTCCCAACGGCCAACCAACACCTTTCACTGTCGTGGCCAAGCAAGTTGATTTTTATTCGATCACCTAGCAAGCACGACCTAACTATCATCTTTGAGCGGTGCCAGCCTCCGTCATTCTCAAAATTTTCTAAGCCCGGAACTAAAATATAGAAACTCTAAACAAACACGTCATGAGGTGTTGCATCGCTCCACCTACAGAAATGAATAAGTGGACTCGGATCGAGCCCGGAGTAGATACAAACCACAAGATTCAGCCGGGGAATATATTATTCTTCGTCGGGTATGCAATAACACCATTAGTATACTCCTGGTCCGAGCCTTCTAGGCGGGGGGAAAAATGGTTCGGTGGTCAGATGACTGGACGCGGCCAACTACCAGCATTTTCTTCGTGCATGACAATATTATCGCCCATCAGTATCAGCTATCCGAAGTGCAATTTGAGTTGTGCCGGAGGCACGCACGGTGCGGTGTGAAAGAAGAAGAAGAAGAAGAAGAAGGGAGAGAACTGACATGGGCAGCAGGCACGCATGCTCGAAGACAAAGAAGACCGTCGTGTCCATTTGGGCAAAGCCAGTGACCAAAGTGGGCAAAGCTGTGCGTGTTGATCTACTTGTATACACGTACTCATCCGTGAGCTGGAAAAGCGCGGGGGCCGGGTCTGAAAGCTAGAATCGCGGCGTCGCTTTGCAGATTCACGACGATATGGGAGCGTATCTTGTGCGGCCAATAATACAGGGATGGCAAAATTTCTGCCTTTTTCTCCGTTGCGTCTCTGGTTGCCACTGATTTGCCGGTCATCCCAATCGGAGGACACTGCTTTGCTAGTAGGTGCGGTTCGTCCGTCCAATCGGAGGCTGGGCTGCAGCGCTGGACGACTTATCGGATGACTGGATGAGTACAAGAACCTTTGGTAGATTTCAGCTCTGGTCTGGTCGGATTTGGGATCGGTGACGTCTATTCCGGTGGCGTCTGGCGGTGACGTCGGTTCAATTGAATTTAAGCATTACGAAAAAATCTGAAAAAAATCATGCATGTTCACGGCACATATTAAGATAACCCCTAAAAATTTCAGATCAAAATTCAAAACATACATCGAGAAACAAAAAAGAGAAATCTGTCATGAATAATTCCTGAACGGTTCTCTGTAGACTATTCACATCTGAGTTTCTCTTTTTTATTTCTCGATGTATGTTTCGAATTTTGATCTGAAATTTTTAGGGGTTATCTTAGTATGCGCTGTGAATATGCATGATTTTTTTTAGATTTTTCGCAATGTTTAAATTTAATTTAAGGCGACGTCACGTCAAGCATGCCACCAGAATAAGATGCCACCCGATCCCATCCGGTCTGGTCGGGGCGGGACGCTAGCACTTGCAGGCTTTGCCGCCCGTGCTTCAACCTTTCTTTGGTGTGTGAGACGGTTCACATTTGACAAAATACACAAGGGAAGCCTTGGTCCGCTTTAGCACAGACGGTAGTTGTACATTGTCATATAATCGGTCAAAATGATTAACTCTGCTAGATTTGCACATTTGCTAGATTGCGGCCTCTTACTTCTCTTTTTTTTTTTTTGAGAGAGAACCTCTTACTTCTCTTTTGTTTCAAACTAATACGGGGACTACAACGACGGAAAGGGCTCAAAATACAAAGAGCAACCCTTTGGGACGGAACCTGAGGAAATGCATACGAGACATTTAGCCGGAAACAAAGTTTTTCTAGGCTGACTGTAATTTTCTCTTTTCACTGTGTGAAATGCATTGTAGTCCCCAAACTATCGTCATGTAGGTCATAAAACTATGAAAATCAGCATCCAGATGCTTAAAGTGCAATAAGTGCGTCATTCAGGTTTAAAATATGTCCGCCCCCACCTGAGCGGCCAACTGGCGCCATCGACAGTGGCATGTTACAAGGGGAACCCGCAATGTAACGGCCGGCCACGGAAATATGCAAATAGATCAGTATTTGTGGTTTCAAAAAATGTTCACGAATATGAAAAAATACTCACCACTTTAAAAAATGTTCATTAGTTTATAAAATTATTCATGAATATCCAAAAATGTTCGCGTCTTTAGAAAAATGTTCGCGAACGATGAATCTGAAAAAATGTTCGCGACTAATAAATTTGGAAAAAATGTGCGCGAGTTTAAGAAAATGTTTGCAAACGATAAATTTTAGTAGAAAATAAAATATGCTCACACGATAATTTGAAACTATGTCTGTGAACTTTTTTTGTTGTTCGTGAATATGAAATAAATGCCCGCAACTTTTAAAAAGTAACCGCGAAAAATAATTTGAAAATATCTTCATGAACCACAAAATTGTTTGCAAATATGGGAAAATGTTTTGTGACTTTCAAAAATGTTTGCGGATGATGAATTTGAAAAACAGTTCGTGAACAATAAATTTAGAAAAATATTCACGGTTTTTAAAAACATATTTGCGAAGGATAAATGTAAAAGAAAAGAAAATATGTTCGCAAACCACTAGTATTGTTCGCGAACAACAAATTTAAAAATATGTTCACGAACCACAAAATATGTTGGAAAATATTAAAAAAATGTCTGTGAGTGATGAATTTGATTTTTTACAAAAATATAATAAATTTTCATTAATCATTTAAAAAATTATCGATTTTCAAAACTTTTGTCAATTCAAAAATGTTCACGGATTTACAAAAAGTTCTGGGTTAAATTTTTTTCATGAAGTTAATAATATGTTTGTAAAGTTAAAAAATGTTCATTAATTTAAATTTTCAAGATTTAAAAAAATGTTCGCAAATAGTGCAAAAAAGTTCAAAACTTTAAAAATATTGCTAGCATTTCCAAATTTATTGTTAGCGACTTTAAATGTTCATTAATTTGTGGTTTGCGAAGACTTTTTGAAATTATCGTTCACAAACTTTTTTTTAAAGTCGTGAACATTTTTCCCATATTCGCGAACATTTTTTGAAACCATGAATTTGAATTTATTTGGAGTGAAGTGCATTTATCATTCCCTGGAACTTATTTGCATATTTCCGTCCCGGCCATTACCTTGCGGGGGGCCTGTCCAACGTGTCACGGATCAACGGTGCCAGCTGGCCGGTCAAGCGGGGTCAGACCGCTTTTGGACCTGAATGACACTTACTGCACTTCCAGGACGTGTATGCCAATTTTCATAGTTTGAGACCTACATGACACCCCTGAAATAGTTTAAGGATCTACAATGCACTTCATTCCTTTTCATCCCATCGATCACTTGATCAACAATGTTTGTCACCCTCCCTCTGCTAAATCAACGAAATGCCATCAAAAGGAGTTAATTGCACGGAAATACCACAATTGGGGCATTACATGCAGATTAGTATCACTTTTGCTAATTTTTACATGTGAGTAACAAGTTTGAGGCTAGCAGTTACAAAAAGGTCTAAACTGCATATAAATGTGTATTGACGGTGTATCTGACCGGCGGGGCCTGCCTATCAGATGCCAACATGCCCTGTTTTTTTGCAGAAACCCCCTTACTTTGCATGTAATCACCAAAATGCCTTTTTTAAGGGAAAAAGACCCGTGAGAGGCTTTTTTTTCGTTCGCAATTTCCACCACTGAATCAGACTGGTTTGAAAATTTCCGCCGCTTGAACAAATAAATAAAAGAAAAGAAAAAACAGGCACTAGCTGGAATCGATTCTGCGACCCGGCCACCGCGGAGCACGCGTTGTATAATAGGCGTTCTTCCTTTTATACTACGCCGGAAGCGCTGGGCCAGCCCATCGAGGCATGCATTTCTTTTTTTCCATTTCGCACTTAACTGGCGTGCGTGCTGGGGTCGTTTGTTGCCACGATTTCTATTTGTTTCATTTCCCTTATGCTATCAAATACGCACGAACATTTTTTTAATATACGCTGAGCACTTTTTCTGCTTATAGTGAACATTTTTCAATGCACCATGAATTTTTCTTTACAAACGGTGAACATTTTCTTAATATAACGAACTTTGGTAATATCCGTTGAACATATTTAAAATGCAAATTGAACTTTTTTTATTATAGGTTGATCAATTTTCTTACGATATAATGAACCTTTTACTTAATGCGCGGTGACTTTTCTGTAATTTATGGTGACATTTTCTTAATACACGGTGAGTTTCAAGAATATTATGGTGAATATTTTCTTAATAAATGGTGAAATTTTGTATTTAAAAAAAATGTTCAACGTGTATTAAAAACTTATTATGTACAATCATTCTTGCATTTCCAGAAACACGTTGATTTTTATAAGAAATGTTGAACAGTTTTAATGCATTTCTAAATTTATTAAGATTACAATTTTTTAATACATGTTCTGCTCCATGTTTCTAAAATATATGCATTTAAAATTATATGTTCAACTTTTAATGCATTGAATGCAAAAATGGTTAAGAAACCGGGGCAAAAAGTTCTTGAAACTCATCGTGTATCAAGAAAATGTTCACCATAAATTACCAAAAGTTCACCGTGCGTTATGTAAAATGTTCATCATATCTTAAGAATTTTTTTAAGATATATTACAAAGATGTTCAATTTGCATTTAAAATATGTTCAACGTTCATTATAATGAAAAAAATGTTAACCGCTTGTAAAGAAAAAGTTGACAACCTGTATTAAAAATAATTGTGTAATCATAATAAATTTTAGAAATGCATTAAAACGTTCATCTTTTATAAAAGAAAATTGACGTGTTTCTGGAAATGCAAGAATGATTTTACACAATAAAGTTATTAATACATGCTGAACATTTATTGAAATACAAAAAATTCACAATGTATTAAGAAAATATTCACTATAAGTTAAAAAATTGTGTAATCATAATATTCTTGAAACTCAGCATGTATTAAGAAAATGTTCACCATAAATTACAAGAACTTCACCGCGCATTATAAAAGCATAACAAAAATGAAATGAATGGAAACCGGGGCAATGAACGAGCCCAACACATCATAAGAAAATATGTCACCATAAAAGCAGCGAAAGCACCCAGTGGCGGAGACAGGGGGACCAGCAGGGGCCCTGCCCCCCCCCCCCACATCTGGATTTTGCTGCTAATTTGCTATGAGCAGCGACATAATTAGTAATCTTTTGTTGCTGAAAATCTATTTTGCTATAGTTTGGCCCTCCCTAACTTGTTTTAGCAGCACTTGCCCCCCCCTAATACATATTTCCTGGCTCCGCCACTGAAAGCACCTGCCAACAAATTGGAACCATAATCCCCTCCATCTGCCTCGCTCTCTATCTGGTAGTATATGCTCTGATCGAGGCCCTATTCGATGATTTGGATATTGATTTGCCTTTGACTGATTCGTCTTACCATTTTACTACAGTTTTTTCCAGTAAGTTTAACATGAGCGGAATTGGTGTACTTGACCAGTAGTGAACTCTCAGTTGTGTTCAATAGTCGCGAAGCAGAACCGGTTTTCAATTCATCGAAACTCTTGAAAAGTTCCTTTGCTTTTATAGCGAAAGCACCTGCCAACAAATTGGAACCATAATCGCCTCCATCTGCCTCGCCCTCTATCTGGTAGTATATGCTCTGATCGAGGCCCTATTCTTATTATGATGATTTGGATATTGAATTGCCTTTGACTGATTCATCTTACCATTTTACTAGAGTTTTTTTCCAGTAAGTTTAACATGAGAAGAATTGGTGTACTTGACCAGTAGTGAACTCTCAGTTGTGTTCAATAGTCGCGAAGCAGAACCGGTTTTCAATTGATCGAAACTCTTGAAAAGTTCCTTTGCTTTTACAACGAAAGCATCTGCCAACAAATTGGAACCATAATCCCCTCCATCTGCCTCGCTCTCTATCTGTTAGTATATGCTCTGATCGAGGCCCTATTCTTATTATGATGATTTCGATATTGAATTGCCATTGACTGATTCATCTTACCATTTTACTAGAGTTTTTCCAGTACGTTTAACATGAGCAGAATTGGTGTACTTGACCAGTAGTGAACTCTCAGTTGTGTTCGATAGTCGGTTACGAGTTCCCATATCTTACACAACCTTACCTTTTTCTTACTATGGGCCAAATTGTGGAGGAAAGCAGAATCACTTTTTTTCGTAGAACTCACTTTTGCTCTTTGGAGAGTACCTTCCACTAGGTCGAGCCATGGATCCAAAGCCTACTAGTTAGCTTTGAAGGTTTAGGCTTGAGAGAAATCTTGAGCAGAACACTTGCACTCCTCCTATCGACTTATTCAGATTTGCTTATTTCTTTCTCTTTCATTTTTGTAGATATGGGCTTTGGCGAGATTCTTTCAAGGCTCGAGTGAAGTGACAAGCACATATTCAGGAAGCTAGTGATCCCGCTTGCCAACTCAAGCATGCTTTAGAGCTCCTTGATTGGTACGAGGTAGTGATAGCAAGAGGCAACTCTCAATTGTTGTAATATAGAGACCTCTTTCAATGATTATAGATCCAAAGGATCGTTATTGATAGGAAACTTCTAGTAGCCCCAGACTTTGACTTGAAGAATTGAATCCGCCTTCTTCTTCTTATTCTTCTAAAAGTCTCCCAGGCGTGGTATCATCGGATCCACAAGGTCAATTTGTATCCATTTGTTCAGAAACCGGAAATGCCAACTACTCACTTCTTGCTAAGGATGAAGGTGCCATGGGTGATAGCGCCAGCCATTCCCTCATTAAAGAGAAAGCGCCAACCCCGCTACTAAAGCTAAGGCCAACCGCAGCCGAGTGAAATGAAATGTGTATGAAAAATAACATAGAATAATCTTGATGCGATCGATGCAGACACACTTCTGTTCTTACAAGCTACAGTCAGAAACAACAACTTTGCAAATAACCCTAAGAGTGCCATACGAAAAAATAAAAGCAAATGTGGGTATGGACCAATTTCCTGCCCTAGAAGAGGCTCAACCTACCATACCCTGCTCTTTGCCTGCTTACCGAGCTCTCCTCATACCGAGTATCTAGGCATTTCTTCTCACAGGCCGGTTGGGAGAAAGTTGGCATTCTTTAATATGTTGCTGGGGGCCCGTACTTACTTGATGGAATGGATGGGATGATGTGTTTCAGTTCAGCCAACAATGGAGGTTTCCTCGGCCTAGTCGCATAAGAGCCCCCTTCTTTTTCTAGTTAGTTGAAAGAAAAGCAACGGGGAAGGTTGGCTTACCAGTTAATTGGTCTGTATCATATCTTGCTATGGTGGGACATCCTCTTCAGTTTAGGTATCTAGGCTGATTGTTAGCTTTAGTCGTTCGGCAGTCTTCATTTGTCACAACCCTAGCTTCTGGCAATGCACTAGTGCTAGCTTTTTGGTGATGCATCATGTTTACTTTTTACAGAAAGTTGAAATGGGGATGACAGAACCCCCAGCACCCCCTTAAACCAACTAGGGTTACTAAAATCTTTTTCAATGAACCTGAAATGCCCTTCTAAAATGTTCATCATCTTTGCCTTGGTCTAGAACCTCTGACAAAAATGGTGCACAATTTTCTAGGAGAACAGAGGGTCACTGAACAAAATCATATAATATTTGCATTTGGGCATTTAAATGCTAAAAAATATTTTAAATGCTCAAATAATCATAAACTGAAATGTTTACTGTAGGATATATTCCCAACAGTAGCCATGATTAGTTTCATGATTTTTGGAAATGCCCTGGCATTTTTAATAAAGCTACAAGGTTACAGAAGAATAGAAAAACAGAAATAAAAAAAACGAAGCAGAAACATACATGGCGCCCACCAACCGGCCCAGCTCCTGTGCTGGCCCAGCACTGTTCAGCCCAGCCCACCACCGCCAACTCCCCTGTCGCCTTCCTCCTCGGCTAGGAGGACGCGCGTGTTGTCGACGTGCGCACGCACGCGCCCCGGCCACCTCCTCCCTCCCAGCCTGCCTGGCTCCTCCTCGATGCACCAGGCGACGCCACGCAGCCCCTCGACTCCCTCTCACTCTCTCCCGTCCTCATCCCCTCCTCTGCTGCCCTCCCCGCGATGGCCGAGCGCCACAGTCGCCGCCGCTCACTGCCACCGCGCCCACCGCCGTCCCCTTGCCCCGTTGCCATTTCCTCTAGCTCCCCCGTCGACGCCGTGAAGCTCCAAGCCGAAGAACACGACCTCGGGTGCCTGGATCCGTCGCCCTCGAGCTCGTCACCGCCGCATATGGCCGCCGGAGGTCGTCGTTGTTACGTGCGCTAGAGGTCGTCCCGAGCCAGCCGAGGCGCGCCGACCCTCTGTGAGCTCCTCTTGATTCCCTCTCTTCCCAAGCGTTTTGCTCGCTCTAGCCACGACAACCACCGGAGCCGAGAGTTCCGTGCCGCCGGCCATGGCGCCGCCGTAGCCAGAGCCCGAACCAGCCGCTCCTGCCCGCGTCATTGTTCTCCTAACCTCTCCAGGAGCCCGTAGCCACCACCAGATCCTCCCCACGTGCCCTACAGCCACCGCCCGAGCTCACCTGAGCTCCGGCCGCCGCCGCGAGCTCCGTTCCGGCGAGCTCCGGCGCCCTCGCGGCCACCCACCTGCTCCTCTGGATGCGGGAGAGCACGGGCTGCGTCCCGGTGGTCTCTGCGTGTCCAGCCGCCGCCTGTAGCTCAAGTCCGGCGAGCCTCCACCGTTGTTTTGGTCGCCGCCAGCCGAACCCCGGCGACAGCCGACATGGCGCGTCATTAGGGCTTAAACCCCCTGTTAATCACCCACTTGAGCCACTGCCACGTGGGCCCATGCGCCTATTTAGGTTAGACTAATTTTCTGTTTAGATTAGTGATAACCATGTGGCCCCACGTGCTGGCTTTGACTTTGACCTAGTCAGCGTTGACTGGGCCCACATGTCTGTGACACTAACCAGCCCTGAGTCACTAACCAGTGGGCCCCACTGGTCAGGTTTGACCTGGACCGTGCCGTTGACCGCGGACGTCACAGTGACGCGATGTTGACGCCATAAAGTATTTTCTGGATTTATTTATATTCAGGAAATTCCAGAAAATGCCCAAAACTTCTAAAATTCATAGAAAATTATATATAACTCCAAATAAGATAAATTATATATGAAAAATTATTAGAAAAATCCAAAGAATCTGTTTATGGCATTTTCATGCATGTTTGAGCAACCTAAAGCTACTGTATATGAAAATTTGAATTAATGGCATTTGAAATGTCATATATGGAGTTTGAATTTGAATCTTAGATTCAAACCAACTCCATTTAACCTGCTGCTAGTTGCATTAGCTCAAACCACAACATATTTCCATGTCATGATCATGCATCATATTGTGCATTGCATTGATTGTGTTTCTTCTTTGTTTTTTGGTGCTTGTCCCCTCTCAGTAGACGTGTACCGACAATGTGATCGATGACACGATGAAGAACTATACTTTCTTCAGAAGTGCCAGGCAAGAAAAAAACCCTTGTTCATTCCGATACAATCCCACTCTCTCGCTCCTGCTCTCTTTTACTGCATTAGGATAACAACTATTCATCTATTACTTGCTACGGTAGTTGAACCCCTTATCCTCTGCATGACATGTCGTTGCCACAGTAAATAGATGAAACCCACTAGCATGAGTAGGAGTTGTTTGAGCCCTGATGTGCCTACTCATTCATGCTTGTTTGTCGTGCCTGCTATTGCTTAGAGTTGTTTTAGGTCTGATTCATCGGGGATGAATCGGAGGTGTGTGAACATGTCCTACTGTTGAGAGCTAAGTGTGTGAACACAATTTGGTAAAGGTATCGGTGAGAGGCCATGTAGGAGTACATGGTGGGTTGTCTCATTGAAGCCGTCCTCAGTAACTGAGTTCTGTGTTTGTGATCCATGAAACAGCTACCACCATGCATTGGGCCCAGAAATATGACCCCGCTCAACTTATTAATCACCCTTGTCCTCTGTCCAGGAGTTGCAACTAGTTTCGTGTTTGTAGTATCTTTGGAGGCCGTGGGCAGCGCTGACCCGAGGGGTGGGCTATGATGCGGTAGGCACGTGGCCGGGTATGCCGGGTGCCTGCTTGGTGTCGCGGAACCCTGTACACATCGTTCGGGGCCGTATGTGGAAACCTCGGCCAGACTCCCTGCGGATGGAACCTGAATAGGCGATAAACCTGGACTAGAGACTTGAGTGTTTAGGTAGGTCATGGTCAACACCCATGTCGGCTTTCGCTTGAAGTCTGCCGAGCACATGTCGTGTGCAAACGCTAAGTGGTGGAAACATGTATGAAGAAGTACACCCCTGCAGGGTTAACATCATCTATTCGAATAGCCGCGTCCGCGGTAACGGACCTCTGGGTTGCCTATACAATTCATAGACAAGTGAAAGTGGATACTCGAAAATGCGCAAGATAAGCGTGAGCGCTATGGATGGCGTTCTCGTAGGAAGACGGGAGCGGATCCATAGTGGTGTATTAATATGGTGAATATGTGGACTCGTGTGCGCCACCTCAAAGAGTTACTTGCAGTCGTAGTTCAGGATAGCCACCGAGTCAAAGCTGGCTTGATGCAGTTAAACCCCACCATCCCCTTTGTTGATAATGATGCATATGTAGTTAGTTCTGATGTAAGTCTTGCTGGGTACATTTGGACTCACGTTTGCCTATTTTATGTTTTTTGCAGAGAGACTTTAGTATCGCTAGTAGTTCCGCTTGGACTTCGACGTTTAGCTTGCTACCTCAGCTATGATCTTGTGCCCTTGGCAGGATCTAGTAGATAGTCAGGCTTCTCAGCCTTTTTCATTTGTAGATGTTTGTACTCAGACATGTTAAGCTTCCATTTGTGCTTTGACTTGTATGCTCTAAATGCTGGGTCGAGAGAGCCATGTTTGTAATATCTCGCTCCTCGGAGCCTATTGAATTAAATACTTGAGTTGCAGAGTCATGTTGTGATGCCATGTTGTATTTGCACCTATCGAGCATATTATGTGTATGCTATTGAAATGCTTGGTATGTGTGGGATCTGACTATCTAGTTGTTTATCCTTGGTAGCCTCTCTTACCGGGAAATGTCTCCTAGTGCTTCCACTGAGCCTTGGTAGCTCGCTACTGCTCCAGAACACTTAGGTTGGCCGGCATGTGTCCTTCTTCGTTCCTGTGTCTGTCCCTTCGGGGAAATGTCACGCGGTGTCTACCGAGTCTGTTAGCTGCTACTGCCGGTTCTGGAGTCCTCCTAGCCTAATTGCTACAGCCCGGATTCACTCGCTGATGACCGACGCGTTCGTTGCTGGGTCATGTATGCCTTTCCCTGTAAGTTAGCGCCACTTTGGGTTCACGACTAGCCATGTCAGCCCGGGCTCCTTGTCATATGGATGCTAGCGACACTATCATATATGTGTGCCAAAAGGCGTAAACAGTACCGGGCCTGGTAAGGCGACACCCGTGGGAATACCGTGCATGAGGCCGCAAAGTGATATGAGGTGTTACATACTAGATCGGTGTGGCATTGGGTCGGGGTCCTGACAGCTTTGGTATCAGAGCCTGATTGCCTGTAGGATTACCAAGCCAAACTGGTCGAAGTTGAGTCTAGAAATTCTTTAGTTATATAAGGGAAGTGATTGTGGGATGGAACGTAAGGCTCTTTTTATTCCTTATACCTTATGCCCTTCTGATTTGAGTCATCATATCTTTCCTACGGGGTTAAGGAACTAGACTATCTCCTCTTTCTATCAGGATCACGTGTTACTAATCCATAGACTTATAGGATTGTTGTACTTAAGCCTTGATTCAGTTTCTACTACTTCCGTGTGTTCATAGTTGGTCTCAGAACCTTGATATTGTGCTTCTGAGTGGTTATGCCACCATTTTTGTAGCATGTCTCAAATTCTTTTGAGCATTTACAGCCGCTATGCTGTCCGAGTCGTCCCAGGTTTCTAAACAATCTGATGCATTTGCAAATCCCTTCTTTCCGTTCCCGAAGTTCCCTTGTGCCAGATCAACCACACTAACTAGTGTGTTGAGGTACTGCCTCGGCATTTATGTTGGAGCTATTGTTATGACCCTAGGTGTCTAGAGTATCACCTAGTACTCTAGCTATGTCTTGTGTTCCCAGTGTGATGATTCTGGCCATCAATCTCGAAAGCATCCCATGATGCCACCTAGTGGTAGGTATTCTACTCCTGGGTTTCTGAACCCGAGATCCACCCTACTCACCTCATGTTGATAGTGTTTGCTCGTTCCTTTAGGTTATTAGTAACCTTTGTATTAGTCCTCGAGGTCCGTGGTATTTCCTTCTTCCAAATACTATGAACCACTTATGGCGGAAGTATGTTGGATCAAAAGATCACAACAAGAGTGCTCTCGAAGAGTTCTCCATTCTATATCGTGACTCTGCCAGTCCTACCTTCTTTGCATGGGTTATCCGGAAGAAAATTTTTGAGCTTTGCTCGACATACTAATCTGTGCATCCACAGCTCAGAAAATCGTATGTTCTTTTGGGTTGTCCCTCTTTAGTTGTATCCTGACCCCTGTCTATCAATTGATAGTCGAGAGTAGTCGTGCACCTGTGTTATCAATGCGTATTACTCTTGCGGTCCGTCAAGCCATTCTATTCCGGAATGACTAGGAGACACAAACTCCAGTACCTCTCCCATATCCAGGATTGGGTCAAAGCAGTTGTATTCCGCAGATCAAAATGCTAATCCAGCTTTTGATTCTGTTCTACCCTGAAGTATTACCATCTTATGTCAAGAATGTCATGGGAATTGCACATGATCCTATGAACTCTTGATATAGTGATACTTCTCGCCCTCATATTCATTTCTCGGTTCCCGTGTTGTTGCAAGCGGAATGCCGACAGGTGAACTATGATGTGTGAAATCAATACTCCTGGCAACTTTGTTGCTTGGTAGTTAAAGGACAATAATTTCATTCATAGCGTGTTGGTTCTTGAATCATCATTCTAAGATAGATTGTGCTACCCAGTCCCTACTTCCGGGTGCACTCCTCGATCAATGAGTTGGGATCGTATTGATCCCTCGCTCTTTTGATCATATCGTCTGGCCCTGAAAAGCAAGGTTGTTCTCGAGCTTATTAACATATCGGTGGTTCGTGATTTTCCGAATATCCTCTCGGAAGTGTTACCAGGTTGTCACCTGACCGCTATGTTGAGTTCGTGATCAAGTTGGTTCTTGTAAACCAGCCATTCTCCAAGAATCTGTGTTGGTTACCCCCTGAGCTAGTTGGTTAAGCTAAACAATAACTTGGGGAGTTGGAAGTTAAAAGCTTTCCAGCTTAGTCCATTTCAAGGGATATATTTGTGTGTGTTGAAGAGAGATGATATCTTCATCGATTGGTCCCTGTGATCAGTTGTTGGATCTATTGTCATATCAAAACTTTGATTTGAGTATGGGCTATCATCAAATCAAATCAGAACCAACGATGTTCATAATGTTGTCTTACTCATGGTTGATCCCTCGAGCATACACCATTATATCTTTTGGGTCTGACCAATGCTATCATTTGTTCACATATTTATGGAATTCCATCTTCATGGAAACCTGGATGAATTGTTGTTGAGCCCATCAGCAACACTGCCACCTTCTCCATGATTTGTGTTGAACATCCAACTAGTATTGGAAACTTTATAAGCATTATCTTCATGTTTCATTCATGAAGCATATGTTCGTATGAAAAAGTGACTTCCTCTAGTTCATGTGCATATGGTGCAAGTTGCCGCCGTGAACTCGAGAAAGTCAATGTTGCTTCATCTGAAATCATCCCAAGTCAGTCATGCACGTGCGAAGTATACATTGGTTTGTGAGACTAGCTACCTTCATTCCAAATGTATCCGTAGCATACCAAGCCACTGATTGATCTGTTCAAGGAGAAGAAGTTCCTTCTTAAGAGCAATACTTATGCAAGGACTTCCATATCCTTGTTGATGGTTCCCCACCTGAACTCGGTAGTGTTTTATTATAAGACTACTACGTGGTCATGCTTGTCTGAGACAGCGTGTTCACATGTCTATAGCAGAACCAGCTCATGTTTTGGAGCTTACTACCCTAGTCCATCTCCCGAGAATCCTGCAACATCTTCTCGTCGATTTGTGTTGCAAACTTTCATTTTTCTTCCTAGACTCAATGAGTCTAGATTATTCTGACACCAACCAGATCTGAATCTCAGGCAGATATGATGGTTGGAACGTTTCCCAAGAACCATAATATTGGCCTCTCTGTAACCCGGTAAAGTGGATGTCGTGGCCAACACACCCAGCCGGAAGACCTGTTATTGTAATATCTTGATTGAAGAAGTTGGCCACCTCCCCATAAGGACTTCGTAGGATTTACTCCCTAGTTGTGCCTTATGATTTTTGTGTTCCTGAAGTCTGACCTTTTACTTGATGTTCTAGATATCAAACCATATTTATGAATGGATTATGCTAGCACATCAAGGAGAACATTAGAAGCAGAGTGCTAAATGTCTCTCGGTCGGTCGTCCTGATTTTGTTCCCTTGGCCCCGCTAAGGTGAAATATGAGAAGGTGTTATCCTCTTCGGCATCTGCATCATCCATCACCATTCATCATGGTAGTATGTTGTGTTGCCAGGATCCTTGACACGGATATTGGTAAAACCTTGATGAATATGGAAATGCTCAAGTTCTTGAGAGCACGCGCAAGCACCAGGTGTTATCTTCGGCACTAACTAGGATTGCTCCCAGTTTCCTCGGTTATGCTATAAATTTTCAACAGTGGACTCACTCTCTACTGTTGAGCCTCTCCCTAGTTACTAGTATCATTCCCAGCATTTGCACCTTGTTACTAGCTTGCACTGCCATTGTGCCATCCTACTATGGACTACCCTTCTCAGTAATTACTGATCAGGATCATTTCCAAGTGGTTCTACCATGGGTTTCCATCCATCTCCGATGATAGGCAAAATCATCCATTGTGTTTTCTTCAACAATGTAATCCACATCATCCATACTAGTCCGGGTATGTCATTCATACGGACTCCTTCAAATGATCGATTATGATTTGCCTTAAGCTGGTATAAAGAGCTTCAATGATCTTTGAATCAAAGGTAATTCTTTTTGCCACTTAAGGGATGATTCTACGAGCCACCTCCTCTAAGGTGTCTCGTTATGGTATCATGGCAATTCAACTCCTCGCTACGTTGACAACTGTTCACCACCTTCTTAAGTGTGAAATTGTTGTCTACCCGGTGAACCCCCGTCATCCGTTCCACTCCATTCCTCTAGATGTGTGCCTCGTGTCTCAGCTCAAGAGATGTTGCTATGACTCACCCCGTGAGTTGATCCTAAGTTGTTTGATCTTCAAGAAGATCGATCCTTCTAGAGTTTTTCCTTTCCTCTTGTTGTCATGTTAGTTGGAGTTCTCAGAGCAAGACCTCGAGACAAAGATGGTGATCGAATCAACACCCTTATAAAGTGTAACCTGGATCGTGAAGATTGTGTTAGTTTGCGTTCCCCCTTCATCTTACCCTACGCTTGAATCTCGGGACGAGATTCTTGTTTAGTGGGGGTGAGTTGTCACATCCCTAGCTTCTGGCAATGCACTAGTGCTAGCTTTTTGGGGATGCATCATGTTTACTTTTTACGGAAAGTTGAAATGGGGATTACAGAACCCCCAGCACCCCTTTAAACCAACTAGGGTTACTAAAATCTTTTTCAATGAACCTGAAATGCCCTTCTAAAATGTTCATCATCTTTGCCTTGGTCTAGAACCTCTAACAAAAATGGTGCACAATTTTCTAGGACAACAGAGGGTCACTGAATTAAATCATATAATATTTGCATTTGGGCATTTAAATGCTATAAAATATTTTAAATGCTCAAACAATCATAAACTGAAATGTTCTGTAGGATATATTCCCAACAGTAGCCATGATTAGTTTCATGATTTTTGTAAATGCCCTGGCATTTTTAATAAAGATACAAGGTTACAGAAGAATGGAAAAACAGAAATAAAAAAACGAAGCAGAAACATACCTGCCGCCCACCAACCGGCCTAGCTCCTGTGCTGGCCCAGCACTCTGCAGCCCAGCCCACCACCGCCAACTCCCCTGTCGCCTTCCTCCTCTGCCAGGAGGACGCGCGTGTGGCCGACACGCGCACGCACGCGCCCCGGCCACCTCCTCCCTCCCAGCCTGCTTGGCTCCTCCTCGATGCACCAGGCGACGCCACGCAGCCCCTCGACTCCCTCTCACTCTCTCCCGTCCTCATCCCCGCCTCTGCTGCCCTCTCCCGTGTTGGCCGAGCACCACAGTCGCCGCCGCTCACTGCCACGGCGCCCACCGCCGTCCCCTTGCCCCGTTGCCCTTTCCTCTAGCTGCCCTGTCGACGCCGTGAAGCTCCAAGCCGAAGAACACGACCTCGGGGTGCCTGGATCCGATGCCCTCAAGCTCGTCACCGCCGCATCTGGCCGCCGGAGGTCGTCGTCGTTACATGCGCTAGAGGTCGTCCCCGAGCCCGCTGAGACTGCCTTCGACCCCACCACGAGCTCCTCTTCGATTCCCCTCTCTTCCCGCGCGCTTTTGCTCACTCTAGCCATGACAACCACCGGAGCCGAGAGCTTCGTGCCTCCGGCCATGGCGCTGCCGTGGCCAGAGCCCGAACCGGCCGCTCCCGCCCGCGTCATCGTTCTCCTAACCTCTCCAGGAGCCCGTAGCCACCACCAGATCCTCCCCACGTGCCCTACAGCCACCGTCCGAGCTCACCCGAGCTCTGGCCGCCGCCGCGAGCTCCATTCCGGCGAGCTCCGTCGCCCCCGTGGCCACCCACCTGCTCCTCTGGATGCGGGAGAGCACGGGCTGCGTCCCGGTGGTCTCCGCGTGTCCAGCCGCCGCCTGTAGCTCAAGTCCGGCGAGCCTCCGCCGTTGTTTTGGTCGCCGCCGGCCGAACCCCGGCGACAGCCGACATGGCGCGTCATTAGGGCTTAAACCCCCTGTTAATCACCCACTTGAGCCACTGCCACGTGGGCCCATGCACCTGTTTAGGTTAGACTAATTTTCTGTTTAGATTAGTGATAACCATGTATTTACGTTTGGCTTTGACTTTGACCTAGTCAGCGTTGACTGGGCCCACATGTCTGTGACACTAACCAGCCCTGAGTCACTAAGCAGTGGGCCCCACTGGTCAGGTTTGACCTGGACCGCGCCGTTGACCGCGGACGTCACAGTGACGCGATGTTGACGCCATAAAGTATTTTTTGGATTTATTTATATTCAGGAAATTCCAGAAAAATGCCCAAAACTTCTAAAATTCATAGAAAATTATATATAACTCCAAATAAGATAAATTATATATGAAAAATTATTAGAAAAATCCAAAGAATCTGTTTATGGCATTTTCATGCATATTTGAGCAACCTAAAGCTACTGTATATGAAAATTTGAATTAATGGCATTTGAAATGTCATATATGGAGTTTGAATTTGAATCTTAGATTCAAACCAACTCCATTTAACCTGCTGCTAGTTGCATTAGCTCAAACCACAACATATTTCCATGTCATGATCATGCATCATATTGTGCATTGCATTGATTGTGTTTCTTCTTTGTTTTTCAGTGCTTGTCCCCTCTCAGTAGACGTGTACCGACAATGTGATCGATGACACCGATGAAGAACTATACTTTCTTCAGAAGTGCCAGGCAAGAAAAAAACCCTTGTTCATTCCGATACAATCCCACTCTCTCGCTCCTGCTCTCTTTTACTGCATTAGGATAACAACTATTCATCTATTACATGCTACGGTAGTTGAACCCCTTATCCTCTGCATGACATGTCGTTGCCATAGTAAATAGATGAAACCCACTAGCATGAGTAGGAGTTGTTTGAGACCTGATGTGCCTACTCATTCATGCTTGTTTGTCGTGCCTGCTATTGCTTAGAGTTGTGTTAGGTCTGATTCATCGGGGATGAATCGGAGGTGTGTGAACATGTCCTACTGTTTAGAGCTAAGTGTGTGAACACGATTTGGTAAAGGTATCGGCGAGAGGCCATGTAGGAGTGCATGGTGGGTTGTCTCATTGAAGCCGTCCTCGGGAACTGAGTTCTATGTGTGTGATCCATGAAACAGCTACTACCATGCATTGGGCCATGAAATATGACCCCGCTCGACTTCTTAATCACGCTTGTCCTCTGTCCATGAGTTGCAAGTTGTTTCTGGTGTTTGTAGTATGCTGGAGGCCGTGGGAAGCGCTGATCCGAGGGGTGGGCTGTGATACGGTAGGCACGTGGCCGGGTATGTCGGGCGCCATTTTGGTGTCGCGGAACCCTATACACATCGTTCGGGGCCGTATGTGGAAACCTCGGCCGGACTCCCTGCGGGTGGTACCTGAATAGGCGATAAACCTGGACTAGAGACTTGAGTGTTTAGTTAGGTCATGCTCTACACCCACGTCGGCTTTCGCTTTAAGTCTGCCGAGCACATGTCGTGTGCAGACGCTAAGTGGTGGAAACATGTATGAAGAAGTACACCCCTGCAGGGTTAACATCATCTATTCGAATAGCCGCGTCCGTGGTAAAGGACCTCTGGGTTGCCTATACAGTTCATAGCAAGTGAAAGTGGATACTCTAAAATGCGCAAGATAAGCGTGAGTGCTATGGATGGCGTTCTCGTAGGGAGACGAGAGATGATCCATAGTGGTGTATTGATATGGTGAATATGTGGACTCATGTGCGCCACCTCAAAGAGTTACTTGCAGTCACAGTTTAGGATAGCCATCGAGTCAAAGCTAGCTTGCTGTAGTTAAACCCCACCATCCCCTTTGTTGATAATGATGCATATGTAGTTAGTTCTGAAGTAAGTCTTGCTGGGTACATTTGG
Organism: Aegilops speltoides; assembly: GCA_021437245.1. Taxonomy (NCBI): domain Eukaryota; kingdom Viridiplantae; phylum Streptophyta; class Magnoliopsida; order Poales; family Poaceae; genus Aegilops; species Aegilops speltoides. Next base: position 137,164,549 of record CM038147.1, read on the forward strand.
ACTCACGTTTGCCTATTTTATGTTTTTTTTGCAGAGAGACTTTAGTCTCGCTAGTAGTTCTGCTTGGACTTCGACGTCTAGCTTGCTACCTCAGCTACGATCTTGTGCCCTCGGCAGGATCTGGTAGATAGTCAGGCTTCTCAGCCTTTTTCATTTGTAGATGTCTGTACTCAGACATGTTAAGCTTTCGTTTGTGCTTTGACTTGTATGCTTTGAATGCTGGGTCGAGAGACCGATGTTTGTAATATCTTGCTCCTCGGAGCCTATTGAATTAAATACTTGAGTTGTAGAGTCATGTTGTGATGCCATGTTGTATTTGCACATATCAAGCATATTGTGTGTATGCTATTGAAATGCTTGGTATGTGTGGGATCTGACTATATAGTTGTTTATCCTTGGTAGCCTCTCTTACCGGGAAATGTCTCCTAGTGCTTCCACTGAGCCTTGGTAGCTTGCTACTGCTCCGGAACACTTAGGTTGGCGGCATGTGTCCTTCTTCGTTCTGTGTGTCCTCCCGGGAAATGTCACGCGGTGTCTACGGAGTCTGTTAGCTGCTACTGCCGGTTTACCGGAGTCCTTCTAGCCCAGTTGCTACAGCCCGGATTCACTCGCTGATGACCGACACGTTCGTTGATGGGTCATGTATGCCTGTCCCTGTAAGTTAGCGCCACTTTGGGTTCACGACTAGCCATGTCAGCCCGGGCTCCTTGTCATATGGATGCTAGCGACACTATCATATATGTGTGCCAAAAGGCGCAAACGGTCCCGGGCCTGGTAAGGCGACACCCGTGGGAATACCGTGCGTGAGGCCGCAAAGTGATATGAGGTGTTACATGCTAGATCGGTGTGGCATTGGGTCGGGGTCCTGACATCCTTCATTCTCATTCAACAAGGAGAAGTGTCTAATCAAAATTATTGGTTGAGCCTCGCGTATATTTGATGTCGTCCTAGAATTGAACTAGCGTTTAAGGTTGATCAAGTTCAAACAATCCGGCTCTGCAAGATCAGTCATATATCAAGTAAGAGACATGTGCTTCCTATTAGTTATAGACTACTTTTGTGACAAGTGGATCCCTTTAGGTTTAGTTGTTAATTGTACTATTCTCTTCAATAATTAGGTCTTTCATATTCCTATTGGGTTCAATGTTCTTCACCACCCACTGAGTCTGGATTCGTTTCATGGGTAATATTTGATGTGTGATCATCAATCTCTTCCATTGCTCCTATGTTCTGCTATACATACAAGGTACATGGGCCATGGGGCCTAACACACACAGTATGCAGCCCAGCCAATACTCAACACTCCCCCGGCTAAAGATATCTAACATGCATATCTTGTTACAAATTGCTAAACCCTCACAAGGACCTACTCGTTTAGTAAAACAATCAGCTACTTGTTCACTATACTTAATGTTACCCGCTTCTTCGACCGAACAATCTCAATCCAAAGGAAGTATCGAAGAGGTCCAAGAACCATTACCTCAAATGCTTCTCCCAATCTTGCCTTCAAACAATTGATTTCTTCAACATCATCTCTAGTAATCACAATATCATCCACATACACCGCCAAAATGGTGATATGGATTTGTCTATGCCGGTACTGTATGATCTCCATTACACTGAGAGTAGCCCATACCACAAACAACTCTCCTGAACTCTGTCCACGCACGCGTGCATTTATTTCAAGCCATACAAAGATTTCTTGAGCCTACACACCTTCCCATTAGTCATTTGTTCCAAAACACGGAGGAATGTCCATATGGATCTCTTCTTGTAAATAACCACCATGAAGAAAAGCATTCTTCACATCTAGCTGATGTAAAGGCCACCCAAAGTAAGTTGACTGCGCATGAGATTAAGGTTCTCACCGTGTCCATCTTAGCCACTGGTGGTTTGGTCTCATCATAGTCTATCTCCTGTCTTCCTATAACCTTTTGCAATTAGTCTTGCCTTATATCTATCCACCTTACCCTCTAGATTTTGTTTTACGGTGAACACCCATTTGCATCCAACTGCTCTTTTTCCTGCTAGGAGTGGAAGAAGATCCCACGTCTTGTTCTTCTGAAGTGCACCAAGCTCCTCCTTCATTGCGTCTTTCTTTCCACCGGGGATCCAGCTTTGCAGCCTTCCAATCCTTTGGAATAGACACTGTTTGTAGAGATGCAATGAATGCTTTGTGTGCGGGTGAGACATAAGAGTCTAAAACTCAATTTGCAATGTCATGCTCATAGCCATATCGGACCGGAGGCTTTCCAGCATTTTAACCTCCACCTTTCTCTTGTGGCTCCTCCTAGACTACCTCAGGTTGCTCTTGTGGTTCTTCATCCAAGACCACTAGCTGTACAAGAAGAAGGGGTCCCACCTTGGGGCGGGGGTATCTTACTTCTTTTCCTCCGCGTTCGTGACAAGCTAGTAGGCACTCTTGTGTGGGTTGGCTCATTCCTCTAGAAAACGAATATTGAGAAGATAGATGTGGGAGAAGTCTTTGAAACCCGAAGTTCTAAATAGAAAATGCAATGAAGAAGGGGTGTGACCTTATGGCCAACTATACTAGCTCCCCTCCCCTAGAGGGATAATATAGCTCCTAAAGGATGATTGTTTTTGGTATATTACCGTAATTGGATAATTTGACCTGGTGCTGACTTGTTGCTGTTCTGAGAAGGGGACCTTGCAAAGCATGAAAAGTATTTTATATTTATCGATCCAATCTGTCTACAGATAGGCGCCTGTTGTGGCAGCAATTAATTATTCTCCGCCTTAGCATACAAGGACCATGGCTCACAACAAGTAGTTACGGTGGTTTTGAGGAGACATGCTCAAGGTCGCTGGTTCGGAGCTATTCCGAGATCTCAAGGAGCGCCAAGCTCAATACGTGCAAGAAGAAAGAAAGGCTTCCACCTACGACTGTAGCTGCTGGTACTTTATCTCTATCGCTTTCAACTCCCGCTCCTTCTCCCTTTGGTTTCTAGAGGAAGTGAGAAAGAATAATATATCTTGTGTAACTAATCTTTCTATCAAAAGGTTATAGTCCGTAGATCATTTCTATAAGGACTATTTGAACCATATCCAGTGCTTTGGACCTCTTTTAGCTGCTAGGTATCTACTGGGTTCAATCCCCACTTCCGCTTGAAATGAGTAAGTCAATCCTCTTGTTCGGCTATGATACGAATACTATTCATACACAGACCCGGATCCAAGATATGGGGCATAGACAGATAAGAATGGCTTCTGAGTTGCATTCATTGCACTCTGGAATGTGGGGCTCCTTGGCTGATGTGATGGAGCGGTATCAGCAGATACTTGCAAAGATCAAATCAAGCAGAAGAAACAAGGAAGTTAACTCAGCGCCATTGGCCACCTTAACACGAACAACTTGGAATAGAGGTGTAATGCCTGACAGAGAATCAGCAAGAGAATGCATTTTTCATCAAGTGAAACTATTTGAATAAACTGGAAGTTTTAAACCAAGTACTCTTGAAATCGCTACCCCCTGAGATGGAAAAAGAGGCTCAGTTTTTAGCCCTCCATTTTACCCTGGAAGTCGTTGTTCGTCTTTCGATATGAGAGGATGAAAAGTGTCCGCAATGACTTAGCGACTTAGCCAATTGGTTACAGATTCTAGACTGATCGATCAGATCACATCATCTCGAGCAAAGAGCTGAGAGCAGAGAAGTGACATCGCTTCGACACTCCTTCCTCTTTTCATTTGGAAACCAATATCAAGCAGGATATGGAGAGGAGGGCGGCTCCCTGGATTGAACACATAAAGTATTACCTAGATCTCCTCTATGTGAGAGAGAAGTTCTCAGAAATGATGGAGCTGTTGGTTTCGATCATTGTTGCTAAACCGCACCCTTTACGGAGTTTGTAGGAAGAATTCATTCTGGTCCCAAAACTTATAAGAGATCTCGGTAGTGAATATGCAATGCTGAATTCCAATAAGTTGGTACTTCGCACAAGGAAGAAGCTCGTGTTAAAGATAGTTTCATCCAGACCGAACCCTACCTTAGCGTCTCATCCCCACCCACCAAGTCTTTATCCTCGGTGAAAGGAGTGTAATTCGATGCAGGATCGGTTCCAGCTAGGGCCTGATTTTTCTCTTCTTTTATTTATTTGTTCAAGTGGCGGAAATTTTCAAACTAGTCCGATTTGGTGGTGGTAATTGCAAACGAAAAAAGCCTCTCATGAGCCTTTTTCCCTCAAAAAAAATCGAGCGTTTTTGTGATTACATACAAAGAAAGGGGGTTTTCTAAAAAAAGGCCACGTCGGCATCTGACGGGCAGGCCTCGCCAGTCAGATACACCGTTAATACACGTTTATACGCAGTTTAGACCTTTTTGTAATAGCTAGCCTCAAACTTGGTACTGACTTGTACAAATTAGCAAAAGTGGTACCAATTTGCACGTAATGCTCCAATTGTGGTACTTCCTGCAATTAACTCTAGCAAAATTTGGGTCTTTTAATGTTAGGACATGCAGTTGAACTTGCTCTCATGTCGTTCCCTAGGACGAAACTGGGGCGGCCCCGTGTCTCCAACAGACCACCTCTGTCAACATTCTTTCACCCCCGCTACCACCGGCTTTAACCATGATGACAGCGGGCCTATGTTGGCCTCGTGAAGGTCGGGTCTCAGGGACCCGTTGTCGGTACTAAAACTGGGGGATCTCAGGTAGGGGGTCCCAAGCTGTAGATCTAGAAATGATGGTAACCGGAGACAAAGGACGCGATATTTACCCAGGTTCAGTCCCTCTCTAAGAGGTAAAACCTTACGTCTTGCTTTGATTACATTGATGATGAAGTATCGAGTACAGGATGATCTACCTCGAGATCTGATACGTCCATTTTGCATCATGTTTTCTTACTGTTATTTATAATGTTTTGAGTTATTATTTCACTTTATAAAGCCATTCTAATGCCTTTTTCTATCTTATTTTGCAAGTTCAATATGAAGAGGAAGATTGCCGGCAGCCAGAATTCTGGACCTGAAAAAGCTATAGTAGAGATGGACATTCTCGAGAGCTCCAAATGACCTGAAAATTTATGGAGAATTGTTTTAGAATTAATAAAAGATATCAGCGAAAGAATACCAGGAGGGGACCCACCAGAGAGTCACAAGCTCAAGGGGGCACACCCCCTAGGGCGCGCCGGGTGAGCTCATGACTCCAGCAGTAGGCCTCTAGGGCCCATCTTCTCCTCACAAGAAAACTTTCGGGACGAAGCGCCGCCGCCTTGAGGCAGAACCAGGGCAGAAACACTTTTTCTCTCCGGCGAAGCGATTCCGCCGGAGATACTTCCCTCCGGGAGGGAAAAATCAAAGACATCGATATCACCAACGATCCTCTCATCTGAGAGGACCAATCTTCATCAACATCTTCACTAGTGATACGTATCCAACGTATCTATAATTTTTTATTGTTCCATGCTGTTATATTACATTCTTGGATGTTTAGCATCTTTATATCATTTTTGGGACTAACCTATTGACATAGTGCCGAGTGCCAGTTGCTATTTTTTGCTTGTATTTTACTTCGTAGAAAATCAATACCAAACGAAGTCCAAACGCAACGAAACTTTTTGGAGATTTTTTTGGACTAGAAGACATCTAGTGGGCCAAAGAAGTACCAGAGGGGTGCCTCGAGCAGGGCACAACCCACCTGGGCGCGCCTAGGGGGCCAGGCGTGCCCAGGTGGGTTGTGCCCACCTTGGTGACCTCCCGCACCGCCTCTTCGCCCTATAAATTGCCAAATATTCCAAATACCCTTGGGATAACCCTAGATCGGAACTTCCGCCACCGCAAGCCTCTGTAGCCATGAAAAACCAATCTAGACCCCATTCCGGCACCCTGCCGGAGGGGGAAATCATCACCGATGGCCATCTTCATCATCCTGGTGGCCACCATGATGAGGAGGGAGTAGTCCACCCTCGGGGCTGAGGGTTTGTACCAGTAGCTATGTGTTTAATCTCTCTCTCTCTCTCTCTCTCTCTCTCATGTTCTTGAGATGGCACGATTTTGATGTATCGCGTGCTTTGTTAATATGGTTGGATCATATGGTGTTTTCCCTCTCTGTCTTGTTGTGATGAATTGAGTTTTCCCTTTGAGATTTCGTATTATCATATTGAATACTTTTATGGATTTGAGAGCACTTGATATTTGTCTTGCATATGCATACCCATGGTGACAATGCGGTATTATATTTATTCACTTGATATATGTTTTGGCACCCAACTCACAGATTCCCGAGGTGACATTGGGGCAATCTATGCATAGGGTTGATGCACGTTTTCGTCCTTGTTTCTCCTATAGAAATCTTGGGGCACTCTTTGAGGATCTTTGTGTTGGATCGAGTATTATGAATCTAAAATTGTTTGATGTGTATCATATAATTAACTCATGGATACTTGTGGTGACATTGGAGTATCTAGGCGACGTTAGAGTTGGTAGATGCGTATCATATGGTGTTATTTTAGTACAAACTCTTGGATAGATCAAAAGGATAACTTTGTGTTAGTTTAGTATGAAATCTTGAATGGATCGAACGAAAGGAATAACTTTAAGGTGGTTTCTTACCCTACAAACAATTTCTTCTTATGTTCTCCGCTAGATAAGAACTCTGGACTGATTCTTCATCACATGTTGAGGGATGGTTATATGATCCAATTAGATTAGCATTGTTGAGAGATTGCACTAGCGAAAGTATGTACCTTAGACCTCATTTTCAAGCATTGCAATACCTTTGTGCTCACTTTTGTTACTTGCTACCTTGCTATTTTTATTGTTCCTACTACAAAAATCAATATCTACTATCGTTACTACACTTGTATCACCATCTCTTTGCCAAACTAGTGCACCTATACAATTTACCATTGTATTGGTGTGTTGGGGACACAAGAGACTTTTTATTAGTTGGTTCCAGGGTTGTTTGAAAGAGACCATCTTCATCCTACACCTCCCACGGATTGATAAACCTTAGGTCATCCACTTGAGGGAAATTTGCTATTATCCTACAAAACTCTGCGCTTGGAGGCTAATACGTCTCCAACGTATCTATAATTTTTTATTGTTCCATGCTATTATATTACAATTCTGGGATGTTTTACAATCATTTTATAGCAACTTTATATCATTTTTTGGGACTAGCCTATTGACATAGTGCCCAGGGCTAGTTGCTGTTTTTTGCTTGTTTTTTTACTTCGCAGGAAATCAATACCAAACGGAGTCCAAATGCAATGGAACTTTTTGGTGATTTTTTCTGGACCAGAAGACACCTGATGGGCCAAAGGAGTACCAGAGCGGTGCCCCGAGGGGGGCACAACACACCTGGGCGCGCCTGGGGGCCCAGACGCACCCTGGTGGGTTATGCCAACCTCGATGGCCTCCCACACCGCCTCTTTGCTCTATAAATACCCAATATTTCAGAAACCCTAGGGGAGTCGACAAAAATCATTCTAGCCGCCGCAAGTTCCAGAAACACCAGATCCAATCTAGACACCATCACGGAGGGGTTCATCATCCTCAGTGGTACCTCTCCGATGATGCGTGAGTAGTTCATTGTAGACCTACGGGTCCGTAGTTAGTAGCTAGATGGCTTCCTCTATCTCATTTGATTCTCAATACAATGGTCTTTTGGATATCTATTGGATGTAACTCTTTTTGCGGTGTGTTTGTTGGGATCCGATGAACTTTGAGTTTATGACCATATCTATGTTTTTATCCATGAAAGTTATTTGAGTCTTTTGATCTCTTATATGCATGATTACTTATAGCCTCATATTTATTCTTCGAATCTTTGGTTTATTTAGGTCGACTAAATCGATTTTTCTTGCCATGGGAAGAGGTGCTTTGTGATGGGTTCGATTTACGGTGCTTGATCCCAGTGACAGAAGGGGAACCGACACGTATGTATCGTTGCCATTAAGGATAACAAGATGGGGTCTATTTCTACATAAATAGATCTTGTCTACATCATGTCATGGTTCTTATTGCATTACTCCATTTTTCCATGAACTTAATACACTAGATGCATGCAAAATAGCGGTCGATGTGTGGAGTAATAGTAGTAGATGCAGGCATGAGTCGGTCTACTAATATTGCAGGTGATGCCATATAATGATCATTTCCTGGATATCGTCATGATTATTTGAAGTTCCATCAATTGCCCAACAGTAATTTGTTTACCCACCGTATTTTATTTTTTGTCGAGATAAGCTATTAGTGAAATCTACGGCCCGTGGGCCCAGGCGCGCTCAGGTGGGTTGTGCCCCCCTCGGGTGGCCTCCCGCACCGCCTCTTTGCTCTATAAATACCCCAATATTCCAGAAACCCTAGGGGAGTCAACAATAATCAATTCCAACCGCCGCAAGTTCCAGAAACACCAGATCCATCTAGACACCATCACAGAGGGGTTCATCATCCTCATTGGTGCCTCTCCGATGATGCATGAGTAGCTCATTGTAGACCTACGGGTCCGTAGTTAGTAGCTAGATGGCTTCCTCTCCCTCATTTGATTCTCAATACAATGGTCTCTTGGACATCTATTGGATGTAACTCTTTTTGTGGTGTGTTTGTTGGGATCACATGAACTTTGAGTTTATGATCAGATCTATGTTTTTATCCATGAAAGTTATTTGAGTCTTTTGATCTCTTATATGAATGATTACTTATAGCCTCGTATTTCTTCTTTGAATCTTTGGTTCAGTTAGGCCGACTAGATCAATTTTTCTTGCATGGGAAGAGGTGCTTTGTGATGGGTTCAATCTTACGGTGCTTGATCCCAGTGACAGAAGGGGAACCGACACGTATGTATTGTTGCCATTAAGGATAACAAGATGGGGTCTATTTCTACATAAATAGATCTTGTCTACATCATGTCATGGTTCTTATTGCATTACTCCGTTTTCCCATGAACTTAATAGACCAGATGCATGCTGGATAGCGGTCGATGTGTGAAGTAATAGTAGTAGATGCAGGTAGGAGTCGGTCTACTAATCTTGGCTGTGATGCCTATATAATGATCATTGCCTGGATATCGTCATGATTATTTGAAGTTCTATCAGTTTCCCAACAGTAATTTGTTTACCCACCATATGCTATTTTTCTCGAGAGAAGCCACTAGTGAAATCTACGGCCCCGGGTCTCTTCTTTATCATATTTGCCTTCAAGATCTATTTTTATTTGCTTTTAGTTTCAGATCTATTAATCCAAAAACACAAAAATACCTTGTTGCAATTTTTTATTATTTATTTTATCTCGCATTCCTGCGAGATCTATTTATCCAATCTACTACAATTTAACCTATCTCTATACCCGTGATAGATTGACAACCCCTCTCTTACGTCGGGTTGCAATTATTTGTTCTTTGTGTGCATGAGCTATTTACGTGGTGTTGCATGGTTCTCCTACTGGTTCGATAACCTTGATCTCATCACTGAGGGAAATCCCTACTATCACTGTGCTGCATCATCCATTCCTTTTAGGGGAAATACCGACGTAGTTCAAGCCACATCAAAAGGAATTTCTGGCGCCTCTACTAGGTTCCTTATCACAAATCTCATCTCCTTGCAATTTACATTATTTTCCATTTGCCTCTCATTTTCCTCTCCCCCACTTCACAAAATTTTTCCGTTTTATTCGCCCTCTTTTTCGTTCGCCGTTTTCTTGTCAAATTTGTTTTTGAGTGCAATCTTGTTGCGTAGTCATGGTGACTCAAGAGAACACCAAGTTGCGTGATTTCTCCAATACCAACAACATTGATTTTATTAGCACTTCGATTGCTCCTCCCACCACTAGTGCGGAGTCTTGTGATATTAATGCTGCTTTGTTGAATCTTGTTATGAAAGACCAATTTTCTGGTACTCCTAATGAGGATGTCACGTCCCATCTTAACACATTCATGGAATTATGCGATATGCAAAAGAAAAAAGATGTGGACAATGATATTGTGAAGTTGAAATTATTCCCGTTTTGTTTGCGAGATCGTGCAAAAATTTGGTTTTCTTCTTTGCCTCGCAATAGTATTGATTCTTGGGATAAGTGCAAAGATGCTTTTATTACTAAGTATTTTCCGCCCGTGAAAACTATTTCCTTAGGACGCAAATCATGAATTTTAAGCAACTTGAGCATAAACATGTTGCGTAATCTTGGGAAAGAATGAAATTGATGATAAGAAATTGTCCTACGCATGGTTGAAATCTTTGGATGATCATAAAATAAATTTAGCGGGATTGAATTTTGTTTCTAGAAACCTTTTAGAATCTGTCGCGGGTGGTAATTTTATGGAAATTACTCTGGGTGAAGCTACTAAATTGCTAGACAATATTATGGCAAATTATTCACAATGGCATACCGAAAGAGCTCCTACTAGTAAAAAAGTTAATTCGGTTGAAGAAATTTCTTCTTTGAGTGAAAAAGTCGTTGCTCCTATGAAATTGGTTGCTAATAAAGGTGACCCTATTAATTTTAATGATGTGCCTTTGTCTACCTTGATTGAGCAGAATAGTGATGCCATAGATGTGAATTTTATCTCTCGAAACAATTTAACAATGCTTATGGAGGTAACTTTAATCCTAGGCCTTTTCCTAGTAATTCCTCTAATAATTATGGTAATCCAATAATAGGAACACCTCTGACATTGAGAATAATATTAAAGAATTTAACAATACTCAAAAGGTTTTAAATGCTACGATAGAAGAAAAGTTGAATAGGAGTGATGATATGTCTAGAAGTATTGATAGAATTTCTCATGATGTATAAAATCTCAAGATGAAATTTTTTGTGCCTAAGGTTGAGGAATCAATTAAAGCTTTATATGTTTCTATGGATGAAAGTAAGAAAAGAACCGCTATGCTTAGAGCTAAAAGATTTTTTTAAGAAAAAAAGCGTTTTCTTGTGATTGCTTTCATAAAAGTGATGAAGATCTTAAAATGATTGGTGTTTCTTATATTGATTCCTTGTTTAGTAAAATTAAGATTGATAATAAAGGGACTGGAGAAGAGTCAACTTTAGCTAGAAGGCGTCCCGCTAATTTGGAGGGTGAAAATCTTGTTGAGAAAATTGATAAAAGTGGGTTTGGAGAGGTCAAAAGTTTAACTAGTGATGTGCCCACTCTTTTGGATTACAAAGACTTTAATGATGATAATTGCTCTTTGATTGATTGTATTTCTTTGTTGCAATCCATGATAAATTCACCCCATGCTTATGAACAAAATAAAGCTTTTACTAAACATATCGTTGATGCTATGATGAAAGCTTTAGAAGAAAAGTTGGAATTAGAGGTTTAAATTCCTAGAAAATTACATGATGAATGGGAACCTACTATCAAAGTCAAGATTAAAATTTTTAGTGTTTTTCCCTATGTGACTTGGGTGCTAGTGTTTCTACAATTCCGAAATCTTTATGTGATGTGCTTGGTCTTACCGATATTGAAGAATGTTCTTTAAATTTGCACTTGGCGGATTCTACTATTAAAAAGCCTATGGGAAGAATTAATGATGTTCTCATTCTTGCAAATAGGAATTATGTGCCCATAGATTTTATTGTTCTTGATATTGATTGCAATCCGTCTTGTCTAATTATTCTTGGTAGACCGTTTTTACGTACTATTGGTGTCGTGATTGATATGAAAGAAGGCAATATTAAATTTCAATTTCCACTAAGAAAGGGTATGGAATACTTCCCTAGAACTATAATTAAGCCACCATATGTAATCATGAGGGCATCTTATGGATCTAAAAACAAAGATGACAACACTTAGATCTTTGCATTATGCCTAGCTAGGGGCATCAAATGATAGCGCTTGTCTGCAGGGCATTTTATTTCTGTTCTTGAGTGTTTGCACAATTATGCTACTGTTATGATTTTTTTGTGTGTTTTAATTAGTGTTTGTGCCAAGCAAAGCCTTTGGGATCATTTTGGGTGATAGTTGATTTGATCTTGTCGAAAAACAGAAACTTTTGCGCTCAGAAAAATAATTTTCATAAATCACAGAAATGGTATTTTGCTCTGAATTTTTTACACAAGATTTATATACAAATTTTCCACGTTGTCCTAATTTTTCAGAATTGTTGGAGTTACAGAAGTATACAAAGTTCCCTGATTACTACAGACTGTTCTATTTTTGATAGATTCTGTTTTCTTTGCGTTGTGTGCTTATTTCGGTGAATCTATGGTTCGTATTGGAGGAAATAAGCTATAGCAAAGTTGGAATACAGTAGATATAATGCAAAAATAAAATATGAATGGGTTTGGAACAATACTTAGAGTAGTGATTTGCTTTGCTATACTAACGGATCTCGCAAAGGTTTTGTTGAGTTTTGTGTGATTGAAGTTTTCAAGTTTTGGGTGAGATCACGATGGATGAAGGAATAAGGAGTAAGAAGAGCCTAAGCTTGGGGATGCCGCATGGCATCCCAAGCTATTATCTAAAAGAGAAGCAATCAACTAAGCTTGGGGATGCCCCGAGTGGCATCCCCTCTTTCTTGTAACGACCATCGGTATTTTACTTGGAGCTATATTTTTATTCGTCACATATCATGAGTTTTACTTGGAGTGTCTTGTATGATATGAGTCTTTGCTTGTTTTGCTTTTTGTTTTAAGTCATCTATCCTTGTTGGACACACCTATTTGAGGGAGCCAAAGTTTTGCTATTGCTCTCTATGCTTCACTTAAATCTTTATAAGGTATGGAATTGCTCTAGTGCTTCACTTATATCTTTTTGAGCACGGTATGCTTTATTATTTTTGAAGAAATGCTCTCATGCTTCACTTAGATTTATTTGAGAGTTAATAATTTTTTTAAGAAATTCTCTCTTACTTCACTTAAATTATTTTGAGATTAAAAAATTTATGCTCATGTTCTTCACTTAGATTTGTTTGAGCTATCAAAAGCAACATATGAAATTAGTCCCAACGTGATAGATATTCAAGAGGGATATAATAAAAACTTCCATGAAGATAATTGGAAAAAATAACCTTGATTACTTGTAATAGTTTTGTGATATGTTGATATAATATGTGAGTCATGTTGATGAGTAATTATGCTTTAGTAAGAATATTGGTGTTAAGGTTTGTGATTCCCTATGCAAGCACGAAAGTCAATAGTTATGCAATGAAATTACATCCTACTTGTGGTGCATTATTCGGTGTTAGTTATGCTTAATGCTTGCTTATGAGATTTTTGTTTCTTGGTTGGATGCTTCTCAATCTTTTGCTAGCCTTCATTTGCACTAAGTATGATCACTACTTGTGCATCCAAAATCCTTAAACCAGTTTTGCCATATGAGTCCACTATACCTACGTTCTAAGCAAATTTGTATGTGCCATCTCTAATTTCCAGATAAATTTCTCTTTTGTGCGCTCGTACTGCTCATGAAACGGTAGGGGGTGGCTGATATTTTTCCATGCTAGATGTGTTATTCTCAAGATGAGTGTTTATTCACTTGTCATTCCACGAGAGTACGACAAAGGTATTAGGGATGCCCAGTCCCGAAATGAAAAATGAATTTATTTTATGTTGTCAAATAATAAATTCCTTGGAAATTGTTGGCATGGACGGCACCCATGGATTTGGTTAGCCGTGCAATGTGAAAGTATGGTGGAAAAAGGAATAAACTTTATTTTCTGTTTAGGGAACCGCCTATGATATATCTAGAATGGAAAGTATTGGGAACTACTCGATCGCTTTCGTTGACAGGAAAAGCATGCCACCCAAAATGTTTGATCTCTACCTTTTTCGCTTTGAGCTCTGGCACCTCTACAAATCCCTACTTCCCTCTGCGAAGGGCCTTTCTTTTACTTTATGCAATTTTTATTTTTATTTTGAGTCTCCATCTTCTCTTATGAAGCACCAACTAAGGGGCACTATGATCGTACTTGAGCATTGGGTGTATCTAATATGCGAGTGTGTTTCATGAATGGATCAATGACTGAGCATAATGGGCTAGGGATAACTTGATTTAGTGTTGATATTTTGAAAGACATGGTTGCTTGTTGATATGCTTGAGTATTGAAATCTTCATGTCAAAACTAAACTATTGCCTTGAATTATATAGAAGTCCAAATGTACATGCTAAAAAGAAAAAAATATGTGATGAACATGTTAGGCAGCATTCCACATCAAAAATTCTGTTTTTATCATTTAACTACTCGGGGACGAGCAGAAATTAAGCTTGGGGATGCTGATACGTCTCCAACATATCTATAATTTTTTTTATTGTTCCATGCTGTTATATTATCATTCTTGGATGTTTTACAATCATTTAATAGCAACTCTATATCATTTTTTTGGGACTAGCCTATTGACATAGTGCCCAGGGCCACTTGTTGTTTTTTTGCTTGTTTTTTACTTCGCAGGAAATCAATACCAAACGGAGTCCAAATGCAGCGAAACTTTTTGGTAATTTTTTCTGGACCAGTAGACACCAGATGGGCCAAAGAAGTACCAGAGGGGCGTCTGAGGGGGGCACAACCCACCTGGGCGCGCCTAGGGGCCCAGGCGCGCCCTGGTGGGTTATGCCCACCTCGGTGTACTCCCACACCTCCTCTTTGCTCTATAAATACCCCAGTATTCCAGAAACCCTAGGGGAGTCGACAAAAATCAATTCCAGCCGCCGCAAGTTCCAGAAACACCAGATCCAATTTAGACACCATCACGGAGGGGTTCATCATCCTCATTGGTGCCTCTCCGATGATGCGTGAGTAGTTCATTGTAGACCTATGGGTCCGTAGTTAGTAGCTAGATGGCTTCCTCTCTCTCATTTGATTCTCAATACAATTGTCTCTTGGAGATCTATTTGATGTAACTCTTTTTGTGGTGTGTTTGTTGGGATCCGATGAACTTTGAGTTTATGATGAGATCTATGTTTTTATCCAAGAAAGTTATTTGAGTTTCTTTGATCTCTTATATGCATGATTACTTATAGCCTCATATTTCTTCTTTGAATCTTGGTTTAGTTAGGCCGACTAGATCGATTTTTCTTGCCATGGGAAGAGGTGCTTTGTGATGGGTTCGATCTTATGGTGCTTGATCCCAGTGACAGAAGGGGAACCAACACGTATGTATCGTTGCCTTTAAGGATAACTAGATGGGGTCTATTTCTACATAAATAGATCTTGTCTACATCATGTCATCGTTGTTATTGCATTACACCGTTTTCCATGAGCTTAATACACTAGATGCATGCTGGATAGCGATCGATGTGTGGAGTAATAGTAGTAGATGCAGGCATGAGTAGGTCTACTAATCTTGGAGGTGATGCCATATAATGATCATTTCCTGGATATCGTCATGATTATTTAAAGTTCTATCAATTGCCCAACAGTAATTTGTTTACCCACCGTATGTTATTTTTCTCGAGAGAAGCCACTAGTGAAATCTAAGGCCCCGAGTCTCTTCTTTATCATATTTGCCTTCGAGATCTATTTTTATTTGCTTTTATTTTCAGATCTATTAATCCAAAAACACAAAAATACCTTGCTGCAATTTTTATTTATTTATTTTATCTCGCGTTCCCGTGAGATCTATTTATCCAATCTACTAGAATTTTACCTATCTTTTTACCCGTGAGGGATTGACAACCCCTGTCTCTTACATCGGGTTGCAAGTATTTGTTCTTTGTATGCAGGAGTTGTTTACGTGGTGTTGTGCGGTTCTCCTACTAGTTCGATAACCTTGGTCTTATCACTGAAGGAAATACCTACCATCATTGTGCTGCATCATCCTTTCCTCTTTGGGGAAATACTGATGTAGTTCAAGCCGCATCATAGGTCCAACACGAGTCTACAAGAACAAGTTGTGTAGTAGACATCAATCAGCACCATCTCCTATCAAACCCTAGTTCATCTCTGGTATTCAATATTTGTCCCAAAACCTCTGATTGGTACTTGTGGGTTGCTAGTAGTGTTGATTACATCTTATAGTTGATGCTAGTTGGTTTATTTGGTAGAAGATTAAATGTTCAAATCCTTAAGCATATTAAATACACCTATGATTTTGAACATGAATATGATTTGTGATTAGCTACTTTTGTTCTTGAGGACATGGGAGAAGTCTTGTTATAAGTAATCATGTGAAGTTGGTATTCGTTCGATATTTTGATTATATGTATGTTGTTCTTCCAGTAGTGGTGTCATGTGAACGTCGACTACATGACACTTCACCATACTTGGGCCTAAGGGAAGGCATTGGGGGAGTAATAAGTAGATGATGGGTTGCGAGAGTGATGGAATCTTAAACCCTAGTTTATGCGTTATCCCGTAAGGGGCTGATTTGGATCCATAAGTTTCATCTATGGTTAGATTTATCTAGTTTTTTCTTTTGTAGTCGAGGATGATTGTGAGAGGAGGTAATCATAAGAGGTTTGCTTGTTCAAGTAAGAACATCACCCCTATCACCGGTCTACACACATATCAAATTATTAAAGTAACAAATGCGAATCAACTAAACAGGATGAACGTGACTAGACAATAATTCTCATGTTTCCTCGAGAACGCTTTGCTTACTATAAGAAAACATTTTGGCTTGTCCTTTGCTATGAAAAGGATTAGGCTACCTTGCTGTACCTTCATTAATCTTGCTACTTGCTACTTGTTACGAACCATCTTACTACAATACTATTTGTCACCGCTACTTTTAGTACTTGTAGAGAATACCTTGCTGAAAACCACTTGTCATTTCCTTTTGCTCCTCGTTGGGTTCAACATTCTTACTTACACTAGTAGAAAACAGGGCTTTGGTTGAGGCCTGGGTAAGGGCATTAATCCCGGTTCACTCACGAACCGGGACCAAAGGGTGCATCAATCCCGGTTCGTGAGGCCAGGGCGCCGGCCGGGCCTCGGGGGCCATTGGTCCCGGTTCGTCTGACCCCTTTGGTCCCGATTCCAGACATGAACCGGGACCAATGGGCCTTGCTCCTGGCCCAACACCTTTAGTCTCGGTTGGTGGCTGGAACCGGGATCAAATGTTGTCCTTTAGTCCCGATTTTAGCCACCAACCGGGACTAAAGAGATCCCTATATATACCCCCGCCCCTGCCTGCGAACAGAGCCACTGCTCTGTTTTTTGGTCGGCCATGGGAGAGGTGTGTGTTGCTCTAGCTCACCTCCTATGCACATGAGGTGTTCGATGAAATGTTCGAGCCACACTTAAGCTTTCTCCTCTCCAATCCCCTTGCCCAAGCTCCATTTTCCTCAAGATTTGTCTAGGTTTGGCGGTCCAACATGTCCCATCCCCGTCCTCACCGTTGTCGATCGCCCACGCCGACCTCGTCACCGGAACCACCGTGATGAGCCTCTTGTTCTTATCTTCTTCCTAAAAGAAAAAAATTCTTACTTGTATGATTTAGATAGATACTTGTATAATTTTCTTACTTTTATTATTGTTTGTTATTATATAGTGTGATGGTTTTGGTATCCGCCCCCGTCGGCCCTCGTCTTGTCTATGATTCAGATGTGGTATATATTATCTTTTATAACTATTTGTTACACTTAGTGTTTATGACAATTATGCCGACCAATGTGACATAGATGTTTTTATCTAGGAGGTATGTGAACCGGAAATTCCAACCAACCCTCTTGTTGAGAGGTTAAATTTAGTTGAAAAAGAAAACAATTACTTGAGGAAAAAATTGAAAATAATTGAGGAGGAGAAGATGAAATTTGAGTTGCATGTTGCGGATGTCATCGATGATCACAAGATCAAGATGGATACAATGCGCGTGAAGATTAGAAAGATTAGAAAATGTGACATTCATACTGAGGCTTGGTATCATTATGCCGTTGGATCAATTGTTACCTTAGTTGCGATTATGATCGCATTTGTTGTTGCATTGAAATGTTTTGCATAGTTTCAATGTATGTTTTAATTAGATGCTCTAGAGAGCTATATGTTGTTCAATGAGAACTATGTATGAACTTTATGTATTTATTTTTCCAGTAATAACATTTGATCACTACTGTACATACCTTGGTTTAATGTGATGATGAACTTCTATTAATTTGGTCACTTCTCTATTCATGATGTTCTATAATGGTTTTTGACACACTTAATTATATATAATGCACACAGATGAACCGGCAATGGATGTACGGTGACAGACGCACCTCCGAGTACATTAAGGGCGTGCATAATTTTCTCGAAGTGGCTAAGACAAACAAGCGGAATGGTTTTATGTGTTGTCCATGCCCTATCTGTGGGAATACGAAGTCTTACTCTGACTCGAAAACCCTTCACATCCACCTGCTTGAGAAGGGTTTCATGCCACACTATAATGTTTGGACCAAGCATGGAGAAAGAGGGGTTATGATGGAAGACAACGAAGAAAAAGAGGATGACGACAACTATCCGCCCCCTGAATATGGTGATGCTGCAACAGGGGAAGTTGAAGATCAAGAGGAACCAAACGATGTGCCCGATGATGATCTTCGTCAGGTCATTGTTGATGCAAAGAGACAACGCCAAAGTGAAAGGGAGAACTTGAAGTTCGATTGCATGTTAGAGGATCACAAAAAGGGTTGTAGCCAAATTGCAAAGATGGCAACACAAAGCTCGGTACTACACTGGAAATGCTGCAATGGAAGGCAGAGAATAGTGTGTATCTGACAACGGGTTTGAGAAGCTACTGAAAATATTGAAGAAGAAGCTTCCAAAGGATAACGAATTGCCCAATAGTACATATAGAGCAAAGAAGGTTCTATGCCCTCTAGGATTGGAGGTACAGAAGATACATGCATGCCCTAATGGCTGCATCCTCTACTGTGGTGCGTACGAGATTTGAACGCATGCCCATTATGCGGTGCATTGTCGTATAAGATCAAATGAGATGACCCTGGTGATGTTGAGGGCGAGCGCCCCAGGAAGAGGGTTCCTGCCAAGGTGATGTAGTATGCTCCTATAATACCACGATTGAAACGTCTGTTCAGAAACAAAGAGCATGCCAAGTTGATGCGATGGCACAAAGAGGACCGTAAGAAAGACGGGAAGTTGAGAGCACCCACTGACGGGTCGCAGTGGAGAAAAATCGAGAGAACGCGGGGGGGACTTTGTAGGTGACACAAGGAACGTATGGTTTGGTTTAAGAGTGGATGTCATTAAACCTTTTGGGGAGCAGAGCAGCAATCATAGCACCTGGCTCATGACTCTATGTATCTATAACCTTCCTCCTTGGTTGTGCATGAAGCGGAAGTTCATTATGATGCTAGTGCTCATCCAAGGCCCTAAGCAACCCAGCAACGACATTGATGTGTACCTAAGGCCGTTAGTTGAAGAACTTTTACAGCTGTGGAATGGAAAAGGTGTACGTGTGTGGGATGAGCACGACCAGGAGGAATTTGACCTACATGCTTTGCTGTTTGTAACCATCAATGATTGGCCTGCTCTCAGTAACCTTTCAGGACAGACAAACAAAAGATCCACGCATGCACACACTGTTTAGATGACACCGAAAGTATATATTTGGACAAATACAAGAAGAATGTGTACCTGGGACATTGCCGATTTCTTTAGACCAACCATCAATGTCGAAAGAAAGGCAAGCATTTCAAAGGCGAGGTAGATCACCGGAAGAAGCTAGCCGTCTGTACTGGTGATCACATACTTGCTATGGTCAATGATTTACAAGTAATCTTTGGAAAGGATGGATTATCTGTTCTGAATGACGCTGAGGGATGCGCACCCACATGTGGAAGAAGAAATCTATATTTTGGGACCTACCCTATTGGAAAGACCTAGAGGTCCGCTCTGCAATCGACGTGATGCACGTGACAAAGAATCTTTGCGTGAACCTTCTAGGCTTCTTGGGCGTGTATGGGAAGACAACAGATACACCGGAGGCACGGGAGGACCAGCAACATGTGCACGAAAAAGACGGCATGCCTCCAAAGCAGTATGAAGGTCCTGCCAGCTACGCTCTTACCAAAGAAGAGAAGGAAATCTTCTTTGAATGCCTGCTCAGTATGAAGGTCCAGTCTGGATTCTCGTGGAATATAAAGGGAATGATAAATATGGCAGATAAAAAGGTCCAGTACCTAAAGTCTCATGACTGCCACGTGATTATGACACAACTGCTTTCGGTTGCATTGAGGGGGCTTCTACTGAAAAACGTTCGATTAGCCATTGTGAAGCTATGTGCATTCCTTAATGCAATCTCTCAGAAGGTAATCGATCTAGAAATCCTACCAAGTTTAAGGAGCGGTTTGGTGCAATGTCTTTTCAGTTTCGAGCTGGTGTTCCCACCATCCTTCTTCAATATCATGACGCACATCCTAGTTCATCTAGTCGATGAGATTGCCATTCTGGGCCTTGTATTTATACACAATATGTCCCCCTTTGAGAGGTTCATGGGAGTCTTAAAGAAATATGTCCGTAACCGTGCTAGGCCAGAAGGAAGGATCTCCATGGGCCATCAAACATAGGAGGTCATTGGGTTTTGTGTTGACTTCATGCCTGACCTTAAGAAGATTGGTCTCCCTCAATCGCGCTATGAGGGGAGACTGGCTGGAAAAGGCACGCTAGGAGCGGACTCAATAATATGTAGGGACGGGCATTCTTGTTCTCAAGCACACTACACAGTTCTATAGAATCTACCTTGGTGACCCCGTATGTCAATGAACACAAGAATATTGTGCATTCCAAACACCCGGAGCAGTGTGACGATTGGATTACATGTGAACACATCAGGACTTTCGACAGTTGGTTGCAAACACATCTCATGGGTGACAACATTGTTGCAGATGAGCTGTATTCGTTGGCCAGGGGACCATCTTCGACTGTATTGACTTACAGAAGGTACGAGATAAATGGGAATACATTTTACATGATCGCCCAAGATCAAAAGAGCACCAACTAAAAGAGTGGTGTCCGCTTTGATGCAGCAACCAATAGGGGAAATGACACATATTATGGTTACATAGTGGACATATGGGAACTTGACTATGGAAATGATTTTAAGGTCCCTATGTTTTAGTGCAAATGGGTCAATTTGTCAGGAGGCGGGGTATAGGTGGACCCGCAGTACGGAATGACAACAGTGGATCTCAACAATCTTGGGTACACAGATGAACCATTCGTCCTAACCAATGATGTGGCGCATGTTTTCCATGTGAAGGACGTGTCTACCAAACCGAGAAAAAGAAAAGATAAGGAAGCGAATACATCATACGATGAGCCAAAGCGCCACATAGTTCTTTCAGGGAAAATAGACATCGTGGGGGTGGAGGGTAAGACAGACATGTATGAAGATTATGAAAAGTTTCATGAAATTCCTCCCTTCAAAGTGAAGGCTGACCCAAGCACCCTGTTAAAAGATGAAGATTATCCATGGTTACGGCGCATATGCAAGGGTCACACGCGAAGAAAAAGTGAAGAATTTCTCTCCACAACTAATCTGATGATGCCTCTGATCTAGAATATCACTGCAGTTACATGTCAAGAAATGAAATGCCTTTTGTAACAGATGAGTTTTCGTCCAAAACCTTGATACTTCGAAAGAGATTGTCCATTTTGTACACGAAGTGCATCTAGTTTTTGTCGTAAACCTCTTAACTTTTTAGCACATGCTATGTGGGTGAAATGATGATACCATGCCAACTTTCAACCTTTTCAGAATTCATTTATAGTGCTTTTCAATTTCAGGGTCATTTAGCTCAAAAAAATCGGTAAATGCATGAAAAATACCAAATGAAGTCAGGAAGGGTTGAAAATTAATGATGTGGCTTTGAATGGTGCATTTTGAACACACAAAAAGTCCGAAGTTCAAATAAGTTATTGATGATGCCACTTCTACTATGCATGATACTTATGATGAAACTACTTCTATGCTTGATACTACTTTGCCATTAGGTGAATTCCTAGATCAACAACTTGCTAGGGTTAGAGAGAATGAAATTATTGAAGATAGTGATGATGAAGGTTCTCCCCCTAAGTATGAATTGCCTGTTGTTCCAAAGGGTTATGTTATGGATGAAGAAACTGCCAGATATCTTCTTGCTTGCAATGATAGATCTGATCTTAAGAAGTTATTAGCTAAACTTAAACAGAAATCTCTAAATGCTAGAATGAAATACGACCCTGCTTTTGCTACTTCACCTATCTTTGTTACTGATAAGGATTATGAATTCTCTGTTGATCCTGAAATAATTACTTTGGTTGAATTTGATCCTTTTTATGGCTATGAATCTAAAACTGTTGTGGCACATCTTACTAAGTTAAATGATATAGCTACCCTATTCACAAATGATGAGAAATCTCGCTACTATTATATCCTTAGGATATTTCCATTCTCATTAAAGGGTGATGCTAAAACTTGGTTTAATTCTCTTGATCCTGGTTGTGTGCGTAGTCCCCAGGATATGATTTATTACTTCTCTGCTAAATATTTTCCTGCTCATAAGAAACAAGCTGCCTTGAGGGAAATATATAATTTTGTGCAAATTGAAGAAGAGAGTCTCCCACAAGCTTCGGGGAGGCTTCTCCGATTACTTAATGCTTTGGCTGATCATAATGAAATACTTGATATCTTTTATAATGGACTAACCGCGCTTCCAAGGACCACTTGGATAGTTGTGCTGGTTGTGTTTTCAGGGAAAGAACAGTCGACCAAGCTGAATTGTTACTGAATAATATGTTGACTAATGAAAATAATTGGACTCTTCCTGAGCCAATTCTTGAGCCAATTGAGCCAACTCCTGAGCCAATTCCTAAACCAACTCCGAAGAAGAGGGGTGTTCTATTTCTCAGTCCTGACGATATGCAAGAGGCAAAGAAATCTATGAAAGAAAAAGGTATTAAAGCTGAAGATGTTAAGAATTTACCTCCTATTGAAGAAATATATGGTCTTAATATACCGCCTATCAAAGAAACACATGGTCTTGATAACCCGACACAGGTAGTAAAGGTAAATTCTCTCTATAGATATGATAAAGTTGAAATCCCGTCTGCTAAATTTCCTAGCCAATGTTTAGATGAATTTGATGACTTTATGGCTAGAAAAGAAAGTTTCAATGCTTATGTTGGTAGAGAATTAAAGAGCAATACTTACATGATTGGACGCTTGAGTGATTATATGGCTAGAGTTAAAGGTGAACTTAAACTCATTAGCAAATATGCTTCTATGGTTACCACTCAAGTAGAGCAAGTACTTAAAGCTCAAAGTGATTTGCTCGATGAATTAAATAATAAACATGATTTTGCTGTTAGAGTGGCTACTAGAATTGGTAAAATGACTCAGGAACCTTTGTATCCTGAAGGCTACCCTAAGAGAATTGAGCAAGATTCTCAGAGAAATAATTTAGATGCACCTAGTCCTTCTAAAAAGAAGAAAAAGAAAAATGATAGGACTTTGCATGCTTCTAGTGAACCTGTTGTAGACAAACCTGAGAATCCCAATGATATTTCTATTTCTGATGCTGAAACACAATCCGGTGATGAACATGAACCTAGTGATAATGTTCATGTTGATGCTCAACCTAGCAATAATAATGATGTAGAGATTGAACCTGTTGTTAATCTTGATAACCCACAACCAAAGAATCAACGTTATGATAAGAGAGACTTTGTTGCTAGGAAGCACGGTAAAGAAAGAGAGCCATGGGTTCAGAAACCCATGCCTTTTGCTCCTAAGTCATCCAAGAGAAAGGAAGATGAGGATTTTGAGCGCTTTGCTGAAATGATTAGACCTATCTTCTTACGTATGCGCTTAACTGATATGCTTAAAGTGAATCCTAATGCTAAATATATGAAGGATATTATTACAAATAAAAGAAAGATATCGGAAGCTGAAATCTCCACCATGCTTGCTAATTATACTTTTAAAGGTGGAGTACCAAAGAAACTTGGAGACCTAGGAGTACCAACTATACCATGCTCCATTAAAAGAAACTATGTTAAAACTGCTTTATGTGATCTCGGAGCCGGTGTTAGTGTTATGCCTCTCTCTTTATATCGTAGACGTGAATTGAATGACGTGAATTGAATAAGTTGACACCTACTGAAATATCTTTGCAAATGGCTGATAAATCAACTTCTATACCTGTCGGTATTTGTGAGGATGTGCCTGTTGTGGTTGCAAATGTCACTATCTTAACGAACTTTGTTATTCTTGATATTCCCGAGGATGATAGTATGTCGATTATCCTTGGTAGACCCTTTTTGAATACTGCAGGGGCTGTTATTGATTGCAACAAAGGCAATCTCACTTTTCATGTTAATGGTAATGAGCATACGGTACACTTTCCGAGGAAACAACCTCAAGTTCATAGCATCAATTCAATTGGAAAAAGTCCAACTATCATTATTGGAGGCTTTGAATTTCCTATTCCTACTGTCAAGAAAAAAATATGATATTCTTATTATTGGGGATGTTCATATCCCGGTTGAGGTAACCTAGTGTTATTCAAAATTTCTCCGTTTCCATGTTATTCGGAATGAGTTTGTTAACAAGACTTGATCAACCTTGTTAGTGGATTCCTTTTGATGAGCATGAGATGGATGAAACTAGAAGGCACAACCTTCTGTACCCTCTTTTTACTTTCTGTTATTTAGAATAAATAAAGCAAAAATAGTATTATCTGTCTGCTTTCTGAATTATCCATGCAATAAAAAATACTCCGAAAATAAAAGTCCTCCAAATGCCCTGCAAATTTAGTATGATTTTTCTGGAATATTTGAGGATTTTAGGCACTGAGAACACAGCAGGGGGGCAAGCACCTGGCCACGAGGGTCCAGGGCGCGCCCCCTGCCTCGTGGGCCCACGGTGGCCCCCCTCCACTTATTCCTGCACCCACACACTCCATCTTCCTCCTAAAAAACCCATCTAGCTCAAGCACGAGTTCTAGCTCATTTTGCTGCGATTTTCGATCTCCTTGCTCAAAGCTCCATTCACAAAACTGCTTTGGGAGATTGTTCCTTGGTATGCAACTCCTCCAATGGTCCAATTAGTTTTTTTTCTAGTGCTTTATTCATTGCAAATTTTTGCTGCCTAGGTGACCCTGTTCTTGAGCTTGCATGTCAAATTTATGATGTCCCAAGTAATTCTAATGCATGATATAGGCTCTAGGCACTTATGGGAGTAACTGCTATCAATCTTGTTTAGTTTGATTCATTTTTATTTCGAAGTTACTAAAAATTTCAGAAATTTTTCAGAGGAAGAAATATGTCTAGGAAAATGTACCAAGGTGGTTCTTCAAGAAAGCAAGCACCCAGGCGCGCAATGCGTGAGCAAGACGATGAACCACCAAGGGAAGCTGATGTGCGGCCTTGTGAATGGCCTTCAGAAGAATTTATGGTCAATGCAGGCATCAAGGATAAATTTGACGCATATGTGCGTAATGCCGATCTTGAGGGCTTCATGCAAGATAAGTGTTCTCAGTGAAGGAAATATGCCCTAGAGGCAATAATAAAGTTATTATTTATTTCCTTATTTCATGATAAATGTTTATCATTCATGCTAGAATTGTATTAACCGGAAACATGATACATGTGTGAATGCATAGACAAACAATATGTCACTAGTATGCCTCTACTAGACTAGCTTGTTAATCAAAGATGGTTATGTTTCCTAACCATAAACTAAGAGTTGTTATTTGATTAACAAGGTCACATCATTAGTAGAATGATCTGATTGACATGACCCATTCCATTAGCTTAGCACACGATCGTTTAGTATGTTGCTACTGCTTTTATCCATGACATATACATGTTCCTGTAACTATGAGATTGTGCAACTCCGTTTACGGAGGAACACTTTGGGTGCTACCAAGCGTCTGGCACAACGAATCGGGTGATTATAAAGGAGTACTACAGGTGTCTCCAAAGGCGGATGTTGGGTTGGCGTATTTCGAGATTAGGTTTTGTCACTCCGATTGTCGGAGAGGTATCTCTGGGCCCTCTCGGTAATACACATCATCTGAAGCCTTGCAAGCATTACAACTAATGAGTTAGCTGTGAGATGATGTATTACGGAGCGAGTAAAGAGACTTGCGTAGCGAGATTGAACTAGGTATTGGATACCGACGATCGAATCTCGGGCAAGTAACATACCGATGACAAAGGGAACAACGTATGTTGTTATGCGGTCTGGCCGATAAAGATCTTCAGTAGAATATGTAGGAGCCAATATGGGCATCCAGGTCCGCTATTGGTTATTGACCGGAGGCGTGTCTCGGTCATGTCTACATTGTTCTCGAACCGTAGGGTCCGCACGCTTAAGGTTTCGATGGCGGTTATATTATGAGTTTATGTATTTTGATGTACCGAAGGAGTTGAGTCCGGATGTGATCACGGACATGACGAGGAGTCTCGAAATGGTCGAGACATAAAGATTGATATATTGGAAGCCTATATTTGGAGTTGGAATGGTTAGGGTGAAATCGGATTTTCTTAGGAACACCGGGGTCTACGGAACCCTCCGGGGTTAATGGGCCTTAGTGGGCCATGAGGGAGAAGAGGAGGGGCGGCCAGGGCAGGCACAGCGCCTTCCCCTAGTCCGAATAGGACAAAGGGGGGCGCCCCTCCCTCTTTCCTCCCCCAATCCTACTCCAACTAGGAAGGGGGAGTCCTACTCCGGTAGGAGTAGGACTCCTCCGGCCGCCTCCTCTAGGCCGGCCGCACCCCCTTGCTCCTTTATATACGGGGCAAGGGGCACCCTAGAACACACAAGTTTGATCTACGGATCGTTCCTTAGCCGCAGCGGTGCCCCTTCCACCATATTCCACCTCGGTCGTGATCGTCGCGAAGCTTAGGCGAATCTCTGCGCGGTAGAACATCAAGATCGTCCACCACGCCGTCGTCTTGTGGAACTCTCCCCGACACTCGGCTGGATCGGAGTTCGAGGGACGTCATCGAGCTGTCGTGTGTCAAGAACTCGGGCGCCGAATGTGGCGCGAGGATCGGTCGGATCGCGAGGAGATCGTCGACTACTTCCTCTACATTGTGATCGCTTCGCCGGTCTCACGAGGGTACGAGACAGCACTCTCCCTCTCGTTGCTATGCATCACCATGATCTTGCGTGTGCGTAGGAATTTTTTGAAATACTCGTTCCCCAACGGTGGTATCGAGCCTAGGTTTTATGGTTTGATGTTTTGCACGAGTAGAACACAAGTGAGTTGTGGGCGATACAAGTCATACTACCTACCGGTATGTCATACTTTGGTTCAGCGGTATTGTGAGATCAAGCGGCCCGGACCGACATTACGCAGACGCTTACGCGAGACTGGTTTCACCGCCACGAGCACTCGTTGCTTAAAGGTGATTGGCGGGTGTCTGCTCTCTCACTTTAGTTGAACCGAGTGTGGCTCGCCCGGTCCTTGAGAAGGTTAAACGGAGTCTATTTGACGAAATATCGTTGTGGTTTTGATGCGTAGGTGAGATTGGTTCTTGCTTAAGCCCGTAGCAGCCACGTAAAATTTGCAACAACAAAGTAGAGGACGTCTAACTTGTTTTTGCAGGGCATGTTGTGATGTGATATGGTCAAGGCGTGATGCTATATTTTATTGTATGAGATGATCATGTTTTGTAACGAAGTTATCGGCAATGGCGGGAGCCATATGGTTGTCGCTTTATTGTATGAAATGCAATCGCATACTGTAATGCTTACTTTATCACTAAGCGGTAGCGATAGTCGTAGAAGCATAAGATTGGCGAGACGACAACGATGCTACGATGGAGATCAAGGTGTCGCACCGGTGACGATGGTGATCATGATGGTGCTGCAGAGATGGAGATCACGAAGCACAAGATGATGATGACCATATCATATCACTTATATTGATTTGCATGTGATGTTTATCTTTTATGCATCTTATCTTGCTTTGATTGACGGTAGAATTATAAGATGATCTCTCACTAAATTATCAAGAAGTGTTCTCCCTGAGTATGCACCGTTGCCAAAGTTCGTCGTGCCCAGACACCACGTGATGATCGGGTGTGATAAGCTCTACGTCCATCTACAACGGGTGCAAGCCAGTTTTGCACACGCAGAATACTCGAGTTATACTTGCGAGCCTAGCATATGCAGATATGGCCTCGGAACACGGAGACCGAAAGGTCGGCGTGAATCATATAGTAGATATGATCAACATAAGATGTTCACCATTGAAAACTACTCCATCTCACGTGATGATCGGTTATGGTTTAGTTGAATTTGGATCACGTGATCACTTAGAGGATTAGAGGATGTCTATCTAAGTGGGAGTTCTTAAGTAATATGATTAATTGAACTTAAATTTATCATGAACTTAGTCTGGTAGTATTTTGCAAACCATGTTGTAGATCAATAGCTCGCGTTGTTGTTTTCATATGTTTATTTTGATATGTTCCTAGAAAACTGTGTTGAAAAATGTTAGTAGCAATGATGCGGATTGGATCCGTGATCGAGGTTTATCCTCATTCTTGCCTGTAAGAATTATGTCCTTAATGCACCGCTAGGTGACGGACCTATTGCAGGAGCGGATGCGAGGCGTTATGAGCGTTTGGCTAGCTCAATCGATGACTACTTGATAGTTTTGTGCACCATGCTTTATGGCTTAGAATCGGGACTTCAAAGATGTTTTGAACATCATGGACCATATGAGATGTTCCAGAATTGAAGTTAGTATTTCAAGCAAATACCGAGTTGAGAGATATGAAGTCTCCAACAAGTTCTATAGCTAAAAGATGGAGGAGAATCGCTCAACTAGTGAGCATGTGCTCAGATTATGCAGGTACTTCAATCGCTTGAATCAAGTGGGAGTTAATCTTCCAGATAAGATAGTGATTGTGAGAATTCTCTAGTCACCATCACCAAGTTAGTAGAACTTCGTGATGAACTATAGTATGCAAGGGATGACGAAAATGATTCCTGAGTTCTTCGTGATGTTGAAATCAACGAAGGTAGAAATCAAGAAAGAGCATCAAGTGTTGATGGTTGACAAGATCACTAGTTTCAAGAAAAGGGCAAAGGGAAAGAAAGGGGAACTTCAAGTAGATTGACAAGCAAGTTGTCACTCCCACGAAGAAACCCAAAGCTGAACCAAAGCCTGAAACTGAGTGCTTACACTGCAAAGGAAATGGTCACTGGAAGCGGAACTGCCCTAAATATTTGGTGGATAAGAAGGATGGCAAAGTGAAAAAGGGTATATTTGATATCTGGTGTTTTATGTGTGCTTTACTAGTGTTTATAGCAACCCCTCGGTATTTGGTACTGGTTCGGTTGCTAAGAGTAGTAACTCGAAGCGGAGTTGCGAATAAGCGAAACTAGTTAAGGGTGAAGTGACGATGTGTGTTGAAAGTAGTTTCAAGATTGATATGATCATCATCGCACACTCCCTATACTTTCGGGATTAGTGTTGAACCTAAATAAATGTTATTTGGTGTTTGCGTTAAGCATGAATATGATTTGATCGTGTTTATTGCAAAGCGGTTATTCATTTAAGTAAGAGAATAAACTGTTGTTACATTTACATGAATAAAAACTTATATGGTTACACGCCCAATGAAAATGGTTCATTGGATCTCGATCGTAGTGATACACATATTCATAATATTGAAACCAAAAGATGCAAAGTTAATAATGATAGTGCAACTTATTTGTGTACTTGCCGTTTATGTCATATTGGTGTAAAGCGCATGAAGAAACTCCATCTTGATGGGATTTTGGAATCACTTGATTATGAATCACTTGATGCTTGCGAACCATGCCTCATGGGCAAGATGACTAAGACTCCGTTCTCCGAACGAAGGAGCGAGCAAGCGACTTATTGGAAATAATACATCTTGATGTATGCGATCCAATGAGTGTTAAGGCTCATGGCGGGTATCGTTATTTTCGACCTTCACAGATGATTTGAGCAGATATGGGTATATCTACTTGATGAAACATAAGTCTGAAATAGTTGAAAGGTTCAAAGAATTTGAGTGAAGTGGAAAAATCATCGTGACAAGAAAATAAGGTTTCTACGATCGATCGCGGAGACAAATATTTGAGTTACGAGTTTTGGTCTTCAATTAAAACAATGTGGAATAGTTTCACAAATTCATGCCACCTGGAACGCCACATCATAATGGTGTGTCCGAACATCATAACCGTACTTTATTGGATATAGTACAATCTATGATGTTTCTTACCGATTTACCAATATCGTTTTGGGATCATGCATTAGAGACAGCTGCATTCACATTAAATAGGGCACCATCTAAATCCGTTGAAACGACACTATAAGAACTATGGTTTAGCAAGAAACTAAAGTTGTCGTTTCTTAAAGTTTGGGGCTGCGATGCTTATGTGAAAAAGTTTCATCCTGATAAGCTCAAACCCAAATCGGAGAAGTGCGTCTTCATAGAATACACAAAGGAAATTGTTGGGTACACCTTCTATCACAGATCCAAAGGCAAAACATTCGTTGCTAATAAGTGGATCCTTTCTAGAGAAGGAGTTTCTCTCGAAAGAAGTGAGTGGGAGGAAAGTAGAAAACTTGATAAGGCAATTGTACCTTCTCCCTTATTGAAAAGTAGTTCATCACAGAAATCCGTTCTTGTGACTACTACACCAATTAGTGAGGAAGCTAATGATGATGATCATGTAACTTCAGATCAAGTTACTACCGAACCTCGTAGGTAAACCAGAGTGAGATCCGCACCAGAGTAGTACGGTAATCCTGTTCTGGAAGTCATGTTACTAGACCATGATGAACTTACGAACTATGAGGAAGCGATGATGAGCCCAGATTCCGCAAAATGGTTTGAGGCCATGAAATCTGAGATATGATCCATGTATGAGAACAAAGTATGGACTTTGATGGATTTGCCCGATGATCGGCAAACCATAGAAAATAAATGGATCTTCAAGAGGAAGACAGACGTTGATAGTAGTGTTACTATCTACAAAGCTCGACTTGTTGCAAAAAGGTTTTCGACAAAGTTCAAGATGTTGACTACAATGAGATTTTCTCAACTGTAGCGATGCTTAAGTCTGTCCGAATCATGTTAGCAATTGCCACAATTTATGAAATTTGGCAAATGGATGTAAAACTGCATTCTGAATGGTTTTACGGAGGAAGAGTTGTATATGATGCAACCGAAGTTTTTTTCGATCCAAAGGAAGCTAACAAAGTGTGCAAGCTCCAGCGATCCATCTATGGACTGGTGCAAGCATCTCGGAGTTGGAATATACGCTTTGATGAGTTGATCAAAGCATGTAGTTTTGTACAGACTTATGGAGAAGCCCGTATTTACTAGAAAATGAGTGGGAGCACTACAGCATTTCTGATAAGTATATGTGAATGACATATTGTAGATCAGAAATAATGTAGAATTATTCTGCAAAGCATAAAGGAGTGTTTGAAAGAAGTTTTTCAAAGAAAGACCTCGGTGAAGCTGCTTACATATTGAGCATCAAGATCTATAGAGATAGATCAAGATGCTTGATAAGTTTTTTCAATGAGTACATACCTTGACAAGATTTTGAAGTAGTTCAAAATGGAGCAGATCAAAGAAAGAGTTCTTGCTGTGTTACAAGGTGTGAAATTGAGTAAGACTCAAAAACCCGACCACGGCAGAAGATAGAAAGAGAAAGAAAGTCATTCCCTATGCCTTGGCCATAGGTTCTATAAAGTATGCCATCTTGTGTACCAGATCTATTGTATACCCTGCACTAAGTTTGGCAAGGGAGTACAATAGTGATCTAGGAGTAGATCATCGACAGCGGTCAAAATTATCCTTAGTGGAATAAGGATATGTTTCTCGATTATGGAAGTGACAAAAGGTTCGTCGTAAAGGGTTACGTCGATGCAAGTTTTGACACGATCCGGATGACTCTAAGTCTCGATCTAGATACATATTGAAAGTGGGAGCAATTAGCTAGAGTAGCTTGCAAGAGCATTGTAGACATAGAAAAAATTGCAAAATACATAACGGATCTGAATGTGAAAGACCCGTTGACTAAGACTCTCTCACAAGCAAAACATGATCACACCTTAGTACTCTTTGGGTGTTAATCACATAGCGATGTGAACTAGATTACTGAATCTAGTAAACCCTTTGGGTGTTGGTCACATGGCGATGTGAACTATGGGTGTTAATCACATGATGATGTGAACTATCGATGTTAATCACATGGTGATGTGATCTAGATTATTGACTCTAGTGCAAGTGGGAGACTGAAGGAAATATGCCCTAGAGGCAATAATAAAGTTATTATTTATTTCCTTATTTCATGATAAATGTTTATCATTCATGCTAGAATTGTATTAACCGGAAACATGATACATGTGTGAATGCATAGACAAACAATATGTCACTAGTATGCCTCTACTAGACTAGCTTGTTAATCAAAGATGGTTATGTTTCCTAACCATAAACAAAGAGTTGTTATTTGATTAACAAGGTCACATCATTAGTAGAATGATCGATTGACATGACCCATTCCATTAGCTTAGCACACGATCGTTTAGTATGTTGCTACTGCTTTTATCCATGACATATACATGTTCCTATAACTATGAGATTGTGCAACTCCGTTTACGGAGGAACACTTTGGGTGCTACCAAACGTCTGGCGAATCGGGTGATTATAAAGGAGTACTACAGGTGTCTCCAAAGGCAGATGTTGGGTTGGCTTATTTCGAGATTAGGTTTTGTCACTCCGATTGTCGGAGAGGTATCTCTGGGCCCTCTCGGTAATACACATCACTGAAGCCTTGCAAGCATTACAACTAATGAGTTAGCTGTGAGATGATGCATTACGGAACGAGTAAAGAGACTTGCGTAGCGAGATTGAACTAGGTATTGGATACCGACGATCGAATCTCGGGCAAGTAACATACCGATGACAAAGGGAACAACGTATGTTGTTATGCGGTCGACCGATAAAGATCTTCGTAGAATATGTAGGAGCCAATATGGGCATCCAGGTCCGCTATTGGTTATTGACCGGAGGCGTGTCTCGGTCATGTCTACATTGTTCTCGAACCGTAGGGTCCGCGCTTAAGGTTTCGATGGCGGTTATATTATGAGTTTATGTATTTTGATGTACCGAAGGAGTTGAGTCCGGATGTGATCACGGACATGACGAGGAGTCTCGAAATGGTCGAGACATAAAGATTGATATATTGGAAGCCTATATTTGGAGTTGAATGGTTCCGGGTGAAATCGGGATTTTCTAGGAACACCGGGGTTACGGAACCCTCCCGGGGTTAATGGGCCTTAGTGGGCCATGAGGGAGAAGAGGAGGGCCGGCCGGGGCAGGCAGGCCCCCCCCCCCTAGTCCGAATAGGACAAGGAGGGAGGGGGCCCCTTCCCTCTTTCCTCCCCAATCCTACTCCAACTAGGGGGGGAGTCCTACTCCGGTAGGAGTAGGACTCCTCGGCAGCGCCTCCTCTAGGCCGGCCGCACCCCCTTGCTCCTTTATATACGGGGCAAGGGGCACCCTAGAACACACAAGTTTGATCTCTGAATCGTTCCTTAGCCGTGTGCGGTGCCCCTTCCACCATATTCCACCTCGGTCGTATCGTCGCGAAGCTTAAGCGAAGCTCTGCGCGATAGAACATCAAGATCGTCCCACGCCGTCGTCTTGTGGAACTCTCCCCGACACTCGGCTGGATCGGAGTTCGAGGGACGTCATCGAGCTGCACGTGTGTCAAGAACTCGGGGCGCCGAATGTAACGGCGGGATCGGTCGGATCGCGAGGAGATCGTCGACTACTTCCTCTACGTTGTGATCGCTTCGCCCGGTCTCACGAGGGTACGTAGACAGCACTCTCCCCTCTCGTTGCTATGCATCACCATGATCTTGCGTGTGCGTAGGAATTTTTTTTGAAATACTACGTTCCCCAACACTCAGTACTACTATTTGACT
The DNA here is from genome assembly GCA_021437245.1 of Aegilops speltoides. Taxonomy (NCBI): domain Eukaryota; kingdom Viridiplantae; phylum Streptophyta; class Magnoliopsida; order Poales; family Poaceae; genus Aegilops; species Aegilops speltoides. Next base: position 137,198,361 of record CM038147.1, read on the forward strand.
GATTCATTCGTGAGAACGTTTAAATTTTCATCTTCACGTAATTCTCAAAATGTCCTGTTTGATATTTATGATCAATCATATACCATGGACCTAGAAGATTTTACTACTGCTTGCAAACTCCCATAGTGGGGTAGTGTTAATGAACACCGTAAATCTGAATATAAAGACTTTCTTGCTAGTATCATTGTGGGAGAATCTAGAGACATAGCACAAGCTACCATGGGGAGCATTCATTTTCCTGCTATACATTATTTTGCTCTCTTCATTGGTAGATGCATTAATGGTAAAGATGAAGCATGTCACGTGTGTGTTCCTGATCTTTGTGTCCTCAAGAGTGCTGTATTAGGTAATAAAGATTACAACTTGGGGGCAATTGTTGCACGTAGGTTGCATAATAATGGTTTATCTGGAGATTTGTTTGGAGGGACTTATGCAACCCGTGTTGCTAATTATCTTGGTATACCTCCACGTGAGGGTGATAGGGAGTTGCCTCCCGCTTATTTAGATTATGACGCTATGGCCAGTCATCATTTTCTTGTGAGGAATGAACAATTCCTCCAGTATCGCCTAATTTTTGGCAGACGTCACTCTGTCCATGTTACTCTCCCTACTCCTGCCCTTTTTGATTACCATGCAAAAAGAAGATAGTCCCTCCTTCCGAAAATACTTGTCATCAAAATGAATAAAAGGGGATGTATCTAAAACTGTTGTAACCAGGTAGGAGGCAACTGAATACAAGAGGAGAGCGGAGGCAGCTCGCCGCCATGCCGCAGCTCAGGAGGCAATGGCTGCTGCTTCTCAGTACGACCCCAGTTACAACTTCGGATATCAGCCAGGTTATCCTTGGCAATAGATCAACTTAGGCCAAAAGCCTAAGCTTGGGGGAGTACGTATTTCTCACCGACATTACATTCATGTTCACACACTTATTCTAGTTGTCGGTGCTCATACTTTTTCATTGTACTATCCATGCTATTTTAATTTCTTTTTCTAGCTTTCTTCTTGTGTGTTTGATAAACCTTAAGAAAAACAAAAAAATAGTTAGCTTACCTTCCATGCTGTATTAGTAATAATTAAAAAGAAAACCCAAAAATATTTCTCATTCTTCTTTTTGCTTGTTGGGAGCTTTCCCGTGTAAATAGTTTTATTTCCATTCTTTCTTTTGGGGGTCGAGAGGAGAAGACCATAATGAAAATGCTTAGTGGCTCTAATATGCATGCTTGTTGATTTAACCAAGAGCCCATATTACTTTGTCTTCTCCCTTGAATTGAATGCTTGCAGATTCCAGCTTAGTCCAATGCGCGTGCACTATTATTATTATCCACACCGTTCGGTCGTGCGAGTGAAAGGGAATAATGACGATATATGATGGACTGATTGAGATGAGAGAAGCTGGTATGAACTCGACCTCTCTTGTTTTTGTAAATATGATGAGTTCATCGTTCCTGATTCATCCTATTATGAATAAACATGTTTGCAATGACAATTAGAGATTATAGTTGCTTATGCCATGCTTAATTAGCTAGGAGTTTATAATGGTTTACCTTGCGTGCCAACATGCTATTAAAATGGTTGTGATGTGGTATGATAGGGCGGTATCCTCCTTTGAATTATTCGAGTGACTTGACTTGGCACATGTTCACGCATGTAGTTGAAACAAAATCAACATAGCCTTCACGATATTTATGTTCATGATGGATTATATCCTACTCATGTTTGCACTCAGTGTTGATTAATTTTAATGCATGTTCATGACTGTTATCGCTCTCTCAGTTGGTCGCTTCCCAGTCTTTTGCTAGCCTTCACATGTACTAAGCGAGAATACTGCTTGTGCATCCAAACTCCATAAACCCCAAAGTTATTCCATATGGGTCCACCATACCTTCCTATATGCGGTATTTACCTGTCGTTTCAAGTAAATTTGTATGTGCCAAACTCCAAACCTTCAAATAAATTCTGTTTTGTATGCTCGAGCAGCTCATGTTTCAACTAGGGCTGTCTGTATCTTCCATGCTAGGTGGGTTATTCTCAAGGGAAGTGGACTCCGCTCCTCATTCACGAGAAAGTGGCTGGTGATGACCTACAAGTATAGGGGATCTATTGTAGTCCTTTCGATAAGTAAGAGTGTCGAACCAACGAGGAGCAGAAGGAAATGATAAGCGGTTTTCAGTAAGGTTTTCTCTGCAAGCACTGAAATAGTAGGTGATAGATAGTTTTGTGATAAGATAAATAGTAATGAGCGAAAGGTAAATAAAGTAAATAAAGTGCAGCAAGGTGGCCCAATCCTTTATGTAGCAAAGGATAAGCCTGGACAAATTCTAATAATGAAGAAGGAGCTCCCGAGGACACATTGGGAATTATCGTCAAGCTAGTTTTCATCACATTCGTAAGATTCACATTCGGTACTTTGATAATTTGATATGTGGGTGGACCGGCACTTGGGTACTACCCTAACATGGACAAGCATCCCACTTATGATTAACCCCTATTGCAAGCATCTGCAACTACAAAAAGGAGTATTAAGGTAAACCTAACCACAGCATTAAACATATGGGTCCATATCAACCCCTAACGAGGCAACGCATAAACTAGGGTTTAAGCTTCTGTCACTCTAGCAACCCATCATCTACTTATTACTTCCCTATGCCTTCCTCTAGGCCCAAATAATGGTGAAGTGTCATGTAGTCGACGTTCACATAACACCACTAGAGGAAAGACAACATACATCTCATCAAAATATCAAACGAATACCAAATTCACATGACTACTAATAGCAAGACTTCACCCATGTCCTCAGGAACAAATGTAACTACTCACAAAGCATATTCATGTTCATAATCAGAGGAGTAATAATATGCATAAAGGATCTGAACATATGATCTTCCACCAAGTAAACCAATTAGCATCAACTACAAGGAGTAATCAACACTACTAGCAACCCACAGGTACCAATTTGTGGTTTTGATACAAGATTGGATACAAGAGATGAACTAGGGTTTTGAGAGGAGATGGTGTTGGTGAAGATGTTAATGGAGATTGACCCCCTCTCGATGAGAGGATCGTTGGTGATGATTTCCCCCTCCCGGAGGGAAGTGTCCTCGGCAGAACAGCTCCGCAAGAGCCCTAGATTGATTCCGCCAAGGTTCCGCCTCGTGGCGGCGGAGTTTCGTCCCGTAAGCTTGCCCACGATTTTTACCAGGGTAAAAGTGATGATATAGGAAAAGATGGACGTCGGAGGCCCACCAGGGGGCCCGGGAGATAGGGGGCCGCGCCCTACAGGGGGGCGCCCTCCTGTCTCCTGGACAGGGTGTGGGCCCCCTGGCCTATTTCTTTCGCTCATAAATTCTTATTAAATCCAAAAAAGTTGTTTCGTGGAGTTTCAGGACTTTTGGAGTTGTGCATAATATGTTTCCAATGTTTGCTCCTTTTCCAGCCAGAATTCCATCTGCCGGCATTCCCCCTCTTCATGGTAAACCTTGTAAAATAAGAGAGAATAGCCATAAGTATTGAGATATAATGTGTAATAACAGCCCATAATGCAATAAATATTGATATAAAAGCATGATGCAAAATGGTCGTATCAACTCCCCCAAGCTTATACCTTGCTTGTCCTCAAGCGGAAGCCAAAATCAAAAAATATGTCCACATGTTTAGAGATAGAGGTGTCGATAAAAAATAAAATATGGACATGAGGGCATCATGATCATTCTAATAACAACAACATATATGGATTTTGTCATATGATTTCCTATGCTCAAGTAATAAGCAATTCACAATGTCAAGTATGGTTCAAAAACTTCATTGTGAACTAACAAACTTTAATCTCAGTCATTGAAACAATTGCAATTTATCGTAACATCAGAAAGAGTCAATAATAGAGCTTTTCAGCAAGCTCACATACTCAACTATCTCATAGTCTCCTATAATTGTTAACACTCACGCAATACTTGTGGTTATAGAGTTTCAGCCGGACACTGAGAAAGATAGGGGCTCGTTGTGTTGCCTCCCAACATATTCACCTTTAGGTGATGTCAACAATAATAATCTATGACAACTTACATCCAGTTGGATATATGTATCATGATCTTTCAAACACGAAGAGCTTGCCAAAGGATAAAAATAAAAAGGGAAAGGTGAGCATCACCTTGACTCAAGCATAAAGTAAAAACATAAAGTAAAAGATAGGCCCTTCGCAGAGGGAAGCAAAGGTTGTCATGCGCGTTTAGGGTTGATGCATAAAGTCTTAGTGCAAAAGAACGTCACTTTATATTGCCCCCTGTATGTGGACCTTTATTATGCAGTCTGTCCCTTTTATTACTTCCACAATAAGTTCGTACAAAGTTTATTTTCTCTGCACTAATAAGTCATACATATTTAGAGAGCAATTTTTATTGCTTGCACCGATGACAACTTACTTGAAGGATCTTACTCAATCCATAGGTAGGTATGGTGGACTCTCATGGCAAAACTGGGTTCAAGGATATTTGGAAGCACAAGTAGTATCTCTACTTGATGCAAGGAATTTGGCTAGCATGAGGGGGAAAGGCAAGCTCAACATTTTGGAAGGTCAATGACAATATACTTTAACTAAGATGTCGGAAAACATAAACCATTACGGTGTCTTCCTTGTCCAACGTCAACTCTTTTAGCATGTCATACTTAATGAGTGCTTCACAGTCATAAAAGATGTCCAAGATAATATATTTATATGTGAACCCCTCTTTCCTTATCACTTCCTATTAATTGCAACGATGACCAAGGCTACGTTCATCAACTCTCAACAATTTTTATGCCTCATACTTTCTATGTGTGAAGTTATCACTATCCATAAGATCAATATGAACTCTTTTATTCTTTCTACTTCCTCAAAATCATAGCAATCATAGCAAAGCCCTTGACTCAACACTAATCTTTATTATAGATAGCACCCGGACTCGCTTACATAAAGAGATCACAATGCAAAACTCAAAACTACTTGATATCAAAACTTCAATCTACTAGATCAAGATACTACTAAAAGGATCGAACTAAATAAAGCGGTAAAAATAGGAGTGTGATGGTGATACGATACCGGGGCACCTCCCCCAAGCTTGGCAGTTGCCAAGGGGAGTGCCCATACCCATGTGATTATTTCCTCAGAGGTTATGGAGGTGGTGATGATGACGGTGGATAATCGCACATCGAGCGTAGAAGCTCCTCCAACTTGCAGATAATGCCCTTGAGCCCATCAATATGATCCTTCAACAAAATATTCTCCTATGTGAGAGACTTGTTCTATATGCGGGCTAACTCAATCATCTTGAAAGCTTCAATCTCTGTTGGAGTGAAAAGGTTAGGTAAAGGTTGAGGGATGTCTTCTTCTTTCACCACCGGAGCTTGAACCTCCATGGCCTTCTTGATCCCTTCATCCTTGTTGATCTCTTCTGGTTCCTCTCTTTTCAACTCTATCTTCAATAGCCAAGCATCCTTGTCTTCATTGTTGGAGGAGGGAGAAGTCATGGTGCTCTAAATCTGCAATGGAAACAGCTCGAAATGAAAACAGAGGATACTTGCGTGATACGTTGGGCCAAACCTTCGGGAGTATATATAATGAATTTTTACCGACCAAAATACGTAACATACAAGAAAACGGAGTCCGGGAGGCACACGAGGTGCCCACGAGACAGGGGGCGCGCCCTACAGGGGGGCCTCCTCTCTCGTGGGAGCCTCGTGTCCCTTTCGGACTACTTCTTTCTTCCTAAAATTCTTAAATAATCCAAAACTGATAAAAAATGCCATTAGAGTTGTTTTGGAGTCGGTTTACTTACCGTACCACGTACCTATGCCTTTTCGGAGTCTGGAACGATCTGGAAAGTGTCTCTTATGTATTCCTCAGGGGTTATGGTTTCAATAATATTGGTTTCAACATTGATAGGATTACCTGAAATATAATGTTTAATTCTTTGACCATTTACCACCCTCGGATTTGTGCCTTCGAAGTTGTTGATTTTTATAGCACCAGAACGATAGACCTCCTCGATAACGTAGGGACCTTCCCATTTTTAGAGAAGTTTTCCTGCAAAAAATCTTAAATGAGAGTTGAACAATAACACATAATCTCCTACGTTAAACTCACGCTTTTGTATCCTCTTATCATGCCAGCGTTTGACTTTTTCTTTGAAAAGCTTGGCATTCTCATATGCTTGGGTTCTCCATTCATCAAGTGAGCTAATATCAAACAACCTCTTCTCACCGGCATGTTTGAAGTCATAATTGAGCTCTTTGATAGCCCAATATGCTTTATGTTCAAGTTCAAGAGGTAAAGGACATGCTTTTCCATAAACCATCTTATATGGAGACATACCCATATGATTTTTGTATGCAATTCTATAGGCCCATAATGCATCATCAAGTTTTTTGGACCAATTCTTTCTAGATCCATTCACAGTCTTTTGCAAAATTAATTTGAGCTCTCTATTGCTCAACTCTACTTGACCACTAGACTGCGGGTGATAAGGAGATGCGATTCTATGATTGACATCATACTTGGCAAGCATCTTACAGAAAGCACCATGAATAAAGTGTAAACCACCATCAGTCATAAGATATCTAGGGACTCCAAACCTCAGAAAAATAACTTCTTTAAGCATTTTAATAGAAGTGTTATGATCAACACTACTAGTTGGAATAGCTTCTACCCACTTAGTAACGTAATCAACAGCAACTAGAATATGTGTATAACCATTAGAGGCAGGAAAAAGGTCCCATATAATCAAAGCCCCAAACATCAGACGGTTCAATAACAAGAGAATAATTCATAGGCATTTCTTGACGTCTACTAATGTTACCTATTCTTTGACATTCATCACAAGATAAGACAAACTTACGAGCATCTTTCAAGAGAGTAGGCCAATAAAAACCAGACTGTAGTACCTTGTGTGCAGTTCTATCTCCAGCGTGGTGTCCTCCATAGGATTCAGAGTGACACTTGCGTAGGATTTGTTCTTGTTCATGCTCAGGCACACAATGTCTAATAATACCATCTACTCCTTTATAAAGGTGTGGATCATCCCAGAAGTAATGTCTTAAATCATAAAAGAACTTTTTCTTTTGCTGGTATGTGAAACTAGGCAGTATATATTTAGCAACAATGTAATTAGCATAGTCAGCATACCAAGGAGCAGTACGAGAAGCATTGACGACCGCTAATTGTTCATGAGGGAAGCTATCATTAATAGGCAGTGGGTCATCAAGAACATTCTCTAACCTAGACAAGTTATGCAGACCGGGTTCTCAGCTCCTTTCTATCAATAATATGCAAGTCAAATTCTTGGAGCAAGAGAACCCATCTAATGAGTCTAGGCTTAGCATCTTTCTTTTCCATAAGATATTTAATAGCAGCATGATTAGTGTGAATAGTAACTTTGGAATCAACAATATAAGGTCTAAACTTATCACATGCAAACACAACTGCTAAGAACTCTTTCAGTGGTAGCATAATTTTTCTGGGCAGTATCAAGAGTCTTACTAGCATACTGGATAACATTCAATTTCTTGTCGACTCTTTGCCCTAAAACAGCACCTATAGCATAATCACTAGCATCGCACATAATTTCAAAAGGTAAATTCCAATCAGGTGGCTGAACAGTAGGTGCAGTGATCAAGGCTTTCTTAAGTGTTTCAAATGCTTCTACACAATCATCATCAAAGACAAAAGGAATATCTTTTTGCAATAAATTAGTCAGAGGCCTAGAGATTTTAGAAAAGTCCTTAATGAACCTCCGATAAAAGCCGGCATGACCAAGGAAACTTCTTATACCTTTTATGTCCTTGGGACATGGCATCTTTTCAATAGCATCAACTTTGGCTTTATCAACTTCAATACCTCTCTCGGAGATCTTGTGCCCCAAGACAATGCCTTCATTATCCATAAAGTGACACTTTTCCCAATTCAGGACGAGATTAGTGTCTTCGCATCTCTGCAAAACTCGATCAAGGTTGCTCAAACTATCATCAAAAGAGGATCCATAGACGGAGAAGTCATCCATGAATACCTCACAAATCTTTTCACAAAAATCAGAAAATATAGCCATCATGCATCTTTGAAAGGTAGCAGGTGCATTACATAAACCAAAAGGCATACGTCTATAAGCAAAAGTACCAAAAGGGCAAGTAAAAGTAGTTTTAGATTGATCCTTCACGGACACAGGTATTTGAGAGAAGCCAGAATAACCATCTAGAAAGAAAAAATGTGTATGTTTGGATAGCCTTTCTAGCATTTGATCAATAAAAGGTAAAGGGTAATGATCTTTCTTAGTAGCTTTATTTAACTTACGGAAATCAATTACCATCCTATAGCCTGTAATAATTCTTTGCGGGATCAATTCATCTTTATCATTAGGAACAACGGTAATACCTCCCTTTTTAGGGACACAATGGACAGGGCTTACCCATTCACTATCAGCAACGGGACAAATAATACCTGCCTCAAGGAGCTTTAGAATCTCCTTTCTTACCACTTCCTTCATTTTGGGATTTAATCGTCTTTGAGGGTCTCTAGCTGGTTTGGCATCTTTCTCCAGTGAAATTTTGTGTTGACATAATGTGGGACTAATGCCCTTAAGATCATCCAGAGTATATCCAATAGCAGCTCGGTGCTTCTTCAGAGTTTTCAATAATCTTTCTTCTTCTTTCACTGAAAGGTTAGCACTAATAATAACAGGATATATTTCTTTTTCATCAAGATAAGCATACTTAAGATTATCAGGTAATGGTTTGAGTTCAAACATGGGATCACCCTTGGGTGGAGGGGGATCCCCAAGAATTTCAACGGGAAGGTTATGTTTTAGCATAGGTTCTTGTTTAAGGAACACTTCATCTATTTCTTCCCTTTCCTTCATAAACATATCATTTTCATGGTCTAACAAATAATGTTCTAACGGATCAGTTGGAGGAACAACAATGGAAGCAATACCAATAATTTCATCCTTACTAGGTGGTTCCCTTTCACGAGGTTGTCTACTAAACTTAGCGAAATTAAACTCATGAGACATACCATCTATGCCAACAGTGACAATATTCTTTTCACAATTAATCTTAGCACTAGCAGTATTCAAGAAGAGTCTACCAAAAATAATGGGACAAAAATCATCTTGTGGGGAACCAAGAACAAGAAAATCAGCAGGGTATTTAATCTTCCCACACAAGACTTCAACATCTCTAACAATCCCAATAGGTTTAATGGTGTCCCTATTAGCAAGCTTAATAGTAAAATCAATGTCTTCTAATTCAATAGGTGCAATATCGTGTAAAATTTCTTTATAAAGATCATAAGGTATCGCACTAGCACTAGCACCCATATCACATAAACCATGATAACAATAATCTCATATTTTAATAGAAATAACAGGCGTGCCTACAACAGGTCTACGTGTCTCAGTATCGGGTTGTAAGGGCATATTTATCCCTAAGGTGTTTTGGTGATTGATGACAATGCTTTTGCAGACTAATCGTGTGCCTTGAGTTTCTCAGACGGTTCATCACTAGGCACGAGACGATTCGGTGCCCCTCGAAGACTATTGAAGACAGTGTTGTTCTACATTTCTTTTTGGTGGATATTGAGTCGTAGGAGAGCCATACTATTAAGAGGGGGTCCACGTCGGAAAGGTTTAGGTGGAATCATCACGTACACGTTTCCCTCCTTGCCTCCACCTTTCCCTTGCACTTTGGAGCTTTCCTCGTTATCAACTATGTGCTTATTCTGGCAACTACTGCTGAACTTGCGGTAGTACTGCTCAATGGAGCGGTAGTACCGCAAGCACCTGCGGTAGTACCGCTGGGGTCCATGGTAGTACCGCTCCTCTGGAGTCTTACTACTGTGGCTCCCTGGCCTAGTGCCGCTTCGGTACGGTAGTAGGGGCGGATGTAATTTTTTGCATCCGCGCCCCCATGGTAGTACCGCTCGTCCCGCGTGGTAGTACCGTCGGTGCCCACGGTAGTACTGCTCCCCTGGAGTCATAGTATCGTGGCCCTCACACCTAGTACCGCTGCATCGCGGTAGTAGGAGCGGATGTAATTTTTTACATCCGCGCCTCCACGTTAGTACCGCGCTTCGTGCGTGGTAGTACCGCGCATGGCCTGGTTCAGCTGGATTACGGTAGTACCGCACCTTAGTGGTAGTACCGCGTCGGATTTGTGCACTGTTTCGTTTTCAGCGGAAGTAGGCACGGATGTATTTTTATTCATCCGCGCTCTTTGTAGGCTAGAACTTTTCTGCCTTGCGGTAGTACTGCAAGGGGGAGCGGTAATACCAGCGCCCGGAAATCTTGCTCTCGGTCGAGCAAGTCGGCCTCTGCTGCTGCCATGGAAGTACCATGGTCCCCCACGGTAGTACCGTGGGGCCTCGTGGTAGTACCACGCTCCTGGAGCGGTAGTACCGCATGTCGCAGGCTAAACATGTGGATAACGGTTGGATCTTTTCCATGACTATAAAAGGGGTGTCTCCTTCCTCTAGTTGACCACCTCTTCCACCTCTAAGCTCCATTGTTTCTCCAAGCTCCATTTTCGCCCGATCTCTCTCTCTAGCCAATCAAACTTGTTGATTTGCTCGGGATTAGTTGAGAAGGCCTCGATCTACACTTCCACCAAGAGAGATTTGATTCCCCCCACTTATCCCTAGCGGATCTTGTTACTCTGGGTGTTTGAGCACCCTAGACGGTTGAGGTCACCTCGGAGCCATACTCCATTCTGGTGAAGCTTCGTGGTGTTGTTGGGAGCCTTCAATTGTTGTGGAGATTGCCCCTACCTTGTTTGTAAAGGTTCGGTCGTCGCCTTCAAGGGAACCAATAGTGGAATCACGGCATCTCACATTGTGTGAGGGCGTGAGGAGAATACGGTGGCCCTAGTGGCTTCTTGGGGAGCATTGTGCCTCCACACCGCTCCAACGGAGACGTACTTCCCCTCAAAAGGAAGGAACTTCGGTAACACATCCTCGTCTCCACCGGCTCCACTCTTGGTTATCTCGCACCTTTACTTTTGCAAGCTTACTTGTGTTGTATCCCTTGCTTGCTCGTGTGTTTGTTGTTGTTGCATCATATAGTTTGTCCACCTAGTTGCATATCTAGACAAACTACTTTGATGCAAAGTTTAAATTGGTAAAGAAAAGCTAAAAATTATTAGTTGCCTATTCACCCCCCCTCTAGTCAACTATATCGATCCTTTCAATTGGTATCAGAGCCTCGTCTCTTTATTAAGGACTTTGCCGTCCGAAGAGTATGGTTGACACCGTAGACGGTGGTGAGGAGGAGCACTCCGTTGTGATCCGATCTCGTCTACGGGGAATGGGGAAACCGCAATGTCCCGTGAGGAATTCAATGTGGCCTTGGACACATTGAAAACCTCCATGACAACCACGGTTGAAAGCATGTTTAATAAATTCTTAGAAGGACTTAAACCGCCTACCTCGCTGTTGAAAGTGGGTGATCCCGCTAACAAGGTGACGGATGCTAACTCCGACAAGGGGGAAGCTAATAGTGAGAAGGGTCCTTCTACTAGTGGTAGAAATGGCACCGACATCTTTGCCCATGTGGAACCTCCAATTTATGGAGGACCGATTCCCTCTACTCATTTAAATCATGCCGGTCCTCCTCCTAAGATTGTGAAAAATGAGGATTTTGATTCTTGGGTGTATCGCTTCAAGCGTCATTTAAATCATGTGAATACTAACCTTTGGAGAATCATTGAAGAAGGTTTCTATCCACATGACCGAAGCAACTTCACCCCGAGAGAAGTGGTGGATAATCAATTCAATGAGAGTGCTCTCTTCATCATCCAAGATGCAATCCTTCCCGAAGATCTCCCTCATCTTAGACCTCATGCCATGGCCAAATACGCATGGCAATGCGTTGTGTCTCTCTATCGAGGAAGTGCTAGCATTCAACGCTCCAACTATGAAGTGGTACAATATGAAGCCGATGAGTTTGCAATGAAAGAAGATGAAGAACCTCGTGAGCTCTTTCGAAGAGTGACCAAACTCGCGGTCTCACTCCGAGATCATGGGAGCAAGGACACAGATGATAGTTGGATCAAGCGCAAGTTCCTCAAGGCCATGATGCCCTACAACAAGGCCATCTCCTCCATCATTCGTCAAAGACCGGACTTCCACTCCATGACCTCAAGTGAAGTGTTGGATGAGTTCGTTGCAATGAGCATCTTGGACAAGACCGCCGACAATGCGGTGCTCCGTTCTCAAAGGGCAAAGAAGCCCAACCTTTCTTTGAAGGCCAAGGTTAGTGTGGAAGAAGAGGAAGATGAGGAGAGCAACCTCGAAGACACCAAATATGATTACATGAGCACATGGCTCTTGCTTCAAGACAATTTTGGAGCAAGAAGAATACAAGACCTGTCGTGGATTTGTCACGGCAGATGTCCTCGTGAAAGGACTTAGTCGTGGAGCCATCGCTACGGGTTAACTTGAAGGGGTTAAAGCGGACACAAAGACACAAGGATTTATACTAGTTCGGCCCCTTCGATGAAGGTAAAAGCCTACGTCTAGTTGTGATGGAATTGATGTGGTCTCGATGACTAGGGAGCAAATAAGCTTCGCCTAGACCTCGAGTTGTTGTTGTCTGTCCTTGAACCACCGCCGGGTCGTCCCCTTATATACACGGGTGACGCCCGTCGGTCCATAGAGTCCCACACCGGTTCATATTCGTATCCCGGTTGGTCTCTCTCTATTCCTAACTTACAATACAAGTTTACATATCAAGCCGGTTTACGGCTACAAGTTCTAAACCGACTACAGGCCTTGGGCCTTCATCTGATTAATCACCTTTATACTACTAATGAAGTTAACCCGACCCAGGTAGGCCGGTTCATGCCCAGTGGTAACATCCCCAACATTAGGCCCCCGATTGATTTGAACTGGTTCATGTCAATCCTTCACAAAAAAAATCTTTGTCTTCAACATCTTCTGGTAATTGGTAAACCGCCATGTCATCATCATCTCTAGTTGCTGTAAACCGGCATGACGTCATCATGAAGCTAGTATTTATGACGCCTTCTTTTATTAATAGATCTGCAATACCCAAGGCAGCAGCTCCACTTCCGAAATTTTTGGCTCCTGGATTCGCGCGCCTGACACACGTCTTTTGCCTTATAAATAGGACCGAAGGGTCATTTCCTTTTCTCCCCTTCGTCTCTTTCCCTTCGTCTTCCTCGCGTCACCAGCCTCGGAGCTCCGCCGCCGCTGTTGACCTCTACACCGTCTTGGGCCGCTGCATCAACCTGAACGCACCAGAGCACTGCGGTAGCTTTCCGCGTCTTCCTCGATTCTGGTAAGCCTTCTGTTCTTCTTAACATAGATTTGTTCTAGGGTTTCGTGTTCTTACCGCGTTCATCACTTGTTCATGCTCGTACCCAGACTCCTGGATAGATCTGCCCATTGATTCACTTCCGTTCTGCTGTAATCTTTTGAATATTTTCTGTTTCCCTGAACTTGCTTCAGATCCATTGCTGCAATAAGACCTTGTGAAACCTGTTTCTGCATACTTAGCCATCCGCAACCTCCATTGCTTTCAATGTTTAGATCAGGCGGTTTAACTTAATAGAAAAAGTTAATAAACCGGTATATACCATTAGTCCCCTTGTTGAACCGCCAGAACTCTTTAGCCATATGATGTGACTTCATAGAAATCCGGTTTAAGTATAACTTCCTCCGGTTTAACATAGTGCATACTTTACCTAACACATTCTTGAACCGGAATCACTTATCTTTTGTAGATCTCACCATGGCCAAACAAGTGTATGAATGCAACTGGGTTCCTTCTCGCGTCACAGAAACTCAGCTGGATAATTTAGTCTTGATCGGCGCTTTAGACAGCAAAGATACTATCCACTGGAGGGTCCCTAGTAATGAATGTCCTCCCACACCTCAAGAGGGAGAGGTTGTGATCTTTGTAGATCATTTAGCCCGGGGCTTCAAGCCGCCCGGTTCTAAATTTTATCGGGACGTGTTAGCCAATTTTCAGCTCCACCCGCAAGATACTGGGCCCAATTCTGTTACCAACCTATGTCACTTCCAAGTGCTCTGTGAGGTATACCTTCAAGAGGAGCCCTCAGTTGAACTGTTTAGAGATTGTTTCTACTAAAACCGCCGCACGGAATTCACTGATGGCCCCAATACCGAATTGGGCGGTATGGCAATTCAGAAAAGGAAAGAGATCACTTATCCCCACGCCAGACTACACAGCCACCCCAAGGAATGGAATTCAACATGGTTCTACTGCAAAGATACCTTCCCTGATGATGAAAATCCTTTGCATGGCTTTCGTCCGGAGCGACTCAGCAACACACACCCCTTCCCGCAAAGGTTAAGTGCCAAGGAGAGAAGTAAATATGCTCCGCAACTGTCCAAGCTCCGAGCCTTCATGGCCAACGGTTTGACAGGAATAGATCTTGCATGCTGTTGGATATCCTGGAGCATACTTGTCATGCCCAAGATGCGACCCTATCCTAAAGGAACTCGAAGGTCCCACCAAGGATAGAAGCGCATCTTGAAGACGCTTTTGCAAGGTGGATATCATTACATCAACGTTACATAATATTGGAGATACATCCGATACATACAATGTCACATGAATACAACAATACAACATACAAGAACAACATCCGACTACGGATGAATCATAAATGAAACTCAAACAATATCCACCACCGCTAGCCCAGCTGCCGACCGAACCTATCCCCGATCAAGAAGCGGAAGAAGAAACTCCAAAACAAGCAACATCGCGCTCGCGTCATGATCATCGCATAACCTGTACTCGCAATGTTGTTGTAGTAATGTGAGCCACGAGGACTCAGCAATCCCATTACCATGGGTATCAAGACTAGCAAAGCTTAATGGGAAAGGAAGGGGTAAAGTGGTGAGGTTGCAGCAGCGGCTAAGCAAGTATGGTGGCTAACATATGCAAATGAGAGCGAGAAGAGGAGCAAAGGAACGGTCGTGAAGCTAGCAATGATCAAGAGGTGATCCTGAACTCCTACTTACGTCAAACATAACCCAAAGACCGTGTTCACTTCCCGGACTCCGCCGAGAAGAGACCATCACGGCTACACACGCCTTGTTGATGCGTTTTAATTGGATCCGTGTCAAGTTATCTACAACCGGACATTAACAAATTCCCATCTGCCACATAACCGCGGGCACGGCTCTCGAAAGTTTATACCCTGCAGGGGTGTCCCAACTTAGCCCATGATAAGCTCTCACGATCAACGAAGGATATTCCTTCTCCCCGGGAAGACCCGATCAGTCTCGGAATCCCGGCTACAAGACATTTCGACGGTAATAAAACAAGACCAGCAAGACCTCCCGGCGTGCCGACATCCTGATAGTAGCCGCGCGTATCTCGTCTCAGGCCACGACCGGATGAGCACTACGTACAACTAGAACCAGCCCTCAAGTTTCCTCGAGGTGGCGCTGCAAGTGGCTCTAGTTTGGACCAACACTTAGACAAGCATTGGCCCGGGGGAGCTAAAATAAAGACGACCCTTGGGATGCGCGACTCCCAAGGGAAAAAGCTAATAGGTGAGGCAAATGGTAAAACCAATGTTGGGCCTTACTGCAGGAGTCTTATTCAAAGCGAACTGTCAAGGGGGTCCCATAAATCACCCGACCGCGTTAGGAACGCAAAATCCGGGAACATAACACCGGTATGACGGAAACTAGGGTGGCAAGAGTGGAACAAAACATCAGGCAGAAGGCCGAGCCTTCCACCCTTTACCAAATATATAGGTGCATTAATAATATAAGAGATATTGTGATATCCCAACATAACCCTGTCCACCATGGAGCAATCTTCAACTTCACCTGCAACTAACAACGCTATAAGAGGGGCTGAGCAAAGCGGTAACATAGCCAAACAACGGTTTGCTAGGAAGGGTGTCAAAGGTTAGAGGTTCATGGCAATTTGGGATGCTTGATGAGCAAAAGATAGGTAACGCAACATAGCGATAGAACGAAGCAACTAGCATAGCAATGATAGTAGTGAGATCCAGGGTAGCGGTCATCTTGCCTGAAATCCCTCTAGGAAGAAGAACGAGTCCATGAAGAAGACGAACAGGAGTAGTCGAACGAATCCTCACAATCGCAACATTACCGGAACTAAGAAGCAACACCAGAAAGAAACAAACAACATGGTAAATGCACAAGCATAAACATGGCATGATGCACAAACAAGTATGATGCATGTCCGGTTTAATGAGGCATGGCATGGCATGGCAAAGTGCAACAAACAATACTACAAGTTAAGTGGAGCTCAATATGCAATGAGTTGCATATTGACAAACACCACATGGAATTATTTAGTTATCTCTCGTTTAAGCTACCCAACAATATTAAATGTTGTTAAACATGGCAAGAGGTGAGGCATAAATAAACTAACTATTTAGGCAAGTTTAAATGAGGCCGGAACAACAAACAACACTTCCGGAAAATCCTCATATGCAATTTATGAATTTGCTACTGTTCTGCCCTAAAACATATTTTAAAGTTGTTAAACAGGAAAATAACGTGGACCATGTTAAACTAGGCATTTTTCCACCCCATTTACATATAAAGTTTATTAAGATTGGAGCAACGGTTATTTAGTTATGAAATAAATCATTTTAACATGGCATTTGAGCAAATTTAAACAAACATCATTTTAAACATTTTAAACATGGATGACAACAACAGATTATGAAACTAGATGAAAAACTAAGCATTTTACATATATAATTGGTTTTAATCCAATGCATGGTTAATTAATTATTGATGCATGAACATTGAGGGATTTTTCTGCAAATCTGTAATACAATGGATAATGTTAAAATCGCAGTAGTAGGAAAAAAATACACACGGGCTGAACCTGCTTGGCCCAATCGGCGGAAAAAAATAGAGGGGCGCTGGAGGTGTGGCCTCACCCATGGGCTTCGGCCCAGACGAAGAAGTGGTTGGGCTTGCGTGCGCGATGCAGGAGGCGGCCTGGTGCGTTGGAGTGGTCAACGGTGCTGAACAAGTGCATCCCCCTCCTCTGCTCGATGCAGAGGCTGGACAGGCGCGACACGATGGAACGGGCGCGGGGTTGCAGGGCCGAGACGGCGCGGTGGCACGGGACTTGGGGGCGCCGGCGGTGGGATCCAGCCGACGGGGCAGAGGGGCGCAGGCGAGGCTCTCGTCGAGGCCCTCCGGGAAGAAGATGGCAGCGTCGCTGCTGGTTCGGGCGAGGAACGGAGCAGCTCTGGCGGTGGCCCTCGCCGTTGCGGGGAGGTGGTCCTGGACGAGGAGGTAGCTGCGGCCTCGGACGCTCGCGGGGCGCAGGCGCACGAAGCAGGCGGCTGGAGGCGGAAGGAGGCCGGAGGCGACGCTGGTTGGGGACGAGGAGGTCCTCGAGGAACAGGTGCACGGGGCTCGATGCGGATGAGCAAGACGAGCGCTCCGGCTCGCTGTAGAGGAGGAAAACCAACAGGTTCAGGGGACGACGCCTTGCAGGGCTACTGGGCCTTGGCGAAGCTACGACGACGAAGACCTGCCGGATCCGACGAGGAACCGAACAAGGAGGACGGGGAGGGGGCATCGCGGCCGGATCCTGCTCTGCTGCTGCGGGCACGGGGACGACGAGGAGGGAGCTCGTGCTCCTGCAGGGGAACACGGGGCAAAGAGAGAGAGGTTAGAGCAGAGGGAGAAGAACAGGAGGAAGAAGGGAAGAAGAAAAGAGAGACATGGAAGGAGAGAGCGGCCCTGCTGGTGCTCGTCGGCGTCGGCTCGCTAGCCGGAGCGGCGGGGCAAAGCTCCGGTTGTGGCTGTCCTCGGCCAGGGAGGAGGCAGGAGCCAGGGGCACATGGGAGGTGGAGACGATGGCGGGTTGGTTGGCTGCGGGGCTTCTCTGATCGATGGGTTGGATCGGGCAGGGGATCCCGATGAGGATTTTTGGATCGGGCAAGATCCCGAGGTGGGAGGAGACAAGAGGAGTGGCGGCGGTGGCGGAATGGAAGGATGGGACATTGCTCCTAAAATTTAGGGTTAGAGTCTAGTTTATATAGAAGGGGATTAGGGCAGGGTTATCTCGTCCCTCCGATCGAAATCGGACGGTCGGGAAAAAAATAGGCTAGGGAGTCCAATAAATAAAACAAAGATGTTTTATAGATGTTTGAGGATGATCCGGACTCATCGGTCACGAAAGCCCGGGTCGGGTTCGGGGAAGTTTTCGGACGCACGAAAAAGGGGGTCGGTGGTTGTGTAGAGAGACAAGGCGATCGTGTGCAAGAGTGTGGTTTGGCTCGGAACGGTCAACGAAGATAAAGGAGAGAAGCAGCAACTAAACACGGGTGCAAGTTTTATGAAAACATGCAGATGCAATGCGCATGATGCTATGAGATGAGATGCACGCCATGAACAAAAAGCAAAACAAAAGACAAAAACCCAACCATGAAGGAAATAATATATCGCATCTCCGGAAACGGCAAGAGTTGGAGTTACGAATATGGAAAGTTGTATCCAGGGCATTACAACACTCCACCACTACGAGAGGATCTTGTCCCGAGATCTAGGATGGCACCGGAGGAAAAAGGAAGAGGAAGATAAGAGGTAAACTAAGTTGCTTCTTCGACAAACGAGTGAAACCATGAACCTTGAGATGTTGAGCAAAATGAAAGGAAGAAAGCAACGAAGATGAGGAAAGTTGAAAACACTCCGGTTAAAACTAGATAGAGAAGGAATAAGATTGATATAATTTGGACAGCACTCCGACTCTAAATGGAAGGAATTGAACATGAACTTGACAAGATGAGAGTATACTTCATGAAATCAACAACACACTGCCTCCAGAACTATTGAAAGAATGGCACAATGGGTAAGAAGGATTTCAGACAGCACTCAGGTTGAAAAGAGAGGCAAAACTTGATAAGATGAAAGAACTTGAATGAGAACACAACACTCTGGTTAAATGGATAAGCACGAAAAGAACATGATCCTCACAATTCAAGATGATGAGTGAAAAGAGCAACATCACAATGCCTTCGGAAGAAAGAATAGAAGATAAATCATTGGAATAACAGAATGGAGAAGAAAATGCCAACTTCTGCCACAAATGAGCTTGGCAAGCATCCTTGCAAAGAAGAATTGAACGGAGTTGTTGGAAAATCAACAACGAAAAGCACAAGCTTGTTGTGGGCTTATGGCAAACATCTCAAAATGATGAGGTGACAACCGGCCACCAATGGAAACAATTGATTTGACTGAGAGCACCAAAGAGATGAAAAACTTCTTCATCGAGATGAGAAGGAGAAAATTGGATCATTGATAAGCACCACAATAGCAACATTCCTTAGGGAAGGCTTTAGGTGAAATCTATACCAAGATAACTCCAGAGAAGAGATTGATGGATTTAAAATACCTCATTCTTGACAACATGTGAATCGCGAAACCTGAATGGAAATTGCCAAGAATGATATAACACCACCTCAAAAGCTAAGGTAGAATGAATTGCACTTCGGATGCAAGATGAAGAATGCTTGAACTCCTCAAAACAAAACATGTGTTGAGCACCATGTTTATTTTAGAGTATAGCTTGGCGGATCTTAACTTCGAGAGAAAACTTGAAGAACAATTGAAGAATGAAAGGAATGTTGACGAACCACCCTGTTGAGCCTCCATGAAGAACTCTGGTAATAAAAGGGTGATAGAAAGAAAGAGAAGTTGAAAACACAAGGTGAACCCTTGCAATGATTTAGATGAAGCTTTGAAATGATATAACCGAGAAAAAACTTGGAACTCCGGAAAGAAAAGATGAAGCATCTCGGACCGAGAATGTGATATGATGAACAAACTCCGGAAAGAAAAGATGAACAACTTAGACCGAGAAATTGCTACCATTACGAACTCCGGAAGAATGAATCAATCACTTGGATGAAACAAGAACAAGAATTACTTCCGACTATGGATACATCCGATACATACAATGCCACATGAATACAACAATACAACATACAAGAACAACATCCGACTACGGATGAATCATAAACAGAAACTCAAACAATATCCACCCTGCTAGCCCAGGCTGCCGACCTGGAACCTATCCCCTGACCGAAGAAGCGGAAGAAGAAACTCCAAAACAAGCAACATCGCGCTCGCGTCATGATCATCGCATAACCTGTACCTGCAACTGTTGTTGTAGTAATCTGTGAGCCACGAGGACTCAGCAATCCCATTACCATGGGTATCAAGACTAGAAAAGCTTAATGGGAAAGGAAGGGGTAAAGTGGTGAGGTCGCAGCAGCGGCTAAGCAAGTATGGTGGCTAACATACGCAAATGAGAGCGAGAAGAGGAGCAAAGGAACGGTCGTGAAGCTAGCAATGATCAAGAGGTGATCCTGAACTCCTACTTACGTCAAACATAACCCAAAGACCGTGTTCACTTCCCGGACTCCGCCGAGAAGAGACCATCACGGCTACACACGCTGTTGATGCGTTTTAATTCGGATCTGGTGTCAAGTTATCTACAACCGGACATTAACAAATTCCCATCTGCCACATAACCGCGGGCACGGCTCTCGAAAGTTTATACCCTGCAGGGGTGTCCCAACTTAGCCCATGATAAGCTCTCGCGATCAACGAAGGATATTCCTTCTCCCACGAAGACCCGATCAATCTCGGAATCCCGGCTACAAGACATTTCGACAGTAATAAAACAAGACCAGCAAGACCTCCCGGCGTGCCGACATCCTGATAGTAGCCGCGCGTATCTCGTCTCAGGCCACGACCGGATGAGCACTACATACAACTAGAACCAGCCCTCAAGTTTCCCCGAGGTGGCGCTGCAAGTGGCTCTAGTTTGGACCAACACTTAGACAAGCATTGGCCCGAGGGGGCTAAAATAAAGATGACCCTTGGGATGCGCGACTCCCAAGGGAAAAAGGTAATAGGTGAGGCAAATGGTAAAACCAATGTTGGGCCTTGCTGGAGGAGTCTTATTCAAAGCAAACTGTCAAGTGGGTCCCATAAATCACCCGACCGCGTTAGGAACGCAAAATCCGGGAACATAACACCGGTATGACGGAAACTAGGGTGGCAAGAGTGGAACAAAACACCAGGCATAAGGCCGAGCCTTCCACTCTTTACCAAATATATAGATGCATTAATAATATAAGAGATATTGTGATATCCCAACATAACCCTATCCACCATGGAGCAATCTTCAACTTCACCTGCAACTAACAACGCTATAAGAGGGGCTGAGCAAAGCGGTAACATAGCCAAACAACGGTTTGCTAGGAAGGGTGTCAAAGGTTAGAGGTTCATGGCAATTTGGGAGGCTTGATGAGCAAAAGATAGGTAACGCAGCATAGCGATAGAACGAAGCAACTAGCATAGCAATGATAGTAGTGAGATCCAGGGTAGCGGTCATCTTGCCTGAAATCCCGCTAGGAAGAAGAACGAGTCCATGAAGAAGATGAACAGGAGTAGTCGAACGAATCCTCACAATCGCAACATTACCGGAACTAAGAAGCAACACCGGAAAGAAACAAACAACATGGTAAATGCACAAGCATAAACATGGCATGATGCACAAACAAGTATGATGCATGTCCGGTTTAATGAGGCATGGCATGGCATGGCAAAGTGCAACAAACAATACTACAAGTTAAGTGGAGCTCAATATGCAATGAGTTGCATATTGACAAACACCACATGCAATTATTTAGTTATCTCTCGTTTAAGCTATCCAACAATATTAAATGTTGTTAAACATGGCAAGAGGTGAGGCATAAATAAACTAACTATTTAGGCAAGTTTAAATGAGGCCGGAACAACAAACAACACTTCCGGAAAATCCTCATATGCAATTTATGAATTTGCTACTGTTCTGCCCTAAAACATATTTTAAAGTTGTTAAACAGGAAAATAACGTGGACCATGTTAAACTAGGCATTTTTTCACCCCATTTACATATAAATTTTATTAAGATTGGAGCTACGGTTATTTAGTTATGAAATAAATCATTTTAACATGGCATTTGAGCAAATTTAAATAAACATCATTTAAAACATTTTAAACATGGATGCAACAGCAGATTATGAAACTAGATGAAAAACTAAGCATTTTACATATATATTGGTTTTAATCCAATGCATGGTTAATTAATTATTGATGCATGAACATTGAGGGATTTTTCTGCAAATCTGTAATACAATGGATAATGTTAAAATCGCAGTAGCAGGAAAAAAATACACACGGGCTGAATCTGCTTGGCCCAATCAGCGGAAAAAAAATAGAGGGGCGCTGGAGGTGTGGCCTCACCCATGGGCTTCGGCCCAGATGAAGAAGTGGCTGGGCTTGCGTGCGCGATGCAGGAAGCGGCCTGACGCGTTGGAGTGGTCAACGGCGCTGAACAAGGGCATCCCCCTCCTCTGCTCGATGCAGAGGCTGGACAGGCGCGACGCGATGGAACCGGTGCGGGGTTGCAGGGCCGAGACGGTGCGGTGGCACGGGACTTGGGGGCGCCGACGGCGGGATCCAGCCGACGGGACAGAGGGGCGCAGGCGAGGCTCTCGTCGAGGCCCTCCGGGAAGAAGATGGCGGCGTCGCTGCTGGCTCGGGCGAGGAATGGAGCAGCTCTGGCGGTGGCACTCGCCGTCACAGGGAGGTGGTCGTGGACGAGGAGGTAGCTGCGGCCTTGGACGCTCGCGGGGCGCAGGCGCACGAAGCAGGCGGCTGGAGGCGGAAGGAGGCCGGAGGCGACGCTGGTTGGGGACGAGGAGGTCCTCGAGGCACAGGCGCACGGGGCTCGATGTGGATGAGCGAGACGAGCGCTCCGGCTCACTGTAGAGGAGGAAAACCAACAGGTTCAGCGGATGACGCCTTGCAGGGCTGCTGGGCCTTGGCGAAGCTACGACGACGAAGACCTGCCGGATCCGACGAGGAACCGAACAAGGAGGACGGGGAGGGGGCGTCGCGGCCGGATCCTGCTCTGCTGCTGCGGGCACGGGGACGAGGAGGAGGGAGCTCGTGCTCCTGTAGGGGAACACGGGGAAAAGAGAGAGAGTTTAGAGCAGAGGGAGAAGAACGAGAGGAAGAAGGGAAGAAGAAAAGAGAGACAGGGAAGGAGAGAGCAGCCCTGCTGGTGCTCGTCGGCGTCGGCTCACTAGCCGGAGCGGCGGGGCGAAGCTCCGGTGGTGGCTGTCCTCAGCCAGGGAGGAGGCAGGAGCCAGGGGCGCGTGGGAGGTGGAGACGATGGCGGGTTGGTTGGCTGCGGGGCTTCTCTGATCGATGGGTTGGATCGGGCAGGGGATCCCAATGAGGATTTTTGGATCGGGCAAGATCCCAAGGTGGGAGGAGACAAGAGGAGTGGCGGCGGCGGCGGAATGGGAGGATGGGACATTGCTCCTAAAATTTAGGGTTAGAGTCTAGTTTATATAGAAGGGGATTAGGGCAGGGTTATCTCGTCCCTCCGATCGAAATCGGACGGTCGGGAAAAAAATAGGCTAGGGAGTCCAATAAATAAAACGAAGATGTTTTATAGATGTTTGAGGATGATCCGGACTCATCGGTCACGAAAGCCCTGGTCGGGTTCGGGGAAGTTTTCGGACGCACGAAAGAGGGGGTCGGTGGTTGTGTAGAGAGACAAGGCGATCGTGTGCAAGAGTGTGGTTTGGCTCGGAACGGTCAACGAAGATAAAGGAGAGAAGCAGCAACTAAACACGGGTGCAAGTTTTATGAAAACATGCAGATGCAATGCGCATGATGCTATGAGATGAGATGCACGCCATGAACAAAAAGCAAAACAAAAGACAAAAACCCAACCACGAAGGAAATAATATATCGCATCTCCGGAAACGGCAAGAGTTGGAGTTACGAATATGGAAAATTGTATCCGGGGCGTTACAATACTGCCTCTGAGCCGGCGCTCCGGTTTGATGTGCAAGTATACCGATAGCGTTGAGGACCCACTCCGACACACTAATATCCAGCTCTCAGATGACGAAGTCACAGAAGCTGTGAAGAAGATGTTGAACGAACCGGAACATCTCTGCGCTCAAACCGTCCTGCTCCCCTTCTGTACTACCAACAAACCGCTAGCTGTAAGATATTGCTTGTCGTTTTTTACTGAACCTGTTATTGCTATTTCTGTATAACATCAACTACTGCCTAATTAGGGTGATAATCCGTTCTGGAGCAAGAAGCTTCCACAAGAAAAACCAGAGAAACCGGAACGGTCAACCCGGCCAAAGACTAGGGTTGTCAAGAAGTCTGATCAAAAGAGGAAAACCACCGCTTCATCTGATCCGGCTGTTGATGATGATGTGGGTAACTCGGACCTTGAGGTAGAACTCGATTCACTAGGCTTACTTTTTACACGCCTTATTGATGATGATACTTGTCAGGACAACAAGACCCAACTTCAACAAGAACAACTCAAGTGGCTTCAGGGGAAAGCAACGAGTTAGAACTTGCTTCAACTGTGGCAATGTGAGCCATTTCGTTGCGGATTGTCCTTACGAGAAGCGGGAAGACAATGGTGGCAAGTTCATCCGAAAAGACAAAGCCAAGTCCTTCCCCAACAAGAACAACTTCACTAAGAAGACTCCTACTCGTGGGTTGGTGGTTCAAGAAGAATACCATGAGGATGACGATGATGATGAAAATGGAGAAGCAATGGCCATGGCGTCCGTTGCCATTGCTACCACTCCCCGGGTGTCTCTCTTTGATTCACCCAATGAGAACATCACCGCCAAGTGCCTCATGGCTAAAGCTTCCAACAAGGTAACCCCCAATATCAAAACCACCATCATTACTAATCCCTCCTTGGAGGATTGCATTGATGAACATGATGGGTCTAATGAGGAAGTGAATGAATTTGAGTCTTTTATGAGTAAGCTCAAGGGCAAATCCAAGAAGCACTTTGTTGCTCTCTTGGAAAAACTTGGTGAGGCCAATGACATGATCGAGGCTCACGAAGAAACCATCTCTAAGATGGAAGGTCATAGTCGTGACTATGCCGATGAGATATCGGATCTCTCTAATGCTCTTGAGGAAGAGCGTGGGCATCATTTGACTCTTGAGGAGTCATACAACGATGACCATGCTAAGTTAAAGAAAGATCTTGATCATGCTCTAGTCTTGTCTCGTGTGCTAACTTCCGAGAAGGCTAAACTTAGGGTTGATCATGCTAGAATCAAGGAGGAGTTTGAGATACTTGACAAGTCCCACAAGGTCTTGAAGGGTGCTCACGCTAACCTCAAGGAGTCTCATGCTCAACTCCAAGTTAAGCTAACCAAGGAAAAGGCCACCTTCCCTCATATGGTATTAATTGATAATGCATATGCTACTAACCCGTGTTGTGAGCATGTGCATCTTGTGGAGGAGAATGCCAAGTTGAAGGATCAACTTGAGAAAGGCCTTGTGACTTGCATTCAAGGTGAGAAGAACCTCAACGACCTTTTGAGCAATCGAAAGGAAGTTGTGGCCAAGAAGGGAATTGGGTTTGCACCCAAATCCAAGAATAAGAAGAAGAACGACAAGACCAAACGTCCTCCTCCTATCAAGCAAACTTTTGTGAAAGAGGGAGAGGGTGCTCCTAAGGAGAAGAAGGAAAAAGTGAAGGGCGTTGATGTCCAAAAGGGCAAAACCATTTCCTCCAACAAAGCCGGCGACTTTAACCCGTCATATGTGTTGTGCCGTGCTAGTGATGGACATGTTTATGCTAAATTTGTTGGTTCTCCTTATGAGTACATTGAATGGTCTATTTGGGTTCCTAAGACCCTTGTTACTAACATCAAAGGACCCATTACTAAATGGGTACCTAAAACCAAGCATTGATCTCTTGTAGGTGTTTGCTTCCGGTGTGGGATCATGGTTGCTCGATAGTGGAGCAACAAATCATATGACCGGGAGCAAGGACTTGGTGGTGGACGTGCAAAAGATTCCATCTATTCCCACCAATGTGGAGTGGGGCAATGCCTCACATTCTAAGGTATTGGGTCTTGGCATGGTTTTCATTTCTCATGATCTAACGATCGAGAAAGTCATGCTTGTTGAGTCCCTTGCATACAATTTACTTTCCGTTCGTCAACTTGCACTCATGGGCTTTGCCACTTTCTTTGACATTGATACCGTGGCCCTCTTGTGGAGCAAGACTCTTAAAGTAGCCTTTGTTGGGCATGTCGAGAATGGTCTCTATGTCATAAACTTTTCGGAGCGACCCACTAAGACTGCGACATGCCTAATGGCTAAAGTTGACGTGGGATGGCTTTGGCATCGCCGTTTAGCCCATGTCAGTATGAGATCTTTGCAAAGTCTTCTCAAGGGGGACCATGTCCGTGGACTAACAAATGTTAGTTTTGCCAAAGACCGTGCTTGCAGTGCTTGTATTGAAGGAAAGCTTCATGAGAAGGCTCACCCTCCCACGACCATCATCTACTCGAAGAGACCCTTGGAGCTCCTTCACATGGATCTCTTCGGGGCCCCATCATTTGATAGTCTTGGAGGTAGAAAGTATTGCTTGGTGATTGTGGATGATTATTCAAGATACACCTGGGTATACTTGTTCAATAGGAAGAGTGAGACTCAACAAACCGTCATCGACTTTGCAAATGAAACTCAACATCAACATGATGCAAAGATCTTGACAATAAGGAGTGACAACGGCACCGAGTTCAAGAACTACACATTGGATGAGTTTCTTAGTGATGAGGGGATCAAGCATCAATATGCTGCACCATATACCCCTCAACAAAATGGTGTAGCAGAGAGGAAGAACCGTACATTGATGGATGCGGCAAGGACCATGATGGCGGAGTTCAAGTCTCCATACAACTTTTGGGCCGAAGCCATCAACACAGCGTGTCATGCATCCAATCGGCTCTATCTCCGCAAAGGCTTGAACAAGACTCCTTATGAGGTACTCACCGGCAACAAGCCCAATCTCAAGTACTTCCGGGTGTTCGGGTGTAAGTGTTTCATTCTCAAGAAAGGTGTTCGCTTGTCTAAATTTGAGGCTAGAGCTTATGAGGGCATATTTGTTGGCTATGCTACAAACTCTCATGCTTACCGTGTTCTCAACAAGTCCACCGGACTCATTGAGGAGATGTGTAACATGGAGTTTGACGAAAATAACGGCTCCCAAGTGGAGCAAAGTGACACTTGTGATGTAGGTGATGAAATTCCTCCCCAAGCCATAAGAAGAATGGGTATTGGTCATATTCTACCCATTGAGGAACCCCTTGTGGCCGAAGGAGAAGGACAATGCTCCACTCAAGTGGAGCCATCACCTCCTCAAGACCCACACGCTTCCGAAGAACAAAGTGAAGGCTCTCAACCTCGTGAACAAGACCAAGGGCAAGATCAATCTCAAGATGGTGGTGAACCTCCAAATGATGCCCAAGGTCAAGTTCTCCCCCTCGAGCAAGTTCAAGATAGCTCAAGACGGCGCCCAAGATGATCAAGTTAACCCTCCTCCTTCCAGATCCGAGGAGGAATTAGAGCGTCGTGCCGCGAAGATTGCTTCCAAACTCACCACCAAAGGCCATCTCATGGAGAATGTGGTTGGAAGCCTAAGAAAGGGGGTAAGCACTCGTAGACAATTAGCAAACTATTGTGAACATCACGCATTTGTCTCTTGTGTTGAACCCCAAAGGGTCTATGAGGCGCTCGAAGACTCGGATTGGCTCAATACTATGCATGAAGAACTCAACAACTTCGAGTACAACAAGGTGTGGAGATTGGTGCCAAGGCCATCGGGGAACCACAACGTCATTGGAACCAAGTGGATTTTCAAGAACAAGCAAGATGCTCATGGGAACATCATTCTCAACAAGGCAAGATTGGTAGCACAAGGCTACTCCCAAGTCGAGGGTATCGACTACGGTGAAACCTTTGCTCCCGTTGCTCGCCTTGAATCCATTCGTTCGTTGATTGCTTATGCTTCCCATCATAACTTTAAGTTGCAACAAATGGATGTGAAAAGTGCTTTTCTTAATGGTCCTATTAATGAGTTGGTCTATGTCAAGCAACCCCCCAGGTTCGAGGATCCCTACTTCCCGGATCATGTGTATCAACATGATAAGGCACTCTATGGCCTTAAACAAGCCCCACGTGTGTGGTATGACCACCTTACCGAGTTGTTACAGGATCGTGGATTTGAAGTAGGGCAAATCGATCCCACTCTTTTTACTAAGAAGGTCAAATGGGAGTTGTTTGTATGCCAATTATATGTTGATGATATTATCTTTGGTTCCCCTAACAAAGCTTTCAATGAGGAATTTGCCGCTCTCATGACCTCCAAGTTCAAGATGTCTTTGATGGGAGAGTTGAAGTTCTTCCTTGGTTTTGATATCAAACAAAGAAGAGAAGGAACCTTCATCAACCAAGCCAAATATACTCAAGACATGCTAAAAAGATTCAAGCTAAGTGATGTCAAGCCGGCTTCTACTCCAATGCCTACCAAGTGCCAACTTGACATTGATCCCAATGGTAAAGCGGTGGATCAAAAGGTATATCGCTCCATGATTGGCTCTTTGCTTTACCTTTGTGCATCTAGACCAGATATCATGTTGAGTGTGGGAATGTGTGCACGGTTTCAAGCCGCACCGAAGGAAAGTCAGTATGTGGCGGTCAAGCGAATCTTTCGATATTTGGCTCATACCCCAAACTTTGGCTTATGGTACCCAAGAGGGGCAAACTTCAAGCTTGAAGGATATACGGATTCCGATTGGGCGGGAGACAAAGTGGATAGGAAGTCCACCTCTGGAGAGTGCCAATTTCTTGGTTGCTCTTTGGTGAGTTGGTCTTCCAAGAAGCAAAGTTGTGTGTCTCTCTCATCCACCGAAGCGGAATATGTGGCTGCCGGTAGTAGTTGTGCACAACTCTTATGGATGAGGCAAACTTTAAATGAGTGTGGTGTCATTTGTGACAAAGTGCCTCTTTGGTGTGATAATGAAAGTGCCATCAAGATTTCTCTCAACCCGGTGCAACACTTCAAGACGAAGCATATTGAGATTCGATATCACTTCATCCGGGATCACATTAGGCGAGAGGAGATCGAGCTCAAGTATGTCAACACTCATGATAACCTTGCAGATATTTTCACGAAGCCCTTGGATGAAGCAAGATTTCGCGAGTTAAGGCATGAGCTAAATATCATTGATTCGTGACTTGAACCCTTGCACCCCCACCACACTCAACTTGTTGTCTAGTTTAGGTGTAGGCATGGACATAGGGGGAGTGTTGTTCTCTCAATGAACTCTCTCTCCCCCATTATGCATAAATAGATCAACTCTTTCACATTAGCCATTTTTGATGGTACTTGTGCTTCAAAGTCGAGTTTTGGTCATGGGCCCAAGGATAATTCTTCGCGGTGCCATACCAACTAACTCAAACATAGGTGGCTCCAGCCACCGCCCTCTCCTTTTGAGAGGTTGTGTCCCATGGTGGTTCCTTGTTGTCTTTCTGCCTTTGGGTTGTGCGTGTTCTTGTGGTGTCCCTTGTGCTAAAAGGTTCCTTGCAAAGATCTTATTTTTTTGTTGAAACCTGCTTTTTCTTGAGCTCACGGTACTACCGCAGCCAGCTACGGTACTACCGCATGTGGGGAGCACGGTACTACTGCCCCCATGCGGCAGTAATTTTTTACTACCGCCTGGGAGAGCGGTACTACCGCTTCGGTGCGGTACTTCCGCCCAAGTGATACTACCGCGATGATGTGCGGTACTACCGCACCGTCATAGACGCGTGGGGATAAGGATGGGCAGGGGGAGTTCTAACTCCGCCATACCCATTCGTCAGTTCCCCCACATCGTCTCTCTCTCTCCCACGCTCAAGAACAGGGCCGGCGTCCGTTGCCAGATCTCCGCCCCCAGCTGCCCTCCTGTGATTTCGTCCGGTGGGATTGTTCCCCACCACGTGCTCTTGCCATGGACCAAGGTCTTTCCCCAACTCCCTCTCTTTTTGTTGTGTTCTTTGCCTCTAGGTTTTTGGGGGAGACTTGTGTGTTCTACAGATTCTTAGGCTAAATCTATGCAAGAGTAGGATGAAGGAGAGTAGTATTGCGTAGGGAGTATACTTGTATTTTTGTCATGTGCTAGATTTGATCACCGTAGCACCGTCGTGGTTTCCCGGTTCTTTTCAGATTCAAACTGTCGTTTGGATCTGACGCGGTTCCGTACTACCGCCCGTTTGGCGCGGTACTACCGCCCGTCTGGCGTGGTACTACCGCACTCGCTGTGGCACTAAAGCTTTACTACCGCTCCCATCCCGGTACTACCGTGACCTCGCACGATACTACCACGACTTGGAGCAGTACTAAAATTTTAGTACCGCAGGCTCTGGCAGTACTACTGTGGATCACATCTATCTCATGGCAACTTTCACGTATGTTCTCTCTGTGTTTCTTGTGCTTTGTCGTGGTCTTTGCATTGATCCTTTTGCTTGTCGTGGTTGCTTTGCGTTTTGTGTCTCAGGTGGTGGCTCTCGCCGGTCCAATCCCAGTCGTGACACTGGCTCCAAGCGTCTGCGCAATCCAAGTGAAGCACCAGAGGGCTCCACTGCCCCCAAGCGCCATGTCAAGACATCAGCTAGCAAGCACAAGGATCCCACTAAGGGCATGGACAAGATACCCCAATCTGAGTTCGTCCGTCTCAGGCAGCTCAACCCGTATGTGAACCCTTGTGCTATTGTCAGAGGTTGTGAGCTGTTTTGGAACAAGAAACATACTCTCACTTATCTGGATGTCATCAAGAACAAGCAGAATACCTATGTGGATGTGAAATGGATTGAAATGCATCACATGAGGAAGGACAAGTATCGTGAGTACTTTGGAGAAGCTCTGGACTTGGTGGAGCAGTTTAGTATTGAACATGTGATCTCTTTTCACCTTGACTATGACCCTGAGCTTATCTGTCAGTTCTTTGCCTTAGTATACTTTCACCCCAATGAGGAGCGGAGGATGACCTGGATGACCAATGGTCGTAAGTTGACTGCTAACTGGAAGGAGTTCATGGATCTGCTCCAGGTTCCTGATGACGGCCTCGACACTCCCGTGGGTGTTCGCCCCCATGCAAATTCTGAGTCTGCCAACAAGGACAAGCTTCAGCCATACTATGTTGAGAAGGCACTTGCCAATGGCAAGACGGGGTTGGTGCTCAACTCTTTTCTGGATATCATGTATCGCATCTTCCGCAACTCCTTGTTCCCTCGCATTGGTGACAAGGACAAGGTTCATGCCTATATGGTGGATATGATGCTCCTATGCAAGGAGGCTCGTATGTCTCAGACTCAACCACTTGATGTCTCACACATCATGTGGCGTGAGCTTCAGTTTGCGGTGTTCAACCGCAAGGTGCCTATCTATGGGCCCTACCTGTTTCTGCTGATCTTGAAGACTTGGGAGAAGATGTTCCCTGGTGATGAGTTTCTTGCTCCTGACTGGATTCGACATGACCCCATCTGTCTCTGTGTCAAGCCCAACTGGGCCAACACTACTACTCGTGCTGAGGCGTCTGCTGCTAGGGGTGCTGTTGATGAGGAGGATGCTGGCGCAGAGGATGTTGCTGAGGGCCGTGCTGCTAGGTCTTCCCACAGTTCCTCTATGCCCTCGTGGGCCAAGAAGCTGAAGGACAATATGAAGACTCTTTTCTGCATGCAAGCCAAGGGGCACTATAGGACTCACGTGGCATCTAAGAAGAGTCACCGTCGGGACAAGAAGATCTTGCAGCTGTATGGTGAGGAAGTGTCTGGCGGCTCTGAGGATCGCATCACTCCAGAGGCCGAGTGGATGGAGAAGCAAGGCTACAGGTGGACTGATTCTGAGGAGGACGTCGAGGAGACCATCCCTGCTGCCGAGGAGTCTGACAAGGAGCGTTGGGATGAGTTCCCTGCTTGAGCCACCCCTTGTGTGTAGGTGTCCTCTCTGCCTTTTTGGCGTCTCGATGCCAAAGGGGGAGAGAGTGTAGGGATTTGCGAGTCATGTGTTGTCGTTCGTGTTCGGTGTGTTTGCTGCTTTCTCGTTTGAACCTCGTTTCAGTTGCTTTGGGTTGCTTTACTTCATATGGTGTAAGACATATGCACTCTATCTATCTTAGCGAGCTTGTGATATATTGTGCTACCTTTGTGCTATGCTCTGCTTAGATGTTAATTATCATGCCTTTGTCTCTAAAATATAGGGGAAGTGTTGATCCTAGTTTGTGTGCTATGCCGTCCAAAGCATCCATCTAGACTGCACACATCTAGAGGGAGCCCGTCTATATTCTAGAGAGGAGGGGTTTGCCTTTGCTCAATATTATCTCTTTATGTGCAAAACATGTATTGTCATCAATCCACCAAAAAGGGGGAGATTGTAAGGGCATATTTATCCCTAAGGTGTTTTGGTGATTGACGACAATGCTTTTGCGGACTAATCGTGTGCCTTGAGTTTCTCAGACGCTTCATCACTAGGCACGAGATGATTCGGTGCCCCTCGAAGACTATTGAAGACGGCGTTGTTCTACGTTTCTTTTTGGTGGATATTGAGTCGTAGGAGAGCCGTACTATTAAGAGGGGGTCCGCGTCGGGAAGGTTCGGGTGGAATCATCACGTACACGTTTCCCTCCTTGCCTCCACCTTTCCCTTGCACTTTGGAGCTTTCGTCGTTATCCTCTGTGTGCTTATTTTGGCAACTACTATTGAACTTGCGGTAGTACTGCTCAATGGAGCGGTAGTA
This sequence comes from Aegilops speltoides, assembly GCA_021437245.1. NCBI lineage: Eukaryota > Viridiplantae > Streptophyta > Magnoliopsida > Poales > Poaceae > Aegilops > Aegilops speltoides. The sequence goes on from CM038147.1 coordinate 137,231,063, forward strand.
CCGCAAGCACCTGCGGTAGTACCGCTGGGGTCCATGGTAGTACCGCTCCTCTGGAGTCTTACTACTGTGGCTCCCTGGCCTAGTGCCGCTTCGGTACGGTAGTAGGGGCAGATGTAATTTTTTACATCCGCGCCCCCACGGTAGTACCGCTCGTCCCGCGCGGTAGTACCGTGGGTGCCCACGGTAGTACTGCTCCCCTGGAGTCGTAGTACCGTGGCCCTCACACCTAGTACCGCTGCGACGCGGTAGTAGGAGCGGATGTAATTTTTTACATCCGCGCCTCCACGGTTGTACCGCGCTTCGTGCGTGGTAGTACCGCGCATGGCCTGGTTCAGCTGGATTACAGTAGTACCGCACCTTAGCGGTAGTACCGCGTCGGATTTGTGCACTGTTTCGTTTTCAGCGGAAGTAGGCACGGATGTATTTTTATTCATCCACGCTCTTCGTAGGCTAAGACTTTTTTGCCTTGCGGTAGTACCGCAAGGGGGAGCGGTAGTACCACGCCAGCGGAAGTACTGCTCTCAGTCTGGCAAGTCCCAGCCTCTGCTGCTGCCACGGAAGTACCGTGGTCCCCCACGGTAGTACCGCGGGGCCTCGCGGTAGTACCGCGCTCCTGGAGTGGTAGTACCACATGTCGCAGGCTGAACATGTGGATAACGGTTGGATCTTTTCCATGACTATAAAAGGGGTGTCTCCTTCCTCTAGTTGACCACCTCTTCCACCTCTAAGCTTCATTGTTGCTCCAAGCTCCATTTTCGCCCGATCTCTCTCCCTAGCCAATCAAACTTGTTGATTTGCTCGGGATTAGTTGAGAAGGCCTCGATCTACACTTCCACCAAGAGAGATTTGATTCCCCCCACTTATGCCTAGCAGATCTTGTTACTCTTGGGTGTTTGAGCACCCTAGACGGTTGAGGTCACCTCGGAGCCATTCTCCATTGTGGTGAAGCTTCGTGGTGTTGTTGGGAGCCTCCAATTGTTGTGGAGATTGCCCCAACCTTGTTTGTAAAGGTTCGGTCGCCGCCTTCAAGGGCACCAATAGTGGAATCACGGCATCTCGCATTGTGTGAGTAGCGAGGAGAATCTGGTGGCCCTAGTGGTTTCTTGGGGAGCATTGTGCCTCCACACCGCTCTAACGGAGATGTACTTCCCCTCAAAAGGAAGGAACTTCGGTAACACATCCTCGTCTCCACCGCTCCACTCTTGGTTATCTCAAGACCTTTACTTTTGCAAGCTTACTTGTGTTGTATCCCTTGCTTGCTCGTGTGTTTGTTGTTGTTGCATCATATAGGTTGTCCACCTAGTTGCATATCTAGACAACCTACTTTGATGCAAAGTTTAAATTGGTAAAGAAAAGCTAAAAAAATTTAGTTGCCTATTCACCCCCCCACTAGTCAACTATATCGATCCTTTCAATCGGGTCTAGCAATATTAGCAGTTTCACCCAAGAAAGAGATAACATGCCCATCTAAGTCCTCATCCAAGAGATCTTTAATCATAGCAATACCAGGTTCAACATTAATTTGCTCAGGAGGTGTATAGGTCCTAGTATTACTCTTACGAACAACAGTCAAAGCTTTAACATGATCTTTTATCCTAACAGGAAAAGGAGGTTTTTTGACATAAGTAGTAGGAATAATAGGATCACTATATGTAATAGTCTTTTTTTCGACTGTAATAGGTGCAACTACTTTCACTTCAACAGGAGGATTATATTTAAACCACTTCTCTTTAGGGAGATCAACGTGAGTAGCAAAAGTTTCACAAAAAGTAGCTACTATCTCAGAGTCAAGTCCATACTTAGAGCTAAATCCATGGAAAGCATCGGTATCCATACAAGATTTAACGCAATCAAACTTAGGTGTCATACCTGACTCCTTACCATCATCGAAACCCCAATCTTGAGAATTGCATTTAGTTCTTTCCAATAAGTCCCATTTGAAATCAATAGTCTTCAACATATAGGAACCAACACAGGAAGTATCGAGCAAGTTGTGATTATCAAGAGAAAGTCGAGCATAAAAATTCTGAATAATCATTTCCTGAGAGAGCTCATGATTGGGGCATGAATACAACATTGACTTAAGCCTCCCCCAAGCTTGAGCGATGATTTCTTCTTCGCGAGGCCAGAAATTATATATGTAATTACAATCACGATGAACAAGATGCATAGGATAGAACTTCTGGTGAAATTCCAACTTCAATCGCTTATAATTCCAGTATCTCGTATCATCACATAGCCTATACCATGTCATTGCATCTCCCTTCAAAGATAAAGGGAAGACCTTCCTTTTGACAACATCATCGGGAATACCTGCAAGCTTAAATAATCCACAAACTTCATCCACAAAGATAAGGTGTAAATCAGGATGCAATGTTCCGTCTCCTGCAAAAGGATTAGCAAGCAGTTTTTCTATCATACCCAAAGGAATCTCAAAGTGAATATTTTCATAAAGTTCAGTAGGTTGAGGAGCAACTCTTTGCTCTTCTGGTTGGGGTGAAGATACCCCAAACATGCCCCTCAAAGGATTAGTTTCCATAGTGACAAGTAACAGAAAATTTCAGCACACTATATAAATGTTTCCTTACCAAGTTCCACTCACCAAAAGCGCTACGCTCCCCGGCAACGGCGCCATAAAAGAGTCTTGATGACCCACAAGTATAGGGAATCTATTGTAGTCCTTTCGATAAGTAAGAGTGTCGAACCCAACGAGGAGCAGAAGGAAATGATAAGCGGTTTTCAGTAAGGTTTTCTCTGCAAGCACTGAAATAGTAGGTGATAGATAGTTTTGTGATAAGATAAATAGTAATGAGCAAAAGGTAAATAAAGTAAATAAAGTGCAGCAAGGTGGTCCAATCCTTTATGTAGCAAAGGATAATCCTGGACAAATTCTAATAATGAAGAAGGAGCTCCCGAGGACACATTGGGAATTATCATCAAGCTAGTTTTCATCACATTCGTAAGATTCGCGTTCGGTACTTTGATAATTTGATATGTGGGTGGACCGGCACTTGGGTACTGCCCTAACATGGACAAGCATCCCACTTATGATTAACCCCTATTGCAAGCATCCGCAACTACAAAAAGGAGTATTAAGGTAAACCTAACCACAACATTAAACATATGGGTCCATATCAACCCCTAACGAGGCAACACATAAACTAGGGTTTAAGCTTCTGTCACTCTAGCAACCCATCATCTACTTATTACTTCCCTATGCCTTCCTCTAGGCCCAAATAATGGTGAAGTGTCATGTAGTCGACGTTCACATAACACCACTACAGGAAAGACAACATACATCTCATCAAAATATCGAACGAATACCAAATTCACGTGACTACTAATAGCAAGACTTCACCCATGTCCTCAGGAACAAACGTAACTACTCACAAAGCATATTCATGTTCGTAATCAGAGGAGTAATAATATGCATAAAGGATCTGAACATATGATCTTCCACCAAGTAAACCAATTAGCATCAACTACAAGGAATAATCAACACTACTAGCAACCCACAGGTACCAATTTGTGGTTTTGATACAAGATTGGATACAAGAGATGAACTAGGGTTTTGAGAGGAGATGGTGCTGGTGAAGATGTTGATGGAGATTGACCCCCTCTCGATGAGAGTATCGTTGGTGATGACGTTGGTGATGATTTCCCCCTCCCGGAGGGAAGTGTCCCCGGCAGAAAAGCTCCGCCAGGGCCCTAGATTGATTCCGCCAAGGTTCCGCCTCGTGGCGGCGGAGTTTCGTCCCGTAAGCTTGCCCACGATTTTTTCCAGGGTAAAAGTGATGATATAGCAGAAGATGGACGCCGGAGGCCCACCAGGGGGCCCAGGAGATAGGGGGTTGCGCCCTACAGGGGGGCGCACCCTCCTGTCTCCTGGACAGGGTGTGGGCCCCTGGCCTATTTCTTTCGCTCATAAATTCTTATTAATCCAAAAAGTTGTTTCGTGGAGTTTCAGGACTTTTGGAGTTGTGCAGAATAGGTTTCCAACGTTTGCTCCTTTTCCAGCAAGAATTCCAGCTGCCGGCATTCCCCCTCTTCATGGTAAACCTTGTAAAATAAGAGAGAATGGCCATAAGTATTGAGATATAATGTGTAATAACAGCCCATAATGCAATAAATGTTGATATAAAAGCATGATGCAAAATGGACGTATCAGCTGGTAACCGGGATGCCCAGTCCCATGATCAAAAAGATCAAAGCAAATCGAAATAATTAAACAAAACTCCCCCAGGATTGTTGCTAGTTGGAGGCACCCGTTGTTTTGGGCAAACCATGGATTGATGCTTGTTGGTGGTTGGGGAGTATAAACTTTACGATTCTGTTTGGGAGCCGCCTATAATGTATGTAGCATGGAAGATATCGAGATCTCATAGTCGTTGCGTTGACAGTGAAAGTATACCGCTCAAAATGTTATTCATCTCTATTTTAAAAATGAGCTCTGGCACCTCTACAAATCCCTGCTTCCCTCTACGAAGGGCCTATCTATTTACATTTATGTTGAGTCATCACCCTCATATTAAAAAGCACCCGCTGGAGAGCACACTGTCATTTGCATGCACTACTATTAGTTTATGTTGGGTATGACTTGACTGGATCTCTTTTACCATGAATTAACATGTTTAGTTAGTCCTTGATCTTTAAAGGTGCTCTGCATTTATGTTTTGTGGTCTCAGAAAGGGCTAGCGAGATACCATCTTGTTATATCATATTATGATTGTTTTGAGAAAGTGTTGTCATCCGAGATTTATTATTATTGTCGCTAGTTGATTATACCATTGATATGAGTAAACATGAGACCTAAGTGTTATTGTGAATATGGTTAGTTCATAATCTTTGCTGAAAACTTGAATGCTGGCTTTACATATTTGCAACAACAAGAGCAAACAGAGTTTGTAAAAGTTTTTCTTTATCACTTTCAGTTTGTCAACTGAATTGCTTGAGGACAAGCAAAGGTTTAAGCTTGGGGGAGTTTATACGTCTCCGTTGTATCTACTTTTCCAAACACTTTTGCCCTTGTTTTTTACTCTAACTTGCATGATTTGAATGAAACTAACCCAGACTGACGCTGTTTTCAGCAGAACTGCCATTGTGTTATTTTTGTGCAGAAACAAAAGTTCTCGGAATGACCTGAAACTCCACGGAGATTATTTTTGGAAAATATAAAAAAATACTGGTGAAAGAATCAAGGCCAGGGGGCCCACACCCTGTCCACGAGGGTGGGGGGCGCGCCCCCTTCCCCTGGGCGTGCCCCTGCCTCGTGGGCCCCCTAGATGTCCACCAACCTCAACTCCAACTCTATATATTCTCTTTCGCGGAGAAAAAAATCAGAGAGAAAGTTTCATCACGTTTTACGATACGAAGCCGTCGCCAAGCCCTAATCTCTCTCGGGAGGGCTGGTCTGGGGTCTGTTCGAGGCTCCGGAGAGGGGGATTCGTCGCCGTCATCATCATCAACCAACCTCCATCACCAATTTCATGATGCTTGAGGGAGTCCTGGACTAGGGGGTGTCCGGACAGCCGGACTATCATCGTCCGCCGGACTCCAAGACTACAAAGATACAAGATTGAAGACTCCGTCCCGTGTCCGGATGGGACTTTCCTTGGTGTGGAAGGCAAGCTTGGCGATACGGATATGTAGATCTCCTACCATTGTAACCGACTCAGTGTAACCCTAGCCCTCTCCGGTGCCTATATAAACCGGAGGGCTTTAGTCCGTAGGACACAACATACATTACAACAATCATACCATAGGCTAGCTTCTAGGGTTTAGCCTCCTTGATCTCGTGGTAGATCCACTCTTGTACTACCCATATCATGAATATTAATCAAGCAGGACGTAGGGTTTTACCTCCATCAAGAGGGACCGAACTTGGGTAAAACATCGTGTCCCTTGTCTCCTGTTACCATCCGCCTAGACGCACAGTTCGGGACCCCCTACCCGAGATCCGCCGGTTTTGACACCGACAATGCTCACCGCCATGCATGAGTAATTCCATCGTAGGCTTGCTGGACGGTGATGGGTTGGATGAGATTTACCATGTAATTAAGTTAGTTTTGTTAGGGTTTGATCCCTAGTATCCACTATGTTCTGAGATTGATGTTGCTATGACTTTGCTATGCTTAATGCTTGTCACTAGGGCCCAAGTGCCATGATTTCAGATCTGAACCTATTATGTTTTCATGAATATATGTGAGTTCTTGATCCTATCTTGCAAGTATATAGTCACCTATTATGTGTTATGATCCGACAATCCCGAAGTGACAATAATTGGGATACTTCTCGGTGATGACCGTAGTTTGAGGAGTCCATGTATTCACTATGTGTTAATGCTTTGGTCCGGTTCTCTATTAAAAGGAGGCCTTAATATCCCTTAGTTTCCTTTAGGACCCCGCTGCCACGGGAGGGTAGGACAAAAGATGTCATGCAAGTTCTTTTCCATAAGCACGTATGACTATATTCGGAATACATGCCTACATTACATAGATGAACTGGAGCTAGTTCTGTGTCACCCTATGTTATAACTATTACATGAGGAATCGCATCTGACATAATTATCCATCACTGATCCAATGCCTACGAGCTTTTCACATTGTGCTTTGCTTATTTACTTTACCGTTGCTACTGTTACAATTACTACAAAATTGCTACCGTTACTTTTATCACTGTTACCATTACTATCATACTACTTTGCTACTAAATACTTTGCTACTAAATACCTTGTGTGGTTGAATTGACAACTCAACTACTAATACTTGAGAATATTCTTTGGCTCCCCTTGTGCCGAATCAATAAATTTGGGTTGAATACTCTACCCTCGAAAACTGTTGCGACCCCCTATACTTGTGGGTTGAACAAGGGGGAACCAGCCCCCTAGTGGGATGGTGCACCCCCCAAGGGCCCAAGGTCCCTAGGGTTGGAAACCCTAGGGGGTGGGGGCGCCTCCCACCAAACTTGGGGGGCAAGTTCCCCCCTTGGCCGCCGCCCCCTTGTAGATGGGATCTAAGGGGCCGGCCCCCTCTCCCCTTACACTATAAATAGTGGGGGGTGGGAGGGCTACCACACCCTTCCCCTGGAGTAGCCCCTCCCTCCTCCAACACCTCCTCCTCCTCCGTAGAGCTTGCCGAAGCCCTGTAGGAAAACCGCAAGCTCCACGACCACGCCGTCGTGCTGCCGGAGCTCTCCCTCAACTTCTCCTCTCCCCTTGCTGGATCAAGAAGGAGGAGACGTCCCCGGGCTGTACGTGTGTTGAACACGGAGGCGCCGTTCGTTCGGCGCTAGATCTGATCTTCCGCGATTTGAATCGCCGCGAGTACGACTCCATCAACCGCGTTCTTGTAATGTTTCCACTTAGCGATCTTCAAGGGTATGAAGATGCGCTCCCTCTCTCTCATTGCTAGAATCTCCTAGATTGATCTTGGTGACATGTAGGAAAATTTTGAATTATTACTATGTTCCCCAACACTTTCATCCCGGTTCGGGCCACCAGCCGGGACCAATGGGCTGTGCTTCCCGCCCTTTCGCTGGCCAAAACTGACCTTTGGTCCCGGTTGGTGTCACGAACCGGGACGAAAGGGGGCCTTTCATCCTGGTTTGAGCCACCAACTAGGACCAATGCTCTGTCTATATAAGCGTCACTTAGCAGTATTCGTCTCAGTTTCTTCGATCTCTCCTCCTTCGCCGCCGCCAGGCTGCCCCGACACTGTTGTCGTGCCCCTGCCCCGCCGTCACCGTTGCCATCGCCGCCCCTGAGCCCGTGCGCTGTCGCTCCTCCCCGAACCCTCACCGACGTGCTCTCCTCCCTGTCGCCGCGCACGTGCCCGCCGAGCCCGCCGTCCCCGTCGCTGGCCTCAAGCCATCGCCTCGTCCCCCACATTGAGCCCCCCTTCCCATGGTCCCATGCTCCCTGTCGCCGCGTGCCCCCGAGCACCTTGCTCTGCCACTGCTCCATGGTCGCCGGTAGCCCCCGTTCCTATGTTTTTTTAGAGAATTTCTGTTTTTTGAGGAGATGTATATGTTCACTTTGGTGCTCTATTTTTTATGAGATGTATATGTTCATGTGGGGATGAGATAGATAGATAGATAAATTTTGTGCTCTGTGTTTTTGATGAGATGTATGTTCATATGGAGGTGAGATGTATGTTCATGTGGAGATGAGATAGATAGATAAATATGGTGCTCTATTTTTTTAGATAATGTTCATGTGGAGATGAGATGAGATGTATGAGATGTTTTGTGGAGATGAGATGTTGTCATGTGGATTTTTTTTGTTCATAGAAAACTCCGATAACTTCGACATGAGGGGGGACGTCGATCAGCCCCCTCTAGCCCGACCAACTCTTGAGTCCACCCAAACCCTAGAAGAAAGAGCATTGTCGATCTACCCCCTTGAGGGAGTCCTGGACTAGGGGGTGTCCGGATAGCCGAACTATCACCATCGGCCGGACTCCAAGACTATGAAGATACAAGATTGAAGACTCCGTCCCGTGTCCGGATGGGACTTTCCTTGGTGTGGAAGGCAAGCTTGGCGATACGGATATGTAGATCTCCTACCATTGTAACCGACTCTGTGTAACCCTAGCCCTCTCCGGTGTCTATATAAATCGGAGGGTTTTAGTCCGTAGGAGGAACAACAATCATACCATAGGCTAGCTTCTAGGGTTTAGCCTCCTTGATCTCGTGGTAGATTTACTCTTGTACTACCCATATCATCAATATCAATCAAGCAGGAGTAAGGTTTTACCTCCACCGAGAGGGCCCGAACCTGGGTAAAAACATTGTGTCCCTTGTCTCCTGTTACCATCCGCCTAGACGCACAGTTTGGGACCCCCTACCCGAGATCCGCCGGTTTTGACACCGACATTGGTGCTTTCATTGAGAGTTCCTCTGCGTCGTCACCTATAGGCCCGATGGCTCCTTCGATCATCAACAACGACGCGGTCCAGGTGAGACTTTTCTCCCGGACAGATCTTTGTATTCGGCGGCCTTGCTGCGGGCGGGCAATTCGCAGCCATCTGGAGCGGATCGAAAGCTACGCCCCTGGCCATCAGGTCAGATTTGGAAGTTTGAACTATATGGCTGACATCCGCGGAGACTTGATCTTTGACGGATTCGAGCCACAGCTAAGCGCGCCGCACTGTCACGATGGGCATGATCTACCTTTGTCGCCGGACAGTGCCTTGGAGGCCGCACAAGAGTCCCCTCCGACCCTTAGCTCGGGGCCGATTGCGCCGATCGAGGATGGGTGGCTGGACACCGCCTCGGGGGCTGCTACCTCTACGGCGATAGAGCCGAATACCGACCCTGTCCCTTGTGAAGCTCGTGACTCCAAGGTGCTGGACTCCTCTCCGGACCCCGGACCTTCCGCGCCCCTGCCAATCGAATCTGATTGGGCGCCGATCATGGAGTTCACCGCTGCGGATATCTTTCAGCACCCGCCCTTGGGCGACATCCTGAATTCACTAAAGTCTCTCTCTTTATTAGGAGAGCCATGGCCGGACTATGGTCAGGTAGGATGGGATGCGGACGACGAAGAAATTCAATGCCTGCCCACCACCCACTTTGTAGCCACTGTCGATGACTTAACCGACATGCTAGACTTCGACTCCGAAGACATCGACGGTATGGACGACGATGCCGGAGACGACCAAGAACCAGCGCCTACAAGGCACTAGGAAGCCACCTCAACTCACGACATATACATGGTGGATACACCTAAAGGAAGCGATAACGAGGAACAACGGGACGCCGCGAAGGATAATTCCCTCGAAAAGCAGTCAAAACAGCGACGTAAACGCTGCTCAAAGCCCCGCCTCGACAAAGACAGCACGCATACAGACCCAGCCATAGAACAGGGCAAACCGGTAGACGACGAACATGCCCTCGAGCAACTATCCGAACAGGATAACTTGGATAGACAGCCCGTCCCCGGCGAAGATAACAGTCCGGACGATCTCACGCGGACACATCGTCGGAGCAGTAGAACCTCCACAAAAGGCTTATTGCCACCGCACGCAGTCTGAAGAAGCAGAAGCGGAAGCTCAAAACAGCAGAAGACGCACTCAGAATGACATGGAGCAAGGTACTCAACACCGCAGACAAATACGGTGATAGTCGCCAAACAAAGAGCTACCCGAAGCACAAACTTCTGCCCGAATTTGACGAAGAGGCCGTAGAGCCCCCACGGTCAAAGAACAATGAGGCCGCCTGGTCGGATAGACGACCACATGACAAACAAAAAGCGGCAAGCGGCGCCGCACACAACCGACATGCGATCCGCATAAAGATCTGCGCCAAAAGGATGGCCCAGTCAGGTCTATCTACGGGCCAAGAAAGCAGGCTCTAGAAAGAAATACAACACATCGAGTATTCAAACATCACGGCACACCCAAATACAGGGGAGCCGCTCACCCCCTATGTTTCACCGATGAGGTCTTTGGATCATAATTTCGGTGAGATTCAAGCCCGTAAACATGGAGGCATACGACGGAACAACAGACCCTGGAGTCTGGATTGAGGATTACATCCTGCACATACACATGGCTAGAGGAGATGACCTCCACGCCATAAAATACTTACCCCTCAAGCTCAAGGGGCTAGCCCGGCATTGGCTCAAAAGCCTCCGAGAGAATACCATTGGAAGTTGGGAAGAGCTCGAGGATGCGTTTCGGGCAAATTTTCAGGGGACTTATGTCCGCCCTTCGGATGCAGACGATTTAAGTCACATAACTCAACAGCCCGGAGAGTCAGCCCGCAAGTTCTGGAACAGGTTCCTCACCAAAAAGAACCAAATAGTCGACTATCCGGACGGCGAAGCCTTAGCAGCTTTCAAACATAACGTCCGAGATGAATGGCTCACCAGACACCTCGGCCAAGAAAAGCCGAGAACAATGTCCACACTAACAAGCCTCATGACCCGCTTTTGCGCAGGAGAGGATAGCTGGCTGGCAAGATGCAGCACCAGCGACCCAAGTACATCCGAGGTCAGGGATGGAAATGGGAAACCATGACGCAGCAAAGACCAGCGCCAAACCAAGGGAAATAGTCCGAAGAGCACGGCAGTGAACGCCGGATTCAAAAGCTCTCGGCAGAACAACAAGCAACTGCCTTTTAAGGATAACAGCAATGAGCTGTCCAACCTAAACAAAATTTTGGACAAGATATGCCAAGTCCACAACACCCCCGGGAAGCCTGCAAACCATACCCACAGAGATTGTTGGGTCTTCAAACAGTCCGGCCGACTTAACGCCGAACACAAGGGGCTCGACACACCAACTGAGGACGATGACGAACCCCACAAGCAGAGCAACGGGAAACAAAAGAATTTCCCACAATAGGTCAAAACAGTAAACTCACTTCAAGTGACAACAGGGAAAAATAGAGCGGCGCCCATCAAAGTATGCGCTGCACGGTCTACCCCAACGGAGTCCCAACACTGGTTGTCAAAACCAATCACCTTCGACCATCAGGACTACTCCGGAAGTATCCGGAACGCAGGATGGACTGCTTTGATATTAGATCCTATAATTGACGGACTACAATTTACACAAGTCCTAGTGGACGGCAGCAGTGATCTAAACCTGTTATATCAGGACACAATCCGCAGAATGGGGATAGACCCAACCAAAATACGCCATAGCAACACTTCCTTTAAAGGAGTGATGCCAGGCCCATATGCACATTGTACGGGCTCTCTACCACTAGAAGGTGTGTTTGGCTCATCCGACAACTTCCGTCGCGAAAAGTTAGTCTTCCATATCGCCCCATTTAAAAGTAGCTATCAAGCACTATTGGGACGCGAAGATTTCACCCGCTTTAATGCAATACCGCATTATGCATCTCTTACACTTAAAATGCCCGGTCCACACGGCATCATCTCATTAAAAGGAAACTTCGAGTGTTCCTCGAATACGAAAGAACGTGAGACTGCCTTGGCAGCCACACATTAATCCGGCCTTGCTGATCAAAGCACCTAAACAGGTCATTGAGACCCCAGACACGGTTAGGCGACTCCGGCATAAATAAACAAGGGGCTTACTAGCCGCGTACCCCCTTACAAGGGGCTGCAAGCATGTACAATAAGAGACAATAAAGCTCAATTTTATTCGTTTTTTGAATTATACTCTGTTTATACATTTTTCGCACGATCCTTTTTTCCAACTAAGTTCTTCTCTTTAACAGATGAACATCATGCTACACCCGTCCAGGATACGGCTGCGCGGAGACACAGCGAGGCGTGCGATGGGACCCATTGCAAGGATTCTTTTCAGATTAAGACCGTGCGTAAACCTTTCTTACTGTCTCTTGTTGATACACATCCCCTAGTTTTTTACTATAACCGAGGAGGAGGCTGGCATTTTGGCATCGGCCGCGTCAGAAAATTTTGCGCGTACCTGGACACTAGGGGCCTAGGGCATTGTTCTGCCCGTTCTCATAAAGACCGAATACCTTAGGGAGTGTTCGGCGTCTCGAGTTAGGCCTTATATGCATCAGCTCCGAATCATGTCTTTGGTCAAATGTTGGGTTTGCCCGGCTCCTGTGTTTTGATGCCTTACGTTCCGCTCTATCGGCTAACGCGGCACTAGGAGAACTCTGCGATTGTGCCCGGTTCGTCGGTGAGCACCTCGGTGGAAAAGCCAAAACCGTATCATGATGATGCGCAGAGACCGGTCAACCACTCGATCGACCACGGAATGTTTAGAATTCCTCGCTTTAACGAAGGACGTTTCGGTCGAGCACATCGGCCCGAATTCGGAGAGCGCGGTGCCCCTAGGGGCTATATAATAGCCCCACCATCGAACTCCTATGGCTAAGTGAAAGTGATAAAGCATCATAGTCCGGTTGCCTAGTTTTCTACGCTATCACCTCCTTCACAGGACCAAGACGTTGGATTAAGGAAAATGCGCTCTTTTTTGCAAACACCCCGCACTATAAATGCGTGAAATTTAAAGCCAAAGACTGCCATCTTTCAAAGTTATATACACATATACATTAACGGTCCGACAGAGGTATTTCAATACTTGAATGCACAAGTATAAAAGCCCTTCTATTATATTTGAAACATGGTTTCACAAATCATACATGTCATTTGAACATAACATTTTTCGAACCTTTGCGTCTCTATTAAGCAGCGCCTGCAGACTTCCTCAAAATAGTGCTCGGCGGTACTAAACCTTCGCCCGAATCACGGGGCATAGCGTCGATGGCCTTCATCTCTACCCAGTATGTCTTGACACGGGCAAGAGCCATCCGTGCACCCTCTATACATGCCGACCGTTTCATTGCATCGATATGCGGCACCACATCAAGGAACTGCTGCACCAAGCCAAGATAACTCTTCGGCTCGGGCCTTTTCGGCCACAAATGAGTCACGACATCCTTCATGGCAAGTCCGGACAACCTATTTAGCTCAGCCCATTCGACTAACTGATCGGTCAATGGAAGTGGACGCTCTGGACTATGGAACTGCGACCAAAAAAGCTCTTCCATACCGTGATCCTTTTGGCCTCGGAAGTGTGCGACCGCGTCTGCGGCTTTTCGCCGCTAAATCGAGATGAGCATCCTCCACACCCCTGGCTGGCCCAACCGAAAGCATGCCGGATCCGTGAACTTCCTCCGCGGCGAAAGGGCTTTCCGGCCGCGATATCCCCGGCTTGCGTAGCTCCTCCTTTATAGCTCTCATCGCGGGAGCGGGCATCCTTGGCTTCGGCGGTGGCCTTCTTCAGGTCCTCTTGCTCCGCCCGGCGTTCTTTTTCAAGAAACTCGCAGCGGTCGGTAGCATTCTTCAGCTTCCCGGCCATGTCGTCCATTTCCTCCCTACTTCGGCAGTGAGCAGCCTGTTCGGCTTTTAGCTCTTCAGCCGCCTTCAAGGCAGCCGCATTACTTTTTTTGGCTTGCTCCTTGGCTTGGGCGAGCTCCGCTCGAAGGTCCTCCATAGCAGCGGCACCATCTGCATTAAAGCATACATGTTGTAAGGCACGGGCATCCAGCTCCCTTACCAGGTGTCCGCACAGAAGCCACATACCTTGCGACTCGTCAAGTTGCTTATTGACAAGCGCGATGTCAGCATCCGCAACCTCCAGTTGCCGCTTCAGTTTGGCAAATCCATCAGTCTGGCTGGCCACCGAACGCTCCGCCACCTAAATAGGAAGGGCGACATCTTACAACTGAGATTATGATCCTCGGCACGCTGTCACCTTTGACAACGCATCGAGTCTCGTGGGCTACTATCTATCTGAGGCACATTCCATATGCAAAAGCGCCGGAAGGTATATCATTTTCGCGTACCTCAAACCCCGTCGGTAAACACGACGGCTTCATGCAATCCGCTCTCGGCGGATGAAATCCCTTTCAACCACCGTACCCATTAACGTCACGGTGATCTTGAAGATAGACCTTCGCCCGAGAGATCCTTGAGCTCCTCCGATCGTACACCAGTTGGTGCTGAACCTTCCGGCCCCGCCGGACTCAGGGAGACCCTCCGCGACGACACCTCAGGGACGTCCGGCCCGCCTGATGGTGCGGCAGATGGAGGCGTTTCACTCTCCATCATCTCCGGACGAAGATCCCCCGAAGATGAGCTCTGCTGAGAAGGGCTGAGATCCGAACTACAAGGTAAAAACTTCGTTTATCTTCAGAAATAAAAACAGGGAAGTCCCTTATTACAAAACTCCCCTTTCTACTTACGGCTCGCTAGAGGGCTGATTTCCTTGGGGAAATAGTGCGGCCAGGGCTTCTCCCTGCGCAGGACCCTCTTGTGAAGATTTCTTCCCCCGCTTTGAGGCCTTGGCCTCTGGATCTTTAGAAGCGGTCCTCTTCTCCCCCTGGAGGGAGAGATTCTCGATTCCCCCCATTCTTGAGAGCCTCCTTAGCGGAGGCAGTACCTTTCCTATTCCCCCCTTCGCCTTCTTCAAAGGCACTGTACTTGACATCTTGGTTAACACAGATCGGCGTGGTCTCGAGGGGGGCGGACACCTTATCGGCTTTGCTTTCGCTATCCACTCTGTTCAAGGGACAGCTCTTTAAAGGGCAGGTTTATGATAAATATCACGGATAAGCGTGTCCGCAGTGCAGAACTACTTACTTGAGTATCCGGGCGATTGCGGCTCAGACCTGCGTCCTCGGTCAAGTCCGGACACATCTCTTGTGTTCCGAAGAACAGTTTATACATCTCCATGGGCGTCGCGCCCATGAAGTG
Source organism: Aegilops speltoides (assembly GCA_021437245.1). NCBI lineage: Eukaryota > Viridiplantae > Streptophyta > Magnoliopsida > Poales > Poaceae > Aegilops > Aegilops speltoides. The sequence continues at coordinate 137,246,268 of CM038147.1, forward strand.
TTGGAGAGCTTGTGGTCCCTCCGGATTGAATTCCCATAGGCGTGAGGCGGCGTTTGCGAGGCGTATAGCGCCCGAATCAGCATGACTTGTGCCACTACAACCAGATTTATCTCCCTCTCTTGGAGGTCTTGGATACGGCCCTGCAGCAGAGGTACGTCCTTGGACGGCCCCGATCAAGCCCTTTGTTGACCCATGGCGCTTGGCCGTTGTGGAGGACCCAGCGAAAGGCGGTGGCACCACCCATCTGGTGCCCACAGGGGCGGTGATGTAGAACCACTCCTGTTGCCACAAACCAAGCTCCTCTTGAAAAGAGCCCTCGGGCCATGGAGCGTCAGCACTCTTGCTTATAACAGCCCCTCCGTACTCTACCTGCTGCCCCTCGATCATCTTTGGCTCCACATTGAAGGTCTTGAGCCACAATCCAAAGTGAGGAGTAGTGCGGAGGAAGGCTTCGCATACAACAATGAACGATGAGATGTGGAGGATGGACTCCGGATCCAAGTCGTGGAATTCCAGCCCATAATAAAACATGAGCCCCCTCACGAAGGGGTCCGTTGGGAAGCCTAAACCCCGACGGAAGTGAGACACGAACACCACGCTCTCACCTGGCTCGGGAGTAGGAATAACTTGCCCGTGGGCAGGCAGCCTATGCGAAATTTTGCCGGTTAGATACCTGGCGTCTCTCAGCTTTAGCATGTCTTCTTCCGTGACGGAAGAAGGCATCCACCGGCCTTGTAGGTCGGAGCCGTACATTGTCGAAGGTCCGAAGCACCTGAATCTGGAGCCTTGGGTGTTGGAACTCGAGGCGAGGGGCGGATTCGATTGAGATCGAAAGAAAGGGGCAGGCCTTGGTCTCATTATAAAGAGGTTGAATCCCAAGAGCCCTCCCCGTGACCGTTTGGGACTCGCCTTCGATAGAGGGGGCGTGCCAACGGGTGCGGTTGGGTTACCCACACCCGTATTGATGAGGATCCCGGAATAAGGGGACACGATCTCTGCTTTGACAAGACGTGCTGAAAGTGCGTTATATCGACTAGAGGGGGGTGAATAGGCGATTTTTATGAATTCTTCACTGAGGAATTTGCCGGTGAGGAAATTCCTAAGCGAAGAACTACTAGCAGCGGAATAAGTACTCAGAAGTAAGCATAACAGAATGCAAGCATGGTCATTGAGGGAGTCCTGGACTAGGGGGTGTCCGGACAGCCCGACTATCATCGTCCGCGGGACTCCAAGACTACGAAGATACAAGATTGAAGACTCCGTCCCGTGTCCGGATGGGACTTTCCTTGGCATGGAAGGCAAGCTTGGCGATACGGATATGTAGATCTCCTACCATTGTAACCGACTCTATGTAACCCTAGCCCTCTCCGGTGTCTATATAAACCGGAGGGTCTTAGTCCGTAGGACAACACAACAACCATTACAATAATCATACCATAGGCTAGCTTCTAGGGCTTAGCCTCCTTGATCTCATGGTAGATCCACTCTTGTACTACCCATATCATCAATATCAATCAAGCAGGAGTAGGGTTTTACCTCCATTGAGAGGGCCCAAACCTGGGTAAAAACATCGTGTCCCTTGTCTCCTGTTACCATCCGCCTAGACGCACAGTTCGGGACCCCCTACCCGATATCCGCCTGTTTTGACACCGACATTGGTGCTTTCATTGAGAGTTCCTCTTTGTCGTCACCGATAGGCTCGATGGCTTCTTCAATCAACAACGCCGTCCAGGGAGAGACTTTTCTCCCGCATGACAGATTCGTATTGGCGGCCGCCTTTGCGGGACAATTCACTTGGCCATCCGGCAGATCGAAAGCTCGCCCAGCCATCGAGTCAGATTTGGAAGCCTAAACTTCACGGCGGACCTCCGCGGAGATTTGATCTTCGACGGATCCGATCCGCAGCCGAGCGTGCGGCACTGTCGTGATGGGCACGATTTAGCTCTGCCGCCGGACAGTACCTTGGAGGCCGCACACGAATCCGCTCCGACCCATAGTCCGGAGCCGATCGCGCAGATCGAGGACGGGTGGCTGGACACCGCCTCGGGAGCTGCAACTTCCGCAGCGATGGAGCGAACACCGACCTCGTCCTTATAAATCCCGTGACTCCGGTGCGGACTCCTGCCGGACTCCAAACCTCCTGCGCCCCACCTAATCGAATCCGATTGGGCGCCCGATCATGGAGTTCACCGCTGCGGACATCTTCGGCACTCACCCTTTGGCGACATCTTAAATTAGCTAAAGCATCTCTCGCTATCCGGAGAGCCTGGCGGATTATGGCGAGATGGTTGGGATCTGGACGGCGAAGAAATTCAAAGCCCACCACCACCCACTTTGTAGCCACTCTCGGCGATCTAACCGACATGCTAGACTATGACTACGAAGACATCGACGGTATGGGCGGCGATGCGGAGACAATCGGGAACCAGCGCCTATAGGGCCTTTGGAAGACCACCTAAATCATATGACATATACATGGTGGACACCCCAAAAGATGGGGACGGCGAAGAAGCAGCGGAGGCAAATTCCTTAAAGAAACAGCCCAAGCGCCGGCGTCGTGGCGGCGCTCTAAATCCCGCCACAGCAAGAATGGAGATTCGGCACGGAGATAATAACACCTCGAGAAAGTGCGAAGACAACCCCCTCGGCAAGATTCAGCGCGGGAGGGCGCGAAGCAAGCCCTCACGAAGGAAGCGGCGAAGAGGTTGAGGATGACAATTACATACCTCCCTCCGGAGGCGAGGCAAGCCTCGGCGACAACGAATCGTCGTGCCGAGGATCCCGTCGAACAAGAGCATTTCAAATGCAGGCTAATGGCCCTGACAAACAGCCTAAAGAAAAAGCGGCAGACTTCAAGCTGATCAAGACCTGGCGGCGACGGATGGACCGAGGTCCTCACGGCGAAGAGTATGAACTCGAGCGTCCCTCAAGAGTTACCCAAAGCGCAAGTTGCTCCCCGATTAGAGGAAGAAGCATACATACCTTCATCACCGGCGCTGTCTGACCGACCGACCACCCGTGGTCGCGACGGAAGAAGCATCCGGGCCCTCCACAAAGACCGTACCGGCATCGCTCCAAAAGTATGAAGCCACGAGGGCAGCGCGGACTTGCGAGATATATTGGAGGACAAGGCAAGACAATCCAGATCTATCTATGGATCACGTGGGCGCCCACGACCCACAGCGAATACCGTCGAGCGGATACAACAACTCGGCGGGGCGAACAATGAACAACGCTCCCTTGAGCTACGTCGTGATATTGCTCAATCTGAGGCGCCGCACACCGCTATGCTTCAGCGACGAGTAATGGATCATCAAATCCTGAAGGTTTAAACCCATAAACATTGAATCCTACGATGGCACGCGGACCCCGCGGTTTGGATCGATGATTATCTCCTTCACATCCATATGGCCCATGGCGACAATCTCCACGCCATCAAATATCTCCTCTCAAGCAAGGACCAGCTCAGCATTGGCTTAACAGCCTGCCCTTGAGTCAATTGGGTGTTGGGAAGACACGGAAGCCGCATTCCTCGACAACTTCGGGGCACATATGTGCGACCACGAGACGCCGATGACCTAAGCCACATAATACAGCAGACGGATGAATCGGCGGAGCAATTACGGACACGATTCTTAACAAAGAAAAATCAAATCGTCATTGTCCAGGATGCAAAGGCCCTCGCAGCCTTCAAACACAACATCCGCGACGAGTGGCTAGCCCGGCACCTAGGACAGGAAAAGCCGGAATCCATGGCAGCCCACGCATCATTAATGACTCGCTTCTGTGCGGGAGAGGATACCTGGCTAGCTCGCAGCAACAACCTCAGCAAAAATGCTGGTAGTCCGGATACCAATGACCACAATGGCGGTCGCGTTGAAGTAAAAATAAGCGCCGCGTTAATGGCGGCGACAAGGAGGATCGGCGATCAACACGGATTCGAGGCTCTAAACCGGTCGTGGAAGAAGCCATTCAAAAGAACCACTCGGGTCCGTCTAATTTGGACCGAATACTCGACCGCTCATGCGGATACATGGCACCCCGAAAAACCAGCTAACCACACCAGCAGAGATTGTTGGGTATTTAAGCGAGCGAGCAAGTTAATTGCGAAAACAACGACAAGGGGCTGCAATGACGACAAGGAAGAGACCGACCGCCCGAACAATAGAGGACGAAGGTTTCCCCCACAAGTGCGGACGGTAAACATGATATCGCAACCCATATACCCAAGAGGGGGCGAGCGTGCACTAAGGGGCGTATATGCGATGGAGCGAGCGCCCTAAGTTCAATCCATGGTCCTCTTGCCCGATCACTTTCGATCGAAGAGACCATCCGACCGATATCCGCCATGGCGGATTCGCGATTGGTTTTAGACCCAATCGTTGATGGATTTCACCTCACGAGTCACGATGGACAGCGGCGTGCTGAACCTGCTTTATCGGGATCAAGGTCGCAAGATGGGCATAGACCCTCAAGGATTAAACCTACAAAGACGACCTTCAAAGGTGTCATACCAGGTGTTGAGGCCAATTATGCAGGCTCGGTCCTGCTGGAAGTGGTCTTCGGATCCTGGATAATTTCCGGGCGAGAGTTAATCTTCAACATAGTCCCGTTCGCGGCGGCTATCACGCTCTACTTGGGCGAACCGCGTTACGCCAAAGTTCAAGCGGTGCCGCGTACGCATACCTCAAGCTCAAGATGCGAGGCCCTCGTGGAGTCATCACGGTCAGCGGAAATACGGGCGCTCCCTCGAGCGGAGGAACATACTGATGGCTCGCGGCGAAATGCGAGCAGCCTTCTAAGGCAATTTTTGAGTCCGGCCGTTAAACGGCCGGACACGGCCAAACGCGCCCGGAGCAACATCAACCAAGACCACCTGGCATGTTCCGAGCATGCGTAGCAATGCGGCCCCAACCCCAGCCCTCACATGATTGCAAGACCAACCCTCCGCGTACATCATTACGCTCTGGAGATACCATGGGCCTAGGGGGAGGGGCACGACCACAACAGACCCAGAGTGCGGCTCGACCACACTAGGGGCTCACAAGTGTGTCGCTCTTTTTTATTTTTTATTTTCCTTCTTTGTATGCACAGGACTCCGTTCACCAGAGGCCCTGTCCGGCGGCGAACCCGCCGAACTCACGATGCAATAGCCAGGGAGGGAAAAGGCTGCGAGGAACACTCAGGTGGTCTCCATTACGAACATTAAATTCGATTATATACACCAGTCCGCAGCCCACCCCTGGAGGGGGACATGTTTAATTAGTCCAATCCCTTGCTTACCGCACTATTTGTATCATTCCGCACTCATAGCAGAATTCCTTGAATAAATAATGCAGCACTTTTGGCCTGTAATTACATTACTTTACATATATGTTCACTAATGACATCTTGCACCCGTATATTTTGGTACGGCCGAATACACCAGGGGCTTATGTTCCCCGCATTATGGTGTGATAAGTCCGAACACTTTAACAAGTGCGGCACCTCGAACTTATAGCATTATATGAATCGGCTCCGAATCATGTCTTGGGTCAATAGTTGGGTTTGCCCGGCTCCCACGTTTTGGTACGTTATGTTCCGTTCTGTCGGCTAAGGTGGCATTGGGAGAACCACTGCGATTGCGCCTGGTTGAGCTGGCGGCGCCTCGATGAGAAAGCTAAAACTGACTGTCATGATAAGGCGAGAGACTGGTCGCTGTTCGAGAGGTCTTTTCGAGTCCTTAAAGACTTATGCCGCTTCAAGCGAAGAACCAGATAATGTCCGGCCAAGGCGTGGATAGCGCCCCGAACTCGGTATTCCGAATACTAGGGGCTTCGCCAAAATTTAAAATTATAGAATTCTATGGCTAAGTGAGAGTGTTCAAGCATTATAAGTCTGGTTGCCTTGTTACGTAGTGTTGGCGCCTCCTAGATGGACCCAAAATGGGAACAAGAGTGCTCAAGTTTATCCCGAACACCCGGCACTTCGTGGCTTGGGGGAAATTTGAAACCGACGACTTGCCATCTCTCAGATTTCATAAACGGATGCACAGAAGGTAATATTTTAAATCAAACAAGCGTTGCTTAGCGCATATGAACAAAGTTTTCAGCGCACAGGATAATACATAGCGAGTTTACTCAATAATTACATCTTTGGGGCACTCATCCGCAATCTTGCGGGCACCCTTCAGGACAGTCTTATAGTACATCTCGGGCGTACGATACTCCTTGCCCACTGGCGGCGCATCAGTGATAAGCCTCTCCGCATCCAGCCTGCCCTAGTGCACCTTTGCGCGGGCAAGGGCCCGACGAGCACCTTCAATACAGGCGGAGCGCTTGATGACCTCCACCCAGGGGCACGCATTCACCACCGCGATGAGGCCGAAGTAGCTCCAGGCATGGCCTCTCGAGACACAGCCGGACTATGAGGCCCTTCATGGCCTGCTCGGCTACCTTGTGGAGCTCGACCACCGCTTCACTGGTCGCTAGGGGCTGCCGGATGGCTGGCCTCGGCGTCTTGAGACCGAAGACCTTCTCCGTTGAGCTCCCTCTTCGCCCACAGTAGAATGCGGGCGGCATCGAACGCCTTGAGGCAGATCTGCAAATGCCCCCGAGAGCTCGAATTCGGGTAAGTGTCGGGTAGTTTACATTAACATGCTTGCTTTGCATGAAAAATGCCTTACCCGCCGCTATTTTCTTCACATCCTCAACCTCCTGAAGGGCCTTATGGGCCTCGCCTTTGGCACTTTCGAGAGCCGAGGCAAGCTCGGACTCCCGAGTCTTTGAGTCGCGCTCCAAACTCTCATGCTTTTCCATGAGAGCCTGGAGATCTTGCCGCACCTCCGCCCGCGCCTCCACGCTTCTCACGCTCTGCTCCGTTCAGCCGCATTGCGTTGACGCATGACACAGCCTACTTTAGGGTTGCCACCTCATTAAGTGGCCCCGCAGTACCACGTTATCCTTGTTATTTTTATTGCAACCTAAATCCTTTTTACGTAAGGTAACTATTCAAAGTGGTGTTACTCACCTCCTTTGTCTCGAGCTGCTTCTTGGCACGGCGAGCTCTTGCTCGGACCGCTCGAGATCTGCTTCAAAGCACCGACCTCCATGAAGGTCGGCAGAGGTCAACAACACACACTGCAAACCCATATTGACACAATTTTTAGCAACCTGCGTATATCTTTTTAGATCCTCGGTCCAGCTTTTCTTTCCAACACCGAACCGAGCATCGAGGGCTACTGTCTATGCGGTATTACATTACATAATTTTAACTTCTTACCTCAAAGCTGTTAGAAGGCTGCTGCGGGCTTTAGTCAGCCCGCTCTTGGCGAAGTGAACCTTGAATCACCGCACTCATGATAGTGCGGTGTTCTTCTCGATGGAAGCGCCTTTGGCGCCTCCAGCAAGTTGTCCGGCGCCCCGGTTGGGACGGGCGCCCGGCGTCATGGTCTTGCCCTTCTTGCGAAGGGCCGCTGCGGACTCGGAACCATCTGCGGGTTCGGCATGGAGTCCGGCGCAAAGTCCGGAGGCTGCCTTGCGGCGCCCGAGAGCCTCCTCCTGATGGGTCCCTTCCCGGGATCCCACCTCAGCGTCCTCAGCGGCGCGAGGGATGGAGGCAGTCGGGATGGAATCCACATCCGACGAAGCCAACGACCCGCTCGATGAAGCGGGGAGATCATCATCGGCCGGACTGCAGGCAGAGTGCGGCATTAGAAGGACACTATGTGACACATAAGAAATTACAAATCATTCAGGAATCCGGATACTTACGATCTTGCCGGAGGCCTGGCCCTTGAAGGCCACTCTTCCTCGCCAACGTTGGTGTTGGCGGAGCTGTCCGGGGGAATAGTCCTTCCCCTCTTGGACCCTTCGGCCTCCCCTGTCGGGGAGGCCTTCCTCTTTCTCTCTCCCTCCTCTGGGAGAGAGTCCTCCTTCTCCTCCTCGTCTTCGGGGGAGGAGTCCGCCTCGGATCCATCGGACGATGAGTCCGATACCACCTGGTGCCGGGAACTTCTTCGAGTTCCCGTGGCCTCCTTCTTGGCCTTCTTCTCCGGCACCACGTGCGGTGCCGGAACCAGCAGCCCCGCTAAACGGGCATCTACTGGGTTTTCTGGCATGGGAGCGGGGCAGATGATTTGCTCGGCCTTCCTCATCCAGTCCTATCAAAGGAAAAGGAAGATTGAAACCCGCGCAGAGTCAAACTGTTAAAAACCAGTGCCCCGTAAAGGGGTAGAATCACTTACCTCGTCAGCTGGACGCTGCGAGCGAAATCCGCGATCTTCAGTGGCGGATGTGAGAGCCTCGGCGCCCTTGAACAGCACCCTCCGAGCGCCAGATGTCGTGGTCAAGAGCCCGCTCAATGCTCGTGGTGTTTGTGCGGATTGAACTCCCACAAATTAAATGCCCGTTGTTGGCAAGGGAGAATCTGGCGGATGAGCATGACTTGGACCACGTTGACAAGCCTGAGTGAGGGAGTCCTTGACTAGGGGGTGTCCGGGCAGCCGGACTATCAATATCCGCCGGACTCCAAGACTACGAAGATAGAAGATTGAAGACTCCGGCTCGTGTCCGGAAGGTACTTTCCTTGGCGTGGAAGGCAAGCTTGGCAATACGGATATGTAGATCTCCTACCGTTGTAACCGACTCTGTGTAACCCTAGCCCTCTCCGGTGTCTATATAAACCGGAGGGCTTTAGTCCGTAGGACAACATACATCTCAACAATCATACCATAGGCTAGCTTCTAGGGTTTAGCCTCCTTGATCTCATGGTAGATCTACTCTTGTACTACCCATATCATCAATATTAATCAAGAAGGACGAGGGTTTTACCTCCATCGAGAGGCCCGAACACAGGTAAAAACATTGTGTCCCTCGTCTCTTGTTACCATCCGCCTAGACGCGATTCGGGACCCCCTACCCGAGATCCGCCGGTTTTGACACCGACATTGGTGGTTTCATTGAGAGTTCCTCTGTGTCGTCACCGTGAGGCTTGATGGCATCTTCAACCAACAACGCTGTCCAGTATGCAGACTTTTTTCCCCGACAGATCTTCAGATTCGGTGGCTTTGCAATGCGGGCAATTCACTTGGCCATCCGAGCAGATCGAAGCTACGCTCTGGCCGTCAGTCGATTCGAAGCTTAAACTTCACGGCCGATGTCCGCGGAGACTTGATCTTCGACGGACTCGAGCTATAGCCAAGCGTGCCGCACTGTGACGATGGGCACGATCTAGCTCTACTGCCGGACAGTGCCTTGGTGGCCGCACTCGGATCCGCTTCGGCCATTAGCCCGGAACCGATCGCCCATATCGGGGGCCGGTGGATAGACGCCGCCCTGGGGGCTTCAACATCCACGGCGATGGAGCCGAATACTAATCTTGTCCCTCGCGAAACTTCGTGATCGAGGCGCCGGACTCGCCGGGACTCGAACCTCCGCGCCCTACCAATCGGTCCAGATTGGGCGCGGTTATGGAATTCACCGCCGCGGACATATTCCAACACTCGCCTTTTGGCGATATCCTAAATTCACTAAAGCGTCTCTCGCTATCGAGAGAGTCCTGGTCGGACTATGGCTAGGACGGTTGGAGTACGGACGACGAAGAAATTCAGAGCCCACCCACCACCCACTTTGTAGCCACTGTCGAGGATTTAACCGACATGCTAGACTACGACTCCGAAGACATCGACGCTATGGACGACGATGCCGGAGACGAACAAGAACCAGCGCCTATAGGGCACTGGAAGGCCACCTCGTCATATGACGTATACATGGTGGATACCCCAAAAGAGGGGGATGGCGAAGAAGCAGCCGAGGCAGACTCTTTAAAGAAGCAGCCCAAACGCCGGCGTCAGCGGCGCCGCTCTAAATCCCGCCACAGCAAGAATAAAGATTCCGGCACAGGAGATAACAATACCCCAGAGAGTGCCGAAGACAACCCCCTCCAGCAAGACTCAGAGCAGGAGGACACAGAAGCAAGCCCTCACGAAAGGGCGGCAGACGAAGAGGTCGAGGATCATAACTATATACCTCCCTCCGAAGACGAAGCAAGCCTCAATGACGACGAGCTCGTCGCGCCCGAGGACCCCGTTGACCAAGAGCTTTTTAAGCGCGGGCTTATCGCCACGGCAAGGAGCCGAAGAAGGAAAAACGGAAGCTCAAAACAGCGGAAGACACGCTCAAAATAAGATGGAGCAAAGTACTCAAAACCGCAGATAAATACGGCAATGGCCACCAATCAAAGAGCTACCCTAAGCGTAAGCTGCTACCAGAATTCGACGAAGAGGCCATAGAGCCTCCACCGTCAAATGGCCCAGCCAGTCCATCTACGGACCCAAAAGAAGGCCCCGAGGAAGCAAAGCAACACGTCAAGTGTCCGATGATAGCGACACATACAAGTCTGGGCGCCGCACACCCACTATGTTTCACCGATGAGGTGCTGGATCATGAATTCTCAGCAGGTTTAAACCCATAAACATAGAAGCCTACGATGGAACAACAGACCACAGAGTGCGGATAGAAGATTATATCTGCATATACATATGGCGGAGGAGGCGATCTCACGCCATAAAATATCTACCCTCAAGCTCAAAGGGCCAGCCGTCATTGGCTCAAAAGCCTCCCGAAAACACTTTGTTGGAAGTTGGGAAGAGCTCGAGGAAGCGTTTAGAGCAAATTTTCAAGGGACTTATGTCCGTCCTCCGGATGAGATGATTTAAGTCATATAACTCAACAGCAGGAGAGTCGGCGTGGAAATTTGGAACAGGTTTCTTACCAAAAGAACCAAATAGTCATTGTCCGGACGCGAAGCCTTAGCAGCTTTCAAGCACAATGTCGAGACGAATGGCTCGCCGAGCACCTCGGTCAAGAGAAACCGAGGACAATGTCCGACCGACAAGCCTCATGACCCGCTTCTATGCGGAGAAGATAACTAGTTAGCAAGAAGCAACACCAGTGACCCAAGTACATCCGAGATAAGAGATGGAAGCGGAAAATCACGGCGCTAAAAAGAGCAGCGCGGAATAAAGAGAAAAGCCCAAAGAGCACGGCGGTCAGCGCCGGATTCAAAAGCTCGTGGCCCAATAACAAAACTCAACCTCTCAAGGATGATAAAGCGGAATCGTCCAACCTACACAAAATTTCGGGTCGGATATGTCAAATCCACAATACCCCGAAGGCTCGCAAATCACACCCACAGGATTGTTGGGTTTTCAAACAGTCCGCTGATTAAATCTGAACACAAGGGGCTCGGCGCGTCAGCGAAGAAGATAAACCCGCCAAAGAGGCACCGGAAAACAAAAGACTTTCCCACAAGGGGTCAAAGCACTAAACTCACTTCAGTGATAACACGGAAAAATAGTGCGGCACTTTCTAAAAGAGCTTTCGCGGTCCAACCCAGAGACCATAGAGATTGGATATCCAAACCAATCACTTTCGACCACTGGACTATTCGAGAATCGTTCAAAGCAGGGACGGACTCCCGATATTGAATCCCATAATAGACGGATTACAATTCACTAACGTCCTAATGGGCGGAGGCAGTGACTTAAACCTGCTATATTCAAACACAATCCGTAGGATGGGGATAGACCCTACCAAAATTCAACACAGCCGCACTTCCTTCAAAGGAGTGACGCCAGGCCCTTACGCCAAGTGCACAGGCTCGATACTACTAGAAGTCATGTTCGGATCGCCGAACAATTTTCGACGCGAAAAATTAATTTTTCATATCGTCCCATTTGAAAGTGAATATCAAGCACTCTTGGGACAAAAGGCGTTTGTCCGCTTCAACGCCATACCGCATTACGCGTCTCTTACACTCAAGATGCCCGGTCCACATGGCGCCATTTCAGTGCGAGGGTCACTCGAGGACCCCGGACTCGGATAGACGAATCCGGACTCGGCGGGCTAGGGGCTACCTAGCCGCATACCCCTTCCTGAGGCTGCGCGCACAAACCACCGCGGTTTCATATAAACCTTGCTTTAATTATTTATATTTCTTCTTTTACATATTTTCGCATGAACTGTTTCTAAAACTAAACGTTCCTTTCTTTCTGAGATGAACAACGTGCGTGCCCGTCCCAGGATAACGGTATAGCGGAGACACAGTATGAGCGTGCGGAGGGACCCGTCGCAAGGATTCTTTTCAGATTAAGACCTCGTAGACCTTTTTATTCTGTCTCTTGTTGTTACTCTCCTTGGTTTCTTCCTATAGCCAAAGCGAACTGGCGCTTTGGCATCGTCGCGTCGAGGACCATTCCCTGCACTGGACACTAGGGGCTTAGGGCATCTTTACGCCCATTATTATAAAGTCCGAACACCTTCCGGGAGTGTTCGGCGTCTCGAGTTAGGCATTATATGCATCAGCTCGAATCATGTCTTTGGTCAAATGTTGGGTTTGCACGGCTCCTGTTTTTCGCCTTCGTTCCGTATCATCGGCTAGCGGCACCGGAGAACTCTGCGATTGTGCCCCGATTAATTTGGCGAGCACCTCGAGAGAAAGCCGAAAACCGATCATCATGATACTGACGAGAGTCTGGTCGACCACTCGATCGACTAACGGAATGTTTAGAATTCCCGCTTTGACGAAGGACCGTTTCGGTCGAGCACATCGCCCGAATCCGGAGGTGTGCGGTGCCACCAGGGGCTATATCGTAGCCCCACCCTCGAGCTCCATTGGCTAAGTGAAAGAGATAAAGCATTATAGTCCGGATTGCCTAGTTCGCTACGCTACCACCTCCTTATAACAGGACCGAGACGTCGGATTAAGTGTGAAAACGCGCTACTTTGCGAACACCCCAGCACCTTGTGCGAGGGGGCTGAAGCCGAAGACTGCATCTTTCAGGTTATACACAAGTATACATAAACGGCTGCACAGGAGAAGTTTTACTACTTGGACACACAAGTATAAAAAGCAGTTATACCATAATCATTGATTTACAAGCTAATGCGTTCATTTGAACGTTACATTCTTTGAGCATTGCGCCTCTATTTTCTGAGCACCGCGCATGACTTCTCAGTAGTGCTCGGCGAGGAGCAGCTTTCATCCGGACCTGGCGGCAACGGCGGTGGCATCCATCTCCGGATAATGCACCTTCACGGGCAAGAGCCATCCGCGCCCTCGATGCGAGCCGACCGCTTCATATCCTTTATATGCGGCACCGCTCCAAGGAATTGCTGCGATGGCGAAGTAGCTCGTCGCCTTGGACCTCCTGGCGGACATGGGCCACGATGTCGAACATGGCAAGTCCGGACAATCTATTTAGCTCAGCCCATTCGCCAACCGGTCCGTCAATGGAAGGGAGCGATCCGGACTGTGGAATTGAGACCAATCTGACTCTTCCGCCTCGTGATCCCCCGGCCCGGAAGTGTAGCGGCATCGGCCGCGCTTGCAGCTAAGTCCATATACGGATCCTCCGGACTCCACTGCCGCTCAAATTGAGCATGCGCCGCATCCATAAACGGCGGGCGACGAGAATAGGCTTGCCAGCCATGATCTCTCGACTGGCGAGGCTCCTCCTTCATAGCCCGCATTGCAGGCGGGCATCCTTAACCGGCGGTGGCCTTCTTGAGTCTTCTCGCTCCGATAAGCGCTCCTTTTCAAGAGCCTCATTGCGGTCGGTAGCATCCTTTAACTTCGGCCAATTCGCCACCTCCGCCCTGCTTAGGCGGTCGCGCTGACTTTTCGGCTTTCAACTCTTGACGCCTTGAGGCAGCAGCGTCACTCCGCCGGGCCTGCTCCTTAGCTCGAGCAAGTTCGCCCGAAGGCTCTCCACACAACAGCAACCGTCGTGACAACAGCATACAATTTATCAGCAGCTGGCTTCGACCCACTCAAATAAATAAACTGTGGAGCATTCATTTACCTTGCGACTCGTCAAGTCGCCGGTTGACAAGCGCGATGTCAGCATCCGCCACGTCAAGTTGCCGACTCAATTCGGCAAACTCATTAGTCCGGCTGGCCCCCGGACTATCTGCCACCTGTATCAGGACGGCGGTATTCATTACTTGAGATTTTGAGATTTCGATCCTCGGCACGCTGTCGTTTCCGACAACCTACCGAGTCTCAGGGGCTACTATCTATACAGGGTGCATTTTTTATATGCAAAACTGTTAAAAGACAAAGGGGTGCATCATTTTCGCATACCTCGAATCCCGCCAGCAAGCTCATGGAGGCATTACGCAATCCGCTTTCAGCGGACGAAATCCTTCCAATCATCATACGCATTAACGCACGGTGATCTTCTGAAATAAACGCCCTCTCAAGCAGATTCTTCAGTTCTCCCGGCCGGATACTAGTAGGTGCCGAACTCTCCGGCCCCTCCGGACTCGGGGATACCCTCCGTGATGACACTTCGGGTTCGCCTGCCTCGTTTGGCGGCGTTGCGGATGGAGGCGTATCACTCTCCATCATCTCCGGAAGAAGGTCCCCCGAAGACGAACTCATCTGAGAAGGCTGCAGATCCGAACTGCAATGTAAATATTTCGGTTACCTACGGAAGCACAAATGAAGGTATTTCCTCACTAATTAACTCCCTCTTTTACACTCATGGCTCGCTGGCGGGCTGATCCTTTGGTGATGATTGCGCGTCCGGATTCTTTCCGGGCGCCGGACCCCCCGGGGAAGATCTCTTCCCACGCTTAGGGGCTTTGGCCTCCGGATCTTCGGAGGCGGTCCTCTTCCCCCCCAGAAAGGAGAGGCTCTTGGTTCCTCCCTCTTCAGTTGCCCATTTGGGCAAAATATTAGCTCCTTTATCTTCCCCGTCGCCCCCTTTTATGGGCACAACCTCCAACATTCTGACCAGCACGGGCTCCAGTGCGGTCTCTGGGAGGGGGGCCGGACACCTTATCAGCCTTGATCGCGCCTCCCATTCCTGTAAAGAACAAAGGGTCAGGAGGCGAACTCTAGAAAGGCACACACACAGAATGTCCGGACTCTGAGCTACTTACCTGAGTATCCGGGTGATCGCGGCTTAGACCTACGTCCTCGGCTAAATCCGGACACGCCACCTGCGGTCCGAAGAACAACTTGTACATCTCCACGGGTGTCGCACCCATGAAGTGTTGGAGAATTCGAGGTCCCTCCGGATTGAACTCCCATAAACGGAGAGGACGGCGTTTGCGAGGCAGGAGGTGCACGATTAGCATGACTGCATCACCTTGACCGGTCGATGTCCCTCGCTTGGAGATCTCGAATCCGGCCTGCGGTAAGGGCACGTCTTGGACGACCCCAATTGAGCCCTTGGTTGACCCGACATCGGTTGGCGTGGAGGTCCGGGCGGAATGAGGGCGGCGGCTTTGCTTGCTGCCCCTGGGCGGTGATATAGAACCACTCATGCTGCCACATCCGAGTTCCTCTTGGAAGGAACCCTCGAGCCACGGGCATCGACCTTCTTGCTTATGGTCGCCCGCCGCAAGACTCCGCTTGGCGCCCCGATCATCTTGGCTCCACCTTGAAGGTCTTGACCCACAGCTGAAGTGGGGGATGAGCGGAGGAAGGCTTCATGACGATGATGAATGCGGAGATATGGAGGATAGACTCGGAGCCAAATCGTGAAAGTCCGGCTGTAGTAGAGCAGAGCCCTCTCACGAAGGATCCATCGGGAAGCCTAAACCCGGTGGAGGTGGGATCGCAGCAGCGTATTCACGGGCTCGGGGCTGGCATGGCCTGCCCTTGGGCAGCAGCCTCTTGAAACCTCGTAGGCCAAATACTTGGCCTCACGCAACTTCAGTATGTCCTCCTCGTGGCGGAGGAGGGCATCCACCGCCACGGAGGTCGGGCGGACATGATTGAGGATCCGGCGCTCGAATCTGAGGCTCTGGGTGTTGGAACGGGAGGCGGGAAGAGATTCGATCGCGAGATTGAAGAACAAGGACAGGCCTTGGTCCTCTTATAAAGGGAAGAAATACCAAGGGCCGTCTCGTGACCGCTTGGGATTCCCTTTCGATAGAGGCGTGGCGGCAGGAGCGGTTGGGTTACCCACATGCGTATTGATGAGAATCCGGGATAAAGGGAACATGATCTGCTTTGACAAGACATGCCAAGGAAACCGCTTCGCTAAACGTGCTGAGGTGGAATAAGATTCAAACAAGGGCTTGGTAGTGGTGTGATGTCACGCCGCATAATACGTCAGCAGATTGAGTCAGTGTATATGTTTGATTCTCTCTACGGTGGAATGTGGAATTTATTTTGCAGAGACGGACACTATCCTGGTGTTCGTTATCTTCTCTGGATTATTCAAGGGAGGAACCCGCCTTGCAATGCCGAACATTATGCACGCCGGAATTATCGTCATTGAAGACTGGTTCGGGGCTCTTGAGGAGTCTGGACTAGGGGTGTCCGGCAGCGGACTATCAATATCATGCGGAATCCAAGACTACGAAGATAGAAGATTGAAGACTCCGGCTCGTGTCCGGAAGGTACTTTCCTTGGCGTGGAAGGCAAGCTTGGCAATACGGATATGTAGACCTCCTACCATTGTAACCGACTCTGTGTAACCCTAGCCCTCTCCGGTGTCTATATAAACCGGAGGGCTTTAGTCCATAGGACAACATACATCTCAACAATCATACCATAGGCTAGCTTCTAGGGTTTAGCCTCCTTGATCTCGTGGTAGATCTACTCTTGTACTACCCATATCATCAATATTAATCAAGCAGGACGTAGGGTTTTACCTCCATCGAGAGGGACCGAACCTGGGTAAAAACATTGTGTCCCTCGTCTCTTGTTACCATCCGCCTAGACGCATAGTTCGGGACCCCCTACCCGAGATCCGCCGGTTTTGACACCGACACTGAGCTTCTTGCTCACCAGCTTCTGGATGCAGGCTTGGAGTCCCGTCAGCTCCTCCAAACTACCCCATAGCAAGCCCTTCTCTTTCCAGGAGGTGAGCTGCGTAGGGATACCAGATCTGAACTCGGGGGCTGCCACCCACTTAGGGTTGCGGCTCGGTGACGAGAACCACCCGATTGCCACCCCTTGACGGACTCCACAAAGGCCCTTGAACCCAGAGGGCGTTGGGCATCTTGCCCAACATGGCGCCTCCGCACTCGCTTGAGTGCCCTTCACTACCTTCGCTTGACATTGAAGGTCTTGAGCCACAAGCGAAGTGGGGCTGGATGCAGAGGAAGGCCTCGCACTGACGATAAACGCCGAGATGTTGAGGGCGAAGTTGGCGCCAGATCATGGAAATCCAGCCGTAGTAGAACATGAGCCCCGGACAAAGGGGTGCAGTGGAAAGCCAGTCCACGGAGGAAGTGGGGAAGGAAAGCGACCCTCTCATGGGGCACAGGGGTGGGGATGAGCTGCCCTTGTCGGGCAGCACCTGGCTGTGATATCGCCGGAAAGATATCCGGCTGCGCTAGATCTTGCGATGTGCTCCTCCATGACGGAGGAGGCCAACCATTGCCTCCGCTCCGGACATGGTCGGTGAAGGTCGAGACGAGATCTTGCGAACTTGGCGATGGAGCTCGAGTCGCGGAGATGGATAAGCAAAGGAGGAAGAAGGCGTAGGTGAAAAGGTGGATCCTTATCCCCTTATATATAGGCGGACGAAGACTATGCGCCCCCACCGGCCTAGTAAAACTCGCTTATCTCCCAAGCGCCACCATCAATGGCGCGGTTGGGTTACCCACGTCCGTATTGATGAGAATCCCGGAATAAGGGGAACACGATCTCTGCTTCGACAAGACGTGCCAAGAAAACTGCTTCGCTAAACGCGCTGAGGTGGTATAATAAAAAACGATTCAAGTAAAGGCTTGGTAGTGGCGTGATGTCATGCTACAAGATACGTCAGCAGATTGAACTTGTGTACATAATATTCTCTCTACGGTGGAATGTGGAATTTATTTTGCAGAGCCGGACACTATCCTGGTGTTCACAATCTTCTATGGATTATTCGGAGGAGGAACCCGCCTTGCAATGCCGAACATTATCGCGCGCGGACTCATCGTCATTGAAGCCGAGTTCAGGGGCTCTTGAGGAGTCTGGACTAGGGGTGTCCGGACAGCGGACTATCATCGTCCACGGACTCCAAGACTACGAAGATACAAGATTGAAGACTCCGTCCCGTGTCCGGATGGGACTTTCCTTGGCGTGGAAGGCAAGCTTGGTGATACGGATATGTAGATCTCCTACCATTGTAACCGACTCTGTGTAACCCTAGCCCTCTCCGGTGTCTATATAAACCGGAGGGTTTTAGTCCGTAGGACAACACAACAACCATTACAACAATCATACCATAGGCTAGCTTCTAGGGCTTAGCCTCCTTGATCTCGTGGTAGATCCACTCTTGTACTACCCATATCATCAATATCAATCAACCAGGAGTAGGGTTTTACCTCCATCGAGAGGGCCCGAACCTGGGTAAAAACATCGTGTCCCTTGTCTCCTGTTATCATCCGCCTAGACGCACAGTTCGGGACCCCCTACCCGAGATCCGCCGGTTTTGACACCGACAATCATCATGATGAAATGAAGACTAGCACAGAGTACAGAAAGCGTAATCACAGGATAACACAAGATGAAGACAATACAGAGTGAAGAAATAGAACTGAGGAATTTGAGAAAGTCTTCAATCAAAGTCTTCAAGCACAGATATGAACAAACACTCAACACAGTAATGAAGAAATGAAAGGGTTGAGGAAATAGAACCAGTTAGTTGGTGAAGACAATGATTTGGTAAACTAGTTCCAACTGCTGTCTCAGTTGTACGTCTGGTTGGAGCGGGTGAGTATTTAAACTCGAGGACCGCGATCCGGACACCGATCACTAAGCACGCAGATCGGGACACCAGTCCTCACCGTATTCTCCTTGAACTAAGGCCACGCAGACCTCGTCCAATCACTCGTGGTAAGTCTTCAGGTGACTTCCAAACCTTCACAGACTTGGTCACTCGGCGATCCACAATTCCTCTTGGATGCTCTAGACCATGACGCCTAACCGTCTGGAAGAAGCACAGTCTTCAAAGGTAACAAGCGTCAGATCCACGCAGGATCAATTTCTTTAGTGATGCTCAATCACTTTGGGTTTGTGGAGGTTTGGTTTTGGGTTTTCCTCACTTGATGATTTTTGCTCAAAGTCCTCGGAGGATGGGTTGCTCTCAAATGACAAGTGTCAAGTTCTCTCGGAGCAGCCAACTAGCTAGTGGTTGTAGGGGGCGGCTATATATAGCCTAGGGAGCAGCCCGACATGATAAGACATAAATGCCCTTCAATGATATGACCGTTAGGTGGATAAGATATTTTGGGACAGGTGGCCAAGAAGACAAAGAACGATCGGAAATTTGACTCTCAAATTCCTCGGGACTATCATGTTCCTCTTTGTGTAGGCAATTAGACTGGCAAATTCCTAACTCCTCGGTCGAAGCAAAGTCCTTAGTGACGGAAGAACTGCGTCTCACATCCTTTGAAGAAATTGACTAGGCTGTATGAGATTTCCAATGGCTTCACTCAAGGGATTGGTAGGTGTAGGATTTTGAGTTGAGCATCACATGGAAATTTTTCCTTAGTATTTCCTCGACCCCTTTAACGAAGACGGTGTTTCCTATGACTCAAGAAAGAGAAAATGAAACTACGAAAACAAAAGTCTTCACGCTTCATGTTCCTCAAGTGAATACCAAGTCTTCAAGGTCACACCAATTTCTTCACTTTCAAAGTCTTCAGAAAGTCTTCAGAATATCAAAGTCTTTAGTTGAAGAACTTCATTTTTAGGGGTCGACTTTCTCTGTAAATATCAAACTCCTCATAGACTTATAGACCTGTGTACACTCACAAACGCATCAGTCCCTTAACCTATAAGTCTTCAATACACCAAAATCACTAAGGGGCACTAGATGCACTTACAATCTCCCCCTTTTTGGTGATTGATGACAACATAGGTTAAGTTTTCAACGGGGATAAACATATGAAGTGTAAATACTGATATTGAGGAATTTGATTGCAAGATATAGAAGAACTCCCCCTGAAGATGTGCATAGTGAGGAATTTGCTTTTGAGGCAATGCACATTTGAAGAGTTGAATCATGGAGATCTCCCCCTATATCTTGTAATTCATACACACATTTGATATATAGCATGAAGAATTTGAAATGCATGATGAAATATGGTGCCTGATGAGATTCAGCATGCGTGCAATAATATTAACAAGGAATAAGCATGCAGAATAGCACATCAAAAGTATCAGAGCACAGTGCATCAAAAGTATTAGAGCACCGTCCAAAAGTGTCAGAGCACCATCGGGTTTAAGATTACAACTCGATCCAATAAAAGTTTTGGAAGAACGAGAGTTGTAACTTAAAAAAACGCCCTTAATATAGACCCGCTTGAAGACTAACTCAGATTTCTCCCCCTTTGTCATCAAATGACCAAAAGGATTGAAACTGAGGACTAACGCCCCTGAAGAATTTCAAGTCGATGGAGGCGCCCGGCGTTATCGGGGTTGTTTGTTGTAGCAGGGCTGCCGTGATGTCGCCCAAATCTTCATACTCATCGGTGTCACGCAATGAAGAATAGAGTTAGCCACGGATCGAGAACTTTGACCCTCTTGAATTTCTTGGAGGAGGTGCGACCGATCAAATGCTTCTGAGACCCATAGTCTTGAGTTCTTCCATGCTATAGACATGGGTGAGGACAGCCCAGGTGCGGTTGAGGGTTTCATGAAGGTGATAATGGTTTTTCTTCACTGCATTATGTGTTGAGGTCATATTGTGAAGAACGGCAGCAAACTGACGCTTCACCCATTTGTGATTGCGATCAACCTTCGATGAAGGCGAGGAGTAACTCACGATCAGTCATCACCACAGGGTTTGTGGCTTGAGGATTTTGCTTGGTGAGGTATTTCTTGGCGGTGTCATGTGTGGCGAGTCGTCATTGGTAGAGTAAGATGTAGCGAGACGAAATTGACCATCCAATGGATGAATGCCTTCATCGATCACAGCAGCTGCCTTGCCTTTATCATCAGCCAATGAAACCGTCCGTTTGAGGACTTCAATGGGAGGCAAGTAGCTACCATGGTTGAGTGTCGACTTTGTAATTGGTGAAGATCTTGCCCTTATGAATCTCATAATCCAAGGCGCATAGGGCTTCATTTCGAAAGGTGACATAGCAACATTGGCGAGTCCTCATGAAGAAATCATGGAAGTTGACGGAACGCCATGAATGATGTTGAAAAGCATGTTCTTCATGATGCCAGCGACATCTTCATCATTTGAGTCGTGGCCTTTGATAGGACTCATTGTCTTCGTCGAATGCGATATCTTGTCCGAGGCACATAGAGTAATTCCTTGACGAGGAATTTGGTTCGTGGGGCCTGCCCGAGCTTCAAAGGCTTCATGAGCACTTGCATATAGTGATTTGTCGATTCAGGGTAATTGTAGATGCAGCGTGCCTTTGTCATGGGGAGGATCAAGAGGAAGGACACGAAGAAATTCAGTTGTCGGTGCCTTGTAGTGAGTGTTTTCGGTCATCCAATCCAACACCCATGAATTGACATCTTGGCGTCTCGGTGATATGCGATGTAGTGTAGAGCGAAGAATGAGTTCTTCATTCCAATCGCAAATGTCGGTCAGAAATTGATAATCCTGCATCATGAAGAACACCGAGGACCTGGCTCGAAGCATGGCGGAGATTCCATATCCACGTGAGGAATATGTTCATGATCAAAGATTTTGTCTTTGTCAAACAAAGACCGAGGAATAGAAGTTGGCTTGACTAGCAGTCGTAAACGCCTCTTCCTTATGCGCAGCAGAGTCATAGGGGTTGTAGTCAGTGAAGAACACATGCTCGGAAAAGAAGTCTTCAGCCTTGAACTTCTATTTGCTTGAGAACGGATTCTTTGGCTTCGGCAGAGGAATGTCAGTGAGTTGCATCACTACCTCGGGAATCGCGAGCTCAGGTTCTTCAGGCTGAGGAATTTCTGGTTCCTCTTCAGCGACACGATGATCGAGAGCAGCAGAGTTCTTCAAAGACTAGCGGCTGGAATATCTTCATGAACAGAGGGAGTGGGATGAGTTTCTTGAGCCCGGTTATGCAGCTTGTTGCGGGACCGAGGAAAGCTGTTGGATAGGTGTGAATAACGGAGTATTGGGATGCTGACTTTCCCAAAAGTCATCATTCATCACTGGTGTGGTGCATTTCATATCCACATCTTCATCTTCAATTTCCTCAACACCAGCCTCTTGGTGTGAACCGAGGCATAGGTGAGGAACCTGACTGTCGTTGAAGGGATTGTATCCATTTCAATTTCTTCATCAATCTGCTCGACAAAGCGCAGAATGATTTTCTTCATCGATCCGCTTGGGATCTTATAGTCTTCTCCAAAAGGAACAATTTCCTTTGATGACATGGAGGAAATTGGAACAACATCAATTGGATGTTCAAGTGAGCTGGTCATTGGCTTCATTTTCTTCGCAAGAAGAATTTGACGCTTGTGATGCCTTCCTTTTCTTCACTTGCAGCTCGCTCTGCAGCCTTGGTCTTCTTCACCTCATAGGCGGAAGGAAGAATTGGAGTTGGTGTAGGCGCGGAGGAGCCGAGGAATCTGGTTGATTTTCTTGGCAATCGATGCGATTGCCTGATCTCTTGATTTCTTCAGCGCACCACTAGTCGATGCCACCGCAATTTCTTGGTGGCTGGAATGGAGTCATCAGCCACGAACTAGTATTTTCTTCAAGCAGGTGAAAGTCATCAGTGTCTTGGCATGTTCTTCAAAGGCTGAGCAGAGTCTGCAACTGAAGATTTTCTTGTTGCGATGGGGCTGCAACATTAGTCATTTTCTTCGTCAGATTGATGAATCTCACATTGGCTCCTTGCCAATCAGCATAGTAGGCATCAAAGTCTTTGCTGAGGGCTTGAATTTTAGACTAAGCCTGGAGAAGTTCCTCAGGTGTCATACTGACAACGTTTTTCTTCAGGAGCTTCTCCTTTCTGTATTGCGCTTTCTTGATCTCTCTTGCCTTTTCAAATTTCCATTTCTCTTGAGTGATGAAATGGGTCAGCATGTGACTTTGACCAGGAGTCAGATGAAAATCAGGCATTGGGGTGTTTGGATCCTTGTGCGAGGTCAATATAGTCGAGGATTTTCTCGGATCCAAAAGCGGGCACAGATGTGCCTTTGGCTCTAGCGGCCTTCACTGTCTGCCTCTCGATGATTTATGCAAGTTAAGTCATCGAAGCTTCATCATCGAGGGCACTTGGAATGCGACTGTTTCTTCCTTGGACTTGGCCGAGAACGCGCCCATTGTTGCTTTAGTCTTCAACAAGTGTGGGGCCCGATGAGGACATTGGTGCGGTGAGGAACTTGTTGAGACACGAAGCAATTGAAAACCCGTAGTCCTTTGACATGTAGCGGATGCACAGGAGCCGAGGACTTTGATGGAGTTCTTGAGGACTTTGGTGGAGCGAGAGTGACCGAGGAATTTGCCGTGAGGGCGCTGTTGGTGAAGCACTTGGCTTACTGGAAGGCTTCTTTGGCATTGATTTCCTCGGTTTGGCGAGGTCTCGGCAGCAGCAGCAGATGGCAGAATCCTCATTGAATTTCTTCTTTGCCTCCTTGGCTTGTCTTGCCAATTTGGCTTGGCGCTTAGCCCATTCTTCAGGAAAGTCCTCACCACTTTTGATGCTAGTGGGATCAGCTACTTGGCCAGGTGCCAATGGAGCTCTTGGGCATGGAGGATTGAGGGCGAATTTCTTCATTTACTTTGGAGTCACATATCTATATTCCCTCCATTCCCTTGCCCATCTCCGTTCAATTCTCTGAATGCGCACTTTACGCTGGTTTTTGTTCTCTTTGCCAAACTTGGCTTCATCAGGTGTGTAATAGTCCTTATATATGTCATCAGGGATCTCGAAAGCAGTCATGACCTCAGGCTTCTTTCCTCCTTTCCATGATCTCTTTCCTTGACCATATTCTTCAGATGAGGAATTTGAACAATTGAACACTCGAAGAAGTATGCAATTTTTCTTCGAGGAATGCTGCAAATGAGTTAAGTTGATGAGAACCTAGTGATTCAAAGGCGGACATGAGTACCTGTGAACAGAGTGTAGGTGCGAGGAATTTGGAGAGGTCATATGCGTTCTCAGAAGGTTTTTCGAAAAGACAAGTTTTGAGGAATTTGACCAGATGAACCTTGAGGAATTTCACTAAGCGTTCTTTGTCTTAGGTTCCAGAGTTGTACAGATCGAAAATCCACACAATTGAGGAATCTTGAAGAAAATGATTGCTTAGAGAAATGGATCAACAGCATATAATGTGTGAGGTGTTCATATGTGTGAAGATTTGAAGAATAAAACACCTTTGAAGATTTTCAAGAAAGTTTGAGAATCAAAGTGAGTAATAAAAGTAACTTTTAATTACCCAAGTGAAGAACACGATTTAATCGAGATGAGCAGACGTGAAGTTAAATCAGTTAGATCTCCCACGCCCTAACTTGGCAGAGGAAACAGCTACGGCGGGGCGGAGGGAAGATTTCCATAACCGGCGAGTACTGACGGCGACGAGGTCGAGGCAATAAGCTCTTCCTCACGGGCGACGATGGAGAAGCGGGCGCTAGGGTTTGAGGAGCTCGGCGAGAGACAGCGGTCGGCGGAGTAAATGAAGTGAGGAAGGGAGAGGGTATTTATAGCCACGGTGAAAAAATTGTTCGCCCGAAGATTTTGGGACGAACATGCCCCTGCCCTTTCTCCTTCACGCGACATGTGTCACCCACGTACTGTGTAGATGAGATCGTAAGATCATGGGTGAATAAAGTAATGCATCATGGGATGCGGAGCAGTTTAATGGTAAAACCGAAAATCTGGATAAGATTTGTTTTAAAGTTTCGATTCGCAATTTCTTCATTTGGCAAGGACACAGTGAAGATTTTGAACAGTTTCAATTAGAACGCACATGAAGAATTTGTGAATAGATTGGGTTGAGTATAGCATAGAGGGGAAGGGTCCGATCATATTCACTTAGCGTAAAACATAACTTGAAGAAATAGCCATAAGTGAATCTTTGTAGAGGACATAAACTCATATATATATATATATATATATATATATATATATATATATATATATATATATATATATATATATATATAGCCAATGAAGAAAAACAACGGAAGCAGTGAAGATTTTGCAAAGTTGAAGAATTTGAAAACTGAAGAATTTCAAAATGAGGAAAACTCATATTGAAGATTTTCAACTTTTGTGGTGGCGTGACCCATCAGTATAAGAATGATGATTTGGACACGCGTGCATAATTGTCGAGGGTTTTGAGAATCAAATTCTTCATTAATTTCTTCACACTTAGAGTGTTATTCTTCATCGATTGAAGAAAAACGTTTCTTCATGTATTGCACATCTAAGTCGTCAATTTTGCAAAGTGTTAGAATGTGTGTCCTTTTCAAAGAACATTCGAAGACTCTAAGATATTTAGCTCACACCGCAACTTGCTAAATCTCTTCTCATCCAAGGGCTTAGTGAAGATATCAGCTAGCTGTTCTTCAGTCTTCACGTGCTCGATGGAGATATCGCCCTTCAACACATGATCACGAAGAAAATGATGACGAATCTGAATGTGCTTTATCTTCGAGTGTTGAACTGGGTTGTGAGCAATATTGATGGCACTCTCATTGTCGCAGAGGAGAGGCACATTTTTCACGTTGACGCCATAGTCCTTGAGGGTTTGCTTCATCCAAAGCAGTTGAGCACAGCAAGAGCCAGCAGCAATGTATTCAGCTTCAGCAGATGAGCGGTGATACGCATTCTGCTTTCTTCGAGGACCAACAGACCAAAGATTGTCCGAGGAAATGACAAGTGCGGATGTTGACTTGCGGTCCACACGATCACCAAAGATAGTCGAGTCAAAATATCCAATGAGATCAAAAGCAGAGCCCTTGGGGTACCATAATCCTAGTGTTGGTGTGTGAGCTAGATATCGAAGAATATGCTTCACAGCCTTATGGTGTGATTCCTTTGGTGCAGCTTGAAATCGGGCACTGTAGGATCGAAAGTATGTCTAGAGGGGGGGTGATTAGACTACTTGACAATATAAAAATTCAGCCTTTTGATTAAGACAAGTTTTGGCAGATTTCAAGATGATGATCAAGTCAAGTATCACCCTACACATGCAATTCTAGAGTATTGGCAGCGGAAAGTAAATTGCACATGTAGTAAAGAGAGGTGGAGAAGAGCAAACGCAATTTGGAGACACGGAGATTTTTTCTCGTGGTTCCGATAGGTGGTGCTATCGTCAATCCCGTTGATGGAGACTTCAACCCACGGAGGGTAACGGCTGCGAGAGTCCACGGAGGCTCCACCCACGAAGGGTCCACGAAGAAGCAACCTTGTCTATGCCATCATGGCATACGCCCACGGAGGACTAGCCTTACTCGGGGTAGATCTTCACGAAGTAGGCGATCTCCTTGCCCTTACAAACTTCTTGGTTCAACTCCACATCTTGACGGAGGCTCCAAGCGACACCTAACCAATCTAGGAGGCACCACCTCCAAAAGGTAATAGATGGTGTTGATGATGATTAACTCCTTGCTCTTGTGCTTCAAATGATAATCTCCCCAACACTCAACTCTCCTCACCGATTTGGCTGTGGTGGAAGAAAGGATTGAGTGGAAAGCAACTTGGGAAGGCTAGAAATCAAGTTTCATATGGTGGGAGTGGAGCAACTTGATCTCAACACAAGGGTAGGTAGTTTTCTTCTCAGAAATGTAAGGTAGGAGTGGTAGTTCTTTCTGATGGCTCTCTCCACGAATGAAGAGGAGGTGGAGGGGTATTTATAGCCTCCACACAAAATCCAACCGTTACACACATTTGACCAATCTCGGTCAGACCGAAGTTGACAACTCGGTGAGACCGAAAGTTCAAATTAACGTTGGGATTTTTGGTGGGACCGAAAATACAATCTCGGTGAGTCCGATTCTTCCAAAGACTAGGGTTTGCCAATCTCGGTGGGACCGACTTTATCATCTCGGTGACACCGATTTGATGACAGAAGGTTACAGAAGCTTGGCAACACTAGTTTCGGTGAGACCGAGTTTGGAATTGGAAAATCCGAAATTTCTAGGGTTTGGCTATATGGCTGAGGTGGTTCATCTCGGTGTGTCTGAGTTTATGGAATCGGTAAGACCGAGATTACTTATGAGTGTATGTTGGAATGAAAGATTGCTGATGGTTTGGGAGATGTATCACTAAGCACTTTGAGCAACCAGATCATTAACATAACCTCATCCCCTTTTAATAGTATTGGCTTTCCTATAGACTCAATGTGATCTTGGATCACTAAACCAAAAATGGAGTCTTGAGATTTTGCCAATGCTTTCCTTAGCATTTTGAGGGGTCCACTTCTTCAGTCATTGCCATGCCCATATCCTTGAACTTTCGAAATGTTCTCAAGAAACTATTAGTTCAATGATATATATGTTGTTATTAATTACCAAAACCACCGGGATTAGTTGCACTTTCAATCTCCCCTTTTGGTAATTGATGACAACATATAGATCAAAGCGACAAATGATATAATCAATGAATAATATCGTCGCTTTGAGAAGTATGTGATAAGCAAGAGCTCCCCCTAAATTTGTGCATTATTTAAGATTTGCGTTTGAATGCAAATGCACAATCGATTAGGATCATGGGTCACTCTTCCATGTCACATACATCTTGGTGGAGCGCACAAAATGATAAGAATGAATAGCATGCACCCAATCACCAAGACATGAGTAAATGATCATACAAGATATGAATAGCATATGATAAGCATTAAGCACACATTAAGGCATAGTACGATCAAGCACTCATCAAAGTAGAGCAAACGAGTATCAAACACACGGAATGTCTCGAAAAACTCAAAAGTATCTCAAAAAGACCGCAAATAAACGAAAGAGCAAAAGCGAGCACTCTCTCTCCAAGTCCTATGATCTATACAATTTCTCCCCCTTTGGCAACAAGTTACCAAAAAGTTCGAAAGGTATAGAGCTAAACGTCACTAGGGACTCTGTGGCGGCTCTATGCAGGTTGATGGAGTTGATATAGCTGCATCCGCAAAGGCTTGGTGATGTCGTGGAGCTGGAGGAGTGTTCACGGAGCTGAGCTGGAACCGATGGAGCTGTGGGAGGTCTTGATCTTTGTAGCCACGGTGTCTGCTTTGGGATAGCAATGATCTGGGTCTTGTGGGAACCGGAGCAGGCTGCTCATAATCATCTGGACTAGGTCATCTTGCATCTCCTGCATGAGCTCGCCTTCTCCCTCTTAGCTTCCTCGATATCCGCCTCAAGCTTGTTTGCGGTGACTTGCACTTTAGTCGACTTGACATCCGAGCATGGAACTTGTCTTCAACAACCCTCTCAAGACTCTCCCGAGGCGCACAATGCTGGCCAGCGTTGTTCAATCCTCTGGGTAGCTTCAAGGAGTTGTTCTCCAACACTCTTGGGTTTAGCTGCTGCGCTGCTTCCTTCTCACTTTGGCTTGTTTGGCAGCTTCAGACTTTGCTTGACCTTCAACAGACGTGGGATCATCCTCGGTCATCACAACTTCATTGTCCTCATGCTCGGGCTGCAATGGCAAGTGTGGTCTATCCAACAAGTAGGTGCCCATGCCAAACTTGGCATTGATAAGCATCTGAATGTGCGGGCAAATCCACATGACCTCTTCAGTCTGCTGTAGTCCTCTTGATAGTCTCAACTATCGGGTCCATCACCTTGAAAGGTGCCTTCGATCTAGTATATGCAGCATGTTGATAGAATAGCCTCTTATCATGCGATGATCTCGGACTTGGGCATCAAGGTATGCCTCGTAATTGTGTTCGTGGTAGGGAGACCTGCACGGAGATGATACATCGAGCCGAGCTTCAGATTTCCACGTCCTTAGCTGGTACCTCATTGTACATGTTCCTCATAGACTCATGGTTCTTCTTGGGAATTCCATAGACATCAACATCATCTTCTCTCAAGACTTTGGAGCATTCAGAAGGTCTGCCCATTCTTCAATAGTTGAAGAGAATCTTTGGCCTTCATCATCCATACAATCCTTCCATCGGGATAGAAATGAGCGGTGGCATAGAATTGCATGACCATCTCATCATTCCAAGTGTCGACCGACCAACGTAAATCAGCAACACCACATGCAAGAAAGCTCTCATGCACATGTGGAAAGAAGTCTCTGTGCTCTTCATTGTCAATATATGCCCAATCAACATAGCGAGTGTCAAGCAATAATGGGCTTCTTGTCCATAAGCACATCTCATAGAAATCCTGCTTTGCTCTCGGTGTGGAACCTTGGGTCAACAGCAGTCCTTCTCCTCACAAAGATATGGATCAGCTTGTCTCCATAGCCCGAGACCTTTATCCTTTCTTTCCTTCATGTTTTAAGCTCGAGGATGAGCATCATTGTGAATTGGCAATTTCGACGGAGTTTCAAAGAACACAGTGCCTCATCATCGACTCATTGGTGGCACATTGTCTTTCTTCTTCTCTCAAGCAGGAATGTTTCTCATAGTTTTCTTGGGCTTGGCAAAGAGGCTTGGCTTGAGCTACCTTTGCCGGAGCAGATGGCTTAGACTTTGAAGGTGCTCCTGCCTCGATGGCATCTCCCATCAACTTAGGCTTCGAGGAGGCTGGGGTGCTTCCTCATCATCATCGTAATCTGCGCTTCATCATGCACAATCCTCTTCCTCTTGGAAGTTTTCTTCACCTCATTTGGAAGTTTCCTCTTCCATACTCAGCTTCTTGGCAACAGTGGACTTCTTCACTTTACTGGTGCCTTTCTTGGTTTGTTGCCCTTGATGCTCTTTGGCAACCACTTTCCTTTTAGGCTTAGAGGTGATCTCTTCCTCAAGAATAAAATCGAATCTTCTTCATCGTAATTCTTCTTCTTCCGGCCCTGGTGGCAGCAGGAGGCAAACCACTTGGTGTGCTCCTCTCACCATCATCGGAAAAAGCTCTGGCCTCGGGACTAGTGCCTGCCTCTGGAATCTCAGCAATTGGTGATTCAGACTGTTCTGGCTGTCCTTGGCATCGACATGGTGACAACCCGTGAATAGATTAGGTATAGGCAGAATAGAAGAGTTATCACAAACTGCGAAGATTTTGCAAAAAATGAATTCAAATTTCAGTTTTAGGTTTTCACAAAATGCATTTCGGTCGACCGAGGCTAAAATTCGGTGAATCCAAGTGTTCTATGAACATTCACACCACTTTCGGTCAGACCGATGTGGGTTTCGGTCCTGCCGAAAACACTAGGGTTTCACTAAATCCTCATTTCGGTCACACCGATTTGCACAACTCGGTTGGACTGAAAAGTGCAGTGCAATGGCCAGAGGCCAAATCGGTCATACCGAGAATGTAGAATCGGTCTCACCGAGATGTGTTCGGCGGAAACCTAACCCTAAAACTTTTACTCGAATTTCGTTCTAAGAACTAATCTGCTGGATAGGAAGATCTCAAACGTGGCAAGATGCTAGGCAAACCAATCGTGCATTGAATCGGAGGTTGAAGCACGAGAGGATCAAACTCACCCTAACTTGGTGGAGTTCTCTCTGGCGGCAACGGCGCTGGAGAGATCGTCTGCTGACGGCGACGGAGACCATGGCGAGGGCGCCTGAGCGGCAACGGAGACGATCCGGAGACCACGGCGATGGCAGCAAAGGGTTTGGGGTTGAGGCGTTTTGAAGAAGGAATCAACGCGCGCTGCCCTCAGATATATATACCCTTTTGCTGTCGGTGGGACCGAGTTGTAAAACTCGGTGGCACCGAGATGGATAACTGCAAGCAGTTACTCACTTCGGTCTCGCCGAAAATTGCAACTTGGTTTCACCGAGGTGAAACCTAGATCAATCCAAGTGCTTTCAGTCTGTCCGATTGTGAGTGAGTCGGTCTGACCGAAAATACTTAGAAGGTTTTGGAAGTTTAGCCCTAGACGGATCGGTGGCTCCGAGTGCTCCTCACTCGGTGTGTCCGAAAAAGACTTGATCAAAGTTTGTGATATAAGCATGAATAGAGTTTGAGACAAGAAAGCATAGATAGCTAGGGGAGGAACTTAGGCATTCTTGTCCATCCATTTTGTCAGAAAAATCCAAAAGACCAAAGCAACAAATGGATGTCCTTGAATGGATAAAATTATGCATCCAACATGCTCACACAATAAGATAGCAAATGAAATATGTGTCAAACATGCACAAACAAAACACTAGCTACTATCACACAATTTGTCGATGACTAGGTCATCTATATATGAGTATATTGACTTAGGAGTCAAATGAAAGCATTTGATCATAGGTCATACTCATCGTTTAAGCACAAGTGGGGTTACCACTTTTACATAAAGCATTAATGTGTTCACATCATTTGAAGATGCTTTAGCTCAATTCTTTAGAGCAAAGCTCCCCCTTGATGTGAGAACCCCATTTAAAGGGTCAAACTAACCTTGGGTTGTCGTAGAAGACTTCATGTAGATGTTGAAGATGTGGATGCTCAATGTTGATGAAGATCATCAAGAGTTGGGAGCAATCCTTTGGATTCGGGCACTTTCAATACCTACATGGGTTAGTCCCACAAGGAACAAACAAGGATATCCATGGACATAGATTGAAGTACACAATAGATGATGTCCATGAAAGCAATGATTACCTTGTCCCTTGACTTACCAACAAGAGGGTTTGTGACTCCATGAACTAGTGCAAGATGTGGAAGTTGATGTTGGTTATGTAGTAATTTCAAAAATTTTCCTACGCACACGCAAGATCATGGTGATGTATAGCAACGAGAGGGGAGAGTGTTGTCTACGCCCTCGTGAGACCCAAGCGAAGCGATCACAACGTAGAGGAAGTAGTCGACGTTCTCCTCGCGATCCGACCGATCCCGCCGTTACTCCGGCGCCCGAGTTCTTGACACACGTACAGCTCGATGGCGTCCCTCAGTACTCGATCCAGCCGAGTGTCGAGGGAGAGTTCCGTCAAGACGACGGCGTGGGACGATCTTGATGTTTCACGGTAGCGAGGCTTCGCCTAAGCTTGACAGTATGACCGAGGTGGAATATGGTGGAAGGGGCACCGACACGGCTAAGGAACGATCTCACGATCAACTTGTGTGTTCAAGGTGCCCCCTGCCCCGTATATAAAGGAGCCAGGGGGGAGGGGGCCGGCCGGCCAAGCTAGGCGCGCCAAGGGAGTCCTACTCCCTCTGGGAGTAGGATTCCCCCCCCCAATCCTAGTTGGACTAGGATTCCCGGAGGGGGGAAAGAGAGAGAGGGGGGCCGGCCCCTTCTCCTAGTCCTAATAGGACTAGGGAAGGGGGGGAGGCGCGCAGCCCTCTTGGGCTGCCCCTTCTCCTTTCCACCAAGGCCCATAGTGGCCCATTTACCTCCCGGGGGGTTCCGGTAACCTCCGGTAGATTCCCATAAATTCCGCCGCCCGGAACCATTCCGAACTCCAAACATAGGCTTCCAATATATCAATCTTTATGTCTCGACCATTCCGAGACTCCTCGTCATGTCCGTGATCACATCCGGGACTCCGAACTCCTTCGGTACATCAAAATACATAAACTCATAATAAGCGCCATCGAAACCTTAAGCGTGTGGACCCTACGGTTCGAGAACAATGTAGACATGACCTAGAACCATTCACGGTCAATAACCAACAGCGGGACCTGGATGCCCATATTGGTTCCTACATATTCTACGAAGATCTTTATCGGTCGAGACCGCATAACAACATACGTTGTTCCTTTGTCATCGGTATGTTACTTGCCCGAGATTCGATCGTCGGTATCCAATACCTAGTTCAATCTCGTTACGGCAAGTCTCTTTACTCGTTCCGTAATACATCATCTCACAACTAACTCATTAGTTGTAGTGCTTGCAAGGCTTGAGTGATGTGTATTACCGAGAGGGCCCAGAGATACCTCTCCGACAATCGGAGTGACAAAACCTAATCTCGAAATACGCCAACCCAACATCGCCTTTGGAGACACTGTAGTACTCCTTTATAATCACCCGATTACGTTGTGACGTTTGGTAGTACCAAAGTGTTCCTCCGTAAACGGAGTTGCATAATCTCATAGTTACAGGAACATGTATATGTCATGGATAAAAGCGGTAGCAACATACTAAGCGATCGTGTGCTAAGCTAATGGAATGGGTCATGTCAATCGATCATTCTACTAATGATGTGACCTTGTTAATCAAATAACAACTCTTTGTTCATGGTTAGGAAACATAACCATCTTTGATTAACAAGCTAGTCTAGTAGAGGCATACTAGTGACACTGTTGTTTGTCTATGCATTCACACATGTATCATGTTTCCGGTTAATACAATTCTAGCATGAATGATAAACATTTATCATGAAATAAGGAAATAAATAATAACTTTATTATTGCCTCTAGGGCATATTTCCTTGATCTCCCACTTGCACTAGAGTCAATAATCTAGATCACATCACCATGTGATTAACATCGATAGTTCACATCATCATGTGATTAACACCCATAGTTCACATCGCCATGTGACCAACACCCAAAGGGTTTACTAGATTGATAATCTAGTTCACATCGCTATGTGATTAACACCCAAAGAGTACTAAGGTGTGATCATGTTTTGCTTGTGAGAGAGTCTTAGTCAACGGGTCTTTCACATTCAGATCCGTTATGTATTTTGCAATTTTTCTATGTCTACAATGCTCGCACAAGCTACTCTAGCTAATTGCTCCCACTTTCAATATGTATCTAGATCGAGACTTAGAGTCATCGGATCGGTGTCAAAACTTGCATCGACGTAACCCTTTACGACAAACCTTTTGTCACTTCCATAATCGAGAAACATATCCTTATTCCACTAAGGATAATTTTGACCATTGTCGATGATCTACTCCTAGATCACTATTGTACTCCTTGCGAAATTCGGTGGGGGTATACAATAGATCGGTACACAACATGGCATACTTTATAGAAACTATGGCCAAGGCATAGTGAATGACTTTCATTCTCTTTCTATCTTCTCATTGTGGTCGGGTTTTGAGTCTTACTCAATTTCACACCTTGTAACACGTGCAAGAACTCTTTCTTTGATGTTTCATTTTGAACTACTTCAAAATCTTGTCAAGGTATGTACTCATTGAAAAACTTATCAAGCATCTTGATCTATCTCTATAGATCTTGATGCTCAATATGTAAGTAGCTTTACCGAGGTCTTTCTTTGAAAAACTCCTTTCAAACACTTCTTTATGCTTTGCGAGAATAATTCTACATTATTTCCGATCTACAATATGTCATTCACATATACTTATTAGAAATCTTTGTAGTGCTCCCACTCACTTCCTTGTAAATCTGAGGCTTCACCGTAAGTCAGATAAAACTATATGCTTTGATCAACTCATCAAAGCGTATATTCCAACTCGAGATGCTTGTACCGGTCCATAGATGGATCGCTAGAGCTTGCACACTTTGTTAGCTCCTTTGGATCGATAAAACCTTCGGTTGCATCATATACAACTCTTCCTCCTAAAACCCATTCAGAATGCAGTTTTTACAACCATTTGCCAAATTTCATAAATTGTGGCAATTGCTAACATGATTCGGACAGACTTAAGCATCGCTTCTGCTTGAGAAAATCTCATTGTAGTCAACACCTTGAACTTGTCAAAAACCTTTTTGCGACAAGTCGAGCTTTGTAGATAGTAACACTACTATCAGCGTCCGTCGTCCTCTTGAAGATCCATTTATTTTCTATGGATTGCCGATCATCGGGCAACGCCACCAAAGTCCACACTTTGTTCTCATATATGGATCTCATCTCAGATTTCATGGCCTCAAGCCATTTCGTGGAATCTGGGCTCATCATCGCTTCCTCATAGTTCGTAGGTTCATCATGGTCTAGTTACATGACTTCCAGAACAGGATTACCGTACCACTCTAGTGCGGATCTCACTCTGGTTTACCTACGAGGTTCGGTAGTAACTTGATCTGAAGTTACATGATCATCATCATTAACTTCCTCACTAATTGGTATAGCAGTCACAAGAACAGATTTCTGTGATGAACTACTTTCCAATAAGGGAATAGGTACAGTTACCTCATCAAGTTCTACTTTCCTCCCACTCACTTCTTTCGAGAGAAACTCCTTCTCTAGAAAGGATCCATCTTAAGGAACGAATATCTTGCCTTCGGATCTGTGATAGAAGGTGTACCCAACAATTTCCTTTGGGTATTCTATGAAGACGCACTTCTCCGATTTGGGTTCCAGCTTATCAGGATGAAACTTTTTCACATAAGCATCGCAACTCCAAACTTTTAAGAAACGACAACTTGGGTTTCTTGCTAAACCACAGTTCATATAGTGTCGTCTCAACGGATTTAGATGGTGCCCAATTTAATGTGAATGCAGCTGTCTCTAATGCATGATCCCAAAACAATATTGGTAAATCAGTAAGAAACATCATAGATTGCACTATATCCAATAAAGTGCGGTTACGATGTTTGGACACACCATAACATTGTGGTGT
Source organism: Aegilops speltoides (assembly GCA_021437245.1). Classification (NCBI taxonomy): domain Eukaryota; kingdom Viridiplantae; phylum Streptophyta; class Magnoliopsida; order Poales; family Poaceae; genus Aegilops; species Aegilops speltoides. The sequence goes on from CM038147.1 coordinate 137,281,737, forward strand.
TCCAGGTGGCGTGAGTTGTGAAACTATTCCACATTGTTTTAATTGAAGACCAAACTCGTAACTCAAATATTCGTCTCCGCGATCAGATCGCAGAAACTTTATTTTCTTGTTACGATGATTTTTCCACTTCACTCTGAAATTCTTTGAACCTTTCAACTATTTCAGACTTATGTTTCATCAAGAAGATATACCCATATCTGCTCAAATCATCTTGTGAAGGTCAGAAAATAACGATACTTGCCACGAGCATTAACACTCATTGGATCGCATACATCGGTATGTATTATTTCCAATAAGTCAGTAGCTTGTTCCATTGTTCCGGAGAACGGAGTCTTAGGCATCTTGCCCATGAGGCATGGTTCGCAAGCATCAAGTGATTCATAATCAAGTGATTCCAAAATCCCATCAGTATGGAGTTTCTTCATGCGCTTTACACCAATATGACCTAAACGGCAGTGCTACAAACAAGTTGCACTATCATTATTAACTTTGCATCTTTTGGTTTCAATATTATGAATATGTGTATCACTACGATCGAGATCCAATGAACCATTTTCATTGGGTGTGTAACCATATAAGGTTTTATTCATGTAAACAGAATAACAGTTTATTCTCTTACTTAAATGAATAACCGTATTGCAAAAAACACGATCAAATCATATTCATGCTCAACACAAACACCAAATAACATTTATTTAGGTTCAACACTAATCCCGAAAGTATAGGGAGTGTGCGATGATGATCATATCAATCTTGAAACTACTTTCAACACACATCGTCACTTCACCTTTAACTAGTTTCATTTGATACGCAACTCCGTTTGAGTTACTATTCTTTAGCAACCGAACCAGTACCAAATACCGAGGGGTTGCTATAAACACTAGTAAAGTACACATCAATAACATGTATATCAAATATACTTTTGTTTACTTTGCCATCCTTCTTATCCGCCAAATACTTGGGGTAGTTCTCGCTTCGATGACCAGTCCCTTTGCGGTAGAAGCACTTAGTCTCGTGCTCAGGTCCAGACTTGGGCTTCTTCACTTGAGCAACAACTTGCTTGCCGTTCTTCTTGAAGTTCCTTCTATCCCTTTGCCCTTTTCTTGAAACTAGTGGTCTTGTTAACCATCAACACTTGATGTTCTTTCTTGATTTCTACCTTCATCGATTTCATCATCATGAAAAACTGGGAATCATTTTCATCATCCCTTGCATACTATAGTTCATCACAAAGTTCTACTAACTTGGTGATGGTGACTAGAGAATTCATCAATCACTATCTTATACGGAAGATTAACTCCCACTTGATTCAAGCGATTGAAGTACCCTGACAATCTGAGCACATGCTCACTAGTTGAGCGATTCTCCTCCATCTTTTAGCTATAGAACTTGTTGGAGACTTCATATCTCTCAACTCGGGTATTTGCTTGAAATATTAACTTCAATTCTTGGAACATCTCATATGGTCCATGATGTTCAAAACATCTTTGAAGTCCCGATTCTAAGCCATAAAGCATGGTGCACAAAACTATCAAGTAGTCATCATATTGAGCTAGCCAAACGTTCATAACGTGCGCAGACGCTCCTGCAATAGGTCTGTCACCTAGCGGTGCATTAAGGACATAATTCTTACTCAGCAAAGCAATGAGGATAAACCTCGGATCACGGATCAAATCCGCATCATTGCTACTAACATTTTCAACATAATTTTCTCTAGGAACATATCAAAATAAACGTATGAAAACAACAACGCAAGCTATTGATCTTACAACATAATTTGCAAAATACTACCAGGACTAAGTTCATGATAAATTTAAGTTCAATTAATCATATTACTTAAGAACTCCCACTTAGATAGACATCTCTCTAGTCATCTAAGTGATCACGTGACCCAAATCAACTAAACCATAACCGATCATCACGTGAGATGGAGTAGTTTTCAATGGTGAACATCTTATGTTGATCATATCTACTATATGATTCACGCTCGACCTTTCGGTCTCCGTGTTCCGAGGCCATATCTGCATATGCTAGGCTCGTCAAGTATAACCCGAGTATTCTGCGTGTGCAAAACTGGCTTGCACCCGTTGTAGATGGACGTAGAGCTTATCACACCCGATCATCACGTGGTGTGCAGGCACGACGAACTTTGGCAGCGGTGCATACTCGGGAGAACACTTCTTGATAATTTAGTGAGAGATCATCTTATAATGCTACCGTCAATCAAAGCAAGATAAGATGCATAAAAGGATAAACATCACATGCAGATCAATATAAGTGATATGATATGGTCATCATCATCTTGTGCTTCATGATCTCCATCTTGCGGCACCACCATGATCACCATCGCCACCGCGCGACACCTTGATCTCCATCGCAGCATCGTTGTCGTCTCGCCAAACTTATGCTACTACGACTATCGCTACCGCTTAGTGATAAAGTAAAGCATTACAGTAGCGATTGCATTGCATACAATAAAGCGACAACCATATGGCTCCTGCGATTGCCGATAACCGGTTACAAAACATGATCATCTCATACAATAAAATATAGCATCACGTCTTGACCATATCACATCACAACATGCCCTGCAAAAACAAGTTAGACGTCCTCTACTTTGTTGTTGCAAATTTTACGTGGCTGCTACGGGCTTAAGCAAGAACCAGTCTCACCCACGCATCAAAACCACAACGATACTTCGTCAAGTAGACTCGTTTTAACCTTCTCAAGGACCGGGCGTAGCCACACTCGGTTCAACTAAAGTGAGAGAGACAGCACCCACGGTCACCTTTAAGCAACGAGTGCTCGTGGCGGTGAAACCAGTCTCGCGTAAGCGTCACGCGTAATGTCGGTGCAGGCCGCTTCATCTCACAATACCGCTGAACCAAAGTATGACATGCTGGTAGGTAGTATGACTTGTATCGCCCACAACTCACTTGTGTTCTACTCGTGCAAAACATCAAACCATAAAAACCTAGGCTCTGATACCACTGTTGGTTATGTAGTAATTTCAAAAATTTTCCTACGCACACGCAAGATCATGGTGATGTATAGCAACGAGAGGGAGAGTGTTGTCTACGTACCCTCGTGAGACCCAAGCGAAGCGATCACAACGTAGAGGAAGTAGTCGACGTTCTCCTCGCGATCCGACCGATCCGGCGCCGTTACTCCGGCGCCCCGAGTTCTTGACACACGACAGCTCGATGGCGTCCCTCGTACTCGATCCAGCCGAGTGTCGAGGGAGAGTTCCGTCGAGACGACGGCGTGGTGGCGATCTTGATGTTTCATCAAGCAGAGGCTTCGCTTAAGCTTCGCGACAGTATGACCGAGGTGGAATATGGTGGAAGGGGCACCGACACGGCTAAGGAACGATCTCACGATCAACTTGTGTGTTCAAGGTGCCCCCCGCCCCGTATATAAAGGAGCCAGGGGAGGGGCGGCCGGCCAAGCTAGGCGCGCCAAGGAGTCCTACTCCCTCTGGGAGTAGGATTCCCCAATCCTAGTTGGACTAGGATTCGGGAGGGAAAGAGAGAGAGAGGGGCGGCCCTTCTCCTAGTCCTAATAGGACTAGGGAAGGGGGAGGCGCAGCCCTCTTGGGCTGCCCTTCTCCTTTCCACCAAGGCCCATAGTGGCCCATTTACCTCCCGGGGTTCAGTAACCTCCGGTACTCGAATAAATTCCGTTTTCGCGGAACCATTCGAACTCCAAACATAGGCTTCCAATATATCAATCTTTATGTCTCGACCATTCCGAGACTCCTCGTCATGTCCGTGATCACATCCGGGACTCGAACTCCTTGGTACATCAAAATACATAAACTCATAATAAGCGTCATCGAAACCTTAAGCGTGTGGACCCTACGGTTCGAGAACAATGTAGACATGACCTAGAACCATTCACGGTCAATAACCAACAGCGGGACCTGGATGCCCATATTGGTTCCTACATATTCTCGAAGATCTTTATCGGTCAGACCGCATAACAACATACGTTGTTCCCTTTGTCATCGGTATGTTACTTGCGAGATTCGATCGTCGGTATCAATACCTAGTTCAATCTCGTTACGGCAAGTCTCTTTACTCGTTCCGTAATACATCATCTCACAACTAACTCATTAGTTGTAGTGCTTGCAAGGCTTGAGTGATGTGTATTACCGAGAGGGCCAGAGATACCTCTCCAGAGCAATCGGAGTGACAAAACCTAATCTCAAATATCGCCAACCCAACATACGCCTTTGGAGACACTGTAGTACTCCTTTATAATCACCCGATTACGTTGTGGACGTTTGGTAGTACCAAAGTGTTCCTCCGTAAGCGGAGTTGCATAATCTCATAGTTACAGGAACATGTATATGTCATGGATAAAAGCGGTAGCAACATACTAAGCGATCGTGTGCTAAGCTAATGGAATGGGTCATGTCAATCAGATCATTCTACTAATGATGTGACCTTGTTAATCAAATAACAACTCTTTGTTCATGGTTAGGAAACATAACCATCTTTGATTAACAAGCTAGTCTAGTAGAGGCATACTAGTGACCTGTTGTTTGTCTATGCATTCACACATGTATCATGTTTCCGGTTAATACAATTCTAGCATGAATGATAAACATTTATCATGAAATAAGGAAATAAATAATAACTTTATTATTGCCTCTAGGGCATATTTCCTTCAGTTGATTGCACAAGTTCTTGCCAAAATGAATGTGAGTGAAGTATGTTGGCGGAGTCACCCTCAAGAACTCTCTAGTTCTTCTTCTTCGGGATCCACATCATCTTGATGGGAATCCTTGGGGTAGTAGTTGAGCTTGACGAAGTAGAACTTGACGTTTCCTTGGGAACCCACTTGACCATGGCCCTAGGTGCTTCAATAAATGCATCAATCTCCTCTTGAAGCTTGTCCTTGCCTTTTAGCTTGTGGTCTTGTGGTAGAAGGTCATCTTGAGCTTGTTCCACATTGGAGGAAGAAGGATCATACTTCTCCTTTTGAGAAACAAACTTTGGAGTGGGATATTGACCTTCTTCCCATTCAACACCCTCGGTGTTGAACTTTCGCTCAAAACCAATTCCTTGAGTCTTCCGGTGCCTTCCTTGCTTGCGGACAATTTCCTCAAAGTTCTTGCTTCCGGCAAGGCTCTTGTAGACACCTTTCTCTATAATCCCTTTCAATAGACTGTTTTCTTGCTCAAGTGTAACTTGGCTTGAAACATTGTTAGTGGAATCAAGAGAACTACTAGAAGTAACAACATTGGATTTAGCATGGTTATTGTTACTACTAGATGAAGAATTTTTCTTGTGCTTGTCATGCTTAGCTTTAATAGGTGGCAAGAAATTAGACAAGAGAAGTCGTTTGGCAACATATGAAGAACTCTTCTTTCGAAGATCGTCATTGATAGCTTTTAGAAACTCATGTTCTTGCTCTAGATTGAGCTTCTCGAAGCGTAGCTTCTCATGAGATCTTAGAAGCTCTCTATGATCTTCTTGAGTTGTTTCATGAGCTAACTTAAGAGTGTTTAGTTCTTTAGTTAGACGCTCAATCTCCTTCATAGCATTGTCATTCGACTCTTCTCGACTATAAAGACTACTAGCATGCTCATCATTACTAGGCTCACTAGATTTATCATGTAAAAGCTCATCTTCACCAAGCAAGTCATCCTCATCACTATCAAAGTCAATGAATTCAGGGTGTGATACCTTGGGGCCTGTAGCCATGAAGCATCTTCCAATTCCCTCATTTGGTGAATCAAACAAGTCATAGGAGTTGGAGTTGGAGGATACGAGAGCAAGACCGGCAACACCTTCATCTTGACTGTATTCGGAGTTGGAGTGATAGCTTCTTTCGGAGTGATTGTTAGAGTCGGAGCCGGAGACCCATTCACCTACATGAGCTTGATGTTTTCTTCTTGTGTAGCTCCTTGATGACTTGTCTTTCCTTTTCGAATCCTTGCTTCTACGAGAGGATCTTCGTTCATAACGATCATCTCTACTCCTTCTCTCTTTCCGAGGTGACTCTTCTCTTGAGCTTCTTCTTCTTGGAGATTCTTCTCTTCTCTTGTGGGGAGCCGAACACTCATTTGAGTAGTGTCCGGGTCTTCCACAATTGTAGCAGTTTTGATCACGACTAGAAGATCTCTTTTCATCATATGATCTAGACTTTGAGCTTCTTTCCTTGCTTCTACTCTTGTAGAATTTGTTGAAGTTCTTCACCATTAGGCTTATCTCTTCATTGGAAACTAGCTTGTCACTTGAAGTTGTGGGAGCATCACTTGTAGCTTTGTAAGCACCACTTGACTTGTTGTGAAGCTCTTCCTTATCTTTAAGTGTCATCTCATGAGCAACAATTCTTCCAATGACTTGGTAGGCTTGAGATTCTTGTAGTTTGGCATCATTTGGATCAAAGTGCACACGGTGTCATACTTTCCATCCAAAGCTCGAGAATCTTCTTGATGATGAATCGGTCGGTCATTTCTTCGCTTCCTAAGCCGGCAATCTCATTTGTGATGAGAGCAAGCCTAGAGTACATTTCAGCGACTCCTTCACCTTCCTTCATCTTGAACTTGTCAAGTTGACCTTGAAGAACATCTAGCTTTGATTCCTTCACGGACTCGGTACCTTCGTGCATTTCGACCAAAGTATCCCAAATCTCTTTTGCATTCTCAAGGCGGCTGATTTTGTTGAACTCCTTGGGACACAAAGCATTGAAGAGAATGTCACAAGCTTGAGCATTGTTTTGCAACATCCGCAACTCATCCTTTGTAGCTTCACGATCCGGAACTTTTCCTTCCTCGAAGAACTCACCTTGCAAGCCAACACAAATAATGCCCCATGCGGCGGGGTTATGTCCAAGAATATGCATTTTCATTTTATGCTTCCAACTAGCAAAGTTTGAACCATCAAAGTAAGGACCTCTCTGAAAATTACCCTCACTAGGCGCCATACTCTCCTAGGTTGTGAAACCAAGCTTATGGAGTCAATGCAATGGAAACCAATACAATGGAGACCAAAGCTCGATACCACTTGTAGGATCGAAAGTATGTCTAGAGGGGGGGTGATTAGACTACTTGACAATATAAAAATTCAGCCTTTTGATTAAGACAAGTTTTGGCAGATTTCAAGATGATGATAAAGTCAAATATCACCCTACACATGCAATTCTAGAGTATTGGCAGCGGAAAGTAAATTGCACATGTAGTAAAGAGAGGTGGAGAAGAGCAAACGCAATTTGGAGACACGGAGATTTTTTCTCGTGGTTCCGATAGGTGGTGCTATCGTCAATCCACGTTGATGGAGACTTCAACCCACGGAGGGTAACGCTGCGAGAGTCCACGGAGGGCTCCACCCACGAAGGGTCCACGAAGAAGCAACCTTGTCTATGCCATCATGGCATACGCCCACGGAGGACTAGCCTTACTCGGGGTAGATCTTCACGAAGTAGGCGATCTCCTTGCCCTTACAAACTTCTTGGTTCAACTCCACATCTTGACGGAGGCTCCCAAGCGACACCTAACCAATCTAGGAGGCACCACCCTCCAAAAGGTAATAGATGGTGTTGATGATGATGAACTCCTTGCTCTTGTGCTTCAAATGATAATCTCCCCAACACTCAACTCTCCTCACCGATTTGGCTATGGTGGAAGAAAGGATTGAGTGGAAAGCAACTTGGGAAGGCTAGAAATCAAGTTTCATATGGTGGGAGTGGAGCAACTTGATCTCAACACAAGGGTAGGTAGTTTTCTTCTCGAAATGTAAGGTAGGAGTGGTAGTTCTTTCGATGGCTCTCTCCACGAATGAAGAGGAGGTGGAGGGTATTTATAGCCTCCACACAAAATCCAACCGTTACACACATTTGACCAATCTTGGTCGGACCGAAGTTGACAACTCGGTGAGACCGAAAGTTCAAATCTTGTGAGCGTTGGGATTTTCAGTGGGACCGAAAATACAATCTCGGTGAGTCCGATTCTTCCAAAGACTAGGGTTTGCCAATCTTGGTGGGACCGACTTTATCATCTCGGTGACACCGATTTGATGTGTATGTTCTGAAGCTTGGCAACACTAGTTTCGTGAGACCGAGTTTGGAATCGGAAAATCCGAAATTTCTAGGGTTTGGCTATATGGTGAGGTGGTTCATCTCGGTGTGTCTCGAGTTTATGGAATCGGTAAGACCGAGATTACTTATGAGTGTATGTTGGAATGAAAGATTGCTGATGGTTTGGGAGATGTATCACTAAGCACTTTGAGCAACGGATCATTAACATAACCTCATCCCTTTTAATAGTATTGGCTTTCCTATAGACTCAATGTGATCTTGGATCACTAAACCAAAAATGGAGTCTTGAGCTTTTGCCAATGCTTTCCTTAGCATTTTGAGGGGTCCACTTCTTCAGTCATTGCCATGCCCATATAACTGAACTTTCTGAAATGTTCTCAAGAAACTATTAGTTCAATGATATATATGTTGTTATTAATTACCAAAACCACCCGGGGATTGGTTGCACTTTCAGGCACACATGCAAACACTAAGCATTATATCTGGCCTAGATGCACATAAGTACAATAAAGAACCAATCATGGAGCGGTATACCTTGTGATCGAAGTCAATACCATTTTCATCAGTGCATAGATGGCCATTTGTGGGCATAGGAATTTTGATGCCTTTGCAATCTTGCATGTCGAATTTCCTCAGTACATCTTTGAGGTATTTCTCCGAGATATGAATATGCCATTGTCTTTCGATTTAATTTGAAGACCTAAGAAGAATTTCAACTCTCCCATCATAGACATTTGATATTCTTCACTCATCATATAGGCAAATTCATCACTATAACGTTGGTCAAGACTGACCAAAGATAATATCATCAACATATATTTGGCACACAAACAGTTCACCATCATAAGATTTAGTAAAGAGAGTAGGGTCGAGTGAACCGGGTGTGAAGCCATTCTTCACGAAGAATTCCTTCAATGCATCATACCATGCCCGAGGGGCTTGCTTGAGGCCATAGAGGGCCTTATTAAGTCTGAAGACTTTGTCAGGATTCTTTGGATCTTCAAAACCTGGGGGTTGAGCAACATATACTTCTTCCTCAAGCTTACCATTGAGGAATGCACTTTTCACATCCATTTGATATAAGATGATATCATGATGGTTAGCATAAGCAAGTAATATGCGAATAGCCTCAAGTCTAGCAACAAGTGCAAAAGTTTCATCGAAATCAATTCCTTCAACCTGTGTGAGCTAGATATCGAAGAATATGCTTCACAGCCTTATGGTGTGATTCCTTCGGTGCAGCTTGAAATCGGGCACACATGCAAACACTAAGCATTATATCTGGCCTAGATGCACATAAGTACAATAAAGAACCAATCATGGAGCGGTATACCTTGTGATCGAAGTCAATACCATTTTCATCAGTGCATATATGGCCATCTGTGGGCATAGGAATTTTGATGCCTTTGCAATCTTGCATGCCGAATTTCCTCAGTACATCTTTGAGGTATTTCTCTGAGATATGAATATGCCATTGTCTTTCTTGATTGAATTTGAAGACCTAAGAAGAATTTCAACTCTCCCATCATAGACATTTGATATTCTTCACTCATCATATAGGCAAATTCATCACTATAACGTTGGTCAGTACAGCCAAAGATAATATCATCAACATATATTTGGCACACAAACAGTTCACCATCATAAGATTTAGTAAAGAGAGTAGGGTCGAGTGAACCGGGTGTGAAGCCATTCTTCACGAAGAATTCCTTCAATGCATCATACCATGCCCGAGGGGCTTGCTTGAGGCCATAGAGGGCCTTATTAAGTCGAAGACTTTGTCGATTCTTTGGATCTTCAAAACACGGGGTTGAGCAACATATACTTCTTCCTCAAGCTTACCATTGAGTAATGCACTTTTCACATCCATTTGATATAAGATGATATCATGATGGTTAGCATAAGCAAGTAATATACGAATAGCCTCAAGTCTAGCAACAGTGCAAAAGTTTCATCGAAATCAATTCCTTCAACTCGTGTGTAGCCTTGAGCTACCAATCGTGCCTTATTCCTCACCACAAGGCCATTTTCATCTTGCTTGTTGTGGTAGATCCACTTTGTGCCAATGATATTATGCTTGCAAGGATGCGGACGATTGACCAATTCCCGGACATTGTTTAGCTCGAATCGATGTAATTCTTCTTGCATAGCTTTGAATCCACTCGGTTCGAAATGCTTCATCTACCTTAGTGGGCTCTGTGATAGAGACAAAAGCATAGTGCCCACAAAAGTTAAATAAATGTGAAGCTTTTGAGCGTGTGAGAGGACACAGTGCGCTAATGTCATTGATGATCTTCTCCACTTGCACTTCTTTTGCAACGCGAGGATGAGCTGGTTGTCGCCGAGGATTTTGATCAAGCATTTTCTTGACACCATTTTCCTCGGCATTTTCTTTAGGTGCATCACTCAACGTTCTTCATGAACTGGAATGAATTCTTCAAAGAGGTTCTTGAGAGGAATGACATCCTCGGTTGCCTTGAACTTGATAGAATCCTCGGTGCTGGTTCATCTAACATAGAAGGTAGGTGCTCTCTTTGCGAGCCATTAGTTTCATCGAACCGCACATCTCTGATGTCAACAATCTTGTGAAGAACAATGTTGAAGACTCAGTAGGTGTGCGAGTCCTTTCCGTAACCAAGCATAAAACCCTCATGTGCTTTCGGTGCAAATTTAGAGTTGTGGTGAGGATCTCTAATCCAACATTTAGCAATCAAGACTTTGAAATAACTCACATTGGGTTTCTTGTCGTTGAGGAGTTCATAGGTCGTCTTCTTGAAGAATTTGTGAAGATATACTCTGTTGATGATGTGGCACGCGATATCAATTGCATCAATCCAAAAGCGCCGAGGCATTTTGTATTCATCAAGCATAATGCGAGCCATCTCAACAAGAGTTACATTCTTGCGCTCCACGATGCCATTTTCTTTGAGGAGTATAGGGAGCAGATAACTCATGAGTAATACCAAGTTCATCAAGATAGTCATCAAGACCGAAATTCTTGAACTCAGTTCCATTGTCACTTCTAATATGCTTGATCTTCACACCAAAGTTGGTTGAAGCCCTTGAGGAAAATCGTTTGAAGACTTCCTGCACTTCATGTTTGTAAGTAACAATGTGTACCCATGTATATCGAGAGTAATCATCAACAATGACAAAACCATATAGAGATGCATCATTAGTGATTGCTGAGTAATGATTAGGTCGAAGAGGTCCATGTGAAGCAATTGAATGGACGAGTAGTGGTCATGATAGTCTTATTTGGGTGCTTGGCCTTGGTCATTTTTTCAGCTTCACAGCTCGCATAAGTGATCCTTGAGGAATTTGACATTCTCAATGCCAATGACATGCTTCTTCTTCGCAAGCGTGTGCAAATTCCTCATGCTGCGTGACCAAGTCGTCGATGCCATAGCCAGCCTTGAAGCTTTTGCAAGTAGACACATGGCTGGTTGTGGTCTCAGAGAGAAATCAACAATATACAAATCTCCTCTCCTAAAGCCTTGAAGACTTTGGAATTGTCGACTTCCATAATCACAACACAGCGATACTTGCCAAAGACAACAACCATATCAAGATCACAAAGCATTGAGACTGACATGAGGTTGTATCCTAAGGACTCAACAAGCATGACTTTGTCCATGTGTTTATGCTTAGAGATTGCAACCTTACTGTCGGTGTCAAAACCGGCGGATCTCGGGTAGGGGGTCCCGAACTGTGCGTCTAGGCGGATGGTAATAGGAGGCGAGGACACGATGTTTTACCTGTGTTGGGCCCTCTCGATGGAGGTAAAACCCTCACGTCCTACTTGATTAATATTGATGATATGGGTAGTACAAGAGTGGATCTACCACGAGATCAAGGAGGCTAAACCCTAAAGCTAGCCTATGGTATGATTGTTGTAATGTATGTTGTCCTACGGACTAAAGCCCTCCGGTTTATATAGACACCGAGGAGGCTAGGGTTACAGAGTCGGTTACAATGGTAGGAGATCTACATATCCAGATCGCCAAGCTTGCCTTCCACGCCAAGGAAAGTCCCATCCGGACGGGGACGGAGTCTTCAATCTTGTATCTTCGTAGTCTTGGAGTCCGCGGATAATGATAGTCCGGCTGTCCGGACACCCCTAGTCCAGACTCCTCGGTAGCCCTGAACCAGGCTTCAATGACGATAAGTCCGGGCGCATAATGTTGACATTGCAAGGCGGGTTCCTCCTTGAATAATCGAGAGAAGATCATGAACACCAGGATAGTGTCGGCTCGCAAAATAAATTCCACATTCCACCGTAGAGAGAATAAAATGTACACCAGTCCAATCTGCTGATGTATTATGCGGTGTGACATCACACCGCTACCAAGCCTTTGTTTGAATCGTTTTTACTATACCACCAAAGACGTTTAGCTAAGCGGTTTCTTGGCACGTCTTATTGAAGCGTAGATCGTGTTCCCCTTATTCCGGGATTCTCATCAATACGTGCATGGGTAACCCAACCGTGCGTCGCCGCCGCCTCCTCCATCGAAGGTGAATCCCGAGCGGTCACGGAGACGACCCTTGGTATTTTTCCCCTTTATAAGAGGACCAAGGACCATTCCTTTTCTTCAATCTCGCATCGAATCTCCTTCTCGCTCCTAGTTCCAGCACCCAGAGCCCCAGATTCGAGCACTTCGGATTCTCAACCATGTCCGGCTCCGACCTCCATGGTCGGTGGATGCCGGAGGAGGACGTGTCAAAGCTGCGGGAGGCCAAGTACCCGTCCTACGAGATTTCGTACAGGTTGCCTGCCCAAGGGCAGGCCGTGCCCGCCCCCGAGCCCGGTGAGTACGTTGTCTTCGTACCTCACCTCCGTCGGGGTTTAGGCTTCCCGACGGACCCCTTCGTGAGAGGGCTCATGTTCTACTACGGGCTAGATTTTCACGATTTGGCTCTGGAGTCTATCCACCATATCTCCGCATTCATTATCGTCTGCGAGGCCTTCCTCCGCGTCACCCCCCACTTCGGCCTGTGGCTGAAAACCTTCAATGTGGAGCCGAAGATGATCGGGGGGCATCAAGCGGAGTGCGGCGGGGCTGCCATAAGCATAAGGGCCGATGCCCCGTGGCCTGAGGGTTCCTTCCAAGAGGAACTCGGACTGTGGCAACAGGAGTGGTTCTATATCACCGCTCTGAAGGGCAGCAAGCAAAAGCCGCCGCCTTCATTCCGCCCGGGACCTCCACGCCAACTGATGTTGTGGGTCAACCAAGGGCTCAATTGGGTGCCGTCCGAAGACGTGCCCTCACTGCAGGGCCGGATTCGAGACCTCCAAGCGAGGGAGATCAATCTAGTCATGGTGATGCAGGTAATGCTAACCAGGCGTCTCCTGCCCTGCAAACGCCGTCCTCTCCGTCTATGGGAGTTCAACCCGGAGGGACCTCGAATTCTCCAACACTTCATGGGTGCAACACCCGTGGAGATGTACAGGTTGTTCTTCGGACCGCAGGTGGCGTGTCCGGAATTGACCGAGGACGCATGCCTAAGCCGCAATCGCCCGGATACTCAGGTAAATAAATCAGAGTCCGGACGTTTTATTTATCTGCTTTTCTAGGGTTCGCCTCCTGACCCATAACTTTTCACAGGAGTGGGTAGCGCGATCGAAGCTAATAAGGTGTCCGGCTCCCCTCCCAGAGACCGCACTAGAGCCCGTGCTGGTCAGAATGTTGGAGGTCGCGCCCGTAAAAGGGGGCGATGGGAAAGATAAAGGAGCTATTACTTCGCCCAAAGGGGCGTCTGAAGAGGGGGGAATCAAAAACTCCTCCTTCCAGGGGGAGAAGAGGACCGCCTCCGAAGATCCGAAGGCCAAAGCCCCTAAACGGGGGAAGAGATCTTCACCGGGGGGTCCGGCGTCCGAGGAGAATCCGGACGTACAATCATCACCAAAGGATCAGCCCTCCAACGAGCCGTGAGTATGAAAAGGGGAGTTCATTAGTAAGAAAATACCTCCATTTGTGCTTCTATGGGTGACCGAAATTTTTATCTTGCAGTTCGGATTTGCAGCCTTCGCAGATGAGTTCGTCTTTGGGGACCTTCTTAGGAGATGATGGAGAGCGAACGCCCCGTCTGCTCTGCGCGTCGAGATAGGGCGACGAGCCCAAGTATCGTCACGGAGGGTGTCCCCGAGTCCGGAGGGGCCGGGGAGTTCGGCGCCCGCTAGTGTCCGGCCGGGAGAACTGAAGAATCTGCTAGAGAGGGTGTCCATCTCAGAAGATCACCGTGCGTTGATGCGTATGGTGATTGGAAGGATTTCGTCCGCCGAGAGCGGATTGCGTGATGCCGCCACGAGTTTGCTGGCGGGATTTGAGGTACGCGAAAATGGCGCACCTGTTGTTTTTTTTGGCCGTTTTGCACATAAAAGTGCGCCCTGTATAGGTAGTAGCCCCTGAGACTCGGTAGGTTGTCGAAAGCGACAGCGTGCCGAGGATCGAAATCGCAAGTAATGAATGTCGCCGTTCCTATGCAGGTGGCGGATAGTCCGAGGGCTAGTCGGACTAGTGGGGTTGCCGAGTTAATGCGGCAACTTGACGTGGCGGATGCGGACATCGCACTTGTCAACCGGCGACTTGACGAGTCGCAAGGTAAATGAGTTCTCCACAGTCGCTTTATTAAGGGGGTCAAAGTCCTCCTCGATAAATTAAATCTTTATTATCTGAGCGGTCTCTGCTGCTGTGGAGAGTTTTTGGGCGAACTTGCTCAAGCTAAGGAGCAAGCCCGAAGGAGTGACGCGCTGCCTGGGCGCCGAGGAGTTGAAAGCCGAAGGGCTGCACTCGCCTAAGCAGGGAAGAGGTAGCCGAATTGGCCGTGAAAGTAAAAGATGTTGCCGACCGCAATGAGGCTCTTGAAAAGGAGCGCTTATCGGAGCGGGAAGACCTGAGGAAGGCCACCGCCGAGGCCAAGGATGCCCGCTCTGCAATGCGGGCCATGAAGGAGGAGCTGCGCGCCAGTAGGAGATATTGTGGCTGGCAAGCCTTTTTTCGCTCGTCGCCGGTTTATGGATCAAAAGTATGCTCAATTTGATCGGCTGTGGAGTCCGGAGGATCCGTATATGGACTTAGCGGCAAGTGCGGCTGATGCCGTTGAGCACTTCCGGAGCCAGAAGGATCACAAGACGGAAGAGCTATTTTGGTCTCAATTCCATAGTCCGGATCACTCACTTCCGTTGACCGACCGGTTGGCCGAATGGGCCGAGCTAAATAGATTATCCGGACTTGCCATGACTGACATCGTGGCTCATGTCTGGCCAGAGAGGCCCAAGGCGACGAGCTACTTTGGCTTACTGCAGCAATTCCTTGGAGCGGTGCCGCATATCAAGGAGATGAAGCGGTCGGCCTGCATTGAAGGCGCGCGGATGGCTCTTGCCCGCGTGAAGGCGCATTAGACAGAGATGGATGCCACCGCTGTTGCTGCCCAGGGTTCAGATGAAAGTCGGCGCCCCGCCGAGCACTATTTCGGGGAAGTTATGCGTGGTGCTCGTGTAATAGAGTCGCAGTGCTCAAAAAATGTCACGTTCAAATGAACGTTTTAGCTTGTAAAACGATGATTATGCTATAACTGCTTTTTATACTTGTGCGTCCCAAGTAGTAAAACTTCTCCTATGCGGCCGCCACGTATACATTTGTATAACCCGAAAGATTGCGATCTTGACTTCAGCCCCACGCACAAGGTGCGGGGTGTTCGCAAAAATAGCGTGTTCACACTTAATCCGGCGTCTCGGTCCTATTTAGGAGGTGGTAGCGTAGCAAACGAGGCAATCCGGACTATAATGCTTTATCACTTTCACTTAGCCGTGGAGTTCGAGGGTGGGGCTACGATATAGCCCACGGGGCACCGCACTTCTCCGATTTGGTAGCGTGTGTGCTGACCGAAACGGTCCTTCACAAAGCGGGAATTCTAAACATTCCGGTAGTCGATCGAGTGGTTGACGGTCTCTCGCTATATCATGATAGTCGGTTTCGGCTTTCATCTGGTGCTCGCCAATTAATCGGGCACAATCGCATAGTTCTCCGGTGCCGATTAGCCGATGATACGGAACGTAAGGCAGCAAAACACAGGAGCCGGGCAAACCCAACATTTGACCAAAGACATGATTCGGAGCGGATGCATATAATGCCTAACTCGAGACGCCGAACACTCCCTAAGGTGTTCGGTCTTTATGATAATGGGCAGAATAATGCCCTAAGCCCCTAGTGTCCAGGTACGGGCATGGTCTTCTGACACGGCCGATGCCAAAACGTCAGGCTCCGCTTTGGTTATAGGAAGAAACTAAGGGAGAATAACAACAAGAGACAGTAAAAAAGGTTTACACAGGGTCTTAATCTGAAAAGAATCCTCGCGACGGGTCCCTACTGCACGTCTGCGCCTGTGTCTCCGTTGTGCCGTTATCCTGGATGGGTATGCACGTTGTTCATCTGTAAAAAGAGAGGAACGCTTAGTTTGAAAACAATCCGTGCGAAAAATAGGTATGTGTGAAAGAAAAAATATGAATAAGCAAAGCGGGGTTTGAATGAACCCGCGGTTGTTTGTGCACGCAGCCCCTTGTGAAGGGGTGTGCGGCTAGGGAGCCCCTAGCCTACTGATGCCGGACTCGTCTATCCGAGTCCGGGGTCTTTGGGTGACCCTCGCACTGAGATGATGCCACGCGGACCGGGCATCTTGAGTGTAAGAGACACGTAATGTGGTATGGCGTTGAAACAGACAAAAGCCTTTCGTCCCAGGAGTGCTTGATATCCACTTTTAAATGGGACGATATGAAAAATTAGTTTTTCGCGCCGAAAGTTGTTCGGTGATCCGAACACGACTTCTAGTAATAGGGAGCCTGTGCACTTGGCATAAGGGCCCGGCGTCACTCCTTTGAAGGAAGTGCGGCTGTGTCGAATTTTGGTAGGGTCTATCCCCATCTTGCGGATTGTGTTTGAATACAGCAGGTTTAAGTCGCTGCCTCCGTCCATTAGGACTTTAGTAAATTGTAATCCGTCGATTATGGGATTCAATATCAGGGCAGTCCATCCCGCGTTTTGAACGCTTCTGGAATAGTCCAGGTGGTCAAAAGTGATTGGTTTTGAGATCCAATCTCTATGGTCTGCTGGGTTGGACCGTGCGAGGCTCTTTTTAGGACGTGCCGCACTATTTTTCCGTATTATCACATGAAGTGAGTTTACTGCTTTGACCTCTTGTGGGAAAGTCTTTTGTTTTCCGGTGCTCTGCTGGTGGGGTTTATCGTCTTCGCTTGACGCGTCGAGCCCCTTGTGTTCGGCGTTTAGTCGGCCGGACTGTTTGAAAACCCAACAGTCTCGATGGGTATGGTTTGCAGGCCTTCCGGGGGTACTGTGGATTTGACATATCCGACCCAAAATCTTGTTTAAGTTGGGCAGCTCATCGTCGTCATCCTTAAGAGGCGGTGTTTTGTTGTTTGGCATGAGCTTTTGAATCCGGCACCGACCGCCGTGCTGTTTTGGGCTTTTCTCTTGATTCCGCGCCGCTCTTTTTCTGCGCCGTGATTTTCCGCTTCCATCTCTTATCTTGATGTACTTGGGTCATTTGGTCTTGCATCTTGCTAGCTGACTATCCTCTCCATGTGAAGCGGGTCATGAGGCTTGTTAGCGTGGACATTGTCCTCGGTTTCTCTTGGCCGAGGTGTCTGGCAAGCCATTCGTCCCAGACGTTGTGTTTAAAAGCTGCTAAGGCTTCGGCGTCCGGACAGTCGACTATTTGGTTCTTTTTAGTGAGGAACCTGTTCCGAATTCTTGCTACCGACTCTCCGGCTGTTGAGTTATGTGACTTAGATCATCTCAGATCCGGAGGGCGGACATAAGTCCCTTGAAAATTTGCTCTAAACGCGTCCTCGAGCTCTTCCCAACTTCCCACGGTGTTTTCTGGGAGGCCTTTAAGCCAATGATGGGCTGGCCCTTTGATCTTGAGGGGTAGGTATTTTATGGCGTGGAGATCATCTCCTCCGCCATGTGTATATGTAGTATATAATCTTCTATCCGCACTCTGTGGTCATTGTTCCATCGTAGGCCTCTATGTTTATTGGTTTAAATCCTGCTGGGAATTCATGGTCCAAAGACCTCATTGGTGAAACATAGTGGGTGTCTGGCGCCCTGTATTTGGGTGTGCCACTATCTTGGACACTTGACGTGTTGCCTTGCTTCCTAGGGCCTTCTTTTTTGGCCCGTAGATGGACCTGGCTGGGCCATCTGTCCTTCCAAGTTCATTGGTTGGTTTATGTGTGGCGCCGCTTTCGGAATTTGGCCTGTCATCCGGCCGTCTATCCAACCAGGCAACCTCTTTATTTTTTGACTGTGGGGGCTCTATGGCCTCGTTGTCGAACTCTGGTAGCAGCTTGCGCTTCGGGTAGCTCTTTGATCGGTGGCCATTGCCGTATTTATCCGCGGTTTTGAGTACTTTGCTCCACCTCATTCTGAGTGTGTCTTCCACTGTTTTGAGCTTCCGCTTTTCCTTCTTCAAGCTTCTTGCAGTGTTGACGAGTCTTTTCCGAAGGTTTTTACCTTCCAGCGGCGTGTCCGGCGTGAGATCGTCCGAACCGTCTGTTTCGCTGGGAACTGGACTCGATTATCGACTCGCCCTGTTCGGACGGTTGCTTATCTGCATGTTCGCGTCCACTTTTGTGCCCCTGCTGTATTGCGGGGTCCTTAGGAGCGTTGTTGTTGTCGAGGCGGGGCTTAGGGCGGCGTCTGCGCCGCCGTTTTGGTTGTTTATCGGCGGGGTTATCCTCTGCCGCGGCCCGTTGGTCCTCGTTATCGCTCTCTTTTGGGGTATCCACCATGTATATGTCGTATGACGAGGTGGTCCTCGCGTGCCCTATAGGCGCTGTTTCTTGTTCGTCTCCGGCGTCGTCATCTATACCGTCGATGTCTTCGGAGCTATAGTCTAGCATGTCGGTTAGATCGTCGACAGTGGCTACAAAGTGGGTGGTGGGTGGGCTCTGAATTTCTTCGTCGTCCGTGTGCCAACCATCCTGGCCATAGTCCGGCCAGGACTCTCCCAATAACGAGAGATGCTTTAGTGAATTCAGAATGTCGCAAAAAGGCGAGTATTGGAAGACGTCCGCGGCGGTGAATTCCATAACCGGCGCCCAATCCGACTTGGTTGGTAGGGGGAGGTTCGGAGTCCGTCAAGGAGTCCGGCACCTCGGAATCACGAGTTTTGCGAGGGACAAGATTAGTGTTCGGCTCCATCACCGTGGAAGTTGAAGCCCCCGAGGCGGTGTCCATCCACCGATCCTCTATTTGGGCAATCGGCTCCGGACTAATGGCCGAAGTGGATTCGCGTGCGGCCACCAAGGCACTGTTCGGCGGCAGAGCTAGATCATGCCCATCGTCACAAAGGCGGCGCTTGGCTGTGGTTCGAGTCCGTCAAGATCAAGTCTCCGCGACATCGGCCGTGAAGTTTAAACCGAATCGACCGACGGCGGGCGTATCTTCGATCTGCTCCAGATGACCAAGCGAATTAGCCCGCAGTGCGAAGCCGCCGAATACGAAGATCTGTCCGGGGAGAAAAGTCTCACCCTGGACAGCGTCGTTGGTTGAAGATGCCATCGGGCCTATCGGTGACGACACAGAGGAACTCTCAATGAAAGCACCAATGTCGGTGTCAAAACCGGCGGATCTCGGGTAGGGGGTCCCGAACTGTGCGTCTAGGCGGATGGTAACAGGAGACGAGGGACACGATGTTTTACCCAGGTTCGGGCCCTCTCGATGGAGGTAAAACCCTACATCCTACTTGATTAATATTGATGATATGGGTAGTACAAGAGTGGATCTACCACGAGATCAAGGAGGCTAAACCCTAAAGCTAGCCTATGGTATGATTGTTGTAATGTATGTTGTCCTACGGACTAAAGCCCTCCGGTTTATATAGACACCGGAGGAGGCTAGGGTTACACAGAGTCGGTTACAATGGTAGGAGATCTACATATCCGTATCGCCAAGCTTGCCTTCCACGCCAAGGAAAGTCCCATCCGGACACGGGACGGAGTCTTCAATCTTGTATCTTCATAGTCTTGGAGTCCGGCGGATAATGATAGTCCGGCTGTCCGGACACCCCCTAGTCCAGGACTACCTCACTTACCAAGACCCAATACCTGACTTTTGCCTTTGTCAGCAAAGATGATATGCTTCAGAGGTGACGGTGATAAGGGAGCATCAATCAATAGATTCTTGTCACCAGTCATGTGATTCGTACATCCACTATCGAGGACCCACTCAGTAGTTTTGGGTTGATCATCCTGCAGATGAATTAGTGTAGCTTACAATCTCATATGCTTCATCAGTGAAGAATATGATGTCAAGTTCATCAGATGAATTTCATCAATCGAAGCGATATAGCAAGATGAGGACGTGTGAAATGAAGGTTCATTTCATCATGATTCGCTGCGTCCTTTCAGCAGTTTCGTCAGTCCCCAAAGAAATTCTTCAAACGTTAAAGCACGTCTGGAGACCTGACCCTGCAGAAGAGATTAGTTCTTTTTCTTCACCACCCACATCTTGGAGTGATGAATGCCGTTGTGGCTTGGTCTGCTTCCGCCATCTTGATTTGATGGTAGCCAGAGTATGCGTCGAGGAAGCACAACGAATCGTGCCTGCGGTAGCATCGATAATTTAGTCGATGCGGGGGAGGGGGAAGGGATCCTTTGGGCAAGCCTTATTGAGGTCTTTAAAATCGACGCATAGGCGCCAGGATTCGTCCTTCTTTGGTACCATTACCAGATTTGCTAGCCAATCCGGATGTTTGATATCTCTGATGAATCCGGCTTCCAATAGTTTGGCTAGCTCTTCTCCCATTGCCTATCTTTTGGGTTTGAAAATCGTCGAAGAGCCTGTTTGACCGGCTTGAATCCTTTTAGGATGTTTAGGCTATGTTCTGCCAATCTGCTTGGGATTCCGTGCATGTCCGAAGGATGCCAGGCAAAAATGTCCCAATTGTCCCGAAGGAATTCTCGCAGTGCGGCGTCTACCTTGGGGTTCAATTGTGCCCCAATGGAGGCCGTCTTTGTTGGGTCCGTTGGATGGACCTGGAATTTTACTATTTCATCTGCTGGTTTGAAGGATGTGGACTTGGATCTTTTATCGAGTATCACATCGTCCCTATTCACCGTAGAGCGCAGCGCGGTGAGTTCTTCTGCCGCTAAGGCTTCGGATAGTGCCTCCAGGGCTAGTGCGGCTGTCTTGTTTTTGGCGCGGAGTGCTATGTCCGGATCACTAGCGAGAGTGATTATTCCGCCGGGCCCAGGCATTTTGAGCTTCATGTACCCGTAATGGCGTACGGCTTGAAAAATTGTGAATGCCTCTCGTCCTAAGATAGCGTGATATCCGCTGTTGAACGGGGCCACTTGGAACGTGACTTCTTCGGATCTGTAGTTGTCCGGCGAGCCGAACACTACATCGAGTGTGATTTTTCCGGTGCAGCGTGCTTCCCAGCTAGGGATTATTCCTCTGAAGGTTGTGCTGCTTCGCTCAATACGGCTCCAGCCTATTTCCATTTTTTGAAGAGTTTCCTCGTAGATGAGGTTTAGTCCGCTGCCGCCATCCATGAGGACCTTTGTAAGTTGAAAGCCGTCCACTATGGGACTAAGAACCAGTGCGACTGGTGCTCGGGCTGTTCGGAATTTAGGATCGTCGCTGGCGTTGAAGGTGATGGCTGTGTCGCTCCATGGATTTGCTGTTGCTACTTGGTAGACTTCGGCGAGGCCGGGGATTGTTCGTTTTCGCGTATTATTTGATGCGAAGGTCTCAAAGACTGTTGATACCGTACCGGTATTGTTGGAGTGGTTTTCCGGGGCTAGAAGCTCCTCGCCACTTTTGGCCACCTGCCGTAATATCCAACATGCTCGAAGGCTATGTGTTGGGACGGCGCCCTCTGTACTATGAAGCTTACAGGGTCCGCTGAGCCATCCCTCCAGTACGGTTCCGTGCCCTCTATGGGGTTTTTGTTTTTTGGTTTTTGTATCTAGGGCCTGAGTATGATGCACCCTTTTGTTGCGGACTAGGGTTGTATTCGGGGCCGGATTGTCCCAAAACTGGTTTTTGGTTTTCCGGAAACTCTCTATCGCACAGTACTTTCGTACTATGGATGCCAGATCGGTGAAGCGTGTGATTTTACGACGGCCGATGGCGTTCAATATTCCCTTGTCCGTGCAATTATTGCAAAAGATTGAGATTGCGTTTTCCTCTCGGCAGTCCTTTATCCCTGTCCATGACCGGAGGAATCGCCCGAGAGTGATGTCTTGTTTCAGCGAGCTCTTGCCGTATTAAAGATAGATCGCATATGTCTGGGCGGGTGGGTGGAATAAAATCCGGATCCCTACCCATCTTGGGGCTTAGAGGCCGTGAAGTTTCCAATTTTGGAAGCTTGGATTGCTGGACGTTGTCCAACGAGTCCGGTCCGATGCCTGACTTTAAGTTCAGTGCTCGATCGAAGTCCGTTCCTCCGCGGAAATCCTGCGTGGAGGGTTCGGGAGCCCGGACATGTCTAGTTTTTAATACAGGAGGAAAGTCGCCGCATTGTTCCTCTACCACTGCGACGTGGTGGGTGACCTGGGGAGAGTTAATCTCTCTCAGATCTGTTTTAAGCCCAATCTGATTGTAGTCCGTAGCGACTCCGGTGGCGGCGATGCGATCCAAGAGTTCGTTGTGACGAGAGCTCTATCGGATCCACCGCTTCGGCGAATTCGGTGACGTGGAGATTGCTTTTGACGACTTGAGAAGTCATTGTCGCGAAGATGGCCGGACAAAGCGGTCATAAGAAAACCACCTAGCCGGATAGTTTGGCGGTGGCCAAGGCCCTTTATAAAAACACCGTCCTTGAAGACGGGTGGAGGCATCCTTCCTATCGGTGACGACACGAGGAACTCTCAATGAAAGCACCAATGTCGGTGTCAAAACCGCGGATCTCGGTAGGGGTCCCGAATCGCGTGCGTCTAGGCGGATGGTAACAGGAGACAAGGGACACGATGTTTTACCCAGGTTTGGGCCCTCTTGATGGAGGTAAAACCCTACGTCCTGCTTGATTGATATTGATGATATGGGTAGTACAAGAGTGGATCTACCACGAGATCAAGGAGGCTAAACCCTAAAGCTAGCCTATGGTATGATTGTTGTAATGTATGTTGTGTCCTACGGACTAAAGCCCTCCGATTTATATAGACACCGGAGAAGGCTAGGGTTACACAGAGTCGGTTACAATGGTAGGAGATCTACATATCCGTATTGCCAAGCTTGCCTTCCACGCCAAGGAAAGTCCCATCCGGACACGGGATGGAGTCTTCAATCTTGTATCTTCGTAGTCTTGGATTCTGGCGGACGATGATAGTCCGGCAGTCCGGACACCCCCTAGTCCAGGACTCCCTCACCGATGGTCAGGAAGGAGAGGATGATGGCTCTGGTGACCGAATGGCGGAGGAAGGAGATCATGATGACGACTCCGATGACAGAACGGAGGAGGGAGTTGTTGCAAAGTCCAGCAAGGTATATATATTAATTAAGCATGTGCTGACTTGATGCATTAATTGTTTTGGTATGTACATATATTAACGCTTCTTTCTTCTTTCATCCCTCTGGATCGAGCCAAACTTCTGTAAGGAGACGAGGCCCGAAGAAAATGTTGCGCCAGGATGAAAGGTTCACGATCACAGAAGTGGAGAAAGATGGCCAATCGATTGCTCCCAAGCGTACCAAGTACGCATTTGTACATCAATGCGGAGTTGTTGTTGGGGGCAACATCCCGATCAGCATCATGCAATGGAATAAGAGTAAGGATGACCCTAAAGTATCTTATGTCTAGGATAGACTGAAAGGTGATCTTTGGACCTCACCG
Organism: Aegilops speltoides; assembly: GCA_021437245.1. Classification (NCBI taxonomy): domain Eukaryota; kingdom Viridiplantae; phylum Streptophyta; class Magnoliopsida; order Poales; family Poaceae; genus Aegilops; species Aegilops speltoides. Next base: position 137,305,641 of record CM038147.1, read on the forward strand.
ATGATAGATTTCAGCCTCCCGCCAGAGGAGGAGCCGAATAACCCAGTTATAGAGCCAAAGGTCAAGGCGTATGTTCTTAAGAAGATGGCAGAACTATCGAGGAACTGGAAGAAAGAGTTGAACTCAAAGATTGTCGACAAAGGAAAGACTCCAGAATTCATCGGTCGATATGAGAAGATAAGAGATCACAGGCCCGCATTTGTGGCCTACAAGAAATTGGAGAAGGGTAAGAAAAGGTCACTGACAAACAAGAAAAATGCTGCAAAGAAGTTGTATCACCATCACACGGGGTCAGGTGGCTACTACAAAGCCTGACCATTCTAGGACAAAACAGAGCAAGACCTACTTGCTAAAGGGGTCCAACCAGCGACATTGCACTAGCCAGACCGTTCAAGGACTTGGTTCTTCGGGGTTGGGGGAACTTTGGACCCAGAAACAGGGGAGTGTTGTTGGACGGACGAGCAACTTGCAATGCCCATCAAGAAGCTTCAGGCAGCAATCAAGGCAGTGCAGGAAGAGACGTTCATTCTTGATAGAGAGAAGGACGAGCTGACAGAGGCCCTCGGGATTCCTGAGCACCCTGAACGAACATGAGGCACACTAGGCTCCGTTCAGTGGGTGCATGGGTTTCCCGACAGCGGTGGTTACAAAAGCTGAGAGAAAAAGAGGAAAGCGGAAGCAACCGAAATGCAGAGGCTCAGTGCAAGATTAGCAAAGCTAGAGCAACTTGAGAGCCAGCAAGCTACCGGCCAACCATCTCAGCGGCACGAAGATCCTTGCTTCGACGCTGCCCGAGAAGCTATCCCACCATCTCAGCGGAGAAGCAGCGCGGCTTCCATGAAGCTCGTTCAGCCTGATTTCACGGCTCCTCGCTACCCCGTGGATAGTATCATGGAGGCTGAACATTGCGAGCTAATGATGAAATGCTAGAACCTGACCTTGAAGGTGGCGATCAGCTCTGTTGTACCTCCTGAAGCTGAGGGAACTTTCCATTGTTGTCCGATTCCACATGGCTATGTTGTTGTGACAGTGGATGAAATAATGGAGGGATTTGAGGAGCTAGAGCTTTACTACCCTACAGGTGAAGCGGAGATTCATCTGGAAAATGCTTTAAGGAGTACCTGTCTATGAAGAAAGGAGTACATCAAGCTTCCAAACTGGACGCCTTCTTCTCCTCCTCCACCGCCGCTTCAGGGCACTCCGCCTCCTCCCCCTTCTCCTCCGGCGAGTGATCAGGGCACTCCACCTCCTCCGGCGCGTGAGGGCACTCCGCCTCCTCCTCTGCCTCCTCCAACGCGTCGGAGCACTCCGCCTCCTCCGGCGTGTCAGCGGACTCCGTCGCTTCAGCAATGGCGGAAGAGAGACATCGCCACTCTGGCGGCTAGCAGTACAAGAGGCGGGAAGAAGTACATATTTGGTCCAAGCCCGAAGCCTCTGCCAAAATTACCATATGAGAGGACTGACCAGGAAACCGATGAAATCATGGAAGCCGAAGTGCAGGCCCATTTTGAACAGAAACCTCCACCTCCGAAGGAAATGGTAGATCCGTTGAAAGCAAAGCGCACTCTGGATGGCCTGAAGCGACCACCACTGCCTCCGCCGGATTCCAGCTATGAGCGTTGTATTAAAAAGACATATGAAGATGCGTGGCGGTCGGGAAGTACTTCCAGTGATGCAAGATTAACACAACGAAGAAGTGGGAAAACAATTCCCCAGCTCGGCGAATGGGTGAAGCAACCGTGCCCCCCATTCAAGGTCTCTAGAGATATCGTCGCTAATCATCCAGGGCTATTGCCCGGTACCAATCTTTGTGATTACCTGAGCGATGGTGTACAGTTTGAAATGTTAGAGGTAGGGATCTTCAGATACGAGTACGGGAAGCCTCTTGTCAAACCTAATCATCCTCCTTTAACAACGATGATGCGAAGATTACATGAATGGTACATGGATACCTGCAGGAAGTTTGGGAAGGATAGTTTGATGGTGAGAATTAAAGAGGAGCACGACTTCATTGGCGTCGACCTGATGCCTGTTGAATTTGTGGAGTTATTTCAGTTATTCAATCAAGATGCCCTTGACAAACAACTCATGACTTGCTACTGTCTGTAAGTATTGCTTATGTAATTAAGTCTCTATAGCTCAGCTCTTTCATTGCATGTATATATAATTGTCCTCACTATATTATGCAGATTTAAGATCGTCGAATGCAAAAAAGGACAAATCTGTGACATTGGGTTCATTAACCCAAATATCATAAATGAACGGTCGGTTCAAAAGAGAGTCAAAGATACTGAGGACAACTTGCTACACTCGTTATTTCGACATCAAAACAAAGGGAAAAATACTCTTTCCTTACAACTTCAAGTGAGTGTTACTGTCTTGTGCATATTCGGTTTCACTTACTCAAGGTTATAGTAATGTAATTGATGAGTATGCGTGCGCATGTTCCACTGTATTCTGCTAGAGATTAAGCTTGACCAGGGAGTAGTAACTGTCTTAGACTCAAGACGTAAAGATCCCCAAGAGTATGCGGACATGACTGCAATGCTCCAGAAGTAAGTTCAATCGATCATTATCGCACCATATCGGCAACTTTCGTTCATTTGCTGATATCAAGTAATCATTTCCTTTACCTGGCAGGGTTTGGAAATAGTTCACCGGAATGGTTCCAGGTCTGCAGAAGGAGATGCGATTTACACACCCCAAAATAAGTAGTACTAGCTAGTTCCGCGCATCTCTCATTGATTCTTGTTTCATCAATACCATTGTCATGCTTCATTATCAATTTGATTGAACTCTATTCTCATAAAGTGCTTGTGGCAGGAACGCGGGAAAAAATTATGTGGATACTACGTTTGCGAGTTCATCCGCCACTCGACCTCTGAGCGGGGCTACTCTGACAAACAATATGAAGTACGTAAACAATATTCACAATTTTGTTTTATTACCATCAAGTGTGTTGAGTTTCATTCATATATATGTATTGACCCCCTTCTTTAAATTAGTTGTGGCAGATGCGGGATGAACTCGTACCACATGATCGCATACGAGCAATTCAAGAGGAATTGACGGGATTCTTTCTTGACCACGTCATACATAAAGACGGAGAATGCCACATGGAAGTTCAAATGGATTTTAGATGTTAGGGATTGTAAGAGATGTTATATTGTATATATGTAGTAGCGTCGGATAGATATATACGGGAACTTGTTGTTTGACCAATCTCGGAGAAAGAGAGGTCACTTCTCTCTGTATATGTTCATGATGATCTTGTGTAATTAATGGTTCCTTCATTTGCTTACTAGCTAGCGTGTCGAGTTCTCTCTATACATATAATAGCTAGCGTCGACCAAGCACGGAGAAAGAGAGGTCATTTCTCTCTATTAGCTAGCTAACACTTTATGAAACCCCTAAATTAACCCTCCAAAACCCCTAAACCCTCCCCTTTAAAAAAAACCAGCGCCTGCGAGCTGCTGACACGTGGCTGCCTTTTGGTCCCGATTGGTGTTAGCTATCGGGACTAAAGGTCGTCCTGCCTGGGCGCCCCGCAGCGGCCACGTGGAGCCCCTTCTGTCCTGGTTCGTAAGCAAACCGGGCTGTCCCTGTTCCAGAACCGGGACTAAAGGCCCTCTGGAACTGGGACTAGTACCTTGTTTTCTACTAGTGTTATCGAAAGGACTACGTTTGATCACCTATACTTATGGGTCATCAAAACTCTTTTCTGGCACCGTTGGTAAGAAAACATTTTTATTACGCGCTAAAATTTACTGTTGCTTGTCACTATGGAAAATAATTCTTTGAGAGGTTTATTCGAGATATCTTCACCTCGGCCGGAAGCAATAAGAGTTGCCTCTCAACCCACTGAAAATATTTAGTATGAAATTCCTTCGGTTATGTTAGAGAAACTGCTAGCTAATCATTATGCAGGAGATGAAACAATACATTCTGACATGCACTTAATCTATATAGATGAAATTTGTGGATTGTTTAAGCTTGCAAGTTTATCCGAGGATGGAGTTAAGAAGAAAATATTCCCTTTATGTTTGAGGGGAAAAATATTGACATGTAGGCTATTGGATGATACCGGAACATAGGACTGGAACCGGTTGAAGCTGGAATCCCATTAGAAATTTTATCCTATGTATTTGGTTCATCGTGATCGGAATTATACATATAATTTTTCTTAACTCCATCCTTGCAGATTTGCCAGAACATATTTAATGTTATGGTCAGATTTATCTTAATTTTCTTTTGTAGTTGTGGATGCTTGCGAGAGAGGGTAACTATAAGTAGGTTGTTTGTTCAACTAAGAACAAGACCTTAGCTCCGGTCCACCCACATAACAACTTATCAAAGCAATGAATGTCTGTCAATGAATCGTGATGAAAGTAACTAGATGAAATTCGTGTGTGTCTTGGAGAACGGTTTAATCACTATAAGAAATACTTCCAACTTGTCCTTAGCAATAATAAGGATTGGGCCACCTTGCTGCACCTTATTACTTTTGTTACTTGTCAGTTGTGACCGATAATCTTGCAACCAAATTATCCATCAAAACTATCTTCTACCATTTGCAGAGAATACTTTGCTGGAAACCATTTATTTATTTCTTCTGCATCTCGTTGGTTTGACACTCTTACTTATTGAAAGAATTGTAATTGATCCTCTATACGGGTCATCAACTGCCTATAAATTGTGATGGTGGTGGTCTACTATACATAGGCATGTGAAAGACTACGCACGGTAGGCTGCACCCGCATTAAATGCATAGTCAGGGACGTGGCCTCACGACTCAAGTGAAAACCACCTACATGCGAGGCACGCGCCCTTAAAAAATTATGGCGATAGATAATGGGATGATGATTTTGCTATAGCAGTCTTTTCGATAAAAAGTGTTATAATGACCATTATTACGGCAATCGGACGCTACCCTAGAGTTGCTCTTTCGCACACTTTCAGCTAGCAGTAAGACTAGCCACAGTGGGAGTAACTTCAGCAGCAACATCGAGTCCAACTCAGCAAATTTGCTTATGTGACAATGAGTTAACGAGGAGGGAGGTAGTTTGAGTAATTTAGCTAGTTACTGTAACATCTAATGTCCAAATGCAATATGAGTCTATAATCTACTCCCTCCGTTCCAAATTACTCGTCGCTGAAATGGATGTATCTAGAACTAAAATACATCTAGATACATTCATACGTGCGACAAGTAATTCGGAACGGAGGGAGTAATAAATGAAGCTTTGCATGACACCACGTTTATGTTAGTCTAAGAATTTCACCCTTTCCTGCAAAATTTCCACTAGCTTCTATTACTACCAAGCTGCTGTTAATCTTTGCGCCGTCCATTCGGCGTTTTGCACGAAACATCGGAGATCGGACGGTAAAGAACATCCTCCCTAGTCTCACGGGAAACGCCCGCACAGCTGGCCGCCACTCCACCCGCCGGTCACCAACGCAGCAGCCAAAACCAATCAGGAGACAGAGCCGCTCGCTTGCCTCGCCTCCTCCGCCGCATTCCTCCGCCGGCAGCGACAGCACAATCCGCTTACCCCGCCGGCAGCGACTCCCCAACCCGTCGGTCGGTGCCGCTAGAGCCCGTAAGGCCGTACCGGCATCCACACCTGCATGGCTCTCCGCGCGGCGGCCCCGCCCTGCGCCGCGGGCCGCTGCCTCCCCTCCTCCCCGCCGCCTCGCGTCGGCGGCAGGCACTTCTTCCGACCCCTCTCCTCCGCCGCGCCTGCGCCGCTCGGGAAGTCAGCAGGTAGCCTACTGGATCCACGTGCTTGTATGCTTTCAGTTACGAGTGCACGATGCTCATACGGTTACAGGTAGTTGCTACCTGCCAATGATTGGGGTTAGTACTCAGGCGGATTTGATGACGTTTTTTAGGCAGCTCCAGGATCTAAGCGATTGTAGGCGTTGGGGCACTGCTCACTACCATGTAGTTCTTCAAATCATCGAATGTGTTTGGTGTGGTGGACGCATGCTTTTTCCCTCGTGTGAATAATAAATTGACTCGCTAGGCATCAACTATAGTTCAAATCATCAAATGCCAGTTAGGTTTGATCGATACATGTTTTTTCCCCCTTGTGAATGGACTCCCAGGCATAAACGTATGCGATTTGAACAGTTCTTTTGGTCTTACTGAAGGAGTAGCATACTAGTGTGGTACTAACCGTCTGAGGGACAGAATGGATGCAGACTCCGGTATGCCTTGCTGGCCTGAGACATGGATGACTGAACTTGGAAGTTGGTTGCATGTTGCGCTTAAGAATGGTGGGTGTGGGCATGGTTGAGAAGCATGCGTTGTGCTCTCGAGTCTCGATAATTTGTTTTCTCTATCTGTGCTGTATGCGTGTTGTGTACAAGTAGCTGGTAGTGTAGGCAGGAAAAAAAATCTTAAGATATGCGGATGGCAAACAGTTCCTGGTGTGGAAGACTGGAAATTAGGCTGGTTTATTGTATCTTAAAAATTTATACAGTCCAAATGGGTTTGGCATGCGTATTCTGTTAACCAGGGTACTAGGGTAGCAAGTCTTTTGTTGTGGTGATGCTCCAGAAACATATATCATTAATTCATTCCTAAGTACTAACATCATGATCCTGTCATTTCTCAAAATAATGTATCATGGTCCTGTTGGCCTGTATAGTGATCATTCAGGAGCTTTTTGTGGACCAAAATGAGTTTCAAGTGCAATGATTGGGGTGGGTTTCAACATTAAACTATTACTATTATTATTTTTGGATTGAAAGATGATTTGTTTCCTAGCTATGTTTTGTTATTTTATATGTGGTTCTGTCAAAGCCAAAGAATTTGATATCGTTCCTGTTTGATTCAATTTTCAACCATAGTTTGTACCAAAGCAATTTCAAACAGTGATGGCACCCCTGGAACGAGCGATTCTCCACATGTGGTGTGTTTTGGGGAATTGCTGATCGACTTCGTCCCAACTGTTAGTGGGGTGTCATTGGCAGATGCACCAGCCTTCAAGAAGGCTCCAGGGGGTGCACCTGCCAACGTTGCAGTTGGAATAGCTCGTCTCGGTGGGTCAGCAGCTTTCATTGGAAAGGTAATTTGTAACTTTCTTCCTATTTCTGCATGTTGTAATACAAGAATGAGAAATTTCAAGGATGTGTAAATACACTACAGCTGGAAAAAGGGAAAATACACGCAGATAAATTGTTGCCAATTTTTTGTTTTAATTTAAAGTTTTATGTGCACTGCATACACACCCTGAAATATTATCGACTAAATTGCACTTTTCGTCCCACAAATTTCACTTAGGTGGGTCTCAGAAAAAGTTTCTCGTGGGGAAGTTCCTAAACTTCTAAAACTGTCAGAATTCATCTACGTTCACATACTCATATATGAAGCATTCCAATGACCCGCGTAAAGTTCCGTGCAGCATTTTAGGCACTGCATGAGTAGAAACATGTGCATATTCCTCCAGGCTCCTGCTCATTGTTGCAGACAGCTTGGCTGCTTGTATGGTTCTGACATCCTTACACATGTAACACATCTTGGTAGTATGCACCTTGAATCTTGCCTATGAGTACAGCATCACTTCTACCAAGATCGAGGAAAGTGAAACCAGAGCTAAGAAGTGGTTCCGTGTTTGCAGATCTCGATACTTGATCTAGCTGATAGGTTTATGCCAGATAACTGCAAGTTTGGTGATTGTCAAGAAAGATTTCCATATTTTAGGAACCTTTCAGGAAGATATTATAGTTATTTTGTTTCGGAAAATGAGATCATTTTTATATTTAGAGACCTAAAGTGTGATGTGCTAAATATCATTAATTCCATGTTGTTTTCACCTCAAAGTGCATTCATTTGTATACTTGGTGTTTTTTCAGCTCATGTATTTAACACTGAACACATTCAGGTTGGTGATGATGAATTTGGATACATGCTATCTGACATGCTGAAGGAGAATAACGTGAACAATCAAGGGTTGCTATTTGATACTCATGCTAGAACAGCTTTGGCATTTGTGACACTTCGAAGTGACGGTGAACGTGAATTCATGTTTTATCGTAATCCAAGTGCAGACATGCTGCTTGAAGAAAAAGAACTTGACCTTGACCTTATCAGGAAGGTAGGAGAATTACATGGTTTTATAATATTATTGCAAATATCTATCCTTCTCTACCACCACAGGTTTGTTTAATCATGTATAATATATTTGTGACAAGCTGAACTTAACTTAATCATGGCAATCATGCTAGGCAAAAATCTTCCATCATGGATCAATAAGTCTGATAACCGAGCCATGTAAAACTGCACATATTGCAGCTTCCAAAGCTGCTAAAGATGCTGGGGTACTAATTTCATATGATCCGAATTTGAGGCTCCCACTGTGGACATCAGCTGATGATGCTAGAGATGGTATCCTGAGCATATGGGATACTGCTGATCTTATCAAGGTAACAACTACAGGCAGCAGCCTGCAAATTATTTGTGTTCACCAAAGGCTTATTGTCTTGATCATGCATCTGCTTTGAAAATAGGTAAGTGCAGAGGAGATATCCTTTTTGACAAATGGGGAGGATCCATATGATGATTCTGTTGTGAAGAAACTTATCCATCCGAACACGAAGTTGCTTCTTGTCACTGAAGGTCCAGATGGCTGTAGATATTATTCCAAGGTAATGTCTATCTGTGAACTGTATATCTGGTCATTTATTGGAAGTTTGCAGTAACTTCTGTTGGTAAATGGTAAGGGATTGCTGAGATGCAGCCGCACTTCTTTTAGTATCTCCTCGAACCTACTTGGTCATGTCGCAGAAGTCATACAGCATTTAAAATATTTTCCTGAATTATAGAAAAAACGTGGTGGAGAGCATAAGATGGATTTCCCTCTTGTAGTCGAAAGCAGGAGGAAAACCAGAGTTGTGTAGCCGAGTGTTGCTAGGTTGCTAGCCTTTTGCCCTTGGGAGACCTCTCTTTTCATCAAGTAGTATTAACTATGTATCTGTGTTTTTTTTTGCGGAAAGTAACTATTATCTGTTATGAGCATATTCAGACCTGTAAGGTGGAGATCATAATGTCCTTCACTATTTTATGCAGTCACTTACTGATCTTGTGTAACAAAGTCTATATTAACAATATTAATTATTGTTCCTTTTGTAAAACAACAGGAATTTAGTGGGAAAGTTGGTGGATTGAAGGTAACTGCTGTTGACACCACTGGTGCTGGGGATGCCTTTGTTGCTGGAATATTATCACAGCTAGCTGCGGATTTTTCACTCCTTCAGGTATGACTAGTACTGCCAGAATATGGAATTTTCTTTTCCAGCCTCTCGAGTAGAGAGTGAGCTCGGTGAGGCATACAGAATTGTTCCTGCATATTTATTGTCGATGGAAGCAGGAAATGATTTCCAAATGACGAAGTGATATATTACTTTTGTTATCTGTAGAGTCCAATTTTTAACTTTTGAACAACTACAGAGAAAGTTATGCACAACATGCTGAATATTTTGGGCTCCTTTTGGGGTGCAGCATGAGGTGTGCGACTGGTGCTGCAGTTGTAGTCCAGTAAGGCAGGCATGTTAGGAAGATCAAAAGGGAAGGGTTTAAGTAAGTAACAGAATAAGAACTGAGTTAGGAAATAAATGAGTAATTCGGAAAGAGTCCAGGTCCAGTTTGTGATTTCTTTGAAGTCCTAGTTCAACTCTATCCAGTTTGGGTATTAGGCTTAGGATAATCCTCAGAGCACACACAAGGGCGAGCACAGGTTATCGTTTATTTGTTTTATCCTCCTGTGCGTTCACGTTCTGAAACCCACCATCTTCTCTGCTGACCACTTAAATTCCCACCATGCAAGCCTAGTCCATATTACTGAAGGCCGAGCAGCTGAAGTGCTGAGCAGGCAACCACACAACTGATAGCTTAATTAATCTCAATATTATATATCTGTTTTTGTTAAAGATGTGCAATCCTGAAGCCATGAATGTGCTCCAACTGATTGAATGAGGAATGAATGTTTGTTCATACCTGATGCATCTACCTATATACATCAAACATTCTGTTCAATGTAGCTGTGATGTTTTTCTTGAAAATTTTGTCCTTAGGATTTTAAGCAACATGAGCAGGTGGTTTGCTTTATATATAAAGCGGGGCGGAAGCCTTTTCGGGTATCAACAGGTGCGGTCTAGAGAAACTGTACAGAATGAACAAACTACTCATTAGTGGCATACATGCAAATTAGAAATCTACTCCCTCCGTTCCTAAATATTTGTCTTTCTAGAGATTTCAACAAGTGACTACATACGGAGCAAAATGAGTGAATCTACACTCTAAAATATGTCTATATACATCTGTATGTGGTAGTCCATTTGAAATCCTAAAAAGACAAATATGTAGGAACGGAGGGAGTATAATAGAAATAACACAAACTGGAAATCTTGTTGTGTACGTGTTGGCTTCGATCACGGTCCGCGATTCAGTGTCACAACCAAACAAGTGGAGGCTTGGGACACAGTTATCACGGCGTGTCGAACCCTGTAGGCATTGGCCAGGGACATCTTAAGCGGACGAATGGCAATTCCATACTCGGCTTTGTTGTGTGGAATAGAGCAATTTTCAAGCAATTAGCATTTCGTTTTCATTTGCTTTATGTCATATCTGTCTTTGTGTTTGGCTAGGTAGCTTTGGCGGGGTTTGTGCAGAAATTTAGTAATGTCTGGAGATACTCTGTAGTTGGATGTACCACCTTGTTGCGCAAAAGAGCAATAAAATTCTTACTGTATCTAAAAAACAATCATCAAAAAATTATTCGTATCAAATTCTCCGGAATGGTGGAATCTTTTGCTACTCATAAAAAGAAACTGAAACTCTGGAATCACAGTGTCTCTATGACCTTGGAGTTAATGCTGATTTGCTTTTCTTAGCAGGACAAACGGTAAAACTATACTAATCATTTCTGTAGGAACACATTCCCTTCATTTCAAAATATAAGGCATGAAGTTTTTGCCATTTTATTTTAAAAGCACGACCTGACAGACGTTTTCTGTTACTTCCCTGCATTTATATCATTTCTTTCTCTCCAATATTTATGATTAAACATGCGTACTAAATTACTAACTATTTCATTTTTATGGATGCTATGGTCATTTCTCTTAACTTTTTTCCGTTGGTTGTATGCCCTGTCTAATCCCCGTGCTTGATCAAAAACAGCTTATGGAATGGAGGGACACCTAGTTATTTTGTATATACATTAATCTGTAAGTATTTGGGCCATATGTATGCGTGGGCACTACCAACTGCGGACATGCTAATTTGATAAATGAAGCTAGAAAACACGTAACCATGTCCGGCAAGGGCAGCGCAGAATATGCCCTATTGGTAAGGCCCAAACATCGACCATGAAAGTGTTATGTTGGCGCAAATAAGCCATGCCCTGCGATGGTGACCGGCGTCGGCGTGCAATGTCTGGTCTGTGGCGGACGTGGGCATTGTCTGGGCATAGTGCGACTAGTGTATGGGCATAGTCCGACTAGTGTCTTGCCAGTGTACGTCCAGGTCGAGCCCGTGGCGGGTGCGTGTGTGCGTGCGTAAGTGTGTGTATGTGTGTGTGTGTGGGGGGGGGGTCTGTTAGCGAGAGACGCGGCCCTGTGTAATCGTTGCCCAGTCGAGTTCATGCTCGAGGAAAATTGCCGTTCGTGCGGCAGGCGTTCGTGCGCCGGAAATCTCCCTGTGTCCACCGTGTTCTCCCTCCTTTCTTCTTCCTTGGTTCGAGCCAGAGAGCGTGCAACAGAGAGAGGGCGAGGGCGACTAGAGAGGGTGAGCCAGAGCTAGGGCTAGACCCTGACCTGTTATTATCTAAAGATCGTGGAAATATTCAGTTGGCACAGCACATGCATCACAGCCCAAAATATACTAAAGAAAAGTGAATTGCATTTCTTGTTATTGCACCATTGCTTTTCAAGCCCACGTATTTTTATTGTCTGCAATTTCGACACTAGTCTGAAGCAGGGGTTTGAGTGCCAGGCTTACCTAGCTGTTTTGTGGCCTAAACAGGATGAAGCTCGGTTGAGAGAAGCCCTGAAGTTTGCAAATATCTGCGGAGCTCTCACTGTGACTGAGAGAGGAGCTATTCCTGCATTGCCCACCCGACAGCAAGTGGCTGATGCCCTGACCAATGTCGTTGCTTAAGTCTGCCAGGCAGGTAGTTCTCATCTGGTTTGTCGTGTAAACTAACGCAACTGGCGTTGGCCTGTCGAGCATCATGTTAGAATAGTTCTAAGCTGGCCGTGCGATTTGGTTTAAGCTCTTTGTTGCCTTGCTGGTGTACCCCAGGCTACCGGCCAACCAAATAAGATGCAAGATGCGAGTTGCGGTCCAATCTCGCTTGTAAAATTTGTGTTTTGATCCTCAGAGCTGCTACTTGCAGTGTAATCTTTGTATATTTTTACCGCAATTATCTGCTGGTGCTGTGAGGAAGTACATCCGGGCTAACCGTGAAAAGAGAAATTGGCTAGAAAAAGTTTTATTGTGTGTTACTCAGTTTTTCATTCAGTGAGAAATATGAATGAGGTGCTATTCATGATGATTTTTTTTGGTCTTGTTTCTTGGTGCGTGGATTGAATCTCTATGTTGTCTAATTCTTTGGGATTTCCTACACTTTTTAGAGGCCTGACCATAATTTAGTAGCACGGTCGTACCAAAGAGGTCGTGGCACTAGAAACTACCTTTGACAAAGTATCTTGTGCGCCGGAAGAAAACCCATTTTAGAAAGTTCCCAAGAATTCCAAGAATAATTCAGCCTATAAGACATACTAGTAGCATAAGTGATACATCTAGCATGTTGTCAATCAGCAACAAGCTAGCTAAACCCATGGTTATATTAGACAAATAAACTTACAGCTTCAGTGTGAATAAACTAACAGCTCAAACTAGGTGGCACGTCACATGCGCAGTTACGGCTACGGCTCAAGTTTGCAAGCAGGATAAAGTATAAGAATCACCCCCCCTAGTTTATACGTACTACCTTGTCTGTACGCGCGGAAGCGTGCATTCGAAAGGACCGAGTCCGAACACGTCACCCTGCAGAGCGATACATTCCTGAACCTGAGGGCGACATTTCTTCCTACCCATAGCTTCGAGTAGACGTGAATCCGCCGTGTGCCGAGGAATGTTGGCCGAGATCGCGCGATCCTGTCTGCCTAGCCTAGCCTAGCCACGCCTATGCCTTCTCCATTCGCTCCACTCGGCGCCATGCATCTCTCTCCCCCAACAGTCAGAAGACTCGGAGCCCATGCACGATCCAGGGACTAGCAAACAGCGAGCCATACCATGCCATCCAAGTCGTGGGCACGAGAGCGACGATCGGAGTGCGCGGTGGACGCATCACACGCCGAAAGGAGGAGCAGGGATGCTTTCCGACACGAGAATCGCTCGGCATCCAGAAAGGAAGAGAGACCCAAGTCCAAGGCGTATTTCATTTTTAAAGGAAGAAAAAAACGGCAGCGGCTGCTCGTGCTCGGACCCAATTCCAATTCCAACAGCACGATCTCTTCCACCTCACCCCGAATCCTGCAAATATACGCGCACGCAGCCGACCTCGCTAGCTCTACCCGATCACCAACCATTTCACCCTGGTCCCAAGAACATTAGTCTGTGCTATCATGAACACGTAGTAGATATCATACTACCACGGTTCCATCCGTGCAGCTGGCGTGGTAAAATGCGCGGGCTGATGAGTGGCGGCTCGGGTTTGACCGGTCAAAGCGGTCAAAGGAATGGGGTGGAGAATGAGGATTTTCGCGGGGGAGCACATGCCATCGCCCATGGGGAACCTAAGAATGTCGTTTGATTAAGCGGATCGAGCTAGGAGGATAACGCTGCAAAATAATACTAATAATAAGCGGGGAGTAAACCTCGCGAGCGCGCGCGCGTGCATCCAAGCGGGGCGGGAGTATGTGCACTGTGCAATGTGTATGTGGACGGGCGGGCCAATCCGATTCCGACGGATGGGGTCGCCGTGTCGACACGAGACAGGCAAACGATCGATGAAGCTCCTGGTCCCCTTTTTTTTTTTTTGAGGGGCTGGTCCCAAATTTGATGTAGGAAGTAGTAGCGTGGTGGCGGCATCGAGTTCCACAATTTTTTTTCTCCCACAGCCTGGTCGCACTTCTCGGCGCGCCCAACCCAGCACGTCGATGGGCTCGTCGCAGCTCCGCTGGCCCATGCACGCACTTCTCAACAAGCCCGGGCCTCCTCCTCGATTTGATCGGTCCAGTGCTAGTTTTTTTTATATATTGTGCATTTCTGCTTTGGGATGATCCATGTGGGCCTTGCAATTTTATTTCCCATTTTATTTTACTCTGCTTGTCCCAGACATCTAGGCAGTACGTGTACATTGCACTGTATTTTCGCTCGAGAGTAGTACGAGCATTCTCAAGCAAGATCTTGCCAAAACTGATGCGTGCAAGAGAAGCATGCAGCTGATCAACTGAGGCAAGTGGCGCCGAAGTCGTACCAAGTCAAAGCCCGCGCGCTCGTGGGGTTGCATGCATGCATGACACAGAAGCATTTCGTTCCCGGATAAAAATGCTTTGGATCGAAGGTATGGGAGTGCAAGTTTTATGGTCAAGCAAAAACCCGAAGACCTCTACTACGTGTAGCACGATCGGGAAACCCTAGTGGGCTAGCTAGTGGACAAGATAAAAAATGCTCCACTGATGCACACATGAATGGCATTCATGAGCTCCTTTTTTCCATGTCACGTGAACTGCTGCGTCCATGAGATGAAAGCAAACTAGCAAAGAGTCACGGCGCCGAAAGCCCATGCCCGGGGAACCCCTCTCCTGAGCACCCGGCCATAACCGGCACCGGGATGGAGCAACGGTGCTACACATGAGAGCATGGGCTCATGCCTGCCCCGATCCGTATGCCCCCGTGCATGCATGCATGCATGGTTCCTTCCGGCCACATGCACCCGCCGCATCATCTCAATCGCCACTCTACGTCACACTTGCGCCATGCATGCACACACAAAATACACCATCCATGACGCAGATGAATAGCCTCTATGAGACTATGACTATATACTCCTTTCATGTAGGGTATATGATGTAGCTCTTGGAAAGCGAATTTTGTTTCCCGACGAATTGAAACCATTTGACTCCGGGAAACATGCATTGGTTGGGCAATAGTGATCCCTTGCATTAGGCGCCAAATCCCTCCTTTCGTGGATCAGTTGGCGACCGATGCACCAAGAAGACCACTAGGCATGGCATGCATGCACAAAGGAGAGCATTAGCAGTACTGTTTAAGGAAAGAGCATGGCCTAATGATGTGTTGCCACCGTCAAGCTAGGCCATGGGGAGGACATTTGGAATCTTGATCGGTGTTTCTTTTCCCGGACATTCTCCTAAAAAGGCCTAATATAAGCTAGTACTAGCCAGCAAGGTCCAACGACGCACAGCCTTTTCTCTCAGCCTATCACTCCGCTTCTCTTTCTCTTGCATTCTCTCCGCTTTAATTGATAGTAGTATCTCCTAGAGGACCCACAGTGTGCAGTGCATTTTGCAAAGTGATACCCCAACTCACATTTGCAAGCAAACTCTACCTCACATATGTATAAGGCTAGTGTATGTATAACTAAATTTGACTGACGTGCACATGCGACAAATACATGTTCTATACTAGCAATCACACATGTCAAATTCATGCATTGACAAACGTAAATTAATACACATGCACGCACACATATTCCTTGTTTGTTGTAATGAAAGAATTGAACCTCGACCTGTGGCGGGGCTTGAGCATAATTCAAGAAGGGGCCTTGCCTTGAAGGGAAACAAAATTCACAAGGAGGAAGGGGCCAATCTTTAGTTTAACACTTGTTAGGCCTAAATAAAGTACTAAAGCAACTATGCATATAGTACATCTCAGCACAGGCAAGCATCATTAGCTAGCAAATTAACTTCTGCAACAACAAATAGTTCACAAATCTATCCATGAAACGTATATCAAGCATGATAAATTAAAGTGTAAACCTTCACAGGAAACCCACTGAATCTTTTACTGGACCGTGCAGTTTTGGGGGATTGGTAGCATTCCGGTAAGAGGATGAAAGAACACGTTGCGAGGTAGGAGTACTTCGCGGATTGACGCATGTGATATGTAATACGCATCTAGGAAGCAGAGATGGTCATGGAATAAAAGGTGAAGATGAAATTTGAGTTGTTAATAAGAAACCAATAATGCAATTACTATAGAAATTATTTTCAGATGGTTGAGATAGAAGGTATCCATCTCAACAATCTCACATTTTTATTGGTATAGGTTTGTTACTACCTTGTTTCCAGTTTGTAAGGCCCACGTGTATCCCTAGATGCCAAATTTGCCCAGTGTAATGTAAGTTATATAGTGTTACAAACAATATACAATTAGAAACTTCAAATGTTACATTTTCTAATGGTATCAATTCTTGGAATACAATTCATATTACATTTGTAAAATGATGACCTGGGGGTACGTGCAAGACCTATAACCAAAAATGATGAAGTATGTAGTGAGATATTAATTCAGATGGTGACACTGTATTCTCCACTCCATCCAAGCGAGTTAGCATTGAATGGAGTGGACAATACAGTAAAATACCATCAAATGTGATGACACAACATAACATGTAGGAATTCCGTGGCAACAACGGTGTTCACTTGTGACCGCACGCTCTGTAATCATGTGTTAAACATCAGAGGACGATGATGATCTTTAGGATCGACAAGGCTAATGCTCGCTATGAGCATGTCGTGACCCAGCCGTGGCTTTATTCAACGCCATATTCTCATGCGTCAAGAGACACCGCAAAAAAGGTTTAGCGATGCGATTTATGGGGACAACACGCTCACAAAAGCCTGCCACATGATGCTTACTTTCGTGGGTATATTCTTGACACTTTTTCGTGCTATCCCTACATGACCCTAGCATGAATTACAGAGATGAATAGTAGTAATAAATAACCCTTAAACCCCATAACAAACATGGCTACAACGGTCCTCACCGGCATGCGACTCTACTAGTAGTAAGTACTCGAGTGGTGATCTAAACGCTCTTATATTTCTGTACAGGAGTTCCAACCAAGGTTCAAAGCCTTGCGTTTCTCTTAATTCTTATATAACCAGATAAAATCTGATGCAACCTATTTGTTACTCCCTCCGTAACGGAAATGTAAGACGTTTTGACATTTCGTTACAGAGGTAGTAATGTTTTTTTAGAACAGAATATATGTTAATTTGCTTCCAACGTTCGTCTAGATGCAGAATGTTTTGTACTCGAGTAAAGTGTGAGCCTCCACATGCGATGCCCTTTTTTGACAGAGGGAGAGGAGTGTGTGCACAGCACAGTGCACATGCCTTTCTGGCCTAGCTTAAGCTTATAATCAGCAGGCCGGGTCAGGTCAGGTCAGATCGGCAGCACCCGCCGGCCGATCGGCTCCGGTGAAACCACGACAAGTGGCACCAGTACTATAGCTCGGAGGTTCCCAACGGGTGTATGCAGCGGGCAAGATACTCCCTATACGACGGCGCCGGACCAGCAGCAGTAGGAGCAATCCTCTCTTCCCCTCTACGTGCCGTCGTAGCGCGGGGACGACGATGATGGCGGGGAGGCGCACGCCGGCCGGCACGGACGCCAGGCGCGCAGGCGCGGCGAGCGAAGAAGAAGAGGGGGAAAAACCCGCCACCTTTTGACACTCACCGCGCCTTGCTTTCGCCAACTTTTTCGCTAATCAAATCACCGTTCCCGACCCTCGTGCTCCCTCCCCGGCGCCTCGTTGCCTTTTACCGCCCCCGTCGCGGCTCCCGACGACGAGGGGGGAGGCAAAAGAGAGCAGTTTGGCTGCTGGGCTGGCTGACGCCTTTGATTATTCATTCCGGGCGGGGCGCCCGCTTTGGAATTGTTTCGCAGCTTTTTGGTTGCCCTGTCGGCATGGTGGCCGGCCTCCCTCGTGCGCGCGCGTGCGTGCGCCCGTGCTCGCGTTGGGCTGGGGGAGGACGCCGTGCAAGGGTTGTGCTCCTCTTGTAGGAGTAATATAAACTGTGCGGATTACTGCGCGGCTTATTAGCAGGGAACTGCATCAGATTTACTCACTGCAAGCTGATCGCTGCCTGCATGCTCTACTACGCTTTATCAACGGTCATCAGCGGGCGAACGTGCAAAACTCGGGCTGGTTTGCAAATGGGGAGGTTTTAGTGGATGGACTGTATTGATCCCTGTATCATTAGGATTCCTTGCAGCTTTAGTGCTTTATTTACTCGTGTTGTTTAATGTCGTAGATGAGATAGTTTAATGGGATGGTGTGAGGTATTAGAGGCTGACACGTACCACGTCAGGAGGCTCCTCCTCCTCCCCGGCCGATCCAAAATGCCTCTCAAAACTCAAAGGCAACATCACGCTCTCCCTCTGCTTGGGTCGCTCGCGGTACAGAATTCTCCAAACACGAGATTAAGTTTGTGTCGGAAATTATTGTCAAGGCATTTTAATTTGTACGGTCATACGCTAGTGAAGTTTAATCAAGAAGCAACCACGTACTCTCCACTAAACCCTTGAAATCTCTCTCTCTCTCTCTCTCTCTCTCTCTCTCTCTCTCTCTCTCTCTCTCTCTCTCTAAACCCTATGCAAGGCAAGAGGAAGCATGTTAAAAACCCTCAATAAATAATGAACATCTGCCCTTGTGTATCATATAAAATGTAACTATCATTCCAAGGTTATTAGCGCCATAATCTCTAAATGTTGATCAACCTAGAATCCGTCTACACTCTATGTATAGTGGACTCAAGTCCATTGGAAGTGACCGGTTTATCTGAGGCCCTTCACGTTGCAATCCCTATACACAAATCAACCTGGAATTCATGGATCAACATTTTAAGATTGTGACCAGTAATTTCAACAAAGGGTATAGGTCGATTACATTAAAATACCCCTCCGATTCATATTAATAATTGTCGCTGATTTAACACAGCTTTCTGCTAAACTAGCAACAATTAATATGGTTCGGAGGGGTAACATATTTTGCTAGCCAAATCACATAAACGATAGATGCATTATTTATTGCAATGAATGTCCAAAACTTGTTGTCGGAATCTTGCAAAAGACCATGAGGTATTGAGGTTCAAACATTATATTTGTGTACGAGGAGTAATGCAAGTATTTCAATAATATGGTAATTCCCCCGGAATGTAGCAATGTGTCACCATGATGATTCAGCTGGTTTTGATCAAGATCTTTAACTGAAATGGAGATCCTGTCACAGGTTGAATACATATTTATATGAAAACCAAACATTCATAGTTTCTACACCTGCTTGTAGTACCTAATAGTTGTCATAAAACCCGAAATGTTTTAACAACATTCTACTTTTAATCGTGAAGTGTCATAAAATCTTCATGCAAACACCCAAACCGATATCCTAGCCAGCTTGATTACTATAAAATTAGGATGAACCTATACACTATAAAAAACATTGTCTCAGCATCTAAAAAGGCTTTCTGTCAGAAGACAATGATTTTTCACAATGCAATTATATTAGTAATAATGTTTATATTGTTAGAGATACGACACGTAATATGAACGACAAAGAAGGAACCAACACAAAGGAGAGACAAGATTTAACGTGGAAAACCCCTTCAACACGAAGGAGAAAAACTTCGGACGCCAGCCAATGAAACTTCACTATATCAGGAGAGATTACAAATGCCGGAGATTTACAATGATTATCTTACCCGTGCGGAGGCTTACAAAGTATATATATATTATGGAGGTGACCTAGGTCGATATTAAACGCCGTCGGGGGGCTACGGTCCCCGCACCCCCAGGCGTCATCTGCTAGAGGGGTGGTTGCGCCACGTAATCACCTATAGTTTGAAACCTATAACTTCCGCCCCTACATCACAAATCCACGCAAAACATGAGAAATCTAGAAGTCATTCAGGTGCAAGAATCACTGCGATGGCTGAACGGAAAGTGGTGTTGTTGTAGATCGTGAACCTTGTGTCCCCTTCTTGGAAATCGGAGGTTTTTTTCTTCTTACCGTCACTCTGAGGACTGAATCTTACGTGCTGTTTGTGCTCTTGTTTTTCTGCCCTGTGTGGTTGTGAAGTTCTTGGATGGTAAAGTTGAAGTTTAGTTGTAGTTTAAAAAATGTTTAGCTGTAGTTTCTTTGGGATTTGCTTGTGGGTGGTTATACCACTTGTTATGCTTTGGAGCCATGCCGAAGTTTAGTTGTAGTCTATCTTGTTGCTGGTGGGTATCTGTACCAATGGTTGTGCACTATAGGGAAAAAATCGTTGCCTTGTGTTCAGCCATAGACCCAGTGCAGTTTATCGGCCACACAACTTATAGATGATGTACGCCGAGCGCAAACACTAAAACCATGGCAAAAGATTCGTTCTCGACGAATAAGCCTCCCGGCAACGGGCCTCCGCCCGCTTTGTCAGAAATTAGCCTTTATACTTTATATGAATTTGGATCACAACATAACATATATATCCCCCTTTTTCATCAGGAATTAGTAAAATTATGGCCGGCTATTTTCCTTCACAACATTTCCTTTGTACTGCCTCCTTGATTTTCCGATGAAACCAAACTAAAACACACCTTTTCATCAACATAGGGATTACATCCACAGGACTGCAGTTTTTTTGTTAGCGTATAACTAGAAAGTCAACTTAAATAGGAACAAGATAATGTGCCGACTAGAGAAAATATGCACGCATGAATTGTACATGGGGAGAGAAGATTAACCAACAATGACATTGCATTCCTTTCCTATCAAGAGGTGTTATTTGATGACATATAGAAAAAATGTTGTGCTTTAGGATGGCTTCTACGGAGAGGTCAACTTCCCGCACAAAATAAAATAAAAATAGAGAGGTGAACTTGGAAGCTTCCAATAAAAATTTGGGTCTTTGCTTTCTTATATCAAACAATTTTATGTTCAAATGAATTATTACCATTTTTATCTCACTTTTTTTATTAAAAACATAAGTTTTTAATAATGTGAATTTTTAACTAGATTTTCATATTTCACACTCGCCATTTCCCCTTCACGCCTTCTTATATCTAGGAAGCAATTAAGACTTATTGCAGGCAGTTGATTATTTCCATTTCACAACATTCTCTTTTTATCGGCTCTCTAATCCTTGCCCGAAGTCACATACAACATACCTCTTATTATGCAGAGGGAGTATAATATAGATACAAACAACGATATGTACGTTGGGAGAGAAGGATCAACCAACTTTAACAAAGATTACTAGTTAAACTTCAATAGCAATTGTTCTTTCATGCTAGATCTACACAAAAAATGCTCTCTTTGAAACCCTAGCTACCATAAAGCCGTCATCCTCGCCGACTGATTCTTTTGGTCTCCATCCTATGGCGATTGGTTTTGACATCACGAGGCGGAGAAGACAATGGATCTTTGTGCTTGTGGGGAGTCTTGGTATATGTTTGTGATGTCCTCCTGTCATTCGTCTAGGCGGCAAGAACACATTGGAATAAGTATACCCAACCTCACCCACGTCATTGTGGTGCTGGTTATAGCGTCGGCATGGAGCACATGAGGTTTTTTCTCTCCAAAATCCACCCGCGTGGGTTACGGGGGAGAGTCGTCGACCACAATGCTCCTACCTCAGTTCTCGGTGGCATCAATGGCCTCGTCAATAGGATCCCATGACAATTTTTTCCATCAACATGGGGTTGGGTCTCATAGTCCGTCCTTCTCCTCCTTCTCCCACGCGACGGTTCGTGCTTTAGATCATCTTCGTTCACATCTCATGTCACCGCCGGACAACTTCCCGGCCATAGCTACAACAACTCCCTTACACCGACAACGCGGTGTAGCTCCGAGCTGAACTCACAGTGCGCCATCGGTTTGTGCAGGTCGGAGACATTGACTATTCCCACTTCGATCTGTTTGTATATTTGTTTTTCATCAAGGATGTTCTTGTAACTTGTAAGGCTCAAAAATTGCATCCCCATTTTTCTGAAATTGTACTGCATTACACAATATTTTAGTACTCCAATTTTCAGGAGTATACAATTTGAAGTTGCTTTTTGGTATTTCCTCAATCCCCATTTCAGCTCCCCCTTTCTCTCTCCTTCCCGGCGTGGGGTTGCGTGACCGTTCACTGTTGAACGCCCACATGATGTGTATAAATAATCCCCCGCACATATGCCCACTCCCCCTCCCCTCATTGGCTCCCCCGCCTGCCTCCCCCCGATCGCCACACTCCCCGACCCCGCCGCGCGGCCACCGCGCCCGCGCCATAAATCAAGCTAGCCAGCGCTGCTTCACTTGAACAGCGCCGCACCTCACCTCACCGCACCGCACCGCACACCTCCCCCGCCGCGCCGCCGTGACAGCGTAGGAAGGAAGAGCGAGCGAGCGAGCGTTTGTTGGCGCAGCGGCGGCGGCCGGCACGGCAAGATGATCACCGGCACGGACTTCTACCACGTCATGACGGCGATGGTGCCGCTGTACGTGGCGATGATGCTCGCGTACGGCTCCGTCAAGTGGTGGCGGATCTTCACGCCGGACCAGTGCTCCGGGATCAACCGCTTCGTCGCGCTCTTCGCCGTGCCGCTGCTCTCCTTCCACTTCATCTCCACCAACAACCCCTACACCATGAACCTCCGCTTCATCGCCGCCGACACGCTGCAGAAGCTCATCGTGCTCGCGCTGCTCACGCTCTGGAGCCACCTCTCCCGCAACGGCTCCCTCGAGTGGACCATCACGCTCTTCTCCCTCTCCACGCTGCCCAACACCCTCGTCATGGGCATCCCGCTCCTCAAGGGCATGTACGGCGACGAGTCCGGCAGCCTCATGGTGCAGATCGTGGTGCTCCAGTGCATCATCTGGTACACGCTCATGCTCTTCATGTTCGAGTACCGCGGCGCCAGGATCCTCATCACGGAGCAGTTCCCCGACACCGCCGGCGCCATCGCCTCCATCGCCGTCGACCCCGACGTCATGTCGCTCGACGGCAGGAGGGACATGATCGAGACGGAGGCGGAGGTGAAGGAGGACGGCAAGATTCACGTCACCGTGCGCCGCTCCAACGCCTCCCGCTCCGACATCTACTCGCGCCGCTCCATGGGGTTCTCCAGCACCACGCCGCGCCCCAGCAACCTCACCAACGCAGAGATCTACTCGCTGCAGTCGTCGCGGAACCCCACGCCCCGGGGCTCCAGCTTCAACCACACCGACTTCTACTCCATGGTGGGCCGCAGCTCCAACTTCGCCGCCGGGGACGCGTTCGGCCCGGTGGTGCGCACCGGGGCCACGCCGCGCCCGTCTAACTACGAGGAGGACAAGGCCGGCAACAACAACAACAAGTATGGGCAGTACCCGGCGCCCAACCCCGCGATGGCGGCGCCGCAGAAGCCGGCCAAGAAGGCCGCGAACGGGCAGGCCAAGGGCGAGGACGGCAAGGACCTGCACATGTTCGTGTGGAGCTCCAGTGCGTCGCCCGTGTCCGACGTGTTCGGCAACGGCACCGAGGCGTACAACGACGCCGCCGCCAAGGACGTACGCGTGGCCGCCGCCTCGCCGCGCAAAGGTTCCATTCCGTTCGACTGTCCTAGCCATTCTCGGCAAGTTAATAAGTGCCCGCGCTAATTAATCTGCTCTGTTATTGGTAACCGATCAATCAATCACAGCGGACGGCGTGGAGCGTGACGAGTTCAGCTTCGGGAACAAGGAGAGAGACGCGGAGGCCGGCGACGAGAAGGCCGCGGCGGAGCAGGGCACCGCGGGCCTGGTGGCGGCGCCCACGGTGATGCCGCCGACCAGCGTGATGACCCGCCTCATCCTCATCATGGTGTGGCGCAAGCTCATCCGCAACCCCAACACCTACTCCAGCCTCATCGGCCTCATCTGGTCCCTCGTCTGCTTCCGGTAATCACTCACTCACTCCGCCCCCATCGTCCGCCGGCGAGGTTAATGAACGCATCCGTCAGTTACAGAGCAGTTAATTGACCCGTTACGCATGCATGCAGGTGGAACTTCGTCATGCCGGCGATCATCATGAAGTCTATCGCCATCCTGTCCGACGCCGGCCTCGGCATGGCCATGTTCAGCCTCGGTGCGCCCCTCCTCTGCCCCTCCGCATACATGCATGCATGCATGCGAGCCAACTGTGGTTCGATATCATTCATTCATATGCAGTAGAGTGGGGCTGACATTTGTGTGCATGTGGCTCATGCAGGGCTGTTCATGGCGCTGCAGCCGCGGATCATCGCGTGCGGGAACAAGCGGGCGACGTTCGCCATGGCCGTGCGGTTCCTGACGGGCCCGGCCGTCATGGCCGCCGCCTCCATCGCCGTCGGCCTCCGCGGCACCCTCCTCCACATCGCCATCGTGCAGGTACGACCAGAGACGACGCCCGACCAACCAAACCAACCGAGCCGAGCACACACAGTACTACAGCACAGGCTTGCACACTGACAATAACCCCCTTTCGATGAAAAAAGAACGGGGAACACCGGTCAAGTGGCCGGCCGGCCGGGCACGCCGATAGGACGCCATGAACGCATGCACTCCGCCCTGTTCCCTGCGCCGGGAAAGCGCGGCAAGCGCCCGCTTTCGCTTTACGCTTTCGCACGCACGACGCACAGCTTGGTTCTGGTTTGTTTGTTTGTTTAAGCTGCTCGCTGGTTCGTTTTCTTTTCGCAGGCAGCGCTGCCCCAGGGCATTGTCCCCTTCGTCTTCGCCAAGGAGTACAGCGTGCACCCCGACATCCTCAGCACGGCGTAAGTGCATGCGGCCAGCCCGCGTACCACTAGTTAAAACCATGAAATCTGGCGGCGGGCGTGGGCGGAGATTCTCTCCACGCCTGCGTGAAATTTTCGCTTGTCTCACCCGCCGTTCTCTTGTGCATGCAGTGTCATCTTCGGCATGCTCATCGCGCTGCCCATCACGCTGGTCTACTACATCCTGCTGGGGCTGTGATCTAACGGAGGCACGGCCGGGCTGCGTGCAGCCATGCCGGCGTCGCGTAGGAGACAGACGGACAGAGGAAGGCAGCGGCTCCATGCGCCTGCCGGGGACATGATGCGTGCTCCTGCATGCATGCGGGAAGCTAATTACTAGGATTCTTAATTAGGTGTAGGGGATCAGATGGGGTGAGGGGAGGAATGTTTAGGGCAAGAGTTTCAGTTGTTGGTAAATTAAAGGACTGCCAAGATCAAAGGTTGGGGACGCAGAGGATCAATCCGGTTTGGGGTTTTAGAAGATGTATGTACTCCATGTGTGTGTTGGCAGAGGTTTCTTTCCCTGGAGGGAGGATGGCTGGGCTGGGCTGGGCTGGGTTGGCCTTGTAAAATGGATGTCAATTTGATGAAATTAATGCTAGAGCTCTTGTTCACCTTATTACTACTTTCTCCATCAATCTATATATTAATAGTACTTGGCAGGCTGATGGTTGTTTTAGCGTCTAGTCGTGCCTTCAACAATGCAATTTTTTTCCTTGTGAATTGGGGTTGTAATGTTTTTTGAACACTTCTTTTAGGAGAAGAGATGATAATGCATCATGAGCAGAGCATCCTTCTCAATGTGTTGGCCTAGCCATCAACTATTGATGATGTTCCTTGCTCGGACCAGTTTGGTACCAAAGGTTCACGCATCAACATCTTGCTAACCGAAATACCAATCGCTCAATAATTAAGTTCATTGTTCCTAAGCATAATTTGGACTTAGTACACAATTGAATCTGGATATTTATTTCTTCTGTGGCAGAGTACCTAAATCTCGAGCCGCTTAAATGTTTAAAAGGGAATATATTATGTTAAAATTCCACATTATTGTAATAAGGAGGTGTAGACGGAACTTCTTGAATGTTTGTCTAATGTGGTCGTTCTGACGGCTTAATTAGATTCCTGTTGGATTATATATTATATTATGTATAAACTAAATTAGTTGAAAAATGTATCATCCAGCTAGTCACTACCTTATTTTAGGATTGCATTACGTTCACTTCATGATTGCTCGGACACATTTAGACTCATGCATAAACTGAAACAATTTATTATAATAAGAAATGACCAGTATACATATCCATATAATCGTAAAAGAATGTAGCTATAAAACATTGAGTGGAAAAAACAATGATTTTGCCGAAAAGGGCCATACCATCCTCAATCACGGTTTTCTCAAAACATTAAGGCCCTGTTCGGTTCGTAGGTTTTGCGAAGGAAAACCGCTGGAATTGCAAAACAGAGGAAAAGAAGCTGGAGCAACGTTCGGAATGGAGGAAAGAGCCGATTCATTTCCCATTGAACACTGTTGTGGGATGCTCATTTCACAGGAAAATAAAAATCCACTCTAATCTCTGGTTTTCTTACCCTTTCGCGGATGCTCGAGGCAATGCGTGGGAAGGAGAGAAAAATATTGTAGTGCTTAATGGAGTTGGGACCCACCATCTTCCTAGACGACAATGTTAGTGGCCAAACTTGCCGATGAGGATGCTGCGCCTGCATGCATGGTTATTACTCCTTTCCTTGTGGGATCCACCTATCCTATACTTCTATTCCTGCAATCCGAACACACCAGGTTTTATGTTTCCTACATTTTTGCATTCCAATGCTTTCACACTACATTCTGACCATCTTCCTACGTTTTATTCAACTCCTCTATTTTCTATTCCAGTGTTCCGAATAGGGCCTAAGGCTCGTTGTTTAAACTGGCTTGCTAAGGGCCTCTCTGATTTAGGGGTTCTTTGGATTGAAGGAATTTCATAGGAATTTTGGAGGATTCCATTCCATAGGGAAGTCCTTTGGATCATAGGATTGAGGTCACCAAATTCCTATGAAAACCACTCATGTGCTACCCATTCCATAGGAACCTCAACATGAGTTTAAACCTCATTTTAGTTTACCTTTGAGAAGTCCAATGCACTTGGTACACTCTATCTCCTTATACCCTTTCTACTCAACCCTCTAAATTCTCGTGTTTATTTCCCGTGCACCATCCAAAGGCCTCTATTTCAAAATTCAGGTATTTTGTAATCATGTAGGACTTTCACATTAAGTGACATCCAAATTATGTATCTTTCCCATTCCTATGTTTTCAAAATCATGCAATCCAAAGTTTTTTCGAAGGCTTATTTACCTTTTAGGACCACAATCTATTTTAAACTTTGTCTAAGATTACTTTGCAATAAATTTTACAGAATGATATTCCACCGGCTCTAACTTTTAGAATGATTATGATGGTTTTACTTGAGCAATATTCCTCTTAGCATGCAAGATTTAATAAGATGGCATGCCATCACATTCCTTTGTTAGTTCAGCGGTGCATTCGCGCATTGTGTGTATCTAAAAGACTTACAAGATGCATCAATAGTACAAATTAATGATTAGCAACCAGTGTTATAATTGCCTACCTTTTTGTGACTGCTAACTGCTACTAATGGTTAGCTTTGTTAAGCACATCGGCGTAGAAATTTGTAGTATGCAACAAGCTTTCCCTCAGTGAGAGACCAAGGTATGAATCCATGGAGGTACTGGTATCCTGCAATGGTTGAATAGCAACACAAATAAAATTTCACTTTTGTCCCCAACGGGTCAAGCAAGGGTTGTCAATCCTTGCTAGTCTTGCTACTTGCACAAGGTAATTAAAAGACATGGTGGTAGGTAATATTTTTGTATTTTTGAAATAAAACAAAATTCAAGATAAAACATGTAAAAGTTGTTGGAAGGTGAGCCTTATGCTAAAAACTCCATCCGGTTCATAGTTCACCCAATGTTACTCTTCAAAGCATAAAAGTGTGGTAAATAACTTAGTCATATAAAAAAATCATAATAAAATATGTCATGCTCATGCAAGTAATATGATTGTTTCCATTCAACATAGGAGACACGTCCATTATACTATTAAACCGAGATACTATTTGCATCTTATAGCTTAATAGACCATCCAAAGACCGAGATTCCTCTGTACCATTTGGACATTAAGTGTGAACACAGGTGTAGGACCAGAGTATATCAATCAGAGGGGGCGAATGGGATATTAAATATTCTCAGCACATCACAATGGAATAAAACTATCAAGAGCAATTCTATGAATGAAATCTAAACATATTACTGCGAGGTCTTCATCAGAATAGATCTGAGAAGAATCACAAGATTACAAAAGATGAATATCACATGAACAAACATACATATTGTCTTCAGCACAGCGAGAGAGAATACAAAGCAAAACATGATCTCAATATAAACAGGTTTGCTCAAGGAGAAAGAATATACGAAGTCCCGAAGAACAACACATGAGAAATAACTCAATCGGAAGTAAATTACTAAAAGTAATGCAGAATGAGATAGAACCAATGATGCTCGATGGCGACAGAGTATGTGGCAGACCATTTCACTATTCTGCAAATGAGCTACATCTGGTTGGAGGGACTTGTGATTGAACACAAAAGAAAATCTCTCTCCATATATTCTCCTCAATGTGAAGTTCCTCGAACTTCAGTTGATTTCACTCATGGTAGATCCTTCTCGGCGATCTCTAAACCTTCAACATGCTTTGTCCTCGGTGACCATAACTACAGTAAGTCACTCAGATAGATGTCTAACCGTCTAGAGAGTTAGCAACTCTCAAGAGTAATAGGCTCAAAGCTCTCGACTTAGATCTACGTGATGCTCAATGACTATCTAAGTTTCGGATCTGGCGCTTCCTCTCAAAAGAATTCGCTCAAATATCTCATAGAGGCGTGCTCGGACAAACTTGTTGGAAATCAAACAGAGTAGCCAATCATAACAGTTGGAGCGTGGTGGCTATTTATATCTAGAGCAATCCCAAGGGTGAAATGACCATTCAGGGCTTGCGGCCAACCAACACGTTTCCAATGGTTGGATTTCAAACTCAAGTGGCCATTTTACTTGAGGAACAAGTAATACCGACTTCTCTGCTAGAGCAATTCTCTCGCAGCCTAGAAGAACTTCCTCTATGGACGACGAGTAATAAATCATCGCACGGAGTGATTTCTCTCAGCTAACTTGGGACAAATCATGGTTAAGCATCAGTACATACCTCAACCAACTTGGGGAGAACCGGACACACAGATTTTTGCGGTCAAACAAGTGGATTTGAGGAGGATTTGGTGAAGAGGGGAGAGAGGGTGCTTCCTTTGATCATCTTGGAGGAGTTGGAAGAAGAAACCATGCTGGCTGCGAGTGGGCTGGGCCCACCCGTGATCCTCCGGCCACCTAACTATTCAGGGGAGAAATGCCAGGGGACGAGACATTTTTAGAAATGCGTATGACTTTAGGGTTTTTGACCTGCCACGTAGGCGGTCAACGACAACTCAGCCAGATGGTGGGGTTAAAATGCCACAAGGTTGGGCGTTTATGAAAAGGGTGTAAGGGCATACTTGTCCCTTAGTAGTTTTGGTGATTGATGACAATGCATTTGCGGACTGATCGTGTGTATTGAACTTTTCAGATATATCATGACTAAACACAAGACGATTTGATGCCCCTCAAAGATTATTGAAGATGGCGGTTCTCTACGTTTCTTTTCAGTGGAGTTGAGTCGTAGGAAAGCCGTACTATTAAGAGGGGGTCCGCTTTGGAAAGGTTTGGGTGGAATCTCACGTACACGTTCCCTTTGCACCGCCTTTCCTTTGGCTCTTTGGAGTTTACTCCGTCTCACCATGTCTCTGCGAAATGAAGGACTCCGAGTGTTGTTGTTCACTGGCTGGCGGTAGTACCGGGCTCCGGCAGGGTACTACCGTGGGCTCCCACGGTAGTACCGCTCCTTCTGAACGGTAGTACCATGAGCTCTGGCCTGGCGCTGCTGCACAAGCAGTAGTAGGGGCGGATGTAATTTTTTACATCCGCGCCCTATGCGGTAGTGCCGTGCTCTGGCGCGGTAGTACCGTGCCGCCTGGCCAGGCACATCAGCATGGGCGGAGTTAGGGGCAGACGTAATTTTTTTACATCCGCACCCTACACGGTAGTATCGCATCTGGGTTGCGGTAGTACCGTGTCGGATTTTTGCATCGATAAAATCTCAGCGGAGGTAGTCACAGATGTAAATTTTTATATCCGTGCCTACCGTGCGTGGACCGTGGCTGCCCTGCGGTAGTACCGCATGGTGTCGCAGTAGTACCGCGCCAGCGGTTCTACCACGCCCTGTCAGTGCTCTTCTGTTCAGGTCCAGGCTTTGTCGCGCCCATGGTAGTACCGCGGGCCACCGTGGTAGTACCGCTCCTATGGTGCGGTAGTACCGCGGGTCGCGGGCTGAGTGGTGGGTAACGGTTGGAATTGTCCCCTCACTATATAAGGGGGTCTTCTTCTCCAAGAAGACTTACATCTTCCATCCCTAAGCTCCATTAT
Organism: Aegilops speltoides; assembly: GCA_021437245.1. Taxonomy (NCBI): domain Eukaryota; kingdom Viridiplantae; phylum Streptophyta; class Magnoliopsida; order Poales; family Poaceae; genus Aegilops; species Aegilops speltoides. The sequence goes on from CM038147.1 coordinate 137,335,996, forward strand.
TGCTCCAAGCTCCATTTTCGCCCGATCTCCCTCCCTAGCCAATCAAACTTGTTGATTTGCTCAGGATTGGTTGAGAAGGCCCCGATCTACACTTCCACCAAGAGAAATTTGATTCCTCCCACTAATCCCTTGCGGATCTTGTTACTCTTGGGTGTTTGAGCACCCTAGACGGTTGACGTCACCGCGGAGCCATAGTCCATTGTGGTGAAGCTTCGTGGTGTTGTTGGGAGTCTCCAATTAAGTTGTGGAGATTGCCCCAACCTTGTTTGTAAAGGTTCGGTCGCCACCTCCAATGGCACCAATAGTGGAATCACGGCATCTCGCATTGTGTGAGGGCGTGAGGAGAATACGGTGGCCCTAGTGGCTTCTTGGGCCATCCCACATCAACTTTAGCCATTAGGCATGTCGCGGTCTTAGTGGGTTGCTCCGAAAAGTTAATCACATAAAGAACGTTCTCGACATGCCCAACAAAAGGCTACTTTAAGAGTCTTGCTCCACAAGAGGGCCACGGTATCAATATGAAAGAAAGTGGCAAAACCCATGAGTGCAAGTTGACGAACGGAAAGTAGATTGTAAGCAAGGGACTCAACAAGCATGACTTTCTCGATCGTTAGATCATGAGAAATGACAACCTTGCCAAGACCTAATACCTTAGAAGATGAGGCATCACCCCACTCGACGTTGGTGGGCATAGAAGGGATCTTGTGCATGTCCACCACCAAGTCCTTGCTTCCGGTCATATGATTTGTTGCTCCACTATCGAGCAACCATGATCCCCCACCGAAAGCAAACACCTACAAGAGATCAATGCTTGGTTTTAGGTACCCATTTTGTAATGGGTCCTTTGATGTTAGTAACAAGGGTCTTAGGAACCCAAATAGACCATTCAATGTACTCATAAGGAGAACCAACAAATTTACCATAAACATGCCCATCACTAGCATGACACAACACATAAGAAGGGTTAAAGTCGTGGCTTTGTTGGAAGGGGTGGCATTGCCCTTTTTGACATCACCACCCTTCACATTGTTCTTTTTCTCCTTAGGAGCACCCTCTCCCTCCTTCACAAAAGTTTGCTTGAGAGGGGGAGGTCGTTTGGTCTAGTTATTCTTCTTCTTGATCTTGGACTTGGGTGCGAACCCAACTCCCTCCTTGGCTACAACTTCCTTTTGATTGCTCAAAAGGTCATTGAGGTTCTTCTCACCTTGTATGCATGTCACAAGGCCTTTCTCAAGTTGTTCCTTCAACTTGGCATTCTCCTCCACAAGATGCACATGCTCACAACACGGGTTAGTGGCATTTGCATTATCAATTAATACCATATGAGGAAAGGTGGCTTTTTCCTTGGTAAACTTCACTTGGAGTTGATCATGAGACTCCTTGAGGCTAGCATGAGCACCCTTAAAGACCTTGTGGGCCTCGTCGAGTATATCAAACTCCTCCTTGAGTCTAGCATGGTCAACCCCAAGTTTAGCCTTCTCGGAATTTAGCGCACGAGATACAACAAGAGCATGATCAAGATCTTTCTTTAATTTAGCATGGTCATCATTGTGTGACTCCTCAAGAGCCAAACGATGGCCACGCTCTTCCTCAAGAGCATTAGAGAGATCCGATATCTCATCAGCATATTCACGACTATGACCTTCCATCTTAGAGATGGTTTCTTCATGAGCCTCGATCATGTCATTGGCTTCACCAAGTTGTTCCAGGAGAGCAACGAAGCGCTTCTTGGATTTGCCCTTGAGCTTACTCATAAAAGAATCAAATTCATTCACTTCCTCATTAGACCCCTCACTTTCATCAATGCCATCCATCAAGGGGGGATTAGTAATGATGGTAATTTTTGTTGGAAATATGCCCTAGAGGCAATAATAAAATGGTTATTATTGTATTTCCTTATTCATGATAATTGTCTATTGTTCATGCTATAAATGTATTAACTGGAAACCGTAATACATGTGTGAATACATAGACCACAACATGTCCCTAGTGAGCCTCTAGTTGACTAGCTCGTTGATCAACATATGGTCATGGTTTCCTGACCATGGAGATTGGATGTCATTGATAACGGGATCACATCATTAGGAGAATGATGTGATGGACAAGACCCAATCCTAAGCATAGCACAAGATCGTGTAGTTCGTTTGCTAAAGCTTTTCTAATGTCAAGTATCATTTCCTTAGACCATGAGATTGTGCAACTCCCGGATACCGTATGAATGCTTTGGGTGTGCCAAACGTCACAATGTAACTAGGTGGCTATAAAGGTGCACTACAAGTATCTCCAAAAGTGTCTGTTGGGTTGGCACGAATCGAGACTGGGATTTGTCACTCCATATGACGGAGAGGTATCTCTGGGCCCACTCGGTAATGCATCATCATAATGAGCTCAATGTGACTAAGTAGTTAGTCACGGATCATGCATTATGGAGCAGTAAAGTGACTTGCCAAGATGCGAGATTGAGCGAGGTATTGGGATACCGATGATCGAATCTCGGGCAAGTAACATACCGATTGACAAAGGGAATTGCATACGGGATTGCTTGAATCCTTGACATCGTGGTTCATCCGATGAGATCATCGTGGAACATGTGGGAGCCAACATGGGTATGTAGATCCCGCTGTTGGTTATTGACCGGTTAACGTCTCAGTCATGTCTGCATGGTTCCCGAACCCGTTGGGTCTACACACTTAAGGTTCGGTGACGCTAGAGTTGTTATGGGAAATAGTATGTGGTTACTGAAGGTTGTTCGGAGTCCCGGATGAGATCCCGGACATGATGAGGAGCTCCGGAATGGTCTGGAGGTGAAGATCAGTATATTGGACGAAGGATATTGGAGTCCGGAATTGTTCCGGGGGTACCAGGTGATGACCAGCGTGTCCGAAAGGGGTTTCAGAGGCCCCGGCAAGCGTTGGGGGGCCTTATGGGCCAAGGGGAGAGGGCACAGCAGCCCACTAAGGGGCTGAGCGCCCCTCCCACCCCATTTCACGTAACCAGGAGAGGTGGGGGCGTCACCCCTAGGGAAGCCGCCCCTCCCGGCTTGGGGGGCAAGTTTCCTAGGGGTGGGGGCGCCCAAACCCATCTAGGGTTTCCCCTGTGGCCGCCGCCCCTCCCCTAGGGAACCCTAGGGCGCCTCCCCCCCTCCGTTCCCCCTATATATAGTGAGGGAGAGAGAGGGCAGCCACACCCTTCCCCTGGCGCAGCCCTCTCCCTCCTCCAACACTTCCTCCTCCTCCGTAGTGCTTGGCGAAGCCCTGCCGGAGAACCATGAGCTCCATCACCACCATGCCGTCATGCTGTCGGAGTTTTCCCTCAACTTCTCCTCTCCCCTTGCTGGATCAAGAAGGAGGAGACGTCCCCGAGCTGTACGTGTATTGAACGCGGAGGCACCGTTGTTCGGTGCTTAGATCGGATTCGGCCGCGATCTGAATCGCTTCATGAACGACTCCACCGACCGCATTCTTGCAACGCTTCCGCATCGCGATCTTCAAGGGTATGAAGATGCACTCCCCTCTCTCTCGTTGCTAGTTACTCCATAGATTGATCTTGGTGATGATTAGAAAATTTTGAATTTCTGCTACGTTCCCCAACAGTGGCATCATGAGCTAGGTCTATTGTGTAGATTCTATGCACGAGTAGAACACAAGTTGTTGTGGGTGTTGATTTTGTTCAATATGCTTACCGTTACTAGTCCTATCTTGTTTCGACGGTATTGTGGGATGAAGCGGCCCGGACCGACCTTACACGTACACTTACGTGAGAAAGGTTCCACCGACTGACATGCACTTGTTGCATAAGGTGGCTAGCGGGTGCCAGTCTCTCCCACTTTAGTCAGATCGGATTCGATGAAAAGGGTCCTTATGAAGGGTAAATAGCAATTGGCATATCATGTTGTGGTTTTGGCGTAGGTAAGAAACGTTCTTGCTAGAAACCCGTAGCAGCCACGTAAAAACTTGCAACAACAATTAGAGGACGTCTAACTTGTTTTTGCATCATATGCCGTGTGATGTGATATGGCCAAGAAGGATGTGATGAATGAAATATATGTGATCTATGAGATTGATCATATTCTTGTAATAGGAATCACGACTTGCATGTCGATGAGTATGACAACCGGCAGGAGCCATAGGAGTTGCCTTTATTTATTGTATGACCTGCGAGTCACTGAATAACGCCATGTAATTGCTTTACTTCATTGCTAAACCGTTAGCCATAGTAGTAGAAGTAATAGTTGGCGAGACAACTTCATGGAGACACGATGATGGAGATCATGGTGTCATGCCGGTGACGATGATGATCATGGAGCCCCGAAGATGGAGATCAAAAGGAGTAAAATGATATTGACCATATCATGTCACTATTTGATTGCATGTGATGTTTATCATGTTTGTGCATCTTATTTGCTTAGAACGACGGTAGTAAATAAGATGATCAGTCATAATAATTTCAAGAAAGTGTTCCCCCTAACTGTGCACCGTTGCGAAAGTTCGTTGTTTCGAAGCACCACATGATGATCGGGTGTGATAGATTCTAACATTCACATACAACGGGTGTAAGCCAGATTTACACACGCGAAACACTTAGGTTGACTTGACGAGCCTAGCATGTACATACATGGCCTCGGAACACAAGAGACCGAAAGGTCGAACATGAGTAGTATAGTGGATACGATCAACATGAAGATGTTCACCGATGATGACTAGTCCGTCCCACGTGATGATCGGACATGGCCTAGTTGACTCAGATCATGTATCACTTAGATGACTAGAGGGATGTCTATCTGAGTGGGAGTTCATAAGATGAACTTAATTATCCTGAACATAGTCAAAAAGGTTTTTGTAAATTATGTCGTAGCTCGCACTTCAGTTCTACTATTTTAGATATGTTCCTAGAGAAAACTTAGTTGAAAGTTGATAGTAGCAATTATGCGGACTGGGTCCATAAACTGAGGATTGTCCTCATTGCTGCGTAGAAGGCTTATGTCCTTAATGCACCGCTCGGTGTGATGAACCTCGAACGTCGTCTGTGGATGTTGTGAACATCTAACATACACGTTTTGATGACTACATGATAGTTCAGTAATGTTAAAAGGTTTAGAATTGTGGCGCCGAAGACGTTTTTTGAAACATCGCGGAACATATGAGATGTTGCAAGGGCTGATATTGGGATTTCAGGCTCGTGCCCACGTCAAGAGGTATGAGACCTCCGACAAGTTTCTTAGCCTACAAACTAATTGAGGAAGCTCAATCGTTGAGCTTGTACTCAGATTGTCTGGGTACAAAAATCACTTGATCGAGTGGGAGTTAATCTTCCAGATGAGATGGTGATGTTTCTCCAAAGCCATTGCCACCAAGCTACTAGAGCTTCGTGATGAACTATAACCTATCAGGGATAGATATGATGATCCTTGAAATATTTGCAATGTTTGACACTACGAAAGTAGAAATCAAGAAGGAGCATCAATTGTTGATGGTTAGTGAAACCACTAGTTTCAAGAAGGGCAAGGGCAAGAAGGGATACTTCATAAAATGGCAAATCGATTCTTTGCTCTAGTGAAGAAACCCAAGGTTGAACCCAAACCGAGACTAAGTGCTTCGTAATGAGGGGAGATCCTTTGAAGCGAGAACTACCCTAGATACGGTAGATGAGAAGGTTGGCAAGGTCGATGTAGTATATTGGATATACATTATATTGATGTGTACTTTACTAGTACTCCTAGTAGCACCATGGTAATAGATACCGGTTCAGTTGCTAAGTGTTAGTAACTCGAAATAAAAGGCTATGGAATAAAGGGAAACTAGCTAAAGGTGAGATGATGATATGGTTTGGAAGTGTTTCCAAGGTTGATGTGATCAAGCATCGCATACTCCCTCTACCATCGAGATTGGTGTTAAACCTAAATAATTGTTATTTGGTGTTTGCGTTGAGCATAGACATGATTGGATTATGTTTATCGCAATACGATTATTCATTTAAGGAGAATAATGGTTACTCTATTTATTTGAATAATACCTTCAATGGTCTTGCACCTAAAATGAATGGTTTATTGAATCTCGATCGTAGTGATACACATGTTCATGCCAAAAGATATAAGATAGTAATGATATAGTGCCACCTACTTGTGGCACTGCCATTTGAGTCATATTGGTATAAAACGCATGAAGAAGCTCCATGTTGATGAATTTTTGGACTCACTCGTTTTTGAAAAGAGTGAGACATGTGAACCATGTCTATTGGTATATACGCATGAAGAAACTCCATGCAGATGGACCGTTTGGACTCACTTGATTTTGAATCACTTGAGACTTGCAAATCATACCACATGGGCAAGATGATTTGAAAGCCTCGTTTCAAATAAAATGGAACAAGAAAGCAACTTGTTGGAAGTAATACATTTTGATGTGTGCAATCCAATGAGTCTTTGAGGCACTTGATGGATATCGTTATGTTCTTACTTCACAGATGATTTGAGTAGATACTGAGTATATTTACTTGATGAAACACAAGTTTGAATTATTAAATGGTTCAAGTAATTTCAGAATGAAGTTGAAGATCGTCGTGACAAGAGGATAAAATGTCTATGATATGATCATAGAGATGAATATCTGAGTTGCGAGTTTGGTACACAATTGAGATATTGTGGAAATTGTTTCACAACTAACACCGCCTAGAACACCATAGTGTGATGGTGTGTCCGAACATCATAGATGCACCCCATTGGATATGGGGCATACCATGATGTCTCTTATCGAATTACCACTATCGTTCATGGGTTAGGCATTAGAGACAACCACATTCACTTTAAATAGGGCACCACGTAATTTAGTTGAGATGACACCGTATGAAATATGGTTTAGAGAAACCTAAGCTGTCGTTTCTTGAAAGTTTGGGTCTGCGACGCTTATGTGAAAAAAGGTTTCTTCCTGATAAGCTCGAACCCAAAGCGGATAAATACATCTTCATAGGACACCCAAAACAGTTGGGTATACCTCCTATTTCAGATCCGGAAGCAAAAGTGATTGTTTATAGTAACGGGTCCTTTCTCGAGGAAAAGTTTCTCTCGAAAGAATTGAGTGGGAGGATGGTGGAGACTTGATATGGTTATTGAACCGTCACTACAACTAGTGTGTAGCAGGGCACATGAAGTTGTTCCTGTGGCACCTACACCAATTGAAGTGGAAGCTGATGATAGTGATCATGAAGCCTCGGATCAAGTCACTGCCGAACCTTATAGGACAAGAAGGACGCGTACTGCTTCGGAGTGGTACGGTAATTCTGTCTTGGAGGTCTTGTTGCTAGACAACAATGAACCTACGAGCTATGGAGAAGCGATGGTGGGCCCGGATTCCGACAAATGGCTCGAGGCCATAAAATCCAAGAGAAGATCCATGTATAAAACAAAGTGTAGACTTTGGAAGAACTACTTGATGGTCATAAGGCTGTTGGGTACAGATGGATTTTAAAAAAGACAAACAATGATGGTAAGTGTCACCATTAACAAAGCTCGACTTGTAGCTGAGATGTTTTCCGACAAGTTCAAGGAGTTGACTACGATGATACTTTCTCACTCATAGCAATGCTAAGATTCTGTTAGAATTATATTAGTAGCTACTGCATTATTTATGAAATCTTGCAGATAGGATGTCAAAATATAGTTTCCTCGACGATTTTCTTGAGGAAAGGTTGTATCTGATACAACTAGAAGGTTTTGACAATCCTAAAAGATGCTAACAAGTACGCAAAGCTCCAGCAATCCTTCTAAGGACTGGAGTAAGCATCTCGAAGTTGGAATATACGCTTTGATGAGATGATAAAAGATTTTGGATTTATACAAAGTTTATGAGAAACCTGTATTTCCAAAGAAGTGAGTGGGAGCACTATAGAATTTCTGATGAGTATATGTTGTTAACATATTGTTGATCAGAAATGCTATAGAATTTCTAGGAAGCATATAGGGTTATTTGAAAAGTGTTTTTCAATGGAAAACTTGGATTAGGCTACTTGAACAATGAGCATCAAGATCCATAAGATAGATCAAAATGCTTAATAGTACTTTGAAATGAACACATACCGTGAGAAGATTTTGAAGGAGTTCAAAATAGATCGGCAAAGAAGGAGTTCTTGGCTGTAAGGTGTGAGTATTGAGTAAGACTCAAGACCTGACCACGGCAGAAGAGAGAGAAAGGACGAACATCGTCCCCTATGCTTTAGACATAGGCTCCACAATATGCCTTGCCATGAGTCAGTCAAGGGGTACAAGTGTGATCCAGGAATGGATCACAGCATAGCGGTCAAGGTTATCCTTAGTAACTAGTGGACTAAGGAATTTTCTCGATAATGGAGGTGGTAAAAGAGTTTGTCGTAAAGGGTTACGCCGATGCAAACTTTGACACTAATCCCGATGACTATGAGTAGTAAACCGGATTCGTATAGTAGAGCAGTTATTTGGAATAGTTCCAAATAGCGCGTGGTAGCTGCATCTGGGAGATGACATAGAGATTTGTAAAGCACACATGGATCTGAAAGATTCAGACCCATTGACTAATAACCTCTCTCACAAGCGAGATATGATCAAACCCAATGGGTGTTGGATTCATTACAATCACATAGTGATATGAACTAGATTATTGACTCTAGTGCAAGTGGGAGACTGTTGGAACTATGCCCTAGAGGCAATAATAAAATTGTTATTATTGTATTTCCTTGTTCATGATAATTGTCTATTGTTCATGCTATAAATTTATTAACTGGAAACCGTAATACATGTGTGAATACATAGACCACAACATGTCCCTAGTGAGCCTCTAGTTGACTAGCTCGTTGATCAACAGATGGTCATGGTTTCCTGACCATGGACATTGGATGTCATTGATAACGGGATCACATCATTAGGAGAATGATGTGATGGAAAAGACCCAATCCTAAGCATAGCACAAGATTGTGTAGTTCGTTTGCTAAAGCTTTCCTAATGTCAAGTATCATTTCCTTAGACCATGAGATTATGCAACTCCCGGATACTGTAGGAATGCTTTGGGTGTGCCAGACGTCACAACGTAACTGGGTGGCTATAAAGGTGCACTCTGGTATCTTGAAAGTGTCATTGGGTTGGTACGAATCGAGGCTGGGATTTGTTACTCCATATGACGGAGAGGTATCTCTGGGCCCACTTGGTAATGCATCATCATAATGAGCTCAATGTGACTAAGTAGTTAGTCACGGGATCATGCATTATGGAACGAGTAAAGTGACTTGCCGGTAACGATATTGAACGAGGTATTGGGATACCGACGATCGAATCTCGGGCAAGTAACATACTGATTGACAAAGGGAATTGCATACGGGATTGCTTGAATCCTTGACATCGTGGTTCATCCGATGAGATCATCGTGGAACATGTGGGAGCCAACATGGGTATCTAGATCCCATTGTTGGTTATTGACCGGAGAACGTCTGAGTCATGTCTGCATGGTTCCCAAACCCGTTGGGTCTACACACTTAAGGTTCGGTGAATCTAGAGTTGTTATGGGAAATAGTATGTGGTTACCGAAGGTTGTTCGGAGTCCCGGATGAGATCCCGGACATGACGAGGAGCTCCAGAATGGTCCGGAGGTGAAGATCAGTATATTGGACGAAGGGTATTGGAGTCCGGAATTGTTTCGGGGGTACCAGGTGATGACCAGCGTGTCCGAAAGGGGTTTCGGAGGCCCCGGCAAGCGTTGGGGGGCCTTATGGGCCAAGGGGAGAGGGCACACCAGCCCACTAAGGGGCTGAGCGCCTGTCCCACCCCATCTCACGTAACCAGGAGAGGTGGGGGCGCCACCCCTAGGGCAGCCGCCCCTCCCGGCTTGGGGGGCAAGTTTCCTAGGGGTGGGGCGCCCAAACCCATCTAGGGTTTCCCCTGTGGCCGCCGCCTCCCTAGGGAACCCTAGGAGCCTCCCCTCCTCCCTTCCCCTATATATAGTGAGGAGAGAGAGGGCAGCCGCACCTTTCCCCTGGCGCAGCTCTCTCCCTCCTCCAACACTTCCTCCTCCTCCGTAGTGCTTGGCGAAGCCCTGCCGGAGAACCACGAGCTCCATCACCACCATGCCGTCGTGCTGTCGGAGTTTTCCCTCAACTTATCCTCTCCCCTTGATGGATCAAGAAGGAGGAGACATCCCCGGGCTGTACGTGTGTTGAACGCGGAGGCACCGTTGTTCGGTGCTTAGATCGGATTCGGCCGCGATCTGAATCGCTTCATGAATGACTCCACCGACCGCGTTCTTGCAACGCTTCCGCATCGCGATCTTCAAGGGTATGAAGATGCACTCCCCTCTCTCTCGTTGCTAGTTACTCCATAGATTGATCTTGGTGATGCGTATAAAATTTTGAATTTCTGCTACTTTCCCCAACAATTTTGATGTTGGGGGTTACCTTGTTGGTGGCTTTAGCCATGAGACACCTGGCGGTGATGTTCTCATTGGGTGAGTCGAAGAGGGACACCCATGGAGTTGTGGCAATGGCAATGGAGGCCATGGCCATGTCTTCACTATCTTCATCATCATCGTCATCCTCATGGTATTCTTCTTGAACCACCAATCCTCGAGTAGGAGTCTTTTTGGTGAAGTTGTTCTTGTTGGGGAAGGACTTGGCTTTGTCTTTTCGGATGAGCTTGCCACCATTGTCTTCCCGCTTCTCGTAAGGGCAAACCAGAAGAAAGTGGTTCACATTGCCACAATTGTAACATGTTCTTGCACGTTGCTTGCCCTTGAACCCACTTGAGTTGTTCTTGTTGAAGTTGGGCCTTGAGTTCTTCTTGCTCCAAAATTGCCTTGAAGCAAGAGCCATGTGCTCATGATAATGATATTTTGTATCTTCGGGGTTGCTCTCCTCATCTTCCTCTTCTTCCTCTTCTTCCATAATAACCTTGGCCTTCAAGGCAAGGTTGGGATTCTTTGCTCTTTGATAACGCAACACCGTATTGTCGGTGGTCTTGTCCAAGATCCTCATTGCCACAAACTCATCCAACACTTCATTTGAGGACAAGGAGTGGAAGTCCGGTCTTTGATGGATGACGGAGGACATGGCCTTGTGGTAAGGCATCATTGCTTTGAGGAACTTGCGCTTGATCCAATTGTTATCCGTGTCCTTGCTCCCATGATCTCGGAGTGAGACCGCGAGTTTGGTTACTCTCCGAAAGAGCTCACAAGGTTCTTCATCTTCTTTCATTGCAAACTCATCGGCTTCATCTTGCACCACTTCATAGTTGGAGCGTTGAATGCTTGCGTTTCCCCTGTAGAGGGAAACAACACAATGCCATGCATCTTTGGCCATGGCGAAGGGTCAAAGATGAGGGAGATCTTCGGGTGGAATTGCATCTTGGATGATGAAGAGAACATTCTCATTGAATTGATTATCCACGGCTTCCCTAGGGGTGAAGTTGCTTCGGTCATGTGGATAGAAACCTTCTTCAATGATTCTCCAAAGATTAGTATTCACATGATTTAAATGATGCTTGGAGCGATAAACCCAAGAATCAAAGTCATCATTTTTCACAATCTTAGGAGGAGGTCCGGCATGATTTAAATGAGCAGAGGGAATCAGTCCTCCATAAATTGGAGGTTCCACATGGGCAAAGATGCATGTGCCATTTCTACCACTAGTAGAAGGACCCTTTTCACTAGTAGCTTCCCCCTTGTCGGAGTTAGCATCTGTCACCTTGTTAGTGGGATCACCCACTTTCATCGGTGAGGTAGATAGTTTAAGTCATTCTAAGAATTTATTAAACATGCTTTCAACCTCGGTTGTCATGGAGGTTTTGAATGTGTCCAAAGCCACATTGAATTCCTCACGAGAAAACAGCGGTTCCCAAGTGGAGCAAAGTGGTACTTGTGATGTAGGTGATGAAATTCCTCCCCAAGCCATAAGAAGAATGGGTGTTGGTCATATCCTACACATTGAAGAATCCCTTGTGGCCGAAGGAGAAGGACAATGCTCCACTCAAGTGGAGCCATCACCGACCCAAGACCCACACGCTTCCGAAGAACAAAGTGAAGGCCCTCAACCTCATGAACAAGATCAAGGGCAAAATCAACCTCAAGATGGTGGTGAACCACCAAATGATGCCCAAGGTCAAATTCTCCCCTTCGAGAAAGTTCAAGATCAAGAGCAAGCTCAAGATCAAGAACAAGCTCAAGACGGCGCTCAAGATGATCAAGTTACCCCTCCTCTTTTCACATCCTAGGAGGAATTAGAGCGTCGCGCCGCGAAGTTCGCTTCCAAGCTCACTACCAAAGGCCATCTTATGGAGAATGTGGTTGGAAGCGTAAGAAAGAGGGTAAGCACTCGTAGACAATTAGCAAACTATTGTGAACATCATGCGTTTGTTTCTTGTGTCGAACCCCAAAAGTTTTATGAGGCGCTCGAGGACCCGGATTGGCTCAATGCCATGCATGAAGAACTCAACAACTTCGAGCATAACCAAGTGTGGAAATTAGTGTCAAGGCCAACCGGGAATCATAATGTCATTAGAACCAAGTGGATATTCAATAACAAGCAAGATGCTCATGGAATCATTGTTCGCAACGAGGCTCGTTTGGTGGCACAAGGCTACTCCCAAGTCGAGGTATCGACTACGGTGAAACCTTTGCTCCCGTTGTTTGCCTTGAATCTATTCGTTTGTTGATTGCTTATGCTTCTCATCATAATTTCACGTTGCAACAAATGGATGTGAAGAGTGCTTTTCTTAATGGTCCCATTAATGAGTTGGTGTATGTCAAACAACCCCCCGGGTTCGAAGATCCCTATTTCCCCAATCATGTGTACCAACTCCACAAGGCGCTCTATGGCCTTAAACAAGCCCCACGTGCGTGGTATGAGCATCTTACGGAGTTGTTACAAGATCGTGGGTTCAAAATCGGGAAAATTGACCCCACTCTTTTTACTAAGAAGGTCAAAGGGGAGTTGTTTGTGTGCCAACTATATGTTGATGATATTATTTTTGGTTCCCCTAACAAAGCTTTAAATGAAGAATTTGCTGCTCTCATGACCTCAAAGTTCAAGATGTCTATGATGGGAGAGTTGAAGTTCTTTCTCGGGTTCGAAATCAAGCAGAGAAGAGAAGGAACCTTCATCAACCAAGCCAAATACACTCAAGACATGCTCAAGAGAATCAAGCTAAGTGATGTCAAGCCGGCCTCCACTCCAATGCCCGTCAAATGCCAACTTGACATTGATCCCAATGGTAAAGCAGTGGATCAAAAGGTATATCGCTCCATGATTGGATCCCTGCTTCACCTTTGTGCATCTAGACCGGATATCATGTTGAGTGTGGGAATTTGTGCAAGGTTTCAAGACGCACCTAAGGAAGGCCACTTTGTGGCGGTCAAGTGAATCTTTCGATATTTGGCTCATACCCTAAACTTTGGCTTATGGTACCCAAGAGGAGCCAACTTTGATCTTTTGCGATATACAGATTCAGATTGGGCGGGAGACAAAGTGGATAGGAAGTCCACCTCTGGAGGGTGCCAATTACTTGGTTGCTCTTTAGTGAGTTGGTCTTCTAAGAAGCAAAGCTGTGTATCTCTCTCGTCCACCGAAGTAGAGTATGTGGCTGCCGGTAGTTGTTGTGCTCAACTCCTAACGACGAGGCAAACTTTGAAGGATTACGGTGTCACTTGTGACGAAGTGCCTCTTTGGAGTGACAATGAAAGTGCCATCAAGATCTCTCTCAACCCGGTGCAACACTTCAAGACGAAGCATATTGAGATTCGATATCACTTCATCCGGGACCACATTAGGCGAAGGGAGATCAAGCTCAAGTATGTCAACACTCATGATAACCTTGCAGATATTTTCACGAAGCCCTTGGATGAAGCAAGATTTCGCGAGTTAAGGCATGAGCTAAATATCATTGATTCGGGCAATGTGGCTTGAACCCTTGCACACCCCACCATACTCATCATGCTTTCTTGTCTAGGTGTAGGCATGGACATAGGGGGAGTATTGTTCTCTCAAAGAACTTTCCCTCCCCCCATTATGCATAAATTGATCAAACTCTTTCACATTAGCCATTTTTTATGGTACTTGTGCTTCAAAGACGAGTCTCGGTCATGGGCCCAAGGTTAATTCTTCGCGGTGCCATACCAAGTGACTCATACATAGGTGGCTTCGACCACCGCTCTCTCTTCCTGAGAGTTGTGGTCAGTTTGTTGGTCTCCATTTTCTTGTGCTTTCTTCTTCTCTGTGCCGTGTTTGTGTCGTCGTTTGTGCTGCTTCTTGGCTGTTCGGCATTTTTGAAGGTTATCTTGCGAATGCCTTTTCCCTCTCGTGTGAAACTTGCACTTTCTTGGGGTTACGGTACTACCATGGCAAGCCACGGTACTACCGCAGGAGTTGGTGGCTCTGTGCGTGCACAGTTTCTTTCAGGGGCACGCACTACAAAAAAAAAGACACATCCGTGACATTTTGGGCCGAACGATTTTTTTCTGTCATACATATGACACTTCTATGACAATAATTGTGACAAAACCCGGTATCATCATAGATGTGGTGGGCTCCTACTTCTATGACAAAAATCATGACAGAAAATGGGCTTTTCGTCCTGGGCGGGACGGAGATGCAGTTGCATGACATTCTTTGGGCCGTCCATGACGGAAAAAACCATGGTAGAAGCGAGGGCGAGGAAAATTTCGGGGAGTTCCCGGTTACGGTGGGTGGTCGGGGGCCGAGCGATGCGCGTTTCTCTCGTACACGTACGCGCATGTGTGCAAAGCGTTGGCTCTAACTGAACCCGAGCAAGGCGTTGGGCTCTAACTAAACCCGAGCGATTGCACTTCAGGCTACGAGTTACTGAACCCGAGCGATCGATCGATGGCTGTTAACTACACCCGATCGAGCGATTCCTTGGCTACTGCTGCTAACCAAAGCCGATCGATGCTGCCTCTGGGATGAACAGTGAGCGTTGTGGGGGAGGGGGGGTGGATGAACAGTGAGCGGTGGGGGTGGATCACGAGGACCCGTGGCGTTGCCTCTGGATGAACAGGGACGACCCGTGGAGGGCTGGATGAATAGTAGACGGTGAAGGGGTGCCCGTGGAGGGTGGTTGAGCGAGAGCGGTGGAGTAGCGCGGTGGAGGCTAGATGAACAGGAGCCCGTGGAGGCTGGAGGAGGTCGACGGTAGCCCGTGGAGGCTGGAGGAGGTCGACGGTGGAGATGAACAGTATCCCGTGGAGTCCCGTTTTGCGGTATGCCACACCCCTCCCGATGAAGAGGACCCCCGCTTCGACCGTAGAGCTCCAACACAAGTCTGTTTCGTCCGTTTTGCGGTATGCCACACTCTCCTGATCAACAGGACCCCCGTTTCGACTGTAGGAGGTCCGTTTCCTCCATTTTGCGGTACGCCAGACCCCTCCCGATGAACAGGATCCCGTTTCGAACGTGGCCGGTCGAACACAAGGCCGTTTCGTCCGTTCTGCGGTACGCTAGGCCTCGTTTCCATTGCCTGTTCCATCGAAGCCGGTTGGCTCCCACGCGTTCCGTTGCCTCCCGATGAACACGACGCATTCCGTTGCCTCCCCATGAACACGACACATTCTGTTGCCTCACCATGAACACGATGACGATGCTATTTCTCCGTTCCGACCCAGCCATGTACACAAGCCCTGGCTGTACGTATGCGCGAGTAGGCGTTCGAGACCTTGCCCGTATGTATGTACGTGGCCGTATTTTCTTTCTTGCACCCTGGCCGCTGTACATACGTGTACATGCTATGTGCATGCCTCTACTACGACGCATGCGCGCCTCTACAACGACCAGTATGTACGTACACGTTTGCGACCAGAATGACAACGCTACGTATGCTTCGACCAGGTGGGTCCCGACTGTCACGCACTTCCTTGCATGCGAAAATGTAGCTGGTGGGTCCCAGTAGTCAGGGGCGAATCGTTTTTTTGCCTGGATGCACTTCCTTGCGTGCGAAGATGTAGCTAGTGGGTCCCAGTAGTCAGGGGGCGAATCGTTTTTTTTGCCCAGACGCACTTCCTTGCGTGTGAAGGTGTAGCTGGTGGGTCCCAGCAGTTAGGGGGAAACGTTTTTTTTCATGAAATATGGTGGCCCGTCCGATGGGTCCCTACTGTCAGGTGGAGGAATAATTATTTTGCGCGTAATAAGGAGGCACTTCCTTGCGGCCACCGTGGACCCAGCTGTCAGCCTTTCCACGCATAGTACTCTTCCGATGGAAGTCGGTCGTTGACCACATTGACCATGCCGCGCCGAGAGCACCACGGCGGTGGATGACGGCGAGGCCTAGGAAGGGGACAACGCGGAGCCGGGGAAGACGCAGCAGTGGATGCCCACGCGAAGAGGAGTACGAGGGTTCACTGGTTCGGCTGCCATCACCGCAAAATAACAGGGGGTGTGGGTGAGTAGAGGGATGGCCTGGCCAGCGGTGCGAGTAGTAGGGGGCGGCGAGGCCTCCACGACATCACAGCCGACCATGGGAGGCAGGAGCACGCGGCACGACCGGCGCTGGTTTGGGCGGCTAGAGCAAGAAGACCAGAGGTTGAAGAAGCACTACGGCCGTTGGATGAACATCGTACGGTAACAGGAGC
The DNA here is from genome assembly GCA_021437245.1 of Aegilops speltoides. Taxonomy (NCBI): domain Eukaryota; kingdom Viridiplantae; phylum Streptophyta; class Magnoliopsida; order Poales; family Poaceae; genus Aegilops; species Aegilops speltoides. Next base: position 137,352,582 of record CM038147.1, read on the forward strand.
TAGAATCGTTCATATTGACTAAGTTGACAAAGCCCTCCATCCCCATCAACTTGGTAGGCCCACAAGTAAGCCTCCCACTATGCTGGTTTCCAGCTGGCAGGGGGTATTCATTTTTTTGTGCGCAATAAGGAGGCACTTCCTTGCGTGCAAAGATAGGTGGTGAGTCCGACTTGTCAGCGGGGGGCACATTTTTTTCGTGAAATATAGAGGCCCTTCCGGTGGATCCCAGATGTCAGGTGGAGGAATAATTATTTTGCACGTAATAAGGAGGCATTTCCTTGTGTGCGGCCATGGACCCAGCTGTCAGCCTCTCCACGCACAGTCTACTTTCGATGGTGTCGTTTGTTGACCACGTTGACCACACCGCGCCGAGCGCATCCAAGGTGGTGGACGACGGCGAGGCCCCGGACAGCAACGAGCCGGAGATGGGAAGACGTGGGAGTAGAGTCGCAGACGGAGAGGTGTATGAGGGTTAACTGGTTCTTGTGCGGTGTGGTTTGGCAGTTGGTGGAGAAGAACAGGAGGTGTGGAGGGATGGCCTGGCCAACGGTGGAGTAGCGCTTCATAGCAAAGCGTGCTAAGAAGAGCTGCTAGCAGCAGGAGGCAGGAGGTGGTCTTGGCGGCGCTGGAGGAAGAAGACGAGAGATTGAAGATGGATGCCGCTCGTTGGATGTAAATCCAATGACTAACATGTCAGAATCATTTGTTGACTAAACTAACAACAACTTGCGTTGGCTTCGACCTGTTGGCCCACATTTCAGCCTCCAAAAATGTGGCACGTATTCAACCCATTTTTTCAGAATTTATAGTCTTTTTTTTGCGCGGTAGAATTTATAGTCAATTTGATCTTTTTTTTGAATTACAGCCATTAGCTGGGCTGGGTGAACAAATAATATAGCGTCCATGCAGCCCATTTATTTTATTTCCTAAAAAATTACAGGCCATTTGCACTTACTCGAAATACACGATTTTGCTGGGCTGATTCTAATTATAATCTTGGGTTGGGCCAGCAATGTTATCAAAATATAAAAAGGGGCTGAACATTTTGTTATAAATATATTTAAATAATAAGTGATATTATTACATTCGTCCTTAAATCTTACCAAGCTTTTGTACACAATCACTAGGATTTTCGTGCCAAAATAATCCAAGATTTTATTGTTAAGAAATTATTTTTATAAGTTAATAAGATGTGGGATATTGTTTTCTTACATATGTAAGTATCTGTTAAATATATGATGACAATAAAAATAATATATAATAACATATAAAATAATTTAAATATATATAATATAGTTAGAAGGGAAACATAAGTTGGACCTGGCGTTCCTATTCTTATATAGAAAAACAGAACAGACCTCTGCGTTTTCTTCAAAAAAAAATATAAATTGGGCTGCCGATATTCAGGAAAAATAAAATCTTGGATGGGAGGTCCATAGGCTGGTCGATACATGACGGCCCTCAAGAAAATACAAACATGCCTATGGACCTCCCATCCGAGGTCGTGGGTTGCGCATGTTAAAAATGAAAGCCTAGATGGGGCAGCCAAAACCCAGCTGATACTTGCTGCCCCAGTGATAATAAATGATACCTGCCAGCTCCCCAGCTTCGTTGTGAATTTATCTCCTATAGTAACTACGTTGAAGCACCTAAAAAATGTAACTATGTTGACAAACCCGTGGGCCCCAATGTCAGTATAGCATTAGGAGGAAGTATTTTTTCGATGAGGCACTTGCGTGCGTACGACCATAGACCTGGTGGGTCCTGACTGTCCGCCTCTCCACGTACAGTCCTCTCCAGATTCCTCTCGTTTGTTCAGCATGTTCACAACGGTAGACAACGACGTCGCGGCGAGCGCACAAAGGCGCAGGAGGGGATCTGACTACCTGAGGAAGTGCCTTATTATTAACGAAACTACTGAACTAGCCTAGTGGCCAAGTGACACTACCCGACAGCTGTTCCGCCCGGGTTCGATTCCACCTCACACCTGTGCAGGGAAAATATCTCCAAATTTTTTGCCTCTGCCTTTATTGACATGTGGGTCCCCATTGTCATCTACGCACACCACGTCCCACACTTGCCAAAACTTCGTTCCTCGTTTTCTCTATGTTTTGCACACTCGGCACTGTGAGGGAATTTTTACTGTGCATCATATGAAGATGTGCTATGCCTGAATGTTGATCAACATGATGTTAACTGGCTGGTAGTTCCATTTTCGACCATGAATAAAACTTCCAACATGATGTTAACCCTGTTTGAAAAGGCCGTGTTAATATAAATGCTCGCCTCTCGAAAGTTCTGATTTCTTATCTGAAGGTGAACTTGCGCTTATCTCAAATCGAAACTTGCAGTTTCTTCTCTGAGAATCACATTGTCTGCACTTTTATACTCCTATTAAACTACATTTTTTTAAGTGCTAAAAATAGATCTCTAGAATTCATAAAATACTTCATATGCTCAATACTACAAATATGAAATTCAAAAGACATTCATATCTGAAAGTACTCTCAAAATACACAACACAAAACACAATTCACAACCTGCAAATACTGACAACCCTAAGCTCCTCCTGACAATTCACAACCTGCCTCCCCTCCTATTCCTCGGCGGCAGACAGCCGCGCCTTGAGATGATGTGAACGGCGAGGGAGAGGATGGCGGGGAAGCGTCTTCGGGCCAACTGCTTTTCTCCTCTTGCAGTTGGGTTCGGTCGACGAAGACTCCACCAGCTTGCTCTGGCAGGACACCCTCACAAACGGCACCCTGTAGATGCTCGATCCTTCAATCTCTGGTGGATGCTCCATCTGGGATCGATACTCCCACCACCGCTCCCTCATGATCGGATTCGGTGAATCTGTTTGCTCCATAGCCCAGAGGAGCAGCTCTATGTACTCCCGCGCGACTCCCTCCGGGTGTATCGCCACCTTTCCGCTCTGTTGTAGATATTTGGCCATGGATGTCGCTGTCGCCGCTAGTTGGTCCTTGTTGTCAAACCAAGATTGTATCTCCAACATCCTAGCTAGCTTCACAGGGTTGCCATCTGCGATCCTCACATATCGGTTGTACTCCTCCATCGATCTACTTCTCCACAACACCTTCACTCGCCGGCGGTGGTTTTTGAATGAAGGAGGAGAGGAGAAGCGCTGGTTTTGGATTAGAACGGGAGAGGAGCGACACTGGTTTTGGACTGGAACAGGAGAGGAGGGGGGCGGTGTTGGATTTAGATTAGAACAAGAGAGGAGCGGCGGTGGTTTAAGAGGAGAAGAGCGGAGGAGCGGCGCTGGTCTTGGAAGTATTTTTTTGTTGTTTTGCGTATTTTGGGTCAAAGTTTGACCACGTACTGTATTTGACAAGCAAAATGTGAATGGATGTCACCAAAAATTATATCGTTTGGTTCGTATCTGAATGTACTTTCAAATTATATTATTTTTGCAACGTATAACATATATTTTATGTGCGAAAATCATGGTCAATTATGACCCAGAATAAAAGGGAGACTAGTTAATGTGGGGTCGCTTTCTTAATTGAAGGGTAAATTGATTTTGATTTTGATCCATCCTGTGCTACCGCCCTCTCGTCCAATCCTAAATCACTACCGCACGCTCCTCTCCCTCTTCTCCATTGCAAAACCACCTCCTCTCCTCTCCATCATCTCCATTCCAAAACCACCATCTCGCCTCTCCCTCTTCTCTATTGGAAGAGCACCGTCTCTCCTCCCTTCTTCCAAAGCTAGCACCAGACCACTCAGAAGGACATCTTTGAAGAGGATGCAGCAGCGAATCAGGCAGATTGCCGGCGGCGACCAGGAAAAGTTAGCCAGGTTGAAGGAGATCCTTACTTGGTTTGACAATGAGTGGGATATTTCAAGGACGGTGTGGGCCATGTGGCAATGTATGCGAAAGAGCGAGACAGCGGCGATGAGGGCGGCGATGTACATGTACTCCTCGGCGGCAGTCACGCTGCAGTCCTCCGAGTTCATTGAGTATCTCCTCTGGGCAATGGAGCAGACAGATTCGCCCGAGGCGACAGTCAGGCGGAGGTGGTGGGCGTACAGGTCAAAGGTCGAGCACCCAGAGGATAACGAACCGATCGAGTATGGTGTGCCGTTCGTGAGGGTGCAGAGCCAGCCGGAGCCACAGGAATATTTGTTCTCCCACCGCAAGAGGAGGCTGGATGGCGCGACATCGCTTCCCCGCCGTTCTCCATGGTTCCCTCGACGCTCACCTCGTTTCAACATCGGCGGTAGGGTTTAAGGTAAGCTTCGCACTAACCTAATCTTCCACCTGCTCATGCTTACAATCAGTGTGACAGCTAGTGAAAATCATGCTTACAATCAGTCTCCGAGTACTACGCCAATCACCCTAAAATAGCTCTGGACCTTTGGGTCAAAGTTGTGACACAGTGTACAAATAAAGAAAAATAGATTGGTGCTTCTTTCAGAAAAGAGTACTCCCTAGAAAACTGCCAATATAAGCTACTTGTATTTGGTTAGAGGATTTCTTTGCCGAGAAAGATTAGTCCGAGAGCGCCACACATCCCATCGGTGGTGGTGGATGCCAATCGTGCATGCAGCATGGTTAGTGTCGGTAATTTTACTTGGGACACCTCGACTCTGCATATATGTGGTTCCATACATACATTTGTGGAGTTCCACCAAAATGCATTGAATAACCTGTTTGCTGAGATAATGAAAATGCGTGATTACATTATAGTGGCACTAGTTGATGAAACACACAAAATAAATAGAAGAAAATATTGCGATAGTATCATAGTATGCCATGCTGCAAGGGCGAGATGGGCCCTGCGAGGCCTCATATGGTACGCCTCATACTGGACGTCGTCCCAATTCTCCCAGATACACCTTCTGCCAGTGATGAACATCAGTGTACAACGGTAGTACAAGGAGGCGCCTTGAGACATTCAAATCTCCATTTTTGTACAGATCAACTAAAAATTAAGCACCCGAGTTTGCAGAAACGCTTAAACATTAACAATGGGACTAGTTGATGAAACATACATTAACAAAGAGAAGCACTTTCTTTATCTACATTGGAAATGAAATGATAGAGAGGACACTCGCTCTATTTTAACTGTATTATTACTTCATTTTATCAGTGACACTAGGGTGGAGCAGGTGGCAAATGAGGTGTACCGTGCGTTGCAAGGATGGACGCCGGGGGTGCTTAGACCGGGATGCTGAAGCTGGCTCTTTCAGTCACCAACATGGATGATTCAATTCATGGGACCTTTTGGTGCAGTTCACCTAAAATGAAGCAATGTCCCGTGAGCTACCAGCTTCTTCAATTTTTTTAAGAAAAGGGCTCCAGCCCCGGTTCCATTTCCATCAGAAAACGAAACCCACAGAGCTTCTTCTTCATTAGTTGCAATAAAATTGAGCAACATCAAGGTTGGTTGTGAAGTTCCTGGAATGCTCAACTATAATTTGGATATCATTTGTGCAGTTCAACTAAGATCGAGCGTGAAATGTATATCTCTGTTTGCACAAAAAAGGTGGAAAGGAGGGTGACTAACAAGTGATGAAACATGCATCAAACGAAAAGAAGCATGTTCCTTATCTGAATGGCAATCCTAGAAGGACAGTAGCAATTTCTAAAGCAGTGGCATTGCTAGATATTAGTGTGGACATTAGGATTAACTATGAAAACCGTTAAATACGACATTACTTTGGGCACGGGAGAGTAGGCGGACCAGGACAGTTGCATTTCTAACAAAAAGAACCAACTTATCTTAATGGGAAACTTAGCAGGACACGTAAAAAAGTGCCATTGATTCATATTACTGGAGGCATTACATTGAAAACAACATTGGTTTAACGGGTCCTTACTTTTAACAGTGTGACTGCTACATTTTACCAGTGGCATTACATAAGAGTGGCTCGGGCAACAAACATCGAGCAGGATATCCGGGTTGGTCCCATTTTTGTTTGGTATAGCCACCTTATCTTTGTGTGAGGCTAGCAAATCTAGTCTTGGACTTACTCACGACTTGTCCCCGATCCCCACTTTCTTTCCTTTTTCAACCAATAGATCGGGTTTATATTGAGTTTGTACTGTGTTTCCCTTTATTTCCCTATTAGACCTAGAGACCAGTTGGATAGCCAGTCTTTGCTACTTTTTGCCTCCATTATTTCCTCTTTCGACCAAGTCCTAGATTCAGGTATCCTCCCCCACCCCCACCCCTTTTCTTCCTTGTTTGAACCAAGTAGTACTAGATTCGAGTGCATGAACTAGTTTTACCTCTTAAACCTAAAAAAATAGGTGGTTTTCGAACAACCAATCGATCCTATCTACAAGGGGGCCTGATAAATAGTAAAAGATACAAATGCAGCGACGTCAGGAGCTCGGGAAGTAGAGCAAGGCCGGTTGCGAAGGAAGTTATACCTGATGGTCGTCGGGATGTCGCTAGGTGGGCGGCGGGAGGCCGGATCTGCCCACACTACGGCAACGAGGAAGAAAGGGTCGCAGGACCTCCCTCACCAGCGGTGCTTGGGAGAGAACGGCAAGGCAGGCTGATCGGGACGCACCAACAGTGGGTAAGAGCCGTCGCCGAGGATGACCGCGTGAACGTTGCACCTTCTCACCTTCCTCGACGTAGAGGATCCGGCTGGATCTATGACCAGCGGTGAGAGAGAGAGAGAGAGAGAGAGAGAGAGAGAGTGGCCACCGCTGTCGTGTTTAGATCTGGAGAGGCTGAGACAGTGTGAAGAGAGCAACACTAGCAAGCAAGCGCAGGGGCTCCTACCTATATAGTGGAGTAGTACTAGTTTTCTTTTGTCTACCGGAGCCGGCTTGACCTCATCAATGACTGTCGAGAAGTCTTCATGCACGTGGCTCGGAGGCGCAGTTGTCGTCATTTTGATCTGAAGCGTCGGATTATAACATATAACACGAAAAAATGCCACATGACAAGAAATCATAACCTCACTGCCCAAAGGAGACAACATGAATCCCGACGGACAAACTAGACGAGGAACAAAGCTCAAATTAAAGATAAACTCATAGAAAAGGGGTCCGTCGATAGATGTCCTAATTAACATAGCCGACTTGACCTAGATGGCAGCCAAGTAGTCTTCGTGCAGGTGCCCCCAATGACTAGCCCAACTTAGTTGTCGCTGTTTAACCCTTGCAGTGATCCGAAGCACATGCCACCTAATTTTGCGAGATGACAAGAAACCTTTTTTTAGATTTCTCACCACAACTACAGCGATGTACAACACAGCCTGCATGATATGTAGACGATAGCCAATCCAGGCGTGTCTGCTGGAGTCTGGTCACATGCATGGACGAACTGATCTTCCGTGTCTTGTAGGGATCGTCCAGGCACCAACGTAGTAGTACAACACTTCTCTAGTACTATCGCTCGTCTCCCTCTTCTATTAAGTCACCCAATTTGCGGGGCCGGGGAGTGTGCCTATGGTTGGTTCTTAATTGCGGTCCTACATGTGTGTGCAAACGCAATATGATGCGCGTTCCATTCAAAGAGCAGCGTGCCAGACCGACCGACCGTCTGGGGTGCGACCCGAACGTGACAGGCATGTTGTATACTCCGTACATGTGTACCGCCATTTTCTAGAGGCTTTGCTCCATGGCGCAATCCATGGATAGAAAATTAGTATACTTTAGTACCATTTAAAGGTCGAGGGCGGGGCTTTTCCTGCGTGGTAGGCGGGGCAGCTCCGCCTAGTCGGTTCGACAGAGACACAAGAAGACGAGGGAGTAGGCTGCTGTAAACGTAGGGCTGTGTGATTTGACAGCAAGTTACTGCTGGACAGGTGGGGCCCCGTGATTTGACTTGCCATTATCATTTTAACTGCGGCGCTATGACCAACGCGAGTCTCCCGATTCCTGACCACCTCCATACAGGTGCCTCTCCCAATGCTCCACCATGTAGTAGAGGCTGTCTCTTGCATGAGAGCCCACTTCTCCACTTTTTCCTTGCCTCTCTTTCCTCCACATATGCAAAAATGCCATGTAAAGCGCACTATTGCACTTACTTGCTCCTACAGGTGCTAAGCTTGCCACATAGGCATAAAGTCTGATGTGGCAAGTTAATCAAGAAGAGAGAGACTAGTTTGGTGACCCAAGGAAGAAACGGTGCTAAGCGCGTGTACCTAGGTGAAAAAACAATTTTGAGTCTATAGCTAATTAAATGAAGCAAACTTAGCAACAAAAAACTAATAAGCACACCATTTCATTGGAAGAGGTCACTCCTTAGCAAATGCAATAAATACTAGTACTCCCTGTGTCCCATAATATAAAAACGTTTTAGGCATTACACTAGTGTCAAAAACGTTCTTATATTATGGGACGGAGGGAGTACGAAGAAAGAGATAGAGAGAAGTAAAAAAATAAATACACTTATAGCCAACCTGATAGCTAACCTTGTTGTACTATGAGTGACTAAGTGATGACTATGTATGACATGCCAACATCAGATAGCCTAATGCACCGTGTTAAATCTCCAAGGGCACGACCGCGCGAGCGACGCGACGGTCATGGTAGGCACGACCATGATACGGGCTGCTGGCAGCCCTTGGATCTAAGATCAAACGGTCGCATGCTAAGTTGCTGAAAATTTGTAGAATAACCCTCCAGGATAGGATATTCACCCATAGGTCTAGAATCACGCCATGCAACCATTCGATCTCAGATCCAAGGGCTCTCGGAAGCCCGTATCATGGGAGAATGGAAATCCACTACCCCTCCGTTCGCACGCTGGCAGTTCGCTCCTACTCGTCCTCGCACGTCCTTCAATACTATGGCGGTTCGCTCCTAGTCGTTCCGTCCTTTCACATTACGGTAGAATAACCCTCCTCCCAGATCCATGGTGTCCCAAATCTCCATGATTGATGGTGAGTACAAGGTTAGAACCATCACCGGCGATGAGTTCGACGTCATCTACACCCGTTCTTCCGCGACGGTGAAAGGATGCCTTTCTCGCTAGATGTTGAGTACACCACAGTCCTGGGACGAGAGAAGGATCTAAAGGACGAAGAGACGAAGAAGCCTGCCATGATCCAGGTTTGCGTGCATGACTTATGCTTGGTGTACCGCATATGCCATGCCGACGTTGAATGCCTGGATTTTAAGAACTTCCTCGAGAGCAACCTAGTCAAATTTGTCACTGTAGACTTTACGAATGACAAAGAAGTCCTGGGTCGGATAGACCTCGTTGTAGGCAACCCCTTCGACCTCCAGAAGAATCGGCTGGTGTCCTCTCGTCAACCTTCAATGTTGACCCTGGCAGGAGCCATGGTTCATCCTTCAGATGCGTGGCGGAGAAACCTCCATACACGTTTCATCGTTATGCATGGCAGCGGAATATACTAGATATAGACCACATCCACTACACTGCAATGGATGGCTACCTTTGTTTCAATATCTACAAGGGTTGGATGAAGAGCAAGAGCCAAGTGTGCGGTTCAAGCAAAGAAGTATCGGCCAAGAGGAAGAGGGACAAGGACGAAGTCGAGGACGTGGACGAGGACTCCGAGTAAGGTGGCAGTGTCATTGCTCATGGTGGTTCTAATGTAGTGTCTACCGGAATAGTTGCAAAGTTTAATTTGAGGTGTGCTTAATTTAATTTGAGGGGTGTGTTGTGCTGAGCCCCCAGCAGGACTATGTTATGTTTCTTCTCGTTACTTTAACTCTTCTGTACGTACATACTAGTATTTCTTACATTTCATCTTTTAGTTGGTATAGTACTACCACTCGTTTCTTCACATTATATACGTACAATATATATGGGCAACATCATATAGCCAGCAGTTTAGTTGTCAAAGAATTTCAGGGTGCTTAGTTTTGTCAAATAATTCCAGGATGCTTAGTTTTATTTGAGAGGTGGGTTGCGCTGGACACCATTATTGTGACGAGCCTTTTTAATAGTACTATATGCATAATTTGGGAACGAGCGCTCTCTATATGTACCACCTTTTTTTAATTTCAAGTTTTGCTCCATGGCGCAATCCATCGATACTACTAGTGTACAAAAGTATACATTTTTTAAAAGGCTAGAGGGCGGGGCAGTCTAGCTTGGTCGGTTTCACAAGAGGCGAGGGCCTTTGTGATTTGATGGCTCATTACTGCTGGAAGGCGGGGCCTTGTGATTTGACTGCTCGTATAAATGCGCCGACGACTTGAGGAGGAGCAAAGAACCGTGCGGTATACTCAAGTTTTCCATTGGAGTAGTACTACGATGGTGGAGCACGAAACACGGCAGCCCAGTGCCATATGGCGATAAAAAATGATCTAATTATCTCATTGTTAGCATTGTTCTATTCATTCCCTCAAAAAAGCATTGTTCTATTCATGCCTCGCAGAGAATGTGACACGTGCGGCGAAACACCCGAAGCAAAAGATGAAACACAAGAGCAAAAGAAGAAGGTAGATTATCACCCCAAATGATCTAATTCGCCACGGAGTCGTAATTGCTTCTTCATCGCCTCCACGACCTCCATCTCCTTGCGCGTCTCCTCTGCCATCTTCTTCATTATGTCCATGATGCGGGACTTCTCGATGCGAGCCTTCATCATATGTTCCACGGTCGCATTACGTACCTTGACAGCAGCCGGGTGCTCAATGCGGAGCTTCGCGAACTCCTCCTTCTGTTCCATGACGAGGGCCTGCAGCATCTTCATCGAGGAACTACTATTCTCATGCAGCTTCTTCCAGCCGACGTTCTTCTCCTTCAACAGGTCCATCTCGTGGCAGAGCTTCTCCTTGTCCTCCTGAAGTCGCAGGATTTCGCCAGTCGCCTTCTTCTCTGAGGCAATGCTCTTCTTCAGCAGCATCACCAAGCCGGCGGTCAACTCCCCCTGCTTATTGAGCTCAGCGGGCATGTCATCGAGGCTCTCCTTCAGTAGGTCCACCAAGCCTTGGATGAACTCCTTCTGCTTATTGAGCTGCTTATTGAGCTGATCGGGCATGCCGTCGAGGGATAATGACTCCAGCGCCACCGGCTCGGCATGTTCGCCTCCGCGGCTAGGGCGCTCTAGGGAGCCATCGCCTGCCCGTGAGAGATCTTTCGAGGTCTCTACGTGGCGGCGAGCCCTCTTTTTTCCATAGCCTTGGTTGCCGCTCCCTTGTTACGAGTAGTTCTCAACCTAGAGCTCTGCTCACCATCCATGGCAAGGACGGATGAAGAAGAAGCACTTATGAGGAGGAAAGGTAGAGTAATTTTCGGTCAGGTAGTTCCCCTTTTTATAACCTAAGTACTAGCACTAGTACTAATACCTGCATAGTGGGAATACGTTCAGGTTTCGTACGTACTAGTAGGTGTGAGCAGGCTTTCGAATGTGATGGGAACAAGGTAAAGATTAATTGATGGTTTTGGTTTCGAGGCCCAAAACGGCTCCCGATGAGTTTAGCGGAACATAAATTTCAAGTAGACTACACTGCTCAAATAAGTAAATATTATGTTACTGTCAAAAATTGGCACAAAATACGAAGGATACCAATGGAAGTACTACTAGCAACCCATGATTTAACTACTCGCATGCTAGCAGTGGAGTAATAATGTCTTTCTTCCGCCATCACGTCCACTCAATTTGCATGCGCTGTATTAATTGACCATCAATGAAGTGAACGACTTTACACGTGTCAAATTATCACATGGGGTGGATCTTGGTACAAAATTCCGTCTGCCCGTGTACCCATGTGTGCGCGCATGGCGTGCGTTCACATCTTCGCTTCATGCATGTACCACCAGTATGGCTCAGGGAGGACGAGTACATTCTTCTGGAACCGGCAGCACGTCACTGTGATCAATCCACGCAAGGAGGTCGCGACAACGCCTCCACATGTGTCACGTGGCTTCATGAACTGTAAGAGAGACACTGTGTAGCGTGCCATTGGAATTCTAATTTACGTGTTTTGCACATACTCGAAGTACTAGTAAGGTACACGTGCATTGCACGCATCAGATTTTGCAACCAAATTATGAATAAACACCACACTATAGCATGTAAGCTCTGAGTCATATATGCCTGATGTAGACCTTTGTTTAATTCTTATAGTTCATCTCATTCAAAATCAGTTAGTTTTTATAAAAAAAGCTAGGGCCTCTTGGATTCGTAGGATTTTCAAAACGTGGGAATAGGGAAAACATGGGATTATAGTGGAATGTCGTCTTGAATCCTACAGGATTGTACGAGTGTTTGATTGTGCATAAAAAACACAAAATTCTTTCAAAGAGGTTTGAGTGGATGGGATGTCTCCTATGAAATCTAGTGCAAATGAATCATATGGAAAAGTTCCTATGGTTTACAATCCTACGAACCAAACAACCAAGATAGGAAAAATTCCTAACGATTAAATCCTCCAAAATTCCTTTGAGAATCCTTTGAATCAAAGAAGCCCTTAATCTATTTTATGATTCATGGAATTGTGCATTCTAAAGCATAAAGTAAAAACAAATAATGGCAATTCAACTAGAAAAAAATTTTGGGCAGTTATGATACAGAAGATTCTAGAACAAAAGAGAACCACTGTTGTTTCGAGGTTTGTGCATTATGCTTAAGTTCAACCATGGAGTCTGCTAGATTGTACATGTGGCAAAATCCGGTGGGGGCTAGAAGATGGTGCGAGGGGCCGAGTGGAGGGAGACTATGAAGGAATGCACAAGTGCGAGATCGATATTTAGAGAGAGGGGGCGAGAACGTGTGCTGTTGCGTAGTGGCGGAGCCATGAAAAATAAATGAGCTAGGGGGCCAAGCATTGCTAATCCTTTACGTGGAGGGTCAATTCATGAACTTAAACCATTTTTAGCAGCAATTGTCTAATGATCACATTCATATTAGCCTCGATATATAGTGATGTTAGGGGGGGGGGGCAGGGCCCTTACTACCCCTGTCTTCGCCATTGTGCGCGCGTCTGAGAGATGAAGCGGAAGGCATGGATGATGAGAGGGGGACGTTGGATATATAATTAATGTGGGTGTATTAGCTATATATGTTAATCCTATATAGAGAGGTATAGATTGATCGATGTGGACGTGGGAAAGAGGGTGAGACCTCATTGGATATATCGATTGATCGGTTTGTGTGGAAAACTATGAAAGACCTAGCTATATACACACATACATAGAGGAACATCGATCGTTGCGCATGCACGCATGAGAGATAAAGAATGCCCGATATGATGGAGAGGGGGATGTGTCTGGGTTTGTGCCTTCATGGGAGACCGACCCGAAGAAAAAGATTGCATGTGTGCGATGGATAATGCCGACTGGTAGTGTGTGTGCATGCATGCACGAGAGAAAGTTAGTGGTACAATTATAAAGAGAAGATGACTGTGTGGGTGTAAAAGACTAGGTGAGGTCATAATCAATGTAAAGTTGAATTCAAATATTTGAATAAGAGATCCTAATGTTTGAAACCCATGCATGCATGAATATAACGGAGATCTGCGCGGTGTGGTTTGGAAACGAGCATGTTGTAATGTATACACATTGAACAAGGTTAGACTCATTTGAATTTGAGATACCAATGGCAGACATCATTTGGCCACGTCGCATGCGTGCATGGACACACTATTCTAATTGGAGATGATGGGTGGCTTTCGCATCACATATCTATATCTATACCCCTACATATATATTATATTTTATATTTTTTATATTGTGTGCGGGTAACTTTGACTTTGAAAGATGATCGTTGGATGAGGCGAATCCGATGGTCCAAAGATGGCAAATTTGAGCACTACTGGACATTGGATATCATCTAGATTCCACAAGATTTCGCCACATGTATAATCTAGAAGACTCCATGGTTGAACTTAAGCATAATGCACAAACATCAAAATACAATCACTTCTTCTTTGTTCTAGAATCTTCCGTATCAGAATTGCCCAAATGTTTTTCTACATGATTTGACATTATTTGTTTTTTACTTTATGTCTTACAACGCACAATTCCACGAATCTTAAAATAGATTAGCTTTCTTATAAAAACTAGATGATTTTGAATGAAATGAACTATAAGAATTAAACGAACATCTACATCATGCATATATGACTCAAAGCTTACATGCTATAATGTGGTATTTATTCATAATTTGGTTACCAAATCTCATGCGTGCAATGCACGTGTGCCTTACTCTAGTCTAAATGGTGTTTGTGTGTGTGTTGTGCGTGTTGAGGCGCAAATTGTCTTTTTTGGGTACACGTTAAGCTTGTTCTTCCAAAATTTCAAGCCGCGCCTTGTTATGCCGAAAATTCAAGCTAGCGTCTCTGTCTATCGTGCTGCAAAACTCCCGCCTCTTCAACCTGCGCCTTGTTAGCCCGAAATATTTAAGATATATCTTTGTCTCGTTGTGCTCCGACAACTCCCTCCATCTCAAGCCGCGCCTTGCTATTCCGAAATTACAACGCGCGCGAAAACTCCCACCTCCTGTGAAATCCCAACACGCGAAATGCCCGTGGTACCCCTGCACCGAAAGAACCGCCTCAAATCGGTGGGGGTACTTTTGTAACTTACCCCACATTTCGGGCAAGCACGTCCCTAAGCCATGGTTCCCCACTACCATCCCATCCGCCCACCCATTGGTACACCAAGGCCGCGAAAACCTGCGACGAAACCCCACACCCTGCTCCGTCCGCCACCTAGATGGAGCCTCTGCCCCGATGATGTCGTCCCCACACACCTCGACGTCCCTCATCCACCGTACCGAATGAGGATCCATCGTCAATCTCGCCGTCCCGCCGGTTCAGCCACCTCGTCCTCCACCTCCAAGGAGGTGCCCTGACGTTCCCCTCGTCTTTCGCGCCACCTCCATTCCCACACCGTCGTATTCACCTGCACCACCGGAAGAGAATCATCATCACCGTTTCCTCGGATGAAGCTGCGGCCTAATCGACGCCACCAAAGAGGTTGTACACTAACCGCCATATTTTCTTCTTGATTCGATCTCACGGTGCTGCCAGCGCTCGGTCCCGAGCCGACACGGCGCGGCTCCATCCATGGCGGCGTCGCCGGTCACTTCCTCCACGGCGTCGCTCTCTCGACGGCGACGTCCACATCAGTAGGAGCTGCTGCTGCTTTAGCTCTCGTTTGCGTTGCTGCTCTGCTCTTTCTCTTGGTCCCCTGCCTGGTCTGCTCTTGCTCGTGCTGCTGCTCTAGCTCTTGCTCTTGCTTGTGATGCTGCTCCGATTTAGCTACACTTTAGTCGACTGAATTGACTTTTGGGTCAGTCGATTTTCAGGTGGTGGGGGGGGGGATCGCCAGGGTGAAGGAAGAACCAGCCGCAACGAGGAGGGGGGCTGGCCAGAGAGGTACCCCACTATCTATCTTAGGGTTCAGGGTGGGGGCGCCGCCGGTGGCGGGGCATTGGTAGGGTGGTGGCATGGGGATCGTCGAAGAAAAAGCTCTGCACGGGGGGGCCTAGAGGGATGGCCGGGGCGGCGGAGGAACTGGTGGTGGGGAGTGTTTTCGGGGCGGGCGGGGCGGCGCACCGCCGGCTGATACGTCTCCAACGTATCTATAATTTTTGATTGTTCCATGCTATTATATTACCCCTTTTGGATGTTTATGGGCTTTATTTTACACATCATTTTTGGGACTAACCTACTAACGGGAGGCCCAGCCCGTATTGCTATTTTTTTTGCCTATTTCAGTATTTCGAAGAAAAGGAATATCAAACGGAGTCCAAACGGAATGAAACCTTCGGGAGCGTGACTTTTGGAACGAACGTGATCCAGAGGACTTGGAGTGCAAGTCAAGAAGCCGCCGAGGCGGCCACGAGAGGGTAGGGTACGCCCCCTATAGGGCGCGCCCCCTGTCTTGTGGGCCCCCCATGCCACCGACGCATCTTCTTCCTCCTATATAAGCCTACGTACCCCGAAAACATCCAGGAAGCCAACGAAACACAATTTCCACCACCGTAACCTTCTATATCCGCGAGATCCCATCTTGGAGCCTTCGCCGGTGCTCCGCCGGAGGGGGAATCGACCATGGAGGGCTTGTACATCAACCCCATAGCCCCTCCGATGAGTTATGAGTAGTTTACCACAGACCTACGGGTCCATAGTTATTAGTTAGATGGCTTCTTCTCTCTTTTTGGATCTCAATACAATGTTCTCCCCCTCTCTTGTGGAGATCTATTCGATGTAAACTCTTTTTGCGGTGTGCTTGTCGAGATCCGATGAATTGTGGGTTTATGATCAAGTTTATCTATGAGAAATATTTGAATCTCCTCTGAATTCTTTTATGTATGATTGAGTTATCTTTGCAAGTCTCTTCGAATTATCAGTTTGGTTTGGCCTACTAGATTGATCTTTCTTGCCATGGGAGAAGGGCTTTGCTTTGGGTTCAATATTGCGGTGTCCTTACCCAGTGATAGAAAGGGTTGCAAGGCACATATTGTATTGTTGCCATCGAGGATAAAAAGATGGGGTTTATATCATATTGCTTGAGTTTATCCCTCTACATTATGTCATCTTTCTTAATGCGTTACTCTGTACTTATGAACTTAATACTCTAGATACATGCTGGATAGCGGTCGATGTGTGGAGTAATAGTAGTAGATGCAGGCAAGAGTCGGTCTACTTGTTGCGGATGTGATGCCTATATACATGATCATGCCTAGATAATCTCATAATTATTCGCTTTTCTATCAATTGCTCGACAGTAATTTGTTCACCCACCGTAATACTTATGCTATCTTGAGAGAAGCAACTAGTGAAACCTATGGCCCCCGGGTCTATCTCTTATCATATTTGCTTCCAATCTACTTTTATTTGCATCTTTACTTTTTGCATCTATATTATAAAATACCAAAAATATATTTATCTTATCATACTATCTCTATTAGATCTCACTTTCACAAGTGGCCGTGAAGGGATTGACAACCCCTTTATTGCGTTGGTTGCGATTTCTTTGTTTGTTTGTGTAGGTGCGTGGGACTTTTGAGGAGCCTCCTACTGGATTGATACCTTGGTTCTCAAAACTGAGGGAAATACTTGCGCTACTATTGCTGCATCACCCTTTCCTCTTCAAGGAAAACCAACGCAAGCTCAAGACGTAGCAAGAAGGATTTTCGCACCGCTGCTGTGGAGGTCTTCGCTCAAGTCAAGACATACCAAGTACCCATCACAAACTCATCTCCCTTGCATTTACATTATTTGCCATTTGCCTCTCGTTTTCCTCTCCCCCACTTCACCCTTGCCGTTTTATTCACCCTCTCTTTCCCAATCTCCTCCTCTCTTTCCGCTTGCCTTTTTCTGTTTGCTTGTGTGCTTGTTTGTCCTTATGGCTTTGCCTAAGAGTACCGACCACCTTCTCACAAGGATGGAAGAGATTGAATCAAATATTAGAAGCTTTATGAATTTGCAATTTGAGTATAATAATTTCTTCAGAAAAGAGCTTAAGGAACAAAAAGGTTTTTTGGGGTTTATGAACAAAGAGCTTGATGATATGAATAAAGAATTTTATGGTGTGAACTCTCGTATTACCCGACTTGAAAATGCTATAGCCAAAATTTCTGATAAGCAAGCCACCTTAGTCAATAAGATGGCCGCCAAACCAGAAAAGTTAGATGAAAATAATGACGAAGATATTAAAGTTATTGATGCGTCTCCTATTAGATCTTTGTTTTGCAATATGAATCTTGATAATTATGGGACTGATGATGAGTCAACTTTACCTAGAAGGCGTCCCAAGAATTTGGAGTTTTTAGATCTAGATGCTAAATTTGGTAAAAGTGGGATTGGAGAGGTCATGGCTTTAAATAGTATTGAACCCACTATCTCGGATTTCAAGGAATTTGATTATGATAATTGTTCTTTAGAAGGTTGTATTTCCTTGTTGCAATCCGTTGTTAATTCTCCTCATGCTTACAGTCAAAATAAAGCTTTTACCAAACGTATCGTTGATGCCTTGATGCAATCTTATGATGAAAAACTTAATTTGGAAGTTTCTATACCTAGAAAACTTAATGATGAGTGGGAACCTACTATAAAGATTAGAATTAAAGATCATGAGTGTTTTGCTTTCTGTGATTTGGGTGCTAGTGTTTCCACGATTCCGAAAACTTTATGTGATATTCTAGGTTTCCATGATCTTTATGATTACTCTTTAAATTTGCACCTTGCGGATTCCACCATTAAAAAGCCAATGGGAAGGATCAATGATATTCTCCTTGTTGCAAATAGAAATTTGGTGCCCGTAGATTTTATCGTTCTTGATATAGATTGCAATCTTTCTTGCCCTATTATTCTTGGTAGACCTTTCCTTAGAACGATTGGTACGATTATTGATATGAAGGAAGGGAATATTAGATTCCAATTTCCATTAAAGAAAGGCATGGAGCACTTTCCAAGAAAGAAAGTCAAATTACGTTATGAATCTATCATGCGGGCTACTTATGAACTTAGTGCCAAAGATGGCACTACTTAGATCTATCTTCGCTTTTATGCCTAGCTAGGGGCGTTAAACGATAGTGCTAGTTGGGAGGCGACCCAATTTTCTTTGTGTTTTTTTTCCTGTTTAGTAATAAATCTTGCATCTAATTCCTGTTTTGATGTGTTTTTATCTTTTAATTAGTGTTTCTGCCAAGTAGAACATATAGGATAACCTATGATGATGATAGTTGATTTGATTCTACTGAAAAACAGAAACTTTGCGCGTACGAATTTAGTTTTGTTAAATCACAGAAATGTTATTTTGCGTTGATTCTTTTTTCAGCTGATCAATAAACAAGTTTTCCAGGCCTTCCTATTTTGGTGGGATTTTAAGAGTTCCAGAAGTTTGAGTTAGTTACCGATTTCTACAGACTGTTCTGTTTTTGACAGATTCTTTTTTTCGTGTGTTGTTTGCTTATTTTGATGCATCTATGGCTAGTAAAATAGTTTATAAACCATAGAGAAGTCGGAATACAGTAGGTTTAACACCAAAATAAATAAATAATGAGTTCATTACATTACCTTATGTAGTGGTTTTGTTTTCTTTCACTAACGGAGCTTATAAAGATTTCCTGTTGAGTTTTGTGTTGTGAAGTTTTCAAGTTTTGGGTAAAGCTTTTATGGACTATGGAATAAGGAGGGGCAAGAACCTAAGCTTAGGGATGCTCATGGAACCCCAAGATATTAAAGGATAGCCAAAAGCGTAAGCTTGGGGATGCCCCGGGAAGGCATCCCCTCTTTCATCTTCGTTCATTGGTAACTTTACTTGGGGCTATATTTTTATTCGCCACATGATATGTGTTTTGCATGGAGTGTCGTGTATTATATTAGTCTTTGCTTTTTAGTTTACCACAATCATACTTTCTGTACACAGCTTTTGGGAGAAGCCTACTTAATTGGAATTTGCTAGAATACTCTATGTGCTTCACTTATATCTTTTGAGCTTGATAGTTTTTGCTCTAGTGCTTCACTTATATCTTTTAGAGCATGGTGGTGACTTAATTTTGAAGAAATTGCTAGTATCTCATGCTTCACTTATATCTTTTTGAGAGTCTTTTAGAACAGCATGTCATTTGCTATGGTTACAAATTTGGTCCTACAATGATGAGCATCCAAGTTGGGTATAATAAAAACTATCATAGAAAGGAATTGGATGGTATGATCAATTTGATGCTTGATAATTGTTTTGAGATATGGAGGTAGTGATATTAAAGTCATGCTAGTTGAGGTGATTATGAAAAATACTTGTGTTGAGGTTTGTGATTCCCGTAGCATGCACGTATGGTGAACCGCTTTGTGATGAAGTTGGAGCAGAATTTTATTTATTGATTGTCTTCCTTATGGGTGGCGGTCGGGGACGAGCGATGGTCTTTTCGTACCAATCTATCCCCCTAGGAGCATGCGCGTAGTGATTTTGTTTTTGATGACTTCTAGATTTTTGCAACAAGTACATGAGTTCTTTTGACTAATGTTGAGTCCATGGATTATACGCACCTCACCCTTCCACCATTGCTAGCCTCTCTTGTGCCGCGCAACTTTCCCGGTACCATACACCCACCATATACGTTCCTCAAAACAACCACTATACCTACCTATTATGGCATTTCCATAGCCATTCCGAGATATATTGCCATGCAACTTTCCACCGTTCCGTTCACATGACACGCATTACTTTTGTCATATTGCTTTTTGCATGATCATGTAGTTGACATCGTATTTGTGGCAAGGCCACCTTCATAATTTTCATACATGTCGCTCTTGATTCATTGCATATCCCGGTACACCGCCAGAGGCATTCATATAGAGTCATATCTTGTTCTAGCTTTGAGTTGTAATTCTTGAGTTGTAAATCCATAAAAGTGTGACGATCTTCATTATTAGAGCATTGTCCTAGTGAGGAAAGGATGACGAAGACTATGATTCTGCCACAAGTCGGGATGAGACTTCGGACTTTATAAAAAAAGAGAAAGGCCAAAAAGAAGAAAAAAAAGAAAGGCCAAAGAAAAAAAGGAAAAAAGAGAAAAAAAAAGGAAAAGTAAAAAATAAAATGAGAGAAAAAGAGAGAAGGGACAATGCTACTATCTCCTTTTCCACACTTGTGCTTCAAAGTAGCACCATGATCTTCATGATAGAGAGTCTCATACGTTGTCACTTTCATATACTGGTGGGAATTTTCCATTATAGAACTTGGCTTGTATATTCCAATGATGGGCTTCCTCAAAATGCCCTAGGTCTTTGTGAGCAAGCGAGTTGGATGCACACCCACTTAGTTTCTTTTGTTGAGCTTTCATATATTTATAGCTCTAGTGCATCCGTTGCATGGCAATCCCTACTCACTCACATTGATATCTATTAATGGGCATCTCTATAGCCTGTTGATATGCCTAGTTGATGTGAGACTATCTTCTCCTTTTTTGTCTTCTCCACAACCACCGTTCTATTCCACATATAGTGCTATGTCCATGGCTCACGCTCATGTATTGCGTGAAAATTGAAAGAGTTTGAGATTATTAAAGTATGAAACAATTGCTTGGCTTGTCATCGGGGTTGTGCATGATTAAATACTTTGTGTGATGAAGATAGAGCAACAGCCATACTATATGATTTTGTAGGGATAACTCTCTTTGGCCATGTTATTTTGAGAAGACATGATTACTTTGATTAGTATGCTTGAAGTATCACCATTTTCATGTCAATATGAACTTTTATTTTGTATCATTTGGATCTGAACATTCATGCCACAATAAAGAAAATTACATTGAGAATTATGCTAGGTAGCATTCCACATCAAAATTCTGTTTTTATCATTTACCTACTCGAGGACGAGCAGGAATTAAGCTTGGGGATGCTTGATACGTCTCCAACGTATCTATAATTTTTGATTGTTCCATGCTATTATATTACCCCTTTTGGATGTTTATGGGCTTTATTTTAGACATTTAAATCATTTTTGGGACTAACCTACTAACCGGAGGGCCAGCCCGTATTGCTGTTTTTGCCTATTTCAGTATTTCGAAGAAAAGGAATATCAAACGGAGTCCAAACGGAATGAAACCTTCGGGAGCGTGATTTTTGGAACGAACGTGATCCAGAGGACTTTGAGTGCAAGTCAAGAAGCATCCAAGGCGGCCACGAGAGGGTAGGGCGCCCCCCCCTATAGGGCGTGTCCCCTGTCTCGTGGGCCCCTCGGGCGGCCACCTACGTACTTCTTCCTCCTATATAAGCCTACGTACCCCAAAAACATCCAGGGAGCCAACGGAACACAATTTCCACCACCGTAACCTTCTGTATCCGCGAGATCCCATCTTGGAGCCTTCGTCGGCGCTCTACCGGAGGGGGAATCGACCACAGAGGGCTTCTACATCAACACCATAGCCCCTCCGATGAGTTGTGAGTAGTTTACCACAGACCTACGGTTCCATAGTTATTAGCTAGATGGCTTCTTCTCTCTTTTTGGATCTCAATACAATGTTCTCCCCCTCTCTTGTGAAGATCTATTCGATGTAAACTCTTTTTGTGGTATGTTTGTCGAGATCCGATGAATTGTGGGTTTATGATCAAGTTTATCTATGAGAAAAATTTGAATCGCCTCTGAATTCTTTTATGTATGATTGAGTTATCTTTGCAAGTCTCTTCGAATTATCAGTTTGGTTTGGCCTACCAGATTGATCTTTCTTGCCATGGGAGAAGTGCTTAGCTTTGGGTTCAATCTTGCGGTGTCCTTACCAAAGGATGTAACGGGTTGCAAGGCACGATAGTATTGTTGCCATTAAGGATAAAAAATGGGGTTTATATCATATTGCTTGAGTTTATCCCTCTACATCATGTCATCTTTCTTAATGCGTTACTCTGTTCTTATGAACTTAATACTCTAGATGCATGCTGGATAGCGGTTGATGTGTGGAGTAATAGTAGTAGATGCAGGCAGGAGTCGGTCTACTTGTTGCGGACGTGATGCCTATATACATGATCATGCCTAGATAATCTCATAATTATTCGCTTTTCTATCAATTGCTTGACAGTAATTTGTTCACCCACCATGATACTTATGCTATCTTGAGAGAAGCCACTAGTGAAACCTATGGCCCCGGGGTCTATCTCTTATCATATTTGCTTGCAATCTACTTTTATTTACATTTTTAGTTTTTGCATCTATATTATAAAATACCAAAAATATATTTATCTTATCATACTATCTCTATTAGATCTCACTTTCACAAGTGGCCGTGAAGGGATTGACAACCCTTTATTGCGTTGGTTTGAGTTCTTTGTTTGTTTGTGTAGGTGCGTGGGACTTTTGAGGAGCCTCCTACTGGATTGATACCTTGGTTCTCAAAAACCGAGGGAAATACTTACGCTAGTATTGATGCATCACCCTTTCCTCTTCAAGAAAAACCAACGCAAGCTCAAGACGTAGCACCGGCCGCGGGCGGCGGGGGGCTACTGTTTGGCCCGTGGTGGCTGGCGGCTCAGGGGGGTGGAGGTTGAAGATGAACCGCAGGCCCTTGATTTCGTATCAACGGCTGCAAAATCGACTAACCAGAGATGAAAAAGGTCAGTCGACCGATGTGTAGCCTCACCTTGCTAGTGCGTTCAGTTTCGACAGCAAAATTCAGTTTCGACAACAAAATTCAGTTTTGACAGTTAAGTTCAATTTCGACAGTTAAATTCAGTTTCGACAGTTAAGTTCAGAGATGAGCGACTGATGTATTTTACATCTAGCACTTTGTGGTTATGTATTTTACATCATGTATTGGAGATTCTATTAGAATTCCACTCAGGTTAACGTTGTCTCTCTTGTCCTGCTTCAGCCTCGGCGTCGTACAACTCACCGGAGCTGCTCCAATGACGGAACCCTCCATCACAACGGAGCAGTACCTCGGGCTCCATCTCCAGACGCCTAAGATCTTCTTCCCCTCCTCTGACAGCCAAGTCAGCCGGAGCATCCTCACCGGCCAACCCAATAACGCTGAGATCGACATGGCTTCGCCGAAGAGGTTGTACACTTGTTGCATCTCTTTTTTACTCTACATGTTATATATATTGTCCACTGAGCACTCGTAGTAACGGGGAATACGATTATTTTATCCTACTATATGACAAGCAGTGAGGTACTAGGCAACTTAGCTATCGGTGATGGACTCTCTTGAACGCCATCATTATTTATCTCTGCGCGTTTGAGCTGTGCATTTGTCGATGGGCCTGGGAGTTGAGCTAGTATGGCAGGGCCTGGGCCCAAAGTAATAGAAGTAGCACAAAAACATTTTTTTAGTGTAGGATTTTCCGTGCTCAAGCCTGCCTACTAGAATCGCCAGTGCTTGAAAGGAAAAGTGAATGAAAAACATAGGAATTGGAAAGTTTCCTATGGTACTACTTTTGATGAATTTGGTGCAAAGGAATGGAGCAAAGGAAAACTATAGGATTTGTTCCTTTAGTGTCTCCTTGAAAGAAAAACCATAGGAATTCCAATTTCCACTTGTCCTCCTTTTCATATTTCTATTCATCAAGCACAAGACTAAGAGATAGTAGCATAATAGCATTATAACCGTACATTTTCTTGTGGTTTGACTTAATCTCACCATGCTTCTTTGCATCCTGTGATCTTCCAGTTGTTGTGAATCAAACACCCAGATTGGCAGAAATCCTGTGTTTTTAAATTCTTTGTTTTGCACATGCATTCCTATCCTATTCCTGTCTATTTCCTATCCCTGCATTGTTAGAATCCTCAAATTCAAACAAGCCCTCACTCAATTACTTCTATCACAGATATGTGCCAAAGAAAACCTTGTGTGGTTTGTCCTGCTCCTGCGGCGCTGTGTTCCACCCCAGCTCAGCTGCTCCAACGAAGGAGGGGTTCACCACAGCAGGGATCCGCTCTCGAGACTGCCTTTCGCCACCTCAGATCTTCTTCCCCACCGCTGGCAGCCACGACAACTGCATTACCATCATCGACTGAGTAGATGACCTTGAGGACTACACGGGTCCGCAAGAGAGGTCGCACTCTTCCGTGTCTGCTTACGTTAT
The DNA here is from genome assembly GCA_021437245.1 of Aegilops speltoides. Taxonomy (NCBI): domain Eukaryota; kingdom Viridiplantae; phylum Streptophyta; class Magnoliopsida; order Poales; family Poaceae; genus Aegilops; species Aegilops speltoides. The sequence continues at coordinate 137,377,018 of CM038147.1, forward strand.
GCGTCGGTTAATATGATGACATGCTACATTATCATCGTGTTCACCTATTAGACTCCGAGTCAGGTCCAAACTAATGCTGAAACTTGAGTTTTTAAATGGTTGTGGGGTACATATTGGGGCAGCAATTAGTACTATTTGTCTACTATTTGGTTAATCTCCGGTGTTTACTATGAGTTTCATGTTGGGTGCAAACAAACATTAAAGGAGCCATTATCTGTATTTTTTAACTAAAGCTATTATCTGCCTGCTATGATTGGTTTTGGGTCTATCCATAGTTTGCTACCATCACTCTGGATTTGTGCATGCACTCCTTACATATTCTCACTATGTTTTATTCCTATGCATGCCAGTTATTGCACACAATGGAACTGATCATGTAGAGCAAAAGAGACGAACCTTGCATGACAATAAAATTTCATGTAGACGTCATTCCATGGTGGGCGCAAAGGCAGCCCCCCTCCACCCATTTCGGATCGTAATCAAGAGGAAGATAACTGTTCTGAGGGGGATTCAGAAGGAGAAGACCACTCCTATTTAGCCCATGAGGTCTTCGCTCTAACTTGGCATGCTGATGTTGGTAATATCATGCATATGGTGCCTTGCAATGCTTACTATATACATTAAAGATGTCATGTGCTTAGTTTAGACATGCTTTGTGTCAATGCCATCTCTTTAGTTTCTTTATCGTATATGTGAATCATGCAATGCCATCTTGTTTAGCCAGGCATCATATATGTGAATTTTGCAATGCCACCCTGGTTAGCCAGTCATCTTATATGTGAATTATATCATGCCATCATTTTTTTATTACGTGTTAAATTTGTCAACAATTTTAGTACATTCAATTACTCTTCCTGTGCATCAGCCATTCGGCACAGTCATGGAAAAATCTGGAGTGGAAACAAGGTCTTCAGAGCAGACGATGCTATCTGACGAAGCGCATGTCTTGCTAGTTACCGATAGATCCTCAGAGGAGGATTCAGAGACAGATGACCAGTCATATTCACCCCCCCCCCGAGGTGCATGCTCTAATTTGGCAGGGTTATGTTGCTCATATCGTGCGTATGGTATCTTGCATTGCTATTTCATTTGCTTAGTTTAGACATGCTTTGTGTGAATGCCACCTGTTTAGTGTCTAATTACCGTATATGTGAATTATGCAATGCCATCTTGTCGCAAAACATTATATATGTGAATTATGCAATGTTATATTGTTGCAAGGCATTATGTATGTGAATTATGCAATGCCATGCAGTTTAGGCAAGCATCATATATGTGAATTATATCATGCCGTCCTTTTTTTATATTTCTCATTGCTTTTGTCGACAATGTTTGTATATTTAACTGCTCTTCCTGTGCATCAGCCATTCGAATTGGTGATGGAGAAATCTGGAGTGAAAACAAGGTCTTCAGATCAGACAATGCTACGTCTTGAAGCGAGATATCTTCTTTGGTCTGATAGCTCTTGAGAGGAGGATTCAGAGGCAGATGACCAGTCCTATTATCCCCCTGAGGTGTATGCTCAAACTTGGCAGGGTTATATTACTCATATCATGCATATGTTGTATTGCAATGCTTAGGTTTACATCATATACACAATATTGAATGCCATCTCCTTGGTTGACACATCATATATGCGATTGCCCTCTACTCACTTCCTTAGTATATAAATCATATATTTGAATTATGTCATGCCATGATGTTTACATAGACAGCATGTATCTGAATTATGGCATGCCAACCCATTTTCTAAAGACATAATATAGTTATACCATCTCATCCTGTTTACATAGTCATCATATTTTAAATTATGTCATTCTATCCGTGAATTATATCATGCCATCATGTTTCCATCGACGACATGTTTGTGATTTATGGCATGCCAACCACCTTAATATACACATCATATAGTTATATCATGTCATCCTGTTTACATAGTCATCATATTTCGAAGTATGTCATTCTATCCTGTTTAGTTAGTCATCATACATGTGAAATTGTGTCATGCTATCCTGTTTAATTAGCCATCATATATGCGAAATTTTTCCTGCTATTCTGTTTGGTTAGACAACTTAAATGTGAATTATTTCATGCCTGGTTTTCTTCCCTACTATCCATTGCACCTGTCTATCTTACAATGTCTGTACATTCAACTACTTTTCTTGTTTATCAGCCATTTCAATTGGAGGGAGTGATGGCAGTATATGTGGGAGTAAAAACACGGTCTTTAGAAAAGATCGTGCTATCTGTCGATGCAGATAGAACCATGGTCATACTTGCCCAAGAACCAGCCCCACCACACATAACCCACACTTATGCAGATTGTACCCCTACCCAGTTGGATAGAGAACCAGCTACACCCCTTCTAACCCCAACCCCAGCAGATAGACACCCAGTTCCCGTTGACACAGCACCGTCTCCACCATAGAGCACCCAAACATGAGCAGTTAGTAAGGCAACTGCAGTGCCCAAAGCACGAGGACCACCACTCCGAACCCCAAGTCAACGCCTAAAGCAGAAGAAGAATTGTTCTCAGGCAGGTTCCGTAGCTATGGTTCATACTACTTTGCTCTTGCATCATTGTATTTACTCATACCAACTAATTTCAAATTTGAAGGATGCAATTGAAACTCCAATGGCGCAACAGGTATGTTTTAAACATGTTTCTTCAACGTGTTTGGCTGTTTGCTGTTGTAACTTGCTCTATGTTGATTTCAGTTTCAATTGAATAAACAGTTATGTTCTCATGCCATGCACATTACAAGTGTTGTTATTGCTGTGTAGTTTCCCACACTTATATTCTGTCTATGCTGCTTTGTCTTAAATAGATATGATTCGAATTGTATCTATCTTGATTTGGCAACATAATCTAGAATGATATAGACCATACAGTGTCCATACTACATAGATATATGTTTGCTTCATGCTGTTATCCTATCCACCTTACTATTGAACTGGTTTACCAAAATGAGTTTCATATACTACATTGTAAACCTGTGATGTGTTTGTTTGTTTCTCTTTTAGAACGCGGATAAAATATTGGAGAAGAGTACCCCGTTATGCAATGGTAAAGGAAGTAATGCAGATAAGGTTCAAGATAGTGAGAGATCCCTGTTGGTCTCCAAGAAAGCTGATAAAAACTATATTGAAGACACTAAGACAACCCCAAAGTCTTGTCTTGATGTAGTGTTCGAGTTACTGGCTACTACTGCTGGCACCAGCTCTTGAACTCGTTGCTCAATCATTTCGCTTCTTGAGTCTCAACTTCAAGTTGAAAGACATCGATCGATGTTATGCGACAGAAGTCAAGGACCGAGGAAGTCCTCAGAGAATTCAGATGCATACTTTACGTGCAACAAAGATGTCTTTGGAGGACTTAAGCGCCAAACAAGAGAAAGTTAATAAGCTTGCTAAGCATCTTGCCAGCATTATGGGTACCCAAGATATTGTTTCTTGAGCTCTTCTGAAGTGGTTTCAGTTCTGGACTTGTTTTGCTGTGGTGTTTATATGCTGCTGTGTTCCCTATATTTGCACTGGTGGCGAACTTTGATGCCCAGTGGATGTAATATGTGTAATAGCCGTGATAGCCTAGCATAAGTTCCCTATATTTCCTCATTGTCTTGTTTATTTCTTTGCTTGTAGTCAGTGCAGTTCTTTTTCTGCGGTTTGCTAGTTGCCGCAATAACCTATTTTTTAAAACTAGGCCACAATAACCATGGGCTACATATTTACTGCAGTTACCATTTCCCTCCTACGGGCTGTAGAATCAATGGGCCTTCTACGAGCCGTATCATCAATGGGCCTTGTACGGGCCGTATCATCAATGGGCCTTGTACGGACCGTATGATCGGTTGGCCAAACATGGGCCAATAACAGACCACATTATGGCCTTAAACGGGCTAGAGTTGGAATCGTCTGTTCATGGGCCGACCATAACGGGCCATCGTTAATCGGCCATATTTGATCACGCTATGAAAACGGCCCAACATATTAACGGGCCACAAAACGGGCCGACAGTAACCTCGGGCTGAATTTAGCCCACAAGCAGAAAATGACAGTAACGGGTCGTAAGTAAACGAATGCTGGAAATGAGCCCAAGAGTAAATGGGCTCTGAGAAGGCCAAAAGATAACATGGGCTGGAAACAGCCCAACGGAATAACAGGCCGTTAATGGGTATAAACTGCTACATTGTTCCTTACGGGCCAGTTTCACCACGGGCCGTTAATGGGTATAAAGTGATACACTGTTCACTGCGGGCCAGTTTCACCACGGGCCGTTAATGGGGCAAGAGTTACAAAGGGCCTCATATGACAGTAACGGGCCGTTAATGGGGCAAGAGTTACATGGGCCAGAAGTGAAAACGGGATGGAATCATATTGGATGGCCTAGATGACGCTACTGGGCCTAATTCGGATAGGGCGTAATGGGCCTTGGGTTAGCGGGCTGTAAATGGGTTATATGCGAAAAAGCCGTTAACAGGCTTTCCATGGGCCGACCCGCCACCTTTTGACCAAGTCAAACGGGCTGGCCTTTTCACAGGAATGGGCCTCTATTGGGCTGTGCCACGTGTCGATGTATCATAGGTGCCTTCTGTCCAATGAGTGGATGACATCTGTCCGAACGATGAGCCGACACGTGTTTCTTCCAGCCAATGATGATTTTACACGTGGAAAATCCCCATTGGTCGGGGCTATTAACGGGTTATCGGATCCAAAACCCGACCCGGTAGCTTAACGGCGTTCCGTTACGATGGATGCCACGTGTCAGTCACCCTTGACGAAAGCACTTCTGTGACGTGCGATTTATCATCATGGAAGTGGACACTTCCATGATGATAATTTTGGTAATGTCATGGAACACTTCTACGACAGCACAGGTATGACTATCTTGATTCTGTCAGAAAATCATCATGGATGTACATGCATGACAAAAAACGCGACCTACTGTGACAAACACGTATAATCAAGGAAGTGTATTTTTTTGTAGTGACGGTACTACTGCTACCATCGCGGCAGTAATTTTTTACTGTCGCTGGAAGAGCGGTACTACCGCCCAGCATGCGGTACTTCCGCCCGGGCGGTACTACCGCGATGACCAGTGGTACTTCCATGCCCATGCGGCGGGGGTAAGAGAGGCGAAGGAGTTCTAACTCCCCATACCCATTCATCTCTATTCCCCACCCCGTCTCTCTCTCCTGCCCAAGAACGGTGTCGGAGGCCCTCGCTGGATCTCCTTCTCCGGCCGCTCTCCTCGGATTCCGACTGGTGGGATCGTTCCCCACCTTGCCCTCTTGCCATGGACCAAGGTTTTTCCCCAAGTTCCTCTCTTTTTCTTCCTTTCTGTGCTTCTAGTTCTTGGGGAGATGCATGTGGTGTTCTTGAGATTTTTGGCTAAATTTGTGCAAGTGGGATTCGTAGGAGCGTGGTAGTGTAGTAAGCATGTTCTTTGGATTGTCAAAATAGTTTCGTTTGATCAACGATAGTATTGATGTAGACGTGCGGAGGTTCTAGATCCAGATCCGCGGCTCCGGTCGCGTTTTTCGATCCGTGTGGTACTACCGCTTCTCCTGGAGCGGTACTACCGCACCCTCGCTCGTAGTCGGCTCCACGCGGTACTTTCGCTCCTTGGTGCGGTACTACCGCTTGGAGCGCGGAAGTAAAAAATTACTTCCGCTCCAGGCGCGGTACTACCGTGCCACCCCGGCATGGTACTACCTCGGCTGTTGCGGAAGTAATTTTTTACATCCGTACAACGGCCCGGTACTATCGTAGATGCATCCTGAGCTCTTTTTTCTGTCCAGATCTCGTGCTTATTTGTTTCTTTTGGCTTTGGCCTCGGCATTTGCATTGATCCTTCTTGTTTCTCGTGCGTGTTATTGTGTTTTGTGTCTAGGTGGTGGCTCCGGTTGTCATGCTCATCACTCGAATCCCAGCCGTGACACAGGGTCAAAGCGGCTGCGCAACCAAGAAGAAGCTCCAGAGGGGTCATCTGCTTCCCAACGCAGGACCAAGCACACTGCCACCAAGAAGAAGGAGCCCGTCATGGGCATGGATGAGATGCCTCAGGCCGAGTTCGTCAGGCTAATTTCCGAGGCAATGATCTCTTTTGGACCAAGTAGCAGAATCTTATCTATCTTGATGTGATCAAGGCCAAGCAGAACATCTACTTGGAAGTTCACTGGATTCACATGCATCATATGAGGCAGGACAAGAGCCGTGGCTACTTTGGAGAGGCTTTGGACCTAGTGGAGCAGTTCGGCATTGAGCACATGCTCACTTTTCACATGGACTTTGATCCAGAAATTGTGGCTCAGTTCTTTGCTTCGGTTCACTTTGACTTCGATGAAGCCAAGGACCATGACTTGGATGACCAATGGTTGCCGGATGTCTACTAAATGGAAGGAGTTCGTGGAGTTGCTTCAAGATCCAGATGAAGGGCTCTACATGCTGTTGGAGTCCACCCTCATGCCAACTCTGAGTCTGCCAACAAGAACAAGCTCATGCCCTTCCTTGTTCAAAGACTCTTCCCAGCAAGAAGCAGGTGTGGGTGCTGAACCCCTTCCTTGACATCATGCATCGGCTCTTCCGAAACACCCTCTTCCCACGCATTGGTGACATGGGCCAGGTGCATGCTTACCTTGTTGACATGATGCTCATTTGTGAGGAGGCTTGTCAAGCTCAGACTCAGCCCCTTGACGTCTCACATATCATGTGGCGTGAGCTTCAGTTTGCCGTGTTCAACCGTAAGGTCCCCATCTATGGGCCTTACCTGTTTCACTTGATCTCCAAGACTTGGGAGAAGCTCTATCCCAATGATGAGTTTGAAACTCCAGGATGGATTCGTCATGAGCCCATCAAGCGCCGCATTAAGAACCAATAGGCTAACACCACCACTACTGCTGAGGCTGCCAAGATGGCTGTGGATGAGGAGGAGATTGAGGAGGAAGAAGCTGCTGAGACAGTTCTGCTGGTTACACTCCTCCCTCTGCTGAGCCCTCTTGGGTGAAGTAGCTGAAGATCAAGATGAAGAGGTTGTTCTGCATGCATACCCAGGGTCAGTACAAGGCCCATGTTGCTCAGAAGGAGTGTCGACGTCGCGACAAGAGGATCTTGAGGGCGTGCGGCGAGGACGTGTCTAGTGGATCTGAGAAGCACATCACCCCCGAGGCTGTCTGGGTGGCTAAGCAGGGCTACAAGTGGACTGATTCTGAGGAGGAGATCATTCCTGCTGCTGAGTCTGGCAACGAGGAGTCGTTTTCTGCCTGAGCTACCACCTTTGTCATGGGTGCCCTCTCTGCCTTTTTGGTATCTCGATGCCAAAGGGGGAGTGCCGGTGTCAAAACCGGCGGATCTCGGGTAGGGGGTCCCGGACTGTGCGTCTAGGCGGATGGTAACAGGAGACAAGGGACACGATGTTTTTACCCAGGTTCGGGCCCTCTCGATGGAGGTAAAACCCTACTCCTGCTTGATTGATATTGATGATATGGGTAGCACAAGAGTAGATCTACCACGAGATCAAGGAGGCTAAACCCTAGAAGCTAGCCTATGGTATGATTGTTGTTCGTCCTACAGACTAAAACCCTCCGATTTATATAGACACCAGAGAGGGCTAGGGTTACACAGAGTCGGTTACAATGGTAGGAGATCTACATATCCGTATTGCCAAGCTTGCCTTCCACGCAAAGGAAAGTCCCATCCGGACACGGGACGAAGTCTTCAATCTTCTATCTTCATAGTCTTGGAGTCCGACCAATGATGATAGTTCGGCTATCCGGACACCCCCTAGTCCAGGACTCCCTCAGGGAGAGAGTGTAGGATTTGCATGTCGTGTGTCGTGTGTTTCGCCTTGTCGCTTGCTTTCTGTATGTTGGACTTCACTTGCTTTGGTTTGGTTGTGCTTGTGAGACTAAGTTCTATCATACGGTGTAAGACATATGCACTCCTACTTATCTTTATGTCTTCATTACTTAGTCATATCTATCTTCTTGCCTACTTCCTTAATGATGCTTTTACTATTGCAAGCGATGCCTTGCCTATAAAATATAGGGGGGGGTGTTGATCCTAGTATGTGTGCCGTGCAGTCCAAATCACATCTCTAGAATGCACACATCTAGGGGGAGCCCATCTATGTTTTATAGATGGTGGGTTTGTTGATGCCTCATTTGTTATCTCTACGTGCAAATCCCGTATTGTCATCAATCCACCAAAAGGGGGAGATTGTAAGGGCATACTTGTCCCGTAGTAGTTTTGGTGATTGATGACAATGCTTTTGCGGACTAATCGTGTGTATTGAGCTTTTTAGATATATCATGACTAAACATAAGACAATTTGATTCCCCTCGAAGATTATTGAAGACGGCGGTTGTCTACGTTTCTTTTCAGTGGAGTTGAGTCGTAGGAAAGCTGTACTATTAAGAGGGGGTCCGCTTTGGAAAGGTTTGGGTGGAATCTCACGTACACGTTCCCTTTGCACCGCCTTTCCTTTGGATCTTTGGAGTTTCCTCCGTCTCACCATGTCTCTGCGAAACAAAGGACTCCGAGTGTTGCTGTTCACAGGCTGGCGGTAGTACTGCTCTGGAGCAGTACTACCGCAGGCGCTAGTGGTAGTACCGGGCTCTGGCACGGTACTACCATGGGCTCCCACCGTAGTACCGCTCCTTCTGAGTGGTAGTACCGTGAGCTCTGGCCTGGTGCTCCCGCGCAAGCGGTAGTAGGGGCGGATGTAATTTTTTACATCCGCGCCCTACGTGGTAGTACCGGGCTCTGGCGCGGTAGTACCGTGCCGCCTGGCCAAGCATAGCAGCATGGGCGGAGGTAGGGGCAGATGTAATTTTTTACATCCGCACCCTACACGGTAGTACCGCATCTGGGTTGGGGTAGTACCGTGTCAGATTTTTGTATCGATAAAATCTCAGCGGAGGTAGTCACGGATGTAATTTTTTATATCCGTGCCTACCGTGCCTGGACCGTGGCTGCCCTGCGGTAGTACCGCCGCCGGTGATTCTACCGCTACTGTCGATGCTCTTCATTCAGGTCCATCTCTGCACAAGACGGTAGTACATGACCCACATGATAGTACCGCAGGTCCGTCTTGGTAGTACCGCTCTTGTGGTGAGGTAGTACCGTGGGTCGCGGGCTGAGTGGTGGGTAATGGTTGGAATTTTTTCCCCTCTATATAAGGGGGTCTTCTTCTCCAATAAGACTTACCTCTTCCATCCCTAAGCTCCATTGTTGCTCCAAGCTCCATTTTCGCCCGATCTCTCTCCCTAGCCAATCAAACTTGTTGACTTGCTCGGGATTGGTTGAGAAGGCCCCGATCTACACTTCCACCAAGAGAAATTTGATTTCCCCCACTAATCCCTTGCGGATCTTGTTACTCTTGGTGTTTGAGCACCCTAGACGGTCGAGGTCACCGTAGAGCCATAGTCCATTGTGGTGAAGCTTCGTGGTGTCGTTAGGAGCCTCCAATTAAGTTGTGGAGATTGCCCCAACCTTGTTTGTAAAGGTTCGGTCGCCACCTCTAAGGGCACCAATACTGGAATCACGGCATCTCGCATTGTGTGAGGGCGTGAGGAGTACGTTGTGAAGGAAATATGCCCTAGAGGCAATAATAAAGTTATTATTTATTTCCTTATATCATGATAAATGTTTATTATTCATGCTAGAATTGTATTAACCGGAAACATAATACATGTGTGAATATATAGACAAACAGAGTGTCACTAGTATGCCTCTACTTGACTAGCTTGTTAATCAAACATGGTTGTGTTTCCTAACCATGAACAAGGAGTTGTTATTTGATTAACAAGGTCACATCATTAGTTGAATGATCTGATTGACATGACCCATTCCATTAGCTTAGCACACGATCGTTTAGTATGTTGCTACTGCTTTTATCCATGACATATACATGTTCCTATAACTATGAGATTATGCAACTCCCGCTTATCGGAGGAACACTTTGGTACTACCAAACGTCACAACGAATCGGGTGATTATAAAGGAGTACTACAGTGTCTCCAAAGGCGGATGTTGGGTTGGCGATTTCGAGATTAGGATTTGTCACTCCGAATGTCGGAGAGGTATCTCTGGGCCCTCTCGGTAATGCACATCATGAAGCCTTGCAAGCACTACAACTAATGAGTTAGTTGTGAGATGATGTATTACGGAACGAGTAAAGAGACTCTGCCGTAGCGAGATTGAACTAGGTATTGGATACCGACGATCGAATCTCGCAAGTAACATACCGATGACAAAGGGAACAACGATGTTGTTATGCGGTCGACCGATAAAGATCTTCGTAGAATATGTAGGAACCAATATGGGCATCCAGGTCCCGCTGTTGGTTATTGACCGTGAATAGTTCTAGGTCATGTCTACATTGTTCTCGAACCGTAGGGTCCGCACGCTTAAGGTTTCGATGACAGTTATTATGAGTTTATGTATTTTGATGTACCGAAGAAGTTCGGAGTCCCGGATGTGATCACGGACATGACGAGGAGTCTCGGAATGGTCGAGACATAAAGATTGATATATTGGAAGCCTATGTTTGGGGTTCGGAATGGTTCCGCTAAAACGGAATTTATCGAGTACCGGAGGTTACCGGAACCCCGGAGGTAAATGGGCCTCGATGGGCCTTAGTGGAAAGGAGAAGGGGCAGCCCTAGGAGGGCGCGCGCCTCCCCCCCTTCCCTAGTCCTATTAGGACTAGGAGAAGGGCCGCCCCCTCTCTCTCTTTCCCTCCGGAATCCTAGTCCAACTAGGATTGGGGGAATCCTACCCCGAGGGAGTAGGACTCCCTGGCGCGCCTCCCTTGGCCGCCGCCCTCCCCTGGCTCCTTTATATCTGAGGCGGGGGGCACCTTGGGACACACAAGTTGATCTTTAGATCGTTCCTTAGCCGTGCGGTGCCCCCTCCACCATATTCCACCTCGGTTATACTGTCGTGAAGCTTAAGCGAAGCCTGCGCCGTGAAACATCAAGATCGTCACCACGCCGTCGTCTTGTGGAACTCTCCTCGACACTCGGCTGGATCGAGTACGAGGGACGCCATCGAGCTGTACGTGTGTCAAGAACTCGGGGCGTCGGAGTAACGGCGCCGGGATCGGTCGGATCGCGAGGAGAACGTCGACTACTTCCTCTACGTTGTGATCGCTTCGCCGGGTCTACAAGGGTATGTAGACAACACTCTCCCTCTCGTTGCTATACATCACCATGATCTTGCGTGTGCGTAGGAAATTTTTGAAATTACTACGTTCCCCAACATGGCATCCGAGCCTAGGTTTTTCTATGGTTTGATGTTTTGCACGAGTAGAACACAAGTGAGTTGTGGGCGATACAAGTCATACTACCTACCAGCATGTCATACTTTGGTTCAGCGGTATTGTGAGATGAAGCGGCCAGACCGACATTACGCCAGACGCTTACGCGAGACTGGTTTCACCGCCACGAGCACTCGTTGCTTAAAGGTGACCTGGTGGGTGTCTGTCTCTCTCACTTTAGTTGAACTGAGTGTGGCTACGCCCGGTCCTTGAGAAGGTTAAACGGAGTCTATTTGTGAACTATCGTTGTGGTTTTGATGCGTAGGTGAGACCGGTTCTTGCTTAAGCCCGTAGCAGCCACGTAAAATTTGCAACAACAAAGTAGAGGACGTCTAACTTGTTTTTGCAGGGCATGTTGTGATGTGATATGGTCAAGACGTGATGCTATATTTTGTTGTATGAGATGATCATGTTTTGTAACCGGTTATCGGCAATCGGCTGGAGCCATATGGTTGTCGCTTATTGTATGCAATGCAATCGCCCTGTAATGCTTTACTTTATCACTAAGCGGTAGCGATAGTCGTAGAAGCATAAGATTGGCGAGACGACAACGATGCTACGATGGAGATCAAGGTGTCGCGCCGGTGACGATGGTGATCATGATGGTGCTGCGGAGATGAAGATCACGAAGCACAAGATGATGATGACCATATCATATCACTTATATTGATTTGCATGTGATGTTTATCCTTTATGCATCTTATCTTGCTTTGATTGACGGTAGCATTATAAGATGATCTCTCACTAAATTATCAAGAAGTGTTCTCCCCGAGTATGCACCGTTGCCAAAGTTCGTCGTGCCCCGACACCACGTGATGATCGGGTGTGATAAGCTCTACGTCCATCTACAACGGGTGCAAGCCAGTTTTGCACACGCAGAATACTCGGGTTATACTTGACGAGCCTAGCATATGCAGATATGGCCTCGGAACACGGAGACCGAAAGGTCGAGCGTGAATCATATAGTAGATATGATCAACATAAGATGTTCACCATTGAAAACTACTCCATCTCACGTGATGATCGGTTATGGTTTAGTTGATTTGGGTCACGTGATCACTTAGATGACTAGAGAGATGTCTATCTAAGTGGGAGTTCTTAAGTAATATGATTAATTGAACTTAAATTTATCATGAACTTAGTCCTGGTAGTATTTTGCAAATTATGTTGTAAGATCAATAGCTTGCGTTGTTGCTTTCATATGTTTATTTTGATATGTTCCTAGAGAAAATTGTGTTGAAAAATGTTAGTAGCAATAATGCGGATTTGATCCGTGATTTGAGGTTTATCCTCATTCTTTGCACGTAAGAATTATGTCCTTAATGCACCGCTAGGTGATGACCTATTGCAGGAGCGAATGCACGTTATGAACGTTTGGCTAGCTCAAGATGATGACTACTTGATAGTTTTGTGCACCATGCTTTATGGCTTAGAATCGGGACTTCAAAGATGTTTTGAACATCATGGACCATATAAGATGTTCCAGAATTGAAGTTAATATTTCAAGCAAATACCGAGTTGAGAGATATGAAGTCTCCAACAAGTTCTATAGCTAAAAGATGGAGGAGAATCGCTCAACTAGTGAGCATGTGCTCGATTGTGCAGGTACTACAATCGCTTGAATCAAGTGGGAGTTAATCTTCCGAGATAAGATAGTGATTGATGAATTCTCTAGTCACCATCACCAAGTTAGTAGAACTTTGTGATGAACTACAATATGCAAGGGATGATGAAAATGATTCCCGAGCTTTACATGATGATGAAATCGATGAAGGTAGAAATCAAGAAAGAACATCAAGTGTTGATGGTTAACAAGACCACTAGTTTCAAGAAAAGGGCAAAGGAAAGAAAGGGAACTTCAAGTAGATTGACAAGCAAGTTGTCACTCCCACGAAGAAACCCAAAGCTGAACCAAAGCCTAAACCGAGTGCTTACACGCAAAGGAAATGGTCTTTGAAGCGGAACTGCCCTAAGTATTTGGCGGATAAGAAGGATGGCAAAGTAAACAAAGGTATATTTGATATACATGTTATGAATGTGTACTTTACTAGTGTTTATAGCAACCCCTCGGTATTTGGTACTGGATCAGTTGCTAAGAGTAGTAACTCGAAACGGGAGTTGCAGAATAAACAGAAACTAGTTAAGAGTGAAGTGACGATGTGTGTTGAAAGTAGTTTCAAGAATGATATAATCATCATCACACACTCCCTATACTTTCGGGATTAGTGTTGAAACCTAAATAAATGTTATTTGGTGTTTGCGTTGAGCATGAATATGATTTGATCATGTTTATTGCAATACGGTTATTCATTTAAGTAAGAGAATAAATTGTTATTCTGTTTACATGAATAAAACCTTATATGGTTACACACCCAATGAAAATGGTTCATGGGATCTCGATCGTAGTGATACACATATTCATAATATTGAAACCAAAAGATGCAAAGTTAATAATGATAGTGCAACTTATTTGTGGTAATCGCCGTTTAGGTCATATTGGTGTAAAGCGCATAAAGAAACTCCATCTTGATGGGATTTTGGAATCACTTGATTATGAATCACTTGATGCTTGCGAACCGTGCCTTTTGGGCAAGATGACTAAAACTCCGTTCTCCGGAACAATGGAACAAGCTATTGACTTATTGGAAATAATACATACCGATGTATGCGATCCAATGAGTGTTGATGCTCGTGGCAAGTATCGTTATTTTCTGACCTTCACAAGATGATTTGAGCAGATATGGGTATATCTACTTGATGAAACATAAGTCTGAAATAGTTGAAACGTTCAAAGAATTTCAGAGTGAAGTGGAAAATCATCGTGACAAGAAAATAAAGTTTCTGCGATCTGATCGTGGAGATGAATATTTGAGTTATGAGTTTGGTCTTCAATTAAAACAATGTGGAATAGTTTCACAAATTCATGCCACCTGGAACACCACATCATAATGGTGTGTCCGAACGTCATAACCGTACTTTATTGGATATAGTACAATCTATGATGTTGCTTACCGATTTGCCAATATCATTTTGGGATCATGCATTAGAGACAGCTGCATTCACGTTAAATAGGGCACCATCTAAATCCATTGAGACGACACTATACGAACTGTGGTTTAGCAAGAAACCAAAGTTGTCGTTTCTTAAAGTTTGGGGCTGTGATGCTTATGTGAAAAAGTTTCATCCTGATAAGCTCAAACCCAAATCGGAGAAGTGCGTCTTCATAAAATACCCAAAGGAAATTGTTGGGTACACCTTCTATCACAGATCCGAAGGCAAAACATTCGTTGCTAATAAATGGATCCTTTCTAAGAGAAGGAGTTTCTCTCGAAAGAAGTGAGTGGGAGGAAAGTAGAACTTGATGAGGTAATTGTACCTTCTCCCTTATTGAAAGTAGTTCATCACGAAATCTGTTCTGTGACTACTACACCAATTAGTGAGGAAGCTAATGATGATGATCATGTAACTTCGGATCAAGTTACTACCGAATCTCGTAGGTAAACCAGAGTGAGATCCGCAATGAGTGGTACGGTAATCTTGTTCGGAAGTCATGTAACTAGACCATGATGAACCTACGAACTATGAGGAAGCGATGATGAGCCCAGATTCATGAAATGGCTTGAGGCCATGAAATCTGAGATGAGATCCATGTATGAGAACAAAGTGTGGACTTTGGTGGCGTTGCCCGATGATGGGCAAGCCATAGAAAATAAATGGATCTTCAAGAGGAAGACGGACGCCGATAGTAGTGTTACTATCTACAAAGCTCGACTTGTCGCAAAAAGGTTTTGACAAGTTCAAGGTGTTGACTACAATGAGATTTTCTCAAGCTGTAGCGATGCTTAAAGTCTGTCCGAATCATGTTAGCAATTGCCACAATTTATGAAATTTGGCAAATGGATGTAAAAACTGCATTCTGAATGGGTTTTAGGAGGAAGAGTTGTATATGATGCAACCGAAGGTTTTATCGATCCAAAGGAGCTAACAAAGTGTGCAAGCTCCAGCGATCCATCTATGGACTGGTGCAAGCATCTCGGAGTTGGAATATACGCTTTGATGAGTTGATCAAAGCATATAGTTTTATCTGAGACTTACGGTGAAGCTTTGTATTTACTAAAAAGTGAGTGGGAGCACTACAGCATTTACGATAAAGTATATGTGAATGACATATTGTAGATCGGAAATAATGTAGAATTATTCGCAAAGCATAAAGAAGTGTTTGAAAGGAGTTTTCAAAGGAAAGACCTCGGTAAAGCTACTTACATATTGAGCATCAAGATCTATAGAGATAGATCAAGATGCTTGATAAGTTTTTTCAATGAGTACATACCTTGACAAGATTTTGAAGTAGTTCAAAATGAAACGATCAAAGAAAGAGTTCTTGCACGTGTTACAAGGTGTGAAATTGAGTAAGACTCAAAACCCGACCACAATGAGAAGATAGAAAGAGAATGAAAGTCATTCACTATGCCTTGGCCATAGTTTCTATAAAGTATGTCATGCTGTGTACCAGATCTATTGTATACCCTGCACTGAGTTTCGCAAGGGAATACAATAGTGATCTAGGAGTAGATCACTGGACAGCGGTCAAAATTATCCTTAGTGGAATAAGGATATGTTTCTCGATTATGGAAGTGACAAAAAGGTTCGTCGTAAAGGATTACGTCGATGCAAATTTTTGACACCAATCTGGATGACTCTAAGTCTCGATCTAGATACATATTGAAAGTGGGAGCAATTAGCTAGAGTAGCTCCGTGCAGAGCATTGTAGACATAGAAAATTGCAAAATACATAACGGATCTGAATGTGAAAGACCCGTTGACTAAGATTCTCTCACAAGCAAAACATGATCACAGCTTAGTACTCTTTGGGTGTTAATCACATAGCGATGTGAACTGGATTACTGAATCTAGTAAACCCTTTGGGTGTTGGTCACATGGCGATGTGAACTATGGGTGTTAATTACATGATGATGTGAACCATCGATGTTAATCACATGGTGATGTGATCTAGATTATTGACTCTAGTGCAAGTGGGAGACTGAAGGAAATATGCCCTAGAGGCAATAATAAAGTTATTATTTATTTCCTTATATCATGATAAATGTTTATTATTCATGCTAGAATTGTATTAACCGGAAACATAATACATGTGTGAATATATAGACAAACAGAGTGTCACTAGTATGCCTCTACTTGACTAGCTTGTTAATCAAAGATGGTTGTGTTTCCTAACCATGAACAAGGAGTTGTTATTTGATTAACAAGGTCACATCATTAGTTGAATGATCGATTGACATGACCCATTCCATTAGCTTAGCACACGATCGCTTAGTATGTTGCTCTTGCTTTTATCCATGACATATACATGTTCCTATAACTATGAGATTATGCAACTCCGTTTACGGAGGAACACTTTGGTACTACCAAACGTCACAACGAATCGGGTGATTATAAAGGAGTACTACAGGTGTCTCCAAAGGCAGATGTTGGGTTGGCGTATTTGAGATTAGGATTTGTCACTCCGAATGTCGGAGAGGTATCTCTGGGCCCTCTCGGTAATGCACATCATCGAAGCCTTGCAAGCACTACAACTAATGAGTTAGTTGTGAGATGATGTATTACGGAACGAGTAAAGAGACTTGCCATGAACGAGATTGAACTAGGTATTGGATACCGACGATCGAATCTCGGGCAAGTAACATACCGATGACAAAGGAACAACGTATGTTGTTATGCGGATCGACCGATAAAGATCTTCGTAGAATATGTAGGAACCAATATGGGCATCCAGGTCCCGCTGTTGGTTATTGACCGTGAATAGTTCTAGGTCATGTCTACATTGTTCTCGAACCGTAGGGTCCGCACGCTTAAGGTTTCGATGACAGTTATTATGAGTTTATGTATTTTGATGTACCGAAGAAGTTCGGAGTCCCGGATGTGATCACGGACATGACGAGGAGTCTCGGAATGGTCGAGACATAAAGATTGATATATTGGAAGCCTATGTTTGGGGTTCGGAATGGTTCCGGGCGAAAACGGGAATTTACCGGAGTACCGGGAGGTTACCGGAACCCCCCCGGGAGGTAAATGGGCCTCGATGGGCCTTAGTGGAAAGGAGAAGGGGCAGCCCTAGGAGGCGCCAAGCCCCCCTTCCCTAGTCCTATTAGGACTAGGAGAAGGGCCGCCCCTCTCTCTCTTTCCCCCTCAGGAATCCTAGTCCAACTAGGATTGGGGGAATCCTACTCCCGGAGGAGTAGGACTCCTGGGCGCCTCCCTTGGCCATGGCCCCCCCCCGGCTCCTTTATATCTGAGGCGGGGGGCACCTTGGGACACACAAGTTGATCTTTAGATCGTTCCTTAGCCGCGGTGCCCCCTCCACCATATTCCACCTCGGTTATACCGTCGTGAAGCTTAGGCGAAGCCTGCGCGCCGTGAAACATCAAGATCGCCACCACGCCGTCGTCGTGGAACTCTCCTCGACACTCGGCTGGATCGAGTACGAGGGACGTCATCGAGCTGTACGTGTGTCAAGAACTCGGGGGCGTCGGAGTAACGGCGCCGGGATCGGTCGGATCGCGAGGAGAACGTACGACTACTTCCTCTACGTTGTGATCGCTTCCGCTTCGGGTCTACAAGGGTATGTAGACAACACTCTCCCCTCTCGTTGCTATACATCACCATGATCTTGCGTGTGCGTAGGAAAATTTTTGAAATTACTACGTTCCCCAACACGTTGTCCCTAGTGGCTTCTTGGGGAGCATTGTGCCTCCACACCGCTCTAACGGAGACGTACTTCCCTTAAAAAGGAAGGAACTTCGGTAACACATCCTCGTCTCCATTGGTTCCACTTTTGGTTATCTCTCACCTTTACTTGTGTAAGCTTATGTTGTGTTGCTCTCTTGCTTGCTTGTGTGCTTGTTGTTATCGCATCATATAGGCTGCCCACCTAGTTGCATATCTAGACAACCTACTTTGATGCAAAGTTGAAATTGGTAAAGAAAAGCTAAAAATTGTTAGTTGCCTATTCAGCCCCCTCTAGTCAACTATATCGATCCTTTCAAAGGGTCAGATCGAGCTAAAAATTTAGAAAGAGGTAATTTTTTGCCAATGTTTTCTCACAAGGTCAGAAAAGTTAATTTTGCCATCCTATACACCTAAATAGTTCGTCCCCACTACCTCTATTATCTTAACATGAACATTAGCCTTCTCTTCAAAGACCCACCACAACATGTATGAGAATTTTTCTTCCATTATTAGTTAATCTCATGCACTTTCATCAACATGCATGGGCAAAAGTTTTCCATTATGTGATTGACGGTGTCCTGGACTAGGGGTACCAGCCTAGTTGGCCCATAGTCCAGGGGCCGAGCCTATGGCCCACCGTTCTTACTACAAAGGACTTTGAAATCCTCTCACTTCAGCGTGATCAAGATGGACTTCACCAAAGACTTGACGTGCACTCCAAGACTTGCATCGGCCCGGTGCCATGTGCATCCCTAGATTGGCAACCAACCATGTGTAACCCTAGGTACCCCCAGTCTCTATATAAACTGGAGGTTTAGTCCTCAGAGACCACGGTCACCATTACAACCATCTAGCTTTAGGATTAGAACACTACTTACGATCTCGAGGTAGATCAAGCTTGTACTTGATACATCATCATCAATACAATCAAAGCAGGACGTAGGGTGTTACCTCTTCGAGAGGGCCTGAACCTGGGTAAATACTGTCTACTTTGTCTCTTGTTACCCATAGATCCAAGATCCACAGCTCGGGACCCCCTACCCGAGGTGTGCCGATTTTAGTACCGACAATGGTGCTTTCATTGAGAGTTCCGTTGTGTAATCGAAAAAGGATCAATGGCTCGTCTATAGATCAACTGCGATCCTGGTTGTGGTGACTTCTTTGCCCCTGGCTGGCTTTTGACGTTCTGCAGCAGTGTCCTGCATGCCAACTCCGCGAGCCATCTCGCCTGCGTTGAGAATTTCACCCCGGACCAAGTTATCACGTTCGGGAGCCGTGAATACTCCGCGGATTCACATGGTGAGCTCGTCTTTTCTGGCTCGATGCCCAGTCAGATCGAGAGCACATCGGCCACCGCAGGCTTAACCTTAGAGCTGATCTTCGATCCAGGCCACAGATCGGATCCTACAGTAGATCTGGCTGCAAACATGGAGCCAACTACCTCATACGTGGAATCTATCCTTCCAACATGCCTTGACCGTGACTCAAGCCCAAGCACGGACCCAACATCAAGCTCGGATCTGATCTCCTCTATTGCCGGCCAGGAATCCATCTTGGCCAACCAATGCTTCGAGGTTGCGTTAAGCGACCAGCAGGCTACACTTCATATTAGCCCGGGCTACGGCCAGGCCATGGACTCCGAGGATCTATCTCACCTTAATGAGATGTTGATCACATTTGGAGGTTGTCGATCTCAAACAACCAGACGTCGGTCTACGACAAGATCGGACTTAAAGCCGATGACAGGGAAATTTATGTCCCACCCACTGATATGTCTCGAATGTATCTATAATTTATGAAGTATTCATGCCATGTTTACAACAATTTTATATGGTTTTAGTGTGGTTTTATAGGATTTTATGGAACTAACCTATTAACCTATTGCCCAGTGCAAGTTGCTATTTTTCTGCTTGTTTTTGGCTTTTTAGAAAATTCATATCACATGAAATCCAAACGCGACGAAACTTTTTGATCATTTTTTTGGAACATAAGAGACCCCCAAAACTTTGTGGGAGGATCAGAAGACCCACGAGGAGATGACAAGGCTACCTGGTGCACCCAGGGGGGTGGCTGCACTAGGATACCTTGTGGGCCCCTCGTAGCTCCATTTCACGTGATTCCAGCTCTGAAAATTCTTATAAATAGGTAAACCCCCATAATTAAACTAGAACTTCGACTCCGCCGCCGCAAGCCTCTATTCTGAAGAGATCCCATTTGGGAGCCTTTTCTGGCACCCTGTCGGAGGAGAAAATCATCAGCGGAGGCCATCTTCATCATCCTGGCAGTCTCCATGATGAGGAGGGAGTAGTTCAACCCTGGGGCCGAGGGTATGTACCCGTAGATATGTGTTTGATCTCTCCCTCTCTCTCTCTCTCATGTTCTTGATTTGGCACGATCTCGATGTACCGTGAGCTTTGTTAATATAGTTGGATAATATGGTGTTTTCCCCCTTTTTATCTTGTTGTGATGAATCAAGTCTTTCCCTTTGATGTTTCACTAGTATCAGATTGAATATTTTGGATTTGATAACACTTGATGTATGTCTTGCATGTGGATACCCGTGGTGACAATGGAGTGTTCTATTGGATATATGTTTTGGCAATCAACTTGCGGATTCCCGCGGTGACATCGGGGTAATCTAGGCATAGAGGTTGATGCACATTTTCGTCCTACTTTCTCCGGTAGAAACTTTGGGGCACTCCTTGAAGTTCTTTGTGTTGGATTGAATATTATGAATCTAAATTTGTTTGATATATATCGTATAATTGACTACGGATACTTGTGGTGACATTGGAGTATCTAGGTGACATTGGAGTTGATTGATGCGTATCATACAGTGATATTTTAGTATGAACTCTAAGGCTGTTTGTGACACTAATAGGAAAATCTCAATAGATTGATAGGAAAGGCTAACTTTGAGGTGGTTTGCTAACTACAACAATTTCTTCTTATGTTCTCTGCTTGATAATAACTTTGGAGTGATTCTTTGTTGCACGTTGAGGGACTGTTATATGATTCAGTTATGTTAGCACCGTTGAGAGATTCCACTAGTGAAAGTATGAACCCTAGGCCTTGTTTTCAAGCATTGCAATACCGTTTGTGCTCACTTTTGTCACTTGCTACCTTGACGTTTTTATATTTCAGATTAAAAAAACCTATATCTACTATCCATACTACACTTGTATCACCATCTTTTCGCCGAACTAGTGCACCTATACAATTTACCATTGCATTTGGTGTGTTGGGGACACAAAAGATTTCTTGTATTTGGTTCCAAGGTTGTTCAAGAGAGATCATATTCATCCTACGTGTCCCACGAATTGATAAACCTTAGGTCATCCACTTCAGGGAAATTTGCTGATGTCCTATAAAACTCTGCGTTTGGAGGCCCAACATGAGTCTACAAGAATAAGTTGTGTAGTAGACATCAAGCTCTTTTCTGCCACTATTGCAGGGGAGGTGAGTGCTTGAAGGTATATATTTAGATCTTGCAATTGAATCTTTTTGTTTCTTGTTTTATCACTAGTTCGGCTTATAAAAGGAAACTACAAAAAAATAGAAGTGAAGTTGCATCATGTTCTTTATCTTTATGATGTGTTTCTTGGAAATGATGGATCGAAAAATTATGCCAAGGTGTTAGAAGAAGAATTCAATAAAATGTTTGGCATAAATTCTTTGAATGATAATCACGATTGCAATGTTTTTAGTATGCTTTCTTTGAATATCCATGATGCTAACGATATGCAAAGCCATAAGCTTGGGGATGCTATGTTTGATGTAGATGATCTTTTTAGTCCCCCTAGTTTTGATGAGCAAATCTATGATTGTATGCCTCCTATTTATGATGATTATAATGATGAAAGTGGGTTTAGAAGAGCGTCGCTCTAGGTAGTAATGATCCCACTATTTTGGAGGGTGTTGAATCATATTGTAATAATTCTGAAAATGAATTTGGAGAGGTCATGGCTTTATTTAATGATGATTTCACTATTTTGGAAGAGGTTTCAATTGATTATGACAACAAAGTTGCTATCTATGATGATATGGTGATGACGTGTATGCTATAAAGAATAATGATAACTATGAAAATT
Organism: Aegilops speltoides; assembly: GCA_021437245.1. Lineage (NCBI taxonomy): Eukaryota > Viridiplantae > Streptophyta > Magnoliopsida > Poales > Poaceae > Aegilops > Aegilops speltoides. Next base: position 137,399,175 of record CM038147.1, read on the forward strand.
GTCATCATGATTTTAATTTTCAATTGGATTATGCCAATCAAGCATCACATGATAGTTATTTCATTGAGTTTTCTCCCACTATTATGAATGAGATGAAATTTGCTTATGTGGAGAGTAATAAAAATTCTATGCTTGTGGATCAAGAAAAAAATTGTTGCATGAGGTGCTCTTTTGATTGTCTTCCTTATGAGTGGAGGTCGGGATCGCGTGATGGTTAACTCCTACCAACCCTTCCCCTAGGAGCATGCGTAGTAGTACTTTGCTTCGAGGGCACGTACACTTTTGCAATAAGTATATGAGTTCTTTATGACTAATGTGAGTCCATGGATATACGCACACTCATCCTTCCACTTTGCTAGCCTCTATTATACCGCGCAACTTTCGCCGGTATCATGAACACATTATTTACCTTCCTCAAAACAGCCACCATACCTACCTATTATGGCATTTCCATAGCCATTCCGAGATATATTGCCATCCAACTTTCCACCTTTCCTTTTATTATGACACACTTCATCATTGTCATATTGCTCTTTACATGATCATGTAGTTGACATCATATTTGTGGCAAGGCCACCTTCATAATTTTCATACATGTCGCTCTTGATTCATTGCATATCCCGGTACACCGCCGGAGGCATTCATATAGAGTCATATCTTGTTCTAGCTTTGAGTTGTAATTCTTGAGTTGTAAATCAATAAAAGTGTGATGATCTTCATTATTAGAGCATTGTCTCAATGAGGAAAGGATGATGAAGACTATGATTCCCCCACAAGTCGGGATGAGACTTCGGACTTTAAAAAAAGAAAAAAAAGAGAAAGGCCAAAAAGAAAAAAAGAAAGGCCAAAGAAAAAAAAAGAGAAAAAAAGAGAAAAGAGAGAAAAAAAATTATAAAATAAGAGAAAAAGAGAGAAGGGACAATGCTACTATCTCTTTTTCCACACTTGTGCTTCAAAGTAGCACCATGATCTTCATGATAGAGAGTCTCCTATGTTGTTACTTTCATATACTAAGTGGGAATTTTTCATTATATAACTTGGCTTGTATATTCCAATGATGGGCTTCCTCAAAATGCCCTAGGTCTTTTGTGAGCAAGCGAGTTGGATGCACACCCACTTAGTTTCTTTTGTTGAGCTTTCATATATTTATAGCTCTAGTGCATCCGTTGCATGGCAATCCCTACTCAGTCACATTGATATCTATTGATGGGCATCTCCATAGCCCGTTAATACGCCTAGTTGATGTGAGACTATCTTCTCCCTCTTTTTGTCCTCACAACTACCATCATTTACCACCATAGTGCTATGTACATGGCTTGCGCTCATGTATTGCGTAAGAGTTGAAAAAGCTAAAGCGCGTTAAAAAGTATGAACCAATTGCTTGGTTGAAACCGGGGTTGTGCATGATGGGAGTATTTTGTGTAATGAAAATGAAGCATGGCCTAAGTATATGATTTAGTAGAGATAAGCTTTTTTGGCTATGCTATTTTGATAGGACATGATTATTTGTTAGTATGCTTCGAAGCATTATTATTTTTATGTTTTATAAGCTTTTATCTTGAATCATTTGGATCTGAACATTCATGCCACAATAAAAAAAATTACATTGAGAATTATGCTAGGTAGCATTCCACATCAAAAATTCTGTTTTTATCATTTACCTACTCGAGGACGAGCAGGAATTAAGCTTGGGGATGCTTGATACGTCTCCAATGTATCTATAATTTTTTATTGTTCCATGCTATTATATTACCCCTTTTGGATGTTTATGGGCTTTATTTTACACAATTATATCATTTTTGGGACTAACCTACTAACCGGAGGCCCAACCCATATTGCTGTTTTTTTGGCTATTTCAGTATTTCAAAGAAAAGGAATATCAAACGGAGTCCAAACGGAATGAAACCTTCGGGAGCGTGATTTTTGGAACAAACGTGATCCGGAGAACTTGGAGTGCAATTCAAGAAGCTTGCGAGGCAGCCAGGAGACAGGAGGGCACACCCACCCCTCTGGGCGCGCCCCCTATCTGCTGGGCCCCATAGGCGGCCACCGACGTACTTCTTCCTCCTATATATGCCTACGTACCCCGAAAACATCCATGGAGCCAAAGAAACACAATTTCCACCGCTGTAACCTTCTGTATCCATGAGATCCCATCTTGGAGCCTTCGCCGGTGCTCCGCCGGAGGGGGAATCGACCACGGAGGGCTTCTACATCAACACCATAGCCCCTCCGATGAGTTGTGAGTAGTTTACCACAGACCTTCGAGTCCATAGTTATTAGCTAGATGGCTTCTTCTCTCTTTTTGGATCTCAATACAATGTTCTCCCCCTCTCTTGTGGAGATCTATTCGATGTAAACTCTTTTTGCGGTGTGTTTGTCGAGATCCGATGAATTGTGGGTTTATGATCAAGTTTATGTATGAGAAATATTTGAATCTCCTCTGAATTCTTTTATTTATGATTGAGTTATCTTTGCAAGTCTCTTCGAATTATCAGTTTGGGCCTACTAGATTGATCTTTCTTGCCATGGGAGAAGTGCTTAGCTTTGGGTTCAATCTTGCGGTGTCCTTTCCCAGTTACAGCAGGGGCAGCAAGGCACGTATTGCATTGTTGCCATTGAGGATAAAAAGATGGGGTTTATATCATATTGCTTGAGTTTATCCCTCTACATCATGTCATCTTTCTTAATGTGTTACTCTGTTCTTTATGAACTTAATACTCTAGATGCAGGCACGAGTCGGTCGATGTGTGGAGTAATAGTAGTAGATGCAGGCAGGAGTCGGTCTACTTATCACGGACGTGATGCCTATATACATGATCATGCCTAGATAATCTCATAATTATTCGCTTTTCTATCAATTGCTCGACAGTAATTTGTTCACCCACCATAATACTTATGCTATCTTGAGAGAAGCCACTAGTGAAACCTATGGCCCCCGGGGTCTATCTTTTATCATATAAGCTTTCAATCTACTTTTATTTGCATCTTTACTTTTTGCATCTATATTATAAAATACTAAAAATATATTTATCTTATCATATAACCTCTATCAGATCTCACTTCCGCAAGTGGCCGTGAAGGGATTGACAACCCCTTTATTGCGTTGGTTCCGAGTTCTTTGTTTGTTTGTGTAGGTGCGTGGGACTTTTGAGGAGCCTCCTACTGGATTGATACCTTGGTTCTCAAAAACCGAGGGAAATACTTACGCTACTATTGCTGCATCACCCTTTCCTCTTCAAGGAATACCAACGCAAGCTCAAGACGTAGCAGCATCCCACATTTTTCCATCAACAACTATCAGTTAGTCTCGATCGAGCCTAAGTTTTTGCTACTTCACATGAGATGTGCTATTATTGGGATTTTATTTTTTGTTTGCTATTTAAATAAAATACCTGTTTCTGAAATTTTGATTTGGAGAGACTCCTCACATAGCTACTTAATTGTTTGACTACTCATTGATCTTCACTTATATCTTTTAGAGTAGTTTGTCATTCATTCTCGTGCTTCACTTATATCCTTAGAGTAAATTTTTGAATGAATTGAATATCATGAAGTTCAAATTATATGTGCTTCATATACTTGTATCATGCCTAGTATTAGTTTCACATTGGGTTCAAAGGTTAATTTTATTGAAGTTTTACAATCACAATACTGGTCATACAAGCAATTCATGAATGATTAGTATATGGAAGTGAAATTTCACATACAATTATATTATCTAGGACATCTTTTATGATTCTTAATACCCATTATTTATTTTCAAACTTGATCAAATTAGTTGAAGTTGGACAAGGAAGGCAACATAATGAGTTATGGTTGGGTATATTTGCATCAAAGTTATATTGTTATGGATCCTCCAACATGTGGTGCTTGTTTAGAATCTTTTGCTAGCCAAAATTTCTGTACGAAGCAGAAATACTGCTTGTGCATACAAAATCATTGACCCAAGTTTCTTCCATGAGTGTCCACCATACCTACCTATATACGGTATTACCCTACCATTCCAAGTAAATTTGCATGTGCCTTCTCCAAAACCTTCAAATAAACATCTGTTTTGTGTGCCCGTACCGCTCATGGAGCGACAGGTGATGGGGAACGAAGCAGGAAAATCAAAAATCCTATGAAAAACCCAAGATCCAATCTAGGAAATGTATAACTATGAGAGGGGAGTGTGTCTGCATACCCTTGTAGACCAAAAGCGTTAGCGTCGTAACGCGGTTGATGTAGTGGTACTCTTCACGATCCAATCGTGATCCAATCCGATCTAGCACTGAACGGACGACACCTCCGAGATTAACATACGTTCAGCTCGATGGCGTCCTCTCCTACTTAATTCAGGAAGCAAGGGAGAGGAGATAGATGAGATTGGAACCAACACAGCGGTATGATGGTGGTGGCAGCAACGAAATTCCGGCAGGGCTTTGCCAAGCGTGTACTGGAGGAAAGGTGGGAGAAGTTGGGGGCGACGAAGGGCAAGGGTGGAGGCATGCGGCTGCCCTCCCACCTCCGCGCTATATATAGGGGTTAGGGGGAGGGGGCGCTGACCCTATCCACTCCTCCAAGGGAGGGGGCAGCGGCCCTAGGGGGTAGCTTGCCCTTCAAGCCAAGGGGGGCGCCCCAATCTAGGGTTTCCCCTTAGCCCTAGGTGCATGGGCCTCTTGGTGGGCCACCAAACTTTTCCGGTAGCCAATACAAGACTTCTCGTATATAAATCTTTACTTCAAGACCATTCTAGAGCTCCTCATGATATCCTGGATGCCATCCGGGACCCCGAACAACCTTTGAACTTTCCGCTATTAATATTTCGATACTACCCTAGCACTATCAAATGGCGTGCGACCCTACGGGTTCTGAACATTTAGACATGACCGAGACTCCTCTCCGGTCAATAACCAATAGCGGGACCTGGATGCCCATATTGATTCCTACATATTCAACAAAGATCTTTATTGGTTGAACCACGATGTCAAGGATTCAATCAATCTCGTATGCAATTCCCTTTGTCTGGCGATATGTTACTTGCTCGAGATTCAATTGTCAGTATCTCCATACCTAGTTCAATATTGTTACCGACAAGTCTCTTTGCTCGTTCCATAAAACAAGATCCCATGACTAAACTCATTAGTCACATGGAGCTTCTTCTGATGTTGTATTACTGAGAAGGCCCAGAGATATCTCTCCGTCAAACGGAGTGACAAACCCCATTCTCGATCCATGCAACCCAATAGACACCTTCAAAGATACCTGTAGAGCACCTTTATGATCACCCAGTTATGAAGTGACATTTGATAGCACACAAGACATTCCTCCGGTATCCGGGAGTAGCATGATCTCATGGTCGAAGGAATAGATACTTGACATGAAGAAAGCTATAGCAAATAACTAAACAGTCTGATGCTAAGCTTACGGTTGGGTCTGTCCATCACATCATTCTCCCAGTGATGTGATCCTGTTATCAAATGACAACTCATGTCTATGGTTAGGAAACCATAACCATCTTTGATCAATGAGCTAGTCTAGTAGAGACTTACTAGGGACACAGTGTAGTTTATGTAATCACACATGTATTTAAGTTCCCGGTCAGTACAATTCTAGCATGAATAATAAACATTTATCATGAATGGGAAATATGATAATAACCAATTTATTATTGCCTCTAGGGCATATTTATAACAGGCTCCCACTTGCACTAGAGTCAATAATCTAGCTCACATCGCCATGTGATTAACACCCAATGTGTTCTAGGGTTTGATAGTGTTTTGCTTGTGAGAGAGGTTTTAGTCAATGGGTGTGCAACATTAAGATCCGTGTGTACTTTGCAAATCTCTATGTCATACTATAGATGCTGCTACCACACTCCACTTGGAGCTATTCCAAATGATTGCTCCACTATACGTATCCGGTTTGTGGCTCGGAGTCATTCAGATCGATGTCAAAGCTTGCATCGACGTAACTCTTTACGACAGACTGTTTATCACCTCACTAACTGAGAAACATTTCCTCTTTAGGCACCTAAGGATAATTTTGACCGTTGTCCATTGATCCATTCATGGATCACTTTTGTACCCTGTTGACACACTCATGGCAAGGCACACATCAAGTATGGTACACACCATGGCATATATTATAGAGCCTACGGCTGAGCATAGGGAATAACCTTCATCCTTTCTCTTTCTTCTGTCATGGTTGGGCTTTGAGTCTGACTCAACTTCATACCTTGCAACACAGGTAAGAACCCCTTCTTTGGCCGACCCATTTTGAACTTCTTCGAAATCTTGTCAATGTATGTGCTTTGTGTAAGTCCTATCAAGCGTCTCGATCTATCTCTATAGATCTTAACGGCCAATATGTAAGCAACTTCACCTAGGTATTTCATTGAAAAACTCTTGTTCAAATAACCCTTTATGCTTTCCAAAAATTCTATATCATTCCAATCAATAATATGTCATCCACATATAATATTAGAAATGCTACAAACCTCCCACTCACTTTCTTGTAAATACAAGCTTCTCCATAAGTTTGTATAGAACCATAAGCTTTGATCACTTCATCAAAGCATATATTCCAACTCCGAGATGCTTGCACTAGTCCATAGATGGATCGTTGGAGCTTGAATACTTTGTTAGCATCTTTAGGATCGACAAAGCCTTCTGGTTGCATCATATACAACTCTTCCCTAATGAAACAGTAAAGGAACACTGTTTTGACGTCCATCTGCCAGATTTCATAATCGTAGTATGCTGTAATTGCTAACATAATTCTAACAGGCTTAAGCATCGCTACGGGTGAGAAAGTCTCATTGTAGTCAACTCCTTGAATTTTTTGAAACCTTTTGCGACAAGTTGAGCTTTATAGACGGTGACATTACCATCAACGTCTGTCTTCTTCTTAAAGATCCATTTATTTTCAATGGCTTGTCGGTCAACGGGCAAGTCCACCAAAGTCCATACTTTGTTCTCATACGTGGATCCTATCTTGGATTTCATGGCCTCAAGCCATTTTTTGGAATCCAGGCTCATCATTGCTTCTTCATAGTTCGTAGGTTCGCCATTGTCTAACAACATGACTTCTGTATGGATTCTTTGTACCACTCACAGTGCGAGAATGTGTCTGGTTGACCTCTGAGTTCAAGAGTAACTTGATCCAAAGTTTCATGACCATCATCATTAGCTTTCTCTTCGGGTGGTGTAGGCATCACGGGAACTGCTTTCTATGATGTGCTACTCTCTCCAGTTTGAGAGAAGGTAAAATTACCTCATCAAGTTGTACTTTCCTCCCACTCACTTCTTTTGAGAGAAACTCCTTCTCTAGAAAGGACCCATTCTCAGCCAAAAATATCTTGCCCTCGGATATGTGATAGAAGGTATACCCAATGGTCTCTTTAGGGTATCCTATGAAGACGCACTTCTCCGCTTTGGGTTCGAGTTTATCAGGCTGAAGCCTTTCTACATAAACGTTGCATCCCCAAACTTTAAGAAACGATAGCTTATGTTTCTTGCAAAACCATAGTTCATATGGTGTTGTCTCAACGGATTTAGACGGTGCCCTATTTAAAGTGAATGTGGTTGTCTCTAATGCATAACCCAAAAACGATAGTGGCAAATCGGTAAGAGACATCATAGAATGCACCATATCAAATAAGGTATGGTTACGATGTTCGAACACACCATTACGCTGTGGTATTCAAGGTGGCATGAGTTGTAAACAATTCCACATTATCTTAAATGAGCGCCAAACTCGTAACTCAAATATTCACCTCGACGATCAAACTGTAGAAACTTTATTTTCTTGTTACGATGATTCTCCACTTCCCACTGAAATTCCGTGATTTTCAAATGTTTTAGACTTATGTTTCATTAAGTAAATATACCCATATCTAATTAAATCATCTGTGAAGGTAAGAAAATAACGACATCCACCGCGTGCTTCAACACTCATAGGACCGCATACATCAGTCTGCATTATTTCTAGTAAGTCACTAGCCCGCTCCATTGTTCCAGAAAACGGGGTTTTAGTCACCTTGCGCAGGCATGGTTTGCATATCTCAAATGATTCATAATCAAGTGATTCCAAAAGTCCATCAGCATGGAGTTTCTTCATGCGCTTTACACCAATATGACCTAAGCGACAGTGCCACAAGTATGTGGAACTATCATCCTTAACTTTGCATCTTTTGGCATCAATATTGTAAATATGTGTATCACTACGATCGAGATTCAACAAGAATAAACCATTCACAAGGGGTGCATGACCATAAAAGATATTATCCATATAAATAGAACAACCATTATTCTCTGACTTAAATGAATAACTGTCTCACAATACACAAGATCCAGATATAATGTTCATGCTTAACACAAGCACCAGATAACAATTATTTAGGTTTAAACTAATCTCGAAGGTAGACGTATAGGGAGCGTGCTGGCAGCGATCACATCAACCTTGGAACCATTTCCGACGCGCATTGTCACCTCATCCTTAGATAGCCTCCGTTTATTCCACAACTCCTGTTTCGGGTTACAATATTGGCAACCGAACTAGTATCAAATACCCATGCGCAACTACGAGCACTAGTAAGGTACGCATCAATAACATGTATATCAAATATACCTTTGTTAACGTTGCCAGCCTTCTTATCTACCAAGTACTTGTGGCAGTTCCACTTCCAGTGGCCATTCCCCTTGCAATAGAAACACCCAGTCTCGGGTTTGGGTCCAGCATTGGGTCTCTTCACAGGAGTGGCAACTGGTTTGTAATTCTTCTTGAAGTTCCCTTTCTTTCCCTTGCCCTTTTTCTTGAAACTAGTGGTCTTGTTGACCATCAACACTTGATGCTCTTTCTTGATTTCTACCCTCCGTGGCCTTAAGCATCACGAATAGCTCAAGGAAGATTTTCTCCATCCCTTGCATATTATAGTTCATCACAAAGCCCTTGTAGCTTGGTGGCAGTGACTGAACAACTCTCTCAATCGCTATTTCATCCATAAGATTAACTCCCAACTCATTCAAGTGGTTGTAGTACCAAGCATTTTGAGTACGTGCTCATTAATGGAACTGTTCTCCTCCATATTGCAACTAAAGAACTTGTTGGAGGTGTCATACCTCTCAACATGGGCATGAGCCTGAAATACCAATTTCAGCTCCTCGAACATCTCATATGCTCCGTGGTGCTCAAAACATCTTTGAAGCCCTGGTTCTAAACCGTAAAGTATGGCGCACTGAATGATCGAGTAGTCATCAGAACATGCCTACCAGACGTTCATAAAATCTATAGGCGAGCCTTGAGGGGGTGCATAACCAAGCGGTGCATTATGGACATAAGCCTTCTGTGCGGCAGTGAGGATAATCCTAAACTTATGGATCCATTCCGCATAGTTGCTTCCATCACCTTTCAACTTTTCTTTCTCTAGGAACACACTAAAATTCAGGGGAGCTACAGTGCGAGCCATTGATATACAACATAATTTTGCAAAGACAATTAAGACTATGTTCATTATAATTGATTTAGTTAATCAAATTACTAGTGAACTCCCACTTAAAACAGCATCCCTCAAGTTGTGTAAGTGTTACATGATCCAAATCAGCTACCCATGTCCGATCACCACGTGAGATGGGGTCGTCATCAATGGTGAACATCTCCATGTTGATCATATCTACTATATGACTCATGTTCAACCTTTCGGTCCTCTATGTTCCGAGGCAATGTTTGTACATGCTAGGCTTGTCAAGTTTAGCCAAAGTATTCCACATGTGTAACACTAGCTTACACCCGTTGTATGCAAATCTAGAGTCTATCACACCCGACAATCACGAGGTGCTTCAAAAGGAAGAACTTTCGCAACAGTGCATACTTAAGGAGAACACATTTTATCTTGGAGTTAAGTGAAGGGATCATCTTATAATGCTACCATCATACTAAGCAAAATAAGATGCATAAAAAGATGAACATCACATGCAATCAATATATGTGACATGATATGGCCATTATAATCTTGTGCTTTTGATGTCCATCTCCAAACACCTGACATGAACTCCATTATCACTAGCATAACACCATGATCTCCATCATCGTGTCGTCACGTGGTTGTCTTGCCAACTATTGCTTCTAAACTATTGCTAACGCATAGCGATAAACTAAAACAATTACATGGCATTATTAGTTGACACACAGGTCATACAATAAATTAAAGGTAACCCTATGGATCCTGCCGGTTGCCGTACTCATCGACATGCAAGTCGTGAACCTATTACAAAACATGATCATCTCATATATCAACATATATCACATCACTTTGGCCATACCGCATCACAACATGCCCTCCAGAAACAAGTTAGACGTCCTCTACTTTGTTGTTGCAATTTTTACGTGGCTTCTAGGGAAAACTATAAGAACCGTTCTTATTTACGCAAAACCACAACGGTGATATACAAGTTGCCCTTTTAACCTTCTACAAGGACCACCGTTGTCAAATCAGATTCAACTAAGGTGGAAGACACACATACACACACACACACACTCGCAAAGCCACTTTTATGCAATACAAGTTGCACAACAAAAAAAAGACACATCTGTGACATTATGGCTCGAACGAAATTTTTTCCTGTCATGCTTGTGACACTTCTATGACGATAATTGTGACAAAACCATGTATCATCATAAATGTGGTGGGCTCTCACTTCTATGATAAAAAATCATGACAGAAAATGGGCTATTCATCCTGAAGGAAATATGCCCTAGAGGCAATAATAAAGTTATTATTTATTTCCTCATATCATGATAAATGTTTATTATTCATGCTAGAATTGTATTAACCGAAAACATGATACATGTGTGAATACATAGACCAACATAACGTCACTAGTATGCCTCTACTTGACTAGTTCATTAATCAAAGATGGTTATGTTTCCTAACCATAGACATGTGTTGTCATTTGATTAATGGGATCACATCATTAGGTGAATGATGTGATTGACATGACCCATTCTGTTAGCCTAGCACTTGATCGTTTAGTATATTGCTATTGCTTTCTTCATGACTTATACATGTTCCTATAACTATGAGATTATGCAACTCCCGTTTACCGGAGGAACACTTTGGGTGCTACCAAACGTCACAATGTAACTGGGTGATTATAAAGGAGCACTACAGGTGTCTCCAAAGGTACATGTTGGGTTGGCGTATTTTGAGATTAGGTTTTGTCACTCCGATCGTCGGAGAGGTATCTCTGGGCCCTCTCGGTAATGCACATCACTATAAGCCTTGCAAGCAATGTAGCTAAAGAGTTATTTACGGAATGATGCATTACGTAACGAGTAAAGAGACTTGTCGGTAACGAGATTGAACTAGGTATTGGATACCGACGATCGAATCTCGGGCAAGTAACATACCGATGACAAAGGGAACAATGTATGTTGTTATGCGGTTTGACCGATAAAGATCTTCGTAGAATATGTAGGAGCCAATATGAGCATCCAGGTTCCGCTATTGGTTATTGACCGAGAATAGTTCTAGGTCATGTCTACATAGTTCTCGAACCCGTAGGGTCCACACGCTTAACGTTACGATGACAGTTTTATTATGACTTTATAAGTTTTGATGTACCGAAGTTTGTTCGGAGTCCCGAATGTGATCACGGACATGACGAGGAGTCTCGAAATGGCCGAGACATAAATATTGATATATTGGAAGCCTATGTTTGGACATCGGAAGTGTTCCGGGTGAAATCGACATTTTACCGAAGTACCGGGAGGTTACCGGAACCCCACGGTAACCTAATGGGCCTTATTGGGCCTAGTGTAGGAAGAGGTGAGGAGGCCTAGGGGGCAGCCGCGCGCCCCTCCCCCCCCCCCCCAAGTCCGAATAGGACAAGGAGGGGGGGCGGCGCCCCCCCTTTCCTTTCCCCCCCTCTCTTCCTTCCCCCAAGTCCTAATCCAACTAGGGAAAGGGGGGAGTCCTACTCCCGGTGGGAGTAGGACTCCTCCAGCGCGCCTCCTCCTAGGGCCGGCTGCACCCGCCCCCCCTTGCTCCTTTATATGCGGGGGCAGGGGGCACCCTAGAACACACAAGTTGATCTTCAAGATCGTTCCTTAGCCGTGTGCGGTGCCCCCCTCCACCATATTCCACCTCGGTCATATCGTCGCGGAGTTTAGGCGAAGCCCTGCGCCGGTAGAACATCATCATCGTCACCACGCTGCCGTGCTGATGGAACTCATCCCCGACACTTTGCTGGATCGGAGTCCTGGGATCGTCATCGAGCTGAACGTGTGCTAAACTCGGAGGTGCCGTACGTTCGGTACTTGGATCGGTCGGATCGTGAAGACGTACGACTACATCAACCGCGTTGTCATAACGCTTCCGCTTACGGTCTACGAGGGTACGTGGACAATACTCTCCCCTCTCGCTGCTATGCATCACCATGATCTTGCGTGTGCGTAGGAATTTTTTTGAAATTATTACGTTCCCCAACACATCCTGGGTGGGCCGGGGACGCACCTACATGACATTCTTTGGGCCGTCCATGACAGAAAACATCATGGTAGAAGCGAGGGTGAGGAAACTTTTGGGGAGTTCCCCGTTACGGTGGGTCGTCGTGGCCGAGCGATGCACTCTGGTTTGCGCATTTCTCTTGTACATAGGTGCGTGTGTGTGCGAGTCGTTGGCTTTAACTGAACCCGAGGGAGGCGTTCCCTTACTGAATCCGAGCGATTGCACTAGCTATGTTACTGAACTCGAGCGATCGATCCCTTGGCTGTTAACTGAACCCAAGTGATTCCTTCGCTACTATTGTTGGTGTCAAAACCGGAAGATCTCGGGTAGGAGGGCCCAAGTTGTGCGTCTAAGGATCAATGGTAACAATGGACGATGGGACACAATGTTTACCCAGGTTCGGGCCCTCTTAAAGGAGGCAAAACCCTACGTCCTGCTTGATTGTATTTGATGAGTATAGGGGTTACAGGAGTTGATCTACCTCAAAGTCGTAATGGCCAAACCCTAGCTTGTCTAGCCTATGAATATTATGACTGTGATGATCCTCTCTACGGACTAAACCCTCCATTTTATATACACACCGAAGGGGCCTAGAGTTACACCAAGTCGGTTTACAGGAGAAGAAAGAGCATATCCGGACACCAATCTTGATACCCACGCACATAGGAGTCCGACCCAAACACGGGGGAAGGTTTTCTACTTTATCTCCACAGCCCACCAGCCCGGCCCATATTGGATAGGCCGGACACCTGAGGACCCCCGAATCCAGGACTCCCTCAGTAGCCCTCGAACTTGCCTTCAATGAGGATGTAGTATCCGTCTTCATGTCTTTGGCTTTGCAAGGCAGGTTCTTTAACATACTTCGGACCGACGATAGTCCGACTTTGGCTTCCACATTCTATCTTTATGATCTCTTCCTGTTATCGCCTCGATTTCCATGCGTTAGGTGAATGCGAATGGTCCATTATTTTATTATGAATAAGCTCCTTGCTCTACACTGGCGGTATCTGTATAAAGAGGTCAAATCCCTAAATGCCATTCCACATCGCGCAAAAGAGCATGGGAGCAAAAACCACAAAAAAAACTCCACAACATGATGAGCGCCCCTGGCTCTTCCTCGCGCCCCCATGGCCCTCAAGAGGGTGATTGCCAAAGTTGTTCTGTATCTCATCTCCAGCTGAGTCAACTTCAGACTCAGGGATATCTCCCTCCCGCAGATCTAGTCTCTGTACGGGTGGGTTTGGCTTAAATGGGTAATGGTGCGCTAGCAGAGAATTTCCCCAACCCCAACAGGGAGGAGAGGGTGTGCTTTGTCTCGTTTCTTCTAAGGGGCTTAGAATTCCCGATTCATCCCTTTCTCAGGGGTCTGTTGGAATTCTATGGGATCCAACTGCACAACCTCACGACAGGTTCAATCATGCATATTTCGGGTTTTGTTGCTCTCTGCAAGTTGTTCTTAGGCTGCGAGGCTCATTTCGAACTATGGAGAAAGTTCTTCTGCCTCGTCCTAAGAAGGGATCCGAAGAATGATTCTATATTGAAGATGTTCCCCTTCCGGACCCAGTTCGGCGCGGGCTTCCCGAATTCTCCAGTGCCCCTCCAAAGAAGCTACTAAATTGGCATCCCCGGAGCCCCAAGCAAGAAGACAATGCGGAAGTAATGAGGTTAATCAGCAAGGTCAGATTACTTTCCCACTCCGGACTCTCAATAATCAAAGTTATGGCTATAGCGATAAAGCAATGCATCCATCCTCTTCAGTCTAGAGTGACCCCTTTATGGTGTTACAATGGGGATAACTACTCATTTCTCTATAAGAGCGAGGGTTTGGATACCTCAGCCGCTCTGGCCGCCATTTTGGCAGATCTTTACAAGGGGGAGGAAGAAGAATTTCTCCGCCTAAATTGTCGAGAAGGTTTTTCCATGTAACCCTATTGACTAGGTAAGTTTATTGTTTTATCAAAATTGTTCTACCTTGTTATCGAGGGGTGCTAACCATTGTGACCGTCATTTAAAGCAGACATGGAGGAAGGTAGTCGAAAACATTCACTTCCCCCTTCTCAGCCAAAGGATCATGCTCGCAATGAAGACCCTGGCTTCTACGAGGATCCGGATATATTTGTGGAGTTTGATGATGGAGTCTATTATCAAGTGAGTCTTGACAGCTCAGAAGTGGCCATTACGACCGACTAACCTGGCTTTTACCCTTCCATTAAGGTAAGTGTTCAGAAATCATCTTCAAAAAGAGGATCCCTTGTTTGCACCTCACCCCTCACCCTGAACCGTCATTTTTAGGATCGGCGCTCAGCGAGCCGAACCCAGTCAAGGGCGGCCCCAAGGACGGCAGTATCTTCGCGGGGGAGACCGGGTGCGCCACTGATCCCCCTCCATCGTCAAAGAGGTATGACCTTTACTATGTGCCTAGGCATAAGAAAAAGGGATAATTAGATTTATGCCCCTAGTTGTGTCCCACTCATCTGTTTTACCCCTAATTCTCAAAAGTCACCGATTCTGTCCAAGTCACTTTGCTCATCTTATGCTTTTGCCCTTTGACCATTTGACCGTTAGTTTGAAAATTTCATAACTAATTCATACTAAAACAAAAAAATAATCAAAAAAACATCACCTATATGTGAGTGTCATTTGCATTCATGAAAAAAGTGTAGGAAAGTGCCCATCCGAGTTTTAGTTCTTATGCTACCACCATGAATAGTAAAATCTAAAAAAGTTCAAAAAAATTGAAAAAAAATTGGTGGCAAAGAATGACAAATGTTTTAAGTGCCTGCCAAGTTTCATCAGGGAATAACATTCATGGGTGTCACGGCAGAAAAAACAATCAGCACTCCAAAATAGATTATTTTTTTGCCACGACTTCCACGAATGTCGTTCCCTAATGAAACTTGGCAATCACTTAGAACATTTGTCGTTCTTTGCCACCAATTTTTTTTTGAATTTTTGTGATTTTTTTAGAGTTTACTATTCATGGTGGTATCAAAAGAGCTAAAACTCGGATGTGCACTTTCCAACACTTTTTTCATGAATGCAAATGACACTCACATATAGGTGATGTTTTTCTAAACATTTTGGTATCTTATTTGCATTTTTTTGATTTAGTATGAATTAGTTATGAAGTTTTCAAACTGACAGTCAAACGCAAAGGGCAAAAGCATAAGAGGAGCAGAGTGACTTGGACAGAACCGGTGACTTTTGGGAATTAGGGGTAAAACAGACGAGTGGGACACAACTAGGGGCATAAATCTAATTATCCCTAAGAAAAAATGTCATATCCCCCCCCCCCTTTATTATCCCAAGAGGAGCACACGGCGAACCGTATCCAAAATCCCGGCTAGCCGAGCTTCGACCAATCTGGCGCCGGACTCGTCAACGAGAACGAGGGCCCATACAGAAGCGGTGCCGACTCATCGACCTCATGAGGATTCGGATGACGTATTCGTCAATAATTCCGAAGTGGATAGCGCGATGAATCATCGACGCCTGAAAGAGACCCTGCGCGCTCCGACTTTTAATGAGCAGGAATTTACTGCCCTTAGCATCATGGACGCATATATCCGGGCCGCCTGGGATGGACACACTGGAGTTGCTCACCTGTTCTTAGAAGATATGCAAGTGACAATTTGTGCAAATTTAATAGATATGTGCCAGTAGCCCTCGAGACTTGAAGCGGTATAGACTAACTGATTTAAGGATCGCTATGACCGCATGTTCTCAAAGCAAAGAACAATGTGCTATCCTAGGAACTTGAAACAAATCGGACACAGCTTAATGCTGCCACCTCAGAACTACATGAAATTAAGAAAAGCCCAATGACCACTAGCAAACGGAAAAACCGGAGGTGGAGATGAACAAGCAATCCAAAGAGGTAAGGATCTTAAAGGCTCAATTATCGGTTGTGCAAGAAGAGAACAGAAAGTTGAAAGGCGGCATATTTGGTATGTCCTTTGATCTATCCAGGTGACTCATATAATCTAATAATATGGCGTCTTATAATGCTGTCCTAGCAGGTCTGTTAACCGGGCATCCCGAAGAAGAAGTGTACGGATACCAAGGTGACATTCTAAAAGAACTGTCTAGAGTGCACAAACGGGCCCGAAAAGCCATGAAGTGCATGATCAAAGCCTTATGGCCATCCGATCCCCCTCCACAAAGATGGAGGGGTTGGCAAACCTGTTCAAAGGTGCCCGGCACCATTTTGAGCTATGGAAGTCGTCGGCATGCAGGGAAGGTGCATGAGAGGCATGGGCGATGGTGAAGATGTGCTACACCGGACTCAGTCCGAATCATATGGCCCGAGTTGGACCGCGGGGACCAGATGGAAAAGAAATTCCTGTAAACTTGGTATACGACTAGGTGATGATAGCTGCGAAATATTCGCAAGAAGCCTACAGGCTAGATAGTCTTATAGATGGCATAGAGAAAGAGTAGGCGTTCGATTCTATGTAACAATGTACTTTATCATCGAACTTTATCTCCGACCGAACTTGTCAAAATTTGTCATCGTAGGCCTTCGGCTTCAACCTCCGAACCAAGAAGTTGGAGTGTTTCCAGATACTATGTTAAATGAGAAACATTCAGTATGTCCGAAAACCAGGCAATCCGGTCATATGGCTCAAACAGACAAAATTTGTTCAGAGAGTTATGTTATATTACTGTTTAACGTAAGAAACTCTTCTAGGGAAAATAGTTCCGTAAGGGTTCCTTTCCTTGGGTCAACATGCTGAAGTATGCACGCCTAGGCTTGTATCCAAATTACGGGCAGCCTATCCCGTATTTGTTGTAAAACAGTCTGTCGTTGCTTGCTGACCAATTATTCCCTTAAGAACGCTAGCTTTCGGCTTCACCCGTCTGAGGTACAGATCCAGATTACCCGGTTGTAACAATCGCAGAGGTACTCCCTTTACACCCTAGCCGAACAATCGGGAACATAGGGTATAAGCACATGAGCGAGGCAACCCATCTTTGCAAAAACTTAAGTCATAGAGGTACATATAATGGCAAAAGATGTATAAAACAAATGACGTAGACAATGTAAGCTATAAGCTTTAAATAATAAGCTTCGTTAAAGAAGCTCCCAGTTATAGTGGGGTGTATACATTTAAAGATGTGTACCCCTAACAATTCGGCAGATCCGAACATACCCTGGGATGTAATAAAAGGAAAAAACAAGAAGGAGAGGAGAAGGAGAAACCTAGTCAAAGTAAAAAAATAAAGAGACCGAACTATGTGTAAAATCTTCGGAGCCAAGCGGTGTTCCTTAGGTTCGGCTCAAGGCGATTATCCGATGCATTACGAAGGCGATAGGCTCCTCCTGTAAGGACTTCATCTATGATGAAGGACCCCTCCCATTTTGTCCTGAGCTTATCCTTTTTCTTCTCCAGGAGGCGCAAAACAAGTTCACCGACATTATATGTCTTAGCCCGCACTTCTCTGCTTTGGTATCGCCTAGCTTGTTGTTGATAAAATGCGGAACGGGCCTTTGCAACATCATGCTCCTCTTCGAGTCCATCTAGGTCATCCTACCGATCGAGCTCGGCTTCTCGCTCTTCGTACATGCGCACTCGAGGTGAGTCATGAATAATGTCGCAGGGCAGTACAACTTCTGCGCCGTACACCATAAAGAAAGGTGTGTATCCGGTCGTTCCATTGGGCGTGGTTTGCAGCCCCCAGAGTATAGAATCGAGTTCCTCAACCCAGTGCTTATCTGATTCTCGCAAGGAGCGCACCAGCCTGGGCTTAATGCCAATCATTATCAGGCCATTGGCCCATTCAACTTGACCATTTGTTTGAGGGTGGTATATCGGTGCATAGTCGAGTTTAATGCCCAACTTAGCACACCAGTTTTTCATGAAATTGGAGCCATTATCCGTGATGATACTATGCGGAACACCATAGTGGTGTACAACACCGGATATAAAGTCAATCACTGGCCCTGCTTCAGCTGTTTTTACTGGTTTGGCCTCTATCCATTTAGTGAATTTATCTACCATCACCAGCAAGTATTTCTTTTTGTGGCTTCCCCCTTTAAGGGGACCGACCATATCAAGCCCCCAGACCGTGAAGGGCCAGGTGATGGGGATTGTTCTTAAGGCAGTGGGAGGGATATGACTTTGGTTGGCAAAAAGCTGACAGCCCACACAATGTTGGACAAGGGCTTGTGCCTCAGCTCGGACCGTTGGCAAGAAAAAACCTGCCCTAAAAGCTTTGCTTATGAGGGCCCAAGCTGCGGCATGATGACCGCCCAGACCAGCATGTATTTCCACCAAGAGTTGCCATCCCTCTTCTTTGGAGATGCACCTTTAGAGGACTCAGGTAGTGCTCTTCTTGTACAGTTCACCCTCGTGCACTTTATAGGCTTTAGAGCGCCGAACTATGCGACGGGCTTCATTTTGATCATTGGGAAGTTCCTGCCTATTAAGCTATGCTAGGAAAGATTCGGTCCATGGAGCAATAACAACCATGATCTCATGAGCAGAGGGTGTTATTTCGGCATCTGAACCCCCGATGGTATCTGCATTGTGTTCTGCTGCTGGGGGTGTAGCCAGGTCCGTACTAGGTTCTCTGCTCTCGCCTGCCACACTACAGATGGCTTAAAGAGCCTTTCCACAAAGGTTTTAGGCGGGACGGGGTCGCTCTTGGCGCCCATGCGAGGGAGGATGTCGGTTGCATGGTTACTGTCTCGAGCGACATGATGGAATTCCAATCCCTCAAATCGAGCAGATATTTTTAATATGGCATTTCGATATGCCGCCATTTTTGGATCTTTTGCATCGAACTCTCCATTGATGTGGGATATTGCGAGGTTAGAATCTCCGTGCACCTCGAGGCATTGTACACCCATGGAGACAGCCATGCGAAGACCGTGTAGAAGCACTTCGTATTCGGCTGCATTATTGGAGTCTGTATACATGATTTGTAACATGTAGAGGATTGTGTCCCCGGTGGGGGATGTCAAGATGACGCCAACCCCCAGCCCGGCTAGCATTCTAGAGTCGTCGAAGTACATAATCCAATTGGAATATGTACTGTATTCTTTAGGGAGTTTGGCTTCCGTCCATTCAGCGACGAAGTCGGCCAACACCTGAGATTTAATAGCCCGGCGTGGCTTGTATGTTATTTTGATGGTAGGAGTTCGATGGCCCATTTGGCTATGCGGCCAGTGGCGTCCCTATTGTTGATAATGTTGTTAAGTGGTACCTCAGATGCCACTGTGATCGAACACTCGTGAAAATAGTGTCATAGTTTTCAGGATGCCATAAAGACCGTATAAGCTATCTTTTGGTAGTGAGGGTATCGGGATTTTCATGGTATGAGGACCTATGATACATAATAAACTAGCTTTTGGATGGGGAATTTGTGTTCCTCTTCCCCTCGCTCGATGACGAGTACATCACTTACTACCTGATGAGTTGCGGAGATATAAAGCAACATAGGCTCGCCAACACCTGGGGCAGCGAGGATTGGGTTGCCTGCTAGTAGGGCCTTGATTTCTTCCAATCCGGCTATGGTAGCGCCTGTCCATTCCAAGTTATCGGTGCATCTAAGTAGCCTGTAAAGTGGTAATGCTTTCTCTCCTAATCTGGAGATAAAGCGGCTCAAAGCCGCCACACACCTTGCTAGCTTCTGGACCTGCTTTAGGTCTGTTGGTATAGCCAATTGTGACAAGCCTCGGACCTTAGCTGGGTTTGCTTCAATTCCTCTATGGGAAACAATGAACCCTTGTAGCTTTCCGGCTGGAACTCCGAAGACACGTTTTTCTGGATTGAGCCGTATGTCGTATGTTCGGAGGTTGTCGAAGGTGAGGCGAAGGTCGTCCACCAGTGTTCCGATGTGTTTAGTTGTGATGACCACGTCGTCAACATATGCTTCAACTGTTTTGCCGATTTGTTTTTCCAAGCATGTTTGAATCATACGTTGGTAAGTGGCACCAGCGTTTTTAAGCCCGAAGGGCATAGTGTTGAAGCAGAAAGGGCCATACGGGGTGATGAACACCATTGTGGCCTGGTGATATGTCTCCAACGTATCTATAATTTTTGATTGTTCCATGCTACTCCCTCCCTTCCTAGATATAGGGTGTATAGTTTTTGGCACGGAAATTAAAGAACGCACGTGGAGGGAAAATTTCACAAGTTTTGAGTGAGATTACACATGACTAATTGACATGAGAAAATAGAGGAGCTTACATGATATAAGGAAATGTAATCAAATCCCTAAAAAAATTCCAAACGAGTGGTGCAACGCAATACACCTTATATTTCGGACTTTTTCTCAAAAATCTATACACCTTATATCAAGGAACGGAGGGAGTATTATATTAACCTTTTGGATGTTTATTGGCTTTATTTACACATTTATATCATTTTTGGGACTAACCTACTAACCGGAGGCCCAGCCCGTATTGCTGTTTTTTTTTGCCTATTTCGGTATTTCGAAGAAAAGGAATATCAAACGGAGTCCACACGGAATGAAACCTTCGGGAGCGTGATTTTTGGAATGAACGTGATCCAGAGGACTTGGAGTGCAAGTCAAGAAGCAGCCGAGGCGGCCACGGGAGGGTAGGGCGCGCCCACCCCTACAGGGCGCGCCCCCTGTCTCGTGGGCCCCTTGGGCGGCCACAGACGTACTTCTTCCTCCTATATAAGCCTATGTACCCCGAAAACATCCAGGGAGCCAACGAAACACAATTTCCACTGCCGTAACCTTCTGCATCCGCGAGATCCCATCTTGGAGACTTCGTCGGCGCTCCGCTGGAGGGGGAATTGACCATGGAGGGCTTCTACATCAACACCATAGCCCCTCCGATGATTTGTGAGTAGTTTACCCAGACCTTCGGGTCCATAGTTATTAGCTAGATGGCTTCTTCTTTGTTTTTGGATCTCAATACAATGTTCTCCCCCTCTCTTGTGGAGATCTATTCGATGTAAACTCTTTTTGCGGTGCGTTTGTCGAGATTTGATGAATTGTGGGTTTATGATCAAGATTATCTATGAGAAATATTTGAATCTCCTCTGAATTCTTTTATGTATGATTGAGTTATCTTTGCAAGTCTCTTCGAATTATCAGTTTGGTTTGGCCTACTAGATTGATCTTTCTTGCCATGGGAGAAGTGCTTAGCTTTGGGTTCAATCTTTCGATGTCCTTACCCAGTGACAGAAAGGGTTGCAAGGCACGTATTGTATTGTTGACATCGAGGATAAAAAGATGGGGTTTATATCATATTGCTTGAGTTTATCCCTCTACATCATGTCATCTTTCTTAATGTGTTACTCTGTTCTTATGAACTTAATACTCTAGATGAAGGCAGGAGTCGGTCGATGTGTGGAGTAATAGTAGTAGATGCAGACATGAGTCGGTCTAGTTGTTACGGACGTGATGCCTATATACATGATCATGCCTAGATAATCTCATAATTATTCCATTTTCTATCAATTGCTCGACAGTAAGTTGTTCACCCACCATAATACTTATGCTATCTTGAGAGAAGGCTCTAGTGAAACCTATGGCCCCCGGGTCTATCTTTTATCATATAAGTTTCCAATCTAATTTTATTTGCATCTTTACTTTTCTGCATCTATCTTATAAAATACCAAAAATATATTTATCTTATCATACTATCTCTATTAGATCTCACTTTCGCAAGTGGTCGTGAAGGGCTTGACAACCCATTTATTGCGTTGGTTGCGAGTTCATTGTTTATTTGTGTAGGTGCGTGGGACTTTTGAGGAGCCTCCTACTTGATTGATACCTTGGTTTTCAAAAACTGAGGGAAATACTTACGCTACTATTATTGCATCACCCTTTCCTCTTCAGGGAAAACCAACGCAAGCTCAAGACGTAGCAAGAAGGATTTCTGGCGTCGTTGTCGGGGAGGTCTTCGCTCAAGTCAAGACATACCAAGTACCCATCACAAACTCATTTCCCTCGCATTTACATTATTTGCCATTTGCCTCTCGTTTTCCTCTCCCCCGCTTCACCATTGCCGTTTTATTTGCCCTCTCTTTCCCAATCTCCTCCTCTCTCTTTCGCTTGCCTTTTTACGTTTGCTTGTGTGTTGGATTACTTGTTGCCATGGCGCAAGATAATACCAAACTGTGTGATTTCTCCAATACCAATAATGATGATTTCCTTAGTACTCCAATTGCTCCTCTTAATGATGTTGAGTCTTGTAAAATCAATACTGCTTTGCTGAATCTTGTTATGAAAGATCAATTCGCCGGCCTTCCCAGTGAAGAAGCCGCTACTCATCTAAACAACTTTGTTGATTTTTGTGATATGCAAAAGAAGAAAGATATGGATAACGATATTGTTAAATTGAAGTTATTTCCATTTTCACTTAGAGATCGTGCTAAAGTTTGGTTTTCGTCTTTGCCTAAAAACAGTATTGATTCTTGGAACAAGTGCAATTATGCTTTTATCTCTAAGTATTTACCTCCCGCTAAGATTATCACTCTTAGGAACGATATTATGAATTTTAAACAACTTTATCATGAGCATGTTGCCCAATTTTGGGAAAGAACGAAATTGATGATTCGCAATTGCCCTACTCGTGGTTTGAATTTATGGATGATCATACAAAAATTTTATGCCGGTTTGAACTTTGCTTCTAGAAATCTTTTAGATTTGGACGCGGGAGGCACGTTTATGGAAATCACGTTAGGAGATGCTACAAAACTTCTTGATAATATTATGGCTAATTATTCTCAATGGCACATCGAAAGATCTTCTAGTAAAAAAGTGCATGCTATAGAAGAAATCAATGTTTTGAGTGGAAAGATGGATGAACTTATGAAATTTTTTGCTACTAAAAATACTCCTCTTGATCCCAATGATATGCCTTTGTCTACTTTGATTGAGAATAATAATGAATCTATGGATGTGAATTTTGTTGGTAGGAATAGTTTTGGAAACAATGCTTTCAGAGAAAACTTTAATGCTAGACCGTTCCCTAGTAATCCCTCTAATAATTATGGAAATTCCTACGATAATTCTTATGGTAATTTTAATAAGATGCCCTCTGATTTTGAGAATAGTGTGAAAGAATTTATGATCTCTCAAAAGAATTTTAATGCTTTGCTTGAAAAAAATTGCTCAAAGTTGATGATTTGGCCAGGAACGTTGATAGACTTTCTCTTGATGTTGATTCTCTTAAACTTAGATCTTCTTCCCCTAAGCATGATATCAATGAGTCTCTCAAAGCAATGAGCATTTCCATTGATGAGTGCAAGGAAAGAACTGCTAGGTTGCGTGCTAAGAAAGATTGCTTTATAAAGGCGTGTTCTTCTAGTTTCCATGAAAATAATGCTGAAGATCTTAAAGTTATTGATGCGTCTCCTATTAGATCTTTGTTTTGCAATATGAATCTTGATAATTATGGGACTGAAGATGAGTCAACTTTACCAAGAAGGCGTCCCAAGAATTCAGAGTTTTTAGATCTTGATGCTAAATTTGGTAAAAGTGGGACTAGAGAGGTCATGACTTTGAATAGTATTGAACCCACTATCTCGGATTTCAAGGAATTTGATTATGATAATTGTTCTTTGGAAGGTTCTATTTCCTTGTTGCAATCCGTTGTTAATTCTCCTCATGCTTATAGTCAAAATAAAGCTTTTACCAAACATATTGTTGATGCCTTGATGCAATCTTATGATGAAAAGCTTAATTCGGAAGTTTCTATACCTAGAAAACTTACTGATGAGTGGGAACCTACTATAAAGATTATAATTAAAGATCATGAGTGTTTTGCTTTGTGTAATTTGGGTGCTAGTGTTTCCACAATTCCGAAAACTTTATGTGATATTCTAGGTTTCCACGATCTTGATGATTGCTCTTTAAATTTGCACCTTGCGGATTCCACCATTAAAAAGCCAATGGAAAGGATCTATGATGTCCTCATTGTTGCAAATAGAAATTTGGTGCCCGTAGATTTTATCGTTCTTGATATAGATTGCAATCTTTCTTGCCCTATTATTCTTGGTAGACCTTTCCTTAGAACGATTGGTGCGATTATTGATATGAAGGAAGGGAATATTAGATTCCAATTTCCATTAAAGAAAGGCATGGAGCACTTTCCAGGAAAGAAAGTCAAATTACCTTATGAATCTATCATGCGAGCTACTTATGAATTGAGTGCCAAAGATGGCACTACTTAGATCTATCTTCGCTTTTATGTCTAGCTAGGGGCGTTAAACCATAGCGCTAGTTGGGAGGCAACCAAATTTTATTTGTGTTTTTTGTTTTGTTCATGTTTAGTAATAAATTTTGCATCTACCTTCTGTTTAGATGTGTTTTTATCTTTTAATTAGTGTTTGTGCCAAGTATAACCTATAGGATAACCTATGATGATAGTTGATTTGATTCTGCTGAAAAACAGAAACTTTGCACGCACTAATTTAGTTTTGTTAAATCACAGAAATGTGATTTTGCGTTGATTCTTTTTGCTTCTGATCAATAGACAAATTGTCCAGGACTTACTATTTTGACAGGATTTATAGAGTTCTAGAAGTTTGCGTTAGTTACAGATTTCTACAGAGAGCTACAGACTGTTCTGTTTTTGACAGATTCTGTTTTTGGTGTGTTGTTTGCTTATTTTGATGCATCTATGGCTAGTAAAATAGTTTATAAACCATAGAGAAGTTGGAATACAGTAGGTTTAACACCAAAATAAATAAAGAATGAGTTCATTACAGTACCTTATGTGGTGGTTTTGTTTTCTTTCACTAACGGAGCTTATAAGATTTCCTGTTGAGTTTTGTGTTGTGAAGTTTTCAAGTTTTGGGTAAAGCTTTATGGACTATGGAATAAGCAGCGGCAAGAGCCTAAGCTTGGGGATGCCCATGGCACCCCAAGATATTCAAGGATAGCCAAAAGCCTAAGCTTGGGGATGCCCCGGGAAGGCATCCCCTCTTTCGTCTTCGTTCATTGGTAACTTTACTTGGAGCTATATTTTTATTCGCCACATGATATGTGTTTTGCTTGGAGCGTCGTGTATTATATTAGTCTTTGCCTTTTAGTTGACCACAATCATACTTGCTGTACACACCTTTTGGGAGAAGCCTACTTGATTAGAATTTGCTAGAATACTCTATGTGCTTCACTTATATCTTTTGAGCTTGATAGTTTTTGCTCTAGTGCTTCACTTATATCTTTTAGAGCACGGCGGTGGCTTAATTTTGAAGAAATTGCTAGTCTCTCATGCTTCACTTATATTATTTTGAGAGTCTTTTAGAACAGCATGGTATTTTCTATGGTTATAAATTTGGTCCTAGAATGATGAGCATCCAAGTTGGGTATAATAAAAACTATCATAGAAAGTGAATTGGATGCTATGATCAATTTGATACTTGATAATTGTTTTGAGATATGGAGGTAGTGATATTAAAGTCATGCTAGTTGAGGTGATTATGAAAAATGCTTGTGTTGAGGTTTGTGATTCCCGTAGCATGCACGTATGGTGAACCACTTTGTGATGTTGGAGCACAATTTTATTTATTGATTGTCTTCCTTATGAATGGCGGTCGGGGATGAGCGATGGTCTTTTCCTACCAATCTATCCCCCTAGGAGCATGCGCGTAGTACTTTGTTTTTGATGACTTGTAGATTTTTGCAACAAGTATATGAGTTCTTTTGACTAATGTTGAGTCCATGGATTGTACGCACCCTCACCCTTCCACCATTGCTAGCCTCTCTTGTGTCGCGCAACTTTCGCCGGTACCATATACCTTCCTCAAAACAGCCACCATACCTACCTATTATGGCATTTCCATAGCCATTCCGAGATATATTGCCATGCAACTTTCCACCGTTCATATGACACGCATTACTTTTGTCATATTGCTCTTTGCATGATCATGTAGTTGACATTGTATTTGTGGCAAGGCCACCTTCATAATTTTCATACATGTCGCTCTTGATTCATTGCATATCCCGGTACACCGCCGGAGGCATTCATATTGAGCCATATCTTGTTCTAGCTTTGAGTTTTAATTCTTGAGTTGTAAATCCATAAAAGTGTGATAATCTTCATTATTAGAGCATTGTCCCAGTGAGGAAAGGATGATGGAGACTATGATTCCCCCACAAGTCGAGATGAGACTTCGGACTTTACAAAAAGAAAAAAAGGAAGGCCAAAAAAAGGAAAGGCCAAAGAAAAAAAAAGAAAAAAGAGAAAAAGAAAAAGAAACAAAATAAAATGAGAGAAAAAGAGAGAAGGGACAATGCTACTATCTCTTTTTCCACACTTGTTCTTCAAAGTAGCACCATGATCTCCATGATAGAGAGTCTCCTATGTTGTCACTTTCATATACTAGTGGGAATTTTTCATTATAGAACTTGGCTTGTATATTCCAATGATGGGCTTCCTCAAAATGCCCTAGGTCTTCTTGAGCAAGCAAGTTGGATGCACACCCACTTAGTTTCTTTTGTTGAGCTTTCATATATGTATAGCTCTAGTGCATCGTTGCATGGCAATCCCTACTCACTCACATTGATATCTATTAATGGGCATCTCCATAGCCCGTTGATACGCCTAGTTGATGTGAGACTATCTTCTCCTTTTTTGTCTTCTCCACAACCACCATTCTATTCCACATATAGTGCTATGTCCATGGCTCACGCTCATGTATTGCGTGAAAGTTGAAAAAGTTTGAGATTATTAAAGTATGAAACAATTGCTTGGCTTGTCATCGGGGTTGTGCATGATTAAATACTTTGTGTGATGAAGATAGAGCAACAGCCAGACTATATGATTTTGTAGGGATAACTTTCTTTGGCCATGTTATTTTGAGAAGACATGATTACTTTGATTTATATGCTTGAAGTATCACTATTTCTTATGTCAATATGAACTTTTATTTTGAATCATTTGGATCTGAACATTCATGCCACAATAAAGAAAATTACATCGAGAATTATGCTAGGTAGCATTCCACATCAAAAATTCTATTTTTATCATTTACCTACTCGAGGACGAGCGGGAATTAAGCTTGGGGATGCTTGATGCGTCTCCAACGTATCTATAATTTTTTATTGTTCCATGCTATTATATTACCCCTTTCGGATGTTTATGGGCTTTATTTTACACATTTATATCATTTTTGGGACTAATCTACTAACCGGAGGCCCAGCCCGTATTGCTGTTTTTTTGCCTATTTCAGTATTTAGAAGAAAAGGAATATCAAACGGAGTCCAAACGGAATGACACCTTCGGGAGCGTGATTTTTGGAACGAACGTGATCCAGAGGACTTGGAGTGCAAGTCAAGAAGCAGCCGAGGTGGCCAAGAGAGGGTAGGGCGCGCCCACCCCTACAGGGCGCGCCCCCTGTCTCGCCGGCCCCTTGGGCGGCCACCGATGTACTTCTTCCTCCTATATAAGCCTACGTACCCCGAAAACATCTAGGGAGCCAACGAAACACAATTTCCACTGCCGTAACCTTCTGTATCCACGAGATCCCATCTTGGAGCCTTCGCCGACGCTCCGCCGGAGGGGGAATCAACCACGGAGGGCTTCTACATCAACACCATAGCCCCTCCGATGAGTTGTGAGTAGTTTATCACAGACCTTCGGGTCCATCGTTATTAGCTAGATGGCTTCTTCTCTCTTTTTGGATCTCAATACAATGTTCTCCCCCTCTCTTGTGGAGATCTATTCGATGTAAGCAATTTTTGCGGTGTGTTTGTCGAGATCCGATGAATTGTGGGTTTATGATCAAGTTTATCTATGAGAAATATTTGAATCTCCCCTGAATTCTTTTATGTATGATTGAGTTATCTTTGCAAGTCTCTTCGAATTATCAGTTTGGTTTGGCCTACTAGATTGATCTTTCTTACCATGGGAGAAGTGCTTAGCTTTGGGTTCAATCTTATGTGTCCTTACCTAGTGACGTAAAGGGTTGCAAGGCACGTATTGTATTGTTGCCATCGAGGATAAAAAGATGGGGTTTATATCATATTGCTTGAGTTTATCCTCTACATCATGTCATCTTTCTTAATGCGTTACTCTGTTCTTATGAACTTAATACTCTAGATGCAGTGAGTCGGTCGATGTGTGGAGTAATAGTAGTAGATGCAGGCAGGAGTCGGTCTACTTGTTATGGACGTGATGCCTATATACATGATCATGCCTAGATAATCTCATAATTATTCGCTTTTCTATCAATTGCTCGACAGTAATTTGTTCACCCACCGTAATACTTATGCTATCTTGAGAGAAGCCTCTAGTGAAACCTATGGCCCCCGGGTCTATCTTCTATCATATATGTTTCCAATCTACTTTTATTTGCATCTTTACTTTTTGCATCTATCTTATAAAATACCAAAAATATATTTATCTTATCATACTATCTCTATTAGATCTCACTTTCGCAAGTGGCCGTGAAGGGCTTGACAACCCCTTTATTGCATTGGTTGCGAGTTCTTTGTTTGTTTGTGTAGGTGCATGGGACTTTTGAGGAGCCTCCTACTGGATTGATACCTTGGTTCTCAAAAACTGAGGGAAATACTTACGCTACTATTGCTGCATCACCCTTTCCTCTTCAAGGAAAACCAACGCAAGCTCAAGACGTAGCACCTGGTCATATTCCTTCATTTTAATCTGATGGTATCCGGAATAAGCATCGAGGAAACACAGCGAGTCGTGTCCTATGGTCGCATCGATGATCTAGTAAATGCGGGGCAACGGGAAAGGATCTTTAGGGCAAGCTTTATTGAGGTCTTTGAAATCGACACAAAGGTGCTAGGATTTGTCCTTCTTTGGCACCATGGCCAAGTTGGCTAACCAATCCGAATGTTTGATTTCTCGAATGAACCCAGCCTCTAACAGTTTGGCTAGCTCTTCTCCCATGGCTTGACGCTTGGGTTCGGAAAATCACCATAGTGTCTGCTTAACAGGTTTAAACCCCTTAATTGCGTTTAGGTTGTGTTCGGCCAGCCTGCGTGGGATGTCGGGCATGTCTGAGGGGTGCCAGGCGAAAATATCCCAATTTTCGCGTAAGAATGTGCATAAGGAGGCATCCACTGCCAGATCCAGCTATGCTCCAATAGACGTTGTTTTACTGGGGTCCCTCAGGTGTACTTGAAATTTGACTATTTCATCTGCTGACTTTAAAGAGGTGGATTTAGGTCTCTTATCGAGGATCACATCGTCCTTGTCCATCGTGGACCGTAGGGTGGTTAGTTCTTTGGCCACTAGGGCTTCGGATAGTGCCTCGAGGGCCAAGGATGTAGTTTTGTTTTTGGCATGGAGTGCTTTATCCGTGTCACTCGATATTGTGATGATTCCATTGGGTCCTAGCATTTTGAGCTTCATATACCCGTAATGGGGTATAGCTTGGAAGCGTGAGAAGGCATCTTGTCCGAGGATGGCGTGATATCCGCTGTTGAAGGGGACCACATGGAAGAGCAACTCTTCGTACCTATAGTTTGCGGGCGTGCCGAATACCACATCCAATCTAATTCTCCTAGAGCAACGTGCTTCTCGACTGGGGATGATTCCACGAAAGGTGGTGCTGCTTTGCTCGATGCGTGTTGTGTCAATCTGCATTTTGTCGAGTGTGTCCTTGTAGATGAGGTTAAGCCCACTGCCACCGTCCATGAGCACTTTGGTAAGTCGAAAACCATCCACAATGGGGTTTAGTACTAGGGCGGCGGGTGCTCAGACAGACCGGGCCTTTGGTTCATCTTCGGCGGTGAAGGTTATTGTCGTGTCGTTCCATGGGCTTAGCGCGGTTACTTGGTGGACTTCGGCGAGGTCATGGAGTGCCCTTTTACGCCGATTATTTGAAGAAAATGTCTTGAAGACCGTGAGGATTAAAATCATCCCTCTCTGGAGAGTATTTCTCTGGAGTGATAGTGGCGAGGATGGCCTCCCCACTTTCTACTACCTGCCTGAGTACCCAGCATGCGCGAAGACTATGGGTTGAGTCTATACTTGGATTCGCATGTATCGGACATGGCTTGTCAAGGAGTTCATCAAGAACGGACCTGTATCCCGTAAAGGGTTTGTTTTTCTACCAACGGACAGATAATCGGATGCCTCGCTAGGGTGTATCCGTTTAGCCCGGGCCGCACACTGCTTAAAGACAGCAGACTCCAGTTGAGTTTTCTGGGCCTTCCATGTGCTTTCCATTGCGCAGTATTTTTGTACAACCTGTGATAGTTCCGCGAAGCTCTGTATGTGACGACGGTCGAGGGCATTCTAGATTCCCTCGTCGGTACAATTGCGATGGAAGACCGAGACTACATCGTCATCGCAGCAAGCTTTGATCTTGTTTTCAACAAGTAGGAATATGGCCCAGAAGTGATGGACCATTTCCTGAGGTTGTTGCCGTACATACATCAGGTCATATATGTTTGGAGGGCCTGAATTGCTTGGAGAGTATTAATTATGGTGGGTGGGTGGGCTAAAATTTGAATCCCGACCCACATCTGTGTCTGGAGCTTGCAAAATCTCCGAGGTGACCAGTTCAGGTCCGGGGAGATCCAAGTGCTCCCTCGATCCTATGTCCGATCCAGAGTTTGAGGGACGCGGAGTCCCATCCGATGGGAGGGTATCTGGCTCGGAGACCCGAACATATTTGGTTCTGAACATAGAAAGAGAGGTGTCATCGGCTCGTTCCTCGACGACCACTACCAGGTGGGTGATCGGTGGGTGATTGATTTCCCTCTGGTCAGGTTTAAGCCCGATCCGACCATAATCCGTTGAAACCCCCAAGGGCGGCGTTGCGATCTAGTAGCTCATTTAAGGACGAGATGTCTGCTAGATCCATCTTTTCAGAGTACTCGAGACCGATGCGGAAACGGTGCTTGGTGATCATAGGGGGCGTTGTTGGCTTGACGGTCGTACGAGCACCTATGATGAAACCGCCGAGCTGGAGGATCTTCCCAGAAATTAGGCTCCTTCCAGAGGTGATGTTGTCATTGATGACTAGGCAAGCCATAGATCGCTTTTTCGGGACTACACAATAGAGCTCTCAATGAAAGCACCAATTTCGGTGTCAAAACTGGCAGATCCCGGGTAGGGGGGCCCAAGTTGTGCGTCTAAGGATAAAAGGTAACAATGGACGATGGGACACAATGTTTACCCAGGTTCGGCCCTCTTAAAGGAGGTAAAACCCTACGTCCTGCTTAATTGTATTCGATGAGTATAGGGGTTACAAGAGTTGATCTACATCGAGATCGTAATGGCTAAACCCTATCTTGTCTAGCCTATGAATATTATGACTATGATGATCCTCTCTACGGATTAAACCCTCCGGTTTATATACACATCGAAGGGGCCTAGGGTTACACCAAGTCGTTTTATAGGAGAAGGAAAGAGCATATCGGGACACCAATCTTGATACCCACGCGCACAGGAGTCCTACCCGGACACGGGGGGAGGTTTTCTACTTTATCTCCATAGCCCACCAGTCCGGCCCATATTGGATTGGCCAGACACCTGAGGACCCCCGAATCCAGTACTCCCTCAACTATTGCTAACTGAAGTCGATCGAACCTGCCTCTTGATGAACTGTGATCGTTGTTGGGGTTCAATGAAAAGTTCCCGGTGGGGGTTGGATGAACAGGACCCCGTGGTAGTAGGTCATTGCCGCTGGATGAACAGGACCCCAGTCGAGGAGGCCGCCACACCCGAGCCGGTTGGGGGTGGATGAACAGGACCCCGTGGAGGGCTGGTTGAACAGTAGCCGGTGGAGGCTGGATGAATAGTAGCCCGTGGAGGCAGGAGGGAGACGTGATGGATGAACAGTAGCAGGTGGAGGCTGGAGCGAGGCAGTAGACGGTGGATGAAGAGTAGCCCGTGGAGTCTAACTTTGTGGTAAGTGATATGTCTCCAACGTATCTATAATTTTTGATTGTTCCATGTTGTTATATTATCATTCTTGGATGTTTTACAATCATTTTATAGCAACTTTATATCATTTTTTGGGACTAACCTATTGACATAGTGCCTAGTGCCAGTTGCTGTTTTTTGCTTGTTTTTTTTACTTCAAAGAATATCAGTACCAAACAGAGTCCAAATCCAGCGAAACTTTTTGGATATTTTTTTGGACCAAAAGATATCCAGTGGGCCAAAGAAGTACCGAAGAGGGGGCCGAGGTGAGCACAATACACTAGGGTGCGCCAGGAGGCCCAGGCGCGCCCTGATGGGTTGTGCCCACCACGGTGACCTCCCGCACCGCCTCTTTGCCCTATAAATACCTAAATAATCCAGAAACCCTAGGGGAGTCGACGAAACACATTTCTAGCCATCGCAAGTT
The DNA here is from genome assembly GCA_021437245.1 of Aegilops speltoides. Lineage (NCBI taxonomy): Eukaryota > Viridiplantae > Streptophyta > Magnoliopsida > Poales > Poaceae > Aegilops > Aegilops speltoides. The sequence goes on from CM038147.1 coordinate 137,431,929, forward strand.
CCAGAACCACGAGATCCAATCTAAACGCCATCAAAGAGGGGTTCATCATCCTTATTGGTGCCTCTCCGATGATCCGTGAGTAGTTCATCATAGACCTATGGGTCCGTAGGTAGTAGTTCATCATAGAACTACGGATTCTCAATACAATGGTCTCTTGGAGATCTATTTGATGTAACTCTTTTTGTGGTGTGTTTGTTAGGATCCGATGAACTTTGAGTTTATGATCAGATCTATATCCATGAGTCTTCTTTGATCTCTTAAATGCATGATTACTTATAGCCACATATTTCTTCTTCGAATCTTTGGTTTAGTTAGGCCAACTAGATTGATTTTTCTTGCCATGGGAAGAGGCGCTTTGTGATGGGTTCGATCGTGTGGTGTTCTTTCCCAGTGACAGAAGTGGCAGCAAGACACACATGTATCGTTGTTATTAAGGATAACAAGATAGGGGCAATTCCTACATGAACAGATCTCGTCTACATCATGTCATCAATATTATTGCATTACTCCATTTCTCCATGAACTTAATACACTAGATGCATGATGGATAGCGGTCGATGTGTGGAGTAGCAGGCAGGAGTCGGTCTACTAATCTTGGACGTGATGTTTACATAATGATCATTGCCTTGGATATCGTCATAATTATTCGATCTTCTATCAATTGCCCAACAGTAATTTGTTTACCCACCGTGTGCTATTTTCTTGAGACAAGCCACTAGTGAATTCTACGGCCCCGGGGTCTATTCTTTATCATATTTGCTTTGAGATCTATTTTTATTCGCTTTTGTTTTCAGATCGATTATTCCAAAAACCCAAAAATACCCTGCTGCACTTTTTTATTACCTATTTTATTTCATGTTTTATCGAGAGCTATTTATCCAATGTACCACAAATCAATCTATCTTTTTTACCGTGGAGGGATTGACAACCCCTCTTACACGTCAGGTTGCAAGTATTTGTTCTTTGTGTGCAGGTATCATTTACATAGTGTTGCTTGGTTCTCCTACTGGATTGATACCATGGTTTCATGGCTGAGGGAAATACCTACCCTAGCTGCACTGCATCATCCCTTCCTCTTTGGGGATATAACGATGTAGTTCGAGCGACATCAAAAGGAATTTCTGGCACCGTTGTCGGGGAGACATCATCAACACCTATCAGGTTCCTAATCACAAATCTCATCTCCTTGCAATTTACATTATTTGCCATTTGCCTCTCGTTTTCATCTCCCCCACTTCTAAAACATTTTACAAAAACAGAAAAATATTTTCCTTATTTTCCATTTGCCTTTTTGTCCGTTTGCTATCTTTGCTTCTGTGACATGTGTCTTCTATCTGCTTGCATCTTTGCTTGCTAAAACTCTATTGATATGGATCCTCACCGACTTGTTAATCTTTTCAAAAGATCCAATTATGATGAACCAATTTCTAGTGAATTGAGTTCACTAGATTATCTTTATGAAGTTTTGCTTGAGATTCATGAATCTGAAAATTGTGATGAAGTGATAAAAGAAATTTATGAAGTAACTCATAATAGATCCTTGAATGAAAATCATGATTGCAATGATGTTATTATAAATTCTATTAATGTCAATTATGTTAATAATATGCAAAACCCCAAGCTTGGGGTTGCTAATTTTGATATGTCCACTACTTATTGCAATGATCATGATTGGGGTGATTCATCTTATGATCTTGAAATTTTATTTAAGCCTCATGATGAATTTGTTTGTGATGATATTGAAAGTTGGTTTGGAAGAGTGTCAATTCTAGGTAATAATGATCCCACCACTTTGGAGAATGATCAATCTGATGAAATTTTTGAAAAAGTGGGCTTGGAGAGGTCATGACTTTAGTTGATATTAATCCCACTATCTTGGAAGAATATAAAACCTTTACGCATGTGGATCATGAAGATAATTTTTTATATGTTAGTTATACTGTTGAATTTAATTATGATCCCACATGTAATTATTATGATAGAGGAAAATATGGTCGTAGAAATTTTCATGTTATTAAATTTCCTCTCATTATGTTGAGATTGTCAATGTTTTGTTCCTCTCCTTTGCATATGATAGAGATTTATTGTCTTGATAATTTGTTTGCTTATAAAATTTCTATGCATAGGAAGTATGTTAGACTCAAATGAGTTTGTCACATGTTTTATGGTGCTCTCTTTGTGTTTCAATTCTTATCTTTCATATGAGCATCAATAAAATCTCAAGCCTATCTTAGCGGCTAGAAAGAAAGAGCTTGTTGGGAGGCAACCCAATGAACAAAATTTATTTTTCACTTTTTCTTTTTGTTCTTGAGTGTTTGTATAATTATGCTACTGTTTTAGTTGTGTTTTATGTTTTAATTAGTTTTTGTGCCAAGCCAAGCCTTTGGGATCATGTTGGGTGATAGTTGATTTGATCTTGTTGGAAAACAGAAACTTCTGCGTCGAGTAATAGAATTGTTAAAATTCATAGAAGTGAAGAAAGTGCCTGAATTTTTACACAATATTAATATAAAAATTTCCTACATTGTCCTAATTTTTCAGTTTTTTTTACTTACAGAAGTATGAGAACAGTTCGAGTCTTTACAGACTGTTCTGTTTTTATCGATTCTTTTTTCGTTGCTTTGTGTGCTTATTTTGATGAATCTTTGGTTTGTATCGGGGGGGGGTACAAGCCATGGTAAAGTTAGAATACAGTAGGTATAATGCAATAACAAAATTGGAATGGGTTTGCAACAATACTTAAAATAAAGATTGCCTTTCTTATACTAACGGATCTCACGAAGGTTTTGTTAAGTTTTGTGTGATTGAAGTTTTGAAGTTTTGGGTGAGATCACGATGGATGAAGGAATAAGGAGTAGAAAGAGCCTAAGCTTGAGGATGCCCCATGGCACCCCAAGATAATATTCAAGGAGATACAAGCAACTAAGCTTGGGGGTGCCCCGAGTGGCATGCCCTCTTTCTTCTATTGACCATCGGTATTTTACTTGGAGCTATATTTTTATTCTTCACATATCATGAGTTTTCCTTGGAGCATCTTTTATTATATGAGTCTTTGCTTGTTTTGCTTTTTAGTTTGTCACAAGTATCCTTGCTGGACACGCCTATTTGAGAGAGCCAAAATTATGCTATGGTTTGTTAGAATTTCTCTTTATGCTTCACTTAAATTTGTTTGAGCTCTGGAATTGCTCTAGTGCTTCACTTATATATTTTTTAGCATGGTGTGCTTTAATATGTTTGAAGAAATGCTCTCATGCTTCACTTAGATTTATTTGAGAGTTAGTAATTTTGAAGAAATTCTCTGATGCTTCACTTATATTATTTTGAGTGATGAAAATCGTTATGCTCATGTTCTTCACTTAAATTTATTTTGAGCTTGTCAAAAGCAATTGCAACCTATGAAACTAGTCCCAAAGTGATAGATATTCAAGAGGGATATAAAAAAACTTTCATGAAGATCATTGGAAAAATTAAACTTGATTCCTTGTAATAGTTTTGAGATATGATGATAGTGATATGTGAGTCATGTTGGTAAGTAACTATGCTTTAGTAAGAATATTGGTGTTAAGGTTTGTGATTCCCTATGCAAGTACGAAAGTCAATAGTTATGCAATGAAATTACATCCTGCTTGTGGCGTATTATTCGGTGTTAGTTATGCTTAATGCTCGCTTATGTGATTTTTCATTTCTTGGTTGGTTGCTTCTCAATCTTTTTGCTAGCCTCCACTTGTACTAAGTAGAAATACTACTTGTGCATCCAAAATCCTTAAACCCAGTTTTGCCACATGAGTCCACCATACCTACTTATATGCGGTATTTCCGTGCCATTCTAAGCAAATTTGTATGTGCCAACTCTAATTTTAAAATGAATTTCCCTTTTATGTGCTTGTACCACTCATGAAGCGGCAGGGGGTGGCCAATATTTTCCATGCTAGATGTGTTATTCTCAAGATAAGTGCTTATTCACTTGTCATTGCACGAGAGTACGGCAGTAATAGGGATGCCCAGTCCCGAAATGAAAAAGAAATTTACTTTATGTTTTCAAATAATAAATTCCTTGGAAAGTGTTGGTATGGACGGTACCCGTGGATACGACTAGCCTTGGAGTGTTAAAGGATGGTGGAAAAAGGAATAAACTTTATTTTTCTGTTTGGGAACCGCCTATGATATATCTAGCATGGAAAGTGTTGGGAATTACTCACTCATTTTCGTTAACGGGAAATATACACCTGTCAAAAAAAATTCTCTCAATTTAAGCTTTGAGCTCTGGCACCTCTACAAATCCCTAGTTCCCTCTGTGAAGGGCCTATCTATTTACTTTATGCAATTTTTATTTTTATTTGAGTCTCCATATTCTCTTATAAAAGCACCAACTAAGGGGCACTATGATCGTCCTTGAGCATTGGATGTAGTTAATATGCGAGTGAGATTCATGAATGGATCAATGATTGAGCATGATGGGCTAGGGATAACTTTCTTTAGTGTTGATATTTTGAAAGACATGGTTGCTTGTTGATATGCTTGAGTATTTAAATCTTCATGTCAAAACTAGACTATTGCTTTGAACCATATAAAAGTCCAAATGTCCATGCTACAAAAGAAAAGAATATGTGATGAACATGTTAGGCAGCATTCCACATCAAAAATTCTGTTTTTATTATTTACCTACTCGAGAACGAGCAGGAATTAAACTTGGGGATGCTGATATGTCTCCAACATATCTAAATTTTTTGATTGTTCTGTGTTGTTATATTATCATTCTTGGATGTTTTACAATCATTTTATAGCAACTTTATACCATTTTTTGGGAGTAACCTATTGACATAGTGCCCAGTGCCAGTTGTTGTTTTTTGCTTGTTTTTTTACTTCACAGAATATCAGTACCAAATGGTGTCCAAATGCAGCAAAACTTTTTGGAGATTTTCTTGGACCAGAAGACATCCAGTGGGCAAAAGAAGTACCGAAGAGGGGGGCTGAGGTGAGCACAAGACACCAGGGCGTGCCATGAGGCCCAGGCGTGCCCTGATGGGTTGTGCCCACCTCGATGACCTCCCGCACTGCCTCTCCGCCCTATAAATAACCAAATATTCCAGAAACGCTAGGGGAGTCGACGAAACGCATTCCAGCTGCCGCAAGTTCCATAACCACGAGGTCCAATCTTGACACCATCACTGAGGGGTTCATCATCCTCATTGGTGCATCTCCGATGATGCGTCAGTAGTTCATCATAGACCTACGGGTCCGTAGGCAGTAGCTAGATGGCTTCTTCTCTATTTTTTATTCTCAATACAATGGTCTCTTGGAGATCTATTTGATGTAACTCTTATTGTGGTGTGTTTGTTGGGATCCGATGAACTTTGAGTTTATGATCAGATCTATGTCCATGAATATTATTTGAGTATTCTTTGATCTCTTATATGCATGATTACTTATAGCCTCGTATTTCTTCTTCGAATCTTTGGTTTAGTTAGGTCAACAAGATCGATTTTTCTTGCCATGGGAAGAGGTGCTATGTGATGGGTTCGATCATGTGGTGTTCTTTCCCAGTGACAGAAGGTGCAGCAAGACACGCATATATCGTTGCTATTAAGGATAACAAGATGGGGGCTATTCCTACATGAATAGATCTCGTCTACATCTTGTCATCATTCTTATTGCATTAGTCCATTTCTCCATGAACTTAATACACTAGCTGCATGCTAGATAGCGGTCGATGTGTGGAGTAATAGTAGTAGATGCAGGCAAGAGTCGGTCTACTAATCTTGGACGTGATGCCTATATAATGATCATTGCCTTAGATATCGTCATAATTATTCGATCTTCTATCAATTGCGCAACAGTAATTTGTTTACCCACCGTGTGCTATTTTCTTGAGAGAAGCCACTAGTGAAATATACGGCCCCATGTCTGTTCTTTATCATATTTGCTTTGAGATCTATTTTTATTCTCTTTTATTTTCAAATCTATTATTCCAAAAACCCAAAAATACATTGCTGCACTTTTTATTACCTATTTTATTTCGTGTTTTATCGAGAGCTATTTATCCAATCTACCACAAATCTATCTATCTTTTTACCGTGGAGGGATTGACAATCCCTCTTACGCGTCGGGTTGCACGTATTTGTTCTTTGTATGTAGGTACCGTTTACATAGGGCTGCTTGGTTCTCCTACTGGATTGATATCTTGGCTTCATAACTGAGGGAAATACCAACGATAGCTGTGCTGCATCATCCCTTCCTCTTGGGGGAAATACCGAAGTAGTTCAAGCGAGATCAGTACGCCACACCGTCCTGATGAATAGGACCCGTTTCGACCGTAGGAGCTCCAACACAAGTCAGTTTCCTCCGTTTTGTGGTACGCCAGACCCCTCCTGATGAACAGTATCCCGTTTTGACTGTAGCAGATCAAACAGAAGGTTGTTTCCTCCGTATTGTGGTACGCCAGACCCCGTTTCGGCTGTTCCATTCAAGCCGGTTAGCTCCCGATGAACATGGCGCATTTCATTGCCTCCCGAGAACACGAAGCAGTTTCTCCATTTCGATCCAGCCGGTTGGCTTGAATGAACATGACGCCGTTGCTATTGTTTGTTGCCTCTCCATGTACATGAGCCCTGGCCATATGTATGCACGATTAGGCGTTCGAGACCCCGCCCGTATGTACGTACGTGGCCATATTTTTTGGCATGTGGTTGTACGTACATGTACACGGTTTAGAAGGGACTGCGTGAACTGCTACGTCGGGGGCTCTACTACTACACGTGACACTGCTTGCTCGGCCACGGTTCATCTTGGCAGAGAGACCGGTCGACCAGTATGTACGTACACGTTCGCGACAAGAATGAAAATGCTATGTACGCTTCGACCAGGTGGGTCCCATCTTTCAGGGAGGATAAGGAGGCACTTCCTTGCGTGCGGACTTATTGATGGTGGGTCTGAGCTGTCAGGGGGAAGATTCTTTTTTTTGCGCCTAATATGGAGGCACTTCCTTGCGTCCGAAGATATAGCTGGCGGGTCCCAGCTGCCATGGGGGAAACATTTTTCTCGCAAAATATAACTAAGCCAAAATACAGAGGCCCTTCCGGTAGGTCCCCGATGTCAGGTGGAGGAATCATTATTTTGCGCAAAATAAGGAGACACTTCCTTGCTGCGGCCGTGGACCCATCTGTCAGCCTCTCCACATACAGTCCTCTTCCGATGTAAGTCGTTCCTTGACCACACTGACCACGCCGCGGCGAGAGCACCAAGGCGAAGGACAACGACGAGGCCTTAGGAAGGGAATGACCCGGAGCCGGGGAAGACTCAGAAATTGGTTCCCACGCGGAGGGTAGTACGGGGTTTACTGGTTTAGCTGCAGTGTGAGGCTGCCATCGCCGAAGAATAACAGGAGGTCTGGGTGAGTATAGGGATGGCCAGGCCAGTGATGGGAGTAGGATGGGGGCGGTGAGTCCTGTGCGGCAGTAAAGCCATCCATGGAAGGCAGGAGCAAGCGGCACGACCGATGCTAGTTTGGGCGGCTGGAGGAAGAAGACCAGAGGTTGAAGAAGCACGACGGCCATTGGAATCGTTTATATTAACTAAGTTAACAAAGCCCTCCATCCGCGTCAACTTAGTAGGCCCACAAGTCATCCTCCAAATATGGTGGGTTCCAGCTAGCAGGGGGAGTATTCAGTTTTTGTGCGTAATAAGGAGGCACTTCCTTGCGTGCAAAGATATAGCTAGTGGGTCGAGCTGTCAGCGGGAGGAATGTTTTTTCATGAAATACAGAGGTCCTTCTGGTGTGTCCCCTCTATCAGGTGGAGGAATCATTATTTTGCGCATAATAAGGAGGCACTTCCTTGCGTGCGGCCGTGGACCTAGATGTCAGCCTCTCCACGTATAGTCCTCTTCCGATGGATGTCCTTGATTGACCATCTTGACCACGCCGTGCCGAGAACACCATGGCGGTGGACGACGACGAGGCCTAGGAAGGGAACGACACTGAGCCAGGAAAGACTCAGTAGTTGTTTCCCATGCAGAGGGGATACGAGGGTTTACTGGTTCGTCTGCCATCGCCGAGGAATAACATCAGGTGTGGGTGAGTAGAGGGATGGCCAGGCCAGCGACGGGAGTAGGGTAGGGCGGTGAGGCCTGCGCAGCAGCACAGTCGGCCACAGGAGGAGGGAGCAGGCAGTCCCGCCGGTGCTGGTTTGAGCAGCTAGAGCAGGAAGAGCAGAGATTAAAGAAGCATGACGGTTGTTGGATGGACATCCAATAGTCACTGCTCTCGTGTTTTGACTAAGTTGACAAGGCCTTGCCTGCGTGTCAACCTTTTTGTAAAGAAAGCGTATGCATCAACCTAGTAGGCCTACAAAGTCATCCTCAAATATGTGGAAAACATCATACAACCCATCTTATTATTGCTAATAAATGTACAACCCATTGGCTAATTCTTAAGGATTTTTTGAAGCCCATATTTTTTTGATACCATTACAACCCATATTCAACCAAATTTTCATATTTTGGTATGGTCTGAACTATTTTTAATCCCGAAATTTTGAATCACGTTCAACCTACTTTAAAAATAATAAATTTATATCAATTTAAAATCCGACATAATTTTCGCCGCAAAAAATTAAATTTGAAATCTCGAAATCTTTAAAAAACTGATATTTTAAAATAATTGCCGGATTGCTGTGTTTTTAAAATTTACATCCCATTTCTTAGTACTTCATTTTCTCGGCAAGCGAATACATCGCTCTCGTCTTGAAAGATTTGCAGCCCAGCCGGGCTGAGAAAGCAAGTAGGCCTCCGTTGGGTAGTTTTTCTTTAAAAAAGTAGAACTGGGCGAGCCATTTTCAGAAACAAAAAAAAACACAATTGGGCTCATCATGTGGTAAACATAAAATAAAATCCTTGCTAGACGGGCCACAACCCCCGCACAACCGCGGATCCCTAGATTGGCAACCGACCATGTGTAACCCTAGGTACCCCCAATGTCTATATAAACTGGGAGGTTTAGTCCTTAGAGACCACGATCACCATTACAACCATCTAGCTCTAGGGTTAGAACACTAGTTACGATCTCGAGGTAGATCAAACTTGTACTCGATACATCATCGTCGACAAAATCAAAGCAGGACGTAGGGTATTACCTCTTCGAGAGGGCCCGAACCTAGGTAAATATTGTCTCCTTTGTCTACTATTACCCATAGATCCGAGATCCACAACTCGGGACCCCCTACCCGAGGTCTGTCGGTTTTAGTACGGACAGTGATGCCACTTATATTTGATATATTTTTGACCCCCTACCCGAGGTCTGCCGGTTTTAGTACCAATGTAGGGTATTACCTCTTCGAGAGGGCCCGACCCTGGGTTCATATATTATTAATTCAACTATTCGTGTTTCATACAATCTTATCACTTGGAATATATTGCAATCGATCCGGCAGCAAGACGGTGGAGACGTATCAGATGCAAAAATAAATAAATTATGAAAGTCGTTGCTATGGTTTTATAACTTCCAAATAAATCAATCTAAGTAACACTTGACTTAACATGTGTTTCCTTTTATTTTCCTGGGGTATCGAAAGTCCTTTTCAAGGGACTATACAAAAAAAGTAGCAAAGCAATAAATGTATGAAAGAAACATTCTAGCCACATGACCGTCGGTATGTACGTAGTAGTGCTACTCTTATTTTTTTTTTCCTCTAACGTTACCGAGCTATTGTGAATCACCCATTGGTTGGATGCTGAATGCGGTGATCATGCCCTAATCTCACGAGGGATTGGTCCCCAGATTTGATGCTCTGTATGCCTCATTTGAGAAGATTTACTTTATGTGGAAATGTCCTGCCCAATAGCGAGACATCAGTGATGGCTTCATCAATTTTTGAAACTCCGTGACAACCGTCTTTCGTAAGCGAGATGTGTGTGTGTGCTTTTGATGTTGTGCATGTGTGCACATGTTTATATTGTACTACCTCCATATCAAAATATAATACGTTTTGGTGAGTCATTTTGGCCTACCAAAACGTCCTAATATTTTGATATGGCGGGAGTATATACTCGGTGTTTCAAAAAGACATTAGTGAGTGGTCGTCATTACATTAAAGAAAACAAATAGTTCACCTTTTTTTAATGTAGTTCTTAAGTCATAAAAACAATGTGATGCCTATGCCATAAGTTTCTTTTTTTGACATTCCATAGGCTCCTTCCATTTCTACGACAAACTAAAAATAAAACAAGCCCCTTCCAATAAGTGCAAACCGTTCACACAAACCTAAAGTACACATTTGCAGACAGGGTTAAATTTGTGAATCCAAAGAATGTATGTAACCCGAGTCAAATACGAATACGTCTTGACAACCAGTCATACGATTGCTAAATTTTGTGATCCAGGCGAGATGCACAGCCGAAGAACGAAGTATATTCATCACCCCGAAAAAATGGTCTATTCACCAGGTGTGTGTGTGCGCGCGCGCATACGAGCCCTTTTCGGCCGAAATCGTAGTGGATGGCGTGCTGGGCCCCGCATTTGGTCCCGGGCCACTAGGCGGTGGTGTGGGATTTGATGTGGACCTGTCGGGCATATCCGGCGACAAGCCGGGCCCTCCACAGCGTCTCCTTCACAACCTCCTTGTTGGGCTCTCCTCCTGGGCAGCCGCCCTCTCTCTGCATCATTTCCGGCAGGATTCTCCCTCCTAACCCTGCTCCCAAACAACTCATATTACCCTAACCCTCGATTGTTTAACGCCAGAAATGCAACGTGCCACTTAGAGTTGGTATATTGTCACACGGACATGAGTCAAACAATCCCTATGTATAAAAATGCTCCCTTTCCGGCCCTACGGTCACCTGTACATACATGTATGGTACTCCAAAAATACGACATATCAGGACATGCAGCACCAATAATTCTTCTTGGTACCGTTTTCTTTTTTCTTTTTTGCGAAATTGGTACCGTTGGTACAGCAGACCGTTGTACCAACCAATAGAGTACGTCTTTGCTGGATCAAACCGCATATTTTTCACTATCATAGCCGTGGCATTTGGCGCTTATTATTAAGGTCCACGCACCAATTAGCATAACTGGATCGCAGCAAGCCATGGAGCCTGCCGGCAGGAGGAGACATGTATAATGCCTGAACGCCGCACCAACGGACCGGCCTAATCATGCTCACGAATACTCCGTCCATCCAAAGGAGAGAAGGGAAAGCACGCGGTCGCAATGATTTATCATCAGAAGGGCAAAAGTTTAGCACGCGCAAAGTCGTCAGGCCCGCGGTCAGCAGAAACGCCGTTTTTCTCCACGGAGATGTCAAAAGGTTTGGTTGATCGATCCGCGTAAAAGGGTTTCGGTTTGGCGCGGGCGACGCGACCTGCGAGATATCTGCCTCTCCTAGCGCCCTACCGGAAATGTTTGGTAGTGTAGTGGTAGTACCTATATTTTCTTCTACTGTACCACACACGCGGAGGGAGCGAGGTTTCTTCCAGATATAATTCAACACACTCGTAGTAGTACACAAAGAGGCATGGCATTTTTCAGAGGTGTGAACAGTAGCAGATCAAGATGGCGGATCGTGCAACGTGACGTTGCTTGCTTGCAGAAGATCTAGCTTTGCCAGCCCGGTGCGGTGCGGATTAAACAAACCCGGCTGGCTGCTTTGGACTTTGCAGCCAGCGCGCGGCATGCATCGCGATCGCGGTGCACTGCGAGGGAGGGAGGGAGGGAAAGGCGAGGGGCGGGCATGATGGTGCGCCCGCGCGGAGGGACACGCCGAGATGGGCGCGCTCGCTCGCCCACGCCCGTCCATCATGACGGCCACGGGGAGGCCGCCCCAAGACCCAGAGCGGTAGCGAGCGGGAGCCCGGAGGTCGCTCTGGCTCTTCCTTCTTTCGCCCACGCGCGGCCGCGCGGTCCCCGTTTCCCGCCTCGCGATCGCGCGACGCACTACACGTACTACGTCTACAGTTGGGGTGCAATGCAATGCACTGCACGACCTTGGGTCTTTCACTTGGCGCCGGCTTTTGCCCCCTCGCCTTGCCCGGCGCGGTGGTGCTCTGCCTGCCAGGGTGTCCCCGCCCGGCAGGAGGGAGGCGTGCGGTCGCGCGGCCCCGGATGGTTCCAAAGGCGGCGCACAGGCCGGGCCGGGGCCCGACCTGGCGCGCGTGTGCCGTGTCGCGCCACCGCGCGTACGGTGCCAGGGGCTCTCATGCCAGGACGGACGGGCCTTTTTTCTTTCCGGTCGAGTCGGTCGGCGAATCCATCGATGGCGGCTGTGGACTAAAACTACGCCGGCGTACGTGTACTCCACCGCGTAGTACGTGCACGTACCGGTCGCTCGCTCGTCGTACCTCGACAGCATGAGAGCAGCTTTGATCGACAGGGCGAGACGGACCCGAGCCCGACACTTCCGTGTGGCTGCTGATACATGGACAAAATTACTGTTATGACCCTTAAGGCAAACTAAATCCCGATTTGACCTCGGTTCTGAAAAATTTTCGTTTCTGACCTTTTTCGGTGACGCCAAGGTCCCTGGCGTCTGAGTTCTGGGCAGACGCCAGGTCCTGGCGTCTCGCCTAACCCCGCTGCCCGCTTTGCCGTTGACCTGCCGGCGTGGCAAAGGGGCCAGACGCTGGGACCGCTGGCGTCTGGCCGATGAAGTGGATAACCCCATGGCCGAGCCCACCCACCCACCCTTCTGTTTCTTCCTCTGCGGCGCCGAACAGAGGAGTTTCTCCCTTCGCCCTCTTCCCTCACACCAATCCCCTTGATCTACCTAATCCTCCACCCAAAGTTGTGGATCCGAGCCCCCAAGCTTCTTTGAGGTATTCTCCCCATTCCTCCAATTTGTTTTGCTTTTCCCTCTTTTGTTGGATGCATTATTTCACATTAGGTGATGTTAGATTAGTAGATGGCTTCTTTGTTTTAGGAAATAGTTTGTAGTTGATAGATGATTTGGTAGGTAGTGTAGTTGCTAGATGTTTGTAGTTGATAGATGAATTTTTTTTTTGAATTATAGATGATATATGCATATATGCTAGTAAATTAGCTATATGTTGATTATATATGCATAATATTTGTTTGAATCTGAGAAGACAACTTTGGCAAGCAAATATATTTAGATAAAATATTATATGTGTGAAGTGGTATGAAAATATAGTTGAATATATAGAAGGCAATTTTTTTTGCAAAAGAGATGATGAAATTTGATTATTGCGTGTGACATGATTTGTTCAATAGAATGGCGGATGATGATTATGAAATTTATTTCATGATGAAATTTGGTTCTCTAGATGATATGTGTGCATATGTAGAAGAAAGAAATGATGTGGTTAATTTTGATAAGAATGGTGTTTCATATGGCATAAACTTGGAGAAGCAAATTGTTTGATATTGTTTATGTATTAATAGATGTTTGTGATTTGTTTTGTAGGATGGCGGATAATGAGGGACCTTGGTATGACGGATTAATCGATGAGTGGGATAAGGAGCATCGTGTTTCGTGCCATTGAGAACGGCAATGTAAGAAGCAAGACTTATAAATTTTCGTTCTTTCTCATTTGTGTTCTTGTATTGATTAAAACATCACTTTATTTGCAGGTTGTAGTTGCTATGCGCATGAGGGTCATTCATTGATGACTTTGATTACGACCCGCGGTATGAGCCTTACATTCGGAGATTGGGTCTTCTCCCATTAGTGTTGCGGTTTAAGCGACGCGCCCGCGGTGAACCACGCTGGTGACGACCGCACTTGTGGATCGTTGAGGTCGGAGACTCACTCCTTCCACCTTCCATGTGGGAGATGACGATGACCCTACGGGACATGGCTATGATAAGCGGCCTTCCTATCAACGGACAAGCTGTTACCGGTCGTGTCGGTGTGGGTAATTGGCGAGAACGGATCGCCGATTTAATGGCGTTCAGCCCGAGGGCCCTCGGGAAGGCAAGGCCGATACTGCGAAAGTGAGGCATTCTTGGCTAAAACTGGTCGAGGAAACACCAACCCGTGCCCTCGGGATGCCAATGATGTGGTTGTGCAAAGAAGATGCTGCGGGCCTATCTTTGGTATGTACTAACCAAGGTAGTCTTCTCGGATGCAATCGGGAACTCAGCCCTCTGGATGTTCTTGGAGCCACTTAACAACCGGGATACCCAAGTATAGCTGGGGTTCGCCGCACTAGCATATTTGTATCGTCGGGTAAGAGATATTTGCAACCATTTATCTTGCATTTGTCATGCGCCTCCATATCTAACATGTTTGTTTGATTGCAGCTTGACTTGGCGTGTCGGAGGAAGGAGGTTCATCCTTATTGTGCAGGTTTGTTTGGAGCCTATCCGTGTGGATGTGGGAGCGGATCCGGTTGACGGCCCGATTTGAAGAACCCCTCCTTGCAAACCCACGGGTAATCATGATGGGTTGCATGATGATGATCCATATCGGCGCCTCTACGCTTGCTTACTATTGGGAACAAGTGACAGTGTACATCGGAAGCTCGCATGTGCGATACAAGTGCTATATGAACGAGCTGGACACCTTGATCACGAAAGCAGGTTATGAGAAGTTCGATGAGATAAAATTTAGTCAAGAATGAAACTTATGTATGTAGCTAACAATGTATCTCTTTGTTTTGCGGTACATTGGTTGCCTTATGTGGAAGATCGTGACTTTGATCTTAATGAGATGTGCACGCGTGATAGCCATCTTTGGCGGGCGAGGTGCCCAATGATATGCTTCTTCGCATCGAGTGGCACTTTGTAGACCGTGTGGCAAGACAATTTGGAAAAAGACAAGGTATTCCAATTGAGGAGAGCAAGGAGGAAATGCTATCTCTGCATCGGTAAGCAAGCATGCCTTGAGTATGTAGTAGAGCATTGAATAAGTCAATGTTTGCTAATGCTTTGTCCGTGCATCATTTGTAGGTTCGATCGAAGGAACAATCGGGATATATCGGATTGGGCAAACAAACACCGTGCGTGGATAGAAATTTGGAATCAAAGAGACACGTTAGTGCAATCGAGAATAGACCTCACAATCATCAAGATATCGAAGTATCAAGTGTGGTATGCGGATCGTTACGTTAAAGCTGAAGCAGTTGGACTCACGAGGAGTGGTCGGAGTTGGTGTCTGAAGACCCGGAGACTGCAGAAGGTTATCATACCTTCAACACGGCTGTGAGAGACACCAGAGGGGCTCATGTTGACTACGCACCGATGCATGACGAAATGGTAGGCTGTTTGACCTATTCTAAAATACTTGCATCATGTTGTCTTCTTTCAAATACATAAGTTTGGTGTGTTCATGAATTGCAGGCGAGAGTTGCTTCGTGCGGCCAACGATGCCAATGTTGCATCGAGTCATCCACCGGTGGTGCATTATCCGAGAGGACTCTTAGGAGCACGATGGAGGTTAGTCGCAATATATTATAAAAGTTTTTTCGCGGATTAGTTATTTGCATCTCATATCATATCATCTTTTGTGTTGTCGCAGAAGTTCAAGAAGCGGTTCCATAAGATGGCAGCTATGCTTTCTTGCCATGGTGCTCACCCGATGGCGTGTATGCACCGTGTAGCCGCCGCCCAGAGCTAATAAACGGCGTTATGTCCAGAACGAAGAGGACATAGAGGAGGAGGTCAATGAGGAGGAGGGGACTACATATAAACCATGATACCTCTTGGACATCTTTTGGTACCTCGTGATCTATCCAAGTGAAGTACTTGCAAAGTGGAGGAGGGGACTACATATAAACCATGATTTTGTTAGACATATGAGTGACAACTTGTTGATGTTTTTTATATGTACACCTAACATACCGGTGGTATGTCATATGCGTTAGTTGGCCTTGACGATCATGTGCATAGTTGGGACACACGAAAAACCTTCTACCTTCGGTCCATGACTTGTTGCGGTCATGGACACCTTCACTTGCAAACATCACCACACCAACATGGTGGTGTGGCCAAATCCTTCTCTTTCTCCTTGTCCAAACTGGCCTTCAACCACGTCTTGGCATGTCCTCTTGGTCACAGACGGCGGCTCTGCCCCTGGAACCGGATGAAGCCATGCCTACAAAAAGAACAATTGTTAGCACAAGACATAAAGAGAGCAAATGCATAAATACAATAAATGAATAAATGCTAGGAATTGTATGAACAAATAATATACCATTATTATTAGATCAACCATCCGGATTAAGCAAAAACCGAAGGCCGATCCATTATCAACCATTCCTCTCGACCACCTCTACCACTTGTGCTTCCTCTTCGACGGCCACCACCTCTAGCACTTGTGCCGGCTCGACCACCACCTCTAGCACTTGTGCTCCTCGACCACCACCTCTAGCACTTGTGCTCCTCGACCACCACCTCTAGCACTTGTGCTCCTCTACTAACACTAGCACCTCTAGCACTTGTGCTCCCTCACGACCACCACTACCACCTCGACACTCGGTGCTTCCTCGACCATCACCACCGCCACCTCTTCCACCTCTTTCACCATCGGTGCCGCCCACGACTTGTTTTTCTTTTTTTGTTTTTCTTATTTTTGCATGTCCGCTCATTGTGTCCCCTTCACCGCACACCCCACAGTTGACAATGTCAGAGCCTCCATGAAATGACCGCTACCAAATTGTTTCATGCCAGTGTATCCAGCCAAGTCATCCATATCACCCCGAACCTCTTAGTTCTCCTTCTACCCTTAGTCTCCACCTTCGAAGAGGGTCCGCCTAATATGAGGGCCATGGTACTCGAGCCATCGTGATTGGTCCAAGAAAGGGTGAAATCTTGGCGCCCATGTCAACCTAGTAGCTTCCACATGGAACTCTTGCATCCTCACGGTTTTCCATCATTAACATGTATGTTTTCGCCTTCGCCGCCGTTATCAAATGCGAGCATGGCCAATGATACTTACTAGGCCTCTCGACCGACACCACCGAAGTCTTGATTTCACCTCAAATGCAGCACCACCATATTGTCTACCATCTCGTGTTGTGCCACCGGCTCATCAATTTGATAGATCATTTCAAGTCTATCGAATACGATAACTTGTTGCCGTGAAGACTTGCTTGCTTGTAATCGCAACCATTCATCAACCTTTTCCGGATAATCCTTTTTTCACCTATCCATTTTGCGTCTCTTGAATGCCTCTGAAAGTACTCATTAAGCTTGAAGAAGGTGTACTCCACTATTGCGTCACCGCAAAGCACGAGCACCCTTCAACACATTGTTGAAACATTCTACGAGATTGCTCGTCATGTCACCATATCGCCAACCACCATCGTCATGAGCGCGTGCCCACTTGTGCTTCTCGCTTAAATTCCTAGTTAAGAAGTCTTTTCCCCCTTCGTTCACCGCTGCAAAGAGTTTGTTGTACCGAGCATCGAAACCTTGGGTGGTGAAGGCCACACATACATGGGTAAGGTCTTTCTGAGCTCCTTGCTCTTACATGCCCGGTAAAAGTTGGCCACGAAATGCCTCATGCACCATCGTGGTGAAGCTTTGGAAATCTGGAATAACAATGTCCATTGCCTTGAGTATGCCATGATGTCGGTCCGATATGATGCATACCTCCTAGCCCCAATCACGTTGTGCCTAACATGACCCATGAACCACTCCCGCTTGTCTTGGTGCTCGGAAGGCACCAAAGCAAATGCACACGGCAACACGTTGTCGTTTGATGAGTGCGCCATTGCTACCATTAGTGTGCCCTTATATCTACCGGTCAAGAACGTGCCATCTATAGACAAGACCGGACGACAATGCTGAAACGCCTCCACACATTGTCCATAACTCCAGAAGGCACGGTGGAACACTCCCTCGTGATCCTCGACCACATGAAACATGCCCGGGTTCCTATGTGCAATGGCAGCCAACAACCTTGGGAGCTGGTTGTATGCTTCTTCATAACCACCGTACAACATCCTAATAGCATTTGCCTTTGCCTTCCATGCCTTCCCATACTTGACTTCATAACCAAATTGTTTTTTCACCGTCCGCATGAGAAACCTCACTTTCACAGTGGGATCAAAGGCTATGTCTTTCATCCATTTGTATCCAAGATACTCAGATGTGAGTTGACGGTGTGTCTTTCTAAGTCGTTTCGATGGCGGTTTGCATCTATGAGTGGTATCACAACTTGTTAACACCCATTCTTCGGTTTCTTTAAGCTTTCTTGCACGAACCTTCCATGTGCATTCCTTTTGCTCACACACCACGGTGTAGCGCAACTTCATGTCGGAGTGCTCAACATAAATTGGCCTATGGTTTCGAATGGCATAGTCAGCCAACCAAAACTTCAGCATAGGCAAGCTCAGAAACTTCAATCCTTTCTTCAAATAAGCATTCTCGTCCTCATTGTCCACCCTTGGTTCTCCTGGATCCGGGCATGGTGTTGGCTCAATCGCCGTCATTCTCATTCCACCGTCAACAACAGCTTTATGGGCAAGGCTGAGATCTTTAAACAAGTGAGTTCTTTTGGTAAACCCGTCACTCAAAGTGGATTTGGTTCTCCTCCTTTGTGAATCCATCCTCGTCCAACTGTTCAACTGGACCCTCGTCATCCGAAGTCATATGCATATTGACGCCTAAAAGGCAAGTCACGATCCATGTCCTTTTGCGCTATGTACACATCCAAGTCACCAACATCATTGCCATGAAACCCTTCCTCTTGCTCTTCGTCGTCATCATAAGCATCTTCATCCTCTTGAATTACTCCTCACTAGCAATCACCTCAACTTCATTTGCTTGGCTAGTTGGTGGTTGGCTAGAAGCATTGGGGACATACAACTCAACCTCATTTGCTTGGCTAGTTGGTGGTTGGCTAGAAGCATTGGGGCATACAACTCAACCTCATTTGCTTTGATAGTTGGTACACGGGACGTGGTGGGGATAAACATTGGGGCATCAACCACAACACTATGCTCAACATGTGGCACCATTGTCCTCTCGCTCATGTCATCCATTGGGGAAGAGACATGCGGTTCAAATCAAAGGTAAACCGAGGAGATTCAACCTTGGTGGCAAACAATTCAAGTGACTTGTCTTCCGATTGGGATACTTTTTCCTTGTATACATCCCAATGCAAATCCGAGGTGATAGGCATACTTTTCAAGCGAGATTTGGCTCCAACTCCAACATCATACCTTCCTATTAACTTAACATCAACATTGGTGTCCATCCACTTCAAGACTTGTCTCACTTTTGCAACAACATCCGCATAGCTAGGGCTTCTATCAAAAACCAATGGTTCCTCACCCGTGTCGGCATTGTTACTCAAGAATGCCTCCTTGTCTATGTAATGAACATTAACAAGTCTCTCCATCTAAAAAGTAACATGAATGCATTTAAGACTTCAATGAGAATTGGAGTTTATCCAAATACATCTTATTATATCCAAATCATATAAACACTAAATTATTCCTACTACAAACCATGCATAGCACTATATTAAGCAAAGTTAACCCTAATCACTAATTAACACACTAAGCAAAGTTAACCTTAATCACTAACTAACCCTAACCCCCAATATTTCTACTCAACAAACAAATATTCCTACTACAAACCATGCATAGCACTATATTATCAAAGTTAACCAAGCCATTCACACTAACATAAAGGGGAGAAAACATGAACTAGGGTTCCACCAACATGTATAAAATGCAACCAAAATACAAAGACTTAACAAAAAATAATTGGATGATTTGAGGGAGATTACCACAAGCAACAAAGTGATGGAAAGATCCACCTAAAGGAAGCACCTTTTGGAGAGGATTTGAGGGGAGCTTGAGGATGGGAGAGAGGGGGCGAAGCTCTTCTTCAAGCTCGGTGGATTGGGAAAGTGTGTGGGGTGGGACCCACACACTCTCCCGTGGGGTTATCCACTTATCGGGCCAGACGCAGGTCCCTGGCGTCGCCCTTTGCCACGCCAAGTGGTCAACAGGCAAGGCGGGCGGCTTGGCGGGGCCGACGCCAGGACCTGGCGTCGCTGCAGAACTCAGACGCCAGGGACCTTGGCGTCACCGAAAAAGGTCAGAAACGAAATTTTTTTGTAACCGAGGTCAAATCGGGATTTAGTTTGCCAGAAAAGTTAGAACAGTAATTTTGTCCCTGATACATCGCTGGTTTATCTGCAGCCTGTAGGACAGGACCGCGGTTATAGGGACTAGCTTGGGTCGGAATGCATCGCCATCATGCGTCCTGCACCACCATCTGTTTCGTGTTGTAGCTGGACTGCTAGTGCTAGAGGATAGGTCGACACTCGACAGGGCCGATGGTGAAGTCTGAAGTGAGAAGTGTCCAGTTGCCCATGTCTTCGGAGGGTTGGGCGGCTCATCGCCAAGCTGCAGATTCTAACAAAACCAGTGACGCGAGAGGGAAGTGGCTAGTGGCGTCCCCAACAGTACTCGCTCTGTTTCTTTTTAGTCCGCATATAAGTTTTGGTCAAAGTCAAGCTTCGTAGAGTTTGACTAACTTTATATTAAAAAATATAAACATTCACAATATGAAATCAATATTATCAGATGCACCATGAAACGTATTTTCATACTATATAATTTTAGTATTGTAGATGTTCATATTTTTTATATAAATTTGGTCAAACTTTGTGTAGTTTGACTTTGACCAAATTTTATATGCAGAGTGAAAAGAAACGGAGGGAGTACACGTTTTAGTCGCCTAATAACTAACGCTGCTTCTCGTCAGTTCAGAGGGTACAAATGGCAATGGACGCTAAAGTGAAGATCCTCCCATGAAGCCGCGCAAGGCTCGCTAATCCAAATAGCGTGGTTGTTCTACACTCGAACACGTTAGGGCATCTTCAACCGGACACCGCATCCATCCGGGCGCCAGCCCATCCAAAGCTACTCGTAAACATTTTAAACATGGTTTAAATAAATCAAACGAAATTTAAACAAGACGGCCGATTTCATTCAAGTTTGAACATAATTTACATAAAAAGGTCAATATTTCGACCGTTTAACTAAAAAAATAAACGCTATATCGGACGACCACCTCGTAGTTGTGGCGGCCCTGCTGCCACACCGTCGTCGCTGTCCGTGCCGTTGTCGCCGGCGCTCCTCCTCCTTGACGCGACGTCTGATCTGGACACAACCACGGTTGCGGGGGAGTGGGCTCTTCCTTGACCCGTCGGAGTGGGGACGGTGGCTCCCACTTGAAACAGTAGCGCGGCAGGGACGGCGGCTCCTCCTTGACAGCACGCGTCGGCAATGGTGGCGCCGGGCCCATCTGATGGAGCGAACGCTCCGTCATGATCTCCATCTGACGGGCCAATTCTTCGTTCGTCAGAGCGGCCTTTGTGAGGAGGCGGGGCTGCTGCTACGGCTCCTGGTGATCCTCGTCGCCGGAGAAGATGCATATCTCCTCCTTGCTAGAGGAGACGACCGCCATGGATGCCGAGGGGCCCGGAGAGCGAGGGCAGCGGCGCCATGATCCGTCTGACGATGCTCTACCACCGCCTCCACCTATCGGCGCGGAGAACCAACACTTCGACATCGTCGCCTAGTTTGTCTCTGGTTAGTTGGAAAAATATGTGTGGCCGGCCTGTGGACAGATACAGGCCTACGTTGGATGGCAAAAATTTTGAAAAAAGAAAAATTCTGAAAAATCTCTGGTTAGTTGGAAAAACACTCGCACGGTCCGAATGGTTATGGGTGGTTTGAGAGTCGGCATTGGAGATACCCTTATATCCACAACGAACAATAAATTCTGAAAAAAGAAAATTTTGCTTAGATTATGAACAAATGTTGTAGGTGCTTACAAAATTTAGTGGTCAAATGAGAGCTCCATACCGAAAATAACAATATTGATACTCAATTTATTTTGCATTGTTGAGCAGAATATTTGTTTCGTTTGAATGGAGCTCATTGGATGCTATTTGGCCACCAAATTTTGCGAGCACGTACAACATCATAATCTAAGCCAGAAAGTTTCAGTTTTTTTTTTGGATCTGGTTTCTGATTTTCTTTTTACTGTGGTGAAGTGTGCTGGAGATGGAAGAAATGCTGCAAACCATTGGATTCCGATCCGACGGTCGGGAGCAAACAAGACTGATTCTGGATTTAGGCGGCCCCTTCTTCCCTCCCATGAACGCACCTATGTTTTCAAGGCCGTTCTCGAGAGCATGAACAAGTTGGACGCAACGAGCCAATTGTATCGATCAATCAAACCAATGGCGACGACGCTACGTGCAGGATCTGCGCTTTCCACCACTTGGCAAAGGGGTTCCACTTTCCCACCACTACCACCGCATCTCTTCCACGAACTCGCGCGGACCACCAGCTAGCGGCAATCGAGCACCTGGCGGACTCACTGAATCTCCCCCCACTTTGCCCGGAACACGAGAATATACACACGCGATGCGAATCGAATCACAGTCGATCGCGCTTTATTCTCTCGTGTGTGGCCAGGCCACCGGCACCGGGCAAAGCATGCATGCACGCCATGGCCATGCACGTACGGGAGAAAAAAAGCTACCCGGCCGGCATGGCATGGCATGGCCGGCCGTCGATCGATCGAAGCGATTATTCGTCTGGGATTCCCTCCAGGTACCGACCCGTCCATGTCGTACCGTAAAAATCTCTGAAACCTTGTCACCTGTCAGCTAGCTTTTCATGCCGTTTGGAGAGATTTGACGCTACGACGGTCTGGCCTGGCTCCGGGCACCTTGGGAGATGCTGTTCTGCTGGGTGTGCCATGGCCGTTGGTTTGTCCACTCACCTGGACTTTCGGCCTCGGATATGCAAGGCTTTCATTTCCCGCCGTCGACATTATAGGAAGGCCGGCATTGCATTTTTACGTATCCATCCACGGGTGTGTGAGTTCCGTGGCATGGTTTGGGTCTCCCTTTTTTCTTTGGGAATCTCATATCTGATATTCCTTGAGCAAAAAGTAGTCAGCATATATGCAATTAAAGCATTCGTGGTTGTCTTCTTCGTTCGATTGTTCAGTGTCCGCTGGAATTTGGAAATTGCACTAAACAGATGGTAACTCGTAAGGAAAAGGGACACATACAAAATGTTTTTGTCATCCTAGGCTTTGAAGACCGCAGTAGTCACACGCCGGGCAATGGGATCTAGTAACAACTGAAGGAACATCAGCTGAGGATTCACCCAAAGCAGCCCTTGTTTGCAATCCTTCACCATCAATCAGGAGTGTCGGAGAAATCGAAGTTTGCCACGGAACGAACCAAAGGAAGATGCCCAAGTCGCCGCACCAAAAGCCAGGCAACTACTTCCCCTGATTGACACATCAATTGCTAAGATCAAAGAGAGCCAATAGATCTGGCAACACCTATCCCCACATGCCCTTCGTCAGCAACTTAAAAGACCTTATTTCAACCGAGGGATAAACTTAAAAGACCTTATTTCAATGTGGCAGTGTCGCCGCACCTCGCCAATACCACCAGAGAACATAACCTAAGGGAACCAGAATTAAAATTAATGAAATTTTTCGATAAGGGCGCATTTATTATCTCAAAATGTAGCATGAAGTGGGTACAAATCATGATGAGTAACACCCAGCCTCTGCATAACTAAGAAGCATACAGTCAAACATCGAAAGTCTCACAAAAAGAAGAAAAAACGACATACGGCAACAGTAGAGTCCTATAGACCGACACTAAGCCTATGTCGAGTGGGTCCCCACTCCTCTGGCTACCGGCAAGGCCGCTGAACGGGGAGGAAGAGAAGTACAGAGGCGACGACCTGGAGGAGACCCTGGGTGGTAGCTAGGGCCGAGGAATGGTGCGTCCTCGTTTCCTTGGTTTGCCGTTTGTAACTTTGGTAGTTTGGGTTGTCGGTAGAAGAAACACTAGGATATACCCCCTCCGTTCCTAAATGTAAGTCTTTATAAAGATTTCGCTATAAACCGCATACAGATGTATATTGATGCATTTTAAGTTTAGATTCATTCATTTTGCTCCGTATGTAGTTCACCTAGTGCAATCTCTACAAAGACTTATATTTAGAAACAGAGGGAGTAATTACCACCCGAGTGGTTATAATTGAGATGTCAAATGGATTATGTATTGGATGTAATGACGCATAGAATATCAAAAGCTATGTACTATGAACGCTGGATATCTTTGGCAACAATAACACATCTACTTTATGGTGGTGAATTGTGGTGTTATCATGCTTGTTTGAAGACTTATTAGGCATAGCTTGTTTGGAGACTTATTAGTCACACCAACAAACCTATATTCAAGCCCTCTGAATTCAAGTCTTCCAGGAGCATTATTAGGCATAGCTTAGTAAACATAGAAAGCCAATATTTATGGAAGGGAGTATTCATTCATGGAGGCCGCTCCCAAAATCCCAATGCCCCACCATGTACTGATGCTAAGCCACATTACATAGGCCAAAAGACTGGTATAGGAGGGTAACTAAGAGGACCATAGATGATTAGAAAACCCTATGTAATATTTCCGTCCTCTCACGAACAAGCATTTGCTCTAGGTACCGTGCACCGAGAGGGGCCTGGCGGTGACTCCGCACACGATCTCAAGAGATAGACTTTGTTAAAATATCACACGCATCATGCAACTGGGCATCCCTCGTCCATGATCGCTCACTGATAACGTCCCGGGCGCAACGCGCGCACGCTTCCATGTCGAGCAACTGCCAGTTTTCTCTTGTCAGCTTCCACCCTGCCAGCGCCACGACACTGTAGCCGCCAAGCAGCTGCAGTGAGAACACAGGCGGTCTGTCTGCGCATGGCGGCCTCCCGGCCATGCATGGGCCGGGACGGAGCGACCAGGCATGGACACGCGCTGGCATCTGACACCGGCGCTAGCAGGCAAGCAAGTACGCGCCCGATCGCCCATCTTGCCCAGATACCTGCTCGGCGCAAAGAAACGAAGCACGAGCAGCTATAGCTAGTGATCAGTCGTCCGGCTAGCCGGTCGCGCCACCCGAGTCGCTGTCTCCTCTACATATAGGCGGGTCGTAGCGACTAGCGCCCATGCATGCATGCACAGATGCACGCACTGCACCGCGGCATCTCGATCGGAGAAGCTTCTCTTGGTTGGTTGGTGTTGGTTCCACGTACCCACTACTGGCCGGCCGTCGGCGGCGCGGAAAGCCACGGGGATCGACCGGTCGCCATGTTGCGCGGCAGTGGCCTGACGCGATGCGCCGTCACGACGCGCTCGGCGTCTCGCGCCGGCGACCTCCGTGACGCCGACGGGGGGCTCTAGACGCGCGCTAGCTGGTTGATGATATGATGTGATCTCCTCCCGGCTGTGATCGCGCGGGGTCGTACGGGGTGGGCGTCCATTGCGCGCGGCCGGATCGAGGGAGCCGGTGGCGGTTTCTTCCCGGACGACAGGGCGGTACGGGCCGCCGGGAGCCCGACAGGCGCACGGCGACAACGTCGCGGTGGCGGGGAAACGACGCGGCCGGCCAGCTTGTGGGCGGGGCGGCGGGCCCGATTCGATCGGCGATATCATGCACTATCACTGCACGCATTGCGTCCCCACGTACATCTCTTTTATCCATTTCTTCCATCAGTACGTACGATCGATGCTAACATCTTGCTATATGTCTTTCACGGAACAGCGGCGCCACCACGGACGAGAGGGAAGCGTCCGTGAAGCAGGCCACAGCCGATGCCGATGGATGCGCGCGCCGCTGTGCATGCATGACGCCGATGGACGGGGCGCACGGATGGGCGCCAGGCGACCTAGCTAGCTCGGGACGGCCCCGATGGGGACGTTTACACGCGCCAGCGCGGCGATCGAGTCGAGAGGCAGCCACCAGCCGATCGAGAGCAGTCGTTGCCCGGCTCTCGGCCGGCAGCGCAGTGGACGACGAGGGGCAAACGGTCCAAGGGCGGGAGGCCTTACTGGTGCTAGGACTCGAGGCTTCAGCACCTTCTCTTTGCATTCTTATTGGACAGGGATTCTAAAAACATGAAAACAGGGTGTTACCCTGTTGACAGCACGGGGCTATCTAGCCCACACGGGTTCGAGTCGTGGAGTGACCCGTGGTGGTTAGAGTTTCTTCTATAAAAATATGTCTTCAAAGGCTAATTCTGGATGGTCTCATTTTAGAATTCTAAAAACATGAAAATAGTGTTTCATCATACCACATTAAAAAGGAAAAATCTGAAAGAAAAAACCTTGAATTCATGGAAGCAGTCTGAATTTAACCAATCCTTGAAATTGGCACCATAAACTTACTGATCCCAGTCAATTCCAACCCTATCCCAGTCCAAGGTTATGGAGCCGATTTCAGGGATTGGGAGTTCCATGTTAGATTCATACTCGCTCTACGAATTCAAGGTTTATTTCAGTCTTTTCTCTTGAAAATACAATATCTTTCATACAGCTTGCGTTCCAATGAACAAAGTGTGCATCCATTACAAAATTCTACTTTAACTGTGAATTAGACCAATAATATATAAGCTACGCGACTTAAAAATCATACCATTGAAAACTTCTTTCGTACGAATCCAAGATATAATCTTTGTGACGCATAATCCACATTTAGTTTGTCAAATTGATAGTCAAAGTTAAATTTTGAAATGCGTGCACAACTTATTCGTTGGAATGGAGAGAGTATGAGGTTGGACTCGATGGAAAACTTCTTTTAAAATTGTATCCTACAAAGCAGATGATAGAAGTCATTCCTATAGTAGCCAGACACCCAAGCGCGGCTGCCTTGTGTGGTACGAAAAGGATTCGACTCGCTGGTGCTGCTCGCCATATGGATGATATGGAAAGAGCGCAACAACCACGTTTTTGATCGAGCAACAGTCGTCGGCAGGGAACTGTGTCGTAGGATCGCATCGGAGGTCGAACTTTGCTCCGGGGCATACGGGCTGACGCACATTTGGGGATATGGCCTTTGGCCTGTTAGGGCGTCGGTTGGGATTGGGCGCTATGCACGGTAGCCCGCCGGTGCAGCGCCTCTTCGTGGCGATGTCTAACATTGTAACAAAACCACTTGTACTGTTTTCCCCTCCTTTCTAATACATCGACACGCAAGCCTTTTGCGTGTTCGCAAAAAATAATTCCTAGTAGCTAATGGACACATCATTTCAAATCTGTTTGAGATTTCAATTAACAAGTTCACAAAAGTTGCTACAATTTGTGTTTTTGTGAAAGAAGATGCTACAAATATGGAGAAAATAAAGACTGTCTATAACTTCCCGCTGACGGGGTTTTACAGCACCTATATCATGCAAGAGATTACGAGGTTTATTCTGATCTCATCCTCTACTACTACAGGCGGACAACATGATGATATCCTTTTAAGGAATCATTGCAAGTTTTCAGAATAACAAGTTCGATGGTTCTTGTAGCCGCCATACAAAGAGCTTCAAGGGTAAACGGAAGTATGAAGCTCAAGCCGCATGCATCATACGGTGGAAAAGGGCACTGTAAAACCTAAGTTTTCATAAAACTAATCTTTTTCAAAAATATGGATGCCATAAGCATGCCAACTAAAGGTGTCTACCCCACGAGCAAGTATGTACCAACAATTCATGGGACGCAACCGACCTGCTTAAGAGCAAGGATAAAATATCTCCAAACTCCCACCAAGGAAAATGGGGAGATTTTTTCACAATCGTTCTACATGACACTAATTGTTGGATCGGGGTGTGCCATCCTTCGGGTACTAGACAAAAAACTAGGGACTATTTACTGTATCCCGACTCAACTATAGATATACCATAAGAATAGTGTCCCCTCTTTACCAAATATGTAAGATAAAGTTCTCTCTTCATCACGAGGATTGTACTACACATACATTAAACCCGTAGCACATGTTGCGTATAATAATTTTTCAGAATGTCAATGCATTCCAAACTTGGCTTGATCGCCTTGGTCATCCCAGCATTGAGATGATGCAGAATATTATCAGCAACTATGCTATCCTGATTTAAATGATGCTAAGTTCCACAATCTTCGGTTTTCATGCGCTCTGAGAAATTAAGCTCGAATTAGGCACTATTGTATAATACATGTGATGCGGCGCCCCTCTGTGATGTCCATTAATGGTGGAATGCTTGCCCTTGTTCTGTCCATTGGATATGCTTCTTCATCGATACCAGTTTTGAAAGGCTGGATTCTGTGTTGTTCCTTTCTTGTACTCTGTTATGAATGTATTCTGTTGCATATTGGCTACATACAGTACATGTGTGCAAAGTTCCTTTGTGATTGTATATTTGCTATTATTTTTGTTACAAATACAAAGGAAATGCTGCTGAAAATTCTAATTTTATGTTGCCCTATAAATGCTTGATTCATACTCCCTCCGTTCGGAATTACTTGTCTCGGAAATGGATGTATTTAGAACTAAAATACATCTAGATACATCCATTTTTGCGACAAGTAATTCCGAACGGAGGGAGTACATCATATACATATGGGAGGTAATCTCACCATTCCTATGGAAGAAGTGAGCTGAATCAAATTACTCGTATTAGATCTTCAACCAAACTTAAGAACAGAACCATTCCATTCTATATATATTTTTATTCCAACCAAACAAGGACAGAACCAACACATTTCACTTTAAATGGAACCATGACATTCCATTCCATTCGGTTCCTCAACCATACAAATCTACCCTCCTAAGTTTAAAACGCTAGAAAAACACAGTACCCGAGCAACTCTTCAAGCATATAACACTGCAATGCTTGCAATAACCTACTGTATGTGTGTAACAACCCAATACCATACATAGAATAGTTAGTAGCAAGATACAGTCATGAGAAGACAAAATAATGCGGAGACATTTGGAACAATTTTTGAAACACAGTTAAGTGTGACAGTGGGTGCCGGTGTTCTCGACAATGGGGACATATCCACTAACATCCTTGAACAAAACATATATGACTTAATAATGTCACATGAAATAAAACTAGCAAGGCTAAAGTGAAGTGTTGTGTGTATTCAACAAATATATTGATACTAAATCATGGGATCCAACGAAAGAAGCATCCCAGTGTGGTTGAAACTGACCCCCCAAGTTATGCTTCATGTCTCTCAGGACTGCAAAACGGCTAGTGGACACTATCTCAATGATGGCTGCCACTAGCCTGTGCAGAATTGTGACAGCTGATGACTTATTCAGGCCTACGAGAAAGAACAAACTGACCAATCTTCTCGAGATTTTATCTTACCTACTATGAGTAGTCCTTTTGTCGGGAGATTTGAAGGTTGGAGTTGAAAGAAAATGAAAGTGCTTACATGTAATCCATAACTAGTCCCTTCGATGTCAGGTCAGTGTAAATGTAAGGCATAAGAGAAGTTAAATATCTCGCTTTTAGAAAAGGAAAAGTAAAATCAGATCACAGAGATTTGACAATCCATGGCAGCATGACCTTGTGCTGATGCACTTTCAGACTGGCGTATTATAAGACACGTTACCTACCACAGGCATAAGATAAGAGCGATTTGAATCGGATTTCCAGGTTAAGCATTAGTGCTTAGTGCAACTTCCTTATCAATCAGTGGGTCTAGCGTCAACGTGTGACAGGACACATGGGGAAAAAGAACAGTAACCAAAATGTGGCCTCTCAGCGTCATGCCAGAGTGATCGTTCATCAAAACCAAAGCTTGGATAGATATACTTGGAAGTTAATAACGTGAACCCGGCAGGAGGTATCTCACAATTGTGGGACCTAGCTTAGGATAACGATAGATAAATTATTACATGATTGGTTCATATAATCACTGATTCTGCAACGAACTCAAATCACATGGAAGAATACTTACTATTTACAATTTACATTTTACAACGAAATGGACCAGCTAATCTGTTGATCTTTCATCAACTTCCTAAAAGCTTGGTCCATATCACAGCTTATATATTTTGGCGAGTAAGGTTTTAAATAAACAATGCAACAATGGAGACAGCCATGTCTCTTTATTTATACATTTAACAAAACGAGGTTCCATGACAAATTATAATTCCATAACGTTTATATTGACACTTTCCATTTGATACTGAGAGCAAAAGAAAAAAGATCTGACAGAATTACCTTCAAAGCTTTACACTGAAATTCTTCAGTAAATATCTGCAGCTCATACACATAACTTGGAAACCTCCTCACCCTTTATCACCCGATAGACTCATCTCTCCTATATCAAGAAAGAAATGTAGCACCACATGATAAGTCGTTAAGTACAAGCAATTTAGAACAGCGTGCTGATTTTAAGCAAAGAGCTAAAGAGTGAAAGCACATATCTTAAATGCAAATAGTTTGAATGGAAGATTCGCACTCCCCTTACAAACATACACTACCAGCTAAAATGGGGTATCAACTGGTCAGGTCGGTTGAGGAAGACACAGAAGATTGTACTGTGGCAGCAAGTGCAGAAAAAATATCAGCAATTGAGCTGCAGACATTTACTGAATATAGATCAAATCCTATCGATATATACTTGCGTGTTTTAACCAGCACCTAATCACTTTAACAGCAAGTAGGTAGTGCATCTGTAAATCAAAGCAGCTCAGGATCATGTAGCCTGGCTGCACCATTGTTCAGAGTAAATTCCAACAAACTTCTATAAATATTATGTTTTATAGAACTATAGATTTACTGATCAACTGTATCACAAACTACATTAGTGTGCTGTGCACCGAAGTCTCCACCCAGATCACGTCATACTCACAAAATCCTCAAACGGTTTTACGGCAAGCCAAATCACCAGTTACGTGATGCATCAATTATCAACATGAAACATGCCAGATTTTGCAAGTACGGTACATGGGCCCAGGTCTACAGTCAAAGTGGAGATCCAGGTAACCCAAAAATCAATAGTTTTGGGACAGCTTGTCATCAAACCTATAGGCCTGCAAAATTTACTCGTAATACTGTTATGCATTATTATCAAAGTAGCTAAATATTGTAACATTATTGTCTTCTATTTCCCTTTTAGATAGAACTCCTCCCAATGTTTTAAAAAAAAGATATGGAGGTCTACTGGCTTCTGGACTTTGACAAACAATTTCACATAGCTTCCTGCCTACACATTCCAGACTTACCAAAGAGTAAAACTGCATTTGGCAATGCAGTTGATTATCATAATCATGTTTGTCCCACCCAAGCCAATTTTAGTGTTTGTTTGACCTGCTTGAGCCTATTTTTGTGGCTAATTTCCAACATCGGATTATAAAATAAGCACAGTTCAGCAGCCGCAAACTGAGCCTAATCCAGTACAAACTCTTTAACACTCAAGTAGAGGAAAATAACTCTTAACAATATGTGCTAACTTCCCCTTCTATTATAACCAATCATCTTGGAACAATAATAGCTGAACGATTGATTCAGCAGTTGTCATTCTACAGTTTTACTTTTGAGCCCCACTCGCATCCAGTTTTATGAAACCAATCAGAAATTGTTTGTCTGTTATTTCAACGGAACATGAAATCTGCTGGTCATTCAGGATGCAAATGTCATAAGCTTTGTGAAAATACCAAAACCATCTGGAGATGGTTACAGGCAAGGCAGTGGTTTTGAGATTGTACAGATCATCGGTTCAGAACCTTGTTTCCATGCCTCCATCGCCAAAGCAATTGTCTTCAAAGCAGTAATACCTACTACCTCTGTTCATAAATGTAAGACGTCTTACATTTAGGACAGAGGATGTATTTTACAGCAGAGGAATATGTTATTCAGACTGCAATTGTGTTCATTTTCCTGAGATGTGATACTTGTTATGGAGTTAGGCAGAAACCAGAAGTCTTCACAAACAATTATTTATTGCTTCTTACGGGTAGGGATGATATACAGAATCAGAACTTTCATGTGGATCATCAAATGCAGCAGGTAGAGAAAAAGATGATGTATTGACAATAAAAGGTACACATTCAGTATCTGTTGGAATGGCATGTCAGGCGTGGCTCGGCTTCCTGGAACGGGCCAGGTGCAGCCCACGCCCACGTCTGCCGCCTCTTATGCGCGATGACCGTGTCTGCCACAGCTGCACGCACAGCTCCCTGAATCCCCGCCTGAATACGATCTCATTTGAAAAAAGGAATGATCCAATTACAAGGAAAACTGGGTCAAAAACCTTAACAGTCTAAGGGGCAATACATCTTGCCGAGGCAGAAACACAACAAACACCAAGTGCATCGATACAAGTACAACATAGGGCAAAGATCAACTGCCTAAAGATCCAATGAATCTAGGTGGTGGTTGTGGTGCAGCACAGGATATGACATAAGCCCATACAGGGTAGCATTAGCAGCAGAATGAAGAGCACAGACAACAACGAGAGCAACGACAACAATGGTCACCCAACGGCGGCTTGGTGGAGAAAATTGGAGGGAGCTCGCGGAGAATGCACAGAAATTCACCGGCATATGGGAAGAAGATGAAGACAGCACCACCTACGTGGGACACGGCGTGGATGCGCCGCCACTGTCATGTCGGACGAACTGGCAAGGGATTTCTCCTCATCCCCACACACACCGCAAAGAGGCTGATGAGGAGGCCTGACATGCCACCAGGGTGGGATGCAGCGCCCGCGGGCGTCACCGTAGTCAACCGGCGGCCGCCGGGTAGATTTCTCTGGCCTCCTCACACACTCCAACCACCTCCACACCCCAGGCCCAACAGAACCGGTGGGCAGCAGATGGACGCAGACCCGGGCACTGAGGGGCGAAGCCAAATCAACAAAGGCAAATAGTTGTCACTAGCAAAGGTTCAAGCACCTCTTCAAGGCCTAGGTATGGACCATGTGTCACAGATGCGTGGCCGCCACCGGGGAGCCAGCAGGCGCAGTCTGACACGAGGCTGATGGATCCGGGCCAGAGGATGATTTGGTCCTCTGCGAGTTCAGGGCTCATTCGCTTTACAGGATTTTCAAATCAAAGGAATATGAAAAGTAAAGGATTGGGATGCCCTCCCCACTCCAATCCATCAGAATTTTTCATGAGGCCTCACCTAATGCTAATAATCCTCAGGAATTAGGCCAATATGGACACAATCCTAAGGAATCTAGTATCTCCATTTCTATGAAACGAATAACATATATATGAAAAAAAAACGAGGGTCAAAATCCTGTGGGAATCCCTAAAAATCATGCAAACCGAATGAGCCCTCAACATGCAGGATCATGTGGAGAAGGCCTTCGAACCCTTCCCGAGAGAGATGAATGAAGGAAGAACGACATCAATATCGCTCTGCAGATGTATGCCACGATCACCCGACGAGCTTTACGACTTCGTGCGGTTGACGATCAACACCGCCTACACCTTGTGGACTTGGCTCTAGACCTTCTTCTGAGACAACCAGCTAGGTTGTGCCATTAACATCGGTTTGAAGTTCTACGCCGCCATCTAAGGCGACCTGACGACCGCCGCTTACTACCTCAAGCTCAAGAGCATGACGTCGCTAGCCCGTCTCCAACAGACCGCTCACGCTCCATATGATTTGCGGTCTCCGCCGCCGCTTCAAGATCATGGCCACTAACACAAGGCCTAGCGGTTGAAGGCCCAACCACCTAGGAGACTCATGCGTTACAAGGAAATTACTATTGGTTAGTGATATATATGTTTAATATATAGAAAATCATTTTATAATATATGAGGGTTTTATGTTCATATCTTTAACGAGCTTAACAAGCTAAACGAGCCAACTCGCGAGTTATACGAGTCGAGCCAATCTTGGATTTGAGCTCGTTATAATAACGAGTCGAGTCAAGCTAGCTCGTTAACGAAACGAGCTCTAGCGAGTCGAGCCGAGCTGGCTCGACTCGGCTCGAATTCCAGCCCTAGCCACTAGTTTGCCCATGTAGGTCCCATTCCCTACGTTTGTCCAGCCACGATCCCGGTCCGTCTCTAAGTGGTTGCCCTGGCCGAGAGTGAGCGTGCCTTTGGCAATGGATCTTCTTCAAACACTGATCATGCAAACAAGTGTCAACCACCGTTCGAAGGTGGCTGCAGAGGTGGCTGCAGAGGTGGCCAGCACAACACCGGACACATACAACAAGCATCAGTATCTGGATGGGGTACTTTGCACCATGGGGGACAACTCTCCCACAGCAAGTGCGGGCACCACGGGTACCACCCAATGTCGCAGGCATTCTCAGCCCACGCCCAACACCAGACCTACCCCATCGTCTCGCCTAGCAGTCTCCGCAAGCATGGGACCAATAGTCCATGTTGAGTGTCGCCCTCAATGACATCGCGTTGCAAACTTCGGCACAGACTGGTTCATGGACACCGACGCTTCCTCCCACGTCATAGGTAGTATGGCTAAGCTCTCCAAGTTCTCTTCCTCTTTAATAGATTCTCCTCATTAAATGACCATAGGTAATTGTACTAAGATACCCATCGTAGCTACCGATTTGGCTTTCCTCGTCTCTCGACCATTTTCTCTTCAAAATGTCCCCGTTTCTCTTTTGAGAACTTCTATTCATTGTTTCACTTGTTATAACTTATGCAGCGTTGAATTTGATCCTCTCGGTTTCTCTATGAAGGACCTAGCCACCAGGAGAATGCTGATGAGATAGCAGCAGTTGGATGTACCCGATCTTCCCGAGGAATAACGCCACCCATGCCGCTCTCTGTCACCAGCGTCAATGATTTATGGCACTACCACCTTGGCTACCCAGTCCAACCAGTTTTTAATTCATGCGATAGGCCACTTAAAAATTCAATAGTTTGGGTGGCCAAGGCAGTGATGCCATAAATTTCTGACGCTGGTGACAAATAGAGCAACATGGGTCGCGTGGTTCCTCGGGAAGAATGGGTACAAATCACCGTCCCATTGGGTCTTATCGGCATTTTCTTGGTGGCTCAGTCCTTCATAGAGAAACCGAGGGTGTCAAATTCAATAGTGCATAAGTTATCTTGAGTGAAACGAGGAACAAGTATTAGGTTCTTAACGATCGAAGGTGAAACAAGAACATTACGAAAAAAAATGGTCGAGAGGTGAGGAAAGCCAGACTAGTACCTACGAGGAAAGCCAAACTAGTAGCTACAATGGGCATCTTAGTGTCGTTACATAGGACGATGTAATGAGGAGAATGCACGCAAGAGATAGAGAACCTGGAGAGGTCATCCGCATTACCCGCGAAGTGGGAAGACTGGTATCCGTGAACTGGTCATGTCGAAGTTCCATTGAGGGTGACAATCAACATAGAGTATTAGTCCCATGCCTAAAGAGACTGCATGGTAGGTGAGACAATCGGGAAGGCCAGCTGTTAGGCGCCAAGGCGGGAGTCAAGAATGCCCATGATACCGGGTGGTACCTATGGCGCACTCACCTATGGCGGGAGAGCTGTCCCCATGATGTGAAGTACCCCCCATCCAAGGTTGATTGCTGGTGGCAAGCACCAACTAGCCCTCGGTGCACTCACGCTCGGCGAAGGCTACTCTTCAAGGAGTCAAATCGCGCTTGAACAAACGTCAGGAGGTGGACAGGAGGTGGACCTGCATGGCAAGAGAGTGGCCATGATCTAGAAGTGGTGGTTGAGACCACAAAACATCAGGAGCGTGAGCTATCTGTTGGAGACGGGCTTGCCGACGTCAACGAGGCTCTTGAGCTTGCAGCAGTAGGCGGCAATCGCCATGTCACCTTGGACATTGGCGCAAAAATGCGCACTAGTGTGAATGGCGCAACTCGGCTGGTTGTCATGGAAAGTGCTTAGCCGAGTCCACGGGGTGTAGGCAGTGTTAGCCCGTCGACCACACAACGTCGTAGAGCTCATCGGTGATCTTGGCGTAGATCCACATGACAATGGTGATCTCATCATCCCTCCATTCGACACTTGGAGTAGTTGCCCACCACCAGATCAAGCTTGAAGTTGATGTAGTGCATGATGATGATGTGGTGCATCGACGGCACCCTCGGCACTACAGGAAGTGTAGCATGATTGCTGCTGGCGATGACTGTAGTGTTGGGCCTCCGTAACCACCGCTGCGAGAGTACCAGGTAGAGAAGTAGTCATACGGGTGAGAATGTTAGTCATCGCTTCAACGATGTCACCAAGGGAGTGGCTACGAAGAGCTCTGATCCCAAGAACAATGGAAACACTTTGTACCTTGTATCAGTAAAATAGGGTGTGTATCTATACACGTACATGATAGAGATACAAGGGAAGAAATCTAGTCTGCACAAACCAGGCGCACGTGGCCGAGGGAGCAGCGTGTATAGTCGCGGGGTACACGGTCATCGCACACAAGAGGCGACAGACATGGGCGCGTGCTATGCCTAACCCATTCCAAGAAGCTGAGCTAGACGTTGCGGCGTGTGGCCTAAAGTTCCATTCCAACATGGTAAGGTCTCCTTCATATTTTCAAGATCCCGCAAATAGCTTTTGGAATCAAGTTAGGGGTAAGTGGTAGACTGGTTTCAAGGTTTCAAATTTCAACAGCAAGAAAATTTCGTTGACCCTCGAAACCATCAAAAAATCCAGAATTACATAAATATCCAAATTTGTTTTGACCAAATCAACAAAATTTATGTTTAAATTTGCTATATCAGACAAAAGCTGATATATCCCGCTGTTCCTAACATGGAATTATGGATACCCAGGATCGATTCTCAGTAGCCTCAAGTTTTTGGACAAATTTTCCTATAGCACGCATAAATTGATATAGAATTTAAAAATATGGACTCATGAGTTCCGAAAACCAGAGACCTGTGGGATGAGAGCAGAACCTGCCACTGGGTTATGCAAGGGGTTATGTACAAACAAAATTCCACCGTTATTTATAAGATTTTTTTTAAAATAATGAAATGTTTTGAACGAAACACAAATATTTCACTCACTGTTGAAACGATCAAAATTTCATGAAATTTCAGAAATTCCGTCGATTTTTTCCTTGGCTGGTTTGCTAGAGGCAAGCCCCGGCTATAATTGGTAGCCACAATGTTCTATCCCAACTGTGTTGCCCTCTTGACCTCACAGTTGATCACCTACATGGGCCACATATACGTAAGCAGGCTACCTCTCAGGACCATCCCCTATACTCTAATCCACCCTAGAACTACCTACCACAACATTATCGTACCAGACACTACTAGAATACTCAGTTCAAGTGAAGTGACAAGCATACTCAGTCTAGAATCACCTAAAATTGCCATGCAAGGCACAAATAAATACGTCGTTTGTGGAATTAGACATGAAAGTAACTAAAATGGTGAAATTAACTCTTCATTAAGAATAGTTCTCATGCACATTTAATCATGCTCTAATGTTCTTTTACATCACTAAGTTCAGTATTACTACGAAGTTTGCTCACAGTTTTTTCTAGAAAATTCTTGTTTTGCCACAAATTTTTTGTGTCTAGTTCTGGATACGGTATTGGAATTCCACCCTCTAGACATGCCACTAAAAATTTGTTGCGATTATGGATTTACCAATTCAATTACTCGCATCAACCAGCGACAATTAATATGGATCGGAGGGAGTAGTTGACTATGTAATGACCCTTGAGTTTGATAGCTAAAAAGACCATTTTGCCCCTTGTTTTTTGTGCTTGTTAGCTACTACCTCCGTCCGGCTTTATTGGTCCTCATTGTATTTCGTGCCAAAATTTGACCATAGATTAAACTAACAAAATGTTTACGCATGTCACCAAACATTATGTTTTTGAAAAGTATGTTCAAATACGAATCCAATGAGATAATTTTTCTTGACATGCATTAACATTTTGTTAGTTAAATCTTTAGTCAAAATTTGGCACAAACTACAAAGGGGACCTATAAACCAGGACGGAGGTAGTAGACAAGAAGAGGCGTGTTTCAGCAATTACTATTGATTGTCCCTAGTGTTTGTTTTGAAGCTGTCAAGGCCAGGGGAAGCATATCCATTTTTCTCATTAACAGGTTCAAGATGGTCATTATCGTATTTGACTTAACAGTCTGATAGGAAGTGGCAAATCAAAATTCCATTCTGCATTATAGTCTCAGTAAAGGCAACCTGTTGTTGGGAGAAAATCGACGCTGACCAGGGAACAACCAATCTGCAAAACGCATTAGCCAGGATACAAGAGGAAGAACACAAGCACACAAAAAAAAAGGCCAAATGATGAAGTCAAAGGAGATCCAACAAGTAAAGAAACCCACTAAAGAAGAGCACCAAGCCCATTGTCAATCAGGAGCATAGAACAAATTAGACTAAAAATACTCCCACCTTATCCTTCCACCTTAGTTCATCACTCATTTGACAAAGAGTTCTCCCTATCGTAGGCGTGGCCTAAGTTTTTTTTTTTTTTGAGGTGATCCATCTTGTACCAAGGGCTCTCCATCGGCTAAAGAGGAAGCACCTCTAATAAAAAGTTTAAGTTGTTGCCCACGGGCCCTCCATTAGCACGGAGCCGAGCATCCTGATTGTGCTCAAGGTCACACCCATTAATGACTTTACACCCCCCCCCTTCTCGTAGGGCGCGCAAACCCAGTAAATATCATTGTGGCATTTGCGGTCGTGTTCAATGCCAAACATCACGATCGTTGAGCAGACCCTTTTACTTAATCGATGATCCTATCCGGAGCTCGATAGGCAATCCTTCTCTGTTGTCAGTTATTAGTTTTTTACTGCGACAACATATCCCAAATCAGTTAAGAAAGTAAACATCTAGCATTATAGAATACCAAGAGTCACCTCCACCTTTATTAGTTCACCAACATAACGTGACCAACTAGCATAACAAAGACAGTATTCCTCAAACTGTATTCTGCAGACTGTCCTTGCCTTATGTCTATCATCGTAGTTAGAGAAGAAATGTTGCATATAAGTCAACAAGTGTATGTACTCCATTTTCTTAGACCTATCTTTTGTAGCTTACAGACCATAATTTCGTTGAGTGGTTGATGTGAAAAGCAAGCACTACAGCTTGTGCTCTCTCGGCTTAATTTAAGTGAGGCACTTTCTTCCACTAAATCTCGTATTAGTACTGTCACCTCCGACAAAAATGCACTAAGTTCACATATTATTTTTACATATGAGTAGTATTGCCAGTTCATTAACCATGTATCCTATCATAATCACCATCATTCAAACAAAGGCCAGGTAACAGCGAAGGGTAGTCTCTTATTGCTTCTAAAAGGAGTGCACATACAGCTTATCTGGATGTCTTACTTTACTATCGTGACTTAACCAATGACTTTTGAGCGCCATCCAGCAATGACATCCTCTGGCAGGCCCCGAGTATTGACAAATGAATCCATTGAGAAAATAGTCTGCAACAAAAAATTCAAATGTTACAGTTAAGATAGGGTGATCAAGATCCACACTCCTGAATAGTATGCCCCAAAACATAACATATTAACAGTCAGATAGCTGACATAGTACAATAATAATCTATGTTAAAATATTAATACAATAATATTCCGGTTTCTCTAAGGGAAACTTGCACCATGTAGTCAGCATAAAAATAGGCCATCGTAACTTCTAAATAAGTAGGCCACATGTATTATATTAAACTCATAATTAAGCATGGTCAGTCGTTCATATAAATGCCGGAATGATCTAAATAACATTCAGACATTCAGTTTCCGTCTGCTTAGTCATGATTTGTACTAAATAGTTGAAGGGCAGAGCAGATATGCCATAAAAATACTCAAGAACTAGTATTTTCTGCTTATGCAACAGATAGAAAGACAAGCCTGTTGCACCTTTGGTAGTTGCACTAGGTGAAAAACAGCATGAAAATCCATTCAACCAAAAAAGCAAA
Organism: Aegilops speltoides; assembly: GCA_021437245.1. NCBI lineage: Eukaryota > Viridiplantae > Streptophyta > Magnoliopsida > Poales > Poaceae > Aegilops > Aegilops speltoides. The sequence continues at coordinate 137,471,562 of CM038147.1, forward strand.
TGTGAATTTCTTGTACAAGATAAAAACATACCAAAGCCGGTTACACCTTTGATAACTAGTTAACTACCCTAGACACATGTACCTTTGATTGTTACACTAGGTGAAAGATGGCATGAAACTCCACTCATTCATATCATTAAGCACCAACTACCAAAAGATGTAAATTTCTTGTACAAGAAGAAAAAACATACCTTCATGTATGTTTTCACATGTGCAAGTGCATCTGGGACAGACCAATTCTTATAGTGACCAAGAGCAATCTCCATGTGATATAATTTTGGAGCAAGAGAGAGATCAGCGGCAGAAATTGTTCCACCATTGATAAATGGACCCTGCATTAAACAGCATCCAAGATCAATATCTAGCAATTTTAATCTATACAGGCAAAGGCAAGTAAATATCAATAACAAAACTAATGATTACAAAAACTACTACCATGACTATATATCATTACTGCAATAGGTCAGCATAAGGTATCTGAAGAACTATGAATATCAAACTCGAGTATGCCTTCATGAATGTGCACACTGGCAATAATTTCTAGTACGAGGAGAAACAGTAGAAATAACCTTAGGTATATACGGAATTAAGGTGAGGGGTACCTTTAACAAGAAAGCAAAAAGAATCTAGTAATGGGCACATTAGAGCCACAAACCTGCTAGTGGTAACAAAAATGCCTAACATGAAGTACTCATACACGCTCGCACTGTTGACCTAGAACCATGTGTACCCCCAATTTACATGATTCGGCTACTAACCGAAAGACTTTTATGCAAGCAGATATCAAAGCGAGAGAAAGAACCAAGCTTATTCCTTGATTTTTTGTTCAATTAGCTCAATAAGTTTAATTCACATTCGTGTGTATTACACATATAATATATAAACCTAAGTACAACTTTAATGTGAGTTCGCAGTTCCCCTATTCATTCCTATAAATGCAATAATATACAGCTTTCCAGGGGATACATTTGCTCGGGCTCATATGCTCGGTATTAACAGCAAATAGTAAAAAAAATCTGAAATCATATGCTTCTGATTTTTATTTTTATTTTATTTTGCCCAGACCACCAGAAATGTCTTTTATTCAAAAAAATGCATGCAGTTAGAAGACAAGTCCATGTTCATTGTAAAAAAAAATAGGATTTTCTCTTTTTTTTTTTACTTTTTTTTCGATTTTAGTGTTCACTCAGGAGCATGAGCCTGAGCCCGTTTTGATTTTCCATACTTTTTCCCAACTATTGTAGGAAGTACTTATTTTGCATTTGTTTTTGTGTTTGCAAAACCGATGGCATGTAAGGCATATAGATGGATAAGATTTTGACACTCCACATTTTATTTAAATCACTGTACAAATATGGAAAGCAGATAGGGCTACAACATTGCAGAAGTAGCTATTCTCATCAAACCAATACTGGTTAGACTATCTCCTGAGACATTGATATTACCACTAAGCACACTTACATTGTCTTTTAGATAACTATCGAATGAAGTCAGCTCACTAAGTAGTGTCTGTTCTGTTCCATCATTGGTATCTTTACTCTTGAGAAAGCCAATGAACGTGGAGAATATTTTTGACCCTCTGCAAAAAAAAATTGTGCAAAATTGTTAGGATGGCAATACCAACTATGGAATCCCGGCTTAATAGGACTGATAGACTACTCATATCAACAAGGTGCACGTTCTTTTCTAGGAGCCCATGTGAAAGGAACCTCAAAGTTAAGCACGCTCGGCTTGGAGCAATTTGATGATGGTGTGACCGACCGGGAAGTTGATCCCAGGCTAGTGTTTGTATGTGGGGCTAGTATAGATCCCAGGCGCAACGGCCAGGAACCGGTGGGTGAACCGGTGGGTATAGGGCGTTACAATTGGTATCAGAGCCGACCCTCGCGGTTACAGGGGTGTGTGCAGGTCAGTGATGCATACATGGGGCACATGTGGATCCTGACACTGGCGTGCACAGACGTGTCACGTGTGCCAAGAGAGAACGTTCCTGCTGGGCCGACGGGAACATCGGTTCCTTTGAGGGGGGTGTATGTGACATCTCGGCTTAATAGGAATGATAGACTACTCATATCAACAAGGTGCACCTTCTCCGGGAGCCCAACCGAAAGGAACCTCAAAGTTAAGCTTGCTCGGCTTGTAGCAATTTGAGGATGGGTGACCGACCAGGAAGTTGATCCCAGGTGCGCATGAGTGAGGACAGGAAAGACTGTTGTTGGTATGTGGGGCCAGTCTAGATCCCAGTCGCAAGGGCCAGGAATCGGTGGGTGAACCAGTGGGTTTGGTCAGGGCGTTACACCAACACAAACGCCTTATAGTAAAAAAAAAATCCAGAACCAAAAGTAACAAAAAAGGGCCATAAGCTATAACTGTGGACAGCATAGAGATATAATCATGTAAGAGATGTGCATGTTACAATTACTAATTTCATGTAATACTATTGATAAAGGCACTGGAAATACGACTTACATTGAAGCCTTTTCTGGTGGAGTTGCCAAGGATGGTTGAGGATACTTTTCTTCTAACACTTGTGTTATAACATCAGAATCAGCAACCCATTTGTCCTCGAGCTTTACAATAGGCACCTTACCTTCTGGGTTAATTGTAAACAACCTGGTGAAGTGCCAAAAAAAGATGATGGCAATGGAACTATCAACAAAGGTAACAGCCACTAATAAGATGAATTCAAGAGGTTAGTTTTCTCATCCAGATGCATACCAATCTGGTTTGTTAGCAAGATCAACTAGTTTTAATTCATAAGGCAGGTTTTTCTCCTCTATCGTCAACAAAACTCTCTGCGTGAAAGGACCTGCGAGCAACATGTAAATTTAACACAGAATAAAGATATTTAAACAATAGATTATTAAAGTGATAAAATATGCAATGCAGTCAAATTTATCAGTTGGGGCATTGCACTTCCTAATATCACAGAAGATGGTAGTTCATGCTCTTGGATTCTAGGAATACACTGCTGCCCACATGTTGTTGTTCTTTGTAAAAATTCAGACGCCGATATAGATGGCCATCACTGACTTGCAGGATAAATACTTTTATTTTTAAAAATGATTACTGACAAAAAAATAATAGTGTGGTATGTCTTATTACTCTAATCAAGTGAAATGTGTAGTTATTACACCCACCCACAATAAAGCATTTATGTAGTGATGTAACAGAGTTTGCTTGGTCTCTAGTCCATTATGAAACCCGATCATTTCAAATGACATAGGCTGACGAATTACTTGAAAAAAGGTGCTACGACTACTCTGCATAATCGACTCTTAAATATCTATAACTTATTAGTATGCAGCCAGACCCCAGTAACTTTTGGTAAACCCAGAAAACAAATCATAGGAGTGTTAGCATATTTTGTAGTCCGGCAAATACCTAATAAGAAAGGGTGGCGGTTCCACTGAGAAAGAAACTGAAAGGACTCAACAAAATTCTTAGCCTGACAAACTAGCAATATAGTACCAGAGTCACCATCAACATTCTCGAAAAAAATTCAAGACAACTCGTGAAGATCAAGAATTACCAAGAAAAAACGAATCAATTTCCTATAGCGCATTGGGGTTAACCAACTATGTTTACATATATAGATCTTATGGACAAGTACTTGACACCCAAAAACACAGAGATGGTAACTCAAAGAATCACACAAACCCGAATGCCGTTTGTCAAATCTGGTTCAGCCCCAACTATGTGCTGTAACAACTAGAGTACAAACACTTCGCTGACTCTGATATCTCCTTTGCTCCATGCGTTCCATCACATGGACATGGGAACCAACATCCTAACCATTGTGCCACTAAACTTCAAACCATCGAATATCCGATACTCAATTGCAGTTTTGCCCACTTCTTTTGCACAGCTGAGTATACTTCTGCCCAAACCCAAGCAAAGCAAAAATAACGGAGATGCCATCTACAATTCTGCATTACCAATACGTCCAGTCCCTTGCATTTTCAATGCATATGCCATAAACAAATCGAGCGAGCGGGCACACAGATGGAGAGAGAGCTCACAGTCGCCGAGGCGGTCGGGGACGGTGATGGAGGCCTTGGCGCAAACCTCCAGCGGCTCGGCCGAGGCGCGGGCAGTGAAGGCGCGGCGCGGCGGCGAAGCGCGGGCCGGAAGGAGGCGGCGGCCGCGGCGGAAGGTTGTGGCGAGGAGGGTCGAGGAGGAGCCGGCGGTGGTGGCGGTGGCGCAGGTGGTGGTGCGGAGGAGGACAGCCATGACTACTTGACTAGAGGCTGGTCCCTGGTGTCAGGCGGCGGCGAGCAGTGGGAGGAGAGGTGGAGGCGGAAGGAGGGCTTATCTCGGCGGACGTGATACGTGCGCTTCCTTTGGATTCCGGTGCGTCTCCGTCTCAGAGGCTTCTCGTCGCGGGTTTTCCGTGTGAGGCGTGAAGCATTTGGAGCCCATTAGGCCTTCTTGGGTCCATTTAAGTTTTTTTCAGTCACCATTTAGGCCTTCTTACCTTCTTGGTTTATCCGAAATCACAGGTTAAGGATACCCTTTGCAAAAGTCACTCTCACCTTCTCGTGTGGTAACAATTAACTCATTTGCAGGTGATACTTGTCGTAACTTAGGAGTTTTGTGTTTTTTCGTTCGGTTTTTCTCTTGTCATGTGTCCAAATCACGAGTTGCTTTCGCTGTTGCGTTTATCACGTCGAGCTATTTGAATCTAGACCTCATGTTAATAGTTTGGACAAATTCTTTTCTTTCAAAAATCCAAAAATTGAAAGAAGAAAAAGGAGCAACAACGAATCAGAAGAAAACAAACCGCCGGAAAAACAAAAAGGAACCAAAAAAGCCAGAAATAGAAAGCACAATTGTGCTTTTCACCTTTTCTTTAAGCGCAATGGTGCTCCCCTTTCATTTTTCAAGAAACAAAGCTTTCTTTTTGTGGAAGCACAACTGACCTTTTCACTTTTGAAAAGGACAATTCTACTTCTCGATAAAGCACGATTGTGTTTTTCGCTTTTCGAAAACGAAAAGCACATACGTGATTCACGCCAAAGCACAGTTGTGCTTTTCCGTGAAGCACAACTTGTTGAAAAATATTCTAGGACACTTGTTGAAAAAATAATATGGGATTTCAAGTATAATTTAAAAATCAAAAGAAATATATTATTTTGAAAAAAAATGTCATTTAGAAAATATTCGCAAATTTGGAAATTGCAAGAAAAAAAATGTGTTTAAAAATGTTCATGATATAGAAATTATGCTCGAGTTTAATAAAAATGTTTCTAATTTCTCAAATTATTTTTTCATTAAAAGTTCCAGTTTTTTAAAAATGTTTGGAATTTCAAAAAGTCATGTTTTTCGAAAAATCTTTTCAACTTTCAAAAATATTTTAAATTTCAAAATTTGTTATCAAATTTTATTTTTAGAAATATCTGCTACAGTAACATAAGCCGATTCCCTCAAATGCATGATCGTTGTATATGCAAGCTCTTCACTCATGTGCCAACGGGCCAACCCAGTCGGGCGGCCCTAGGTGCACTTCCCTGACAATCTGCCGCTTATAGCGGCACATAGGAGCTCTCCTGTACGGGGGCAGCTACAGTGAACCGGTGCACTGTAACGACCTAGTTCACTAAAGTGAACATTTTTTAAAGTCTAAAAACACTTCTTGATAAAGGCAACGCTATTTTAAAACTCATCATTTTTTGAAAAGCCCCTTAAAATGTCAAAACAAGAACTGTTTTCGAAAACACGTACAATTTTTTAAATTCCAATTTCTTTTAAAACGAAGATTTTTTTAGAAAAACACAACTTTTAAAAAAATCCAAACATTTTAAGAAAAGATTGAATTTTTTTACTAAAAAGGGACCATTTCGTGCACAGAAATTTAAAAGATTTTATTAAGAAAATGATCATTTTTTGAAATTTATGAACATTAAAATAAAAATTGAAAATCGAAACAAAACAATTTAGAAGGTCCCTAAACATGTAAAACCCGGACAAGAACCTTTTGGAATGTTCCTAAACTGAGGTTCGGCCCTTTTCTCGGTCCCTCGCCATTTGCCTCACTGAAGTGCCAACTGTTAGAGACACAATGCGTCAAATAGGGATTTGTGAATTTGCGACCCGCTTGTTGTGTGTGTTGCACGCCCTGTAGCTTTTCTTTCTTATTTTGACTAAAACAATGCTCGTGCGTTGCAATGAAATATAAATATTCTAATACATTAGCTTGTGATTTACCTGTCAATAATAATACGATTGTGTAAATAAATGTTCATCAAATTTTGACCGTGAATTACCTTATATTTTGATTAGAAATTTGGTAAGTAAATTAAAGTGGAATTAGTTCGGGAAGTATGTAAATTAAGGTGATTAATTATCATATACATGAAAGGTTGGACGAAGGGGCGGTGGAAAGAAAGGTGATGGGAACCTTATGTTCTTCCTAAGTAGTAGAGATAGAGATGAGGCAAGTACGCCTTGTAGGTGCCTTAGTTTGTTCGGCATTTTGTTCGTGGACTTTGACGCGATCTTTTTCTTGGGGGGAGGGGGGGACAGCACATGTTGCTCCGCGTATAAATAATACTAGCAAATATGCCCGTGCGTTGCAACGGGAGAAAAAAAAATCACGCCTCATACACACACTTGACGACATCAGCAAATCCTTGAAATCTTTCATGATGCCACGCAACAAGCAACATGATAACTTTTCTAAAAAAAACAAGCAACATGATAAGTGGTGTTGTGCAAAAACATAAAGGTGTGATGATTTTTGAAGTGTACTGAAGGTGTTTAGAATTCATTATACAACACAAATATCTACCTAGTTGCCAATATATGTTTACGCATTTATTGTTGTTTCTCAGTGACGCGAAAAAAATATTGCATTAGAATGAAATAGCAAAGAACATTTTAGTATTTAATGATAACATGTGCATAAGTGTTTTCATATACTCCCTTCGTTGAAAATAACTTGTCCTAAGTTTGTCCCTCAAATTGATGTATCTAGCACCAAATTAGTGCTAGGTATATCTCTTTGAAGGACAAATTTTTTCGGACGGAGTGAGTATACCTAGCGCATATATATGCGACGCGACGCAAATGTGTGTGTGTGTGTGCGCGCGCGCGTAATCAGGACTTAATTTGGTTGCAAACATATAGGATAGCTCCACAAAAACAACCAATCTGTAAGGACATATGTAATAGGCATTTCTAAAATATCTCATCATACAAAGAAGGTGTTATTTAAGCTTGCACCCTGAACATAATTTCAAAAATTAATGATAATAGCATATTTGAAATCTACACATTTTTCTGATGAATTTTCATATATGGCATGTCAGATTTAAAGTTAGGGTTTCAAAAATATGAAAATTTCAAAAAGTAATTGATTTTTTAAGAAAAAGGGTGGGCGTGGGAATCGAACCCATGACCTCTAGCGCGGTAGGTCACGGAACCAACCAGTGCGTTGCTCGCATGGTCATTGTACATGAGGGGATCTCTCCTTATTGAGCTATGGGCGAGCGCGGAAAAAAAACATTCTTCTCACTTACCGGTGGCATTGGTGGGTAATTATTTGCAACTTTAGGGGCAGTTTTAATGACGGACGGGCAGAAGCGATAGCTGCTTTATTATTGGTATAAAGATATAAAGATATAAAGATATAAAGATATAAAGATAAAGATAAAGATAAAGATAAAGATGTATTGCCCCTTGTGAGCGGGGGCAGCTATACCTCACTTATACTGTGGGAACCTTCCGACTCGCGCGTAGAGCATGGTCCGGCCCAGGGTGCAGGAGGCCACTGCCTCATTTTTTGTTTTTTCTTTCATGTTCCCGTTTTAATTTTTTATCATTTTATTTTGTTTATACTTTCAAATATTCTAAAAAATATGAAAGAAAAAACAATTTCCATAAAGCATTTGAAAAATGCCAAATGTATTTTTTTAAAATTAATCCAACATTTGAAAAAAATGTGGAACAGGTATTTCAAAAAAGTTATATTAGTTGGTTGCATGCATATTTGAAAAATATGCAAAGAAAAATAGTCTGTTTTCAAATGTTTTTCCAGGTTTTTTTCATTTTTATTTTTTCACCGGTTTTCTTCGTCTCTTTCTCTGTTTATAATGTATTTCCTTTTCTTTATTTTTTCTTTGTTTCTTTTCCGTTACTCTCTAGCTTTTACCTTTTCTTTTTTTTCTTTTTTTCATTTTTCATTGTGCTTTCGTTTGTTTTCTCTCGAGTATTTATTGCTTTTCTATGCACATTTTTGGTACAAATCTAGTACCATTTTTTAAATACGAGATTAACCTTTATTAATACATTTTTGTAATACCAGATTTTCTATACAAGGACAAATTTTCTATATAAATTTAACATTTTTGTAATACCAGATTAATATTTTTGGATACATGACAATCATTTTTCTATACACATTTAAGCTTTTTCCAAATCCTATATTAATAAATTCAAATACAAGTTTAAGACATTTTCAACAAATGGTCAACCTTTTTTTGTTCCCATTTAGAAAATAAAATCAAACACTTGATTAACCTTTTTCAAATATAAGATTAAAAAAATTAATAAATGGTCAACAATTTTTCAATACACATTTAACATTTTTTTCAAATGCTGGATTAAAAAATTTAAAACAATATTAAGAATTTTTTTAACACGTGGTCTCCTTTTCCTTGTGAATTTAACATTTTTAAATGCTAGATTAACATTTTCACAAACAATTTTAACTTTTTAATACATGCTCAACATTTTATACACATTTATTTTTCGAATGCTTGATTATGATTTTTGAAATAATTTTTTAAAGATTTTTAAAATGCTTCGGTTAACGTTTTTAAATACATGATCAATTTTTTCACACACATTATATATTTTTATGTATACATGAAACATTTTCTCTATGTATATTTACCATTTTCAAGTGCTTTGTTAACATATTTTTTGCAAATGTTTTATGTAAAATATTTGGTTTAATATATTTATTTTAGTATTAATAATATTTAGAAGTACAAAAAGGTGTAAACTAATTAAATAAGAAAAAAACGCCAAAAAATAGGTTGTGTCCTCCCGCGCACTGGGCGGGCCCATAAGCTTGCGCGATGGCAAGGTGCTTCAGCGACTCAGAAGGTTGCCTCGCAAGAAGCATGGTATAGCCGCACCCGGTTCCACGAGCTTCTCATCTATAATACCTAAATAGTTCATCCCCACTATGTTATTTTCCTTGACATGCAGCCTATCCACATCAGCAGCACCGCCACGTCAACGATTAGCTAGAGACTTACAGATGGGACCCATCACAGTTCAAAACAGACACGTTTGCTTCAGTTTCTACCACTTGGACCCACGAGAGAGCCTCTGCAGACACGTCATCCAGCCCAGCCCATCTCCCCCGCTTCCAGAGTGTAGAAATAGTAAAAAAGATCCCCTCCCACAGTACCACCGCTCATCCAGCACAGGGCAACCCAATCTGCCCATCGTTCTCCTGCACGGCCGCCGGTCCTCCCTCGCCATGCGATCCCAACCCAACCTGACACCACTGGAGCGCCGCCGATTCGCTGCCCTTCCTCCTCTCTTCCATCGAGTTTCCTTCTCCTCCCGTCGCGTGCTCGGCGCCCACGGCGACCACACCTCCACCGCGCCTCACATGCGCGCCGCTGCCGCTGTAGGCCGCCCGGCCAAATCTGGCCGCTACCTCGAGGTCAGCGCCGCTCCTCACCGCGCCATGGCCGCCGCCCTGGCTCACGCGTCACCCGCCTCAAAACACACCGTCCTGCTCGCGCTACCCGTCCACCATCGCGCGCTGCTGCCATCAGCCGTCTGCTTCGACCGACAGGCGGCCGCCGATACGACGTCTGCCGGGCGCGACTCCATTGCTGCTACCCCAAGTCGTCGAGGAGCAACATGAATCGGGCTGGACGCACACGTTCCTCTGCTCCGATCTTCTAGGCGTGGTTGGACACGGGCCGTCCGCCATTTGGTCACTGGCGTCGTTGCTCTGCTCTACTGTCGTCATCATTCGCGAGGAGCCGGTTTCCATCAGTAACGCTGTCTTCCTTGAGACACCACATTCTGGTTTGCCACATAGCTTACTTCACTGCTACTGAGTACGGACTAAGTTTCTCGACGTGGAGATCATGTAATCCTGTTATTCTTCAGTAATTTTTTGTTTCCAAATACTAACCACACGCAGCCCACTGCCTGAACGTCTGTGCAGCCCCTCCAAATGGCCCACACTTTTATCATATCAGTTGCCGTTTACGGCCATCCAATAAACTCTTCTCACAATGGGCAAGAACATAAGTTAGTAACTTACACACTTCCCTAGACTATGTTACTACCTCCATAGTGGATAGGAACATCTATGTAGTGTCATGCAATGATGTATTTATTAGGTTATAGACTCATTGTTTCTTGGAGTGTGTGATGTTCCGGTAACTTAGCTAGTTACCACAAGCACCTCTCTCTTTATTAAATACGTGCCACATAAGCAAAGTCGTATTGGAATGTGTGATGTTACTCCTAGGTTCCACCCCACTGTGACCAGCCTAAAAATCAAAGAAACCCTCCTGCTGAACGTCATTAATGATTGACGCTTCACTTCCTCTCCCCACTATGTCGACAAGAAACTGATGGATTCCCATTTAAATTGAGTGCTCCACAACTCATCTCATTCCCGTCGTCCTCCATACGGGTGGGCGTTCTACCATACTACTCATACAGCTACCAGTGATGAACAATTCCCTCCAATGGTTCCGTCATCTTAAATCAGCCCCATGAGCCCCTCTCCCTTCCAATCCACTTCAAGGACCATGGACATATTCATGCTCCATCATCACTGTTGTGACGCCGGGAATAACAAGGCTGCTGACATCGGATCTTCATAGGTTGAGGAGGAGAATGGTGACAGTAAGGAGGCCAGTACAGATCTGCACCGCCAAAATACAGGTGAGTCTCTGCCGCCTCAAGTAGATTCCACACCCTAGCATTCGAATATCTCATGTGCCATGGTTGCTTTTGGACTTGGGGCTTTTGGTGTATGGATTTCCTTGCCGTGCCTAGGTTATGTTTGATTCAATCTGTTTTGGCAGGTTTCAACGACAATGGACATTTGGGATCAATATTTTTGTTTTCATCCCTTCCTTCGTGTCTACATAAGTACATGATGATTTACGTTTTCTGTTCTTGCTGCTATGAATTTGCATGCAGGAGATATGGGTTGCTGACAGAAAATAGAAGAGCAATTTCTACCATAGTTTGGACATTTTTTCTTTCAAGGCGGCAAATGGAATACCTCACGTTCTTTATTCCTAAATCAGGTTTGTTAGCTCTCTTTCAGTTAAGCCTCCCATATTATTTCTATTTTTTTAGTTATTTCACATTGGTAAATCTGCAAAAAATGATATGTTATAAGTACAGTTTTAGGTGCCCTATAAAGTGGAATTTTGATCTTCTGGTGCGACTGCGAGAGAGCAAAAAATTGTTTGTCCATTATGCTTCAATTGTTCTTTTATAGACCCGGCTCATGAATCCTCAGTGAAATGTCTTGCTTAGTTATGGTCCCACATTAACCATTTCTATAAAACCACCTTCCAACTAGCTTAAAAAAACTCACATACACATCTACATAACGTAATGTATCATATTTTCCCCTTATTGCTTCATCTTTTAAGCCACGGGTCGACATCCAAAGCAAATGGACACCCGAAGCAACTGGTACTCCTATTGAAAATTGGATGCTATGTATTTTCATTTCACTTTTACCCTGATTGACAACATACACATTACCTTCTCGAGGATGCCAACTAATTTTGCGGATAATAACATGACACGCTCTTCTGTTGTTTCAGCAAGACAAGCTCAGAAAAGATATATAGATGCAATTTCAAAGACGAAGAACACAAAAGATCAAGAAATATACGTTTTTGAGTATGGAAAGAATCGCCCACCATATATCAAAGTCGCAGTAACCGAAGCGGGCGCATCTACAAACATCTAATAGATCCTGCTAATATAATGTATCATATTTTTTATTCAAATTAATTTTCTGCTTTTGTATGTCGATGTTACTCTAAAAATCCTTGACAAATTCCCGCAGCAACGCGCGGGGCATTATCTAGTTTATTGGAAACTTCTGAACCATTATTACTTTTTCTCTTTCTGTTTTTTATTATCTCATTCAGTCCGCACACCCACCTTGTTAGCAACGGACTGGCCCATGTAGGTGAGTGTTTTTTTGTTTGGAGAAACTTTTCCTTCGTTTTATTGGGTCGATTTTCTTTGTTCTTTTCTGGTGTGTTTCTCATGAGATTATTTACTACTATTGTTTACTTTGTTAGTTTTTCAGGAAAAGATCATGAAAATTTATAAATGTATAGAATTTTTTTTTATGTACAAAACTTATCTATTTAATTTGTGAACATTTTTCATATTCGTGAACTTTTTCTAACTATTAGTGAAGATTCTTTAAAATTTACAAACACTATTTAAATTCATTATTTTTTTTTATAATTATTGACATATTTTAAATTTATGAACATTTGTAAAATGTGACGAACAATTTTTTATTGTCATTTTATAGCTATTTTTAGCTTGAATGAGTAGCGGAGACTAAGCGAGCAGGGAAAGCGATCGAATGAGAGGAGGGTGAGGTCCAGTCCAAACCCAGATTTTTTTTTTTGATAAGCCCAAGCCTAGCTAGCAAGCCAGCAAGGTGCTCATGGTCGTGGCTAGAGGACGCCTAGTTCTTTCCCACAGGTTAGCTACTCTAGCAAGCTGTTGGGCTACCATTGCTTGCATGGCTATAGGATATCGCACGCGTTGCTGCTGTAATTAGTTGATGACATTTTGGTTTCGATAATATGAGAATCAAAATTAAACATACATATAACTTATTATATCTTATTATGTATAGTTGTAAAATATTTATTGAAAATGAGTAAAATAATTGGATGGGAAATATGTTCTCATGCATGGTGGCATGTTAAGGTGGGGTTATCTCATCATAATTGTATTATGAATTTGCATGCTTGCCTATTGAGATAAATAATTTAGTGGAAATTAGTGTCTCGGGTCAGGCACGTACCAGAAGCCTGTGCAGGATGTGCACCTACACAGGGCCTCCATATCGGAGGGGCCCCAAAATTGCATGAGTACAAGTGCTAATTGAAGATTGTGTGAGATAATCACCAGACTCCATCTTGTGTATACCCCTCTTCTCTCTCCTCTTCAAATTTGTGGGTACTCATAGATTCTTCAATCTCTGTCTTCTACCAGTTATTTTTTTGCAGTCCCCAAATGAACCAAGCAATGGGTAGCTACTGTCAACCATTGTGAATACTCATGAAGGGGAACATCAAGTATTGTTCATCGAAGAGCTTTTTTAGCGACTGGAAACAATATTTTTAAGGGGATTGAGAAATAGTTAAAGATTATGTATACTATTAAATTTTCAAAATAGACAAAGATATTCTTGGATTTTTTGCAGTTTGTAACGAGTAACTTTGCCTGCTAATTTTTGTTTGAATACGAAGTAGGTAATTATGAAAAAACAACTTTTCCATGACAAACCTATTGGCATAATTTTTTGAACAGATGCAACAATTTTATTAGGGGATAGTGTCAAAACTAGAGAAATTTGACTCCATCTTATGTTTGGTATTTGGGAATGGAGATAGGTATATTACCAAACGCAAAAAGGAGATGCCACTTTCTGCGAAAATTGAAGGCATTCAAAGTTTAAGATTCACTTTTTCATCGGATATAATTTCTCGGAAATTATATTAACATTGTGCTCTATACAATTTGTTCCAAGTAATAAATTAAATTATATATAGGGCCTGATTTTCAATTTTGCACAGGGCCTCTAAATCCCTAGGAACGACCCTTTCTCGGGTAAATAGGATTTTGATTTGGGAAGGTTCTAACTCTAATGATTCCGATTTTGAGAAGCTTCTAGAAGGTTCCGGTTTAATTTTCTTAATATATGTTCAATTTTTTGTCTACATATTTTAATATTTTTTGTTTTTTTGTTTTTCCTTGTCGATTTTTTGTTTTACATTTATTTAAAATAGTTCATAGTTTGTTAAAAATGTTCCCAAACTGTAAATTTGTTTATGAAATGTATAAAATATTCACAAACATTTTATGAAAATGTTCACAACTTTATGGTAACAAAATTTAATAACTAAAATATTTAAAGAAACTGAAAGGCAGAATAAACCGATAATGCCAAATGAAACAGATAAATCATGAATAAAGTACTACTGTCTGACAACAACGAACATAACAGACAGCCAAACCAACGTTTTAACACTTGTGCGACACCTCTCCAAATTGGGGACCTCCTACTTAGCGCTTTAAGCACATTTGGACCGAATTGGTGCTCATGCGCTCGCTGCATGCGATGACTCATCAACACGCCTAACGTGCACGATCGCTCGGTCGCCGCCCCCTTGCTTCGTTCGCTCAGTCAACGGTTGACCGGTTGACTTACACTTTAAAAATTGTACCAGATTTTAAAAAAGTTCACGAAATAGAAAAAATGTTCGCAGATTTGAAAAATGCTCATAAATTTCAAAAAATCATGAAATTGTAACATGTTCCCGAATTTGGAAAAGTTCATGAATTTGAGAAAGGTTCCCAGAATTGAGAAATTTCATGTATTTCAAAAAGTTCACAAATTGGAGAAAAGTTCAAGGATTTGATAAAAGCTTGTGAATTCAAAAAAAGTTCAAGAATTTGAAAAAAATGTAATACATTTGAATAAATGTACAGGAATTTATAAAACATTCAAAAAAAATTAAAAATCATGATTGATTTTTTTAATAATTATCGAAAAAGTTCACGAATTTGAAAAACACAATCACAAATTTGGCAAAAGTTCACAGATTTGATGAAGTTCGTGAATTGTGGAAAAAGGATCAGGAGTGTGATAATGTCAAAAAATATAGTGTAAATAAAAAATAAAATAGGAAACAGGAAAAAAAAATACAAGAAACAACAAAGAGCAAAAACCAATGGAAAACCCACAGAAAAAACGTAGAAAGAAAGAAACCGTACAAGGCGCTGCCCTGATGGGCTGGCCCTTTGGGTGTCCATCATTTACTGTTTTGCCTATAAGTGCTGCAAGAATCACTAAATAGGTTTCCTGTCCAATTTGATGCTTGTAGTTGGGGGGTTGCCCTGTATTCTACAGATTTTAAACTGTTCATAAAATTAAAGTTTAAAAAAGTGTTTTAAAATTAATTTAAGTTTTTTCTGGAATTTCAAGATTTTTTTAAAATGTAATTTTACAAAATATTCCTAAATTTTAAAATGTTTACAAATATTTAAATGTATGTGTGCCTTTTTAAACATGTAATTGCAAAAACATGTCCACAAATTTAAAATTAGTGCTGAATTTTAAAAAACATGAGTTTAAAAAGGAAAAGCAACGAAACAAAAAGAAGAAGAAAAGTGTAAGAAAAAATAAACAAGAAAAGGAAAAAAACAAAAGAAATGAAAGAAAACTCGTAAAACCAGCAGTGGAAACACAAATAAAAAGGAAAATCATGTGTAGAACCTTCTAGAACCATCCTAAAACCAGGGTTGCAAAAAGGAAAGAACCTTGTACTACGTCGGCCCAATAATGTGCACGAGAGTGCATGTTTGATCTCCACGCACCATGTTATGAGCCAAATACAATCCCGTCGTGGCATGTTGTTCATGATTTTCTTGGTCCTTTCCTGTCTCTTCATTTGTTAGTATTCATTTGTTTGTCGTGCTTAGATTGTGTAACTACTTTATGAAATATAAACCAAATCATTGAACTACAACATTGAATAAACATGCATCCATACATCACTCATCAATGCACTTACTACCAATCTCATGAGGTCTTGGCACCTTCGATGCTTCTACATTATATACATCATAGAAAGGGTTGTAGTCTCCAAGAAAAGACGGTTAGGGTTTTTGCCTCCCGGCGGCGGCATCGCCGATCTCCCACGTCTCATGTGGCTTTAGGGCCATGGATGCACGGTGGATCCCGGCCCTTGCCGGCGGGAGGGCCCATTTTCAGGTGCTTCTTCAAGTTTGTTAGGGTTTATGTCCTGCTCAACAAGATGAGACAACAACGACTTCTTGAAGATGGAATAAGGTTCTCCCTGCCTAGCCCCTGTCCCAATGGTGTGTCTAGCATCTTCGAAGGGCGGGTGGAGGTGTGTCTCCGGCGGATCTCGCGGGATTTGGTTGGTGGTTGTCTTTGGTGGATCCGCTCAGATCCGGTCTTTGTTCGTCTTTGTTCATGTGTCTTCAGGTTGGATCCTTCCGATCTAAACATCTCTTCATCGACGACGGTTGCTGTTCTGGGGTGTTGGTCCTATGGGACCTTAGTACGACGACTTCCTTACTGTCTACTACAACAAGTTGTGCCCTGCTCCGGCGAGGGAGGGACGATGACGGCGGCGCGCCTTCGGCTTGCTTCGGTGCTTGTAGTTATCGCTAGGTGGTCTATGAATATGGATGTAATTTTTATTATTTCTTGTGTTCGTGTACAACCATGATTGAAAATGAATAGGTCGACAGTTTCCCGCAAAAATGGGGTTGTAGAGCGAAACGCCACCGGGTAAAGACCAAGTTTTGGCGAAATGCTAACACACCTTGCCTTCGGTGCACAATCACATGAACCGACTCCACTAAAACATATCGTAAAAAAGTCAATTAAAACATATCAACATATGTTCTAGTTTGTAATTTGAACATAATCAAAGAAGCCATTGCATTTCAGTTTTTATGCAAAAATGATTTAAAAATCGAAGGACCATATTGCTCTTACAAAAGCCAGGAATCTCCACAAAAACCGTCCCTCGAGCTACCACGCGAGGAATGCAGGAACTACCGATTTGACGATCAAAGAGGGATCACACGTTAAACATCATGAAGCTTAGGGCTATCCTGGTGCATTATATCTTAAACTATGTCATACATATTAATTGTGTGTATAGATACAACTTCTCTAATGGCTTGTATATAGTATTGTATGCAAAAGTGTGTATATTCAATATGTTTTGGGAGTTTTACCGCATCTTAATGGATTGTGTAATTACTTATCACAACTTCGACCATAAAGAGCTATATATAGATTAAGATGCGGTAAAACTCCCTTTCCTCGTCAAATAGAGTGATACATGAGATTTTTACCTCAGTATCATGCTTGCAGCACTGGGAGTACCTTAGTTTTTTTCGGACAATTCACAAGTTTGGAGAGACAAGCCGTTCACTAGCAGTGTAGTTGCTACACAGGAGGTGTAGTGGAACTTATGAAGTTATGTGAAGAAAATAGTCATGTAGCAAACATCAAGTACTAATGTGGGATACATTGGCTGTTACATTAGGCAAAACAATTTCGGAGTACAAAAGTTAAGTACTTATTATGGCTCCTCGACAAAATTCTTTGTAAGGGATTGTATTTAAGCAACATTTTAAGTTGAACTTTATTTTTGTTCGCAGGAGAATGGAAAGGTAATTACTTCTAGTTTCACTACGGGGTCAATACTTCGAAGGAGGAAGACGATGCTAGGTTGGACGAGCAAATTGTGGAAACCTTCAACTATTGGGGCCAATTTTGTAAGAAACACTTACTATACGGGTTTATTACATAAAACATCACCTATTGTTCTATTGCCTTGCATCGAGCTCTAAGTTCTAACGCATTTTTTTGTTTCAGATGACATGATTCATGATGGGTGGATCTCGCTTGTAAGTGCACACGTAAAAAAAGATGCCGGTCAATGTTCAATAGATATTACTCCCTCCGATCTAAATTAATTGTTGCAACTTTAGATCGGAGGGAGTAATATCTATTGAACACGTGGTCCAAATGTGCTCAAATTTGCACGAATTAGTATTGACTATATGTATGATTTACTGGATTGTTTTTTGGTAGCTGAAATGTTGAATTTTGAACAAAAAAAATTGAATGAGCAACAAAATTGTCAATCTCCCAAACGTGCGGTCCAAATGAGTTGAAAAATTCCAAGATTAGTACTGGGTAGACGTATGATTTAGTACAAGTTTTTTATAATTCTTTGGAAAATGTTAAATTTTGAACAAAATAGTAATTGAAACAACTAAAAAATACCAATCTGTCCCAAATCATGGTCTAAATAAACTGTTTTTTTATCAGTACTTCATACATTTGATAGTATAATTTACTGGATTCTTTATGCATTGTTTTGAAAACTTGTTTTTTCATATATTTTTCTGAAAATGTTGAATTATTGTCTTATTGAGCTGCAGACTAATGTGATTAACTAAAACTAGCTGCAGCAGATTACTCTGATAGTGATGTCTTGTACTCCAGGGAGGGACCTAATAAACCAGGGTTTTCACTTTTCAGTCAATTCAGCGTTTACTCGAGGTGGATTCCTACGCGCAAGCCCTTTTTCCTTGCGCGTACTCTCACATGGATGGTAGTTGGTACCCCTCGTGGCAAAATTTTGTGTTTTGACCCTTTTGGCAAGAATAAGCGAGATTTGACCCCTGTTTGAAACTTTTTCGGGATCTAACCCTTTTACCTACCGCCGGGGAGCATGGCGGGAGACTTGTACAGGCTACCGCCACATGGAGCGGCGGTAGCCCACTCATCCACGTCAGCCCAAAGTAGACGGAACCGTTTCCCGCCGTCCACCCTACCGCTAGAGCTAACGACGGCATGCTATGCGACCCTACCACCGTGGACTCTGGCGGTAGGAGTTGAAACCTTATAAGCCCGCGGGGCCGGCTCGTGGGGCCCACCCACCAACCATCCCCCATCTTCTTCTCCCCAGCCGCGCGGGCCGCAAGAACAGAGAGCACAAGCTCTCTCTCATCCCCTCCACGCCCCCTCCGATCTTCTTCGTTTGGCCACCATTTTTGCGGATCGAGATGGCTCCGAAACGGGAAAAGTAAGCTCTCTTAATTCCTCCAATTAGTTCTACTCGAAACGCTTTTGATTCGATGCATTATACCCTATTTCCTTACTTTGTTTTTATTCTAGGATTGCTTAGGTTGATTCTTTATGATGTATGTGGTTGAATGTGAACTCCAATAACTAGTTGTGGAGATTATATGTAGTTTTGATATGAACCCTAGTTCATCACGAAGGTAGTTGGAGATTAAAAAATTATTTGAACAAATGATCATATGATTGATGTTGGAGGGATTGTAAGTAGTTGCCTACATATTATTGAATTACGTATATGCATTTTTTTGAACAAATGGTCTGTTGGAAATATGCCCTAGAGGCAATAATAAAAGATTATTATTATATTTCCTTGTTCATGATAATTGTCTTTATTCATGCTATAACTGTATTATCCGGAAATCGTAATACACGTGTGAATACATAGACCATAATATGTCCCTAGTAAGCCTCTAGTTGACTAGCTCGTCGATCAACAGATAGTCATGGTTTCCTGACTATGGACATTAGATGTCGTTGATAATGGGATCACATCATTAGGAGAATGATGTGATGGACAAGACCCAATCCTAAGCATAGCACAAGATCGTGTAGTTCGTTTGCTAGAGCTTTTCCAATGTCAAGTCTCTTTTCCTTAGACCATGATATCGTGTAACTCCCGGGTATCGTAGGAGTGCTTTGGGTGTACCAAACGTCACAACGTAACTGGGTGACTATAAAGGTGCACTACGGTATCTCCGAAAGTGTCATTGGGTTGACACGGATCG
This sequence comes from Aegilops speltoides, assembly GCA_021437245.1. NCBI lineage: Eukaryota > Viridiplantae > Streptophyta > Magnoliopsida > Poales > Poaceae > Aegilops > Aegilops speltoides. The sequence continues at coordinate 137,491,254 of CM038147.1, forward strand.
AGGCGGGATTTGTCACTCCATATGACGGAGAGGTATCTCTGGGCCCACTCGATAATGCATCATCATAATGAGCTCAAAGTGACCAAGTGTTTGGTCACGGGATCATCATTACTGATGAGTAAAGTGACTTGCGATGAACGAGCGAGCGAGGTATTGGGATACCGACGATCGAGTCTCGGGCAAGTAACGTGCCGATTGACAAAGGGAATTGTATACGGGGTTGATTGAATCCTCGACATCGTGGTTCATCCGATGAAATCATCATGGAACATATGGGAGCCAACATGGGTATCCAGATCCCGCTGTTGGTTATTGGTCGGAGAGCTGTCTCGGTCATGTCTGCATGATTCTCGAACCCATAGGGTCTACACACTTAAGGTTCGGTGACGCTAGGGTTATTAGGAAGACTTGTATGTGATTACCGAATGTTTTTCGGAGTCCCGGATGAGATCCCGGACGTCACGAGGAGTTCCAAAATAGTCCGGAGGTGAAGATTTATATATAGGAAGTGCTGTTTCGGCCATTGGGAGAGTTTGGGGTCACCCAGATTGTCTGGGACCACCGGAAGGGTCCCGGGGTCCACCGGTGGGGCCACCCATCCGGAGGGCCCGTGGGCTGAAGTGGGGAGGGACCAGCCTGGTGGGCTGGTGCGCCCCTGGGCCCCCTCTGCGCCTAGGGTTGGGAACCCTAGGGGGGCGCCTCCACTGCCTTGGGGCACTCCACCCCTTGCCGCCACCCCTAGAGAACCCATCTCTGGGGCGGCGCCTGGGGCCTATATAAGGAGGGGGTGGGAGGCGGCTGACCCGAGTCTTGGCGCCTCCTCCCCTGCTACACCTCTTCCTCCTCCCGCGGTTGCTTGGCGAAGCCTGCCGAGAATCTTGCATCTCCACCACCACCACGCCGTCGTGCTGCTGCTGGAGCCTTCTTCCTCAACCTCTCATTTCCCCTTGCTGGATCAAGAAGGAGGAGACGTCATCCGCTCCGTACGTGTGTTGAACGCGGAGGTGCTGTCCGTTCAGCACTTGGTCATCGGTGATTTGGATCACGGCGAGTACGACTCCATCATCCCCGTTCTCTTGAACGCTTCCGCTCGCGATCTACAAGGGTATGTAGATGCACTCTTATCACTCGTTGCTTGAATGAACTCATAGATGCATCTTGGTGAAACCGTAGGAAATTTTTTAATTTTCTGCAACGTTCCCTAACATGGTCATATGATGGATTTTGATGAATATGTATATGCAATTTTCTTATAAATATTGAACAAACAAGTGCATGAGTTGAGGTGGAATGTTGTTGAATGAATGATGTTGGTTGAATATGATTCATTTACATTGATCATTTATATTGGTTGAATATATGATAAATGATGAATGTTGGTTGAATATGATTCATTTGTATTTGGACTTGATATGTTCATGTTTGTTCAAAATGATACAAGTTGGTTGAAAATGACATCATTTCTAATTGTTTAATTGTTATAGGCGGCCCCCTTGCCCCAGAAATCGGCGTGAAGTACACCATGCTTGATCATGCTTTCGACAACGGTCACCGCGCCCGTTTTATGGAGAACGGAGTGGTAATGTCTATCGTCAATTTGATGTATTGTTTATTATGACAAAAATAGTTACTAACAATTCCATTTACATTTTGATAGATGCTCCACCATTGTGGATGAGGGGCCACACGAAGGCCATGGAGATGCAGTACAATGAGCGCTACACTTTCAGGAGAGCATGAATGTTGGGTTTCGTTCTTCAGTTCAAAAGACAGCCGCCAACGCTCGTCCACTCGGCTCTTACTGCACTGATCAACCGGTGCCGCCCCGAGACGCACAGTTTCCATCTCACCTGTGGTGAGATGACAGTGACTCTCGAGGACTTCAGCATGATCACGGCCCTGCCCATCGAGGGCCATGCTCTGACTGGGCGAGTGGAGAGGACAAACTAGCAGGAGTGGGTGATCGCCCTGATCGGCGACTGCCCTCCCATGAAGGGGAACAGAACATCCGGTGTGCGTCTCAAGTGGCTACTGGAGAACCGGTCCGTATGCCCGCAAGATGCCGATGAGCGGATCGTGGACCAGTACGCGAGGGCCTATTTGTGGTACCTTCTGACGGAGGTCGTCTTTCCAGACTGCTCAGGGGATTGCGCCCTATGGATGTATCTCAGCTTCCTGGATGATTGGGATGCGGGGTACAGCTGGGGGTCCGCCGGCCTAGCTTACCTATACCGCTCGGTAAGATAAATATCTTAATACTCGTTTTTCGACCTACGCATGTTGTTTGAGGTTGTGCTATATGATCATCATCACTTCATGTTTGCAACTGGATGACGCGACGCAGAGGACCGAAGAGACCTCCGGCATGTGTGGATTTGTTTGGGCCCTTTCAATTTGGATGTGGGAGCGGTTGTTGGTCGGCCGTCCAGAGAGATTTCGCTCGCGCGCATGGACGGATTATGGCGAAGAAGGAGAGAATGCTCGGTACTCGACCGTCGCGTACGCCTGGGACAAGGTGAAGGTCTACACGGGCAAGGCCACTACGCTGTATAAGCTCTTCAGCAACAAGCTGGACAACCTATCAGATTTCCAGGTATACCAAGTAGCTTATCAATCGTTCCACAACTTTCATTCTTCTTAACAATCTTTCTGTAGGTGAACTGGTTTCCATACCACGACCGAGAATGGGGGTTCGAGCTCAACTCAATGTGCGAGGAGGATCGGCTTACCTGGCGGTGCATTGTGCCCTTGATATGTGTGTATGCCGTCGAGTGGCACTTACCACAGCGTGTGGCCACACAGTTTGGGATCTTGCAACATACCCCACCGGCTAAACCCACCGACACCGGCGGCTCCGACCTTCACTGGTGAGGACATTGTTCTCTACTTGTTGTGTTTTCGTTTGTGTTTGACGTTGTCATGACGTCCGCTGCTTCATATGCCTTGCAGGAAGAGTAGAAAGAATTGTTAGTCCATCACAGACTGGGGGCACGAGCACCAGGAGTACGTGAAAGCATGGGACGAGAGGAGGTATTCCAAAGACGTCGAGAGGAGAGTGGTTAACTGGGACACCTACCGTGAACGCCACCTGAAGTGGTATGATGATGGTGTCAAGTACCATGTACGCCTGAGGCCGCAGTGGACGGAAGACGATATCGCCGGATTGGAGGAGGATGACAGCGAGGACGAAGCCTACAGTGGCCGGCTCAGAGATCTCGAAGGTGATTTCAGGGAGCATGCGCCCCCGATGAACAGAGTGGTAAGTGGTGTTCTCATTTGTTTTCAGCCATGAGCGGTCTTGATCATTTAACATATTGGTTACATGTGCAGGCTTCAGAGCTCAACAGAAGCATTATTGATGGCTCGAACGCGCTTTCGTATGAAGCCGGAACCGTGGAATCCAACACCAAGATGAGGGATACGATGAAGGTAACATCGAGCTCCTTAGCCATGTTATACTATTGCAGAAGTTTGAGTTGATCCTTATTATGTTTTTGGTTGTTTACTATTGCAGAAGTTCATCACCCGTTGTCGCAAGATAGTGGGTAAGCTTGGGTGCGCTCGCGCGGCCAACGTCCATGATCCTGCTCATGGAGGGTCCATGCGTGCCATTGCTTCATCGAGCCACGCCGGCCGAGCTTCCTCTGCCCATGTCGCCTCGTCATCCCGTGTTGTTGAGCAGCAAGAGGAAGAAGAAATAGAGGACGAAGAGGAGGAGGAGGAGGAGGACGCAGAGGAGGAGGAGGAGTATGACGACGATGACGGGCCTCAACCGACGCAACCAAGCCAGGGGAAGAGGGTATCTCATCCACAACAGGATATTGTTAGCCCGTCCCCATTTCAAAAATTGGTTCCTCGTCGTCGCACGAAGAAGCCGGACGAAACCCGCTCGAAGAGAAACGAGGAGCGTACCTCTAAGAGGAGCATGAGCAAGTGATAGGTCGTGTTGGTGATGTCGTTTAGTGCAACTAGTTGTGAGCAAGAACTTGTATACTATGCTAGTGCTGTCTATCTGGTACTTTCAAACTTTGTTGGTGATGTCGAATTGCTACTTTTAAACTATGTTCAACCTAATGTAAAATGTTAATTTGCTATCTACAATGTGTGCGATCATCCTATTTTGAATTACAAACAATATTTGTGGTGATGTTTATTTTTTGTGATTGATAAGACCAAGAACCTGGCGATGTTTATTTGTGCTAATGTTTTGAGAATAAGGCACATACCCTACCGCCAGACGACACGGCGGTAGGTGCAGACAGCATACCGCCAGGATCTATGACGGTAGGTTGTGGTACCCTACCACCAAAGGGCCACCCCTTCTTCGTCACAGTACCGAAGGCATGTATGCGCGACCTTACCGCCAAGCCCTACGGCGGTAGGTTGTGGTACCCTACCGCCAGGGGAAATGCTTTCTTCGTCACAGTAGCGAAGGCCGTCGAGGCACAGCCTACGACCCTACCGCCAAGCCATGTGGCGGTAGCCTTAGCTAGTCTACCGCCACGTCACGTGGCGGTAGGACCGTTACGCCACGTGGACTCACAACGGCTGGCTGACGGCGGCCGCCGTTAACCTACCGCCGCACCCTGTGACGGTAGCTTGCACAATCCTACCGCCACGGTCCATGGCTATCATGACGGTAGAAAAAGGGTTAAATCTCGAAATTTTTGCAGACCAGGATCAGATCTTGCTAAACTACTTGAACAGGGTCAAAACACGAAATTTGGCCACCCCTCGCGTACGGCACAGGAGTACACACGTACTATCGGCCAGCTCGCGTGACACGCCCACAAACAGTGAACTGACGCGTGACAAGTGACAAGACGAGCGGTCAGCGGCAGCTAGTAGTACTACGAAACAGGCTCACGCCGTGCAGTGACTTCGTCGTCGTCGTGTGTACATGCATGCCTCCCTGTGGGAGTGTGGGTGCGAGCGCGGATGCCGCCGCAGGCCGCAGGCCGCAGTGGACTCTTGCACATGACCTTCTACGGCTTTCCCAAAGACAACAAACGCAAGAGCGCTCGTCACCATCGCGCATTCACGTGCCATGGGTACCCTCGCCGGCCCGGCGGCTTCCCGGTCGGTGGTCCGGCCCGGCCCCCGTGCCGCTGCCCACTGGACAGGTCAAAGGACAAATCTTTTCTCCTCGCGCGGCGCCGGTACGGCTGCTCGCAGAGTCGCACTCGCCACTGTGGCCTGTGGTCGCCTTTTCTGGTGCATCGATCGAGCCACTGTAACTTTCGCTCGGCCTCGTGCTCCGAGCTCTCCGACCAGTGCAGGGAGTCAAAGTTGATCGTACCCGCGTCGCGTCTGGTAAAAAATACTATACGCAGCGGCCGAGATTCCGATACGCGGTGGGCCGCAGTCCTCAGATCAAATGAACGGCTGCTGGTCAAACAGTTTTGGCCTCAAATGACCTGCATGCATGCAAGGGCCTCCCGACTTTTGTCCGCAGCTCGAGTTTTTCTCCTTATTAGATTTGTTTATCATTATTATTTTCTGCTGAAAAGAAGGTTATTTTGAAAGGAGTGGAGACTTCGTTAAGAGCATCTCCAACAAACAGCAAAGCGCCTTGTACAAAAAACCTGTTCTTGCCTTGCTATGGCTGGTTTTCTTTATACTATCTTATTTGGCTCCAAATGGCTATTATAATCTGTGTGTATACCCAGCTCAAAGAGAAATAAAAATCTGTGTAGCGACTCATGGGCATTTTGCATATATGAATATTTTGGACACAAAGATGAGTTTGAAACATTCATCAAAATGCAATGAACATTTGAAATTTGACACAAACAAGTTGATGAATAAAAGTTCATGCCCACAAGTTCAAAATCATGCCCACAAGTTCATCCAACCAAGTTCAAATGCAAACTAAAGTTCAATACATGAAAGACACATCAATCTTCATCTTCCTCGTCTTCGTCCTCATCTTCCGAAGACAACTCTTCCGCCTCCGAAGATGAATCTTCCTCCCTCTCCTCATCACGCACCGCATCACGTGAAGCTCCGACGGTGTTGGCAAGATCTTCAACGACATCTTCATGGGAATGTGTGTGAGAAGGCACATCGAAAGACATTCCACCCATGGCGGCCGGAGGTGCACCCATGCCTCCCATGAGAGAAGCAAAATTCATGCCTCCCATGGCGGCCATAGTGTCGGAGGGTGCTCCAAAGCCACCCATGCCTCCCATGGCGGCCGAAGATGCACCCATGCCACCCATGGCGGCCGGAGGTGCACCCATGCCTCCCATTGCGGCCGGAGGTGCACCCATGCCTCCCATTGCGGCCGGAGGTGCACCCATGCCTCCCATGGCGGCCGGATGTGCACCCATCCCTCCCATGGCTCCGAAGCCACCCATGCCTCCCATGGCGCCGAGGCCACCGCCACCCATTGCACGAACCATGGCTCTTTTTTGGATCAAGACTTCTTGTTGGGCAAGATTGACATACTCCTTTTGCGCCGCATTGAGGTTAGATGTGTCCAAGAAGAACAAGTGCTTCTCCCATTCCAACAACCTAGCTCGCTCCTCATTGCTCACTTTCCTCTCCTCCAAAGCCACATTTCTCTCCTCGGCCGCCACTCTTCTCTCCTCGGCCGCCAACCTCCTCTCCTCGGCCACGGCATCTCGGTTCCTTGCCATTTTCCTCACCTCATTGGCTTCGACCCTTGCCTTCACAATAGCTTCCATAGCATTTTTGAGCTCATCATCTCCTTCCCTCTTCTTCTTTTCGGTTTTGTCTTTCTTGCACCCATCCGGTCGTTTTGGCTTCGAGTATGAAACCGAGTTGGGTGTGGGGCTTCTCTTGCCGTCATCACTTGATGCATCCTCCTCCTCCTCATCATCATTCATCTCAATTTCTCGCTTCCGTTTGTTGCTCAAATGCAAATCCTCCAAACCATCGCGCTTCTTCCATTTCTCATCATCCTTTAACACTTCATAGCAATGAGGCAAGGTAAAGATCCCGCCTTTCTTGATCTTCCCCTTCTTGGTTGTCCTTGTCTCTTCTTTAAACAAGTTTTGTGCAATGTTGTACTACAAGAAAAACAAAACAAGTTAGCACTTCGGTCACCAAAAACAAGTATGATGAACATATATGAGATGCCACTTACTCGATCATCCTCATTTGTGCCACTTGGGTTAATATTGTCCACTGACTTTTGTGCGGCCGCCCACTTTTGACAATCCGAGTTGATTGTCAACCATCGGGACCGAAGTGATCTCTCGGAGCGGTCAATTCCACTCTTGTTGTGAGCATCAAAGTGTTCTTTCGTTCGCCCCCAATACGCGTCTCTACTTTGATCACCTCCAATGGATGGATCCCTCGACACATGCAAATAAGTATAGCATAGTAACTTGTCATCGGTGGTGGAGTAATTGCCCGCTCTTCCTTTCGGCGCCTCGACAATTCCCTCACCCTCCTCGTCCACCTCAAACTCATGGTCTTCGAAATGGACGTCATTGGTTTGAGACCAATGCGAATTGTTGGACCCAACACCCATAGTGGACATGTATGCATCATCGTTGAGACTACAAAGTTTTTTGAACAATGCAAATAAGCTATCTATATGTGATGATGATGCATTGAAAAATAAGAATAAAAGAAAAGTTGCAAATTTTTTCACCTTGGGGGCATTTCGTCGAACACATGGTGCGCGTCGGG